>JALAZF010000301.1:0-2400000 GCA_022829125.1 Lathyrus tuberosus | reverse complement strand
TAGCACCTAACAACTCTCCCCAACTCGCTTCTTTGTTTGTCCTCAAACAAAGATAAGATAGAATAGAAACAAGAGGAATATCGGATAAGCAAACACAATAAAAAATCAATGGTTCAAACTAAATTGATGCGCTCGCAAGTACTGTTCAGCTTCACAAAGAATCAAAACATGTCTATGAACTAACTTCTAAACAGAAATAACAAGCACTCATCAAAAGTAAACAAATGTTAAAATGAGAATCACCTACTTATTTAGATGAGCCATACTCAATATTTACAAGGGACAAAACACACTCAAAAGCAATTGTGCCACATCCAAAACAATTTATGCAATCATCTCACAACTAATGAAAACAATGGAAACAAAGATCACAAAAGGACTTTTATCGGTTGTAACTTGGTCGGGGTTAAGAAACAATGGGCATATGTACACAGCCATTGAAACAAGAAAGGGCAAATTTCATGAAGAGCATTTTCTTTTTTAAACAACCATTCTTGCTCAAACTTCCAACTTATTCTCACAATGCATTCTATTTATTTCTTTGATTCCCACAATTTTTCCTTTTCTTTCTTTTTCAATCTATTTTTGATTTTTCTTAAGAATGCATTATCCACAATTCCTTCTTCTCTTTCCTCAATGAACCAATCTCCCCAACTTCAACAATACCATCATTTTTCTTTTCAACTTCAACAACAATATCATTTTTCTTTTCAACCACAACCTCATTATCATTTTTCTTTTCAACTTCAACATTATCATTTTTCTTTTCAACTTCTTCCTCATCACTATCCTCCTCAACAATACCATCAATTTTTTTTTCTTCCACCCTTTTGTAATTTTCTTTTGCTAACTCCTTTCCACTTCTAGTAACGATTGCTTTGCAATGCTCCTTCGGGTTTACGTGAGTATTTGTGGAGAATGAAGGACCCGCTTGTTACTCGGCAATTTGTTTGGCAAGTTGCCCAACTTGATTTTCGAGATTCTTTATCGCCGCATCACTACTCTTTTGGTTGGCCATAGACATTTGAATGAATTGATTCAAAGTGTCTTCCAACTTAGAGCTAGGAACCGGAGGTGGTGGAGGTTGATAAGGATTTTTCCGGCTTGAAGAACCGCCACCATAACCTTGATTATTTTGATAGTTCCCCCTCGGTTGATATCCTTGATTGCTTTGGTAATGTTGTTGAGGATTGTTTTGATAAGGTTGTTGTTTTTGTCTTCCTTTATAATCTCGTTGATTGTTTATGTAGTTCACTTCTTCAAATCCCCGTGGAGGACAAAATCCGGTGTCATGCTCTCCTTTGCAAATTTCACAACATGCAACTCGTTTACTCTTGCTCAGTTGCTCATGTATTTCCTTCAATTGTTGTGGAAGCTTCGACATTTGTTGAGTCAAAAGTTCCACTTGTTGAGATAAAAGCTTGTTTTGAGCTAGGATAACATCATTCGTTCCCAATTCCAAAACTCCCGGAGTCCTTTGAGAAGGACCACGGTTATGGCTTCCCTGATGGTCATTCAAAGCCATCTTATCAATTATGGCAATGGCTTCTTCAGCACTCTTGCTCATCAAAGATCCACTTGCGGTGGCATCCAACAATGTTTTCTGCACTAATTGAAGACCATTCCTAAAAATGTGAACTTGAGTCAACTCGTCAAAACCATGCCCTTTACATTTCCTCAACATAGATTTGAATCTCTCCCATGCTTCATTGAGAGATTTGTTTGCACCTTGCGTGAATACTGTTATTGCGGTCTTTGCCTCCATGAAACGATTATGTGGGAAAAATCGCTCCAAAAATTTTTCTTCAAGTAAATTCCAATCAGTCATTATTGTCATCGACGGATCAAGATACCATTCCTTGGCCTTCCCAATGAGGGAATGCGGGAATAATCTCTTAAACAGAGATTCCTCTTCAGCTTCGGGCGCACCAGTTGCTCCAGCAATCTCATAGAACTTTGTTAGATGTGTAAAAGGATCCTCATGATCCATACCAGTAAAAGGACTCTGATATAGAAGCTGGAGAATACCAGTCTTTATTTCTGAATGTCGACCGTTGTGAGCATTGCGAGCAAAATGTGCATTATGTCTTGGACTGTTGGTACACGGTCTAGAAGCAGATGGTGGTAGTGGTGGTGGATGTTCCATAGCTAGAAGTAACTGTGGAAATGGTGGTGGTGTAGAAGTCGAACTTCCCTCTTGTTCTTGCCTTTGTCTAGCTAGTTGCCTCCTTCGTCTCGTTCTGCTATTGATTCTACGAGCGGTTCTTTCAATCTCGGGATCGAACAAAAGTTGGTCTGCCGGTAGTTTCCCTCGCATAAAACAAAGTCTACACACTAAACAAAATAAATCAACAAGCTCAAGAAAAAGTTAACAAGCTTAAAACAAAACAAATATTGCAATGCTTGTAATATCAATAAACAATCCCCGGCAACGGCGCCAATTTGTTGGAATACAAATAGAGTTAGGGTTTTGTCATCGTTCCACAGAGATTGTTAGAGATAAAACTGCCTTTCTACAGTTGTAAAGGTTTTAAACTTTAATCGGAACAAAGGGTTTTGGTTGTTTTCAGTCGGAACGTTTGCATTCAAAGTTAAGTAATGAACAGTAAAAAGATTTGTTTTAACGATTTATAAAAACATGTCAAGATTAGTAGCCGGTAATCCGCTTTCGTATGTATATCTACGAAAAAGCGTGTGAACTTTCTAACGATAAATAAACTCACATATCCTCTCAATAAGTTTTACTCGAACACTTGTTATGGGATTTATCATATTGATCCTTTGTTGATCTCTCACACAAACTATCAATATGACAACATTTAAGAACAATATTTATGAACATCAACATTCAAAACTATCTCTAGCCTCATGAATAATTGATGGATTGAAACCTAGGTTAAGTTTTAACACATATCTCTTAATCATGAATCAAAACAAAAGATGAACCATAAAAACAAAGTTTCTTCTCTATATTTATCATTAACAAAGTTCACAAACTTAATACAATATCAATACATACAAAAATGATGGATTACCTCCACTAATCTTGACATTAGAAGTGCTTAGCTACCCATTGTCATGGTAGCTTCACAAACAAGAGAAATGGAGAAGAGAAACAAGCATCAACGACGATCTCTCGACAAATGATGCTCTGATTCTTAGAAAATAGGATACTACAGTGTTTACAATGTTTTTGCTCTAAGAAAATGAATAATCCTCCAAAAAATCTGATCTAATCTATTTATAAGGGGGCTGAGTTACGCAGAGCGCACTAAGCGCTCAGCACCGCGCTGTCATTAATGATCAAACCGCCCTTGACCGCGTTTAGCGGGCTACAGACCGCGCTAAGCGGGCTACTTGCTGGAAAATGCTCCCAGTTCGCGCTAAGAGCGCGCTAAGTGGGCTTGCAGCATGCTTAAAAAATCCAACTTCTTCAAAACTGCTCCTTAAGAGCCTTCCATGCTCCAAGCTTCCATTGAAATTCTAAAACCTACAATTATAAACACAAAAGTTAAATAAATAAGTCTAATAATGCAATTAAACTATACTACGATTATTTACCGGAAACAACAGGAAAAAGCATTGATTATCAAATAAAGATCTCAAAAGGTGCCAAAAACTAAACTAAATATTAACACATTTTAGCACCTAACATTAGGTTTAACAAAAAGGAGAATTTAAGAATAGGATTCATTTTGTTAGACCATAAAAAAGAAGGAAAGAAGTGAGAGCTCTGAGGAAAAAGGAAAAGGCGAGGATTCGAGAAGGTTTCCAAAGACTCAATAGAGAAAGCTTCGAATCGACAATCTAAGGTATGTGGAGTATTGCCTTTCATTATTTTCAATATAGGATTTCGATGTGTTTAAAGTGGATTTTGAGGTTTATGTGGTGTTCTGGACTGGGTCGGGGTCCGCTCCTCAATCGAGCAGGCCCAACCCACACGTCTTGGGATGGCCCAACAAAGGCCTCTTAGCACGACCAATTTCGAGCACATGCCCACCTCAACAGTGTCGGGCACATGCCACACCTCGGCGGTGTTCGGGCACACACGACATAAAGCATCAGGCAGAGGCGCTAATCCTCTCCGGGCTCGCTCCTCCTTGACACTCAGGTGCTCCCCCCTCAAGGAGCCACTTCCTTCTGCATATGAGAATCCTCCCCGCGAGGACACATCTCTCCCCGACACGCAAGACTCCTCCCCGCGAGGGCACGTTCTCATGTAACCACCCACTCCCGATGGAATCGGTCTGCCCTAATTTCGGAGATCTAGGAACGGTTACCCCAGGGTGAAGACCACGTGATGGTCTTCACTACGCCACGTAAGCCCTGGCAGTTACTTGGATTGGGCCTCGCAATCCAGCCCAGTGCTAGTGACTGTTGGCCCCGCGCTGGGGGCTCTCTATAAATACCCTTTCACTTGAGAGGGTCAGGTTACGCAATCTCATACACTCTAACCTCTTTCTGTACTTGCTTTTACTTGTGACTTTTGCCTTACTTGAGCGTCGGAGTACCTTGCTGGTACCCCCCCCGGTCGTCTTTCAACCTCACCGGAGCTGAAGTCCATACGGCGTTGCTGGCCACTGAACAAATGTCTGATCCAGGTACGATCAGTGGCGCTGTCTGTGGAAACTCTTGCTTCCCCGTTTTTCCTTCAAAGATAAACCAAAGCAATCCTCTCGTTCATCACCAGCATGGCCAACAACCCATCGGCGAACAAAGCTCTGGACACCGTCCTCGCACAACTCGAGAACAGGAACCACCGCGAAGATGTTGCTGCCCTCAACGTCGAAGAAGGCGATGTGAGAGACGGGCAAACCACCTCTCCAGACTCCCAAGACACGGCTTACGACGTTGCCCAGCAGGATGACCAACAAGCCATCTTTCATCCAATCGCTCCTCCGCCCAATGCAGATTCGAGCACCGTGGCCCTATTTGCCTTGGTCAATCAAACCAACCAGCTGATCGCACACCAGAATCGCAGAATTGAAGCACTAGAGCGAGGGCGGACACGTCGATCTTCCCTGCAGAGACATCGTCGTCCACCTTCGCCTCGCCGTTCTCCTTCCCCGCGAAGGACCCCGTCAGAAGAATCTCGAACTCCCTCGCCGGTGCGCGAGGGATGTCGACCAAGCCTCGAGCGCCCCCAGCCTGCGATCTCCTAGAAGCGCCATTGCTCCCCGCCTCGGAAGGAACCCAGGCCTTCCTCAACCACCAAGAAGAGCAAGACCACCGAGGAAAGGCCGAGGAACCGCTCAATGAATTCCCCTCCGCGACAAGGACCTGGTCGACACCACCGATCCCCTTCAAGGTCCCCAACCAGAAGCGATGACGACGACCAGAGGACCCCCCTATCTTGGGAGATCATGGACGCCCTAATTCCTGCGGGCATGGAGAAACCCCCACCACTGGGGACCTACGACGGCCTGGCCAACCCCGACGATCACGTCGGAAGTTTTGAAGCCATGCCCGACTTCAGAAACGTCAAGGGAGCCATTAAGTGCAGGCTTTTCCCCACCACCTTGCGGAAGGGCGCCATGACTTGGTACAAGGGTCTGGCACCCAGGTCAATCACATCCTGGAAGCAACTAAGACAACGCTTCACCAAACACTTCACAGCGTCTCGTCGACACCCGAAGTCGGAGGCCGCACTAGAGAGCATTTTCCAGGGGAAGAACGAATCTCTTCTGAACTACATTGAGAGATTCAACAGGGAAGTTGTCGAGGTCCATACGACCGACGACATAAAGAAGTATTTAATCATCCACGGTCTATATTTTGGATCCGATTTTTCCAAGTCCGTGGGCCTCCGCAGACCTCGTCATCTGGAGGACCTCCTCCAACGAGCTCAGTCGTACATCGAGCTCGAGGAGTCGGAGGCAGCACAGATCGCCCTTGAGTCGAGGTGAAAGGAGGGCCCCCACGGCCACAAAGAAGAAGACTCTCCTCCCCGACGTGGAGGGGAAAGAAATACGGAAGGCCGCCCCCGGGACTCCCGCGAACCGAGGGGACCAGCTGGCCGGTTCACGGAATACATGCCACTCAACGCTCCTCGCGCGCGAATCCTCTCCGAGTGCCAGAACTTGGAATTCCTGAAAGGAGGCGTCCATTTTCCAAAGCCGACTACCCCCAAATCAAACACGGACGAGTCAAAGCACTGCAGGTTCCATCGGAGCCACGGACATGTCACAGAAGATTGCATCCATCTCAAAGATGCAATTGAGATCCTGATCAAGGAAGGGCACTTAAAGAAGTACGCCCAGAAGAGTGACACTCCTGTACCAAGTTCCCGGGAAGCCCAAAACGCCGAGGAAATGACACCTCCTCCCGACGAGAGTCGGCTTCAGGTCGCCCTCAGCGTCACTCGACCCAAAGATTTCTTTGTCCCCGAAAGCATTGAGGGCCAAGAAGTAATTCGCAACATGTGGGCGAACTTCCCCCACGAGGACCCCATCTCTGCCCGTAGCACCTGGGAAGGCTTCCCCAAGACAATGGTCATCTCCGGGGGAGGCTACGAGAAGTTGTCCATCGGGTCGATCAAGCGGAAATTTGACGAGCTGGAGTCCGCAACATCGGCGAAGACAACTAATCTCGAGAAGGTGCAAGGGAAATCAAACCCTATCACCTTCTACCTCAAAGAGTTCCCCGGCGGAGCGCCCAACGCCACTACCCCCTCCTGGTCAGGGCACAGATGGCGAATTTTGACGTTCGAAGGATCCTTGTCGACCAGGGAAGCTCGGTCGACAACATGTACCCTCATCTGTTCGGGACCCTCCAGCTCGACGAGAGACATCTGACCCCGTACGTCGGTTCAGACCTGTAGGGGTTCAACGGAACCACCACCAGACCATGAGGCTACGTTGAGCTGATGGTCACATTCGGGGCCGAAGACACTGCCCGACAGGTGAAGACCCGCTTCCTGGTGGTCGAATGTTCATCCCTCTACAACTACATCCTCGGGAGGACCACCCTGGCCGAACTTACAGCGGTGCCATCAACGGTCCACCTCAAAATGAAGTACTACACGACCAGGGGACGAGTAGTTACGATGCACGGGGACATAGACGCGACCATGAGGTGCTTCGACACTGCCATTAAAGGTATGAGTTCCGTCAGCACCAAACCCAAGACCGGAGCAAAGTCATCCCAGGACATCGACCTCCAGGCGGAAAACAACGGGCGGCCTCTCCACCCAACGCGCCCCATCCCAGATGGAGACTTTGAGCTCGTGGCCCTCGGGGACGATCCAGACCGTAACGTGAAGATTGGCACCGGGATCCCTGTCGACAAGAAGTGAACTCCATTGGCATAGCTGTAAAGTAGAAAGTGATGAGCCTCTTTGCAGAAGATGATTCACGTGAAGATCAGTTAATGTCTCGCACGGTGCTACGATTAAAGTCTCACGTGGAGCTCCAATAAAAGCATCATGTGGAGCTGAATTTAAAGTCTTAAGAGGAACTCCAACTAAAGCTTCATGAGTATTTCGTCCTGTCGTCTTTGACCATCTTGAATGGCTAGAACAAAAATCCATTGGTTGTGTGTAGTTTCCATGAGTTCATCTTCAAGTGCCTTACTTTTTCGTTTTATTATTTTTCATTTTGTAATGAACATGAAAATGTAACTTGGGCATTGGAATCCTGACACTTTGGATTGTCTTTTGAATAAAAAATGAATTTCGGTTCTATACTTTTGGACTTTATGGAGTTACTTTGAATATGCCCTGTTGTGTTCTACTTGTATGTTGCAGGCCAAAATTTCAATCATATTATTCTGCACCGTCCACTGTACATGCCAACAATTTAAGTATTTCACAACACTATCTATATTCTGATGGGTGCAACAGCTCTTGCATGTGGCTCAATCATCAATTTACAAGATTGTAATAGCTTCTTTGAGATGTCTTTATATGGAATACGCCAATGACCACAATCTTCTAATCTTGGACCCATGGTGCCAGTACATAACTTGAAATTTGACCTACTATTATGCTATCCAAACTTGAGAAATGTAAATCATGGCCCAAAGTCAATTTAAAACCATAATGAGTCAAAATACCATCTTGAAGTTGAGTTTTGATGTGCATCTTCATGAACTTGCAACTTGACTAATAATGGCTTGAATAATCTTGGACTCATTAATGGTGACATGTACTCTAAGTAACCACAAGGAATAAACTATGACCCTGAGGAAATATTTGAAAATAATGATATGGCCTTGTACTAACTAGAGGATCATAAGAATGAGGCATATCCCTCCTCTATCTCCACAGGAATCCAACACAACTTGTAAGGACCAGAATCCCACTGAACACACACGCGACCTCTATGACTCTTGATCCTTCAGCATTGGCCCTAATTTCACAAATAAAAACAAACAAAGTCTAATAAAAATGGTTAGCTGTGCATAGATGATATGATATGTTATGCAGACTATGCGAAATGAAAACAAAAATCCTAGGGTCAAAAATTAGGGTATGACAGATGCCCCTATTTAAGTTTCTTCTATTCGGAGATATGGAGATTGAAATCTTCGTCTCGACGAGATAGGAGAGACTTAAATATAAACATGCACAATTTTTGGCCCTAACATGCCACAAATGCAGATGATAGGATATGAAATGGAATGAATGCAAAGACAAGGATCCTATGGGAAATGGTACCACAGGGGAAAAGGCGTTACAGTCGTGTCAGAAACGAAATGAAACAAAGCAAAGTATATGGAAAACATCATCCGAGAACGGCATTGGATGAAAAAAGCACCAAACATCCAATAATGGCTTTGGATGAAAGATAAACTCACAATATCTAAGAAGGCATCAGATGAGAATGAGACAAAATAATGTAATCCGAGAAGGCATCAGACACAAAGAAACCAGTCATCAAATAATGGCTTTGAATGAAAGGTGCACTCACAATATCTGATAATGGCATCAGATGAGAATGAGACAAAATAATGAAATCAGACATCCAATAATGGCTTTGAATGAAAGGTACAATCACAATATCTAATAATGGCTTTAGATGATTGCGAACAAGGTAAAGAAACCAGACATCCAATGATGGCTTTGAATGAAAGGTACAATCACAATATCTAATAATGGCTTTAGATGACTGTGAACAAAGACTCGATCTGGAAGAACATCAGAAAGAGGGATCTCATCCGGAAAAGCATCAGATGGTAAAGAAACCAAACATCCAATAATGGATTTGGATGAAAGGTATAATCACAATATCTAATAATGGCTTTAGATGACTGTGAGGTAAAAAGGTGAGATCCAAGAAGGCATTAGATGTAAAGAGACCAGTTATCTAATAATGGCTTTGAAAGAAAGGTGAATTCACAGTATCTAATAATGGCTTTAGACAAAGTGAACAAAGTAGAGAAACCAGACATCCAATAATGGCTTTAGATGGCTGTGAACAAGGTGAGATCCAAGAAGGCATTGGATGTAAAGAGACCAGTCATCCAATAATGGCTTTGGATGAAAGGTATAATCACATTATCTAATAATGGCTTTAGATGATTGTGAACAAAGACTACATTCAAGAATAGCATTGAATGCAAAGAAACCAATCATCCAATAATGGCTTTGAATGAAAGGTACGACTCAATATCTGAGAAGGCATCAGACGCAAATGAGACAAAAGGTGAAATCCAAGAAGGCATTGGATGTAAAGAAAACCACAACGTCCAGGAAAGCATTGAACGAATATGAACAAGGAGATACCCAAGAAAGTATTGGATAAAAGCGACAAAATCTATTGGTAGGTGCCAAGTAAGTTGGACTTTGACCACAAGGTAAGACGTGGATAACGACACGGCCTATGGAGAATGCAAATGAGTGCAAATGAGAATGACACTCTTGTTATGCATATGTATATGAATTATGCAGATGATATATGATCAAATGCAAATGTAAATGCAATGTAGACGTCGAAGACACGACTCGACTCTTTTGTGGAGAAGATAAAACTAGAATATTGATTCCTCAACACAGAGATCACTGCCATTCTGATTTGGAACTAAAGATGCTACTGAGCACAAATTTGCCACGCTGGTAAACTGTATTAAGTTGACGATCCTTGTAGGAATAATGGAAAGCTGCATGGGGATTCTTCAAGTAAACTGCCCCAGATTAGTTGACTGTTGTATATGAACTGATAATTGCTTCAGCTTGGATTGATGCTGAAAATGACTATTTCACTGTGCTCTTGGAAAGCTTGCCCCAGTCTGAGTCTTGAATAATCTTCTGGATAAACCAATTCTGAGAAGGACTTGCACTGAACCACAAATCTTGAACTGATTCTCAACAAGATCTGGAAGAAACTTGCCCCTGATTGGATCACTAACCAAGTTTCTCAAATGTTTAAAAATTCCTTAAGCGGAAGCCAGATTGCAAACAAAAGTGTTCATACAAACATAGTAAATGCAAAGTTCATGCAACTTTTAAAATCAAAATCATTTTGGAAAGAGGTAAAACAAAAGGGTCACTGGTCAGAACACGGTGGTTCAAGACGTTTAAAAGTGAAAGATAAAGCAAAAAGGCGTGATGCCAAAAAAATGATCTGCAAAGATCTTTAGGAGTCAGTTTACGCAACCTCGTTGTAGTATGCTTTCAAAATAACCTTGCTTCAATTAGGTCTTTTAAGGGTTATAACGTGGTCTGGTTCACGGTTTAAGAAACAAAGGATAAAGGCTCAAAGTTTATTTGTACCCACCCAATCTTCGTGATGATCTTCCGTCCTATGCTCAGTTAAGTCAGACTATGCACTCAAGTTCCTAAGAGGTTAGGAATTGCATTGATGATAGTGATGATGGTTCAGAATTTAAGGGACTTTTGAGGTGACAGTCACTACTTCCTTATAATTCTTGGTTGTTTTTTTCATTGAGGATTTCATGGTAAGGATTTAAATATTTCTCCTATTTATCATCCCTAACTTTTGCAATGAACTGTTTCTCATGAATCTTACAGTCAGCGGGATGCCCCAGTTTTTTGTCTGCCTAAGTCTCCTTCACAGGTTTCGACTTAGCGGGCTTTTTCCTTTTTTGATTTTTTATCTTTTTTTTTTGAAAGAAAGTGACTGCTTGGCTTAATGATTACGGCGAACCATCATCGACTTTTGACTTGAAAGACATCTTCGACACTTGCTTGTTGCGTGCGAAGGAAAAATTGAGAATGCAACCTTTTTGTTGAAAGATGTCTTGCATGAAACTCTTGGATTTGAATGCACAATCCAGTTAACTGAGAACTACCCTGCCCCAGGTTAAAGATTGCGGGTTTTTATTTGTAAAGAAAGAAACTCCAACTTCTAAGCTCAAAGGGGTTGACGAGGGGTTATCTTCCTTATTTCTCCAGTGTTTGGGAATTGAAACAATGCCTTACATCCTCAGCAAAGTTTTGATTTGAAAGCATACCGACAACAATTATGAGTATTACGTTTTCATCATCCTCCCTCCAATCTTTGCATAATCAAAAAAGAAAGTGGAAAAGAGATAATTTTTTTGTCTTTGTTTTTTGTTTTTTTGTTTTTGTTTTTATTTTTATTTTTGAAAAGAAAAGCATAAAGATGTAAATAGCAAACACAAATGAATTGAATCCAAAAGTCGCAATGCTCATTTTATTAATTATGAAAGTACAAACATGATTTGAAAGCAAACAGCTAATACAAATAAGAAAAATGCAAACAATAAGAAACAAAAGTCTAGTGACTAATCAGAAACAAGAGTGAGCTGTCCTGTCTGAAACACTAAAGTCTGCTGAAGTCAGCTGAAGCTTCACTTAGCGTGCTCTGGAAAAGGGTTGTTTTTGACATTTGGATTGGTGTCACGAAAGGAGAGAATACCAATTCTGATCAGCTCTTGTACTCTAGCCTTTAATGCAAAGCAATGTTCCAAGTCGTGGCCTGCGGCACCTTCATGGAATGCACAATGGAGATCAGATCTGAATCCACGTGGAAGTGGATCTGGAGGAGGAGGCAAAGGCCTTGTAGTAATCAAACCTTTCTGAACCAGCCCAGGATAAAGTTCAGTGTATGTCATTGGAATAGGATCAAAATTATTCCTATTACGGTACTGGTTCTGTCCAACAGTTGGACGTTGAGGGGTTTGAGCTGGTCGTGGAGCAGCAACAACAGGAGTAACAGCAGCAATATCAGGGTGGTTAGCATACTGTGGTCGAGGACGAGGCCTTCTGGTTTAAAACATAACAGCATTGGTTTGATCTTCTCTCTTCTTCTGGAAATTTCCATAGAATTTCTTAGCACCATTAGAAGATTCAGCAGCCTTGGATACTTTACCATTCTTAAGTCCTTCCTCGAGTCTCTGACCAATAGTAACCAAATCAGTGAAGCTGGAGGAAACACTACCAATCATTTTCTCCCAGTAGAATGGAGACAAGGTGTCCATAAACAATCCAGTTAATTCTTTCTCTGCCAAAGGAGGTTCAACTTGAGAAGCCAACTCTCTCCAGCGCTGAGCATATTCCTTGAAAGACTCTTTATCCTTCTGAGACATGTTTTGCAGCTGACGGCGGTTAGGAGCCATGTCGAGGTTGTACTTGTATTGCTTCATGAAGGCATTAATAAGATCCTGGAAATAGTGAATGCTGTTCTGTTCAAGATTCATATACCATTTGAGAGAAGCTCCACTCAGACTATCTTGAAAATAGTGGATAAGCAACTTCAGATTCTTGGCATGAGCAGCCATCTTTCGGGTATACATGACCAAATGAGCTCTTGGACAAGAATCACCTTTGTACTTCACAAAATCCATAGCCTTGAACTTAGCAGGCATAACAAGGTCAGAAACCAAACCCATGTTTTCTGCATCAATGTTAAAGAAATCAGTACCCTCTACGGCTTTAAGTCTCTTGTCTATAGTTTGAAAATGTTCACGGACAATCGCGGGTTCGACAAAATCTTCATGGTCTTCACCCTGAGCATTGGCAGTATTGTACTCATAAAGAGGGTTCTCAAATAGAGGTCGAGTAGTCTGGGCAACAGCATGAACCACAGGTCTAGGCTCGGAGAAAACTGGAGCTTGAAACACTGGTCTGGAAGTCTGACCAATCATAGCAGTAGATGCAAGAGGTGGTGAGTAGTCGAGAGGCAAACCAAACTCTGGCCAAGTTGAAGGTGGCACCTGAATAGGTTGAGGATCAGCAGTTAAAACTTCTTGGATGACAGTCCTTTGGGGTGGTTCTCCTCTAGCAATCAAAACTTGGAGCATTTTAGTGAGCTTTGCCATGCTTGACTTAAGGTCGTCTATCTCCATTCGCATCTCAGCATTGTGTGCTTCTTGTTCTGCCATTATGCGTCTGTAGTTAGCTCTAGTCTGGTATCGATGTCGAGGAATCAGCTTGATGACTCACAAGTAACACTAGAAGATAGAGATAGTTGGGAATGAGTTGCTGGACAAAGGATGTATGCAATGAATCATGCAAATGATATGCAATGCAATGTAATGGTTTCAAGGAACTCAATAGTAGGTTGCAAACATTTCGGAAAGGCTGAAAAAAGTTTCATTTTATAATCCAGGATTTTTATTGATTTTGAAAATGAAAGAACAATTGAGTTTCTTGAAACCGAATGGTTATGCATGAATGCATGAATGGATGCATAAGCACAGGTATACACATATACACATATACAGACAAACAAGCCAAGGCTTAGGTTTGAAGATCACGAGCATGGAGCCATGGTCTACCCTTCCCAATAGGTGTGTACTATGGTTTCAAATGTACCTGTCGAACGGGTTCTACAAAGTTCCCAGAGTCTACAATCCATCTTTCGGATATTATCGATTTTCCAAATCACTTGGTAGTCAATAATATTCTCAAGAGAATCTCGTCTGAGTGTAGTATCGCGTAGCGACTATTGCAGAAATAGACTCCCGCATAGTCCCCGCACTACATCCTAATAGGCCAAGTTGGGTTAAAGGTAACTACGGTCCCCAGTCCCGAGGGCCTTTAGATCGAAACCATATCGTCTTCACGAATGAACTCGTTGGACAAATATTTTATTCGAGAGGGCCTAGACTGAGTGGTGAAGTCTCAATTTACTTTTTCAGGAATCGAATCCCTCAAAGTATCATTGAAGTCTCACCGTTTTCCTATCTTAATTTCACTCTAGTCCGGGTGTAGGACTTTGTCTCACCACATAAATAGTACCCTGCACACAGAAAAACCAAGCAAAAATATATAGGCAAATAAGCAAATAATTAACATAGATATAAACAAGTTAGGGGAAACCCTTGAAAGTCCCCAGTGAAGTCGCCATTTCTGTCGACAAGAAGTGAACTCCATTGGCATAGCTGTAAAGTAGAAAGTGATGAGCCTCTTTGCAGAAGATGATTCACGTGAAGATCAGTTAATGTCTCGCACGGTGCTACGATTAAAGTCTCACGTGGAGCTCCAATAAAAGCATCATGTGGAGCTGAATTTAAAGTCTTAAGAGGAACTCCAACTAAAGCTTCGTGAGTATTTCGTCCTGTCGTCTTTGACCATCTTGAATGGCTAGAACAAAAATCCATTGGTTGTGTGTAGTTTCCATGAGTTCATCTTCAAGTGCCTTACTTTTTCATTTTATTATTTTTCATTTTGTAATGAACATGAAAATGTAACTTGGGCATTGGAATCCTGACACTTTGGATTGTCTTTTGAATAAAAAATGAATTTCGGTTCTGTACTTTTGGACTTTATGGAGTTACTTTGAATATGCCCTGTTGTGTTCTACTTGTATGTTGCAGGCCAAAATTTCAATCATATTATTCTACACCGTCCACTGTACATGCCAACAATTTAAGTATTTCACAACACTATCTATATTCTGACGGGTGCAATAGCTCTTGCATGTGGCTCAATCATCAATTTACAAGATTGTAATAGCTTCTTTGAGATGTCTTTATACGGAATACGCCAATGACCACAATCTTCTAATCTTGGACCCATGGTGCCAGTACATAACTTGAAATTTGACCTACTATTATGCTATCCAAACTTGAGAAATGTAAATCATGGCCCAAAGTCAATTTAAAACCATAATGAGTCAAAATACCATCTTGAAGTTGAGTTTTGATGTGCATCTTCATGAACTTGCAACTTGACTAATAATGGCTTGAATAATCTTGGACTCATCAATGGTGACATGTACTCTAAGTAACCACAAGGAATAAACTATGACCCTGAGGAAATATTTGAAAATAATGATATGGCCTTGTACTAACTAGAGGATCATAAGAATGAGGCATATCCCTCCTCTATCTCCACAGGAATCCAACACAACTTGTAAGGACCAGAATCCCACTGAACACACACGCGACCTCCATGACTCTTGATCCTTCAGCATTGGCCCTAATTTCACAAATAAAAACAAACAAAGTCTAATAAAAATGGTTAGCTGTGCATAGATGATATGATATGTTATGCAGACTATGCGAAATGAAAACAAAAATCCTAGGGTCAAAAATTAGGGTATGACAGACTATGCAGACTATGCAACACTGCACGTCGGTCGAGCACCCGCAAATGAATGGGCAGGCCGAAGCGGCGAACAGAGTAATCCTCCGAGGATTAAAATGTCGATTAGGCGACGCCAAACAACGGTGGGTCGAGGAGCTACACAGCGTCCTCTGGGCCTACCGAACACCCCGCATTCCACAACCGGGGAGACCCCTTTTCGTCTAACCTACGGAACGGAAGAGGTGATTCCCGTAGAAATCAGGGAACCCTCAAGGAGGACAGAAGCCACCATCGACGGAGACGCGAACAACGAAGCCCTGAGGGAAGAGCTCGATTTCGTCGAGGAGACGCGTTCGGGCGCTTCTCTCCGGGAAGCTTCACTTAAACAGAAAATAGCTTTACGTTATAACGACAAAGTTATCAAACGTGATTTTCAAGTAGGCACCCTCGTCCTACGAAGGTACCAGAAAGATTCGCGAGAAGGTAAACTCGCTGTAAATTTGGAGGGCCCGTACCGTGTCCGCGCGAAAATGGGGACAGGAGCCTACTTCCTCGAAAATCTGCACGGGGAAGAACTTGCTCGACCATGGAACGCTGAGAAGCTCAAATAGCACTACAGTTAAACACTGCCCGCGACACACTAGCATTGCGGTTACAGGGACGCACTAGGGTACAAGCGCGAGACCCCTATACAGAACACGATGATCAAGGGTCGCGTTGTGTGTGCGCGAGCACTTTGATCCGACGAGGACACCTCGATCGAGCTCCTTCGTCGTCGTACCGATTAGGCAGAACACCCAGCTCGCGATGGGAAGTTCACGCCACGAAGCTAAGACCTCGACCGAGCTCTTAGCCTCGTTGAAGGTCGGGATACACTCCCGTCCACTTGACCAGCTCTCCGCACAGTCGAGGATTATCGAAGTTGAGCAAGCCCCAAAATATCTATTACTTCAAAAATAAACAAAGTATAGCAAATACAATAACATCACACACAAGCGAAAACATACAAGCATCACACGAGCAGATAAACAAAAATGCATTGATCGGGAAGAAACCCAACGTACAAATATTACAAACAAGTAAGTATCAAAAAGCCTCCGGCACGCAGGTCGGGTATAGGCATCGAAAAATAAAATGGATCGCAGGCCAAACAGAACGAGAAAGGAAAAACCTACTCAGCGACGGTCCACTCGGGCTGTTCGTGTTCGACAACCTCGTCCTCTTGCATCAGCTGCACGATCTGACCGTCGACCACCTCGTAGTCAGGGTTAGTCCCTTCGGTTATGAGGTCGGGGTTGAGAACCTGAAGCTGTTGCACGGCGTTCCTGAAACCTATGTCAGCTGCCACGAGGTTGTCTTGCTCAGCTTCCCTTAGCTTCGCTATCAGCGCTGCCCGTGAAGTCAGCAACATGTCTTTTTCGGTTTCCTCATCAGCCGGGCGGACACCCTCCTCCAGCTCGGCGTTCCTTGCCAAGAGACGATCCCTCTCCTCTTCAAGCTCAGCGTCCCTCGCCAAGAGACGTTTCCGCTCCTTCTCAGCATTCTTCAACTTCTCCTTCAGCTTCCCTTGAAGCTCGACCTGGGTCTGGTTCTGGCTTTTGCAGTCAGCCAACTCCTTGCCCACCTTCTCCATTTCGGCTGAGATGGACCTGAAACTCTCTCGCAACCTGTTCAGCTCGTCTTCGGGGCACGCCTCGTCATTCAGAACCAAGGCAGCAGCACAAACCCGCATCACCGCGGACACATCCTCCACCACCGCCCTTCTCCGAGAAACCCTGTCGACGCCTAAGATGGTCTGAGCTTCGAGGGCACCCTCGCATAGGGAATTATTACCCATGAAGAAGTCTGGCCTCGAATGGCAAGGCGGGAGCACAAACTTCACAGCAGGAGGGCTTTCGTCCTCGGTGAGGTCGACGTCTACCGGATCGACAAGCCGTTGTCTCTTCGGGGAGCTCTGAGTGCTGGGGGAGTCGCTGTCCTGGGGAGAACCAGAAGAACCCCCGGTGGCCGGAGTAGAACCGAGGACCTGCGATCGGAGTTGCTCGATGCGGCCTTTACCTCCCTTCTTCGAAAGGCGGGTAGCCTTCAACTTTTTGAAGCGCTCCTCAGCAGTCGACATCTTACCTGCAAAAAGAAAATAAATGTCAGTAAATCAGAGACCAGGACACGAAGGAAAAAGTGAGTCGAAGAGGATGTCACCACCTAGCAGCTCGAGAGCATCCTCATCGGAGAACGTCTCGAGGAGGGCCCTCGTATTGATCAAACGGCGTTTCGTCAACACCTGCCCGTCGTCTCCCCGGACGAATTCCCCGTCCATCTGTTAACCCTTAATTTCGACGCTAGAAAGAATCAAAGCTATTTTATGTTAAAAAATTATTTTTAATATAAGGAAGGCTTCGGCCCAGGTTTTGGAGAAGCCTGAGTCGAATAGAGGTGTAGGAACCTCAAAAAATGGCTAAGTGTTGGAAGGGTTTCGACCATGAGAATGTGGGAACAAGCACTGCAGCGGTTATATTAAGGCTGGAGGGAATCTCCAATATTTGAAATTTAAACAAGAGCAGTTGTGAACGTGGGAACAGTTGAGACCAAGGAGACGACGCCAAAATCCACATGTTCGAAGCAGTAACCACCACTTAGTAGTTATTTCCTAGCACTATAAATAGGAGTTAGTTCTATGTAAATGGTGTGTTCATATATTTTTGTACAAGTTACTCAAAGAAACTCAAAGTACCCGCGTGTAGAGAAACGAGTTCGTGATAATGTACGTAATGTAACACCATTTTCTTCATTAATGCAATTTATCTTCATCATGTTTAAGATTCAGCCATTTAATTTCCATGCCTTTACAATTTCTTAAACTTTATCTTCCATGCCAAATTTACTTTCAAAGTTATTTAAACTTTCTGCATCTACCTTCGACTGCACTGTTACATTCAAGTATTTAATCTTCAAGCTTTTACTTTTCAAAGTCTTTTTCAAGAACGTGGAGTTCACCTTTAATCCATTGCATATATTTCAGAGTCTTTTACTTTCCTGCACTTTACCTTCGACAGCACTTTTATCATTCCAGCCTTTACTTTTCAAGAACGTGGAGTTCGTCGCATTTTACTTTCAAAGCCTTTTACTTCTCGTCCATTCCTTTCGACGCCTTTAATTTTTGCACCCTTTACTTACAGCCCTTTAAATTTTAAGCCTTTACTTTACTTTATTGCAAGTAGTCGAACGTGGAGTTCAGTTAGATTTTGTTTCAGCGTTATCGAACGTGGAGTTCAGATTACATTCTCTTTAATTTTCATTTTGTCATTTACACTTGTCTCTCAAATTTAGCACATGTCCTAGGATTTGTGTGGTCGATCCTGCAAGTTAATCAATTTGCGTTTAGATTGATAGACCAGAGGTTGTTTACCAAAATTCACAGTAAACAAATTGGCACGCCCAGTGGGACCTAGTGCTAAGTTTTACACTTTTGTCAACCTTATCTTTCTTGGTGAAGAAGTGCGTTCGTTGTATGTTATTGAGAAGTGGGAAGTTAGCCACAACAAATGAAGGGATACCAAAGAGAAGATACACTAAGAAAATGGCAACCAATGCCAACCAACAAGTTGATCCTCAAGGGAGTATTTCAAACACTCAGTCAAGTAGCAGTATGGGGTCTCAAAGCACACCATCACCAGTGTATTCGATAGGAGGATAGGCGTCACTTCCATTAGTAGTGTCTGAGCCAGGATCAACATATACAAAATCATATACTCAACCTGTGTTGGAATACATAGGACCACAAGGTTCTAACTCACCAACACCCCCAGGAGGAAATTCAATGTACAGGCACGTTCCTCCTCCAGGTTTTCCACATCCAGGGTCAAGGAGTCAACCCTATGGTATGCCTACATCAATGATGCAAAATCTGCAGAATGCTCCACCTGTATTTTCAGAAACTGTTGTGTCTTCGCCACTACAAGGGTCAGGATCAGGAGGGCAAAACAACCAGAATATAGGTGTTGGTTACTCTGTTCAAACGCCTAGCCTTACAAATACATCCATAAATTGTTTGAGACAACAGATGGATGAAAGTAACATGCAAATGGTACATACGTTGTCTCAGACAATGGGAGAAGTTTTTCAACCTTTGATTCAAAATACGACCCAACCTAACCAACAATTGGCTGCACAAGTGGCACGCATGGCTGATTTTATGGAAGTACCAGCGGTAGATCAAAGGGCAACCGTTGTCGAAGATATCCCAAGACGTCATCCACGTCAGATACCTGATGCGAACTTGGAAGATCAAGAGATGATTGACCATTTTAGAGTCGAACCACCAAGACACCAGATGCCATATCCGGTGGAAGAAGAACCGGTAGTGATGGTGAACAGGAACCAAAACGCAGATCAACTACTTAGACAGGTTCGACACCAAAATCAAGCAGAAGAAAATAATCTTGTAGCCATGGTTGAAAGGATAATGACTAGAAATGGTATGAATTTTGGCTTCACCAGGCCAAATTATACTTCGCCTATAGTGGATTACATTCTCCAAGCAGAACTACCCCTAGGACGAAGGTTCCAAAGTTCAGCAAGTTTTCAGGAGATACTACTGAATCTACTGTCGAACATGTGGCTAGGTATTTGATTGAAGCAGGCGAGATTGCAGCTGACGAAAGCCTTAGGATCAAATACTTCCTAAGTTCCCTTACCAAGAATGCCTTCACATGGTTTACTACTTTGCCTCCAAATTCCATATACAATTGGACCCAACTAGAACGTTTGTTTCATGAACAGTTCTACATGGGGCAAACTAAGATTAGTTTGAAAGAATTGGCTAGCATCAAGCACAAAGTTACTGAGCCAATTGATGATTACCTGAATAGGTTTCAACTTCTTAAAGCCAGGTGCTTTACACAAGTGCCAGAACATGAGTTGGTCGAAATGGCTGCTAGGGGTCTTGATTATTCCATTAGGAAGAAATTAGATACCCAATATCTTAGAGATATGGCCCAGTTGGCTGATAGGGTTCGACAGCTAGAGAGGTTGAAAGAAGAAAAGGCTAAATTCAGCAGGGGTAAAAAAGTAGCCTTTGTCGAATGCAATGAAGATGTGGAGAATCTGTATGGTGAAACATCTTATTTCGACGGAAATGAGGTTGACGTTGCTGAGTTAAAGCAAGGTCCACCTTATGCCTGCAAATTATTAGCTCCTTCAGAAGGGAAAAATCCTGTCGAATCTAACGACAAATTTCCTAAGAAAACATATACTTTCGACGTCACTAAATGTGACAAAATTTTTTATTTGTTAGTTAAAGATGGGCAAATGATAGTGCCTGCTGGTGCTAAAACGCCACCTTTAGAACAAAGAAAGAAAAGAGGTTTTTGTAAGTACCATAATTTTTTGGGTCATAAAACTTCTCAATGTTTTCTTTTCAGGGATTTGGTGCAAAATGCTATCCAAGAAGGAAGGCTGAAGTTTGGTGACAAAGGCAAAGCCCAGATGAAGATTGACTCTGACCCATTGCAAGTTGTAGAGGCTAACTATACAGAGCCTCACGAGGTTCAGATGGTGGAAGCCACAGAGGGATTCGATGAGTCAGTCAACATGGTGGAGGTTACTGAAGACTTCGCCACCAATTCTGTGATAATTGAAGGTTCTAGTAAGGCTGCAAGTGGCCTAAATGTTGATGGTACCAGTCTAATGTTGGTGACCAAAGAAACGGCTGATAAGTTTGTTGAAATGGATAATGCTGCTAAGGTTTTGGACATGGCCGTGAGTGGGTTGAAGATAAATGCCAATGAGGGCATTAACATGGTCGAATTGGCTGAAGAATCTGATTCTAGCTCAGATAGTATCAACACCAATGAGGCTATGGGCAGAAATGCCCCCAAAGTCCAAGTTGTTAAGGAATTGGAAGATGACATGCTCCTGGTAGGAGAGATGCTAGACATGGATGGTTGTTTGGTGGAAAACTGGATATGTATGGCTGCCAAAAAAATTTTCAAGACATCTCCTGATGTTGAGAGAGTCAATGCTGAGGAAATGGTTGAAGCTGAAAAAGCTGCTTGGCAAAAAGCTTCCCAAAAATCTGCAAAAGCAGCGGCAGGTGGTGGTTGCTTGGCAAAGACCACTGAAAGTCTGGAAGCCCGTTTCTCCAAGATGCACTTAAAGGACAGAATGGATGTCAACATGGTCGAAATTACAGATCGAGAAGCTGAACAAGTGAGTAAGGCAGATGAGCAAGAGAGACGCAACAAAATGGCTTATCCTAAGCAAGAAGAGACAATTGTGGATTTCTTGCATCGTTGCCAGAAGAAAGGCTTTGGAGTAATGCTATGTCCCAGATGCAGCGCCATTTTTGATGAAAAAGCTGCCCACAAGCTAGAAGGTGTCAAGAAGGCTGGTGAAAGCTGGGGGCAGAAGGTGAACAAAGGGCACAGAGGTTTTGACCATAGGCGACTTTCGACAGGGCTAAAAAGCCAAGCACCAGGAGTTAGGCCAGGTACGTTCAAACCAGCTGCAAATGTACTAACAGGTAGTTGGATCAAGCCTATCGAAGGGAGAGGACAGAAGAAAAAGTGGGAGAAATTTGATGTGGAAAGAGGTTATTCGTTCGAGTATAGAAAAGAGAACCACGCCACCAACAAATCAGCATACATTTCTCAGAATTACAAGGGTAAAAACCCCATGTCTAGATCACAATGGCGAAGAGAGCAGCGCAGGCGAAAGGCTGTCAGGGAGGCTCAGGTGCAAGGAGAATCAAGCACCAATGTTGATAATCAAGCTGGGGCAATGGAGAAGATGCCCATATGACGAAAGTTGTTCACTGTTCAGCCAGAAAAGAAGGTCGAAGAGGATGAGATATGACTGATAACTTCGACAATGAGTCAGTGGCTTCCCTAGATATTATGGTAAATGTGGTGTCAGTAATGCCAAGAGAATTTGGTCAAGTCTCAGAGGTCGAAGACATAGATCAAACTGCTGAATTGGAAATGTTGGCACACAAGCCTGTGTGCTATTACATCATGAACAATGGGTGCGTCGAAGAACAGAATGCTTTCTTTGAACGTCCCACAGAGGCAATGAAGGGTCATTTGAAGCCTCTTTACATTACTGGCAAAGTAGAAAACGTCCCTGTCAACAAAATTTTGGTAGATTGTGGTGCGACTGTTAATTTGATGCCAAGATTTTTGCTGAACAAGATTGGGAAGTTTGAGACTGATACCAAACCCCACAACATGGTTCTGTCGAACTATGAAGGAAAAGTTGGTTCCACTCTAGGAGTGATTCAGGTGGATCTCACTGTGGGAACTATTACCAGACCAACAGTGTTTATGGTCATTGAGACGAAAGCTAACTACAATCTACTCTTGGGTAGGGAGTGGATTCATGGGATAGGAGTTGTACCCTCATCTATGCATCAAAGAATCACCATTTGGAGACCAGATGGGGTAGTTGAAAATATTAAAGTTGATCAAGGGTACTTTAAGGTGCCTGTTAATCATGTGGACAGTAGGCAATTTGAGAAACATCTGGCGAACATTGCTCCATATCCTCCAGCTGATTTTGAGTTTACACCTGACGTATAAATGTTTTATTCGTTGTATTTACACCCTGTTGAAGGTTTCAGGTGGGACAGGGAGGTACCAGGAGGAAGGTTGCCATGCTTAAGCACACCTCCAATAGAGCCCACAGGATGGGGAGATGAATTCAGTGATCATGACTGAGTTCGACGCTTTAAAAAGAATTTCGGCCTATGTGGCCGAAACAAAACTACAAGCGGCTTTGGAAGCCACCAATGACTATATGGCTGGCGAAGCCATTTTTGAAGTATATCAAGAAGGTCCTGGTAAGGACTTCGACCCAAAACCTCCAGATAAGGTTGAAACTGGAGAGCAAAGCCAGAGGCTCAACGTCATCTATGAAGATGAGCCTTTGGGATTTGAGAAGGATCCGTTGGCAAATAATATAAAAATGCTAGCACAAGATCCCTTAGAAGAAGTTGACCTCAGTGAGGGGGCAACCAAAAGGCCTACCTACATCAGTGCCAATCTTGATCCCTAGTTGAAGGTGGAAGTGGTTCAGTTATTGAAAGAATTCAAAGACTGCTTCGCCTGGGATTATGATGAGATGTCCGATTTGAGCAGGGACTTGGTCGAACACAGGTTGCCTATGACGCCTGGGAAAAAGCCAGTCAAGCAAAATCCAAGACGGTTTGCACCAGAGATATTGTCAAAGATCAAAGAGGAAGTCGAAAGACTGCTTCGTTGCAAATTCATTCGCACTGCAAGGTATGTCGAATGGTTGGCTAATATAGTACCTGTTATTAAAAAGAATGGGTCTTTAAGAGTTTGCATTGATTTTAGAGATTTAAACTCTGCAACTCCCAAAGATGAATATTCAATGCCAGTAGCAGAAATGTTAATAGATTCTGCAGCAGGACATGAATATCTTAGTATGTTGGATGGATATTCTGGCTACAACCAAATATTCATTGCTGAGGAAGATGTTCATAAAACTGCTTTTAGATGCCCTGGAGCCTTAGGCACCTATGAATAGGTAGTGATGCCTTTTGGTCTCAAGAATGCTGGTGCCACCTATCAAAGGGCAATGAATTCAATTTTCCACGATTTCATAGACACATTCATGCAAATTTATATTGATGATATTGTTATAAAATCTATTTCTGGGAAAAGTCACATTGACCATCTTCGACAGTCCTTTGAAAGGATGAGAAAATATGGTCTTAAAATGAATCCTCTCAAATGTGCTTTTTGTGTGCAGGCAGGGGATTTCCTAGTCTTTGTGGTCCACAAGAAAGGGATTGAAATAAACCAGAATAAGACCAAAGCCATAATGGAGGCGAAAGCGCCATCAACTAAAAAGGAGTTGCAGTCGTTGTTGGGCAAGATCAACTTCTTAAGAAGGTTTATATCCAACCTGAGTGGCAAAACACAAGTTTTTTCGCCATTGCTTCGTTTTAACAAGGATGGTTTTGAGTGGGGGCAATTACAGCAGGAAGCCTTCGACAAGATCAAGGAGTACCTAAGCCACCCTCCAATTCTTTCGCCACCTTGTAGAAACAAGAGTATGAGATTGTATATAGCTGCATCAGATAAAACTCTAGGGAGCATGTTAGCCCAAGAGGATGAAAATGGAGTCGAAAGAGTCATTTATTATCTTAGTCGAGTTTTAAATGATGCAGAAACTAGGTATAACATGATTGAAAAGTTATGTTTATGCTTGTATTTCTCTTGTACTAAATTGAAGCAATATATAAAGCCCGTTGATGTGTATGTTTCTTCTCACTTTGATGTTGTAAAACATATGTTATCTAAACCTATTTTGCATAGTCGAATTGGCAAATGGGCATTAGCATTAACATAATTTTCCTTAACATATCAACCTTTAAAAGCTGTGAAAGGGAAAATAGTTGCAGACTTTATAGTTGATCACTCCATAAATGAAAATGATTTGAATTATGTTGAATTAAAATCCTGGAAGTTATACTTTGATGGATCAAGTCATAAAAATGGAACAGGAGTGGGAATACACATTATTTCTCCTGAAAGAATTCCAACAAAATTCAAGTACAAGGTCGAAGGACCTTGCTCTAACAATGAGGCTGAATATGAAGCATTAATTGCTGGCCTTGAAATTTTGTTAGAATTGGGGGCAACTAGAGTCGAAATAATGGGAGACTCAGAATTGGTTATAAAACAAATCACAAAGGAGTATAAATGTGTTAAAGAAAATCTCATTATGTACTTTGTGATAGCCAATAGATTATTAAAGAAAATTGAGGTAGTGGCCATCCAACACATACCTATAATAGAGAACCAAGTTGCTAACGACTTGGCTCAAATTGCCTCTGGGTACAAGGTGTCAAAGGAAAACCTTCAAGAAGTAATTGAAGCAAGAGGTAAGGTGGTAGCTGTTGGATTATGCCCATCAGACTTAGAAACAACTAAGCTTAGGTGTATAGATGGTGAAAATTTTGAAATTTTTGCCATAGATAATTTAACAGATGAAGATTGGAGGAAGCCCATAGTTGAATATTTGCAAAACCCAACGACTTCGACAGAGCGAAAAATCAGGTATCAAGCTTTAAGCTATGTACTGTTGGGGAATGAGTTGTTTAAAAAGACCCCTGAGGGAGTCTTATTGAAATGCCTTAGTGAAGCAGAGGCATATTTGGCCCTTTCGACAATACATAGTGGGGCATGTGGAGCACACCAAGTTGGCCAGAAAATGAAATGGCTGTTGTTTCGACAGGGCATGTATTGGCCCACTATGCTGAAAGATTGCATAGAATTTGCTAAGGGTTGCCAAGAATGTCAAATTCATGCTGGCATACATCACATCCCTGCAAGTGAATTACATTCCATAGTGAAACCATGGCCTTTCAGAGGATGGGCTTTGGATATAGTGGGAGAGATTCGACCAGCATCTTCAAAGAACCAAAGATATATTTTGGTGGGAATTGATTATTTCACCAAGTGGATTGAGGCAATACCACTGGTGAATATAGGTCAAGAAGATGTTATTGAATTCATTCAAAATCACATTATTTATAGGTTTAGCATTCTTGAAACAATTACTACAGATCAGGGATCAGTGTTCACTGGTCGAAAGATGCAGGAATTTGCCAAAGAAATAGGTTTTTAAGTTATTAACTTCTACACCTTATTATGCTCAGGCCAATGGGCAAGTTGAAGCTGCCAATAAGGTAGTAATTGGACTAATTAAGAAGCATGTGGGAAAGAGGCCTAGAAATTGGCACAAGACGTTAGACCAAGTTCTTTGGGCATGTCGAACATCCCCTAGAGAGGCTACCAACACTACCCCATTTCGACTCACTTTTGGCCATGATGCGGTTTTGCCTGTTGAGGTTTATTTACAATCTCTAAGAGTTCAAAGACATCATGAGATTCCCTCTGAGAATTATTGGGAAATGATGATGAATGAATTAGTGGATTTGGATGAAGAAAGGCTTAGAGCCTTGGAGTTGTTAAGAAGACAAAAGAGGAGGGTCGAAGAATCCTACAACAAAAAGGTTAAGTCTAAATCTTTTGCATGTGGGGAATTGGTTTGGAAAGTGATTTTGCCCATGGATCGAAAGGATAAAACATTGGGCAATTGGTCCCCTAAGTGGGAAGGCTCATTCCAAGTCATACATGTTTTCTCTAATGGAGCTTATGAGGTGGAGGAGTTAGACAAAGATAAAAGAGTCTTGAAAGTAAATGGCAAGTATTTGAAAAAATATAAGCCTATGCTGCAAGAGATTCATATTAAAACATAAGCTTTATTTAATAAAAAGAAAGCCAAAATAGGCCAAGTCAGGCTAATATGGCATACAAAGCAAAGAGAAACCAATACAACAATGTTTAATCAAGGAAAGGTTATTCATAATCTCTCCAATCTATGGATTTGAGGAAATCCATATAATCTGCATCTGGCTCATCATCAGAGTCTTGGGTGCTGGAGCGCCCTTTCTTAGAGATCTTCATTTTAGTTTCTCTCTTCTTGGCTAGAGAGGTTGCTCCAATGGAGGCTTCAGGTTGCTTGGGCGCCTCCATCTTTTTTGTTTCCTCAATGGCCTTGGCCTTTCCAGCCATCTTCTTGGTTGAGGATTTCTCTGAATTATTCATGTTTGCTTCTACGCAAAACGTGGTCAGTTGGAAGAAATTTATAGAGGCGAGGTACTGATTGGATTGGCCAGTTAAACGGTGGAAACACGTGAGTTGTTCTTGGAAGTAGGCCTGAGGGCTATGCTATAAATGTTACTTTAAAAGCTAGAGGCTTACGGCTTGGAATTTAAAAGCTGGAAAGGTGACTTTTCAAGAAAAAGATAGAATGTCTTAATTGCAAATTTGACTGATAAAAGACAACAATAAAGTACATCATGTAATATGGGTCGAAAGCAGTTAAGGGCAAAATAATAATGATTGATTAAATCAATGCCAAAAGGCATAAAATTGTCATTACATAAAAAGCCTGAAAATGCCAGTAAACAAGTGATGATTAAACAAACGAAGGTGTCGAAAGTATCAGAATGGAAGCCTCGACGCCAACTGAGAAAAAGATTCTATGTGATGTTTGAGGCGAGCGTTGCACAAAGATTCGTCAAGTTTTGCTGCTGCGAGCTCTTTTTCATATCTTTGGGCCGCCTCAATACGATCGATAGCATTCTTTGTTTCTTCAGCTATCTTAGTATCGTCGAAATGATGCAAATCACGGTTGCGTTTTTCAGCATTGTCAATTTTGGCTTGTAGCTCCGTGATTTGTTGCTTCTAGACTTCAATGTCCTTCTGGTTGGAGGCTATCTCATCTTGCTTTTTCTTTTGATCAGTGTGACGCCCCCAATCTATACCCCCAAATAAACATGCATTTAAAGCAATAAAAGAAAATTCAAAATTTGGTCAGAGTATATTTAAAAACATGGCATAGACCAAGGGGTCACATCAATTAGAAACCAAACAATTCATACAACACCTGCCCATAAAGATATGCAACAGTGGGGTAGCATTCAACAGAGGAAACTTCGTTCCTTACACCCACATTTTCAGAAATTAGAATTAAAGCGGAAAATCTAAAATCTGATTAACATATATACATATATCATGTAAAAAGTTTGTCATACACCAAGTTATACATGCACTATTCAAAAGATATATATACATAGTACACAATAAACACAAACGGCCACCCTAGCTACCCGGTGTCACATATCAGAGCCGACCGACAAAAAGGGTGAAGACACAATGCTTCACTAAAGACCTCCAGCAACTCTGATCTGCAATGCCTCATAGAGCATTATAAAACGAGCAGAAGGGTGAGAAAAACAACCATAATACAAATGCGTATAATTATATATATCCACATAAAAATACACATATTCAATAATCTCACCACAATTATCACATGCCAACACATAAGGCACATACAGATTATATTCACATAATCACATATTCACACATCATGCATATGTTTATACACAAACATATCATTCATAAATCAAGGCATTTAACACGAATGCACATCAATTCACAAATGCTATCACAGCTCAATCACACAATGTCTCCATCCCCAACTGCATATTAATCATGCCCAATACATTTATCACAAATGCATATCATAATGTCTCACACATACTCACTAATCATGATTTTCCACATATAACCAATGCAATCATAATTCATGCAGATGCAAAGAGACCGACACAACGACTCTCTATGCAAATGCAAATGCGGTACCGACTCCCATTGTCACGTCATTAGTCCACTCAGGAACTCTGCTGGAACCATCGCTCGTTACTGAGGATCACTCAAGTAACACCCCGTCGGGCCTACGATGTTCACCCGTCGCTTTAGGTCTCCTCCTGAGCACACGACGTTTATGGATTGCTTTAGGTCCCCGCCTGGGCACACAACCCGATCGCTTTAGGTCCCCACCTGGGCACACGATCGTCTATAACCATCGCTTTAGGTCCCCACCTGGCCACACGACGTTATAGCAGATTCCCTCTGGAATCGAACCGTCACTCAGGACGCTACAATGATGCATATCATGATGTTTGACAAACAAGAACTCATGACAACCAATGCATCTTCACACATATATGCAGTCACAAACATGCATATAAAACCAAATACAACACTTTGCATTTATTTGCCTTTCGGCCACAATTCATCACCACACATGTTACCACAGGTATTTTCATCACACAATAGCGCATAGCATAATACACATCAATTATGCACACTTACAACGACAAAAGTCGACAACCGACACTATTCACATTTCCCGACATAATTAAATCGGCTAACAAACCCAAAATCATCACAATCACAAAGTACAGTTCAATACCTTTCCAACGACACCAGGAATGTCAAAATCAGATAAACGGAACCAAAGTTACGGGCAAAAACGAAAACGACATTTTCAAAAATCACATTTTTCCATTCTCCTGGCCATACGCGTACTGCCCAAGGCCATACGCGTATTGCCAAATTTTCTCGCCATGCCATACGCGTATTGCCCAAGGCCTTACGCGTATGAGCAGAAACCATTTTCCTCACAAAATTCCCATTTTCACCCCAATACGCGTAAGGCCAACACCATACGCGTATTGCCCTGCCATGCTACGCGTATCATACGCAAATGGGCAGATGGCCGAGCAAAACACCATCTCATACGCGTAATGCCCCATGGCTCGCCCATGTTACGCGTAATGCCCAGTCCCATACGCGTATGGACATGCCCCATACGCGTATGACCTGCAGAAACCCAGAAAAATTCTGCAGAAACGAGTTCTGCGTTTTCCAACCAAACTCATCCCAAATTCATCACCTAAATCCAGAAAAATACCAATTTGATTCACAACAACACATATCTATCAAGTATCAACAACAAGAAGCACAAAAACATCATTCCCAACACTTTTAAATCGAATTTCAACACTTTTAACCAAAAATGGGTTTTATCACATTTTTCATATAATCCAACACAACAACAAACAAACACATACATAATCATACACATGTATAAGATAATTGAATTTCACACCCTTACCCGATTTAATCGATTCCTAGAACTTGTTCTCTTGATTTCCCAAGCTTTTTCTCCAATTTCTCTCTTTTCTCTCTTCTCCTCTTTTCTTCTCTTTTCTTCTTTCTACTTTTCTTTCTATTTTTCTTTTTCTTTTCTAACTTAGTAAAAACAAATGTGAAAAGACCAAAATACCCCTACACTCAATTATCTCGCAACCGTTCCCAAAATGCGGTAAAATATAATCACATCGAAAAATAACATAATTTCAGATAAAAGTCAAAAATAAAATAATATAATAATAAAATAATAAAAACGATTCAATTAAACAAAAATACTAAAACTGGGGCGTTACAACTCTCCCCCACTTGGAAATTTTCGTCCTCGAAAATATAACCGAGACGAACAACCCCGGACACGGCTCTCGCATCCGATCACCAAAACATCAAGCCTACAAAAAGGCACATCACACATAACACAACAACTATGACCACAACAACGACAAGATGCAAAGCCCATACAATGCACTTGACGACTAACTCACAACTCAAGGAATACACAGAACACAACTCACATGTTCACTCTTGAACCAAAACACAACAAGATCGTTACCATCACCGTAGGTAACACTCCCCTAATCCCTCACACAGGAATTAGCCACTTGCACTCGAACCAATACAATGGAAACGAGGCAACAACACCAACAAGAACAAGATTACCAACCTCCTTGTTACACAACCTTATCACATTAATGCTACGATTCGCCAATCGAACATAAAACCAAAACATCCTACTACATAGTAGCACATGGATACTATTAGAACCTCTCTCCTAACACTTCCACTATGAAACATCCAATGGTCTCAACATTCCTACAGATTTCCAATGTTCCGCCTAAGAACTCCTACAAGTCACACACGCATATACGAAATGTGCCACATCAAGCTTTCGCTGCGCACTCTGATGACTCGTAACCATCAAAATTACCAATCTCACGTCCAAAGTCTAACTCTTTCGCATACTTCCCAACAACTACTGTTCACATTCTTTCGTGTTATTTTACACACCAGACACAAGCCTCTGAACTGCTCAAACAATTCTAATTCCCAGACCACCAAAAATAGACATACATAGCAACTTCCGACTTAACTCCTCTGATACAACAATAACTTTTCACAAATGATATCCAAGTCAAATTCATAACTCATCACAAATCCAACCATTCTCTTTGTCTCTATACATTCAGACCAAACCAGTACTCACTATTCTTATAATTACCAAACACTTCAAATCTAGAATCATAAAGATCATACTTCTTATAATCCAACATAGTACCACTACAACCAATTCCACAATAGTACTGATCCTTTCACGAATCCTCAAATGTCGAAAAACACAAGCCACGACTTTACTCTCTTACATTAACACACCAACTATACTCATCAAGATACATCCCAAACAATCGACCTCACCTTTGCAAGTCAACTGAATTAACGGAAACACTAATCTTGGAAAAGCCTTCCATACCCTTCGATAATCACCAACAAAATCCAACAAGGTTCTAATCACCTTTAACTAACTTCGAAGTCTCTACTCAAACCATCACTACGATTATCAAACATTCCCACAATTGGAATTCTAATCAAGCTCAACCAATACCATACCCTTTACTTAATCCTGAGAGTAAACACTTATTCTCAATCGTAACCCTATACCACTGTCCGTACTCCATGCACAATTCCTGCTCTTGACAACCCAAATTCCATCCTATTTTCACAACCAACCAAAAAGGAACTCTCAAATATTACATCCACCCCTAAGGGTTCCCTCAAGATTTCTGCAATCTCTATACCATCAAAGAATTTCAAATCATTTGCAATTCGTCATAATTCAAAACTCAAGCTACGCCAAACACAACCGCAAGTTCCCATACTACTCACTGACTAACACACATCCCCCTACTATCATCTTATTCCTTACCAACTATTAGTAATACCCAATCATTATCCCTCAGAGACATTCCAACTTAATTCACATACACAAACCTCTAATCCGTCTCATCTTCTGATATAAGAATTCTCATCGACTCAACAATGCAATCTGCAACCATCAAACAAAATCTTGATTCTGCATCACCGTCATATATAAAGCCTTCCTCAACTTGACAAAATAATCCGCAATCATTTCCTAAAATTTCAAGTAATCCAATCCACACCACTATCAAAGCCGGAAAGACACGTCCATACATCCAACATAATTCCCGTCCGCTATCAACAAGAGATTAAGGGTGATCAGCTCCTCAATTTGTCAATAGACATCTGACAATCATGATGAGGCATAAACCGTCTCCACCAAACTATAATAGCATCCATTATATCCTATACACAAACTACCTAAGGCACAAATCCTTAGTTGACGTAAACCTTACTTCCGCGTCCCTTCTTGAACCAGAAACCACACTTATAACCTTACAATTCCTAACACCCTGAGCCAGCGCCCTTCACCTGAAACAATACGGAGAAGTACCAGCTTCTCCCCCACTTATCTCATTCTAATCCTTCCAAATGTGACCACACTAAATCCATCACAAGCCTTTACCATGAACAGTCAAAGAACAATTTAAACAAACCAAAGAAGTAGTTACTGACCCCATTGCTGGAGTATCAATAACCATCACACCACCCCAAGAGGACAACAACATATTCAAACGCTTCGCGCACTCATACGAAATAAACGAATGAGTCGCTCCAGTACCAATAATGGCAAAAATAAAAGCGTACTATAATAAAACAAGTACCTTCAATCATATGATCCGCACTAGAAGTCTCAGTCCTTGCCATTGCAAAGACCTCCCCACCAGCCTAAGCTTGCTTTGGTTTTGTACACCTCGTACTAATATGACCCATCTCACCACAGTTAAAGCACTTAACCACATGCTTCCTCTTACACTTAGCTGCCACATGTCCTAAGCCTCCACAATCAGAACACTTATCCAAATTCTTTCTACATTCGGACTGACGGTGTCCCCACTCACCGCACCTAAAACACCTCGGAGAATTAGACATACCTTTTCCACTTGGATTTTTCTCAAAATTCTCCCTTTGCTTACCTTTATCAGCTGGTGTCACATACGGACCACCACGAAACGGTTGTTTCCCTTTTTTGTCATTCACACTCTTATAGTGAGCCGAACGAGCCTTACAATCTTCATCATAGATCCTACAGCATTCCACCAAATCAGCAAACCTTCGAATCCTCTGATAACCAATCGCCTGCTTTATCTCAGGACGCAATCCGCTTTCATACTTCACACACTTTGAAAATTCAGCTGTCGCTTCCACATAGTGAGGATAAAACTGCACAAGCTCCACAAACTTAGCAGTATATTCAACAACATATAGATTACCTTGTTTCAGTTCCAAAAACTCAATCTCTTTCTTTCCTCGGACATCCTCCGGAAAATACTTCCTTAGAAACTCTTGACTAAACACCTCCCAAGTAATCTCTTCTTCCTCCTCATCAGCTTCCAACACCTGACGAGTACTGACCCACCAGTCGTCAGCCTCTTCATGTAACATATGAGTGCCCAGTCTCACCTTATCCTCCTCGTCACAATCCATCACCCTAAAAATCCTCTCAATCTCTTTCAACCACATCTGTGCACCATCCGGATCATGTTTCCCTTTAAAGACCGACGGCTTATTCTTTCGAAACTCATCATTCCCTGCAGCATTCGGTGCACCCTGCACAGCTCGTGCCATTGCCTCCATCGCCGCAGCCAAGGCAGCATCATTACGACTAGCCATATTCTTCTCGTCCAAATACATAAACTATGGTTAACCAACAACTTACCAGAACACAACTTCCGCACAACAGCAACTCGCCCAAAGCGATAGACACCACTGACACAACTGACACAGACTGACACAAACTGGCTCTGATACCACTTAATGTGACGCCCCCAATCTATACCCCCAAATAAACATGCATTTAAAGCAATAAAAGAAAATTTGAAATTTGGTCAGAGTATATTTAAAAACATGGCATAGACCAAGGGGTCACATCAATTAGAAACCAAACAATTCATACAACACCTGCCCATAAAGATATGCAACAGTGGGGTAGCATTCAACAGAGGAAACTTCGTTCCTTACACCCACATTTTCAGAAATTAGAATTAAAGCGGAAAATCTAAAATCTGATTAACATATATACATATATCATGTAAAAAGTTTGTCATACACCAAGTTATACATGCACTATTCAAAAGATATATATACATAGTACACAATAAACACAAACGGCCACCCTAGCTACCCGGTGTCACATATCAGAGCCGACCGACAAAAAGGGTGAAGACACAACGCTTCACTAAAGACCTTTAGCAACTCTGATCTGCAATGCCTCATAGAGCATTATAAAACGAGCAGAAGGGTGAGAAAAACAACCATAATACAAATGCGTATAATTATATATATCCACATAAAAATACACATATTCAATAATCTCACCACAATTATCACATGCCAACACATAAGGCACATACAGATTATATTCACATAATCACATATTCACACATCATGCATATGTTTATACACAAACATATCATTCATAAATCAAGGCATTTAACACGAATGCACATCAATTCACAAATGCTATCACAGCTCAATCACACAATGTCTCCATCCCCAACTGCATATTAATCATGCCCAATACATTTATCACAAATGCATATCATAATGTCTCACACATACTCACCAATCATGATTTTCCACATATAACCAATGCAATCATAATTCATGCAGATGCAAAGAGACCGACACAACGACTCTCTATGCAAATGCAAATGCGGTACCGACTCCCATTGTCACGTCATTAGTCCACTCAGGAACTCTGCTGGAACCATCGCTCGTTACTGAGGATCACTCAAGTAACACCCCGTCGGGCCTACGATGTTCACCCGTCGCTTTAGGTCTCCTCCTGAGCACACGACGTTTATGGATTGCTTTAGGTCCCCGCCTGGGCACACAACCCGATCGCTTTAGGTCCCCACCTGGGCACACGATCGTCTATAACCATCGCTTTAGGTCCCCACCTGGGCACACGACGTTATAGCAGATTCCCTCTGGAATCGAACCGTCACTCAGGACGCTACAATGATGCATATCATGATGTTTGACAAACAAGAACTCATGACAACCAATGCATCTTCACACATATATGCAGTCACAAACATGCATATAAAACCAAATACAACACTTTGCATTTATTTGCCTTTCGGCCACAATTCATCACCACACATGTTACCACAGGTATTTTCATCACACAACAGCGCATAGCATAATACACATCAATTATGCACACTTACAACGACAAAAGTCGACAACCGACACTATTCATATTTCCCGACATAATTAAATCGGCTAACAAACCCAAAATCATCACAATCACAAAGTACAGTTCAATACCTTTCCAACGACACCAGGAATGTCAAAATCAGATAAACGGAACCAAAGTTACGGACAAAAACGAAAACGACATTTTCAAAAATCACATTTTTCCATTCTCCTGGCCATACGCGTACTGCCCAAGGCCATACGCGTATTGCCAAATTTTCTCGCCATGCCATACGCGTATTGCCCAAGGCCTTACGCGTATGAGCAGAAACCATTTTCCTCACAAAATTCCCATTTTCACCCCAATACGCGTAAGGCCAACACCATACGCGTATTGCCCTGCCATGCTATGCGTATCATACGCAAATGGGCAGATGGCCGAGCAAAACACCATCTCATACGCGTAATGCCCCATGGCTCGCCCATGTTACGCGTAATGCCCAGTCCCATACGCGTATGGACATGCCCCATACGCGTATGACCTGCAGAAACCCAGAAAAATTCTGCAGAAATGAGTTCTGCGTTTTCCAACTAAACTCATCCCAAATTCATCACCTAAATCCAGAAAAATACCAATTTGATTCACAACAACACATATCTATCAAGTATCAACAACAAGAAGCACAAAAACATCATTCCCAACACTTTTAAATCGAATTTCAACACTTTTAACCAAAAATGGGTTTTATCACATTTTTCATATAATCCAACACAACAACAAACAAACACATACATAATCATACACATGTATAAGATAATTGAATTTCACACCCTTACCCGATTTAATCGATTCCTAGAACTTGTTCTCTTGATTTCCTAAGCTTTTTCTCCAATTTCTCTCTTTTCTCTCTTCTCTTTTCTTCTCTTTTCTTCTTTCTACTTTTCTTTCTATTTTTCTTTTTCTTTTCTAACTTAGTAAAAACAAATGTGAAAAGACCAAAATACCCCTACACTCAATTATCTCGCAACCGTTCCCAAAATGCGGTAAAATATAATCACATCGAAAAATAACATAATTTCAGATAAAAGTCAAAAATAAAATAATATAATAATAAAATAATCAAAAACGATTCAATTAAACAAAAATACTAAAACTGGGGCGTTACAATCAACCTTCATACGTTCGATCTCTTCGTACACCTCTTTTGCACCACACCAGGCTGCACTCTCACAGCCAGATGTTTTCTCTATGGTATTCCTGATAGAGGGAAGCAGTTTTATTTCTGCAATTATCTGGTTCACCACAGCAGTTAGCTCTATCAGAAAACCATAAACATCTGGATTGAGGGTGGTGACCTCAATCTTTGCAAGGGTGTCCTTCAAATAAGCAGTTGCCGTTGGATCTGAGGCCAAAACTCTGTGAATATCCCCCCTGAAGAATTTTTTCTTGATGGCTTAGAGAATTGGTTAGGCGAAGTCATCTGATGCTGGAGTCGAAGAGACAGAAGAAGAACCATACCTCTGCTCAAGAATCAATTTGGTAAACTCACGTGGGTTTGACCACTTAAGTGCTGTCAGTGAGTCTCTAGGTGGTGGAAGGAACACAGGCGAAGGAGTATGGTGGGGATTAGGATTAGTTTGTGCTTCGTCCTCCTCTTCTGATTCTTCTCCTTCTTCTTCTTGTTCTTTTCCCATTTCTTCATCAGACTCTTCAACAGCTGGTTGCATATTCTCCTGGTCATCAGCTGGTGTAGGAGGTAGTTCATTTGTCTCCTCAGGCGCAGCTTGATCAGGATTGGCGTTATGTGTTTGAACTTCAGGTTCATGCCTTTCTTCTTCAACCAATTAACCTTCATCCATGGGGGTATCCAGATTAAAAGTTGGTGGGCTTGAGGCATCATCATCATCAGAGTTGGCTCCATCAGCTTGTGCGTTTTGAGTAGGGGTTGGAGCTGGTGGTGTAGTGGGTGCTGTAACATGTGGAGTAGGTTGATTAATCTCACTCAAACCAGAGCCAATATCAGAATATGGGTGATAAGTTGGCTCACCTTGGCTGTTGAGGAGCGTGGTGGTGAGGCTTTCTGAAGTTGGGTGAGGAACAGAATTGTCAATTACGGTGGTGGCGAAGTTGCTTGGAGTTGGTCGGGAATCTGGATTGTTGATTATGGGTGCCTAAAGAACACAAGTGGAGAAAATGAGAATGAAATAATAGGCGAAAGATGTCAAGCATAATAGAAAAAGGCAATGGTGCACATACCTGAGTTTGTTCAACAGCAGGACTTGATTTATCACTCCCATGGTCACCAAGAGGGGTTCTCAAGGCCACCTTGGAGGGTTCCTTCTCGACACCACTTGTGGTGGATGCCTTTTCGAGTATTTTGGCCACCTTCGAAGGAGGTGGGCCAGTAGGTCCAGAGGCCTTTGTGGGTTTTTTGCTTTTCCTTGTGAGAACCTCCTCAGGAGATTCATCTGAGGCCTCTGAAGCTATAACCACAACTGGGGTATCCTTCTTACATTTCTTGGAAGGTGTTGGAGGTTTTCGACCAGTCTGAAGAGGCAGTGCAAATATAAGAAAGAAATTCATATAGTACAAGCATAAACAGGGGAGGTGAAATATACCTGTGTACTCTCTGGTTCTTTGCCACTTTGCAAGGTGGCAGCTCTAGTCGAAGCGGCTTTCCTAGGCATAGCTGAAAGATAGTACACAATTGTTACAAGTTAATGATTACATGGTTAGTCATAAAGCCATGGATTAAGGATTTTAAACCTTCATATATTTCAGATTCGACACGAACGTCCTGAATTCCTATATGAAGGTGCCCTTTAAAACTGTCTAACGTATGCTTAGTCGAAATCACTCGTTGAGCCTTTGGCTGAGACTGCTGTCGAAGAAGTTTTAAATGCTCCCCACAGACAAACCAATCTGGAAATGGAGGGGCAAACGCCACTCCAAAATCAGCATTAGGCAGTCGAGGGAACTTTGGAGGAAAAAGTTTAAAAGCTACCTCATAACGTTTCTCACGAGGGACGTTGGGAGGAATTTTTAGTTGGTCCATCTTTTCTAGAAATTTTCTCTTTAGAGTAACCGCAGCCTCATGAATAGTTCGACTAAGATCATCTGGTCGATAGATAGTTTCAAAGTATTTTTGAAAAGCCTGTATTTCTTCGATGTGAGTGAACTTACTCTTTTTCGTCTTGTCCTGCACATGGAGAAAAGCTTGGTCAAGTAACGAAGAAAATGTAGCCACATCAAGAAAGTGCTCATTATAGTGCTTCGACCACCATTGGTGGAAGGATGAAGTGCATAGAAAGGAAGGTTCAAAAAACACAGGAGAGAGGATTCTTCTTTTTTCATTCCGGCTGTCGAGTGTTGGGGAGACGTTCTCCTCGTTGAAGCAGGCGGTGTGTAGAATTACTTGGCCCTTTTTCTCATACAAGCACTGAGGGAAGCTCTGGGCCAGCCCAAATTGTCGAGAGACAAAGTTTGGTTGATAGGCAATCAATGCTGATAAACCTCTCCCTAAGTTTAGCCTGTGGATGATGAATCTAGGAATCAAAAAGGCTTCCCAGATAGCAACAGATTCTGGATCAAGAGGTTGAAGAGGATTTGGAAATGGCCTTTTAAACAACACAGGGCCATAGCTTTGTCGAGCAAAGGGTGCCATGCTAGGAGTGAACTCCTAGCGCTTGGTGAACATCATAATATAACTGGTGAAAGCCCTTTGAAGGTTTTCACCATCATCATTAGGAGTGAGTTTGGCCAGACGTGTCCCTTCGACACTCTTTTCCCTGATCTCAGCAGAGGCTTCATCAACTATGCCTTTTCTAGGGAGGCTAGCCTCAAATGTAGCATTGAGCCACAATTGAAGTAGCCAAAGGGGACCACTCAAGTGCATAGGACCTTGGGCTTCCATATTCTTAAGTCGAGAAGCCCCTTCACTGATAGATTCGTAAAGGTTCGCCAGAATGAGCTCACTCAGGCAGGTTCCTCTATTGTGGTGGAGTTTATTCGCCAGGGGCAGGTACTTCTTAGCCACCTGCAAAGACTTTGTACAAAAAACATACCTCGACAGCCATACTGTGAGGAAAGCAATGTGTTCTTCATCAGACACCTCGTCATTTTCTTGTTTGAAGTGGTGTTTGATAAAGAGGGTGTAGGTCAGTTTGGAGCCTGAAATGTTGATGGTGTCCTCAGCATCAACGGTGGATCCAGCTCCAGCCCTTTTTAAGAGACTTGGATCCACCGTTGAAGCTGAGGGGTTAGCAGGACGCGTGTCTTTCTCCTGAAGGCATGATGAAAAGTAGCAGTTATGTGCAGACTGTTAACGTCTGTTTTCAAGAAAGATGTTATGATGAATACGGCTGAAAGGACGTTTTAAGGATTTGTCATGATGGTATGACGTCAGAGGCGTGGGTTAAAGAAACTGAACAGTTCAACCATTAAGTAATTAGTGGGATATTCAGTTAAGGCCATGCAAACAGGCGTCGAAATGGTTATTATATCAAGAAATGACCTTCCTACCAATTCTGGCGAAAGGACATTCCTTGGGGGCAATTTATTAACCCTCAATTTCGACGCTAGAAAGAATCAAAGCTATTTTATGTTAAAAAAATATTTTTAATATAAGGAAGGCTTCGACCCAGTTTTTGGAGAAGCCTGAGTCGAATAGAGGTGTAGGAACCTCAAAAAATGGCTAAGTGCTGGAAGGGTTTCGACCATGAGAATGTGGAAACAAGCGCTGCAGCGGTTATATTAAGGCTGGAGGGAATCTCCAATATTTGAAATTTAAACAAGAGCAGTTGTGAACGTGGGAACAGTTGAGACCAAGGAGAAGGTGCCAAAATCCACACGTTCGAAGCAGTAACCACCACTTAGTAGTTATTTCCTAGCACTATAAATAGGAGTTAATTCTATGTAAATGGTGTGTTCATATATTTTTGTACAATTTACTCAAAGAAACTCAAAGTACCCGCGTGTAGAGAAACGAGTTCGTGAGAATGTACGTAATGTAACACCATTTTCTTCATTAATGCAATTTATCTTCATCATGTTTGAGATTCAGCCATTTAATTTCCATGCCTTTACAATTTCTTGAACTTTATCTTCCATGCCAAATTTACTTTCAAAGTTATTTAAACTTTCTGCATCTACCTTCGACTGCACTGTTACATTCAAGTATTTAATCTTCAAGCTTTTACTTTTCAAAGTCTTTTTCAAGAACGTGGAGTTCACCTTTAATCCATTGCATCTATTTCAGAGTCTTTTACTTTCCTGCACTTTACCTTCGACAACACTTTTATCATTCCAGCCTTTACTTTTCAAGAACGTGGAGTTCGTCGCATTTTACTTTCAAAGCCTTTTACTTCTCGTCCATTCCTTTCGACACCTTTAATTTTTGCACCCTTTACTTACAACCCTTTAAATTTTAAGCCTTTACTTTAATTTATTGCAAGTAGTCGAACGTGGAGTTCAGTTAGATTTTGTTTCAGCATTGTCGAACGTGGAGTTCAGTTTACATTCTCTTTAATTTTCATTTTGTCATTTACACTTGTCTCTCAAATTTAGCACATGTCCTAAGATTTGTGTGGTCGATCCTGCAAGTTAATCAATTTGCGTTTAGATTGATAGACCAGAGGTTGTTTACCAAAATTCACAGTAAACACCATCGTCACGAGCTTGGCTTTATTAAAACCGTTGACGAAAGCGACTATTCTCTCGTAGGCCAGGAGATCCCCCTCGTCAAGATGGCCAGGACTGACTTTGTAGCTATCCGTCCCCTTTTTGAAGTGTTCTTCCGTCCAGAACAAGGGGAATCTCGGCTCGAGGACCTCCTCCGTCTGCCCGTCCACCTCGCGAAAAACTCGACGATACACCGAATTCACAGCTTCAAGCGTGACTGGCCTCACGATATAATACCGGTATTTAAAGTCGCGAACAGAATCCAGGTAGGTGTGGAAGAGACTGCTCGTTTGTTTAAAAGACACCCAACCGTGTCTGCCGTCGGAAGCCTGTCGCTGGAGGTGGAAGATGCGAAAGAAAAGAGGCACGATTGCCCCGATCCGAAGATATTTATAGACGAGCTCGAAGGCTCGGATAAAAGCGAGGGAGTTAGGGTGAAGCTGCGAAGGCACCAAGCGCAGCCAGACGAACACTGCTTGTTGGAAGTCCGTGAAGGGCAAACGCCACCCCGCCTCGTCGAACATGAACTCGTAAAGAGGGAACCTTATCCCTCGGTAGGTCGAGCATATGCGATGGTGTGCTTGGTGACAGAACACCCTCCACGAATTTGACGAACCCACCAGCCGGTGCTCGACAGTACAAAAAATATCGTCCTCGTCCCCGTCGACGAACTGGGAAGCCATATTTAGCGGTTCTTCGCTAACCCACTCCGCAAGGGAACGTTTAGGCATGGAAAGAAAACCCGGGCCCATCGGGGCCCGTCCGGACCCGGCCCGAAATTAACGGGGGAAACTCGATTTAATTGGGTGCGGGTGCGGGTGCGGGGGCGGGGGAATGCTACTACCCGCCCGCACCCGCCCCCGCCCCCGCTCGGTCTTATAATATTTACTTTAATACCCATATTTAAATTATTTTATATCACATTTATTCACTTTTGAAGAAGTAATTAAAAATTCTCATTAGTCATTTCTCACCATTCACTCAAACTCACATATTTAGAAACAAATTTATTATTAAAATGGTTAAGTTTTTAATAAAATTGTTAATTTTTCTTACTATTTAAAAAAATATTTTTTGCGGGTGGGGGCGGGTGCGGGTGCGGGCAAACCCGTTTCTATCGGGGGCGGGTCTAGGTGGTAAATTTTCACCCCCGACTGGGTTTGGGGGCGGGGGCGAGTCTATAACAGGGAGGCGGGTGTGGGTGCGGGGCTAGCTAAACCCTCCCCCGACCCGCCCCGTTGCCATGCCTAGGGACGTTCCTCGACACTAGTGATTGGTGCCATTGGAGAGTCGGGCTGGTCGTCGACGTCCAACGATCCCACTGTCACGGAAACGGACAAAGCTTCCATATACCTGAAAAGCAGAAGGAAACGGTGAATTCGATGATCCATATCAAATTCACCCCTCCACCGCAGTTCAAGTGAAAGGGCGAAGAGCGAGCGTCGGGGTTTCGAGATTGTCGCGCTCATCCACGCCTCCGAGGCAACCGACGAGCCTCCCCGTGACCATCCTCAGGTCACCGACATGTCGTGTTGGGAGGATTCCCTCACACAGAAGAAATATTGGCGAGGACCCCGAGAGTTTCATTTCGTGTCCTTGGGATATTATTCGTGTCCCCGAGTTATTCATCCCTTCTCCCCACGATACGCAACAAGAAACTAAGAAATCTCGCCATTTTCGGTGGAGATTTCGTGATTTCCATGAAGAACTTCATCAGTTCACCATAAAACCACCCTATAAATGCAAACGAAAGGAGAAAAAAAGAGAGAAACTTACTTGAAAAACGCTTCCGGTAGGGTTCCGACACGACAGTTGGTGGCGGCGTACGGTGGCGAAGTAGAGAAGGAAGAGAGAGAGGGAGTCTGAGCGAAGGAGGAGCAAAAGTGCAAATGAGACGAGATGACCCCTATTTATAAGGGCCTCACGGGACTCGAGGATTTCCTAGGCAATCAATTACGCTACCCTAGCGTAGCCGTCCTAGGGAATGATGAGGTGTGACACGTGGCACACGCTTTCCCACGCGCGTCTTTTCATTCCCCAACACGCGTCCTTCCATTCGCCTCGCTTCAGACTTCTCATATCTCTGCGACGTCGCTCATCCGCGGCCAGTCCAGCCCGAGCAGATCGATTTATTTCTCCCTGTTTGACAAACCGCTCCTCGTCTAGAATCTCTTCCCCGACTAGATAAGTCCTCGACATAGCTGACCCTTAAGTCATTACTCCGACGCCTCAGAGCAACGACTTGGGGGGCTCCTGTTCTAGACTGGGCCGGGGTCCGCTCCTTAATCGAGCAGGCCCAACCCACACGTCCTGGGATGGCCCAACAAAGGCCTCTTAGCACGACCAATTTCGAGCACATGCCCACCTCAACAGTGTCGGGCACATGCCACACCTCGGCGGTGTTCGGGCACACACGACATAAAGCATCGGGCAGAGGCGCTAAGCCTCTTCGGGCTCGCTCCTCCTCGACACTCAGGTGCTTCCCCCTCGAGGAGCCACCTCCTTCTGCATATGAGAATCCTCCCCGCGAGGACACATCTCTCCCCAACACGCAAAACTCCTCCCCGCGAGGACACGTTCTCATGTAACCACCCACTCCCGATGGAATCAGTCTGCCCTAATTCTGGAGATCTAGGAACGGTTACCCCAGGGCGAAGACCACGTGCTGGTCTTTACTAAGCCACGTAAGCCCTGGCAGTTACTTGGATTGGGCCTCGCAATCCAGCCCAGTGCTTGTGACCTTTGCCTTACTTGAGCGTCGAAGTACCTTGCAGGTACCCCCCCCCCCCCCCCCCCCCGGCCGTCTTTCAACCTCACCGGAGCTGAAGTCCATACAGCGTTGCTGGCCACTGAACAACTGTCTGATCCAGGTACGATCATGTGGGTTTATGGGATTTATGAGTAAACTGATGATTTGAGGGTATTTTGTGAATCGATTATTAAGGGTTGAATTGAATCTGATAAAATAGACCTTGAGGGTGGTTTTCCCTGTCGATGTTGTTTCGAACTTGTGGTGAAAGGGATTTATAGGGTTTATGAGAATCTTGAGAGTTTGTGAAGGTTTAGGTGATTTGAGGTTTCGAATAGTGTAACGAATCGACCTAATAGTCGTAGGTTTTATGCCTTTGATTACCATAATGCCTTAGGAATATTGTAGGGATATTTGTAGGGCAATTGAGATTGAAATCGTAAGAGCTTTTGGGTCTGATATGCTACTGATGTGTAGCAGGGATTTCCTGAAATTGCAGGTTCGCAAAGCGAACGTTTCCTTCTCAAGGCGAACACTCGCCCCAGACTCGCAAAGCGAGCAGCACAACGAATGCGCGATAATTTGTTTGATGACACTGGAATGAATTCTGAAGTGTGACATTTCATTTGCAAAGCGGTCATCCTAGCGAGTGGATTCACAAAGCGAATGAGGGTGGCGAGCAAGAGACAAAATGGAAACCCTCTGGTTTTTGTATGGGATTTTAGGGTTCGCTGGCAGCTCGCAAAGTGAACGCGAAAGCAAACAGGTTCGCACGACGAACTCAGTAGCGAATGCCTGCTGTTCGCGAAATTTTGTTTTATGATTCTGTGTTGTCTTGATGTTTTGGTGCTGAGATTTTTCTGATGATTTACCATGATGTTACTGATGAATATGAGATGATGTTTTGTGATGTTTGACGAATATATGATGACATGATTAATATGAGAACTGATGAATGATGATGCACATAAATGATTTTTTTTATGATGATGATTAATGACGTTGTGTATCATGCATTCATAGCATTTCAGTGATGATGTTAGACTTCAATCCCATTGTGTGGATTTGAGGTAAATTTTGACATGCTCCGGTTCTTGTGTGGAACCGATCCTAATGACGGGGATCTTTGGAGGGTGATGGCCTAGTGTCCATCGACTCTGATGATTGGTACCACATGCATGAGTCTTGTTGTGCATTGCATTTGTTTGGCATTGATGTATTTTATGATGTTGTGATTTGATGTTTTCCTTGTGATAACCCTGAAGATGTTGTATATAATGATGACGCCATTTTATGCATATCCTGTTTTTATATTAATTATAGTGAATTGTGATTACTCACCCTGCCTGTTTGAATGTTGCCTCCACGTGGGTAATATGCAGGTGATCAGGCTTAGTTGTGGATGCCTTCAAGGACTTTTGAAGTTTAATTGATTTTGGTTGATATAGAGGGTCTTGCTCTGATATTGTAACATCAGGTTGGGTCGTTGAGTCGAACCATTGTTGAGTTGTTATTTTTGTTGTTATTTGATTATTGTGGTTTCTATTTGAAAACCTTTTTAATTTTGGATTATTTGTGGTTATGGTGGTTCCGTTGCTGTTTGATGGCTTTTGATTTATTTTGAGGAAAAGCCCGTTGTTTACGGAGCAAATGTTTTATTTTGAGTTTATTGAGAAATGTGCACCCTTCTGAGGTGGTTTTTACTCTGATAAATTATGTATTTGCCGTGATTAATTGTGGGGTAGAAAAGGGTGTTACATTTTCTTCCAGAGTGTTGATAATGGAGTCCTATGATGTCACACGCCTTCTTATTAGAGTCAGAATCATATTGACAACAGCCACACACTAGACAGAAACCATATCATACAAAATTGCTCTCTTAGATAACATGTGCAGTTATCATCAAAACTTAATGGACAGATGTAGAACCAAATCTTGTTCTTACACTTATTGTCCCGACAAAATTTGAATTTTAGTGGATTGTGTTAATCATATTTATCTAGGTTTTCGCTCCATTTACTTTAGCCCTAACGATTTACAGAACTTTGATGCTCAAACAAACTTTGGGAAACTTGGAGAACGGGTTGTGATCGTCCCCAATACTGATGATCGGATTTGCGGGTGTAACCCCTCATGCTCAAACAAGCTTTGGGAATTTCGGGGAATGGGTTATGATCTTCCCTAACACCAATGATGCTTAAATAATATAATTTAATTAAATATAAAAAAATATTTTATTTAATTAAAAGAGTTTAATTAAATATAAATAAGTTTGAGCTTATATAAGTAAAGTACAAAATAAGAGCATTATGGTTTTAAAAATTCTCTATATAAATATGGGAGTTGTTTCCCTTACTAATTATAACTTTCGTCATTTTTAGAAAACAACTAATAATGCATTCTACTTTATACTCATATCGACTTCATAGAGAAGATGATAATTGCAACGTTTATGATAAAAATTGAAGCATGCTTTAAGAGGTATTCTAATATTCTTAACTTATATTTTATTAATGATTTAAATAAGATCCGTTCATCAGGATTGTTCCACTAAGAGGATTAATTTTTTGAAAACCACCTATTAAATCCCCAACAATATGTGCATATGGAACAAAACTCCAAGGCTGATGTGTTCTTTAAGCTTGCCAACACAAAAATATCAGGCCATAACTGAATTATTATTCATGAAACTTTAACCTCCTTGAGTATTGAGGCAAGGAAACCAATGCTCTTGAGGTAGCCTAGACTACCATTCAGTGATGCTCATCATACACTATTTGTCATCAGAAAAATTCCCATCAGACAAGCTTGAGGTAAAGAAGATCAGAAAACGAACAACAAATTGTACCATAATGTCTAAAAATATTTACAAGATGGGAATGTCATCACCTGTTCTGAGACGTCTAGAGGAAAGAAAATTTGCTTTGGTCCTCACGGAGGTCCACTAAGGAAAGTGTATTAGTCACATTGGTGGGCGAACTCTTACTCAAAAGTTGCTCAAGTCAGGATATTATTGGGCTGCTATGATGAAAGATATTGCATAATTTGTAGATGTGACAATTCCAAAAACATGCCAACTTGCATCACACGCCAACCAACATCCTTCATACCTTCACGTCACAGTGGCCCTTTTATCAATGGGACATGGATATACTAAGCCCTTTCCCGATGGCGTAGGTCCAACAAAAATTTCTAATCATTGGAGTAGATTACTTCACAAAATGGATAAAAGTTGAAGTCGTCTCCAAAATCAAAACATAAAGGGTTCGTTGCTTCCATTGGCAGCGAATCGTATGCATGCTCGGTTTACCATGATTTATCATATCAAATAGGTTGTCATATCAGCTCGAATGGGAAAACTACAACCCAGTTGGGAAGGTTAGTACCACGTATATAAAAAACTACCTTATGGAGCTTACAAGTTTGATGAGCTAGATGGAGGACACATACCTAGGACGTGGAACTCAGTTAACTTGAGATACTATTACAACTAGCAACTTACTGTCTTTCAATTCAATAAGGCGAGAGGAATTTAGCTCGCCAATGTTTTGATTTTCTTTAAAATATTTTTGTTAACATTTTCCCATAAAGTGGTGAGCCTTCAAAGGAGACCCATCGTTAAAACTGATGAGCAATATAAAATATGGATCTTCTCTGAAAAGTCTTTGCCACCCAATAGGCAATATAAATAGTGGATTTTCTTTGAAGAATCCTTACCAACCAAAAGGCAATGTAAATGCAGAATCTTCTATAAAGAGTCCTTGTCGTCCAAGAGGTAATATAAATATTGGATTTTCTCTAAATAGCCATTGTCGTCCCAAGAGGAAATATAAATGGTGGATATTCTCTAAAGAGTCATTGTCTCCCAAGAGGCAATATAAATGCTGGAATTTCTATTAAGAGTTCTTACCGCCCAAGAGACAATTTAAATGCTGGATCTTTTTTTAAAGAGTCCTTGTCTTCCAATAGGCAATATTGATGCTAGATCATTAATAAAGGATTCTCAAACTTCGTTAAGCCACTTACTATTGGTCGTCTTGCCAGTACACCATGACATGGAACTTTTAATAGGCAATGGAACAATGATACAATGCAAGTATCGCTTAAGGGACTTAATCTAAAGTCTCGCTTAAGGGACTCTGTAACACCCCTATACCCCACAAAATACTCACGAATAAATTAACTAATTAAAGATAAATAAATCAGAGTAAATCACCACAAGGGTGTCACATTTCGTCATAAAACATCTAAATAACACCCTTGCTCCGTAACACAGGTTCTTTCTCCAAAAAAAATTCAATCAAAACTACTATGCAACGGAAATTATAACCTTAAGTAATTAAATACAAAACATCAAAATAGTAAAAATCATAGTGACATCACGTCTATAAAAACTAGAACATAACAGTTCAACTCATGGACGTCCCGACCCGATGTTACATATCAGAGCAAGACACCTTCTAAATTCAATGGAAATAAAACTAAATAACTCCAAATGCTAAATCTTCACGCACCAAGAGAGCTAATCCTGATCACCTGCACGTTACCCACGTGGAGGCAACATACAAACAGGCAGGGTGAGTAATCACAAATCATTATACGAGATATAAAGAAAAGATATACAGGTACAACAGTATCAATAATTCATTTACACCGTCATCGTGTCGTCAAACAAAACCATCATCATTAAGTTATCATCATCGTACATCACTTAAAATCTCCTCATCAACAACATCATTTATTCACAAATATACAATGCCACATAGTATGAAATGCAACAACATAGACTCATGCATGTGGTACCAATTCATTTGATGGACACCGGGCCATCACCCTCCAAATATTCCCACCATAGGATCGATTCCCCATTGGAACCGAAGCACGTCATAAACACTTCAATCCACACAATGGGATTGAAGCCACCACTGGACCGAAGTCCTAAATTATGCTATGAATGCATGATGCAAAACGTCATAATAATCACCATCATAGGATCGTCAAAGTTGCATCATCATTCATGAGAATTCATCAAAACATCATAGTATAACATCAATCACACACGTCACAATTCATCATAATACTTCATAATTCATCATGTTATAATCATTAAGACACAACACTTTAATTTCCCCACGGCACAAGGTCAACAAAGAAACAAGACAACACGAAGAATAAAATAAAAAAGCATCTGCTCCTGCTCGCCTGGTGCTCGCCCGGTGAAGCAGTTCACTTGCCTGGAGTTCGCCCGGCGAAGCGGGGGTGAAATCCCTCCCTCATACAAAATTCCAGTAGCACTTGTTTTTCACCCTTCGCTCGCTTCTTGTTTCGCTCGGCGACCTCCAAGCGAATACGCTTCGCCCGACGAAACAGTTCCATTGCCCGGCGATTTCGGAGAAACAGCAATCCTGCTGTTGCATTTTCTGCATAATTCAAACCCTAAACTTCTTGCGATTTCAATACCATACAGTTCGAAAATGCACATCAATCACAAGGCAATCATACTACAACAACAATACTTTATAATAGACAACATATACATCATTTTCTATCATTTTACACATCCCTAAATCACCAATCTCATCATAATTCGTCATATTATCATCATATTCCCCAAATCCACTAAAACCCCAACTACCTACATATATCTAAGGGTTAATTATACGAAACCCCCATGCCATTAGGGCGAGATTTGGTTTTTCCCCCCTGAAGTTTTTTTTTGAATGCCCCCTTATAAAATCAAAAATAAATTTTTACCACACCCTATCCCTTGTTTGGATGACTGTGTATCCCTTGTTTGGGTGACTGTATCATGTAATTGGCTATGTGGCATTATTTTTAATTTAATTTCGTAATAAATATTATTTATTTAAATTGTTATTTTAAATTTACCAAAATATCATATTTAGGCTTGAATCTAATTTTGGATCAATAGCAGCCCATATGCTCAACCTTGTTTTAACTCATTTAAATCTAGTGAAACTCATTTATAAACATTTGCATTTTATGTTAAGCTTCCAATGTGGGACTTGTTATATCATTGCAGCATAAAACTTTTCCAATTTTTTCTCTGTTCAGGGGACTTGGGTGCTCTTCTGCTTGATGGTGCCCTTGCCATTAGTTTCCTTGGTTCAACAATCACCAACCACTCCTGCTTAAGCTGATCATCCAACGTTTCATAGGAATTCCATTACAACTCTTCCTGACTTGCAGATATGATATATGAATATATCAGCGATCTGAGTTTTCGAGCAACTGAAAATGGTTATGTACCACAGTACATCAACCTTCTCAGTGATGCAGAAATACGTCAAAAACATCCAACCGAAATCATTCACAGTGAGAAACTGACAATTGCTTTTGGATTGCTTAGTTTATCTAGCTCTACTCCTATACACGTTTCAAGCAAAATGTTGCCATGATCATTTTCTGATGTTCTTTCATGATTTATGCAACTAGGGAAGAAATGGGAGAGCTTTTTCATTTTGTCATGAGATGAAAGAAGATAGGCATCTCTTGGTTTAGCTCCACCTTGTGGCTGATGTTTATTTTGGTGATTGTTGTGAAAAGTTAAATTGGAAGTATAGATTTAGGATGAACAATGGTTATAATAAGTCCCACATTTTATGCTAACATTTGTTATCTTTAGTAAATGTGCATTTACTGCATTTGTTATCTCTGCTACCATTTCATTTCAAAAAAACAATCACATGAGTTTTAGTTTGGTGGAGTTGGCTACAATATGGAGCTGCCTTAAATGTAAAACCAAAATTTGAAATGACTCAATTTAATCATTGACCATTGAACTGCACAATATATATCTATTATTAACATATTTCATATAGTTAGGCAACCTGATTCTTCAACTGAATTTTTCAATTGAATCACCTGAAGGTTCAATAACACCTTCTGCTTCAGACTTTCCTTCAGGTATAATAATCATATTGATTTTTATGCAATGAAAATAGACTATATCGTAAAGTAATAGTATATATGGTATTTATTTATTCTTATGGTTTTGGTGAATTGCAGGTAAGAGGGTGAGACTGGATGGTATGAAAAGATGATGGTGATGAGTTGTTATGTTGGTTTCTGAAGATGAACTATGGTGAGAAAAGATAATGAAGTCCCACATCGACCCTTTTAATAGCATAACTAGTGTTTATATATTAAACACACACATGTCTAGTAAAACTGAAAATGAGCTCTAGTGTATGGGCCATGAGCCCAATAGGTTTAAAATATATTTTGTTTAAACAAATAAAAATTAAATAAATAAAAAAAATTCTAAATTAAATAAATTCTAATTTTTTTTTAAATAAACGTAAATTAAATAAATTGAATTAAAAATAAATTTCAAATATTATGTGGCATACAAAAAATCCAACTAGACTGCCACATAGCCATTTACCATATACCCAATCATCCAAACAAGGGATAGGGTGTGGTAAAAGTTGATTTTTGATTTTATAAGGGGGTGTTCAAAATAAAAACTTCAGGGGGGCAAAATCAAATCTCGCCCTAATGGCAGGGGGATCGTATAATTAACCCTATATCTAACTATATATCATTTACAATGGTAAGCGATACTCCCTATACCTTAGAATTCTTAGTTTTGATCTTCCTCTCGAGTTCTTCAGAGTTTCTATGAGCCCTAGCCTCTTCCTCCTTATTTCCTCAGAGTGTTGATCGTTCCAAAAGTGAACTTCTCAAATCCATCTTTTCCTTTTGTCAAACATGCCCTTAGGACCCTTATTATGATTTTCCCATCTTACCTTCACTTATTCCCTTACAAAGACCACCCTGTCCTTAGTGTTCCACTCCCTTTTTTTTTAATAATAATCTAAATAATATTATTCACATTATTCTATTATTATTAACATTAAAATATTAATAACTTATTTTCTAAATACTCTCATTATTCTATTAGCTCATCAATATCCCACAACACACAGTACAAATACACCATGTGTCATAATATTTCATCAAAATTCACTGAAAATCACGAATAATTATAATAAATCAATTAAATAAATATTATAATTATTTTGGGGTGTTACAGACTCAACCTAGAGTCTTGCTTGAGAGACTTATCCTAAAGTCTCACTTGAGAGACTCAACCTAATGTCTTGCCTGATGAAATCAACCTAAAATCTCATATGAGAGACTCAACCTAAAATCTCACTTGAAGGGCTCAATTTAAAGACTTGAAACACTTAAACTAGATTACTTCACCCTTTACAAGACCTCATGCTTAAGAGTGTGTTTGGATGAAGGATTTTAACGAGGGAAAGTAATTTTTTGAGGGAATTTGAAATGACTTGATCAAAAATCTTGTTTGGATAAAAAATATGGAGAATTGTTAAAATGATGTAAATTTATGGAGTATTTTATTCATGTTAAATTTAAGGAATTTAAAATGACACCAAAAAGTAAAGAATTTCAAATTGTTTCTTAACTCTATATAATATGAATGTCAAATTGTTTATTATTAATTTTTTAAAATTTGCAAGTTGGTTCGTATATTTTATGAAAATTTCAAATTCACCCCTAAAATTTTCAAAAAATTGCAAATTAGTCCCTAATAATTTTTAAATTTTACAAATTGGTCCCTTCAAATTTTCAAAAATTACAAACTGGTCCCTATTTTTCATATTTTAAATTTGTCCCAAAAGTTTTAAAAATTATGAAAATGACCCTAAATTTTTTACATTGAATCATTTTAATACTCTATCCAAACAAAAGAATTTAAAAATGAATGAATTTCAATTGAATCATTTGAATTACTTAGAATTTTAAATTCCCTAAAAATTCTCAAATTCCTCATCCAAACACACTTTAAGGGATTATGTACTAAGATAAATTTATCAAGCCTAAAATAATAGGCCTAGAGGAAGCAACACTGCACTAATTGGGAATACGTGAATACCATTAGCCATCCGAAGGAATGTCAGACAAGTACAAGTGTAACTCTTAGACCACCCATGATTTATTGTAAGTCGCCTAGACTAGACTGGGCTACTCAATGTGATTTTCACTGCTCAATGAACATGGGTAATAATGTGCCTTATATTTCAATGTTATAGACCAGTCATCCAAAGAGAAAAAACACCACCCCATGATTGATTATATGAGAGAATCTGTTCCCACATATCCCACACTCTTAAAAGAAGTAAGAGAATAAATATTTTTGAGTTCAAGAATCCATACCCAAAGAAGTCTCTATAAGTATTTCAGTTTTATAATTGAAAGAGCAAGATCATTATCCACCTAAAAAGCACAACTACATAGCTCCTCATCACACTATGTAAATTAGCTCTAATTACCGTGAACAATCTTAAATATCATATACAACTCTCCATATACAAAGCTACTATGTTTTTAGCAAGTACATATATCTCACTTTTTATTTTTCATATCTTTAATATTTGTGAAGTTAATTGTTTTGACAAGAAAAATAATTTGATTTAATTTTTTAAAAATCGAGGAGTATTTTATAAAATTCAATTGATTTTGGGAATATACTTTCAATGGGAGGTACGAAACTTAATTTTCGATATACAGAACAGAGTACGGCAAGCCCAACAATACGTGGCAAAACAAAACCAACAATTTTACTGCAAAAAACGTGAACAAATATTTCCTCTAACAAAAAAGAAACTTAATCGAATCAAAATAGGAACTTCTGGTAGAAATTTCCGTCGCGTAAACAAGTCTGCTTTTATCATCACCGCGTTAAGCAAAGCAAAACCCTAAATCAAAATCAAAAGTCTCAGCGTTGTTTGGGTCATTCCTTTTTCTCTTCTCTCGTGCTATTTCTCATCCAGACATAGGATTCAATTTCAAATTTCAGAAGTAAAAAGTTTTCAGATAAACGATGAAGAGAGTCTTCGGCGCCAAAAAGAACAACAAACCTCCTCCTTCCATTGAAGATGCCAACGAAAGGGTAACCTTCTTCTTTCCCTTATCGATTTTATTCGATCAGCGCTAGGGTTTGTTCGCAAACTCACAGATCTGTTCAATTTCGGTTCTCTCTTCGGACTTTGAAGTTAATTATTCCATCATAACACTATTACATTTCCCGATAATCTAAATATGAAGAACAAGTCCATATAGTTATATATTTGCATAATTGTAGATCGAAGCATGTTTCACAGATTAGGTTTTTTTAATTTATTTTTTATTTTTTATAATTTAGGTTTATTTAACTCATATTTCTGCTGGAGTAAAACTAATTATGTTTTTAAACTGTTGTTATGTTCTTTAATTTATTCAATTTACTTAATTTTGTTTCTTTTGTTGCTGAACACTTGAGTGTTTGTTGATTTCTGTTATCTATTTGGTGGAGTATAACTGTTGTATGTATTGCAGATTACAAAACGAGGTGATACTGTTGATGAGAAGATTAAGAAGCTTGATGTTGAACTCAGTAGATACAAAGAACAGATAAAGAAAACAAGGCCTGGTCCTACTCTCGAAGGTATTAAAGCGAGAGCCATGCGAGTTCTTAAACAAAAGCGAATGTGAGTAGCTTGTTCTTTGTTTTTTTAGTTTATTTGTCATTATTGAGTTGTCATATTGTTTTGCAGGGTTTGAGTTTGTTGTTGTCTTATAGTCTTATATTAGAATAGGATACGCATTGCATATTATTATATAACATTTATGCATACATTTAAATTTTAGTTGTGTATTATACTATTATTATTTGTTCATTTTCTTTTTTTGTCTTAAATTAAATGGTGTGGGTATAATCTCCAGACACTCATGTAATTGCTCTCACTCAGACTAAGAATATTTGAGTTTTTACTTTAAATAGGCTCAACTGCTTTATAATGCAGCTAATGGTCTTCCTTAACTCAATACATTATACATCAAGTGAATATTATACTGCTGTTTTCATATACCAATACACTGTGCTTTTGATCAGGTATGAAGGTCAACGCGACATGTTGTACAATCAAACATTCAACCTCGATCAAGTTCAATTCGCTGCCGAGGGAATTAAAGATGCTCAACAAACTGTATGTATCTAAGAGCTTAGTTTTTTGTGTTCAATGTATTGATTGAACTATTTTCATAGATCCATCTGTATGACATCTTTATTTGTACCAGCCTTTGAAGATGGTTTTATTCATAACGAAGGCATACTTTATAATTTTTTCCCTACTTATTCAAATCAAACGATTTATGGCATAACTTCATCCCACCCTCTCTAATAGCAAGTCATAAGACTTGATGTTTTTAAGCAGCGTGGTTTTAAAAAGTGAAAACTTAATCAATTTTCTGTTTCATGATTTATTCGGAGGGTGAGTGTTGGCAAAAAGGTGCTTCTTTGGTACCCGTGGTCACAGATGAGGAAAACAGCCTCCCCCCGCTAATGGGATATGGCTTTCTTCATTTGATCTTTTCTAAACCCTTCAATGGGAGCCTTGTGAGCCTTGTGAAGTACCGTGCCATCCTTTTGTTTTTATTATTAATCATTTGGATTTTCATCCATTTTTAAGATCCAATCAAATATTTGGATGTCTGTATCTATTTGTAAAGTTTCTATAAATTTGACAACGGCAATTGTATGCTATGTGCTCTATTAAGTGAGGATGACTGGGGTAACCATATTCACTATAAAACATTCGTTTATCTTGGTAGAGCTTTAAGGGGCATGGTTCGAGGTGGAGCTTTGTCTGTATCCTGTTTGGATCTTGCTGCCTACCTCACAAGAGGTAGGGGATGAATGGTTTGTAATTCGGGAGGGTTATCTTCATAACGATGTTATTCACTATGCATTATACTTCTGTTATAATATTCTAGTATATATTTAGGTTTTCAGAAGTTGAATGGCTTGGAAGAATATTTTGCCTAGTAAATATATAATTTGAATCCACTTGCTCACAAATTTCTCTTTCTTTCCCTCCACCCCTCCCCTTTTTCAGATGTCAGCCTTGAAGTCTGCCAACAAGGATTTGAAGGGAATGATGAAAACTGTGAAGATCCAAGATATTGATGTGTGTATTGTTTCCTTTTCTTATAGCTTCTATCTAGTTATCATTGAGAATTTTATGTCTTACTGTTAATTGAATTTGTAGAACTTGCAAGATGAGATGATGGACTTGATGGATGTTAGTAATGAAATCCAAGAGACTTTGGGTAGAAGCTATAGTGTTCCCGATGACATAGATGAGGATGAACTTTTGGGTGGTAAGTTGAGGAATTGTTTAAGCTCTTGAGATGTATGTTGGCCACCTTTTTGAAAATCAACTTTTGAGATTTTACTTTGTTTTGAATTCTAGTTCAAATGAAAAGATAAACAGTGTTCTAAGTGAAATGTTATAAGTTGTTTCATTTGTGGGTTGGATGCATTGTAATTTACAATCCACGTTTACTTTTAGCGAGTGATCACTCCTCTAAGGTAGATGCGTCTTTTTTTGTGAAGAAGTATCTAAAATTATCTGTCTTGTTTATTTTGGTTTACCAGAACTTGACGCGCTGGAAGCAGACATGGAAAATGAATCTGAAGGAGTACCCTCCTACCTCCAACCTGATAAAGAATCTGATTTGGATTCAGAGCTTAACTTACCTTCAGCTCCAACTGGTCAAACAGCAATGCCACATGGCAGATCCAATGTCCAAGTATAGTATTTTGTTTTTATTTTATTTTATCAATATGAAAATTATTGTCTCCTTTTGTTATTATAATTTATAGCCATACTTAAGACGAGTCTCTTCTCAAGGGGGAAATTCTTTCTCGATTCTCATTGCAAACTATATGATTTTCACTTAAAACATGTTTGTGTCTTTATAGAAATATTTTTGCTACATCTTGGTGGGAGCATGTATATTGGTTACTGATGAACACTTTTCCTCTTGAGGAGGGATTAACTTATCAAGATGTTTTTGAATTTTCTTTTATTGAAATCTAAGTAAAATGTGTACACCTTTCAACTACAGCCAATTTCAGAGGTTAAATAGACGCTGCTCCAATTCCAATTGGAGCCGAGTCCATTTAAAACTTGTTCAACACATTATCTGCCTTTTTCTTCGTTATAATGAAGAAGCACCTTAAACTTTTGATGCCATTTTTTTTTTCTCCCGTGGATCCTTGATGTTGAATTTTGATGGTGTAACTTGTAAAGATGTGCCTATGTTTTATTTACTTGATTATTATTCAAAGGATTTTGCTTTGTTATTAGCTGTCAATTTTTTGTGTAGCTACTCGGGCTTTTTTATATAGTCTACTAGTTCTAGCTGACAAACTATTTTTAATGCTAATGCTAGTAGAACAAGTCTGAAGTCAATATAGTAGTAAATTACTCTAATGTGGTTTTTACTTGGTCCTGATTGATTTCCTTGATACTCACAGACTGAAGATGAACTGGGTTTACCAGCTGTCCCTCGGGCATCCCTACGCGGTTGAAGAATCCTTTTTTATTTGATTGGCGTAGCTGGTGCGTACACGAGCAAAACCCTGTAAAGTTGTGCAGAACTTGATAACATTGATCTATACAGTAATTTCATTGCCATTATTTGTACGAAAGCACATTGACACGGGAAAATGGAAAAAAAAAAATTACTGTTGTTTGGCATAAACCTAGAAATCAGTAAAATGTGTACACTTTCGTAATACCAATTTTATTGTGTGAATCATATTTTTTTCAGATTAATTTATTTAATACTTATCTAAATCATGACAGTTTCTGTATGTCTAGTAGATGATTTAATAATTAATTTTTTCTTTCTATATTACCTTTGAAGTTTTGTTGGTACTCCCAATGAAGATTTGTTACATTTGTTGTATATTTACAAGTGGAGTAAGCTTGTGAATACCACTTGTTAGTTTATTGTTGTGACTAGCTATTTTTGGGTTAGAGGGCAAACTTTTTAGCCAAGTTGGCTTAAAATTTTCCAAAAATGTTCAATCTTTTTTATGTTTGATTGAGACGAGGGTTTTTAATTAAGTTATTAGTTGAGAATGTTTTTTTTATTATAATCATGCTTTGCTCGAGCTGATGCAGAAAGCAGAGGGACAAATTAAAAGAGGAATGATCCTCTAATATTTCTCTCTATTACTATAAATTTTAAATGTAAAATGTTTTTAAAATTTTTTTAGATCCATTTAATGTTACACTATTATATTCATATTTTCAAAATCTATAGTTTTTGAAAGGAAATGTAAATATTAAGAACTACTAATTATTTGCCTCTAAAAATTTAGTTAGATGTCATGGAACAGCATTTTGTTATGAATTAGGCATAAATGAATTGGTCGTAGAGTGATTTTCGAGGGCTACTTGTAACCTCCATTGATTATTTAAATATTACACTCCTTCTATCGTGGAAAAGAAGTTATTATTTTTTAAGGCATGATCTGCATACAACAGATTTAAACATTGTTTAAATATGTAGCAAGCAACCAGAACCATACAATATAAACTTAGCTTAAATATACAATTGAGGTTAAAAAAATGACAGATACATTTATAACCTACACCAGCTATTGACTTCGAAAACATCATGAGGCATACATAATGCATATACACTTAAACTACCATGACCACAAAACAACTACCCTCAAGTTGACATTTTATTCCCCTTCTCTATATTTGCACCTTGCAACTTATATTCAATTCACTCACGCAATTAATATAGCTCTCTCTTTAACCATCATCATAGCCTTTTCCTAGTTCTTACAGACATAAAAACCATGAACAGCACTTACAATTCTGATTACAACCCTTCAGAGAACTCAAATATGTTAACATATTACTATCTTGGAATGTCTTTTACTTTTATTTTTCTAATGATGCTCATAGCTCTAGTTTCATGTTACTGTAACCACAGAAACTGGCAAAACTGGTTACAATCTAGTGGCAGCAATTCCAACAGAACAGTAATCGCGACGGAGAGAGATCATACCGAGTTGAATATTGAAGTTTGTGCTGAAGAACAAGATGCAATCCTGAATAGTTACCCTATTTTGTTGTATTCACAAGTCAAACTTCATAAAGCTGATTCAACATCACTCACTTGCTCAATATGTTTGGGAGATTATAAAGATTCAGAGTGGTTGCGACTCTTATCGGATTGTGGTCACTTTTTTCATAAGGACTGGTTGCTACGTGGTTTAGGCTAAACCATTCGTGTCCCATGTGTCGGAGCTCGCCACTTCCAACACCCATTGCTCAAGTTACACCCTTGTCAACTACTCATGATTGAGTAGTACAAACTCTTTAAATTGTTAGAACTTTAGAAGTCTCATCTTTGACTATAATGTTGTTTATATATGGTTTTATATGTAATATGGGTTGCTGGAATTTAGTTAAGTCTAAACTTTGAGGCTTGTAAGTACCACGAGAAGTGTTTTAAAAACCGGATCAGATAGGCCGATCCGGAAATCAGATAGGTAACCGGTGTAGTTCAATTGTTGGATCGGTTACGTTATTGAACCGATGGGAACCGGTAAAAACCGTTATACACCAGAAAAAACTCAGAAAATCAGCCTTTTTAGTGAATTGGCGGTTTAATTGCTTGTTTTTTCTTTTTAAATCAAATTCATGATTATAATTTTGTTATTTTTATTTATTATTATATGTAGGGCCGAAAATGAGTCAAGTCGAACTCCCCTCAGCTCGGCTCGATTTATTAAAATTTGGTTCAACTTAAATTTCGGTTCGAGTTCGACACGAATTTATTTTAGCTCAAATTCGACTTGTTATAAGTTTATGTGCAACTCAGTTTGACTCATTAGTTTCATCTCGTTAAGTTTAACTCGCTTGCTTCACGGACTTAAAAGTCATTTTTTAAAGTCTATTATATATATATATATATATATATATATATATATATATATATATATATATATTTGACATTTTAAATTAATATTATTTAAAAAAGAAAGTATTAAAATAAAATAAAAGTTATTAGATTGGATTTAACTTTGTCTAAAAAATCTAATAATTAAAAAAATTAAATAATCTATATGATGTTGTTAATTTTATTTGTATATATATATTTTTAAATATTTTGCTCACTTGAGAATATAAATTATCAATTAAAACCATTAGATTAAAATAAAATACAAGGTTAAAATTTATATTAAACCTATAAACCTATTCTTAAAGACAATATAATCCTTCTCATATATAATCGAGTTGACTCATGAACTTAACGATCCGAACTATGTATAGTTCAAGTTCAACTTGTTTAGTTAACGAACTTAGTTTTTCGCTCATATTCAGCTTATTAGGTTCAAGAACCAAGTTCAACGAATTAATTGTCGAACTGAATTCTGAACTATTTTCAAGTTGGTTCGGTTCTTTTCTAGCCTTAACTACATGTCAATTATTAAACTCTCTAAATTGATATTGTTATATATGAATTAAATTTGGAAGAGCCCAACATTGAATTAATTTTTTCTCCTTAGAATTAAATTTATTAGAGATTGAAGTAATTTTGTTATAAACTGTGCAATACGATTATGTTGCAATTAGACTTTTCTTAAATTTTATTTCGATTTGTATTTTGTGCTATTTTGTTGTGTGTAATAACTATGTTTAAAATTTGAATTTAAATTATAAACTTGTAAAATTAGGATATTTTAAAATTTTTAGGTGTTAGTGATTTTTTTAGAGACCGAGTCATCAAGTTTGACCGATTTAATACCTATGTAGTTTTGTTATAGCGGCACGTTTATTCAATCGAGTTTTCTAATTTTATCTGGTTTAGTCATGCGGTTCGACCAGTGACCCAGTGGTTCGACCAATAAACCAGTGACCTAATGCCTTCACCGGTTCGTTAACTGGTTAAGTTTTTAAAATATAGGCAAAACACATCAATTTATATAAATTTTTATGCAATGTAGTCTAGAAAATCTGTCAATGCGATATATAACACAATATGAAAATGTTGTGTTGAACATGTTTGAATTCTATAATTCGAATGCATAATCAACATATTTTACATATTTGAAATTAGGGGTGTTTGCAGGTTTAGTTGAGTATAATTTAATTAAATCCAATACTCGATCCGATCAATAGTCATTTGGTTGAGTTGACTGCTCAACCTGTATTTTTAAGACTAAAGGGTGACTTTTGTTGGATGGAGTCATATTCAAATACTGCACCTGAAATCATGCATTTCTTTAAAATGCAGCCGCACACATTTTAAGGAATTAGTCATTAATCCGAGAGTCGTTTTCAAAATGTATTTTAAAATAAAAATCATACAATTGATTTTATCCAAATGGGAGAATGTTAGATTTATCTAACTTTTTACGAGCTAAAATCAATTGTTGTTTAGTTTGTGAAAAATGGGTTAATCGTGATTCTGATGGGGGTGCATATATAAACCCTTTTATTGGTTAAATGATCTCTTTTAACTAAAGGTTGAGTATCTGAAACCTGATTGGTGTGGGCAAAAGTGTGGACTTTAACCTTGAGCCCATAATGGGTAGGGAGTAGGATTATATATATATATATATATATATATATATATATATATATATATATATATATATATATATATATATATATATATATGAAATTCTGGTATCAGATGTGTGATGTTAAGTGTGATGTCACAACAACACAATCTGCTAAATGAACAAGACAATAAAACAGTCAATCAACACAATGAATTGTTCACCCAGTTTGGTCTAACTACCTACGTCTGGGGGCTACCAAGCCAGGGAGGAAATTCACTATTAGTAGTATTAAATTACAGACTCAACAATCCTAGTTGACAATCTCCTAACTTAATCACTACCCAATGACACTTCTACCTAAGAACCTCTTAGATATGAGATACCACTCACTCCCCCTTAATCACCTCAGTGATACAACTCAAAGATTACAAAGTTCACAACTTGATCTTGCTTAAAAGCTTTGATCAAGAACAATACTCTCTTGCTTAAAAGCTTTAGAGAGGACAATTACAACTCAAACAAACTATACCAATTCAAGCATGAATGGCTTACAAAACACAAACGAAAACTCTAACAACTGATACTCAGTATACACTCTCGAGTCTTCGTCTCTTCCAAGTAGGGTTGTGGCTGCTTTAAATAGAAACTCAGACTTGGGCTAGGACTCCTCAAAATATCTGATTTGATTTAAATTTAAAAACAAATTTTATCTTCAAATCTTTTCATATCTTTCAGCCCTAAAAACAGCAACAAGATCTGCTCCATATCTGATTGCAACTGAATATATCTTTACCAAGATATTCGCCTGCAATCTCTCCACCAGATCTCTTAAAACAAATTGATACACACAGCCCTAACAAAACACAACAAACTGATGTTCTGATGTTCTGTCAACTGATGTCAAGACATCATGTTTAACATCAACACACAAAACTGCAACCCTAACAAACTTAATGTTAGTAACTCATGTTAAGACATCAGACATATGGCATCTTCAACAACAACATTGTTTTACCAAAATTCTAGCTAATAACAAGAACTAACAATCTCCCCCTTTGTCTAATTTTGGCTAAAACAATCTCAACCAACATCAGAGTTACCTGCAGCGGATAAAACAAACTAACATTCTCACCACACAAACAGCAGCAACAACTACCAACAGCTGCACAACTACAAACTCCCCCTCAATCCTAAAACCACAACAAAAAGCTAGGCAACAGCAAACAACAACACTAGGCTAACTCTCACCGTTTTTAGCCACAAATAGACAACCTTGAACCTATCAAAGCAGCAAACACAAAGTCCTGACATTTACTATGACAAGGTCAAATAACAAGCTTCCCAAAAAGAACAAGTTCCAAAACTTTGACTGGTCAGGCGATACAAACAATGCCCTCTCTATGCATTATAAAAACCAAGCCTTCTTGCTTCTAACAACAGAACTAGGAAATAACCATGAGTCAGAGATGCAGGAAAGAAACTCATGCAAGAGGTCAAGAAACCAGATCCACAGAAGTTGAAGAACAAAACACTGTCTACAGCTGAGGCAACTCCAGGAGCAACAAGAACAAGAAAAACATCAGAGACAAGGATGAAAACCATTAAAAAAACCTCTAGTGCAACTTCATGCTTCTGATGATGAATGGGATGAAGATTGGAAAACTTTTCTTGATTCAGGGGGTTGGGTTAATCTTTAGACCCTTTGTTTGTTGCTTTTGATGTACTAAAATCTAATCTTGTATGCTTTCAGCAGTTGAATAAAATTCTGTTTCCTTTAAATTAAACATATGCAATAAAGTTCACAACTGCACAAGACACCTCCCAACACACTTAATCCTCATATATGAAAATTCCTAATTTGCTTCTTAATTTTTCAAATTGATTTGCATCTAAGGCCTTTGTAAAAATATCAGCTAATTGCTGTTCAGTAGCAACATGTTCCAAAGCAACTACTTTGTCTTCAACCAAATCTCTTATAAAGTGATGACGTATATCAATATGCTTAGTCCTGCTATGTTGAATTGGGTTTTTAGAGATATTGATAGCACTCAGATTATCACAGTACAATGTCATGACATCTTGCTTGACATTGTATTCTGTTAACATTTGCTTCATCCAAACAAGTTGAGAACAACTACTCCCTGCTGCTATGTACTCAGCTTCAGCAGTAGAAAGAGACACACAGTTCTGCTTTTTACTAAACCAAGAGATCAGATTATTCCCTAAGAAGAAACAACCTCCTGAAGTACTTTTTCTATCATCAGCACTTCATGCCCAATCAGCATCACAATAACTACATAACTCAGTGCCTGATCCATGACTGTAAAGCATGCCATAGTCACTAGTCCCATTTACATACTTCAGAATCCTCTTTACTTGATTCAAGTGACTGACCTTAGGCTCAGATTGATATCTGGCACAAACTCCAACAGCAAAAGAAATATCAGGTCTGCTAGCAGTGAGATACAATAGACTACCAATCATGCGTCTGTATAGACTTTGATCCACACTCACACCATGTTCCTCCTTTGACAACTTTAAGTGAGTAGGAGCAGGTGTCCTCTTGTGATTAGCATTTTCCAGACCAAACTTCTTAACAATGTTCTCAACATACTTGCTCTGAGAGATGAATATGGAGTCGTCCATTTGTCTCACTTGTAGACCCAGAAAATAGCTGAGCTCTCCAACAAGACTCATTTCAAACTCAGACTGCATCTGTTTCATAAAATGTTTAACCATTGCATCTGACATCCCACCAAATACTATGTCATCAACATATATTTGAGCTATAATCAGTTTTCCTCCTTCATCTTTGACAAACAAAGTCTTGTCAATCCCTCCTTTTCTGTAACCATTCACAGCCAAAAATTCAGTAAGCCTGTCATACCAAGCTCTTGGTGCTTGCTTCAAACCATAGAGATCTTTCCTAAGTTTGTAAACATGATTAAGAAATGTTGGATCAATAAATCCTTTTGGTTGATCTACATAAACCTCTTCATTTAAGTACCCATTCAAAAAGGCACTCTTAATATCCATCTGAAAAAGCTTGAATTTGAGATTACAAGCCACACCTAAGAGTAATCTGATAGATTCCAGTCTTGCCACAGGAGCAAAGGTTTCATCAAAATCAATTCCTTCAACCTGAGTGTATCCCTGAGCAACCAATCTGGCCTTGTTTCTGGTGACCACTCCTTGTTCATCAGATTTATTCTTGTAAATCCACTTGGTGCCTATCACATTAACTCCATCAGGCCTTGGTACAAGGTCCCACACTTCATTCCTCTTGAATCGTTCCAGCTCTTCATGCATGGCATTAATCCAGAATTTATCAGTCAGTGCTTCTTTGACATTCTTGGGCTCAATTTTGGACACAAAACAAGAATTTGACACAACCTCTCTTGATCTAGTGCTAACCCTAAGATTAACACTAGAGTGTTTTGTGATCCTTGGAATGTCACAGTAGGATGTCATGACATCATGCTTGACATTGCGATCAATCAGACTTTGTTTCACCTCTAGATGTTCTCCCTTTTTATCCCATAGATAGCAGTTGTCTTTGGACTTAGCACCCTTCATGACAACTTCACCTTTCTCATTAGTGACAATACATTCAGCTTTAGTAAAGTGAACTTTAAGTCCTTGCTCACATAGTTGACTAATACTGATCAAGCTGGCCTTCAATCCTTTGACCAATAACACATCATCTAGTCTAGGAGCACCTGCACAGTTCAGTCTTCCCACATCCTTGATTTCTCCTTTGACACCATCTCCAAAAGTTACACAGCTGGAATAATGTTCAACATTCAACAACAAACTCTTCATACTTGTCATGTGCCTAGAGCAACCACTATCAAAATACCAGTCCTCTTTGGCAGAACCAGTTAAGGACATCTGAGCTAACAAACAAGTGACACAATCCTTGGGAACCCATTCCTTAACAACAGTAGTACTATCCTGATTCTGTCTAGGTTGGGGATTAGGTTGAGGATATCCATAGAGCTTGAAACAGAAAGATTTCAAGTGACCAAATCTTCCACAATAATGACATCTCCAACTTTGAAACTCTTCTCTGAAGTGATTAACATGCCTTCTCTCTTGAGGATGTTTTCTGTTATACTGCCGAGGCTTCCTTCTGGCATAATATTAAGGCTGCCTTCTCCCATAGTATTGAGACTGTCTCCTCCCATAGTATTGAGACTGTCTCCTATGATAATGAGACTATCTTCTGTAATGATGATTAGGCTGTCTTTTCCCATGATGATGGGGATTTCTTCTGCCATAATAGTGAGGCACAGTATTATTAGGCCCATACATTTTCCCATGATGTTGAGACATAGGTTGGGACATGTTATGTTTAGGTCTAGATGCATAACCTTTCCCATGGTGTTGAGTCTTCTGATGAGGCACATATTGCTTGGGTCCTGACACATGAGCTTTCCCTTGATGTTGAGACATCTGATGGGACAAGTTCTGGTTGGTACCAGAAGAACTAGCATCTGAAGAAGATTTCTTTTCACCATTAAATCCTAGACCAGTCTTATCACTTGCTCCTTTTCCAGCCTGAAGGATTTCATCCAGAGTGTCAGTTCCACTATTCAACATTCTGATGGATTTGGACATTTGATCAAGATGGGATTTTAACAACAGAACTTCATTCTTAAGTTCAGCTTTATCAGCCTTAAGCTGGATTATAATTTTCTTCTGCTTCTCCCTTTCTTGACAAACCTCTTCACTTTTTAGACACAACTCTTTATAGGAGGTTGCTAGCTCTTCAAAGGTCAGATCATCATCACTAGACTCTCCATCAGAAGCACATATTCCAGTTAATGCCCTAACATGCTTGGCAGTCTCTTCATCACTCTCATTCTCAGTATCAGACCAGGAAACAGATAACCCCTTTTTCTGCTTCTTGAGATATGTAGGACATTCTTTTCTGACATGACCATAACCTTCACACTCATAGCATTGGACTCCTTTGTCAAGATTAGGCTTCTCCTCAGTTGTAGTTCTCTTGTTGATGCCAGACGAGATGTTCTTAACATTTTGTCTATAGTTCCTATCCATTCTTTTTAACACCTTATTAAACTGTATTCCTAGAAGAACAATGGCATGGGACAACTCCTCCTGAGACTCAGGACTATTCTCTTTCTTAGCATCTTCAGAACTAGATACCAAAGCTATGATTTTGGTCTTCTTTTCAGGTTCCTCATCCATCCCTAATTCAAAAGTTTGAAGAGAACCAATCAACTCATTCACCCTCATCTTGCTGATGTCTTGAGCTTCTTCTATAGCAGTCACCTTCATTTTATATCTCTTGGGAAGGGATCTAAGAATCTTCCTTACCAGCTTCTCTTCAGTCATTTTCTCTCCAAGGGTACTAGAAGCATTTGACAGCTCAAGAATATTCATGTGAAAATCATGAATGGTCTCATCATCCTTCATCTTCAGATTTTCAAACTTTGTTGTCAGCAGTTGAAGTCTTGACATCTTGACTTTAGAGGTTCCTTCATGAGTAGTTTTCAAGACATCCCAAGCTTTCTTAGCCACTTCACAAGTGTTGACCAGCCTAAAGATGTTCTTGTCAATACCATTAAAAATGGCATTCAAAGCCTTAGAATTTCCAAGCGCAAGTTCATCTTCTTCCTTGGTCCACTCTTCCTCAGGTTTCAGCTTTGATGTTCCATCTTTTTCAACAATAATAGGATGTTTCTATTCTTTTAAAACAGCCTTCCAAGCCCTGCTGTCCAAGGACTTCAAGAAGGTAACCATGCGAGGTTTCCAATAATCATAATTTGAGCCATCTAGAATAGGGGGTCTATTCACAAATCCACAACTCTCCTTGTCCATAGTACCAGAAAGTAACAACCCTAGATCTCACCCATATGCAGAGCAGGATGCCTGCTCTGATACCAATTGAAATTTTGGTATCAGATGTGTGATGTTAAGTGTGATGTCACAACAACATAATCTGCTAAATGAACAAGACAATAAAACAGTCAATCAACACAATGAATTGTTCACCCAGTTCTGTCTAACTACCTATGTCTGAGGGATACCAAGCCAGGGAGGAAATTCACTATTAGTAGTATTAAATTACAGACTCAACAATCCCAGTTGACAATCTCCTAACTTAATCACTACCCAATGACACTTCTACCTAAGAACCTCTTAGATATGAGATACCACTCACTCCCCCTTAATCACCTCAGTGATACAACTCAAAGATTACAAAGTTCACAACTTGATCTTGCTTAAAAGCTTTGATCAAGAACAATACTCTCTTGCTTAAAAGCTTTAGAGAGGACAATTACAACTCAAACAAACTATACCAATTCAAGCATGAATGGCTTACAAAACACAAACGAAAACTCTAACAACTGATACTCAGTATACACTCTCTAGTCTTCGTCTCTTCCAAGTAGGGTTGTGGCTGCTTTAAATAGAAACTCAGACTTGGGCTTGGACTCCTCAAAATATCTGATTTGATTTGAATTTAAAAACATATTTTATCTTCAAATATTTTCATATCTTTCAGCCCTAAAACAACAACAAGATCTGCTCCATATCTGATTGCAACTGAATATATCTTTACCAAGATGTTCGCCTGCAATCTCTCCACCAGATCTCTTAAAACAAACTGATACACACAGCCCTAACAAAACACAACAGACTGATGTTCTGATGTTCTGTCAACTGATATCAAGACATCATGTTTAACATCAGCACACAAAACTGCAACCCTAACAAACTTAATGTTAGTAACTCATGTTAAGACATCAGACATATGACATCTTCAACAACAACACTGTTTTACCAAAATTCTAGCCAATAACAAGAACTAACAATATATATATATATATATATATATATATATATATATATATATATATATATATATATATATATTATGTCTAGGTCCTCTCTGTAATCACAAGAATTAGAAATACAACTGACGGTTCCACAACTTGCCCCATTGAGAGTTGTGATCGGGACTGTGAGATACAAAGGAAGAACTAATTATGCATCTTTTTGCGATTTCGAATCATAGCTTCAACACGTAAGTATTGATGTTCTAATTTCATATAATTGATTGATAAATTTTTCTGCTTACATATTTTGCATAGTAGATATCTAATTTGAATACACTTGCTCACAAATTTCTCTTTCTTTCCCTCCACCTCTTCTCCTTTTTAGATGTCAGCTTTGAAGTCTGTCAACAAGGATTTGAAGGGAATGATGAAAATTGTGAAGATCCAAGATATTGATGTTTGTATTATTTCCTTTTCTTATAGCTTCTATCTAGTTATCATTGAGAAGTTTAGGTCTTACTGTTAATTGAATTTGTAGAACTTGCAGGATGAGATGATGGACTTGATGAATGTTAGTAATGAAATCCAAGATACTTTGGGTAGAAGCTATAATGTTCCTGATGACATATATAAGGATGAACTTTTGGGTGGTAAGTAAAGGAATTGTTTAAGCTTTTGAGATGTATGTTGGTCACCTTTTTGACAATTAGCTTTTAAGATTTTACTTTGTTTTGAATTCTAGTTCAAATGAAAAGACAAACAATGTTCTAAGTGAAATGTTATAAGTTGTTTCATTTGTGGGTTGGATGCATTGCAATTTACAATCCACATTTACTTTTAGCGAATAATCACTCCTCTAAGGTAGATGGTTCTTTTTTGGTGAAGAAGTATCTAAAATTATCTGTCTTGTTTATTTTGGTATACCAGAACTTGACGCGCTGGAAGAAGACATGGAAAATGAATCTAAAGGAGTCCCCTCGTATCTCCAACCTGATAAAGAATCTGATTTGGATTCAGAGCTTAACTTACCTTCAACTCCAATAGGTCAAACAACAGTGCCACATGGCAGATCCAATGTCCAAGTATAGTATTTTGTTTTTATTTTATTTTAACAATTTGAAAATTATTTTTTCCTTTTGTTGTTATTATAATTTATAGCCATACTTAAGACGAGTCTCTTCTTAAGGGAGAAATTCTTTCTCGATTCTCATTATAAACTATATGATTTTACACTTAAAACTTGTTTGTGTCTTTATAGAATTATTTTTGCTACATCTTGGTGGGAGTATGGATGTTGGTTACTGATGAACATTTTTCCTCTTTTCCGCTTGAGGGATTAACTTAGCAAGATGTTTTTGAATTTTATTTATTGAAATCTAAATAAAATGTGTACACCTAACTACGACCAATTTCAGAGCTTAAATACACTCGGCTCCAAGGAGCCGAGTCTATTTACGACTTGTTCAACATATTATCTACCTTTTTCTTCGTTATAATCAAGAAGCAACTTATACTTTTGATGCCATTTTTGTAAAAAATGTATTCTCCCATAGATCCTTGATGTTGCATTCTGAAGGTGTAATTTGTAAAGACGTGCCTATGTTCTATTTACTTGATTATTATTCAAAGGATTCTGCTTTGTTATTAGCTATCATTTTTTGTGGGTAGCTACTCGGCCTTTTTTATATGGTCTACTGTAAAATTGTATTTTTATTTTATGTTAATTTATTGTTAGTTATAATAAACATGTTACTGGTATTAGTGGGTTGCTACTTTTACTTATTCCTTTGCCACTATCCCACATTTTTAGTGTTTGTTAGTGTGGGCTATTTTTTCTCTTATTCAGTTTATGTAGGCTATTTAAAATCCATTTCTTTTATTCAATGAATGAAGAATTATTCTCCCTCAACTATTACTTTGTAAACAAATCTCCTTCACAATTGGTATCAGAGCTCCTCTAGAAGGGGCCTGATAAATACTTGAAACGCAGCAGTCTTTTCAAGCAGATGGCAAAAAATAACAGCAGTTGGGGGTGCATAACTTCGATGGTCACTCCAAAGTTTGATGGTCACTTCGACCATTGGGCAATGCTCATGGATAACTTCCTTCGATCCACGGAATACTGGAGTTTGGTTGAAAATGAGATACCTACAGCAGTTGGGGGTGCATAACCAACCGAGGCACAAAGAAAAACTATTGAAGATCATAAAATCAAGGATTTAAAGGTAAAAATTATCTTTTTCAAGAAATTGATAAATCTATCTTGGAGACAATCTTAAAGAAAGAAACGTCAAAAAACATTTAGGACTCAATGAAGCAAAAGTATCAAGGGACAACAAGGGTTAAATGAGCGTAATTACAAGCACTTTAAAGGGAATTTGAAATCCTGCAGATGAAAGCTAGAGAATCGGTGAACAAGTACTTTTCTCGAACCCTCACCATAGCCAACAAGTTGAGAACTCATGGAGAGACTATGGGAGATATTGTTGTTATTGAAAAAATTTTAAGGTCCATAACTTCAAAATTCAACTATGTTGTTTGCTCTATTGAAGAGTCAAATGACATTGACGCCTTATCAGTTGACCAACTACAAAGTAGCCTGCTGGAGCATGAGCAACGTATGAATGTTCCTGTTATTAAAGAATAAACCTTGAAAGAAACTCTGAAAACAAAACAAGAGGCCACGGTTGTGGCCGTGGAAGATTTCGCGGACGAGGAAGAGGAAGAGGCATGTCGAACTTTGATAAGCCCACTGTAGAGTGTTATTACTGCCATAGACTTGGACATTTTCAATATGAATGTCCAAGCAAAGAAAGTGAAGCCAATTTTCCAGAATTTCAAGAAGAAATGATTTTGATGACATCCATGGAAAGTAAAGAATCAGATAAGGAAGAAGCATGGTTCCTTGATTCAGGGTGTAGTAATCATATGTGTGGTAAGAAGGAAGTATTCTCTGATTTAGATGAAAATTTCAGTGAAACCGTGAAGCTGGGAAACAATTCCAGCATGGTTGTGAAAGGAAAAGGAAATGTGAGATTTCAATTGAATGGAATCTCACATATCATTATAAGTGTGTTCTACATACCGGAGCTAAAAAACAACTTGTTAAGCATTGGTCAGCTACAAGAAAAGGGGTTAACAATCATTTTTCAACATGGAAAATGCAAGATCTATCATAAGGAGAAAGGTTTGATCATGGAAACAACAATGTCCTCAAATATAATGTTCATTTTTCCGGTTAAGCCTCAGTCAAATGTATCAACTTATTTCAACACAATCACTACATTTAGGCTTTAAATGCTTGAAGATTCTTGAGCAAAAAAGGATGGTGAATGGTCTGCCACAACTCAAAACTCCCTCTAAAATTTGTAAAAACTGTCTTGCGGGAAAGCAACAGAGGGATCCATTTCCTAAAGTGAGCACGTGAAGAGCATCTCAAATCCTACAGTTGATACATGTTGACATATACGGGCCAATTGCACCAACCTCAAATAGCAAAAAAAGGTACCTAATTACTTTCATTGATGACTATAGTCGTAAAACATGGGTATATTTTTTAGTAGAAAAGTATGAAGCTTTTGACATTTTTAGAAGCTTTAAAAATCACGTGGAGAAAGAAACAAATACATTCATTAAATGTTTGCGTACTGACAGAGGTGGTGAATTTACATCACAAGCATTTAATGAATTTTGCAAGGAGAATGGTATAAATAGGCAACTGACGGCTGCATATACACAACAACAGAATGGTGTAGCAGAGAGGAAATATAAAACCATTATGAACATGATTCGTTGCATGTTGTATGAGAAATAAGTTCCACATAATTTTTTGCCCGAGGCTGTCAATTGGAGTGTTCATGTTCTGAACCAGTGTCCAACGGTTGCTGTGAAAAACAAGACGCCTGAAGAAGCTTAGAGTGACGTAAAGCCATCAATTGAGTACTTTAGAGTCTTTGTATGTGTTTCGCATGTCCACGTACCTGACAGAAAAAGAATAAAGCTAGATAGAAAAAGTACTAATTGTGTTCTACTTGGAGTAAGTGAAGAATCAAAGGCATACAGGTTGTACGATCCAATTTCTCATAAGATTATTGTTAGTAGAGATGTTGTGTTTGAAGAAGATAAAAGTTGGGGTTGTAATAAAAGACATGGGGAAAACATCAAAGTCAATTTAGAGTGGGAGGATGAACAAGATGAATCTGCCATTGTTGCAAGTGCAGAAAGTAACACAAGCACAAATGAAGAAATAGAAGGAGAACTTGATCACTCTGATTCAAACATGTCAATAAAGAGAGTCAGCAAGATTCAAATAGAAGAACAATATGACAACCTATGTAGATGGGGGATTATGAAAGTAGATAAGAATTGTCAGAAGAAGAAGAAAACATGACTAACATGGCCATGTTTGCAGGTGCTGACCCAATTTCATTTGAAGAAGTTGTGAAGAGTGAAAAATGGAGAAATGCCATGAAGTTAGAATTAGAATCAATAGAGAAGAATGACACCTGGGAGTTGACAAATTTACTGGTTGGTGGAAAGAAAATTGGAGTGAAATGGATATTCAAAATAAAGCTTAATGAGAACAGAGAAATAGATAAACACAAAGCACGACTTGTAGCAAAAGAATATGCTAAAAAAATATGAAGTTGATTATAATGAAGTCTTTGCACCAGTGGAAATATTAGATACAATTCGACTAGTGCTTGCACTTGCTTCTCAAAGGGGATGGACCGTTTATCAGTTGGATGTAAAGTTGGCATTTTTGTATGGTGTACTCAATGAAGAAGTTTTTGTGGAACAACCTTGCGGATATGAAATCAAGGGAAATGAGCATAAGGTATACAAGTTAGAGAAAGAACTTTATGCACTGAAACAAGCTCCACGAGCTTGGTACAATCGCATAGAATCATAATTTTTGAAGGAAGGATTTGAAAACTAAACTCATGAGCACACTTTGTTTATCAAGACAAGTGCTGGAGGTAAAATTCTAATTATAAGCTTGTATGTTGATGATTTGATATTCATTGGCAATGATAAGTCAATGTATGTTGAATTAAAAAATCCATGATGGTTGAATTTGATATGACCGATTTGGGAAAAATGAGGTACTTTCTCGGTGTTGAAGTAATTCAAAAGACTGATGGCATATTCATTAGTAAAAAAAGATATGTGATAGAAGTGTTGGAGATATTTGGAATGGACAAAATTAATTCTCTTCTTAATCCAATGGTTCCTAGAGAGAAGCTTAAAAAGGATCAAGATGGCATGAAGATTGATAGTCCTTACTACAAGCAGATTGTAGGAAGCCTTATGTACTTAACGACTACTCGACCAGATGTTATGTTTGTTGTTAGCCTCATATGTAGTTACATGGAGCATCCTACCAAACTACATTTTCAAGCAGCAAGGAAAATCTTAAGATACTTAATAGGGACAGTTGATTATGGTGTGTTTTATAAGGGAAGAAATGAAAAGTTGGTCGCGTACACAGACAATGACTATGCGGGTGACTTGGATGATAGAAAAAGCACATCAGGATATGTGTTTCTATTGATATCTGCTACAATATCTTAGTTATAAAAAACCATCCTTGAAATTCTGGCACGCATATACTAGATGTTGAGATAGATGTCACAACGCTGGGATCAAAACAGCTTGACCACACAAGTAAAGATGCAAACATTTAAATTACAGAAAAGTAAAATTAACACCAGAATTGTTAATCTAATTCGGTGCAGCTCACCTACATCCAGGGGCTACCAAGTTAGGAAGGAAATCCACTATGATAGTATTAATTCAAAGCTAAACTCCCCCGTTTACAACTTCTCTCCTAATCCCTACCTTGTGCAACTTCTACCTAGACACCCTCTAGATATGAGATCCCCCTCTCACTTCCTAATCAGTCAAAGTCCCAGTGACAATTCAATCAACAACAAACAATAAAAGTAGCACACTTCTAAGACAATACTTGATTTTTCTTAAAAGCTTCAACCAAGAATAATACACTTTTGCTTAAAAGCTTTAGAGTGGACAATTAACAATGAACAATCAGTCAACCTCAATGCATCAGAAGATGCATGAGTGACATACAATTAACACACACTAAACCCTAAAGACCAACCAAGGCACGACTAATCCTTAGTCTCCAAATTCTTCACGTGTTTTTCTCTTTATCACTAGGGTTAGGCCTTCTCTTTAAATAGCCTTCAGACTTAATGGACTTGGGCTCTTGAAATGCACAAATAGCAGCAATCAGTTTTAACTCACTGCAAATCATCCTGCACAATAGTAGGAACAAAATAAAAACTTTCCTAAAAAGGCTCAAGGAACCTTTTTTATGAAATTTAACAAAATCTTTAATAATAGAAATTCCCACAATATCCTCCCATGAAAGAAACACATGAGTGAATCATAACACACTCAAAAATCACACTAAAAATACCAAAATAGTTATGCCCTAACTTTCTGGTGTAACATGTCCTGGCACATGTCACAACATAATGCTGGACATGATGTCTGACTGTCATGGCAGAACATCTGGTTTAACATCTTGCTAACAACATATTGTTTTACCAAAATGTAGCCAATCCAAAAACCGCAGAACTTACAATCTCACCCTTTGGAAAATTTTGGCTAAAACAACCTTAGCACACATTAGAGGCATACACATCAAAATCAAAACAAAAACAAAAAAGCCCAAACACAATGTTGTCAAACCAATAGAGCACACCTGACAACACCATGTCAAGACATCAGGTCTAACATAAAAAAACAACACAAGCTAAATGAGAACATGTAAGCTTTGTACAAACTGCAATTCTGCAGCAACAGATAAGACAATTACACAACTCCCTCTGTTATACATAATCAGTACTTCCCTGAAGGGGAAAACCAAAAACACAAGAAAAACACATGAACATGAACTCTTCCAAGTTATGAACATGAATTCTTCTTGTCATACCCAAAATTCTGACCACCAAGATTTCCCATCATTATCACCACAATATGAATGTACCTTCATGCCTCGTCAATCTCCCAAAGATAGTTGAGCATCCACCACAATCAAGAATTAGGGTTTTGAGCCCTCCCAGAACATTTAGACAAAAGATCAATCAAGAAATGACATGATCTCCAACTTGTCTAACCTCTTAAAATATCCACAAAGGATCAAGAGGACTCTCACATAAAAAATCAAGCACAAAAGTTGCCACATTCCAAGTGGTTTGAGCCTCGAAACACCCGATATCGCCAAATTAGGGTTTTGGACGACCGGGACCTCCAGAGTGAGATTTTCACAAGAGGATGAGCCAAGACTTCAACATGTGACTCAACATGCTCAAAATAACCCTAATAATCCATTTGCAAAGCTAAATTACCCTCAGAGGATGCATTCCTCAAAAGTCGAGAATTAGGGTTTTTACGCGCCGAACCGCTCCAGAGCCAAAAGTCAAAACATGACTTTTTTTGGCAAAAATGATCCTTATGACTCATATTTTCATAAAATATGACTTATAATGTCATTTGAACAAGAATTGATCAAGAAACCAAGATAACTTGTAAAAGGGGTAATCTTGAAAAATTGAAATTTTTTCTAAGTTACTAAATTTGGATGGTTTTGGTGCCAACTTTCAAGGATCATAACTTTTGATCTAGCCAACCATTTTGGGTGATCCAAATCTTGATTTGTAGGTCTTCCTACATTCTACAAAAGCTTCAACTACATCAAACTCAAATTCTTCATGGATTTTTAGTTAGGAGTGGATCAAAGTGGTGAAAAAACCAAAATATGTCAAAAACACTTAGTGAAAATTCTGCCTTGTAATTTCAGCATGAAACATCAAACTTCCAAGGCATTTTTCACCTTGATGCAAACTGAATCAGGTCCATTGGTGGACATCAAAGATGGAGAGGGACATCCAAGCTTTCCAATGAGCCCAAAAGCATGAGAAAACTCCATCGAAGCTAAAGGCTATGGCTGCTGCAACATGCCTTGCTGCAAACTGCCTTGCAAGATAGTTTTGTGCATTACTTGCTAGCCACGATTTCTGAGTCAAAGACAATGATCACTATGCCACATTCATTCAATATGATCATGATCTATCTGATCCAACCTGCAAAATTAGGCCAAAATGCTTCAAAGCTCATCCTCTGGCATGGTGAATAGTTGAACAAAGAATTGGAAATCAAAGTGTAATTATGTGAAATAGTGCACATTCATGATTCTGATCACTTGTAGTCAAGATGATCTAATAAACAACATATAAAAGGACTGCAGAATGTGGAATTGGTCAAGACATAGCTGAGCTATTTGGAGCAGTCATAAATGCCTTGTGTAAGAAGCTATTATAACTAGCAAAGACCATTGAACCAAGTTCTTATCCTTTGAGCTTCATGAGAACCACTTTAGCACAACTCATCTTCTATAAATAGAGCCTCTAACTGATCATTCAGGACACACCAAAGCAACTCACCACATTGCTTTCTCTTATTTATTTCTTACACATAAAATTTCATTTTTTCTTGAGAAGGCACTATCGGGTTTTGAGTTCGAGACCAATGCAAATCAAACCAATGGTTCACACACCTCATATACAACATATAGGAGTGATCTAAACCATTACATTCAATATGTAACATCATAATCATCAAATCACCAGCCAATTGCTCAAGTTCTTGACAGAGTTGCAGTTGAGGTGCCACATCATGTTCCAGCTCATTTCAATCCACTCTAAGAATTCAAACACACTCCTTGGCACCTAAGGAAGCTGCCCAGATCATTGGAACACATCTGTAACACCTCCCAAACCAGAATTCGATTCTCACTTGCAGAGGTAAACCTCAAACTTTCAAACTCAATGAATCATGCATCATAAACATATTTTTAAATTACCATTGTGTTTCTGAATGTCTGTAGATCATTAACCCTCATTTAATTGATGTTTATGATTCGTGTATGTGATTTCATTAAGCTCTTGCACATTTTAGGGTTCATCTGATTTTACCATGCTATCTTTTGATTCACTCAATTTAAATAAAATTGAATATTGCCATCATGTTCCTTGTTTCAAAACGCACGATTTTCACCTTTACATCGTGTGAAATGGTTGAGAAATGAGAGAGATAGAGTGCTTCACGTAGCTTTCCCAAGGAAGAAGATGGCCATGACGCCATTCTTCAGGTTTTCAAACCAAACCTTCTATATATTATACACTTGCCATATTATGTTTGAATTGACATTGCGTCCTAGTGGAAACACTAGTATATGTGTGTGTGTAGCGAGCGAAAGGTCTGGGGTTCGAATCCCCCTCGCCCCAGACCTTTTGGTATTTTTTTTTAACTATTTTCAAAAGGATTTATCACATATTATTCATTGTTGCCATCCTCTTTTGGCCCACGCACATGGCTCAGATGGTAGAATTTTAAGCTCTCCACCCCAAGGGCGTGAGTTCAAGCCTTGGGGGGACCATTTCTAATTTTTTACCATTGGTTTTCTTTTCACCTTTTCACCATCTTTTTAATAACTTCAAAAGTTAATTTCTCACTCATTTTTTATCATTTTTTATTGGTTCTTTTTTCAAAAAGTCACAAAAATGTTAAAATAATTTATTCTACAAAAATTTCACAAACAAATATTATTTATTTTATATATTTAATATTTTCATAAAGAACTTATTTTATTTGTTTTTTAACATTTGAATATACTACCTCTGTCCCTAATTATAAGACCCTGTTGAATTTTTTTTCTGTCCCTTTTTATAAGACCCTCTTCAACTTTTAAAATGCATTAATTATTTTTTTCCACACATACCCCTAATTATATTACATCTTTTTTTGTACTCTGTAATAAATACAGTTACATACACATTAACTATTTCTCTCTCCTAAGGATAAACTTGTAAAATTATACAAAATATTCAATAAATTTAATAGTCTAACCAACTTTCTTAATTCCCGTGATTTTCTCAACGGGGTCTTATATTTAGGGACGGAGGTAGTATTTATTTTCTCTTGATCTTTTCAAAACCAAATGAGTTTTAAGTCACCTTGTGATTAAAACATCATTTTTCAAACCTTAACCAAAAATCACAAGTGGTTTATTTAAACTTATTTGGTGTTTTTATCATTTTTTTAATTAATTTTCTTTGAAAAATTACTTTTAGAAATGAAATTAGGGTTTCTTTGATTTTGAACTTTTTCAAACATTTCATAAAAACTCTTGGGCGTCTAATAGAGTGTAAGACCTAATCCTTGCTCTACATAAACCTTTTTGGGCCTTAGTCATTGTATAAGTCCCACTGTGTTTTCAAAAACCGCGGTACGATCGTCACCCTTTAAACAAAATCATTTGGGCCTCTCCCTGAGTTGTAAGCCCTATTTCTTTTCTTTTTCAAACACTTTGGGCCTCTAATAGAGTGTAAGTCCCATCCCTTGTAAATAAAATTCTTCTGGGCCTGTCCTTGAGTTGTAAGACCCATCTCTTGTACAAAAATAAACTTTGGGCCTCTGTTTGAGTTGTAAGACCCATCCATTTGTAAATAAACAATTCTTTGGGCCTCTCCTTAAGTATAAGCCCCAATCTTTTCAAAACAACTTTCCTTTTTTATTTAGATTCAAATTCATAGTTGTTATCAAAACATTCTTTAATTTCTTGAACAACTAACCATACAACTGTTACAATGTAAGCTTGCTCATCTGTTAGTTTTAAACAATTTTTTTTACATACTTGCATATATATATATATATATATATATAAGGTTATGATAATGCACACCCATGTAGGTGTGCATGTGCATTAGCAACACACACCTTAGTGTATTTTTGTGTGGGGTCCACCAATTTTGGGTGGGACCTACATTAGAAAGATGAAGGAAAAAAAATAAAAAGAAAATAGATGTAGTGTATTTTTGTGTGGGGCCCACCAATTTTGGGTGTATGTTAGCATTTCCCACATATATATATATATACACATTTGTTTGTGCTGGAAGCTTGCTCACCTGCAACTCTTCCTACCCTCTTTTATATACTTGTATATATTTCATCTATATATATGCTTCTATATATCTGCTTAGAGTTTTCCCCGGAAATTAGGTCTAGGATTAGATAAAGCCAGTGGTCACTCTTTCAACACAGTTAAAACTAGTTCCCCATAGGAATTCCAGATACAATCTTGCCTCCTCTTGGGCTTATACAATATGGAACAAAGAGAAAGACATTATTCCCGGTGAAACTTTTCTCAGACTGTCACTATTAGAAAATTGTCAAAGAAATTCATTCCCCCAAAGAGGATTAATTCCCGGTGAAAACTCTCTTGAATTTCTTCAAACCTTAGAACTGTTCACTAAAGAAAGGATTATTCCCGGTGAAACCTTTTTTTGAACTTTTCTTAGGTTTGGACCTACAAGCTTCTTAAAAGCATCCCCAGCCTCCTCTTGGGCTTTTTACAAGGACCCTCAGACTTCTTAGAAGTTCTCATGCCTCTTCTTGGGCTTAGTACAAGGACCCGAGACCTCTTAAAGGTATAGGACAAAACTTAGTCATCCTTTTTTAGAGCAGTCTTTCCAAAGAGTCAAAACCTCAGACCAATTTAGGGTTGATTCTCATCCCTTAAAGCACCAGCCTCCTCTTGGGTATCATACAAAGATAAAACTTTCGTACCAGTAGACTTGGACAATCTAATCTCCTTTTGGATCTTAAGAAATCTTTAAGCTCCCTGCAAACACAGGAGAAACCCTGGTCATTTAATCAATCTCCAGTGGAGTTAAAACCCCCATAGGTTCTAAAACTCAATCTTTCATCCTAAACTTCCCCAGCCAAGAGTCAGCTTATCATCAACACAACACTAGCCTATCAGAACCTCAAGGCATCTGATATCTCAACTCTTCTGTAGTCCTCAGCAAGAGTTGATTCCCCACTTTGGACCTGCCTCTGGATCTCAATAATCCTCAGCCGAAGATGGCCTCCTCTTAGGCTTTGTATAAGAAATTCCCCAGTCAGCTTCCTCTTAGGCTTTGTATAATGATTCTTTCTTCTTCCTCATCACCTTTCAACACTCTCTTGTTGAGTCAATTGTACAGATAAAAACACTCTCTTATTGAGTCAGTCTTTTCAGCCTCAATCTTGGGCTTTGTACAAGACAAACAAAAACACTCTCTTGTTGAGTCAATATTCTTTCTTAAAACACTCTCTTGTTGAGTCAACCTTTTTCAGCCTCCTCTTAGGCTTTGTATAATGATTTTCCTCAGTAGATTTAGCCTCAAAAGCACTCTCTTACTGAGTCAATCATTTCCATTTAACCTCAATCTTGGGCTTTGTACAAGACATATAAAAAACACTCTCTTGTTGAGTCAGTTCTTTCAGCCTCAATCTTGGGCTTTGTGCAAGACACCTGAAATATCCTCAGCTGAGTCAGTTCTTTTAGCCTCAATCTTGGGCTTTGTACAAGGCATATATAAACTTTCTCCAGCAAAGTCAAATCCTTCTAACCTTTTCTTAAGCTCTGTATAAATATCTCTCCAATTGAGTCAATTCCTCCCAGCCTTCTTTTAGGCTTTGTGAATTAATCTCCCTAAGCAGAGTCAATCTCCTTTTAGCCTCAATCTTGGGCTTTGTACAAGACACCCCAAAAATATCCCCAGTGGAGTCAATAAGTCTTTTTTGCCTCAATCTTGAGCTTTGTACAAGACAGATAAAAACCTTCCCCAAAAGTCAATGTCCAGCCTCCTCTTAGGCTTTATATAATGATATTCCCCAAAAGAGTCAGTCTTTTTCCAGTCTCATCCTTGGGCTTTGTACAAGACAGATATAAAACTCCCTAATAGAGTCAACCTTTCAGCTTTGACCTTGGGCTTTGATCAAGGCACATACAAAAAACCAAAATCCCCTAAGAGGAAATAAAAAACCTCTCTGAAGGAGGACATTTCTCTGTACATCACACATCAAAACAGAAAATCAAAACAAACCTTAATCCCAGATAATTACTATAAGTGGCACACTTGTTGATTTAAATATCCAAGCTGTGGTCCATCTCTTATCCTGGTAAACCTCTTTCATCTAATTGCTGTAAGCGGCAAGCCTCTGGATTACAAACATCCACGCCAATGTCCCTCTCCTAGCATGAAAGATTCCTAAGGAAAAGTGGCATTGCTCAACACTGAGTTAAAGTTTTCTCCTTTCAGGACAAATCCCAATAAAGGAAATTATGGCATTACTGGATTCTCACATCCCAGTTAAAGTAATCCTCCTTTATAATCAGTCACCACACAGTTATGATAAACACATGAGATATCTCCTTTAGAGATGACAAATTCTCTCTCAGTCAAATTGTCAGCTTCAATCTTGGGCTTTGAACAAGACACAAATACCTTTTTTAGCTTCAATCTTGGGCTTTGAACAAGACACCAAACATCTTTTTCCTCCCTTAGAATAGGAGGGAACTACGATTGTTCTGATTTCCCTGTTTTCTTTAACGGGAATACATAGGCATAAGATTGCGAAATCTTAGCGAGCACACCAATCCAAAACTTTAGGTCCAGTACCTTCACACACTAATCAAAAACCTTAGGTCCAGTACCTTACCAAAAACATCGGAAAGCCCGAAATCAACAAAAACTCTCTCTCTCTCCCTCTCTCTCTCTCTCTCTCTCTCTCTCAAACCCTCCCAAAGGAGAAACTTTCCCAATCAACAGACAAACACCAGTAAATAGAAAACAGTATAATTGCTAACGATCTATGGATAACCACATATAGGATGGGTAACTGACAACTCCCTATTTGTTAAAGAAAACATTTGTGTGCAAGGTTAGTTTGAGATAGCTTCCCTTTCCTTTCCAGCTTCATAGGATAAATAAGAAATCAGAAAGTAGCACCCAATCCCTACCATTGCGGTTAGGAAAAACCCATGGCAATAAGGTGGTCGCGTCACTGACAAAAATCGCACGCTACAGGAAAATGGCGACTCTGCTGGGGAGTCTTTAGGAGCAAAATTCCTAAGAGGTCTAGGTTGTTAGCAATCATACTACATGCTATATATATTTACTGCTTTTCCTACTTGATATCCGTGTTTATTTTTCTGTCAATGGGAATGTGAATGATACGCATCTGGAAAGTTTGAGAGAAATATAAGATAAGGGGTGGCATAGATGGGTGGACTTATAGGGAGTGAATCCCGAATAAGCGATCCTGGTAGACCACCAAATCAGGTGAGGGCCCGTGGGATTCTGCCTGCTGAACAACCGATTATTGTGAAAGTAGAGTTTTCCTAGTGTGGCACCTGTGAACCTGAGGATTTAGTAGGCCTTAACCTTAAGACCACTTGGTAGTGCGGTGACTATCGGGAATAGTTGATACGCGATACTACACTCAAATGAGATTACCCTAGGATGCTACAGCTCGCTTGGGTGAACCAGCTTGCTGTTGATATCCCTAGGGGGGTCAATGATTTTGGGAACCTTAGGATCCGTTCTACAGGTACAAAAATTGACCAGAATACAACCTTTGGGGATGGGTAGAGCCATGACTCCATGCTCGTGACGTTGAACCCTTGAACCCATGTTTTTTTAATATTTTTGTGTGCTGCATTCATGCATTCATCTAAAAAACTCTTAAACAAAGAAAAATCTCTTCCTCTTCCTCTCTTCTTTTTCAATTTAAACTAAAACAATAATTGCAAATATTAGAGAGATTGCGTTATGGATTTCGGTAGAAGAAAGACGCACAAGTACACCTTCAAGGCTCCAAAACTAGAGGATTTAAGGGGGTTGGCAAGGATGATCACCAACCCTGATGCTTTCAGAGCTAAGCATGGAGGGCTATTGTCTCTTAAGGGTCCACGTAGTTAAAGGAATTATGTCTATGCTAATTCAGTTCTACGGTCCGGTTTATCACTGCTTCATATTCCCGGATTACCAATTGGCGCCAACGTTAGAAGAGTACTCTCATCTGATTGATTTACCTATCACTGATCAAGCTCCGTTTTCTGGACTGGAAGAAATTCCAAAGGATCAGGTCATCGCAAGAGCAATCTCTTTGGACGAGTCAGAAGTTAGGACTCACATGACCACCAAGGGAGGGATCCAAGGTTTACCAGCCAAATTTTTGGTGGAAAAAGCTCTATACTTTGCCAGTATAGGAAATGTAACTGTTTTCGAAGATATGTTTGTCCTACTCACATACGGGTTATTCCTCTTTCCCAACATTGACAACTTCGTTGATACCAACGCTGTTAAGATATTTTTGATTGGGAACCCCGTACCAACCCTGCTTGCAGATGCTTATCATTATGAACACTTAAGGAATCTGTACAGCAGAGGAATGATCACATGCTGTGTACCCTTGCTTTACAAATGGTTTATTTCCCATTTACCCAAGTCTGCTACTTTTTGGGATCACAAGAGTACTCTACGTTGGTTACAAGGGATCATGTCTCTTACCAACTCTGACATAGATTGGTATGATAGGATTTATGAGGGAATAAAGATCATCGACAGTTGTGGAAATTTCCCTAACGTACCCCTGATTGGAACTAAAGGAGGAATAAACTATCATCCAATTTTAGTTCGCCGTCAACTCGGATACCCGATGAGGCATATCCCGCATAATGTTCATCTGTAAGGTCTTTTCTTCAAGGAAGGGGAAAATGACAGGGCACTAAAGAAGAAAATAGTGCATTCCTGGTAACATGTTCACAAGAAAGGAAAAGAGTCTTTAGGAAGGCCAAACTGTACCTCCATGGAACCTTATCTCCACTGGGTGAAAACTAGAGGTCTCAAGCCGAGGATGCCTTACCCTCGTCAAGAAGTTCTTCCGTTAAAGGAATCTACCCTTTATTTCATGTCTGACACAGAAAAACTCCAGGTAGCCCTCAACAAAGTTCAACGTGAGAAGAGCTCTTGGAAAAACAAGTACCGAATCCTCAATGTGGAGTGTACCAAGATTCAGGAACTGTTAAAGGGAAAGGATGCTCTGATTAAGATATTAGAGCAACATGTTATAGAGAGTCAAGAAGACCAAAGAAATTTGCTTTCTCCTTTCACTTGGCAAAGGACTGACAGCCCGACAACGGCTAAAGAGCCCTGGTCAAAGAAAAGGAAAATGCCAGAACCAACATCTGAGCTCTCTTCAGAAAGGACTCAGGATCCATAAGCTTAGTCATTTTCCTTACAGCACTTTGTAAAATAATGTACTTTTCCATTTCCACAATCTTTCGAATTAAATAAAACTGGGTCTCCACCCTTTACTGTATGATATTTGCAATCTATTTGTTGAAGTTTTTTTGATTAAAGCTAAAATAATGTATAACTTTGCATATCATTCATCATTCTCACATAAGCGTCTTCTTATCTTCGAATCTCACGTATACGTCGCAATTCTAGAGTCAAACTGTCTCATACTCGGGCCAATTAACAAAAGAAAAGGACGATCTCGAGGAAGAGAACAGTGAGCTGAGAGAAGAAGTCGACGCTCTAAAGGAAAGTTTGGAAAAACTTCACAATGACATGCAATCCCTGGTAGCAGCCCAGGAGCAGTGACAACAAAAGACTGTAATCTTGGAGATTACATCTACGGCCATAAAGGAGACACATGAGAATCATCCTCGGTACAACATGCCTAAAGGTCGGCCCTGGGGCATGCCTCTCAACTTTATCCCTGAAGGATATATCCCTCCGGTCACTGAAGACCAAGAAACTGCAGCAGGAACCACTGGGCCTAAAGGTTAAAAACTTCGGGAAAGTGAAGATGTAAGAGTTATGACAACAACTCTTGAAGGTTACAAACTTTGGGGCATGGAAGCACCAAGAGTCACCACCGTAATGACTATACCACAACCAGTGGTACACACTATCCTGGAAGGACAGATTCCACAATTAATTTCTGGTAGAAACGAAGACATGTATGAAAGGATGAATGAGTTCCAGGAACAATTCCTAGAGATGCAAAAGGAACTGCATGCCATTCGTGGTCAGGACTTATTCGGAAAGGACGCCGCAGACCTCTGTCTGGTCCCGAATGTGAAAATACCGCACAAATTCAAGGTGCTTGACTTTGAAAAATACAAGAGCAACTCTTGCCCTCAAAGTCATTTGGTGATGTATGCTCGAAAGATGTCAACTCAGACAGAAAATCAACAGCTACTGATCCATTATTTTCAAGACAGTTTAACCGGTGCCGCACTCAAATGGTACATGGGTTTAAACCGCACCAAGATCATAACTTTCAGAGATCTCGGCGCTGCCTTCGTTCAGCAGTAGAAGTCTAACCTGGACATGGCACCAGACAGAGATCAGCTCAGAGCAATGTCACAAAGAGACAAGGAAACTTTTAAAGAGTATGCCCAGAGATGGAGTGAAATTGCCGCCCAGATCTGTCCCCCTCTTGAGGAAAAAGAGATGACCAAGATCTTTTTGAAAACCTTGAGCTCATTCTATTACGACTGAATGGCCGCTAGTGCGTCTAGTGACTTCACTAAAATGGTGAACATGGGAGTGTGCCTTGAGGAAGCAGTCCGAGAAGGACGATTGGTCAAAAACGCAGAGCCATCAAGCAGTACCAAAAGATACGGTAGTGCTTTCCAAAAGAAAAAAGAGCAAGATATCGGTAATATCTCTCTTGAAAAGCAAAGGCAAAGGTATCAACCAGTAGCAGCAGTAACTCCTGCTATCAATCCTGCGCCATCTCCGACGTATCAACCTCAGGTTGCTCAGAGTCAATCAAGTCAACAACAATATCAGCAAAGGACACAACAACCTCTTCAGCAGGTTCGTCCATAGTACAACAATAACAATCGTACGACACGACCATCAGGATTCGACCCTATACCGATGTTGTATGCAAAACTATTTCCACTCTTATTGGCCAAGGGGCACGTCCAAACCAGGTATCCTCTTACAGTACTGGAAAATCCTCCTTTTTGGTTCAAAGCGGATCAAACTTGCCCTTACATCAAGGAGGACTGGGGCACAACATTGAGAACTGTATCAGTTTTAAGTCTGATGTGCAGAAGCTTGTCAGGAACGGGGTCTTATATTTCAAAGATACTCATTCGAATGTTCAGACGAACCCGTTACCACAACATGAAAATACTGCAGTAAATTTGATAGAGGAAGAGGTTAGTCGTAGTTATCAAATTCACGATGTACTCCTATTAGGAACCAATCTGGTCAGGATGCATTGTAGACAGAGCGAGTACGGTCATGTACCACCTCACAATTATAACCAGTGTGATATCTGCTCAAAGAATAATCAGGGGTGTTCCGTAGTGAAATCAGCTCTACAAGAACAAATGAATTTGGGATAGATTCAAGATCATCGAATCCGTGAAGTCAATATGGGCCACGCACATCCCAACATTATTCAGAACCACGACATCCGTGCGATGAATGTCAAATTAGTGGCGATGCATTCAAGGCAAAGTCAATACCATAATCTGCCACGACAATTACAATACCTGTCCGATCTGCTTAATAAGCAATCAGGGATGCTCTTTTGTACAAGAGACCCTCCAACGTCAGATGGATCTCGGATGGATTCAAGATTACCATGATAGAAGTAACCATCAAGTTAATATGATTCAAATCTTTGACATACGCTTGATGAATACCAGTCTGGTAGAATTACACGCTAAGCAAGTCAGGCTCGACTTTCTGGCTTAACATGATTATCAAGACTGTGAACAATGCCGTGAAGACGACCAAGGATGTGCACTCGTACAAAGAACACTTCAACACTTGTTGGACCACTGGTGGCTTCCAATCTACTTGGATGAAGCTACACAGTAGATCAATATGACTGACGGGAATCCTAGTAGATATCAAAGTCAGGATGTCCGCTCGATGGAAACAGATCTAGTAAAGATGCAATGCATACAAAGCAGGCGTGGACGAGTGCCACTCCACAACTACGAGCACTGTAGAGTTTGTTCAGAGAACAACCAAGGATGCTACCTCGTACGAGCGGATCTTCAAAATCAGTTGGACCACAAAGAGATTCAACCATGTTCAAGTTTTGGGTCGATCGACGTAATACAAAACTATCTCCCTGATCAAAGCAAAGACGTTGTCATAATCTCCAATCATGGGAGGACCAAAGACGTTTGTACCATAATCCCTTTACTCGATGAATAAAGAATTCCTCTGGACAGTAGAAAAATTCCCAACCAGGAACTGATTGAAGTTGCCTATAACGGTCAGAGAAATCAAAAAGCTCCCATGGTTATCTACTTGCCAGGTTCAATACTGTACGAATCAGAAAAGGCTATCCCTTACAAGTACGATGCAACAACCATTGAAAATGGAAAGGAAACTCCATTACCCTTCGTCGTAAACATTGCCGACATTAGTCGAGTAACACAGAGTGGCCGAATCTTCAACAGAGGAGTGGGAGAACCCGCCAAAGAAAAGGAACCTCAAACAGAAGTTCCCATTCAACAAATCGGGCAATCCAGTAACCCAGAACTTACAAAGAACAACGATGAGATATTGAAGCTCATCCAGATAAGTGAGTACAACATTGTGGACCAACTATTGAAAACTCCACCTAAAATCTCTATGCTATCTTTCCTGCTTAGTTTCGAAGTTCACAAGGAAGCTTTGCAGAAAGTCTTGGACCAAGCTTTCGTAGAATAAGATGTGACAGTAAAACAGTTTGACAACATCATTTCCAACATCACTTCCTGCAACAATTTAGGATTTAGTGATGAAGAACTATCGGAAAAAGGAAAAAATCACAACATGGCGCTTAACATTACAGTCAATTTCCAGGAGGATGCTCTGGCCAGCGTACTAGTAGACACAGGATCAGCTCTGAATGTTATGCCAAAATCTACTCTGATACGACTATCATTTCAAGGATCTCCGATGAGAAGCAGTGAGGTCATCATCAAAGCCTTCGACGGATCTAGAAAAATAGTTATCAGCGAAGTTGATCTTCCCATAACCATCGGTCCTCACACTTTCCAAGTCACTTTCCAGGTCATGGACATCCAGACAACCTACAGTTGTTTATTAGGAAGACCTTGGGTACATGAGGCTGGGGCAGTCACTTCGACACTTCACTAGAAGCTGAAGTTCGTCAAGAATGACAAGCTAGTCACAGTTCGTGGAAAGCAGGCCTTAATCGTGAGCAACTTATCATCATTATCCTGTGTAGAACCTGAGGAGGTTGTTGGAACTCAGTTTCAAGCACTGTCAATGAGCAATGAGAATCAATCAGAAAAAGGGACGTCGATTTCCTCATACAAAGATGCTCTCAAAGCAATCGAGAGTAACGACACAAAAGGATGGGGACAACTCATAACATCTACGGATAACAAGACAAAGAAAGGTCTTGGTTTCTCCTCAACTTGTACCCAAATGGCCAAGAAAGATGAAAGTATTCATCCCATTCAGGACTTCTTCCGTAGTGGAGGCTTCCTTCACCCAGTGTCTCAAGAAGTACACACCATCAACGAGAGTGACTCCTCCAATGCGGATGAGGAATGGAAATCTTATCTCAACGATAATGGTTATATGTCTCAAGAAGAAACACACATGCCATTCCGTTTTCCCACGCAGGGCCCGAGATATATACCAAGATCAGACATACGAATGATCTATGGAGATTGTGATCCTGAAGGATGCCGTACTCCACCCAATTCATTAGAGGAAGACAATCTAATGAAAGAAAACTGTGGCTATGATTCCCTGGATGACTTGCCTATCTGGAAGACGTATACAGAGAACTTGGGGCAAAACAGTCAGCCCAACAATGCTTATCATCTGAGTAATATTGAAAGGAATGCCCACGTCCCCACCAAGCCATGGGATCATTACTTAGGACATTCTGAAAATATCCAGCACAACGATAAATCTGCAAAGACTGCAGGACAAGAGTTCATCAACTATACTTTCCCTGAGGTCACCGTTATTGAAAAGGATGACTCCTTCAGTCCCACAGAAGTATGGGACACATTAGGACAACCGAGTGGCAAGTACGACTTCCTGGTCAAGTACACTGCTCCTGAAAGCTCTCGTATCAGGCTCGAAGACATCCAACCAACTGGATGAGGAGATCCGCCTAAGAGTGAAAACACTAAGCAAGATACAACAGAAGAGTTCGTTTATGACAACTCTGCATGGGAGGAAGACTCCAACGATCCTGTTCCGCCAGAAATCAACGTTATTTCGATGACAAACCAAGAAAGAAGGTACCAGACTTTGTGATTCACCGAGGAGTTCACCGCCAATGGGTTGCTGTCGATGTCCCGAAAGTTGTCCACAAGTCTAAGTAATTGTCGTCTTTGTTTTAACCTTTCACCCTGCCCATGTGAAACAGATGTTTTTATAGGGCTCATTTTTTTGTAAATATCCCTCTTCGCTTCCCCCAAAGCGACATAGTTTTGTTTATAGGGCTGTATTTCAACAATCGACAAAATATAAATAAAATAACGTCGTTCTGTCATTCCCGCATTGATTGCTATTTTTACTTTTCATTTTTCAGAAAATGGTAATCCTAAAACAACCCAAAATAAAAAAAATGAGCATTTTTCAGAAAATACACTACACACACTCTTGCATTCTCTCTATCTCTTCTAAAAAACAAATCATCGCGTCATGCAGATTGCTTGTTTTAAACCCAGTTGAAACATACGATCCCATGCCTTCTCCCAACTTTGAATTCCCGGTATTTGAAGCTAAAGAAGAAGAGGATGCAGAAATTCCAGAAGAGATCTCATGACTACTCAGGCAAGAGGAAAGGTCTATTGAGCCTCACAAAGAGCCGTTGGAAACGGTCAATTTAGGTTCACAAGAAGAAAAGAAAGAAGCCAAGATTGGGGCACTGCTCAATCCGATTGTCAAAGAAAGCTTGATAAGACTTCTCAGAGAGTTTCCAGATGTGTTTGCTTGGTCCTATCAGGATATGCCAGGGTTGGATACCAGCATCGTGGAACATCATCTACCGTTGAAATCAGAATGTCCTCCGGTGAAACAAAGACTGAGACAGACTCATCCAGACATGGCCATCAAAATCAAAGAGGAAGTGCAAAAACAGATTGACGCGGGTTTCCTCGCCACCTCAGAATATCCTCAATGGCTAGCCAACATAGTGCCAGTTCCGAAAAAGGACGGAAAAGTCAGAATGTGCGTAGACTACAAGGATCTGAACAAAGCAAGTCCGAAGGATGTCTTCCCCTTACCGCACATAGACATGCTGGTATATAGTACAACAAAGTTCAAAGTCTTCTCCTTCATGGATGGATTCTCGGGCTATAATAAAATCAAAATGGCGTCGGAAGATATGGAGAAAACTTAATTCATCACCCCATGGGGCACCTTTTATTACAAGGTAATGCCGTTCGGTTTGAAGAACGCCGGGGCAACCTATCAAAGGGCCATGACTACTCTGTTTCACGACATGATACACAAAGAGATCGAAGTATATGTCGATGATATGATTGCCAGATCTAAAACAGAAGAGGAACATGTGACCCACTTATCAAAGTTATTCGAGCGTTTGAGGAAATACAAACTCTGCTTGAATCCCAATAAGTGCACGTTCGGTGTCCGCTCAGGAAAACTGTTAGGGTCCATCGTCAGTCGAAAGGGAATTGAGGTTGATCCTGACAAGGTCAAGGCCATTCAAGAAATTCCTTCACCAAACACTGAAAAGCAGGACCGAGGATTTCTGGGACGTCTGAATTACATCTCAAGGTTTATATTCCTCATGACCGCGACATGCGCGCCAATCTTCAAACTACTAAAAAAGAATCAAGACTGTGTATGGACGGAAGATTGCCAAAAAGCCTTCGACAATATCAAAGAATATCTGTTGAATCCAACAATCCTATCACCTCTGGTAGAGGGAAGACCACTGATCATATACCTAACAGTCTTGGAAGACTCAATGGGTTGTGTACTTGGCCAACAAGACGAAACAAAAAGAAAAGAGTCGACCATCTACTATTTAAGCAAGAAATTTACCGACTGTGAAACTCGGTACACTATGCTCGAGAAAACTTGCTGTGCTCTGGATTAGGTAGCCAAACATCTTCTCCAGTACATGATTTGTCACACTACTTGGTTAATCTCCGAAATGAATCCAATCAAGTACGTTTTTGAAAAGCCCGCTCTCACGGGAAGGATTGCCCGTTGGCAGATGTTGTTATCAAAATACGACATCGAGTACCATGCTCAGAAAGCCGTCAAAGGAAGCATTTTAGCCGAACGTTTGGCTCATCAACCGTTTGACGATCAAGAATCAGTCGAATTTGACTTCCCAGACAAAGATGTCATGTACTTGAAAATGAAAGATTGCGATGAACCGCTACCCAGTGAAGGGCCAGAACGAGGTTCCCAATGGGGACTAATTTTTGACGGAGCTGTCAACATCTATGGAAACAGAATTAGGGCAATCATCATAACACCTCAAGGGTACTCATATTCCTTTCACCGCCCGACTGACACTCAAGTGTAAAAAACAACGAGGCCGAATACGAAGCTTGTATCATGGGTCTCGAAGAAGCCATCGACTTAAGGATCAAGAACTTGGATGTGTATGGAGACTCAGCCTTAGTGTTGCGGTGAGAATCGGATACCAAGCTTTTAATTAACTTGAATCACACATCTTTGAAATTCAACACCAAGCTTTGATTTATCCAAAGGAAAGGGTAAAGGTCGAAAAACCCTAAGTGCGTTACGTAGGAACACAACTAAGAGATCTTAGGTCCGGGGGTTGGTCATACTAAGGGAAGGTATTAGCACCCTAAGTATCTGTAGTACTCTATAGGAACCTCTTGTTTAGTTTGTGTAATGTTATGTTTGCTTGCTAAGGAAATCTGCTAATGCTAAAGGTAAAGACCTAAGGGTATGTACACTAAGTATGCTCGCCAAGACAGCATCTCGTGCCTACGTATCCTGACGGGAATGGAATCAGAGCATTCGTAGTTCCCCGCAATGGGGTAAAAGGGTGGATGATAGAAATGTGGAATCCAAGAAGGCATTGGATGTAAAGGAAAAAGGTGGAAAAAGAAAAAGGTGGCTCGCTAGGATCGTCGCAATCCTATGCCTACGTATTCTATAAAGGGTACTTTGAGAAATCAGAGCGATCGTAGTTCCCCTCAATGGGGTAAAAGGGTGAAAGGCTTAAAAACAAAGCTTGTGAAGATTGATTCTTTAGGAGAAGAGATTAATAGCTATCTCTTGTGAAAGGATTGTGAAGGGTTAGACCGCGTGAAGGAGAAGAGATTAATGGCTATCTCTTGTTTAGGGTAAAGAAAAGTTTAAGAGTTATAAGAGATTAATGGCTATCTCTTGGGAAGGCTAGGTTGAAAGGAAATGAAGTGTTCACGGGGAAGTAGGGTCTGACAGCCAGACGCCTACGCGGAGTGCGACGACTCCAAACCTAAGGCTAGGTTAAAAGGGTAATGAGCTATCTATGACCTTGCGGTCAATAGAAAGACTTTCCTTTGGAAGGAGGGGGAGAATGACAAACTCCTTATGGAAAAATATTTCAAAGGAAATGAGATTCATATGAACAATGTAAGTTTAAAATTCAAAGAGAATGTATAATCATTTAAGCATAACAAAAGTATGATTCAAACATCAATGTGGTAAAAAATAGTAATATGATTCACAACAATTAAACATATGAAAACACATGCATATCATTATCAATCTTGCAAATAAAGGCAAAGTATTCATGGCAAGGAGATTAGTAACAAAGTCACACAAGACACAATGAATTCACTCAAATGTAAATAACTCTCTCAAAATATCTCTCTCATGGACAAAACAACTTAAAGAATCAAACGTTTTCTAGAGGTAACTCAAGATTAAATAAAAGATTTATACCTATTTTGAATTTTGGAATTAATTACAAAATAAAATAAAAAAGGAAAAATTAATTTATGAAAAATTAAAATTAAATACCAAAAGATATTTGGGAACTTTTTAGGGAATTTTGGTTAAAGAGAAAGCTTTTAAATAATTGAAATTGAAATGGAAATTAAAATAAAATAAAAATTCTAAAATAAATGAGACAGGGGGTGCATTAGAAATTGGGAAAGTGAACTGAAATTATTTGTTTCCACACATGGGCCTATTCGCTAGGAGGGTGTTAGAAGCAATTTGAAACCAGGCCCAGGTGGGAAAATAGGAAGGGGGCGAAAATAAAATGACCAAAAGGATGTCTGGGGCGAGGAGGGTTCGAACCCCAGACCCCTTGGTTTCACACGCGTTGCTCTTACCACTGGGGTGGCTATACATCCGTTGTTTAAGCCCACCCCAGAAATACATATTCCAAGAGCGAAAAATAAAAGGGGTAGCTGCAAACACACGTGAAAACATATACCAACAACATACATCAATTGGTCAAGCGATTTTAAGTGACTAACGAAAAAACAAAAACCCAGCCACTCACACGCTGCCACACACTCCCCCTCTCCCATGCAACGTAAACAAAACTCATGAATTCATCGTGAAAAACAGAAAAATACCATAGCAAAATCCCTCTCTTTTTCGGCACTGTTCAACCTCATATCTCCATCATTTTTCACAAACTAACAACCTAAATTGATCAGCAAAGAATGAGGAATATCATGGTGCTCTTTATTTGAACTAAAATGAAACACACAGTTCCTACGAAAGCAAAAACCAGAGCAACAACAACAATATTCAGAAGTTTAAGACTTCAAACACACGAGCCAAAACAATGATACAATGGTTCCCATGCTTAAACACAATAACAATCATACACCAGCATCAAATAAACAAATCAAATCATGGCATGCTTACGAGTTTCGAGGTTTTAGAGGCTTTCCTCTTGGAGTAGGTCCAAGGCCTCTTCTTAAGCTTGTCCAGTGGTGAAATGAACCTCCCCTTGGCCTTATGAAGCTTTAAGAAGGATGTTTCAATGCTTGGCTAAGCTGGAAGCCCCCTCAAATCTCAAACCCGAGTCCTCTTGTACAAAGATGGTTGAGAATGGTAGATGGTGGTAAGGTTGTTACAGAACTTGTTCAGGTGTACAAACAAGCTCTAATGGAATTTTGTGGAAGATTTGTGAGGTTTGTGGATGAAATGCTCGAGTAGAAAATGCTTGGACAGTGTTCTTGCAAATGGGAGTATGGAAATGGTAGGTAATGGTGGAGTGATTACCGTTAGGGTTTGAGTGTTTGAAATTTCTCTATATGATGTATAGAGAGGGTTTGTGGAGTTTGGGAATGAATGCACGAGGGACATGGCTGTTTGAGGTGTTTTTGCAAGTTTGCAAGAAAATGGAGATGAGAGGATGGAGAGAGGATCAGCCTTGGTTTTAAGGTGATTCTGGTGTGTTTTGGAGAGTAAACTGCGACTCTATTTATAGGAGATGTTGAGGGTTCAAGGCATGGCCAGAATGGTACAACTTGCCAACTTTGCCCTTTTTGAGAGATCTCTTCGTGAGTGAGCTGGCTTGGTTCAAAAGTCTTCAAGAGTTCTGACAAATGATCAGGGTAGGGTTTGGTTTGATGTCGTGGGCTGATTTGATTGGTTTGGAGTCCAAGTTTCAAGGAGAAAGGTGGATGCCATGCTTTTGTGTTGAAAAAAGTTTCTTTTTCATGTCAAGTTGCACCAACTTGCATAATCCCTCAATATTTTAAAGTCTCAGCTTGGTAAAAATTGTGGCAGAGGTTTGAATGTGGTAATCTTGCACTTAAACATCATAACAGTGAAGGTTTTGGGTGATTAAAAGAGTAATGTACCATTATGCATAAGTTGATAACTTGAAATTCAAGAAATAGACCTCAAACTTCAATAATTCGAACCTCTCAGTTCACTCAATGAATGGAGGAGTTCTTATACTTTTTGGAAAGTCCTCAATGCCCTCTACAACTTTCATGTTCAAAGATTTTTGATTTGAAGCTTGGAACTATATGAAAAATTGGGTTAAAGTTGTGTGCAAATTAAGGGAAAAAAGCTGAAATTTCACTAAGTCCCCAAGGGTGATTTATCTTCCATGCCTTGTAACTTAAAAACTATGAATTTTTTGAAATAGGGTCCTCTAATATGTTTTGAAGATCATAGAAAGAGCTTCCATTTGAGCTTTGAGTCACTCAATTTGGATCGTGGTTTGAAAGTTATGACTGTTTCAATATTTGCACAAGTAGTGAAATCTCCACATTTGAAAAGTTTCATGAACCAAACCTTGCTTCCTTTGCAAGAAACTTCTTAAAACTTGATCTCTCATGTCTTAACTCATCAATGGGACATGTCATGATGGATTGAGGATTTGGATGTTTCAATTTGGATCAAAATCTCAAGGATTAGGGCCTCAGTCAAAACCCTAATTTCAACTGTGAATGCACTGGAGTAATTTCTTATGATCTTGCTTCTTACATCATATCTAAGGCTCATAGATAGTCTCTGAGGATGTCTACTACCACATGGAGTCATGTCCCAGGGCTTGAGCACCATTCTTGATCAATATCAAAGGCTATGATTAACTTGTCTTGACAAAACCCTAATTGGAGGCAGGGTGAACTTGTGGCTCACGTTTCTTGTGATGAAAGCCAGTCACACTTGAATTTTTGTTGATTGAGACTTTTAGGATGTAGATGAGCTCAAAAGTTACATTTGGAGCCTTCTCTTCTTTAGGAGACTTTGTCCTCCTCTTGGTATAAGTCTTGGCTTTTCACAGAAGAAACAAGCTTGCAAAAAATGAAATGGTTAGTTAACAATGCACAGATGCTTGAACCTAAATGTCAAGTGCAAGATGTTATGGCATCTAAGGGGTAAAATTTGGGGTACAACATTTGCCCCTATTTAAATAGCTTTACCGGACGGCACGAGGAATGGAAATCCTCGGGGTATCAAGGTGAAAGGTATTTAAATATATCAAACTGAAAATTTTGCCCTTAGATGGAATGCAGATGCTTAAGGACAAGTAGCAGACATGCAAATGCTAACATGCCATGAACTTCTAGTATGATGATATGACGTCATGATAGATGCAAAGGTGCAGACAGACCAGACACCAGAGGTAAAGAGCAAACCACCACAGAGAGCTTACTGGGAAAGGATGAAGGTTAGTATCCATAAGGAAAACTCACTTGGTATACAGACTAACCAACAGAAGAGACTCAATGGGGAGACTCTGAGGAAACACTGGGGAAAATAAAAGCATACTCTTTACTGGGCATGGAACCATAAAGAAGACATGATCTCTACTGGGGGTTAATTTGAAATAAAAGGATAGACACCAACAAAAGACTTTCTGGGATTTTCTTATACTAAAGAGTTCAAACGGGATCTTCAAAAAAAGCCAGTAAAGACAGAGAAAGGTACATCCGGAAAAACATCAGATGGAAAAAGAAACCAGATATCCAATACTGGCTTTGAATGAAAGGTACAATCACAATATCTAATAATGGCTTTAGATAAAAGTGAACAAAGCAGGGATCCAAGAAATCATTGGATGCAAAGAAACCAGTCATCCAATAATGGCTTTGAATGAAAGGTACAATCCCAATATCTTAGAATGGCATCAGATGAAAGTGAGCAAACAAGGGTAATCCAAGGAGGCATTGGGTGAAAAGAAACCAGTCACAACATTCAGAAGATCATTGAATGAGGCGGGGAAAAACTGGGAGATACATGAGAGAAGCAAACATCAGAGGTATTCAGAAAAACATTGAATAAACTCTGGGAAACAAACTGACAACAGAGACATTCAGAAGAGCATTGAATGAACTCTGGGAAGCATATTAGAAATATTCGAAAAAGCATCGAATAAACTCCGACACACATCCTGAAAAGCATTGGATGGAGAATGGAAACAGACTTGAAAACATTCAGCAGCCGTTAACCAAAGTCAGAAACGAATTGAAGACATCTAGAAGAGCATTAAATGAAGACAAGAATTCTGAAGATACATCCGAAACATTTAGAAAAGCATTAAATGTACAGGAAAAGGGTTTTGAAGACATATCCGGAAGAGCATCAAATAAGCAACATTATATCTGGAAGAACATCAGATAAACAAGGTCATATCCGAAAGAGCATCAGATAGACACAAAAAGTGCTCTGGAAAAACATCAGGAGCAAAAGACTCAATCTAGAAGAACATCAGAAAGAGAAACACACATCCAGAAAAGCATCAGATGATGAAAGCAATGTCATTCTGGAAAAGCATCAGAATAAACAAAGTGATTATCTGGAAAAACATCAGATAAATTCTGGAAGAACATCAGAACAAAAGACTCAACTTGGTAAAACACCAGAAAGAGAAAGGCACATCCGGAAAAGCATCAGATGATGAAAGTAATGTCATTCTGGAAAAGCATCAGAATAAACAAAGTGATTATCTGGAAAAAAACCAGATAAGTTCTGGAAGAACATCAGAACAAAAGACTCAATTTGGAAAAACATCAGAAAGAGAAAGGCACATTCGGAAATGCATCAGATGATGAAAGCAATGTCATTCCAAAAAAGCATCAGAATAAACAAGGTGATTATCTGGAAAAACATCAGATAAGTTTTGGAAGAACATCAGAACAAAAGACTCAATCTGGAAAAACATCAGAAAGAGAAAAGCACATCCGAAAAAGCATCAGATGATGAAAGCAATGTCATTCCGGAAAAGTATCAGAATAACGAAGCGAAATATCTAGGAAAACATCAGATAAGTTCTGGAAGAACATCAGAACAAAAGACTCAATCTGGAAAAACATCAGAAAGAGAGACACATCCGAAAAAGCATCAGATGGTAAAAGCAATGTTGTTCCGAAAAAGCATCAGAATAATGAAGCGAAATATCTGGGAAAACATCAGATAAGTTCTGGAAGAACATCAGAACAAAAGACTCAATTTGTAAAAACATTAGAGAGAGACAAATAAACGACATCCAAGAATGGCATAGGATGAAAAGAGGAACAAACATATATGGAAAAACGATCGGATAAGAAAGGTCATATCTGGAAGAACGTCAGATAGACATTACAATATCTGTTTGGTAGGTGCCAAGTGAGTTGGATTTTGACCACAAGGTAAAACGTGGATAATGATACGACCTCGGGAGAAATGCAAATGAGGATGAAACACTCATGACATGCATATGGTATAAATTATGCAGATGATATATGATTAAGTGCAAATGCAGATGTAGATGTCACAACTCGACTCTTTTGTGGAGAAGACAATACTGGAAGGCTGATTCCTCAACACGGAGATCTTGGGGACTAGAGACAGTATTGCTGGACATAATTCTGCCACACTGGTAAACTGTATCAAATGATGATCCTTGTAGGAAGGACAGAAAGTTGCATGGGGTTTCTTCAAGTAAACCGCCCCAGATTAGCTGAGTGTTATAGATGAACTGATCATTGCTTCAGTTTGTTTGAGTCTGTAACTGACCGCTTTGCTGTACATGGGGATAACTTGCCCCAGTATGAGCCTTGAAAATGATTGTTTTACTGTACACTGAGAAAGCTTGCCCCAGTATGAGTCTTGAAAGGTCTTCTGTATAAACCAATTCTGAGAAGGACTTGACCCTAAACAACAAATCTTGGACTGATCCTTTAACAGGATCTGGAAAGAACCTGCCCCTGATAGGATCACCGACCAAGTTTCTTAATTGTTTGAAAATTCCTTGAGAGGAAAGCTAGTTTGCAAGCAAAAAATGTTCATACAAACGTGGTAAATGCAAAGTTCATGCAACTTTCGAAATCAATCATTTTTGAAAGAGGCAATGTATATGAGTCATTAGTCAGAACACGGTGGTTCAAGACATTAAAGTGAAAAGTTTAAGCAAAAGGTGTGATGCCAAAACAGATGATCCGCAAAGATCTTTTAGAGTCAGTTTACGCAACCTTGCTGTAGTATGCTTTCAAAATAACCTTGCTTCAATTAGGTCTTTTGAGGGTTATAACGTGGTCTGGTTCACAATTTAAGAAACAAAAGATAAAGGCTCAAAGTTTATTTGTGACCCACCCAATCTACGTGATGAACTTCAGTCCTATGCTCAGTTAACTTCAGACTATGCACTCAGGTTCCCATATGTTGGAAATTGCACTGATGATAGTAATGATGATGAATCAAAATTCAATGGACTTGAGATGATGATCACTGCTTCTTTACAACCTTTGGTTGTCATACAAGCTTGTTCTTTCTTCTCTTTGTATAAGGTAAGGCCATGAGCTTCACACCTTTCTTAGCTTTTACCTCGAAAGGGACTCGACTCATTCTTTGAGTAAGTATTTCTTGATAACCCTTCTTCATTTATCACTTTGGGAACAACTTGTACTACATTTATTCATTTAATTTGGAGGAGTTGAAAGGTTGTAAACGCTTGGCTTAATGATTACGGCGATCCACCATTGATGTTTGAACTTGAAAGACATCTTCGACACTTGCTTGTTGTGTGCGAAGGAAAGTTTGTGAACTTTTGTTGAAAAGCGTCTTGCATGAAACTCTTGTATTTGAATGCACAATCCAGTTAACTGAGAACTACTCCGCCCCAGGTTAAAATTGCGGGTTTTTATTTGTAAAGAAAAGAAACTCCTACTTCAAGGCTCAAAGGGTTTAAAGAGGGGTTATCTTCCTTATGTCTCCAGTGTTTGGGGATTGAAAACAATGCCTTACATCGTCAGAAAAGTTTTGATTTGAAAGCATACCACAACAATTATGAGTATAATGTTTTCATCATCCTCCCTCCAATCTTTGCATAATCAAAAAATATTTTGCAAAAGAAAGCATAAAGATGTAAATAGTGGACAAAATGAATTGAATCAAAAGTTGCAATGCTCATTTCATTAATTTTGAAAGTACAAACATCATTTGAAAGCAAATAGCTAATACAAATAAGGAAAGTGCAAATAACAAGAAACATGGTCTAGTGACAAATTAGAAACAAAGATGAGTTGTCCTGTCTTTAAGAAGTAGCTAAGCTGAAGCCGACTGAACCTTCACTTGGCATGCCCTGGCAGAGGGTTGTTCTGATCATTAGGGTTGTCTTTAAAGGAGAGGATTTTGTTTCTCACCAGCTCTTGTACTCTAGCCTTCAACGCAAAGCAACCTTCCAAGTTATGGCCTGCACTACCTTGATGGTATTCACAATGAAGATCAGCCCTATAGCCGCCTGGAAGAGGATTTGGAGGAGGAGGCATAGGCCTTGTGGTAATCAAACCTTGCTCAACCAGACCAGGATACAGTTCAGTATACTTCATGGGAATATGATCAAAATGATTTCTATTATGGCACTGGTTTTATCCATAGCCGGACGTTGGGGAGCTTGAGCTGGTCGTGAAGCATCATGAACCATAGGTCTAAGCTCGGCAAAAATAGGAGCTCGAAATATCGGTCTGACAGTCTGACCAACCATAGCAGCAGATACAATCGATGGAGAATAGTTTTGTGGTAAACCAAACTCGGGCCAAGTTGAAGGTGGCAATTGAACAGGTGGAGGTTCAGCACTTGAAACTTCCTGGATGACAATTCTTTGGGGTTGCTCTCCTCTAGCAATCAACACTTGAAGCATTTCAGTGAGTTCGGTCACACTTGATTTGAGGTCGTCGATCTCTATTCGGATCTCAGCATTGTGTACCTCTTGCTCTGACATCTTGCGTCTATAGTCAGCTCTAGTCAGGTATCGGTGTCGAGGCATCAAGTTGACGACTCACGGGTGACATTAGTGGAATATAGAGACAGTTGGAAATGAGCCACTGGACAAATAGACATATGCAATTAAACATGCAAAGATATAAATGATATGCAATGCGATGCAAACAGGATGCAAAAACACATGCAATAGGATCAAAGGGTAGAGATCACAGCATGGAGTCTGGGTAAAGAACCAACCACAAGGTGTGTACTAGGGTTCTTGTATCCATAAAACAGGGTTCTAAGAAGTTCCCAGAGTCGACAACCCTTCTTTCGGATATTATCGATTTCCCGAATGACCCGGTAGTCAATAATATTCTCAAGAGAATCTCGTCTGAAAGTAGTATCGCATGACAACCATATCAGAAATAGACTCCCTTATGGTCACCACACTACGTTCTAAAAGGCCAAGTGGGGTTAAAGGTAACAACGGTTCTCAGTATCGATGGCACCTATGTCGAGAGTAGCATGTTTTCACGACTAAAATCGTTCAACATGACTAGACTCTCAAGAGGGCCTCACTGAGTGATGGTGTCTCAAGTCAACTTTTTCAGGAATCGACTCCCTCAAAGCCTCCTTGAATATACCATCATCCTATCATAAGTGTACGCTCAAGTCCGGGCTAGGACTTATCCTCACCACTAAAAGTAGCAACCCTGCATACAAAAAACCCAAGCACAATAGGCATATATATACAGATATACAAAATATACAAGTATACAAGCAAGCAAACATATAAATAACACAAATACAAACAAGGTGGGCTTAACCCTCAAAAATCATCCCTAGTGAAGTCGCCATTTCTGTTACAGTGAGAATCAGATACCAAGCTATTAATTAACTTGAATCACACATCTTTGAAATTCACCACCGAGCTTTGATTTATCCAAAGGAAAGGGTAAAGGTCGAAAAACCCTAAATGCGCTATGTAGAAACACAACTAAGAGATCTAAGGTCCGGGGGTTGGTTATACTAAGGGAAAGTATTAGCACCCTAAGTATCTGTAGTACTCTACAGGAACCTCTTGTTTAGTTTGTGTTATGTTATGTTTGCTTGCTAAGGAAACCTGCTAATGCTAAAGGTAAAGACCTAAGGGTATGTACACTAAGCATGCTCGCCAAGACATCGCATCTCGTGCCTACGCATCCTGACGGGAATGGAATCAGAGCATTTGTAGTTCCCCGCAATGGGGTAAAAGGGTGGATGATAGAAATGTGGAATCCAAGAAGGCATTGGATGTAAAGGAAAAAGGTGGAAAGAGAAAAAGGTGGCTCGCTAGGATCGTCGCAATCCTATGCCTACGTATTCTCAAAAGGGTACTTTGAGAAATTAGAGCGATCGTAGTTCCCCTCAATGGGGTAAAAGGGTGAAAGGCTTGAAAGCAAAGCTTGTGAGGATTGATTGTTTAGGAGAAGAGATTAATGGCTATCTCTTGTGAAAGGATTGTGAAGGGTTAGACCGTCGTGAAGGAGAAGAGATTAATGGCTATCTCTTGTTTAGGTTAAAGAAAGGTTTAAGAGTTATAAGAGATTAATGGCTATCTCTTGGGAATGCTAGGTTGAAAGGGAATGAAGTGTTCATGGGGAAGTAGGGTCTGACAGCCAGACATCTACACGGAGTGCAGTGACTCCAAACCTAAGGCTAGGTTAAAAGGGTAATGAGCTATCTATGACCTTGCGGTCAATAGAAAGACTTTCCTTTGGAAGGAGGGGGAGAATGACAAACTCCTTATGAAAAATTATTTCAAAGGAAATGAGATTCATATGAACAATGTAAGTTCAAAATTCAAAGAGAATGTATAATCATTTAAGCATAACAAAAGTATGATTCAAAAATCAATGTGGTAAGAAATAGTAATATGATTCACAACAATTAAACATATGAAAACACATGCATATCATTATCAATCTTGCAAATAAAGGCAAAGTATTCATGGCAAGGAGATTAGTAACAAAGTCACACAAGACACAATGAATTCATTCAAATGTAAATAACTCTCTCAAAATATCTCTCTCATGGACAAAACAACTTAAAGAATCAAACGTTTTCTAGAGGTAACTCAAGATTAAATAAAAGATTTATACCTATTTTGAATTTTGGAATTAATTACAAAATAAAATAAAAAAGGAAAAATTAATTTATGAAAAATTAAAATTAAATACCAAAAGATATTTGTGAACTTTTTAGGGAATTTAGGTTAAAGAGAAAGCTTTTAAATAATTGAAATTGAAATGGAAATTAAAATAAAATAGTAATTGTAAAATAAATGAGATAGAGGGGTGCATTAGAAATTGGGAAAGTGAACTGAAATTATTTGTTTCCACACATGGGCCTATTTGCTAGGGGGTGTTAGAAGCAATTCGAAACCAGGCCCAGGTGGGAAATTAGGAAGGGGGCGAAAATAAAATGACCAAAAGGATGTCTGGGGCGAGGGGGATTCGAACCCCAGACCCCTTGGTTTCACACGCGCTGCTCTTACCACTGGGGTGGCTATACATCCGTCGTATAAGCCCACCCCAGAAATACATATTCCAAGAGTGAAAAATAAAAGGGGTAGCTACAAACACACGTGAAAACATATGCCAAAAACATACATCAATTGGTCAAGCGATTTTAAGTGACTAACGAAAAAACAAAAACCCAGCCACTCACACGCTGCCACACACTCTCCCTCTCCCATGCAACGTAAACAAAACTCACGAATTCATCATGAAAAACAGAAAAATACTATAGCAAAATGCCTCTCTTTTCCAGCCCTGTTCAACCTCATCTCTCCATCATTTTTCACAAACTAACAACCTAAATTGATCAGCAAAGAATAAGGAATATCATGGTGCTCTTTATTTGAACTAAAATGAAACACACAGTTCCTACGAAAGCAAAAACCAGAGCAACAACAACAATATTCAGAAGTTTAAGACTTCAAACACACGAGCCAAAACAATGATACAATGGTTCCCATGCTTAAACATAATAACAATCATACACCAGCATCAAAGAAACAAATCAAATCATGGCATGCTTGCGAGTTTCAAGGGTTTAGAGGCTTACCTCTTGGAGTAGGTACAAGGCCTCTTCTTAAGCTTGTCTAGTGGTGAAATGAACCTCCCCTTGGCCTTATGAAGCTTTATGAAGGATGTTGCAATGCTGGGCTAAGCTGGAAACCCCCTCAAATCTCAAACCCGAGTCCTCTTGTACAAAGATGGTTGAGAATGGTAGATGGTGGAAAGGTTGTTACAGAACTTGTTCAGGTGAATAAACAAGCTCTAATGGAAGTTTGTGGAAGATTTGTGAGGTTTGTGGATGAAATGCTCGAGTGGAAAATGCTTGGAGAGTGTTCTTGTAAATGGGAGTATGGAAATGGTAGGTAATGGTGGAGTGATTACAGTTAGGGTTGATAACACTGAATCACACTACCTATTTGACTCGGATTGCACATGTTTCTTAGGATTTTATTGCTATTTTCTTGTGTTATGCTTGTGTTTTGTTTTGTTTCTAGGTTCTTTGTATTCCCAGAGCTCCTCGTGAAGAAATGAAGAAAAACGAGCAAGAAAACCAGTTTTTGAGGAAATTGTACACATGGCATCCACCATGGCGGGCGCCATAGGCTAGGCCATGACTTGGATAGGAGTCAACTGCTGTCAACTGCCACGATCTCCACTTCTTTCTCCCTTGGTTCACATGGCGGGCACCATGAGGGGGTGGCGGGCGCTACCTTTGTCGTATGGTTTCCCTCCCAAAAGAAGTTGGGGGGCACTTTGGTCTTTCTATAGTTTTTCCTAGGCTATAAATAGATGAGTCCTTGATCCTTTTTCTTCATCCAAGCTTAGTTTCAGAACTCACTACAAGAAAATTGGCAGATTGCGACGGTTTTTTTGGCAGGTTACGACGGTTAAAACCGCCGTAATTTGCAACGCGCGACGGTTGTAGCACTGTCGCAGAAACGTGTGTCACGAGGCCGTTTCGCGTCGGTTATCAAAACCGTCATGCAAACCGTCGTTATCTTTCGTGACGGGGAGGGAACTGACGTAATCTTCATATTACGACGGTTATTAACCGTCGTAAATTTCCATTTGATTTTTATTTTTTTGTGTGGATTACGACGGTTCTAACCGTCGCAACTTTCTGTTCTACAGGTACATCTGTAGGTAAATTCGTAGGAAATATCCTTTCCACAGGTAAATCCGCAGGTAATTTATTTATAAAATTAAAAAAAATTAATTGTAGAAATATGAACAGTGTGGGACAAAAAATCACATATTCTTCATTTAACTAAACATATATATCATATTATATTTATACAACTCTATCCTCCTTGGCCAATGACGGTGCTAAATCCCTCTGTTGCTTTCTTTATCTCTTTGAAATTGAACTTTCGAATCATGGATGAAGAGCCTGCACCACCCTCCCAGAATTTAAAAGGAGGATACAACATGATAAAACAAGTTAATTTATACACATTTGACAGCACTACATTAAGTACTAAATTGAATGCACAATAGTTCTGCTACTTATTTGGTTGCTTGAGCAAACTAATGATGAAACTTAACGATCCATAATGAAATATCATCCCAATTTGAGAAGTGTACCTTTAATCCTATTTACTATATCATCCCAATTTGAGAATTGTACCTTTAATCCCAGAAGTAGACGATTCTGACAGTTAAAGCTGAGAAGTGTCTTCCATCTTATACTGTTATATCAAGAAAAATTCAATAAGTAGGGAGTCACATCACATATTTAATATAAACTCATTGTTTCAATAAAATTAGCAAATAAGTTATAGCCTTATAGGTATTTGAGATCAACATAAACCTAAAAAAGGCCACTTGGTGCTATAAGGGTATGTTTGGGGGTCGAATTTTAGAGGGCTAAGCTATATTTGAATATATATTAAATATTTTTAAACAATTGAAAGTTAATTTTGAGGACATACATGTACAAGTTTGGTCTGGTTTTGCTGTTGAGGAGCAGCTGCAAGCAATCTCTTGAAGTTTACTTGTGTTTTACTAACTCCCATTCCTGTAATGTTTAATAATTTTACGAATAATTTATAAATCAAAACATATAATCAGGGAAAGAAAGAAGAATCAAATAACAGGCTGAAAATAATAATATAATATTGAGTGATAAAACTTAGGTTGTAAAGCTAACAGAATGAAACTTGTAATATTAAGGAGTCATAAACAAGAGTTTTTCCTATTTTTATAAACAACATTTTAAGAACTTTCATTCAACACACAAGCTAGACACAGTTCTACAATTAATCAAAACAAGTCTATGATCATAGTTAAAATTCTTACATGCTTCACTATGAACAACGACAATATTTCATCATGAAACTATAACCAACTAAATTCATCAATGATATAAGTATATGCAAGATAAAGACTAGTTATCCAAGTAATTGTAGTGTAGTTGTAGGCAAATACAATAAACAAAGACTCAACAGATGAAACATGCCCTTCCTCTACATTTCTAGAGTGATTTGATACTTAGCCCATATCTCACCATTTCCGTTTAGTGCACGAGTCATTCATGATCATGAGAAATAAAATTACAACTTAGACATTCCAAAAATAATTTTGTAGTCTTTTTTAATCTTTTCGTGTAACAATACATCTATACATTTGTTTCTGTGATAGAAACTTCTGTCAAGATTTTTATTCAAAAAATTTCATAAATTAAAAGGAAGAATACTGGTTATAAATTGGAAAACCTGAGAGGCAGTGCTCTCTGACCTCCTCATTCACTGTTTCATGTCTTCCAACCCGAACAAAGTCAATCCCCTGGATCCATTTATATTACAATAACATTCTAGGGACTGTAAAAATTACAAATTTATGAAATAAAGAACCATATTATATTATAGTCATTTGTACTATAAAGGGTTATACATCCAAAAAGAACATTAAGCACTTTGATATTTTCCAACAAATATCAAAAGAAACACAGTGAAGTCTGGAGTACATTTTATAGACCAAAAATAAAAGTGCCTAAAAATCTAGCACTCTATTTTACAATATTTTCATATTTTTCATGCTTAATTTTTTTTACATGTGTTTCCAAGAAACTAAATCACTTTCAGCCAGCCCCATGCGGACTAATAGACAGTGATCCATTCAAGAGAAGGGCATGCTTGCTTTACATGCAACAAGCAGTCATATTTAATGATAAGATGCAAATACACTAAGTGAAGCTGTTATAATAAGCATGCATGGATACCTGTGGTTTTAATTTTATTAGCAAGTTATCAACAACAGAATTTGTATAGGCTGTCAGTAAAATGGATGTGCCTCTAATCAACAAGGCTTTCACAGCATGGACCATGGTGGATGTCTTCCCTGTTCCAGGCATCCTTAAGATAAGTGCATACTCTTTTGACACAAGTATCTGACAATGAGTAACAGAGTGGAACACAAGGAAAATTATTTTAATGATGATAAACTAAAGCAACATAAAGATAAAAATTATGGATTGAATTGATGAAATTCCAGCTTCATTGGAAACCTTGAGAATAGCTCTACGTTGATCATCATTCAAGCTCTGCTTAGACCAAACGTAAGATATTGCAGGATCCTGGCTAACTATAGAACCACTGTCAAATCTAGGAGCCTATAGGCCGGATGCCATCGGGAGGACAGAGAAAAAAGTAGTCAGTACTTAGTAAAGATGGTTATTTTGAGAGAGGAATGCATTCAGAAATAGAAAGTAATATACCTCAAGGTCAACAATCATCCTCCGAAGATGAGCACTTTGATTATTTTGTAGAAAAAGTTGTACTAGATAAAACCTTCATATAAAATGTCAAACAAAGAATTACAACTTCTAATTTTCTACACCCAGGGAATCAAAGTAGGTAAAAAGTAGTCAGAGAAGCACCTCATAATTGTTGGTAAAAATCAGTAGTCAGAGAAGCATCTCAAATGCACTTACTTGTCCATGCATAATGTACAGAACCTTTAAATGTTACTCGATAAATGGAGATCATGTCTTGGATAAGGTGTGTATGAAGCCACATACTTTCTTCCATATTACAAAGAACTCAATCAGGTCTTAATGCCTTAGATATAGTCTCAAAAAATGATTCTCTACAAGTTCCTGGGCAGGACCTAAGTGTTATTCTTGCAGTTTTAATGTGTGTGAAGAGACAAAATTTTAAAGGATTAGGAGGAGTCCTAGATCCCACACACAGTATTGCTATTTCATAACACATACATTATCTATCTTGTGAGTACCTGACATCAAGAAAGAACAATCCCTTAAAAGTTTATTAAAGTTGTGCGCCAAATATCCAATAAAAGGCAAACTAGTCATTTGTTGTTTGATTCATGAAACATCCCATATACTAATGAGAAGCTAATTTATACATGCTCATATTTTAGTGCATGAAGCACATCTTTATCAATAGTTCATCTTATCTTACTCGTCATTACATTATTACATTATATTATAAAGGATAATAATGTTATTAAATTGTGACATTATGAACAAACTTAGGAATCAAATTTCTAAATGAATACCACTCTATCTATAAACTACTTTGACAGACTATCAAGTATTTTAGCGTTTTTTTTTTTCTTGTTTCAATTAGATACAGGCTTTACTTTTTTTAATATAAAAAAATTATGCCAATACAAAGGATAGTGTTGATATATGAAATATCAATTTAATACAAAATTATTATTAATGAAAAGAAGCTTCAATTTTCTAATGTTGTTTGAATTTTTATTTATTGACTTATAAATACACTAAATGTAAGTCTCACATATGAATAAATTTTTCAAACCAAACCTTGATTTCTAATCATCCTAAATTCCCTCAATAGAAATATGTTTTCCAACATAATTCTAAATAATCATAGTTAAAATTATTTGTTAAGTACACATGTCTTCATACCTTGGAGCTGTTTGTGTCCATGAATGAATGGGAGTAGTAGACTGCATCTGAGCATCTCATCGGATCTTTGTAAAGGAGAAATAGCATGCATCGAGATCCAAGAGAGCCACAAAGGCAGAGTCGAGTCAGACTCCTAAATAAAATTATTCAAATTGATTCTATTAGTTAAAATAAAAGGTTGTAATATCTGGACACAACAAACTCAACATGAAAAAAAATTATAATTGTTATTAACTTCAAATGCTAAATATAGTGAACAAAACTATGTTATACAAAAAATTTGAGATAAATACTATATTTCTTATTCACTTCCAATAGCCAATATAGATACCCCCATCACTCAACCATTTTTGATTGAGAAGTGCACCAACTAAATATCTACTTTGATGGATATAGTTATACCCTATTAGTTAAGACTTACAATATGACCATGGCCATAAATCATTGCAGAGTTTTATTTACATTGAAAAATAAAATGATAGGAAACATATTAAAGCTTATGTTATCTAATAAATCACAATTTTAACTTGCCAAAAGACTCTGCTCCATAGGCACAGATCCATGTTTATAATTTCTAAACTGACATATAGTAACCATCTTAGTAGAAGTGCGTGAAGCAGAAGAGAGCCCTGCATTATATAGAAAATGAAATGTTATAATTAGAATGATTGATGAGTGAATAATGGGTTGTTGTTTATGATGATCAGCTATTAAGTTAGTAACAAAATAATGTTGTTTTTTGGTGGATTTTGGATGTAGGAAAAAACAACATTAACATCAAAAGCAGACATTTTCTCTAGTCTTTCTCGAGCTTTATGTTTTTGAAAACAATAAAACACATTATTCCCTTCAATCTTACCATATTATCTCGGCCTACCAGAGATCATCTAAATCTGTTAAGCATTGGGTTATCTAATTCCATCATGGTAATAAAGATCCTTCAATATTCTAATATGATCTGTTATTGGCGTCCACCTTCTACTACTTTGTCTGCTCATAAAGTCATCCCTTGTGTCACAACTGCCACCAACGCATCCTTATTTTGTAGTTATTGAGGTTTTTCCATGTTTTTCTTGAACTGAAAACAAAAAACAAAAGATACAGGATAGGTGAAACCAACATTTCTAAAGGGGCATAAATGGATGCAATGTTTTATTTATCTCATGCAATAGTCAAAATACACTATGCCAAAAAATTATAGGGGTGGAATTGAACCTTGAAATCATTAGAAAAAATTTATGAGCTTCCATCATATCCTCTTTAGTCACAATTTCCTACAAATCACATCAAACAATAAAAAAAATGGGAAGTCCATGGGCTAATGTTAAGCTATGTAAGTTAGACACTCATCTAATTTGAAAGAAATCAAAAGTATTGAAACAAGGATTTTAAATAAATTAAAAAAACATGTTAATATATAAATTCATGCTAACATGTGCAAAATTTCTAACCAGGTTAGAAAACCTATGAATAACACTAAATCCAACACTGATTTCATAAAAAATTAGAGGAAAGGGCATTGTTAAGCAAAGAAATTAAACAAGATTAAGAACAAATCTTGAGAGAGCTAAAAAACGCTGAATATGGAAAATACAAATTGAAAGAAAGATTAAAAAGAATTAGCTTAGAGAACTCAGAAACATAGAGAACAATAGAACTAAAACACACAATAATCAACTTACCAGAAAAACTGAAAAGTGAGAGAACGAGATGCAATAATAGAAGAATGGAGAGCGATGGTGGAAGAATGCTATAGTAGACTAACCCTAGTTGGCGGCCACCGTAATCGATGGAGACAGAGAGTGAATAATATGCATATGAGTGAGAAGATGGTCAAGAATCTTAGGGTTAAAAGAATAAGGATGAAGAAGAAAAAGTCGACGAGGATCTAACATTTCTGCATAGAAAAAGGTGGTGGATAAAGGAATTGAGTTTGAATTGCTTGGGTATGCAAAAATTATTTGATTTTCTTAGGGATTGTGAAGAAATCGCATTTGAGGGAGCTAGATATCAAGAGTATTTTTTTAGGGTTCGTAAAAGGAACTAAAAAGTTAAAGAGGCAATAAAAAATTAAAGAGGGAAATTAGAAATCGAAGAGGAGATTATAAATTAGAATTATTATTTGTGTGGGGATTAATTATTGCATTGTTATGTAATAGTGATTTAGGGTGACGACGGGAGAGGTTACCGTCATGACATGTATATTAGGGCGGTTGATGTAACCGTCGTAACCTTAATTTTAGGACGGTTTATGTTATAACCGTCACAATATTCATTAATTTTTAAAAAATGAAAGGACGGTTGGTGTAAACCGTCGTGACAACCGTCTCTACATGAGAGTTACGACAGTTATTAAGTAACTGTCGCAATTTTTGTGTCGTAAAACTCTAATTTTCTTGTAGTGACTCAAGCCATATATTTTCAGTATTGTAAAGTGATAAACTTCTCACATTGGGGAGTTATCACACTGGTTGATCGAGTCTGTAATCGAGTTTGGAGCACTCTGGTAGAAGTTAATCCTGCCGCCATTTTCATTTCCAGTCATTTATTTCCAGTTGTACCAGATTTAAAGCCTCCGATTTGGAGCAGGTTTCTATTTACTTTCCCGCACCATTTATTTTCTCGCACTATTTACTTCCTCGCACTATTTACTTTCCCGCACCATTTACTTTCTCGCACTATTTACTTTCTCGCACTATTTACTTTCCCGCACCATTTATTTTCTCGCACTATTTACTTTCCCGTACCATTTATTTTCTCGCACTATTTACTTAAAAAGAATCTACTTTAACATGATCTATTTCAACATGTCTATTTACATTTCCATGTCCGGCTAAATTTTAAAGGTTAGAATGTAAGGATCATAGTTAAAGTAGTATTCCATACAAGGTGTCAATAGAAATGCTTAGGGGTTATTCGGATTTTTAACACAAGTTTTCTGCACTTTATTTCTGTTGGGTAAGATCGAAAGCCGTCCAACCTTTGGTTAAACTTGGTTTGTCTTAACTGTTCAAAGGAAGCGAAAGCGCTTTGTCTAGTTAAGTAGGAGTTTTTAATACTTTAGAAAAACAATTTTAAAACTATTTTCGGACGCGTTTATGGGTTTAAAGTCCGGTTCGCACGAACCTCTTTTTGTTAAAAGTTCCAAGTCAAAATACTTTTCAACTGAGTCAAGAAACTATATTTCTTAAAAATAGGTTTATTACTTTAACGTAATGCGCGCCTTTTTATAAGTGACAATAAGAGGGTTTGATTAAGGGATAAACTCGGTTATGAATACGCGAAAGCGACAGTTCCCGTTAAATTAGTTCTTTTCATAAATAGAAAACATTACCCCATAAGTGGTTCTATTTACAAGCATTTGGAATACTATCCGACTGTGTGAATTACATTCAGGCCCGTTGTTTTAAATTGAATTTTATATCTTCGTACTTTACTTCGCTTTTACTGTGCACTCACGAACTCCCGATTGATTTGCCTTAGATAAACATCGTAACAATAGAAACCGATAGATTGACGTTTGGTCTCTGTGGGATCGATAATCTTTTGTAATACTCTGACGCGATTCGTATACTTACGAAAACACCGCATCAAGTTTTTGGCGCCGTTGCCGGGGACCAATTACGTCAAATTTCGTACCCTGTTGTTACATCGTCTAGACTAAGGCTTTACCTACTGGTCAATGCGAAGAACTCGCAGCACCGGTAGTCTTATAGATCCTTTAGCGGAACCTGAATGTTACGCTCGCGCACGTCTCTCACTTCGTAGAATTAAGGAAACTATGGACGAAGACCGTAACCAAAGACCCCTTAAGGATTTCGCTCAACCATCTGATGACGAACCCAATTCTAGTACAGTAAACCCTAATATTCCTGCTAACAATTTCGAACTGAAACCCTCCCTATTACAATTAGTACAACAAAACCAATTCACGGGTCTCCCTTCTGAGAACCCAAATCAACATCTAAAAGCCTTCATCCAATTAGCTGACACTTTTAAAACCAATGGTGCTACTCCTGAGGCGATTCGTCTAAGACTATTTCCTTTCTCCCTTAGAGACAAAGCCCTTACATGGTTAGATTCCCTTCCAGCCAATTCTATAACAACTTGGGAAGACCTTAGGAGAGTATTCCTTGCTAGATATTTCCCCCCAAGTAAAACTGTTGTTTTTTGAAACCAAATAACCAGATTCACTCAAAACCAAGGTGAATCACTCTTTGAAGCTCAGGAGAGGTATAAAGACCTATTGAGAATATGTCCACATCATGGCCTGGAATCATGGATAATCATTCTTACCTTCTATAATGGACTTCATTATAACACTAAGATGACCATCGACGCTGCCACTGGTGGCGCTCTGATGAATAAACCTTACCCTGAAGCTTGAGCTCTCATCGAAGATATGGCTCAAAACCATTGTCAATGGGGAACAGAACGAGCAACAGTGGAGAAGAAAGAAGCCCAAGGAGGAATACATGAGATAAGTTCTATAGACATGATGCAAGCCAAAATGGACGCTTTGGCCCTTAAGGTCGAACATATGTACGCAAACCCAGCTACTGCAGCAGCAGTCTCGTCAGAATGCGAATTATGTGGAACCAAAGGACACCAATCAGCGGAATACAATCTGTTGAATGAAACTAAATCAGACCAGGTCAACTATGCCCAAGGGAACCCATTTTCAAACACTTATAACCCTGGATGGAGGAATCACCCAAAATTTTCCTACAAAAACAATAACCCTATCCAAAACCCTGCACCTCCGAGACCACCCGGTTTTCAAGCCCAGAGACAAACCCAACCTATGCAAGTTGTGCCGCCCAAGCTGAACCTTGAGAAAATCATGGAAAATTTCATTTCGGCTCAAACCCAGCAAAACTAAGAATTCATAAACCAAAACATTCATGTAAATGAAATGATTACCTAGTTAGGAACCAAGGTAGACCAAATAGTCACCCACAATAAGATGCTTGAAACCCAGATCTCTCAGGTAGCTCTCAAACAAGCTCCCGAAACCACACCTGGAGGACAATTTCCTGGACAACCTCAACAAAACCCCCGAGGACAAGCCAATGCAATTACCTTACAAAATTGGACCGCTTACGATGAACCGTTTAACCCGACATTGGGCAAACCCAAAACTTCTAAGAAAAGCGTTGTACCTACGGGCGAAGTAGAGGAATCAGTGGAATCTGAAGAACAGAAAAACCAAGATAAGGGAGAAACTATAGATAAAACTAATGAACCACCCCCGCCATACAAACCTCCAATACCCTATCCGCAAAGACTCAAACAAACCAAGATCAATAACCAATACCAGAAATTCATTAAATTCATAGAGAAACTTCATGTGGAGATCCCTTTCACAGAAGCCATCACCCAGATACCATCTTACGCAAAGTTCCTCAAAGAGATCCTTACCAATAAACGTAGACTTGACAATCCAAAACCTTTGGAATGCAATTCTATTTCCGAGAATAAACTTGCCAAAAAGGAGAAAGATCCTAGAAATTTCTCCATACCTTGTATTTTGGGGAGTCATGTCATCAATAAAGCTTTCCTGGACTTAGGGGCTAGTGTGAGCTTAATACCTCTAGCAGTTTGTGAAAGGTTAAAACTAGGAGAACTGCAACCTACTAAGATGTCTCTTCAATTAGACGATAGATCCGTCAAATATCCAGTAGGCATATTAGAAGACGTCCCAGTTAGGATCGGTAAGTTGTTTATCCCTACTGATTTCGTTGTCATGGACATTAAAGAAGATGATGACATCCCAATCCTCTTAGGTAGGCCATTCTTATCAACCGCAGGAGCCATAATAGATGTCAAGAGAGGAAAGTTGACTTTTGAGGTAGGTGATGAAAAGATTGAATTCATTTTGTCGAAATTTCTTATGGCACCAGTATTAGGAGACGCATGTTATGCCATAGACATCATTAATGAATGCATTAGGGAACTAGATCAAGAAGAACCCATAGAAACAATCAAACTACCTTCAACCCTCATAAGGGAAGATGATGGATTTATGGAACCCTACATTGATGATAACCTTCACGAATGTTTATCCCTTACCCCCAATCCAATACCATGCCCCAAGAAACCAACTTTAGAACTTAAAGAACTACCCAAGAATCTAAGATATGAGTTTTTGGACGAGGAAATGAACCGTCCAGTTATAGTCAGTGCTACCTTAAACTAAGAAGAAACAGACCAACTCTTATATGTTTTGCGAAAATATCCCTCAGCCTTAGGATATAATATCTCTAATCTGAAAGGTATAAGTCCATCCGTGTGTATGCACCGAATTTTACTTGAGGAAGATTCAAAACCCTCCAGAGAACATTAGAGAAGGATAACCCCTATAATGAGTGATGTTGTTAAGAAGGAAGTTCTTGAATTACTGGAAGCAGGTATAATTTATCAAATCTCAGATAGTAAGTGGGTGAGCCATGTGCATGTAGTACCTAAAAAGGGAGGCATCACAGTCGTGCAAAACGAGAAAGGCGAACATGTAGCAAAATAGATAGAAGGAGGATGGCGTATGTGCATAGATTACAGAAAATTAAACAAAGCAACTAGGAAGGATCATTTCCCTTTACCATTTATAGACCAAATGCTGGAACGTTTAGCCAGACACTACTATTTTTGTTATCTTGATGGATATTCGGGATTCTTCCAAATTCCTATTCACCCAGAAGATCAAGAAAAAACAACCTTCACATGCCCTTATGGAACCTTTGCCTATAGACGAATGCCTTTCGGCCTCTGTAATGCTCCAGCTACCTTCCAGCGTTGCATGATGTTAATCTTTGCTGATTACCTTGATGGAATTATGGAAGTATTCATGGATGATTTCTCGGTATGTGGATTTGATTTCAAAAACTGTCTCGTTAACCTTGAGAAAATCCTGAAAAGATGTGTGGATGTAAACCTGGTGCTAAGATAGAGGTAATAGAAAACCTAAAACCCCCTAAGACCATTAGAGAAGTTCGAAGTTTTCTTGGACATGCTGGTTTCTACCAGCGTTTTATCAAGGATTTCTCTAAAATAACCAAACCTTTAACTGGCCTCCTGATGAAAGATGTCGAATTTAATTTTGATGAAAAATGCATTGAAACATTTAACCTTTTGAAACAAGCTCTAATTTCAGCACCCATTATGCAACCCCCAGATTGGGCCGAACCTTTCGAAATCATGTGCAATGCTAAAGATTACACTGTAGGAGCTGTTCTAGGTCAAAGAAAGGATAAGAAATTACATGTAATTTGTTATGCTAGTAGAACCCTAGATGCTGCTCAGCTTAACTACGCAACCACTGAAAAAGAACTCCTTGCCGTAGTTTTTACTATGGACAAATTTCGATCTTATCTGGTAGGAGCTATAATTATAGTTTACACAGACCATGCTGCTATTCGTTACCTATTAAGCAAGAAAGATGCCAAACCTAGGTTACTTAGATGGATCCTTTTATTGCAGGAGTTTGATCTAGATATTCGAGACAAGAAAGGCACAAAAAATGTAGTTGCTGATCACCTTTCTAGACTTGAGTACCTGAAACCAGATTTAGTGCCTATAAATGATGATTTTGCCTATGACAGGTTAATAGCTAAGATAGAAGCCATTGAAGAAAATAACCTAGATCCTTATAAGAACTCTAAAAAATCTTTGGCGGTAAGTGGCGTACCTTGGTACGCTGATTTTGTTAATTACCTAGCCGCTGTTATCATACCTCCTGACCTTATCTATCAACAGAAAAAGAAGTTCTTTAACGATGTAAGACAATTTTATTGGGACGAGCCACTTCTTTTCAAAAGAGGTACAGACGGTATTTTTCGTCGTTGCGTTCCAGAAGAAGAGGTAAGAAATATCATAGAACACTGTCACTCTGCACCCTACGGAGGACATGCTAGCACCTCCAAGACACACGCTAAAATTCTTCAAGCTGAACTTTTCTGGCCCATAATGTGGCGTGATGTTCATGTTTATATAGTCAAATGTGACCGGTGCCAGTGCACTGGGAACATCTCCAGACGTGACGAAATGCCTTTAAGGAACATTCAGGAAGTAGAACTTTTCGATGTTTGGGGTATCAATTTTATGGGACCATTTCCATCCTCATTAGGAAATAAATATATCTTAGTGGCTGTTGACTACGTATCTAAATGGGTTGAAGCCATAGCCTCACCCGCAAATGACACACGAGTAGTGATTAAGCTGTTTAGGAATTATATATTCCCTAGGTTCGGAGTACCCCATCTTGTTATAAGCGATGGTGGATCGCACTTCATATCAAGGATTTTTGATAAAATTTTAAGCAAATATGGAGTTAAGCATAGAGTAGCAACACCTTACCATCCATAGACTAGCGGCCAAGTAGAGGTATCTAATAGGGAGATTAAACAAATCTTAGAGAAAACTGTTTCAATAACTAGAAAAGATTGGTCTCAGAAGCTACAAGAAGCACTATCGGCCTACAGAACTGCCTTTAAAACCCCTATTGGAACAACTCCTTACCAATTGGTCTATGGAAAGTCCTGTCACCTACCCTTTGAGTTAGAACGCAAGGCCTATTAGGCCATTAAAACCTTAAACTTAGATTATTTGACTGCTGGTGAAAAGCGCATCCTTGACATTCATAAACTAGAAGAACTCCGCCAGTCTGCCTATGAAAATGCCATAATATATAAAGAAAGAAGCAAAGCTTGGCATGATAAAAAAATTATAAAGAAAGATTTCAATATAGGAGATCCTGTTCTCTTCTTTAATTCCAGGTTGCGACTTTTTCCTGGCAAGCTTCGTTCAAGATGGACAGGTCCTTTCGAAGTTTTTAAAGTCCTAAAATCCAGAGCAGTTGAGATCAAGAACCATTCTTGTAGTCCATTCATTGTAAATGGGCAGAGGTTAAAACACTACGAAGGAGGTGACATTCCCATTGACTACTCCAGCCACACTCTGGTCGATCCACCACTACTTACTTCAGCTACATGAGTTCTACTCGTCAAGCTAACGACGTTAAACAAGCACTGCATGGGAGGCAACCCACAGTTTTCTTTATTTTTTCTCTTTTATGTTTATTACTTTCCATGTCCTACATTTTGTTTTTATTAGTTTGTTTGTATAGACTAACCTTTTATAATGTTTATGTTTTCAGGTCCCATTCTCTAACCCTTCTTTTCAGGATGTAGACCTTCGACGACATGCACGTCGCTTTCAGAGATGATGCACAGAGACAACACTATTTAGTCCTTTATCAGCGCCCCATAGCACCTACCCATTACCCTGACCAGGCTTGCATGGATGCCTTAGGCATCGAGCCCAGTATAAGGTTTCTATGTAGCCAGCTCCAGTGGGATGAGTATGCTGATGACATGTATTCGACCTACAGAAACCTCACCCTGGAGTTCCTCAGTTCATTTAGCCATGAGCCATATGTTGGTCAGGACGGCAGCGTCATTTTCAGACTGTTTGGGACAAAGTACTCTTTTGCCCATAAGGGGTTTGGTGATTTGCTAGGTATCCAGACTTTCCCTGATGCCATTCTTGATTTACCTATGGGATACTTTATGAGTCGAGATATCAACAAGTTCTAGAGCGATATTACAGGTGGAGGAAGCCCTGGTCCGTCCACCCAGCTATCTCACATTATCCATAACCCAGCTCTCAGGTATTTCCAGATGATCCTTGCCCACACCTTCCTTGGAAAGGCTGATGCTGATGTCCATGTTAGTGAGGAGGAGATCTTCTTCCTTTTCTGTGCGAACTAGTCGCGTCCTGTGGCCTGTTGGAACTTTCTGCTTGATAACCTCACACTCACAGCCAGATCTTCTGAAGAAATCATCCATGTTGGAGGAACAGTTACCCATATTGCTACCGCTTTGGGTCTTACTAGTAAGCTGCTTCACCTGACTCCCTACTGCGGGTATACCATGCTGGATATCGATTTCTACTTAGACCGAGGGTTGATGAGGAGAGCTTCCTTTCACCCTAACCAGTTCAGGCTCTTGATCGACGACGAGACCATCCATTACTTCACTTTACCTGATCCTATGATGACTAGTGTCCACAACCCTGCTAATTGGAGTTATGCTTTAGAGGGTTATGGAGAGACAGTTGATGAGCCTCGCACTCCACCGTTACCAGAGTATCACCCTACACCACCTTGTCCCAGGATTACAGTGTTGTCGAATAATCTTTCCTTGCAGAGACCTGACGTGTCCACACAGCTAGCTGAGCTACGTATGGAGACTGCTAGACTTCGACAGGAGGTTACTGACCTTACCTTGCAGGTCCAGGTGTCCGATCTGACTCACGCGATAGAGGCTGATTGCTTGTATCTAGAGATCGCAGATCTACGCCGCGAGTTAGCCGCAGTTTGAGGTTCTGATCAGACCAAGGAGCATCCGGCTCCATGATGACACTACTCTCATTATCTTCTTTACCGTTTTATTGACTTATTTCCGTTTTTCAGACTTATATATATATATATATATATATATATATATATATATATATTACATTCTCGTATTTGGCTTCCATGTTGTTCATGATGTACTTTGGTTATATATATATATATATATATATATATATATATATATATATATATATATATATATATATATATATATATATATGCATTTTTATGTTTATTATTCTCTCATTTTATTTTATTAATTTATTTACTTATTTATTATTTGTATTTTTATTTTTAGACCTAACAAAAAATATGCATGTACTAGAACAAGAAGGACGTGCTACCTGCACCCACTGCATCGTCTTCTTCTCACCCTTCTGCAGGTACAACTCCTGGTTTCTATATTACTGAGCAGATGTGGCGCGACCAGCTGGCCAGAGAAGAAAGGCGTGATGGCTTGCTTGCTGCCATCCAGCAACAGGCAGACCCCTCCATTCAAAGTATCATGCAATCTCAGGCAGCTTTGACCACCAGATTTGACGAGTTCGCAGCTTCTCAGAGCGATCGTCGCCGCAGTAGATCTCGTCACCCTAGGCACTCACCGCACGGTGGAGACAGTACTAGTAGCATGCCATAGGACTTCCAGGTTACTCTTTCCCTATCTTATTTCGAAACATTGGGGACAATGTTCGATTTAAGTGTGGGAGGAGGCTTTATCTGTTTTACTTGCATTTTCTTTCCTTTTACTTTTTTATTGCTTTCTAGTTTATTTATCTTGTTTTTAGTTTGTTTTTAGAATATGCATGTGCTTGACGAGTCATCTGTGTAATGTATCCCTATTTCCCCATTTCCTTAGCCTTACCAAAAAAAAATATATTTTTTTTGACAAAAGAAAGTGTATTGTTCTGAAAATTTGGGCTTTGAGACAGGTTTGAGTTAGGATGCAGATGACTTGGGAAAACCATTTTGAAACATCGGTATCGTTTTAACACCATAGGCTTCGTGATTATAGGAATCAACCCCGATACCCCATATACCATGGCCTTAATTATCTTTTTAGAGTAGGTCCTTAGTAGTTTATCCTAGCAGTCAGCTCCGGCCTAAGCATGCTCTACGTAAGGGACCGATGAATATAAGTGAATGATCTGTATGTTGTGCTTCATAAAAATGTAACTCGGGTATAGGTAACCCTCACAAGGTCATTTAACCCAAAAATTTGTAAAAATATTAAAAAAAAAAGAGAATAAAATTTGCCCATTGTTGGTTGGTTCAGAGGTATCTGGTGCTGGACTTGGTAGGGCGGGTTACGATCCGATCCCCCACAACTACATTTGGGTCAATAAAAGGGGTTACACCAGTTTGTGTACCAGAGCCCCATGCTTGAGATCAGAATCACTAACCGGTCACTTTACTATGAGTATGTACGGATAACGGGCTTAATGTGATTGCACCGGAATGAAGAGGACCCAAAAGAGATGCAAAAGGTAGGCCTAGGTACAGTGAGGTAGTATGGATTGGTTTGTATGGGAACAAAGTTTATGTCTGTGTCTGCGAAAAAGTGTCATTACGATATCCTTGGTTCACTTAGTTAGTACCTATCACTTCATCCTAGTTTGAACTTAGAAGCCCTTTTAGCCTAAATCCTTCGTTGATACTACCTTTTTCTGTCATGAGCTATAAAGTGTTTTGCTTGAGGACAAGCAAAGGTCTAAGTGTGGGAGAATTTGATAACACTGAATCACACTACGTATTTGACTCGGATTGCACATGTTTCTTATGATTTTATTGCTATTTTCTTGTGTTATGCTTGTGTTTTGTTTTGTTTTCAGGTTCTTTGTATTCCCAGAGCTCCTCGTGAAGAAATGAAGAAAAACGAGCAAGAAAACCAGTTTTTGAGGAAATTGTACACATGGCATCCACCATGGCGGGCGCCATAGGGTAGGCCATGACTTGGATAGGAGTCAACTGCTGTCAACTGCCACGATCTCCACTTCTTTCTCCCTTGGTTCACATGGCGGGAGCCATGAGGGGGTTGCGGGCGCCACCTTTATCGTATGGTTTCCCTCCCAAAAGAAGTTGGGGGGCACTTTGGTCTTTCCATAGTTTTTCCTAGGCTATAAATAGATGAGTCCTTGATCCTTTTTCTTCATCCAAGCTTAGTTTCAGAACTCAAGCCATATATTTTCAGTATTGTAAAGTGATAAACTTCTCACATCGGGGAGTTATCACACTGGTTGATCGAGTCTGTAATCGAGTTTGGAGCACTCTGGTAGAAGTTAATCCTACCGCCATTTTCATTTCCAGTCATTTATTTCCAGTTGTACCAGATTTAAAGCCTCCGATTTGGAGCAGGTTTCTATTTACTTTCCCGCACCATTTATTTTCTCGCACTATTTACTTCCTCGCACTATTTACTTTCCCGCACCATTTACTTTCTCGCACTATTTACTTTCTTGCACTATTTACTTTCCCGCACCATTTATTTTCTCGCACTATTTACTTTCCTGCACCATTTATTTTCTCGCACTATTTACTTAAAAAGAATCTACTTTAACATGATCTATTTCAACATGTCTATTTACATTTCCATGTCCGGCTAAATTTTAAAGGTTAGAATGTAAGGATCATAGTTAAAGTAGTATTCCATACAAGGTGTCAACAGAAATGCTTAGGGGTTATTCTGATTTTTAACACAAGTTTTCTGCACTTTATTTCTGTTGTGTAAGATCGAAAGCCGTCCAACCTTTGGTTAAACTTGGTTAGTCTTAATTGTTCAAAGGAAGCGAAAGCGCTTTGTCTAGTTAAGTAGGAGTTTTTAATACTTTAGAAAAACTATTTTAAAACTATTTTCGGACGCGTTTATGGGTTTAAAGTCCGGTTCGCATGAACCTCTTTTTGTTAAAAGTTCCAAGTCAAAATACTTTTCAACTGAGTCAAGAAACTATATTTCTTAAAAATAGGTTTATTACTTTAACGCAACGCGCGCCTTTTTATAAGTGACAATAAGAGGGTTCGATTAAGGGATAAACTCGGTTCTGAATACGCGAAAGCGACAGTTCCCGTTAAATTAGTTCTTTTCATAAATAGAAAACATTACCCCATAAGTGGTTCTATTTACAAGCATTTGGAATACTATCCGACTGTGTGAATTACATTCAGGCCCGTTGTTTTAAATTGAATTTTATATCTTCGTACTTTACTTCGCTTTTACTGTGCACTCACGAACTCCCGATTGATTTGCCTTAGATAAACATCGTAACAATAGAAACCGATAGATTGACGTTTGGTCTCTGTGGGATCGATAATCTTTTGTAATACTCTGACGCGATTCGTATACTTAAGAAAACACCGCATCAAGTTTTTGGCGCCGTTTCCGGGGACCAATTATGTCAAATTTCGTACCCTGTTGTTACACCGTCTAGACTAAGGCTTTACCTACTGGTCAATGCGAAGAACTCGCAGCACCGGTAGTCTTATAGATCCTTTAGCGGAACCTGAACGTTACGCTCGTGCACGTCTCTCACTTCGTAGAATTAAGGAAACTATGGCCGAAGACCGTAACCAAAGACCCCTTAAGGATTTCGCTCAACCTTTTGGTGTGGAGTCCAAGTTTCAAGGAGAAAGGTGGCTGCCATGCTTTTGTGTTGAAAAAAGTTTCTCTTTCATGTCAAGTTGCACCAATTTGCATAATACCTCAATATTTTAATGTCTCAGCTTGGTACAAATCGTGGCAGAGGTTTGAATGTGGTAATCTTACACTTAAACATCATAAGAGTGAAGGTTTTGGGTGATTAAAAGAGTAATGCACCATTATGCATAAGTTGATAACTTGAAATTCAAGAAATGGTCCTCAAACTTCAATAATTCGAATCTATCAGCTCACTCAATGAATGGAGGAGTTCTTGTACTTTTTCGAAAGCCCTCAATGCCCTCTACAACTTTCATGTTCAAAGAGTTTTGATTTGAAGCTTGGAACTATATGAAAAATTGGGTTAAAGTTGTGTGCAAATTAAGGGAAAAAAGCTGATTTATCTTCCATGCCTTGTAACTTAAAAAACCATTCATTTTTTGAAATAGGACCCTCTAATATGTTTTGAAGATCATGGAAAGAGCTTCCATTTGAGCTTTGAGTCACTCAATTTGGATGTGTGGTTTGAAAGTTATGACTGTTTCAATATTTGCACAAGTAGTGAAATCTCCCCATTTGAAAAGTTTCATGAACCAAACCTTGCTTCCTTTGCAAGAAACTTCTTAAAACTTAATCTCTCATGTCTTAACTCATCAATGGGACATGTCACGATGGATTGAGGATTTGGATTTGGATCAAAATCTCGAGGATTAGGGCCTCAGTCAAAACCCTAATTTCAACTGTGAATGCATTGGAGTAATTTCTTATGATCTTGCTTCTTCCATCATATCTAAGGCTCATAGATAGTCTCTGAGGATGTCTACTACCACATGGAGTCATGTCCTAGGGCTTGAGCACCACTCTTGATCAATATCAAAGGCTATGATTAACTTGTCTTGACAAAACCCTAATTGGAGGCAGGGTGAACTTGTGGCTCACGTTACTTGTGATGAAAGCCAGTCACACTTGAATTTTTGTTGATTGAGACTTTTAGGATGTAGATGAGCTCAAAAGTTACATTTGGAGCCTTCTCTTCTTTAGGAGACTTTGTCCTCCTCTTGGTATAAGTCCTGGCTTTTCACAGAAGAAACAAGCTTGCAAAAAATGAAATGGTTAGTTAACAATGCACAGATGCTTGAACCTAAATGTCAAGTGCAAGATGTTATGACATCTAAGGGGTAAAATTTGGGGTACAACACTTAGTTATCAATTAGATCAAAGGAGATTGGAATACATACCAATCAGGACTGATTCCTTGCAAAGATTACGCAAGAAGGCTGTTACAATTCTTCAATAGAATCGAGTTTCATCACATTCCTCGTGAAGAAAATCACATGGCTAATGCACTAGCCACTCTCTCTTCCATGATTAGTGTAGGTCAATGGAACGACGTACCTAAGATTGACATAATGCGCCTTGAAAGACCCTCTTACATTTTCACAATCGAAGCAGTCATAGACGACAAACCTTGGTATCACGATATCAGATGCTTCCTTCAGAAACAAGAATACCCGCCTGGGGCATCAAGAAAAGACAGGAAGACTATCATAAGACTAGCATGCAACTTCTTCCTGAGTGGTGATACACTCTACAAGAGAAATTTTGATCTGGTCTTGCTCCGATGCGTAGACAGACTAGAAGCAAACATGCTGATGAAAGAAATTCACGAAGGATCCTTTGGCACTCATGCCAACGGACACACAATGGCGAGAAAAATTCTGAGAGCAGGATACTATTGGTTGACCATGGAATCCGATTGCTACAAGTACATGAGAAAGTGTCATAAGTGTCAGATATACTCATACAAAATCCATGTACCACCAACGCATCTCAAAGTTCTTTCTTCTCCATGGCCTTTTTCTATATGGGGAATTGACATGATTGGCATGATCGAACCCAAGGCTTCAAACGAACATCGGTTCATCCTGGTAGCCATTGACTACTTCACCAAGTGGGTTGAAGCAGCGTCATACACAAATGTAACCAGACAAGTGGTAGTCCGATTCATCAAAAACAATCTCATCTGCCGTTATGGTGTTCCGAGCCAGATCATTACTGATAATGGGTCTAACTTGAACAACAAGATGATGAAAGAGTTGTGTGCTAAGTTCAAGACCGAACACCATAACTCATCTCCTTACCGGCCTAAGATGAACGGCGCGGTAGAAGCGACTAACAAGAACATCAAGAAAATCGTTCAAAAGATGGTTGTAACCTACAAAGACTGGCACGAGATGCTACCCTTTGCTCTTCACGATTATCGCACATCTGTCCGCACTTCAATAGGGGCAACCCCTTTCTCTCTAGTATATGGCATAGAGGAAGTGCTCCCTATAGAAGTAGAGATCCCATCGATCAGAGTATTGATGGAAGCTAAGCTGACAGAAGCTAAATGGTGTCAAAGCAGGCACGACGAACTGAACTTGATCGAAGAAAAGAGAATGACAACTTTATGTCACGGTCAGTTGTATTAGCAGAGAATAAAGAAAGTGTTCGACAAGAAGGTCCGACCTCGCATCTTCAGAAAAGGAGACCTTGTGCTCAAGAAGATACAATCATTTCTCACTGATTCTCGGGGTAAATGGACTCCGAATTACGATGGCCCCTATGTGGTCAAGAAAGCCTTCTCAGGCGGCGCCTTGAGACTCGCAACCATGGATGGAGAGGAGTTTACCTACCCAACGAATGTGGACGTAGTCAAGAAATACTTCGCCTAACTGAAATAAATAAAAAATGTCTCGGTGGATTGAAAACCTGAAAGGGCGGTCCAGGAAAAAATTAGAGACAGGCAAAAATCATCCCGATGGATTGGAAGTCTCAAAATACAATCCGGGCAAAAGTTAGGGATTCATGGCAAATAACTACGTCTGACAAGGTTAAATCCCCAACGGTAGTACCATCCGTCGGGAAACTTCAAGTCAAGGTCGTCTTTGACAGAAGCTCAGGATGTCCAGAATTCAAAGTTGGTAGAGGGATAACAGTTGTTATGTTTCAATGTAGCCCCTTTCCCTTAAATTACCATTTTCTAAACTTTGTAAATGCTTTATGGTATCACACGCTTGGCTGATTTCCATCCTATCAATAAAATTTGAGCCCTAGTACTTTTATTTGCAATTCTCATTTGTTTTAGCTTTACAGAATGACATTTTAACATAGTCAAAGATTCTTGAAATAAAACAAAAATAAATTTACTTGTCAAAACTTTTCTTCTGCTTTTAAAATAAAGATGGTAATTCCTTTTGACTGTGAACTTCAAAAAGAACATCGATCGCTTCTCCGAAGGTGATTGAACCTCAAAGTGCAGAATCAAAGTACTCCTTCTAAACCAGTGCACCTGAAAGAAGGATCAACTGTTTCAGATGCCATGTTTCATCTGAGATCCTCGGCAGAGTTCTTACCTCTTAATAACGATTGACAATTCTTCCCCCCACAGGGACTACCTCTCCTAAGCAAGGCATAATTGCTATCTTGAACCAGTGATACTTTTCATCCCCCGCAGTGGCCGAGTATCCAGTCGTGTTCATCTATTAGACTGTATGTCGCGTCAGTTTTGTTAGCATAAAAATACATACATCATGCATAATTGATTCACATTCATAATCATATTGCATTACTATCACTCTTGTCAGTCTCATTTCCCAAGTGATAAAGTCCTTTTGTCAATCAAGTTGCAGTTCTCCTTTCCGCGTCGGATAAGACAAAATCCTGGTTTAAGTCCTTTCCTCGTCAGGAAATATATTGTCTTAGCAATCTCTGCCCTAGTTTATTTCTGGATCGGAGACGGTCCTCGACCAATTTGATAATTTGAACCCCTGAAAGGCAAGAAGACGTTCAACAGATGTCACTCTTCACCATTGAAGATGATATTTTCGCTTTCCTGGATTAAAGAAAATCCCCAGAGAAAGCCTCTTAACCAAAGACTCTCAGCAACACATTGGTTTTTCTCCCAAGAAAGTCAATGATAATGAAGTCATCAGCACCTCAAAATTGGACAACATCACATGGCATTTCTCCGAAAAAGATCTCGAAGAAAAGTATGATGTAATATCTCCCAAGCAGAAAGCAGTCTCTCAAGAGACTCGTTTTCCCCAATAGAGTCAACAAATGGCGTCTCTAATAGAGAAGTTTGCACACCTCTACAACTCAGACAAATGGGTTTCCCCAGCGAGTCTGATGACAAAACTTTTTCCACCAAATGGAATCTCACCAGTAGTAAAACTCGGCGAAAAGTTTGACCAAAACTGCTATAAATAGCATCCCTTGTCAAGGAAGGAACTTGACAAGAAGAAACTGAGACTAGTTCCGTGGCTAAAAACTAGGATCGAGGGGAAGTTTATTTCAAAGAAACTAAGACCAGTTCCTTGGATGAAGACCAGGATCGAGGGGAAGTTTATATAAGAAACTGAGACCAGTTCCTTGGCTGAAGACCAGGATCAAGGGGAAGTTTATTTTAGAAACTGAGACCAGTTCCTTGGCTGAAGACCAGGATCGAGAGGAAGTTTATTTCAGAAACTGAGACCAGTTCCTTGACTGAAAACCAGGATCGAGGGGAAGTTTTTACCTTTTTTAAGTATCATTGCTTAGCAAAAGAAGATGGATGAGCAAGCTACAATTCATAACAACCATCAAAATTTCGGGTATTCCGATATTTAATCCTCTTGCACCCTGAATGTCCGAATACCCTCGCCATTCACACCTTCGGGTCCAAGAAGATTAAATAGGGGAATCTGTCATACCCCAAATTTTGACCACCAATATTTCCCATCATTATCACCACGATATGAATGTACCTTCATGCCTCATCAATCTCCCAAAGATAGTTGAGCATCCACCACAATCAAGAATTAGGGTTTTGAGCCCTCCCAGAACATTTAGACAAAAGATCAATAAAGAAATAACATGATATTCAACTTGTATAACCTTTTAAAACATCCACAAAGGATCAAGAGGACCCTCACATCAAAAATCAAGCACAAAAGTTGCCACATTCCAAGTGGTTTGAGCCTCAAAACACCCGATATCGCCAAATTAGGGTTTTGGACGACCGGGACCTCCAGAGTGAGATTTTCACAAGAGGATGAGCTAAGACTTAAACATGTGACTCAACATGCTCAAAATAACCCTAAGAATCCATTTTCAAAGCTAAATTACCCTCAGAGGATGCATTCCCCAAAAGTCGGGACTTAGGGTTTTTACGCGCTGAACCGCTCCGGAGCCAAAAGTCAAAACATGACTTTTTTTGGCAAAAATGATCCTTATGACTCATATTTTCATAAAATATGACTTATAATGTCATTTGAACAAGAATTGATCAAGAAACCAAGATAACTTGTAAAAGGGGTAATCTTGAAAAATTGAAAATTTTTCTAAGTTACTAAATTTGGATGGTTTTGGTGCCAACTTTCAAGGATCATAACTTTTGATCTAGGCAGCCATTTTGGGTGATCCAAAGCCAGATTTGTAGGTCTTCCTACATTCTACAAAAGCTTCAACTACATCAAACTCAAATTCTTCATGGATTTTTAGTTAGGAGTGGAACAAAGTGGTGAAAAAACCAAAATATGTCAAAAACACATAGTGAAAATTCTGCCTTGTAATTTCAGCATGAAACATCAAACTTCCAAGGCATTTTTCACCTTGATGCAAACTGAATCAGGTCTATTGGTGGACATAAAAGTTGGAGAGGGATATGTAAGCTTTCCAATGAGCCCAAAAGCATGAGAAAACTCCATCTGATCTAAAGGCTATGGCTGCTGCAACATGCCTTGCTGCAAACTGTCTTGCAAGACAGTTTTGTACATTGCTTGCTAGCCACGATTTCTGAGTCAAATACAATGATCACTATTCCACATTCATTTAATATGATCATGATCTATCTGATCCAACCTGCAAAATTAGGCCAAGATGCTTCAAAGCTCATCCTTTGGCATGGTGAATAGTTGAACAAAGACTTGGAATTCAACGTGCAATTATGTGAAATAGTGCACATTCAAGATTCTGATCACTTGTAGCCAAGATGCTCTAATAAACAACATATAAAAGGACTGCAGAATGTGGAATTGGTTAAGACATTGCTGAGCTATTTGGAGCAGTCATAAATGCCTTGTGTAAGAAGCTATTATAACTAGCAAAGACCATTGAACCAAGTTCTTATCCTTTGAGCTTCAAGAGAACCACTTCAACACAACTCTTCTTCTATAAATAGAGCCTGTAACTGATCATTCAGGACACACCAAAGCAAATTACCACACTGCTTTCTCTGATTTCTTTCTTACACACAAAATTTCATTTTTTCTTGAGAAGGCACTATCGGGTTTTGAGTTCGAGACTAATGCAACTCAAACCAATGGTTCACACACCTCATATACAACATATAAGAGTGATCTAAACCATTACATTCAATATGTAACAACAGAATCATCAAATCACCAGCAAATTGCTCAAGTTCTTGATAGAGTTGCAGTTGAGGTGCCACATCAAGTTCCAGCTCATTTCAATCCACTCTAAGCATTCAAACACACTCATTGGCACCTAAGGAAGCTGTCAAGATCATTGGAACACATCTGTAACACTTCCCAAACCAGAATTCGACTCTCACTTACAGAGGTAAACCTCAAACTTTCAAACTCAATGAATCATGCATCATAAACATATTTTCAAATTACCATTGTGTTTCTGAAAGTCTGTAGATCATTAACCCTCATTTAATTGATGTTTATGATTCGTGTATGTGATTTCATTAAGCTCTTGCACATTTTAGGGTTCATCTGATTTTACCATGCTATCTTTTGATTCACTCAATTTAAATAAAATTGAATATTGCCATCATGTTCCTTGTTTCAAAACGCACGGTTTTCATCTTTACATCGTGTGAAATGGTTGAGAAATGAGAGAGATAGAGTGCTTCACGTAACTTGCCCAAGGAAGAAGATGGCCATGGCACCATTCTTCAGGTTTCAAACCAAACCTTCTATATATTATACACTTGCCATATTATGTTTGAATTGACATTGCGCCCTAGTGGAAACACTAGTATATGTGTGTGTGTAGCGAGCGAAAGGTATGGGGTTCGAATCCCCCTCGCCCCAGACCTTTTGGTATTTTTTTTAAAACTATTTTCAAAAGGATTTATCACATATTATTCATTGTTGCCATCCTCTTTCGGCCCACGCACATGGCTCAGATGGTAGAATTTTAAGCTCTCCACCCAAAGGGCATGAGTTCAAGCTTTGGGGGGACCATTTCAAATTTTTTACCATTGGTTTTCTTTTCACTTTTTCACCATCTTTTTAGTAACTTCAAAAATTAATTTCTCACTCATTTTTTTTTTATCATTTTTGATTGGTTCTTTTTTCAAAAAGTCTCAAAAATGTTAAAATATTTTATTCTACAAAAATTTCACAAAATAATATTATTTATTTTATATATTTAATATTTTCATAAAGAACTTATTTTATATGTTTTTTAACATTTGAAAATATTTCTTTTCTCTTGATCTTTTCAAAACCAAATGAGTTTTAAGTCATCTTGTGATTAAAACATCATTTTTCAAACCTTAACCAAAATTCACAAGTGGTTTATTTAAACTTATTTGGTGTTTTTATCATTTTTTAATTAATTTTCTTTGAAAAATTACTTTTAGAAATGAAATTAGGGTTTCTTTGATTTTGATCTTTTTCAAACATTTCATAAACACTCTTGGGCCTCTAATAGAGTGTAAGACCCAATCCTTGTTGTACATAAACCTTTTTGGGCCTTAGTCATTGTATAAGTCCCACTGTGTTTTCTAAAACCGCAGCGTGATTTTAAACAAAATAATTTGGGCCTCTCCCTGAGTTGTTAGCCCCATTTCTTTTCTTTTTCAAACACTTTGGGCCTCTAATAGAGTGTAAGTCCCATCCCTTGTAAATAAAAATCTTCTGGGCCTCTCCATGAGTTGTAAGACCCATCTCTTGTACAAAAATAAACTTTGGGTCTCTATTTGAGTTGTAAGACCCATCCATTTGTAAATAAACAATTCTTTGGGCCTCTCCTTAAGTGTAATCCCCAATCTTTTCAAAACAACTTTCCTTTTTGATTTAGATTCAAATTCATAGTTGTTATCAAAACTTTCTTTAATTTCTTAAACAACTAACCATACAGTTGTTACAATGGAAGCTTGCTCACCTGTAAATTTTAAACAACTTTCTTTTACATACTTGCACATATTTATAGTTGTTTGTGCTGGAAGCTTGCTCACCTGTAAGTCCTCCTACCCTCTTTTACATACTTGTATATATTTCATCTATATATATGCTTGTACATATCTGCTTAGAGTTTACCTCGACAATTAGGTCTAGGATTAGATAAAGCCAGTGGTCACTTTTTCAACACAGTCAAAACTAGTTCCCCATAGGAATTCCAGATATAGTCTTGCCTCCTCTTGGGCATATACAATATGGAACAAAGAGAAAGGCATTATTCCCGGTGAAACTTTTCTCAGACTGTCACTATTAGAAAATTGTCAAAGAAATTCATTCCCCCAGAGAGGATTAATTCCCGGTGAAACCTCTCTTGAATTTCTTCAAACCTTAGAACTGTTCACTAAAGAAATGATTATTCCCGGTGAAACCTTTTTTTGAACTTTTCTTAGGTTCGGACCCACAGGCTTTCTAAAAGCATCCCTAGCCTCCTCTTGGACTTTGTACAAGGACCCCTCAGGCTTCTTAGAAGTTCTCATGCCTCCTCTTGGGCTTAGTACAAGGACCCGAGACCTCTTAAAGGTATAGGACATAACTTAGTCATCCTTTTTTAGAGCAGTCTTTCCAAAGAGTCAAAACCTCAGACCAATTTAGGGTTGATTCTCATCCCTTAAAGCACCAACCTCCTATTGGGTATCATACAAAGATAAAACTTTCGTACCAGTAGACTTGGACAGTCTAATCTCCTTTTGGATCTTAAGAAATCTTCAAGCTCCCTGCAAACACAGGAGAAACCCTGGTTATTTAATCAATCTCCAGTAGAGTTAAAACCCCCATAGGTTTTAAAACTCAATCTTTCATCCTAAACTTCCCCAGCTAAGGGTCAACTTATCATCAATACAACACTAGCCTATTAGAACCTCAAGGCATATGATATCTCAACTCTTCTGTAGTCCTCAGCAAGAGTTGATTCCCCACTTTGGACCTACCTTTGGATCTCAATAATCGTCAGCAGAACATAGCCTCCTCTTAGGCTTTGTATAAGAAATTCCCCAGTCAGCCTCCTCTTAGGCTTGGTATAACGATTCTTTCTTCTTCCTCATCACCTTTTAGCACTCTCTTGTTGAGTCAGTTATACAGATAAAAACACTCTCTTGTTGAGTCAGTCTTTTCAGCCTCAATCTTGGGCTTTGTACAAGACAAACAAAAACACTCTCTTGTTGAGTCAATCTTCTTTCTTAAAACACTCTCTTGTTGAGTCAACCTTTTTCAGCCTCCTCTTAGGCTTTGTATAATGATTTTCCTCAGTAGAGTTAGCCTCAAAAGCACTGTCTTGCTGAGTCAATCATCTCCCTTTAGCCTCAATCTTGGGCTTTGTACAAGACAGATAAAAAACACTCTCTTGTTGAGTCAGTTCTTTCAGCCTCAATCTTGGGCTTTGTACAAGACACCTGAAATATCCTCAGCTGAGCCAGTTCTTTTAGCCTCAATTTTGGGCTTTGTACAAGGCATATATAAACTTTCTCTAGCAAAGTCAAATCCTTCTTACCTTTTCTTAAGCTCTGTATAAATATCTCTCCAACGGAGTCAATTCCTCCCAGCCTTCTTTTAGGCTTTGTGAATTAATCTCCCTAAGCAGAGTCAATCTCCTTTTAGCCTCAATCTTGGGCTTTGTACAAGACACCCCAAAAATATCCCCAGTGGAGTCAATAAGTCATTTTTGCCTCAATCTTGAGCTTTGTACAAGACAGATAAAAACCTCCCCCAAAAGTCAATGTCCAGCCTCCTCTTAGGCTTTATATAATGATATTCCCCAAAAGAGTCAGTCTCTTTCCAGCCTCAATCTTGGGCTTTGTACAAGACAAATATAAAACTCCCTAATAGAGTCAACCTTTCAGCTTCAACCTTAGGCTTTGATCAAGGCACATACGAAAAACCAAAATCCCCTCAGAGGAAATCAAAAACCTCTTTGGAGGAGGACATTTCTCTGTACATTACACATCAAAACAGAAAATCAAAACAAACCTTAATCCCAAATAAGTACTGTAAGTGGCACACTTGTTGATTCAAATATCCAAGCTGTGGTCCATCTCTTATCCTAGTAAACCTCTTTCATCTAATTGCTGTAAGCGGCAAGCCTCTGGATTACAAACATCCACGCCACTGTCCCTCTCTTAGCATGAAAGATTCCTAAGGAAAAATGGCATTGATCAACACTGAGTTAAAGTTTTCTCCTTTCAGGACAAATCCCAATAAAGGAAATTATGGCATTACTGGATTCTCACATCCCAGTTAAAATAATCCTCCTTTATAATCAGTCACCCAACAGTTGTGATAAACAGATGAGATATCTCCTTTAGAGATGACAAATTCTCTCCCAGTCAAATCGTCAGCTTCAATCTTGGGCTTTGAACAAGACACAAATACCTTTTTTAGCTTCAATCTTGGGCTTTGAACAAGACATCAAACATCTTTTTCCTCCCTTAGAATAGGAGGGAACTACGATTACTCTGATTTCCCCGTTTTCTTTAACGAAAATACGTAGGCATAAGATTGCGAAATCTTAGCGAGCACACCAATCCAAAACTTTATGTCCAGTACCTTCACACACTAATCAAAAACCATAGGTCAGTACCTTACCAAAAACATCGGAAAGCCCAAAATCAACAAAAACTCTCTCTCTCTCAAACCCTCCCAAAGGAGAAACTTTCCCAATCAACATACAAACACCAGTAAATAGAAAACAATATAATTGCTAACGATCTGTGGATAACCACATATAGGATGGGTAATTGACAACTCCCCATTGTATAACCTGACCCCGGACCCCCCAATCTCTTAAGCATTTGTTAAAGAAAACATTTGTGTGCAAGGTTAGTTTAAGATAACTTCCCTTTCCTTTCCAGCTTCATAGGATAAATAAGAAATCAGAAACTAGCACCCAATCCCTACCATTGCGGTTAGGAAAAACCCATGGTGATAAGGTGGTCGCGTCACCGACAAAAATCGCACGCTACACTTCTAAGTTCACACTCCCCTTGAACACTGCTGTAGAGAATAATGCATTCTCCCAGACACAACAACACCATTACTCCAACTTACACACAACCAAACACAAGAATCAAGCATTCTATTCTTGCACACCAACAACAGTGGATCTTTAGCACAGACACACAAAAGATTATCATGCTCCCCCTAAATAGTTGCATACAACTCAACAACAACAAAGACAACTACTCTTCCTAAGCAGTAGTAAACACATGACATGAAGTCATGAAATCTGATCCAACATCAGAAATAGCAAATAAAGTAACACTTTACCCCACTTTTTAGCCAAAAATTGACAAAAAGAAAACAGAGTAAATGTAAATAATGAAAAATGGAATCACACATGCATAAAGCAATCACACAAATGGAAACAAACATTTAGATGGAAGCACAAATGTCTGAAACGGAAACACACATAGTGCAATATAGTAGCAAAAACATAGGGGCACATTTCCCAAATAGTACAATAGAAAAATAGACGACAACTTCAACTATCTCTAATCTTCAGAGCTCTCATCGCCACTGCTATGATCTTGGTCTTCATTGTTTCCCTCTTCTTTCTCTCCTGCAACCAAGTTACCGTCTGAGCCTTCTTCAGACAGAGCTTTAATGAGTCTTTCCAGTTTGATTTTTCTAGCATTGCAGCTCTTTATGGTTGCTTCCAATTCTTTGCAGGTTGCCTTTAACTCAGTCAGTACACTTGTTCTGGACGTTGTAGTAGTAACTCTCTTATTAACTCAGCCAGTATACTTGGTCTTCATTGTTTCTCTCTTCTTTCTCTGCCACAACCAAGTTGTTGTCTGAGCCTTCCTCAGGCAGAGCTTTAATTAGTCCTTCCAGTTTGATTTTTCTAGCAGTGCAGCTCTTTATTATGGCTGCCTCTAATTCTTTGCAGGTTGCTTTTAACTCAGCCAATACACTTGTTCTGGATGTTGCAGTAGCAACTCTCTTGTCAGATGTCCTGACAATGTTTGGGACATGTGTCCCTTCAAATAATTTCTGGTGTAATGACAAGGGCACTTCCCTTTTGCATGCTGTATCAGCATTTGTCAGATACCAGGATGTTGACTTAAGATAATTCTATAGATAAGAGAAGGAAAGGCAATTGGAAGCTTGACAGCAAAAGTGCCCGCATGATTCATTGTTTGATCAAACACATAAGAACCAAAATCAAATGGTGTTTTTGTACCAATGATATAGATAAATCTACCCAAGCCAGCAGCAATGGTAGAGGAGTGATTTGTAGGCACCCAATTTACAGCTCCAATTTTGTGCAGTACAACATACTTGACACTTAGATTTCCTACAGAGAAATTGCCTTTTCTAGGCCAACTCTTCACTTGATTAGCAGTGATTTCCTTATAGACTATATTATCACTGACTTCCACTTCAGCTTGTTCTTCCTCACTTCTTCTCATAAATCTATTGATGATTTATGGAGAGAACTCAACACACCTTCCCCTCACATACACTTTTCTATATTTGTGACTTCTCTTGTCGTCACAGTCAGTAGGGATGTTCACTATAAATTCCTGTACCAGCATCTTATATCACTTCCCCAACCCAACTACACTTCTCATCAATCCAACATGTTCAATGACACTCATTACCTCCTTGAGCTCAAGAGCATCCTTACCAAGCTCTCTTTCAAGTGCTATCCTCCTCTGACAGACAAACCTCCATTTTTCAACACTTTCCACAAAGTGAAATGAGACGTTATCAATGGCCACTTCGGGAACATTTGCAGGTACCTCTTTTCTCCAACAACCTTTTTGCTAGAGGAAATGATGTCCTAGACATCTAGTTCAACATACATTTCAACCTCAGAGTCACTTGAAGGAGTTTTCTTCCTTTTCAGTGATTTCTTCTTTGGGACAGGGGACACCACCTTGCTCAAACTTTTCTCAGGTCCTACACTAGATTTTCTCTTAGAGTGCCTATGTTGTCTGCTTGTTGACACATTAGTCTCTCCTCTCCTCCTTTTTATCTTTTTAGCAATACTTGCTGCTAATGTCTCATCATCTGAACTTAGATTAACAGTTGCAAGAGTCTTTGGTTCAAAATTCTTGAGCAATTTCTTTCCTATTCTTGAGCAACTTCTTTTTCCTTGTCGTATAGTCATTCCTTATCATCAAACATCGCTATTTCTTTACTTGTCTCACTTTGATCTTTGGTAATCACTTCTTCTTGATCATGCTGCTCAGGAACATTAAAGGACACAATTTTTGTAGCCATCTCACTAGTAGTATTGCCTTCATGTTGACCAGTCACGACAGTAGAGCCACTTTGTTTAGTCTCACATCGAGGTTCTTTCAGAACACTAGCCACAAACTTGCAGAACTTCCTATCAGTGTCTATCTTTTCAGCCTCACCTACGTTAGGGTTTCCATGTTCATCATGGACCAAGGATGTCTCAACATCTGGCTCAACATTATATCCATTGTCAACAGCCACAAACTTGGAAACATTCTTTTCACTAACTTCTTGAGCAATATTACTCAATTTCAGATAAACTTTGTTCTTGATCTCTTCATCACTAGCAACCTCAATAATATTCATATTGGCTTCAGGAGTAATGAGTTCAGTTTCAGACTCATCAGTGGTTATCTTAGGGTTAGACTCTAGAGGGCCCTGACTAGTAGAGAGAGGATCAAGGTATAAACTTTTCATAGATAATGGTTTCTTTGTACCAGGGACTGTATATTTCCTAGAGCTACAGAGTTTTTGACCACTTTTTGAAAGAGAAGAGTCTTCAATAACCTTAGAGGTCTTAGCCTTCTTGCTTCCAAAGGATTTGACACCTTCTTGAGGATGAACAACAGAGATAGTAAGAACATCAGTAATGACATCTGGTGAGAAGGCCTCAGTTGTTGAAGGTGAAACCCTAGATTTTGTAGGGGTTTCCATATTCTTTTCTTCAGAAATATTTCTTGGAGTAGAGACGAAAATGTTTGACATCTGTCATACCCCAAATTTTGACCACTAAGATCTCCCATCATTGTGCAAATTATCATCACAATATGGATGTACCTTTATGCCTCATCAATCTCCTCAAGGAATTGTTGAACATTCACTACTATCAAAGATTAGGGTTTCAAGCCCTCTCAGAGCTCTTAGACAAAGGATCAATCAAGGAATGACATGATCTTCAACTTGTCTAAACCTCTCAAACATCCACAATGGATCAAGAGAACTCCCACATCAAGAATCAAGCACAATGTTGCAGCATTCTAGGTGGATCAAGCCTCAAGATCGCCAGTGTCACCTAATTAGGGTTTTGGTCGACCAAGGCCTCCAGATGGAAATTTTCCTCTGGGCATGAGCCAATGCTTTAAAGCATAACCCAAGATACTCCACGAGACCTCATGGACCCAACCATCAAGTAAATTTAACCTCAGGGGCTGCATTTACCAAAAAAATCAGGAATTAGGGTTTCTTGACCTAATTCACCCCTAAGTTGACTTTTGGGACAAAGCATGAGCCAAGACCTCAAGACATGATTTGAGGGTCTCCATCACACCACATTGATCCATTTTCAACAATAGATTGATCCAAGAATCTTGATTCCCAAGTTTCAAGTTCATCAGAACCATAGTTAGGGTTTCGCGGAAAAAAGTCAACTGTGCCTTTGACTTTTGACCAAGACATGCTCCCAAACCTTGGGACATGATTCAATACACCATATAACACCTATGAAATCAATCCATCAATTTTTATTTAGGTCAAGGACTTGATTTCATAGAGGATCGCACAATTTGGAGTTCATCTGATAAAAAATCAACTGTGCCCAAAAGTCAAAGTTTGACTTTTTGATTTTTTGATCATTTATGGTTCCCTAACCCTAAAATGATGTTAATGTGTGATTTGAATCAACATTCATCAAGAAAAATCAAGAAAAGTGGGATAACTTGTAAAAGGGGTAACCATAAAAAACTTATAAATTTTCTAAGTTATGGAACAAAGTGGCTAGGGTGCCAACTTCCAAGGATCATAACTTGAGATCCAAGCAACCATTTGGGCTGATCCAAAGATGGATTTGTAGCTATCATGGCATACTTTAAAAGTGTCAACTACACCTCATTCCAATTCATCATGGATTTTGAGTTATGGTTGGACCAAAATGGCTGAAAACATGAAATGTCACTTTTTCCAAAACTTAGTGAAATTTTCACTAAGTCAGAATCTGTTTCACTTTTTCCAAAATGTAAGGGCATTTTTCACTTGGATCCAAAAAGTGTCAAGACAAACTATGATCACACATATGTTGTATCATATGAGAGCTTTCCAAAATGGCCAAGAACCCCATGAAATTCCATTTGAGCTAAGAGTTATGACAGTGGCAATATGCCTTGCTGCAACTGTCATAACTAGGTAGATTTGTGCATTTTGCTCGATTTGAGCAATTTGTGCAAATGACAAGCATGCTTATCCATCTGAACACCTCAGGGAGGGACCAAGGAGGGACAAACACTTATCCATAAGCCTCCCAAGTCTTTGGAACTAAAAATAGCATGCCAAACCTAAAAAACCCTAAAGAGGGGACAAGACTCCAATTTTGTTTTGCAGCATTCAATGGATGCACCAAGGTGGCACGAACTGAGCCATTTCCAACTGAATGAGTCAAGGATGATCTCTGAACCAAGGGACAATAGGTCTGTGCTCTAACCTCTAGTCAATGGCTAGAGGAGACTTGGATTCCTATTGATCAACATTTTCCAAACCTCTGATGCAGTTGCCATTCACTATTGCAGCCAAAACAAACTTGCTGTACTATAAATAGAGCTCATTTGTGCTCAGTTTAAGTACACCAAAGCACTACAGCATTTGCTTTCCTCAAAATCTCTTTCTCTAGGCAAACATGCCTTCTTTAGCAAGGTAACTCTGAGTTTTTGAGTTAGAGAGCAATTTCATCATAGCTCATGATCCAAACACATCCAATATGTCATATCTAAGCTGTCAAAACTCTCACAAGTGACCTGTAACACCAAAATCACAAAGTCCCCTCTCAAAACCTCAAAATTGGACTTTTTTGCATTTTTCAAGCCATGTCTTGATTCAGTCACTTTTAAAACCAGATAAAACCTCAAACACACTCCAAATATCATCCTTAAACTGTCCCAAATGGTTCCACACATCTGGAACACCATTTGAGAGAGTTGCTATTTTGGCCACTTTTGCAAGAAAGGGCCAATTTCCATTCCTGAGGTTTCCAGCTGATTCCAGTCATTCTAAAAGCTTTTAAGGGATCATTTGAGAGTGTTCAAAGCATCAAAACATTTCTGGAACAAGGCACTTGACATATTGCCCAAAAAGCTCCGAAAGAGGTAAGCATCTCAACTTGAACTCTTTAAAATATGCATTGCTTTGAGGTCCACTGATCATGCACATTTCATACATGTTATATGTGTTGTGTTTGAAGCAATTCATCACGTAATTCATGCCTGTAACAAGAGATAGCACAAAAAATGCAAATCATGGCCTATTTCAAAACCACTATCGGGTTTTGAGGAGGATTTATTTTCTGAAAAAACCACCACCACCATTGGATTCCTTGTGAAATTCTAGGCATGATAGACCTAAATTTTGTCCCAATCCATGGAGAAATGAGAAAGTTACAAGCTTCGCGTTTTTGGCCAAAATCTTGCATTGCCTTGCCTTGGCCAGGCCAAAAACAAGGCAAGCCTTGTATATTTGTGGCTGGGGTTTGATACACGGATATATCACCACCCCAGTGGTAGAGCGTGCACACTACAAACAAGAGGTCTGGGGTTCGAATCCCCCTCGCCCCAGATCCTCTTTTTTACCACTTTTTCATATTTTATTATTTTTCTTATTATTTTTAATGATTTGAAAAACTAATAACTTCCTCAATTTTAATTAATTTTAATTGGTTCTTTTTGCAAAAAATAAAAAAAAATGTTGAAATATTTTATTCCACAAAAAAATCAAATTTATATTATTTATTTAATATAGTTGGTATTTTTATAAATAAATTCATTTTTAATTGTTTTAAACATTTTAGAAGTGAATATTCACCTTGAAAAATCAAAACTAAATGAGTTTTAATTTATCTTGTGATTAAAACCTCATTTTTCAAACTTTAACCAAAAATCACAAGTTGTTTATTCAAGCTTATTTGGTGTTTTATCATTTTTTATTGATTTTCTTGGAGAATTTACTTTTAAAAAAAATGATGAAATTAGGGTTTTGATTGCTTCCACCCTCATCAAGCATTTTCAAACACTCATGGGCCTCTTGGTAGAGTGTAAGTCCCATCCTTTTGTAAATAAAACCTTTTTCGGCCTCAGTTATTGTATAAGTCTCGACACAATAAAAAAATCTCGGCGCGATCGCCAGTTTAAAATCACTTGGGCTTCTCCTTGAGTTGTAAGCCCCATCACTTGTACAAAAACACTTTTGGGCCTCTTGGTAGAGTGTAAGTCCCATCCTTTTGTAAATAAAACCTTTTTGGGCCTTAGATATTGTATAAGTCCCGACACAATAAAAAATCTCGGCGCGATCGCTAGTTTAAAATCTTTGGGCATCTCCTTGAGTTGTAAGCCCCATCACTTGTACAAAAACACTTTTGGGCCTCTAATAGAGTGTAATACCCAAGCCCTTTGTAAATACTACCTTTTGGGCCTCACACATTGTATAAGTCCCTCTGTATATTTTCAAACGTTCGGCGCGATCGTCGCCTTTTTAACAAAAATCTTTGGGCCTCTAATAGAGTGTAAGACCCATCCCCTTGTACATAAAAACTTTTTAGGCCTCACATATTATATAAGTCCCTCTGTACAGTTTTCAAAACAACGGTGCAATCATCGTTAAAACTTGGGCCTCTCCTTGAGCTGTAAGCCCCAACAATCTTTTCAAAGCACTTTCTCCTTTGATTTTGAATTCAAATATCTGTTGTTATCAAAACTTTCTTTGTTGAACAACTAACAAAACAACATGGAAGCTTTACAACGGGTAAGTGTTTATCCGCTTTCATTTATCGCTTTCATATGTATATAACTGTATTGTGGGGCTGTTTCACTGTAAGTCTCCTTTCACATCCTTTTATATACTTGTCAAATATCAACTGTGTAATACTAGTATAGTTATTTAGAGTTTCCCTGGCAACTACGTCTAGAACTAGGTAAAGCTCTGTTGATCACTCTTAAATACAGTCAAAACTAGATCCCCCATAGGATTCCAGATAAAGTCTTCCCTTCTCTTGGGGTTAAACAATATGGAACAAAGAGAAAGGCAATATTCTCGGTGAACCTTTTCTCAGACTGTCACTCTTAGAAATTGTCAAAGAAACTCTACTCCCCAGAGTTGATCTATTCTCCGTGAATAACATCTCTTGATTTTCTTCCAAATTCTCGAACTTTCATGGAATGATCTCTTTTCTATGAATTGCATTTATTGAACTTCTCTTGGTTTGGGGACCCACAGGCTTCCTAAAAGCATCCCCGCCTCCTCTTGGGCGTTGTACAAGGACCCTTCGGCTTCTTAGAAGTTCTCATGCCTTCTCTTGGGCTTAATACAAGGACCCTGATGACCTCTTAAAGGTATAAGACAGAACTTAGTCATCCTTTTCTAGAGCAGTATTTCCAGTGTCAAACCTCTGGCCACTTTAGGGTTGATACTCATCCCTTAATACCCGTGCCTCCTCTTGGGCATTGTACAATAGATAAAACTCTAGACTTGGACAGTCTAAACCCCCTTGAGTCTCAAAGACATTATCAAGTTCCTTTCAAACATAGGAAAAAACACCGATCACTCTGAAACCCGGTCTTTCTCATGAGAGTTCCCCGCCCTTGGGCCTGCCTATGGATCTAATCCTCAGCAGTAACATAGCCTTCTCTTGGGCTTTGTACAATGACTCTCCCCAGCAGAGCTAACCTTTTCAGACTCTCTTATTGAGTCAGTCTCCCTTTTAGCCTCCGTCTTGGGCTTGGTATGATACATATAAAACCCACTCTCTTGTTGAGTATAAAAGATTCTCATATTGAGTCAACCTTTAGCCTCCGTCTTGAGCTTCATACAAGACACATATAAAACACTCTCTTGTTGAGTATAAAAGACTCTCTTGTTGAGTCGATCTCCTTTTAGCCTCTATCTCGGGCTTCGTATGAGACATCAAAACACTCTCTTATTGAGTATAAAAGACTCTCTTGTTGAGTCAAAAAGACTCTCTTGTTGAGTCAATCACCTGTTCCAGACTCTCTTGTTGAGTCAACCTTTTTAGCCCCCGTCTTGGGCTTTATACAGGACAGATAAAAGTACTCTCTTGTTGAGTCAAACCCTTTTCAGCCTCCATCTTGGACTTTATACAAGATACATTCTCCCCAACGGAGTCAAAATCCCTTTTAGCCTCAATCTTGGGCGTTGTACAAGACAGAAAGAACGTTTGCCCCGGAAAAGTCAAACTTCCCGCCTCCTCTTAGGTTTTGTATAAGGAAACCCCGGTTGAGTCAATCAACCTTTTAGCATCAAATTTGTGCCTTGCTCACAATATACAAACATCAACAACTCCTCTTTAGAGATGACAAATTCTCTCTCATCCAAAACCCTTTAGCTTCACATCTTGGGTTTTGAACAAGATACAAACCACCTTTAGATTCATGTCTTGGGCTTTGAACAAGACACCAAAACTGTTAGTTTCTTGGATTGGCTAGAATTTTGGTAAAACAAAGGTTGTTCAATGTTGATGTCAAGGTGGTGATGTTGCAACATTGAGTCTTAACACTGGGCTGAGTTAAGTGTTTAGCCAAAATTAGCCAAAGGGGGAGATTGTTAGTTTCTTGGATTGGCTGGAATTTTGGTAAAATAAGGTACGTTCAATGTTGATGTCAAGTTGCTGATGTTGCAACATTGAAGTCTTAACACTGGGATGTGTTAAGTAATTAATTGCTGAAGTTGGATGTCTGATGTCACATGGCGATGTTGTGACATCAAATCTGCAGAATTAACAACAGCAGGCTGTGATGTTGTTAGGGTTGCATATTAGCTGGAATTGTGGAGAGCAAGCTGTCTCATTGGATGCGAATATCTTGGGATAGATATTTGCTGCTGCATAGGAGATCTGGTGCAGATTTGTAGGAGATTTAAAAGGTTGAAGATTTAAAAAGATTTTAGGAGAAAATCTGTTTTAAATATTCAGTTTAAATAACAAATTTGGGAGATATTGTAGCAAGTCCAAGACCAATTCAAGGAGCTATATAAAGCGCACAAGACTAAAGGAAAAGGTACAGAAAACATTCAGAAGATCAGGAGCTGGAGGCTTAGTGTCTAGAGTTTGTTTAGAGTGCTTGTAATTACACTATTCTAGAGTTTGAATAGGTGTTGTGTTTCTGTCCTCCCTAGAAGCTGTGAAGCAATAGAGAGTGTTTGCTTGATCGAAGCTAGGAAGCAAGATCAAGGGTACTCAAAGTGGTTTCTTTGAGAGTTTGTAAGGGATTGAGTGGTGTTCTCATACCTAAGTGGTTTCTTAGGTAGGAAGTCATTAGTAGAGTATAAGTTTAGGAGATTGTCAACGGGTTGTTGAGTCTGTAAATTATATCTACAAGTAGTGAATTCCATCCCTGGCTTGGTATCCCCCAGAGTAGGTTGGTTATAACCGAACTGGGTCAACAATTCTTGGTGTTATTTTACTGTTATTGCTGTCCATTGTGCAGAGTGTGTTGTTGTGACATCACACGTCTGATACCAGAATTTCAATTGGTATCAGAGCAGGCATCCTGTCTGTCTCTGGGTGAGATCTAGGGAAGTTACTTTCTGGTGTAAAGATGGACAAAGAAGTTGGAGGATTCGTCAACAGACCCCCTATTTTGGATGGATCCAATTATGATTATTGGAAGCCAAGGATGATCACCTTCTTAAAATCCTTGGATAACAGGGCTTGGAAGGCTGTTATTAAAGAATGGAAAGCACCTGTCATGTGTGAGAAAGATGATGCCGGCAAAGATAAAGAAGGCACCTCTAAGCCTAAGCCTGAAGAAGAGTGGACCAAGGAGGAAGATGAGCTTGCCCTTGGAAATTCCAAAGCTCTAAATGCCATCTTCAATGGAGTGGATAAGAATATCTTCAGGTTAATCAATACCTGTGAAGTTGCTAAGGAAGCGTGGGATATCTTACAGGCTACTCATGAAGGAACATCTAGAGTCAAGATGTCAAGACTTCAGATTTTAACATCAAAATTTGAAAGCCTGAAGATGAAGGAAGATGAGACTATTCATGATTTCCACATGAGTGTTCTTGAGCTGGCCAATGCATCTAGTGCTCTTGGAGAGAAAATGTCTGAAGAAAAGCTTGTAAGGAAGATTCTTAGGTCCCTTCCTAAGAAGTATAAGATGAAGGTTACTGCCATAGAAGAATCACAAGACATCAGCAAGATGAGAGTAGATGAGCTCATTGGATCTCTTCAAACTTTTGAGCTTGGGTTGAATGAGGAAGAACCAGAAAAGAAGCCCAAGAGTATAGCCCTGGTGTCAAATGGTGAAGAAGAGAAAGGGAAGAGTTCTGAATCTCAGGAGGATCTATCTCAGGCCATAGTGATGTTGGGAAGACAGTTCACCAAAGTATTCAAGAGAATGAATAATAACTCCAAGCCTAATATCAAGAACATGACTTCTGACACCAGCAAGAAGGATGAAGAGAAAACTAACCAAGATAAAGGAGTTCAGTGCTTTGAGTGTGAAGGGTATGGACATGTCAAGAAAGAATGTCCCACCTTCTTGAAAAAGCAGAAGAAGGGCATGACAGTTTCCTGGTCTGACTCTGATAGTGAAAGTGAAGGTGAGTCAGCAAAGCATGTTAGAGCCTTAACAGGGACTGTTGTTTCTGATGATGATAGTGATGGAGAAATAACTTATGAGGAGTTAGCATCTACTTATCAAGAGCTGTGTTTAAAAAGTGCTGATATTTGTCAAGAAAACAAGTGTCACAAGCAACAAATTGCTCAGCTTGAGAATGAAAAAGCTGATCTGGAAAAAGAAGTTGTACTAGTTAAATCTCAACTTGATCAGATGACAAAATCCGTTAGGATGATGAACAGTGGTACAACTACTCTTGATAAGATTCTTCAGTTAGAGAAAGCTGCTGGAGATAAATCAGGTATAGGATATGTGGCGAGCACTTCAGGAACAAAGAAGGAGGTGTCTCAACCATTGTCTCAACATCAAACTAAGAGACAGGATCCTACACCAAAGAAGGTTGTTCAGCCACAGAATATTGAAAAGAAAAATAGTACTCATCAAAGGAAGGTGCAGCCTCAAGGAGCTAGTCAGTATATGCTTCCTCAATATCACAAGAGCATGGAGGCTGTTAGATCTAATCAGAACAGGTTTCATCAGATGTCTCAGCATCAGGGTAACTGGTATGGATATGAATATAACAATGCTGTACCTCATCACTATGGAAGAAGGAAGCCTCATCACCATAGGAGATAGCCTAGGAGACAGCATCCTCAGTACAGAAGAAGACAACCACCCCATAGAAAACAATCCAACTATGGAAGAAGGAGACAACATTATGGGTGGCAGCCACATCATTATCATCATGGTGGCAGAAGGTTTAACCACTTTAGAGATAACAGAGTTAGATGCTTCTACTGTGGCAGATTTGGACATATGCAGTTCTCTTGCTTCAAGCTTCATGGTTATCCAAATTCTGCTCCTCAACCCAGACAAAAGGAGGTCAGGCCCAAAGTAGTAAAACAATGGGTTCCTAAAGCTCAGGTCACATGTCTATTGGCTCACACATCAGATGGACATTTTGCTATGGATGCTTGGTACTTTGACAATGGATGTTCAAAGCACATGACTGGATCCAAGAAGCATTTGGTAGAGTTTAATCCTTGCCATGCAAATGATGTTATATTTGGCAATGGTGAAAAAGGAGTAGTAGAAGGAGTTGGAAGAGTGAAGAATCATGATGGTCTTACTCTTGATAATGTGCTCCTTGTTCAAGGGTTGAGTGCTAATTTAATTAGCATAAGTCAACTTTGTGATGAAGGTTACAAGGTAAGCTACACCAAAGATGAATGTGTGGTAGCTGATGAGCAGAATGAGGTAGTGATGAAGGGAGTAAGATCCAAAGATAATTGCTATCAGTGGATACCTCAAGTGGACAGCTTATCTAGTGACGTTAAGGTTGATGCTGTAACATCAGATGGTGACATCAAGTGTGAAAGTATGGTGAAAAGTCAATCTGGGTTAATGACTTATGGTGCTGTTACTCCTAAGTTGGATGATGTATTAAAAGCCAACTTGAGTAGTCAGTTATGTGAGCAAGATGAAGGAGTCAACAATGCTGATGGAAGGATCAAAAGCTGTGACCTTAAGAAGTGTTGGGAGCTGAATACTTGCGAGGCCAAGAAAGATGACAACCTGACTAATGACTCCTATAGTTCAGAAGAAAAATTTCACAGGTTGACAATCCTTAGGTTGGAAGATGTAGATGTTAGAGCTGATGTTAAAACTTCTCAAGTCAAGAAAGGTACTTCAAGCCTTAAAATAAAGAAGAGTGATGATGAACTAATTGCAAAAGTGGTTCCTGGGGTTGCTAAACGACTGAAATCAAGGAAGAGGAAAGCTATTGAGTCACCTCCAAAGATGAGAACTGATAAGCAGAAGATCTATGTGGATGGTACTACAAAATCCAGGAATAAAGTGTTCATCTCTTCCAGAAATAGGAAGATCAGAGATAAGTCTGATGATAATGTCCAGGATATTTCTCAAATGAAGGAAGTCGTTGTTGTTAGAACCTCTAAGAAAATTCAAAAGGCCATACTAGATAACATTCCTGTGCTTTTCATAAAATGGTGGAAGTATGTTCTGGAAAAAGAATTTGGTATAGATACTCTGGATATGGTTGAGTTTGCTAGGATATGGTTCAGAGAGGGTGTGGGAACTTATGGTATTCAGGTGTGTATGAATAAGTTGCTCTGACTGTGTCTTATTGGGAGCTTCTTGAAGGACTTCTTTGTGCAATGAGTCCTTTGAATGGTGATGAGAAGCGGATGTCCCAAAAGATGTTATAACATCATGTTTGCTGGTGGTTATATCTGGAAGATGATTAAGATTGGACATGTGGAGTTGGATGCTCTAGCATTTTTGGTCAGAAGAGGTGGAGATTATGGTCATGTGTTTAGTAGTTTGTTCTGGCAAAGCATGACTACTGTCTTTGAAGACTTCACCAGTTTCAACAACTACTGGTGGATGTAAGGATAGAGGAATTGTGATCTCTTGAAGAGACTGGATCTCAGTAAAGCTTATAAGTAAGCTGAGAATTTGTGGAGTTTGTGACACAGTGTTGAGTTTGGATTATTTTGCTGATAGTAAATCCAGTAGTGGAGCATATGTAATTCCCTGGTGTCAAGAGTGTCAAGAATATCCTTGGTGAAGGATGTCTTTGTTCTGGATCTGAAGCTTAGTGCTTACATTGTATCTAAGGAGCATCTACATAGTCATACGGGAGAATGATGAAGTAGAAGGTTTGCCTTGGATGGTGAAGATGAATTGTATGATAGCCTTTGGAGAAAGGGACAGTGGTACCAAAATGCATGTACTCAGAAAATGTGCTCAAATGTTCATCTCCATCTAGAGCATTTGTTACTCATGACAGGGGGAGTACTTGTCTATGGATTTTGCAGCAAAGGTGCATTTGTTGTGAAGATTGCATGCTGATCAAGCTTGTGGAAATTGGTTGCCTCTTATGAGGATATAATGTTAGATAGCATGATATGACATTAGGCTGTTGATTGGTGTTTTGGTGTGGCCTTGAATGGTTTTAGTCATATGAAGCAAATTATTTGAATCTTGTGCGCACATGCTTCTGAGGAGATGTCTGAAGACAAGATTGAATCATGGCCTTGAATAGATTGTACACTTGTCTTGGTGTGTGTTATTCTTAGAATTTAGTGGAAGGCATTGTGTATGTGCTTCAGATCTTGTGGATGATTGTGTGAAGCCTTCTTGACTGGATGGATGAAGACTATGACTAATGGTAGAGGAGCTGACAGAAGATGTACATGTTGAGGTTTGTCAAATTGTGGCTAAAAAGGGGGAGATGGTAGCCTAGAGAGTCTAGAGTATCAAAGAATGCCAAATGCTGCGAATGTGATGCAGATGTTAAGGGGGAGAAGTTGACTGCTGCCATGCAGAATGTGTTGCATTGAGGGGGAGCAACAAAGATGCACTGCTGCAGGATGCTAAAGTAAGTTGAAGGAGTACTGCTAGTGTGGTGCTGAAGTACAGATATTGAGGGGGAGAAGTTGTTGAACAGCTGTATGCTGGTTCTTGCCTTGAGGGGGAGATTTACCCCATGCTGCTGGGTTGTGTTGAACAACTGTTTGAAGGTGTTGAAGCCAATGTTGCTGATGGAGTGTTTGTGCAGCATACTGATGTCCTTGTGAGGTGAAGCTATTATGAAGAATTGCTGCTGCTGCAAAGTGTTAAAAATATTCAAGTTTATTCCGCTGCTGAAGTCTCTGAAGGTGCAGAGATTGTTTTAGCCAAAATTAGCCAAAGGGGGAGATTGTTAGTTTCTTGGATTGGCTAGAATTTTGGTAAAACAAAGGTTGTTCAATGTTGATATCAAGGTGGTGATGTTGCAACATTGAGTCTTAACACTGGGCTGAGTTAAGTGTTTAGCCAAAATTAGCCAAAGGGGGAGATTGTTAGTTTCTTGGATTGGCTGAAATTTTGGTAAAACAAGGTATGTTCAATGTTGATGTCAAGGTGCTGATGTTGCAACATTGAAGTCTTAACACTGGGATGTGTTAAGTAATTAATTGCTGAAGTTGGATGTCTGATGTCACATGGCGATGTTGTGACATCAGATCTGCAGAATTAACAACAGCAGGCTGTGATGTTGTTAGGGTTGCGTATTAGCTGGAATTGTGGAGAGCAAGCTATCTCATTGGATGCGAATATCTTGGGATAGATATTTGCTGCTGCATAGGAGATCTGGTGCAGATTTGTAGGAGATTTAAAAGGTTGAAGATTTAAAAAGATTTTAGGAGAAAATCTGTTTTAAATATTCAGTTTTAAATAACAAATCTGGGAGATATTATAGCAAGTCCAAGACCAATTCAAGGAGCTATATAAAGCGCACAAGACTAAAGGAAAAGGTACAGAAAACATTCAGAAGATCAGGAGCTGGAGGCTTAGTGTCTAGAGTTTATTTAGAGTGCTTGTAATTACACTATTCTAGGGTTTGAATAGGTGTTGTGTTTCTGTCCTCTCTAGAAACTGTGAAGCAATAGAGAGTGTTTGCTTGATCGAAGCTAGGAAGCAAGATCAAGGGTACTCAAAGTGGTTTCTTTGAGAGTTTGTAAGGGATTGAGTGGTGTTCTCATACCTAAGTGGTTTCTTAGGTAGGAAGTCATTAGTAGAGTATAAGTTTAGGAGATTGTCAACGAGTTGTTGAGTCTGTAAATTATATCTACAAGTAGTGAATTCCATCCCTGGCTTGGTAGCCCCCAGAGTAGGTTGGTTGTAACCGAACTGGGTCAACAATTCTTGGTGTTATTTTACTGTTATTGCTGTCCATTGTGCAGAGTGTGTTGTTGTGACATCACACCTTAACATCACACGTCTGATACCAGAATTTCAAAAACAACCTTTTTCCTCCCATAGAATAGGAGGAACTACGATCGCTCTGATTTCCCTGTTTCGGGAATACGTAGGCATAAGATTGCAAAAATCTTAGCGAGCATACTAATAAAAAACTCAAAATCCAGTACCTTCATATATCCATCAAAAGCATCAGACCTAACACCTTACCAAAAACCTAGCCCATAGCCTAGACCCCATTTTTAAGCAAATAACCCTAAAAGACGAACCCCCCTATAGCATCTGTAAACCAACAGTTTTGACTGTTTAACCTCAGTTTGCGAGCAGGGTTAATTGGAGACATCTATTTCCTTTCTTTAATCAGCTCAACAGGATAAAAAATGAATCAAACTGTAGTACCAAAGCGATAGTGATTCGAAACCACAAAAATCGCGCTACAACATCATGAAATCAAATTACATGTTGAGATAATGGGAGATGAACAGTTTGTTTAGGCCAGAGAGATGAATAGTGGAATAGTTGTAGAGAGATTTTATGTGATTTTGAGAAGTATGGCAAGGAAGTAAAGATTTACAACGAGAATCGTGCCGTACTAATTGGAGAGAAAAAAAATCCTTTTTAAGCACACATACTAATAGTTTCCTTAATTCCTCATAAAAATAAACTTCCAGTTGGGCCCTGATATTTTTGGTTTGATTGAGATATCCTTGCACCAGGTTAGACATCATTGTTGCGGTGAGAATTAGATATCAAGCTATTGATTAACTTGAATCACAAATCTTTAAATATTCACCACCAAACTTTGATTTATCCAAGGGAAAGGGTAAAGATCGTATAAAACCCTAAGTTTACAATGTAACAACAATGCTAAGAGATTGTGGGGTTTGGGGGTTGGTTATACCTAGGGAAGGTGTTAGCATCCTAAGCATCTATAGTACTCTATAGGAACCTCTTGATAGTATTTGTGTCATTGTTTGCTATTGTTTTGTGTTTGGGTTTTATTGGTGAGGATAGGAACCTAAGGGTTTATTACTAAGTATGCTCGCCAAAACTTCACGGTCTTGTGCCGACATATCCTTACAAGGATGGAATAAGAGCATTTGTAGTTCACCTTACTAGGGATGGATGAACACTTGATTATGATCAAGGTTCAAAGGGGAAGGTAAGTGTTATAGCCTTAACACTTACTTGACTTGACAAAGTCAAAAGAGTTGTGAATTCTACCCTAAGACTAAGTTGAAGGATAATGACTCTAACAAGGTCAAGGGAAATGGGTATTGCTAAGCTATCTATGACATTAAGTCAATGATGTATTCTTTCCCTTGGATTAGGAAACAAAAAGGTAACTAAGGATGGAAGCTAACAAGCTAACATCACTTGGAGGGATAACTTGACAAAGTTAAAAAAGTATGAATAGATGGATGAGTATGACATTCAAACATGATATCATATGCAAGCAATCAAAGTAACATTAAAACATGATGTTAATTGTGGTATGACAAGGATAAAGCATGTGGTTACAACCAAAGCAAGAGAATAGATGTGACAACATCTAAGGTAAAGATTTGACAAAGTCATAAAAGAAACAAGGTAACAACCACACACATTCAAAGTTCAAAGAAGTTTCAACTCAACATGCTGACAACCAAGGTAAGAACATTCAAACAAATATGTTACAACATCTAAGACAAACATGAGATATAGTTCTAACAAGACTAAATCATGGATGACAAGTTTAAGTACACAATTATCGAAAGCATGCATTAGGGTTTACTAAAAGCACTTAATCATGAATACAATTCAAACATGGATAAGTTATTACAATACTTAAGCATGGTAAGATTCAAGGTTCAAGTATGCGTCGTACCTCAAAAAATACGATCCTCGCGATGGACGCGAAAAAAACTGTTCGAAACAGAGTCGCCACCGAACTTTATTCATTCCAAGGAAGGAAAAGGAAAATATCGATAAAACCTTTAAAAAGGATAAGAAAATGGTCATCGCAACCAAATTCGGGTTCGGGAGTCGGTTACGCAAGAGGGAAGGTATTAGCACCCTCTAAGTCTGTTGTACTCAACGGGAACCTCTTGATTCGATTCGTGAAATGTTAGGTGGGTTTGTTTGTTATCTTCTAAGGTAAAAGAATTGGTTTTAAGGGGAAAATGGGTGTTTTATTATTAGGGTGTGCTTGGCAAGGATTAGAACCCTTGTGCCTACGTATTCCCTCATGCAATGGGAAAGTCAGAGCATTCGTAGTTCGTGGGACTACGGTTGTTTGGTTTGTGTTTTTTAGGCGAACGAGAGCTTAATTCGCATTCTAACTGCTAAACGTTGGCTTGTCTGCTCGTCAAGGGAGGCTGAAGCACTAGTTCATATGCGCGGAATAATGGATTAAACAATGTTCTTTTTGTGAAAGTTGTTTGAGTATGAATTAAGTGTATTAGGGATTTGATTGAGAAAAAGGTTTGATTTGGATGTGTTTTAGGCGAACGAGAGTTTAGGTTGCATTCTAACTGCTAAACGTTGGCTTGTCGGCTCGTCATGGGAGGCTGAAGCACTAGTTCATATGCGCGGAAGAATGACTTAAACAATGTTCTTTGAGTTGTGGATTAAGTGTGTTAGGGTTTCGGTTGCGTGGGCGGAGAAAGGAGTATTTAGTCGTATTGGATGTTTTTATAGGTGACAATTGCCCACACACAAATAAGAGAACTCGCACCCAAGCAATTGAGGAGAAGGGTCAAAGACTCGACCACCCTCACTTCACCTATAGTAAAATGTGTTTAAATAGAGATTAAGTGCATTAAGGAGTTTGATTAAAAAAGAGGATTTGATTCGTATGCGTTTTAGAGGCAACAATTGCTCACACACGAGTAAGAGAACTCGCACCCAAGCAATAGGTGACAATTGCACACACACGAGTAAGAGAACTCGTACACAAGCAATTGACGAAATAAGGTTTATGTCTTTTATAAGTGTCAATTGTTCACACACGAGTAAGAGAACTCGTACCCAAGCAATTGAGGAGAAGGGTCAAAGACTCGACCACCCTCACTTCACCTTTAGTAAAAGTGTTTAAGTAAAGATTAAGTGTTTTGATAATTTGATTTTGAAAAGGTTTGAATGTTGTTGGATTATATGTATTTTAAAGGCGTCAATTGCCCACACACGAGTAAGGAAACTCGCACCCAAGCAATTAAAAAGAAAGACCAAAGACTTAGTCCCCCTCTTTTTCACCTTTATGAAAATGTTTAAGTATTATTACGTATGTTGGTATGATTTGAGAAAAGCACTCGACGTTGGATCGAGGTTGTTTATTGTTGTAAAAAGAGATTGATTTTAATCTTAAGGGAGAGGGGTGTAATTAATCAAGTGGGGGTAATCGAGCCATGATTAAAATAAGCCAATCATATACACGCATACAAACCAAAGTGAAATGTAAAATAATTATCGTTGTATGAAGCCCAAGAGGAGGCTATGTGAGGTCGATTGCGATCGTGAAAACGATCGACTTACAAGGTATGAAAATGGTTGACATAAAGTCACAATATTAGTTTGAAAAAGATTTTTGGTTTGGACAAGTGTAACATGAATAGCACACATATAATTAAAGCATGAAATAAATCCACAAGAGAAAATCATACACACCTAATAACCATAAGTAAAAAAAAAGAGAAATATAATCATTCACGTTAGTCCAATTAGTTAATAACCTAAAGTTTTAAGGTTAGTCTAAAAGAAATTCTAGGCAAGATAAGTTGTTAGACTTTAGAGAAGATAATGAGAATCCATTAATTAATCAAACTAAACTAAAATATTTAATAAAATTAACTATTAAAGTTAATTAGTATTAAATAAAATGGTTTAATGAAATTAATTAAAAATTATTAATTAACAAGGTTTAGAAAAGTATTTTTGGATCTTTTTATAATTAAGGGAAATGAATTAATATAATTAATCAAACTAAAATCAAATGTTTAATAAAACTAATTATTAAATAGATTAGTTAATATTAAACAAATGATTTTAATAAAATTAATTAATAAACAGAAATTAAATTAAAGTATCTTAGATTTCATAACTAAAAGTGAAATAAAGAAAAAAACAAATGGGCCAGTAAAAACAGTAAAAACATGGGGGGTGTGGTTTAGAAGTTTCCAGGCGCATGGGCCTGAGTCTGCAGGCCCAAAGGAAATTCTTAGCCAAACAGGGTACTGCGAGTGCGTTCTACGGTGTTAACTGAAAAAAAACTCCATGGGCTCTGAGCCCAGTCCAATTTAGTAGTGAAAAAAGAAGATAAAAAAAACCTAAAAGTCAATTGCTCAAAACGGTAAAAAAAAAAACCTAGCCCCCTTCTCCCCATCATCTTCATCCAAATATTCTCCTTCCCATTGCCGACACTCTCTCCGTCTCTCAAACTCACCACCACATCAACGTCATCGCACCACCTTCTCAGTTCAACACAAAACCTCTTCGTTCACTTCATCTCACCGCCATCGTCATGCCATATCCTCTTTACTCATCACCTCACCGGCAACGATCTCTGTCTCGCCTCCTCCTCTCAATTCAAAGCAACAATTCGCTCATCCTCTCCTCTCCTCACATACGACATGGTAAGGATTCACGCAAGAATAACAAACAAGCCACACATAGCATATTCAAGATCAAGCAATAACAAAAATAGAGTATGATCATGATTTTAAAAGAAAGGACTCACAAGGTCGGAGTTAGTCCGACTGTTACGACTTCGGCGACGGTATGAGTTTGGGCATTAATCTGAGATCTTACTAGCTTCCTAACTTCTTCTTCTACGTTGTCATTCTTTTCGGTTATGCACTAAAGAATGATGTAAGTCGTTGTGCCTTCGTCTTCTGTTTTTGTTGCAATGTTGTAGTTGGATCTTACGACCTTTCCTCTCGCGTACTCGTGCGGCGGAAGGTTGTTGTGTGGTGATGACGTGACCGGAAGTTGGTGGTTTCGTCGATTTGCAGGGGATGCAGATTTGAGTTTTTTTAGAAAGTTTTTTTTTGGTGTGTCGTATTGTATCAACGAATAAGCCAAAACTGAGAATCTGTTGTTGACGGAACCGCTGCTACTTGGGTTGTGTTGTTATGGACTTGCTAGCCGTGAAGCATCAATATGTTCATTGAAATGCCTCAGTTGTTCCACGTCTTCGAATGCTACACTGAATCTTTGTTGTTCGTCACAACAGCAGTTGAGTCGTGAGGTGCTTGTGTAGTGATGGAAGGTTGCAAGTTTGTTGATCTTGAGAGTTTGTTTTTGAAGGTTAGAGATTGGTTTAGATTTGAAGGAAGCTTATTGTTGTTTATGAAAAGAGGAAGTTTTGGTTGTATTGAGGGTTTCTGCGGTGATTCGGTTTTGGTGGAGATTGAAGAGGTATACGTGCGGCTTGGTTGTTGTTGTTGAATCCGTGTGGTTGAAAAGATGAAGTGGATTGATGGTTGGAAACAGAGGGTATGATTTATGGTGTCCTCATGAGTAATGGTGGTGATATGCGGTTGTTTGCAGGAAATGGTGAAGGAGGAAGGCCAGGTTGTTGTTGGTGACTTCTCTTGAAGAAGTATTATTTTTCTGGTGAGTTATATGCTTGTAGTGCCGTTCCTTTCTTTCTTTTGAATTCGTTTCTCTCCTTTTTTAAAATCAAATTACCCCCTTACTTTTTGATTCCTAATTTGTCTTCTACTCTCTTTCTCACTGCCTGAGTTTGACTTGTAATTTTCATGGCAGGTTTTTGTAACAGGCGATACGATTTATGCAGTGAAATGTTGTTTTCATTTGCAGTAAGGTACAAATTTGCAGCAAGTTATGTCGCTTTCTTCGCGTGGCTTTATGGCTGGTGTGTAACCTTGGGCAAGATAGGTGTGGGCCATGTAGAAATAATAGTTTTTGAAATGCAACAATCATGGGACCAGCTGATAGCCCCTTATTCAGGTGGTGTATTTTTGGTTTCAATTCACTTTCCTCCATATTATCCATTCAAGCCACCAAAGGTTGCATTTAGGACTAAGGTATTCCATCCAAACATCAACAGCAATTGAAGTATCTATCTCGACACAGAAGTATGCCATGGGATGACCAAATCATCCTCTTAACTGTTTAATGCAACCGTGCACTCATGCTTTATGTAAACCAAAGATATTTTGAATGATTGCTTTTGTTATTGTTGTCAATGGAACTAAACCCTTCCAAGGGAAATTAATTGTCATTTGTGCATATTCTTGAGACATTTGGTGCAAACTTTCTGGTTGTTTACATGTTATTCCCAACAGATTATGATAAATGAAAAATTTTAATTACCAGCAAGATAATTGCTGCAAAAAAAATGGTCTTGGATATTTAAAGTGAAATTGGCTAATAAATGGATATTATGGAAATTAATAAAAATGGATATGGGTTTTGAAAGTGATTATGGATAGAGAATTGGATAAAGAAAAAATGGATAAAGGAAATAGATGGTGGGTTTATGGATTTGGTTATTAATAATTGGATTTGAAAAGAAATGTGGTTAAATGAATTTAGGTGAATATAAAATGAAACATAGTTATGAGATGAAATGGATAATTGGTTTAGAAGAAAGGGTTTAAAGTGAATATGGATTTAATTAAATGGATTTGAAAAGAAATGTGGTTATGGGTTGAACTTTTGGATATGAAGTATGCATTTGGAAACTGAAATGGGGAATGGATATTAAACATGGATATAATGTAATTAAACCAAAAATGGATTAAAATGAAAAGGGATAATTGGATGAAAAAAATAATGGATAATGACACATAAATGGATGTGGATAGAAATTTGGATATGGATTTAAGAGTTGGTTTAGAAATGAATATGGAAAATATGGAGTTGAAAAATGGATAAATGGATTTAAAATAAAATATGGTTATTTATGACAAAATGGATAATAGGAAAGGTAAAAATGGATATGGATATTTGTAATGGATAATGGAAATGGTTACAAAGAATGAATACAAGAAAAAGATAGGTTAATTAAAATTGAAAATGGACAAATGGACTGGATACAGATATGATGGTTAGTGGATGAATGTTCAGATGAAAACTATCCATAGGTAGGACAAATTTGGGGTATGACAGATGCCCCTATCTAATTGGCTTAAACCAAAAGAGTGAACGGCTACGACGTTCATTCTAAAGGTATAAGTCAATAAGATATAAAAATGCCCCAAAATTTGTCTCACAAAAGGTAAAGTGTTGTAAAGTAAGAGTTGACCGAATGAAGTAGTGGGGTTCAAACTGAACAACATAACTTGAGATCCTTTGGGTGGTCGAAGCAACACCTTCTACATTAAGGTTCCTCGATGATACCAAAGTTGTATGTTTGAAAAGGAAGAGGATTCTCTGGGTAGTCGAAGCAGTCCCTTATCCACTAAGGTTCCTCGATGATACCAAAGCAGTATCTCTGAAGGCAGACGATTCTCTGGGTTGTCGAAGCAGTCCCTTGTCCATTAAGGTTCCTCGATGATACCAAAACAATATCTCTGAAAGGCAGACGATTCTCTGGGTCGTCGAAGCAGTCCCTTATCCATTAAGGTTCCTAGATGATACCAAAGCAGTATCTCTGAAAGGCAGACGATTCTCTGGGTCGTCGAAGCAGTACCTTATCCGTTAAAGTTCCTCGATGATACCAAAGCAGTATCTCTAAAAGGCAGACGATTCTCTGGGTCGTCGAAGCAGTCCCTTATCCATTAAGGTTCCTCGATGATACCAAAGCAGTATCTCTGAAAGGCAGACAATTCTCTGGGTCGTCGAAGCAGTCCCTTATCCATTAAGGTTCCTCGATGATACCAAAGCAGTATCTCTGAAGGCAGACGATTCTCTGGGTCGTCGAAGCAGTCCATTATCCATTAAGGTTCCTCGATGATACCAAAGCAGTATCTCTGAAGGCAGACGATTCTCTGGGTCGTCGAAGCAGTCCCATATCCGTTAAGGTTCCTCGATGATACCAAAGCAGTATCTCTAAAGGCAGACGATTCTCTGGGTCGTCGAAGCAGTCCCTTATCCATTAAGGTTCCTCGATGATACCAAAGCAGTATCTCTAAAGGCATACGATTCTCTGGGTCGTCGAAGCAGTCCCTTATCCGTTAAGGTTCCTCGATGATACCAAAGCAGTATCTCTGAAGACATACGATTCTCTGGGTCTTCGAAGCAGTCCCTTATCCATTAAGGTTCCTCGATGATACCAAAGCAGTATCTCTGAAGGCAGACGATTCTCTGGGTCGTCGAAGCAGTCCCTTATCCGTTAAGGTTCCTCGACGATACCAAAGCAGTATCTCTGAAGGCAGACGCTTCTCTGGGTCGTCGAAGCAGTCCCTTATCCGTTAAGGTTCCTCGATGATACCAAAGCAGTATCTCTGAAGGCAGACGATTCTCTGGGTCATCGAAGCAGTCCCTTATCCATTAAGGTTCCTCGATGATACCAAAGCAGTATCTCTGAAGGCAGATGATTCTCTGGGTCGTCGAAGCAGTCCCTTATCCGTTAAGGTTCCTCGATGATACCAAAGCAGTATCTCTGAAGGCAGACAATTCTCTGGGTCGTCGAAGCAGTCCCTTATCCATTAAGGTTCCTCGATGATACCAAAGCAGTATCTCTGAAGGCAGACGATTCTCTGGGTCGTCGAAGCAGTCCCTTATCCATTAAGGTTCCTCGATGATACCAAAGAAGTATATTTGAAGGGAGACAATTCTCTGGGTCGTCGAAGCAGTCCCTTATCCGTTAAGGTTCCTCGATGATACCAAAGCAGTATCTCTGAAGGCAGACGATTCTCTGGGTCGTCGAAGCAGTCCCTTATCCGTTAAGGTTCCTCGATGATACCAAAGCAGTATCTCTGAAGGCAGACGATTCTCTGGGTCGTCGAAGCAGTCCCTTATCCATTAAGGTTCCTCGATGATACCAAAGCAGTATCTCTAAAGGCATACGATTCTCTGGGTCGTCGAAGCAGTCCCTTATCCGTTAAGGTTCCTCGATGATACCAAAGCAGTATCTCTAAAGGCATACGATTCTCTGGGTTGTCGAAGCAGTCCCTTATCCATTAAGGTTCCTCGATGATACCAAAGCAGTATCTCTGAAGGCAGACGATTCTCTGGGTCGTCGAAGCAGTCCCTTATCCGTTAAGGTTCCTCGATGATACCAAAACAGTATCTTTGAAGGCAGACGATTCTCTGGGTCGTCGAAGCAGTCCCTTATCCGTTAAGGTTCCTCGATGATACCAAAGCAGTATCTCTGAAGGTAGACGATTCTCTGGGTCGTCGAAGCAGTCCCTTATCCATTAAGGTACCTCGATGATACCAAAACGGTATCTCTGAAGGCAGATGATTCTCTGGGTCGTCGAAGCAGTCCCTTATCCATTAAGGTTCCTCGATGATACCAAAGCAGTATCTCTGAAGGCAGACGATTCTCTGGGTCGTCGAAGTAGTCCCTTATCCATTAAGGTTCCTCGATGATACCAAAGCAGTATCTCTGAAGGCAGACGATTCTATGGTTCTTCGAAGCAGTCCCTTATCCGTTAAGGTTCCTCGATGATACCAAAACAGTATCTTTGAAGGCAGACGATTCTCTGGGTCGTCGAAGCAGTCCCTTATCCGTTAAGGTTCCTCGATGATACCAAAGCAGTATCTCTGAAGGTAGACGATTCTCTGGGTCGTCGAAGCAGTCCCTTATCCATTAAGGTACCTCGATGATACCAAAACGGTATCTCTGAAGGCAGATGATTCTCTGGGTCGTCGAAGCAGTCCCTTATCCATTAAGGTTCCTCGATGATACCAAAGCAGTATCTCTGAAGGCAGACGATTCTCTGGGTCGTCGAAGCAGTCCCTTATACATTAAGGTTCCTCGATGATACCAAAGCAGTATCTCTGAAGGCAGACGATTCTATGGGTCTTCGAAGCAGTCCCTTATCCGTTAAGGTTCCTCGATGATACCAAAGCAGTATCTCTGAAGGCAGATGATTCTCTGGGTCGTCGAAGCAGTCCCTTATCCGTTAAGTTTCCTCGATGATACCAAAGCAGTATATCTGAAGGCAGACGATTTATCCATTAAGGTTCCTCGATGATACCAAAGCAGTATCTATGAAGGCAGACGATTCTCTGGGTCGTCGAAGCAGTCCCTTATCCATTAAGGTTCCTCGATGATACCAAAGCAGTATCTCTGAAGGCAGATGATTCTCTGGGTCGTCGAAGCAGTCCCTTATCCGTTAAGGTTCCTCGATGATACCAAAGCAGTATCTCTGAAGGCAGACGATTCTCTGGGTCGTCGAAGCAGTCCCTTATCCGTTAAGGTTCCCTGATGATACCAAAGCAGTATCTCTGAAGGCAGACGATTCTCTGGGTCGTCGAAGCAGTCCCTTATCCATTAAGGTTCCTCGATGATACCAAAGCAGTATCTCTAAAGGCATACGATTCTCTGGGTCATCGAAGCAGTCCCTTATCCGTTAAGGTTCCTCGATGATACCAAAGCAGTATCTCTAAAGGCATACAATTCTCTGGGTCGTCGAAGCAGTCCCTTATCCGTTAAGGTTCCTCGATGATACCAAAGCAGTATCTCTGAAGGTAGACGATTCTCTGGGTCGTCGAAGCAGTCCCTTATCCATTAAGGTACCTCGATGATACCAAAACGGTATCTCTGAAGGCAGATGATTCTCTGGGTCGTCGAAGCAGTCCCTTATCCATTAAGGTTCCTCGATGATACCAAAGCAGTATCTCTGAAGGCAGACGATTCTCTGGGTCGTCGAAGCAGTCCCTTATCCATTAAGGTTCCTCGATGATACCAAAGCAGTATCTCTGAAGGCAGACGATTCTATGGGTCTTCGAAGCAGTCCCTTATCCGTTAAGGTTCCTCGATGATACCAAAACAGTATCTTTGAAGGCAGACGATTCTCTGGGTCGTCGAAGCAGTCCCTTATCCGTTAAGGTTCCTCGATGATACCAAAGCAGTATCTCTGAAGGTAGACGATTCTCTGGGTCGTCGAAGCAGTCCCTTATCCATTAAGGTACCTCGATGATACCAAAACGGTATCTCTGAAGGCAGATGATTCTCTGGGTCGTCGAAGCAGTCCCTTATCCATTAAGGTTCCTCGATGATACCAAAGCAGTATCTCTGAAGGCAGACGATTCTCTGGGTCGTCGAAGCAGTCCCTTATCCATTAAGGTTCCTCGATGATACCAAAGCAGTATCTCTGAAGGCAGACGATTCTATGGGTCTTCGAAGCAGTCCCTTATCCGTTAAGGTTCCTCGATGATACCAAAGCAGTATCTCTGAAGGCAGATGATTCTCTGGGTCGTCGAAGCAGTCCCTTATCCGTTAAGGTTCCTCGATGATACCAAAGCAGTATATCTGAAGGCAGACGATTTATCCATTAAGGTTCCTCGATGATACCAAAGCAGTATCTATGAAGGCAGACGATTCTCTGGGTCGTCGAAGCAGTCCCTTATCCATTAAGGTTCCTCGATGATACCAAAGCAGTATCTCTGAAGGCAGATGATTCTCTGGGTCGTCGAAGCAGTCCCTTATCCGTTAAGGTTCCTCGATGATACCAAAGCAGTATCTCTGAAGGCAGACGATTCTCTGGGTCGTCGAAGCAGTCCCTTATCCGTTAAGGTTCCCTGATGATACCAAAGCAGTATCTCTGAAGGCAGACGATTCTCTGGGTCGTCGAAGCAGTCCCTTATCCATTAAGGTTCCTCGATGATACCAAAGCAGTATCTCTGAAGGCAGACGATTCTCTGGGTCGTCGAAGCAGTCCCTTATCCGTTAAGGTTCCTCGATGATACCAAAGCAGTATCTTTGAAGGCAGACGATTCTCTGGGTCGTCGAAGCAGTCCCTTATCCGTTAAGGTTCCTCGATGATACCAAAGTAGTATCTCTGAAGGTAGACGATTCTCTGGGTCGTCGAAGCAGTCCCTTATCCATTAAGGTACCTCGATGATACCAAAGCAGTATCTCTGAAGGCAGATGATTCTCTGGGTCGTCGAAGCAGTCCCTTATCCATTAAGGTTCCCCGATGATACCAAAGCAGTATCTCTGAAGGCAGACGATTCTCTGGGTCGTCTAAGCAGTCCCTAATCCATTAAGGTTCCTCGATGATACCAAAGCAGTATCTCTGAAGGCAGACGATTCTATGGGTCTTCGAAGCAGTCCCTTATCCGGTAAGGTTCCTCGATGATACCAAAGCAGTATCTCTGAAGGCAGATGATTCTCTGGGTCGTCGAAGCAGTCCCTTATCCGTTAAGGTTCCTCGATGATACCAAAGCAGTATCTCTGAAGGCAGACGATTTATCCATTAAGGTTCCTCGATGATACCAAAGCAGTATCTATGAAGGCAGATGATTCTCTGGGTCGTCGAAGCAGTCCCTTATCCTTTAAGGTTCCTCGATGATACCAAAGCAGTATCTCTGAAGGCAGATGATTCTCTGGGTCGTCGAAGCAGTCCCTTATCCGTTAAGGTTCCTCGATGATACCAAAGAAGTATATTTGAAGGGAGACAATTCTCTGGGTCGTCGAAGCAGTCCCTTATCCGTTAAGGTTCCTCGATGATACCAAAGCAGTATCTCTGAAGGCAGACGATTCTCTGGGTCGTCGAAGCAGTCCCTTATCCGTTAAGGTTCCTCGATGATACCAAAGCAGTATCTCTGAAGGCAGACGATTCTCTGGGTCGTCGAAGCAGTCCCTTATCCATTAAGGTTCCTCGATGATACCAAAGCAGTATCTCTAAAGGCATACGATTCTCTGGGTCGTCGAAGCAGTCCCTTATCCGTTAAGGTTCCTCGATGATACCAAAGCAGTATCTCTAAAGGCATACGATTCTCTGGGTTGTCGAAGCAGTCCCTTATCCATTAAGGTTCCTCGATGATACCAAAGCAGTATCTCTGAAGGCAGACGATTCTCTGGGTCGTCGAAGCAGTCCCTTATCCATTAAGGTTCCTCGATGATACCAAAACAGTATCTTTGAAGGCAGACGATTCTCTGGGTCGTCGAAGCAGTCCCTTATCCGTTAAGGTTCCTCGATGATACCAAAGCAGTATCTCTGAAGGTAGACGATTCTCTGGGTCGTCGAAGCAGTCCCTTATCCATTAAGGTACCTCGATGATACCAAAACGGTATCTCTGAAGGCAGATGATTCTCTGGGTCGTCGAAGCAGTCCCTTATCCATTAAGGTTCCTCGATGATACCAAAGCAGTATCTCTGAAGGCAGACGATTCTCTGGGTCGTCGAAGCAGTCCCTTATCCATTAAGGTTCCTCGATGATACCAAAGCAGTATCTCTGAAGGCAGACGATTCTATGGGTCTTCGAAGCAGTCCCTTATCCGTTAAGGTTCCTCGATGATACCAAAACAGTATCTTTGAAGGCAGACGATTCTCTGGGTCGTCGAAGTAGTCCCTTATCCGTTAAGGTTCCTCGATGATACCAAAGCAGTATCTCTGAAGGTAGACGATTCTCTGGGTCGTCGAAGCAGTCCCTTATCCATTAAGGTACCTCGATGATACCAAAACGGTATCTCTGAAGGCAGATGATTCTCTGGGTCGTCGAAGCAGTCCCTTATCCATTAAGGTTCCTCGATGATACCAAAGCAGTATCTCTGAAGGCAGACGATTCTCTGGGTCGTCGAAGCAGTCCCTTATCCATTAAGGTTCCTCGATGATACCAAAGTAGTATCTCTGAAGGTAGACGATTCTCTGGGTCGTCGAAGCAGTCCCTTATCCATTAAGGTACCTCGATGATACCAAAGCAGTATCTCTGAAGGCAGATGATTCTCTGGGTCGTCGAAGCAGTCCCTTATCCATTAAGGTTCCTCGATGATACCAAAGCAGTATCTCTGAAGGCAGACGATTCTCTGGGTCGTCGAAGCAGTCCCTAATCCATTAAGGTTCCTCGATGATACCAAAGCAGTATCTCTGAAGGCAGACGATTCTATGGGTCTTCGAAGCAGTCCCTTATCCGGTAAGGTTCCTCGATGATACCAAAGCAGTATCTCTGAAGGCAGATGATTCTCTGGGTCGTCGAAGCAGTCCCTTATCCGTTAAGGTTCCTCGATGATACCAAAGCAGTATCTCTGAAGGCAGACGATTTATCCATTAAGGTTCCTCGATGATACCAAAGCAGTATCTATGAAGGCAGATGATTCTCTGGGTCGTCGAAGCAGTCCCTTATCCTTTAAGGTTCCTCGATGATACCAAAGCAGTATCTCTGAAGGCAGATGATTCTCTGGGTCGTCGAAGCAGTCCCTTATCCGTTAAGGTTCCTCGATGATACCAAAGAAGTATATATGAAGGGAGACAATTCTCTGGGTCGTCGAAGCAGTCCCTTTTCCGTTAAGGTTCCTCGATGATACCAAAGCAGTATCTCTGAAGGCAGACGATTCTCTGGGTCGTCGAAGCAGTCCCTTATCCGTTAAGGTTCCTCGATGATACCAAAGCAGTATCTCTGAAGGCAGACGATTCTCTGGGTCGTCGAAGCAGTCCCTTATCCATTAAGGTTCCTCGATGATACCAAAGCAGTATCTCTAAAGGCATACGATTCTCTGGGTCGTCGAAGCAGTCCCTTATCCGTTAAGGTTCCTCGATGATACCAAAGCAGTATCTCTAAAGGCATACGATTCTCTGGGTTGTCGAAGCAGTCCCTTATCCATTAAGGTTCCTCGATGATACCAAAGCAGTATCTCTGAAGGCAGACGATTCTCTGGGTCGTCGAAGCAGTCCCTTATCCGTTAAGGTTCCTCGATGATACCAAAACAGTATCTTTGAAGGCAGACGATTCTCTGGGTCGTCGAAGCAGTCCCTTATCCGTTAAGGTTCCTCGATGATACCAAAGCAGTATCTCTGAAGGTAGACGATTCTCTGGGTCGTCGAAGCAGTCCCTTATCCATTAAGGTACCTCGATGATACCAAAACGGTATCTCTGAAGGCAGATGATTCTCTGGGTCGTCGAAGCAGTCCCTTATCCATTAAGGTTCCTCGATGATACCAAAGCAGAATCTCTGAAGGCAGACGATTCTCTGGGTCGTCGAAGCAGTCCCTTATCCATTAAGGTTCCTCGATGATACCAAAGCAGTATCTCTGAAGGCAGACGATTCTATGGGTCTTCGAAGCAGTCCCTTATCCGTTAAGGTTCCTCGATGATACCAAAACAGTATCTTTGAAGGCAGACGATTCTCTGGGTCGTCGAAGCAGTCCCTTATCCGTTAAGGTTCCTCGATGATACCAAAGCAGTATCTCTGAAGGTAGACGATTCTCTGGGTCGTCGAAGCAGTCCCTTATCCATTAAGGTACCTCGATGATACCAAAACGGTATCTCTGAAGGCAGATGATTCTCTGGGTCGTCGAAGCAGTCCCTTATCCGTTAAGGTTCCTCGATGATACCAAAGTAGTATCTCTGAAGGTAGACGATTCTCTGGGTCGTCGAAGCAGTCCCTTATCCATTAAGGTACCTCGATGATACCAAAGCAGTATCTCTGAAGGCAGATGATTCTCTGGGTCGTCGAAGCAGTCCCTTATCCATTAAGGTTCCTCGATGATACCAAAGCAGTATCTCTGAAGGCAGACGATTCTCTGGGTCGTCGAAGCAGTCCCTTATCCATTAAGGTTCCTCGATGATACCAAAGCAGTATCTCTGAAGGCAGACGATTCTATGGGTCTTCGAAGCAGTCCCTTATCCGTTAAGGTTCCTCGATGATACCAAAGCAGTATCTCTGAAGGCAGATGATTCTCTGGGTCGTCGAAGCAGTCCCTTATCCGTTAAGGTTCCTCGATGATACCAAAGCAGTATATCTGAAGGCAGACGATTTATCCATTAAGGTTCCTCGATGATACCAAAGCAGTATCTATGAAGGCAGACGATTCTCTGGGTCGTCGAAGCAGTCCCTTATCCATTAAGGTTCCTCGATGATACCAAAGCAGTATCTCTGAAGGCAGATGATTCTCTGGGTCGTCGAAGCAGTCCCTTATCCGTTAAGGTTCCTCGATGATACCAAAGCAGTATCTCTGAAGGCAGACGATTCTCTGGGTCGTCGAAGCAGTCCCTTATCCGTTAAGGTTCCCTGATGATACCAAAGCAGTATCTCTGAAGGCAGACGATTCTCTGGGTCGTCGAAGCAGTCCCTTATCCATTAAGGTTCCTCGATGATACCAAAGCAGTATCTCTAAAGGCATACGATTCTCTGGGTCATCGAAGCAGTCCCTTATCCGTTAAGGTTCCTCGATGATACCAAAGCAGTATCTCTAAAGGCATACAATTCTCTGGGTCGTCGAAGCAGTCCCTTATCCATTAAGGTTCCTCGATGATACCAAAGCAGTATCTCTGAAGGCAGACGATTCTCTGGGTCGTCGAAGCAGTCCCTTATCCGTTAAGGTTCCTCGATGATACCAAAGCAGTATCTTTGAAGGCAGACGATTCTCTGGGTCGTCGAAGCAGTCCCTTATCCGTTAAGGTTCCTCGATGATACCAAAGTAGTATCTCTGAAGGTAGACGATTCTCTGGGTCGTCGAAGCAGTCCCTTATCCATTAAGGTACCTCGATGATACCAAAGCAGTATCTCTGAAGGCAGATGATTCTCTGGGTCGTCGAAGCAGTCCCTTATCCATTAAGGTTCCTCGATGATACCAAAGCAGTATCTCTGAAGGCAGACGATTCTCTGGGTCGTCGAAGCAGTCCCTAATCCATTAAGGTTCCTCGATGATACCAAAGCAGTATCTCTGAAGGCAGACGATTCTATGGGTCTTCGAAGCAGTCCCTTATCCGGTAAGGTTCCTCGATGATACCAAAGCAGTATCTCTAAAGGCAGATGATTCTCTGGGTCGTCGAAGCAGTCCCTTATCCGTTAAGGTTCCTCGATGATACCAAAGCAGTATATCTGAAGGCAGACGATTTATCCATTAAGGTTCCTCGATGATACCAAAGCAGTATCTATGAAGGCAGACGATTCTCTGGGTCGTCGAAGCAGTCCCTTATCCTTTAAGGTTCCTCGATGATACCAAAGCAGTATCTCTGAAGGCAGATGATTCTCTGGGTCGTCGAAGCAGTCCCTTATCCGTTAAGGTTCCTCGATGATACCAAAGCAGTATCTCTGAAGGCAGACGATTCTCTGGGTCGTCGAAGCAGTCCCTTATCCGTTAAGGTTCCCTGATGATACCAAAGCAGTATCTCTGAAGGCAGACGATTCTCTGGGTCGCCGAAGCAGTCCCTTATCCATTAAGGTTCCTCGATGATACCAAAGCAGTATCTCTAAAGGCATACGATTCTCTGGGTCATCGAAGCAGTCCCTTATCCGTTAAGGTTCCTCGATGATACCAAAGCAGTATCTCTAAAGGCATACAATTCTCTGGGTCGTCGAAGCAGTCCCTTATCCATTAAGGTTCCTCGATGATACCAAAGCAGTATCTCTGAAGGCAGACGATTCTCTGGGTCGTCGAAGCAGTCCCTTATCCGTTAAGGTTCCTCGATGATACCAAAGCAGTATCTTTGAAGGCAGACGATTCTCTGGGTCGTCGAAGCAGTCCCTTATCCGTTAAGGTTCCTCGATGATACCAAAGTAGTATCTCTGAAGGTAGACGATTCTCTGGGTCGTCGAAGCAGTCCCTTATCCATTAAGGTACCTCGATGATACCAAAGCAGTATCTCTGAAGGCAGATGATTCTCTGGGTCGTCGAAGCAGTCCCTTATCCATTAAGGTTCCTCGATGATACCAAAGCAGTATCTCTGAAGGCAGACGATTCTCTGGGTCGTCGAAGCAGTCCCTAATCCATTAAGGTTCCTCGATGATACCAAAGAAGTATCTCTGAAGGCAGACGATTCTATGGGTCTTCGAAGCAGTCCCTTATCCGGTAAGGTTCCTCGATGATACCAAAGCAGTATCTCTAAAGGCAGATGATTCTCTGGGTCGTCGAAGCAGTCCCTTATCCGTTAAGGTTCCTCGATGATACCAAAGCAGTATCTCTGAAGGCAGACGATTTATCCATTAAGGTTCCTCGATGATACCAAAGCAGTATCTATGAAGGCAGATGATTCTCTGGGTCGTCGAAGCAGTCCCTTATCCTTTAAGGTTCCTCGATGATACCAAAGCAGTATCTCTGAAGGCAGATGATTCTCTGGGTCGTCGAAGCAGTCCCTTATCCGTTAAGGTTCCTCGATGATACCAAAGAAGTATATTTGAAGGGAGACAATTCTCTGGGTCGTCGAAGCAGTCCCTTAATCATTAAGGTTCCTCGATGATACCAAAGCAGTATCTCTGAAGGCAGACGATTCTCTGGGTCGTCGAAGCAGTCCCTTATCCATTAAGGTTCCTCGATGATACCAAAGCAGTATCTCTGAAGGCAGATGATTCTCTGGGTCGTCGAAGCAGTCCCTTATCCATTAAGGTTCCTCGATGATACCAAAGAAGTATCTCTGAAGTAAATTTGCTGAAGGATGGTTGAGCAAGATTCCTGTCGGAGGAAATGTGTTGGCTCTGCAGGGAAAAAGCTCACAAGAAATTTTCTAGGATATCCTCTGCTTGGGGAGTAAATAAAAGCTACAGCTGCTGGGATTGTCATTATCAGTTGCATGGCTGAAGAATGACTTGCTGGGGAAAAGAATTCCTTGAGCACGTGTAGGGTACCAACTCCTTTAGAAGAACATTGCTGACTTTGAAGGAGGACTGGCCATGATGCTTGCGAACTGATCCTGGATCCCGTTATGCTATGTTGCTGGGGAGGAATATGCCATGCATACAGGAATGCAAATGAACTTGTTTATTATGAGATGCATATGGGAATGCAACCGGGCAAGGCTTCACTTCTGGTTTCCAAAGAAGGATTAATGGGGATTAGATGGAGCAAGGTGAAAGACTCACTGGGAATACTGGCATATCAACTCGGGGGTTGAGTAAAGGAAATACAATATCGACTCGGAGGTCGAGAAACATTAAGATAAACTGTCATCAACTCGGGGGTTGAAAGAAAGGTAAAGGTAATATCTACTCGGGGGTCGAGGAAATAAAGACAATACCGACTCGAGGGTCAAGAAAATAAAGGCAAGGTAATCTATCAACTCGGGGGTTGAAGGTAAAAGCAAATATCGACTCGGGGGTCGAGGGTAGAGATAAAGGCAATGTCGACTCGGGGGTCGAGGAAATAAAGACAATATCGACTCGGGGGTCAAAGAAGATAAAGATAACAATGACTCGGGGGTCAGTACAAGCAATAAGATGTCAACTCGGGGGTTGAAGATGTAATAATGATATCGACTCAGGGGTCGAGAAACTAAGGAAATATCGACTCGGGGGTTGAGAAAATAAAGACAAAATATCATCAACTCGGGGGTTGAAAGAAAGGTAAACATCGACTCGGGGGCCGAAGAAAATAAAGACAATATCGACTCAGGGGTCAAGAACAAATCAATATATATCAACGCGGGGGTTGAGGAAGGAGAAAGGTTATGCACATGGCGCTTGTATGTTATATGTGATGCATATGTGGATGCAAGCAGGTTATGGGTTTTATGAAGGAGCCAGTAGGGTGGACTTTAGGAGGTGCCAAACAGGGTTGAACTTTAGGAGGTGCCAAGCAGGGTTGGACTTTTGGTAGTTGGAAAAATTTGATTTCCAGACACTCGAAAATGGAAGATATTATGATCAGTAAGCCAATATTTCTCTTGGTGCCCCAAGTCTGATCCTTTGCAGAAATTACGTGCTTGGTTCATGAGAGAACCTCATTTCTAGCTGATATCCCATAAATGGTTGTAGCGATGTAACCAATGCATGTTGATTGTGTGAGCGTAGCGATTTATCCAATGCATTCTGATTGTGCATTTGCTCTGCCCCAAGACTTTTAATACTTGTTGAACTCAAGGGTCGCTTAGTGCATAACATGGCCAGCTTGACCAACCTGAATGTATGAAGGGAACCTGCCCCTGTCTGGAGGGTAATGAGATGATCTGCCCCAGTGTCTAGATCAGTGGTCTGCCCCTGTGTCTGGATTTTGTAGTGGTCTGCCCCAGTCTTGACTTTTGAAAGACTTGCCTCAGATTGGCTAAGTATTGCTTTGAAGGACTTGCCCCAGATTCACAAGGTTATGAGATAACCTCGATTCGAGTCAGTGCCAACGAATGCTCAAATTTCCCTGATTGCACTTCGTTGGAATTTCCAAACTGTCAAGTACTGATTTGCAGCTAAAATTGATCGTTCAGAAATGGTAATTTTAATGCGACGTTCATGCAAGTTTTGAAAAATCATTTATTGGAATGATGTGTTAGTGCGTGGCGAGTGAACCATTAGTCCAAACGCAGTGCTGATTTACTGGTGTGAAAGATATAGCAATAATATGACACCAACTTAGAAGACTAGTAAATATGTAGGAGTCAGTTTACGCAACCTTGCTGTAGTATGCTTTCAGAATAAACTCCGCCTCAATTAGGTCTTTTTGAGGGTTGTAACGTGGTCTGGCTCATGGTTATAGAAACAAAGGATATAAGGCTCAAAGTTATATTTGTACCTACCCCTTCTCCGTGATGATCTCCAATCCTACATTCAGGTAAATATACACACATACTCATATTTTGACGGTGTAAGAATGAAGGTTCAAGATTCGCTCGAAATGGCAGTCATCTTATTTTGCTTCGCTTGAGAATTTAAGGATCTTGTTTTTTTTGTTTTTCTATTTTTGATTCCTATTTTTGCATGGACTGATTTATTCTACAAGTCCATCGGGATTGCCCTAATTTTTGCCTAAGTCTCCTTTTTGAGGTGTTTGACTTAGCGGGCTTTTGATTTTTTGTTTTTGATTTTGATTTGGTTGTATGATTGTGACTGCCAAGTCATGGGTTTTTGATGAACAACCGTCATGTCTTTTGGTCTTTGGCTTTGTGATTCGAGTGCGTAATTAGGTTAACTGAACACTACCCTGCCCCAGGTTGAGTGTAAGGGTTTGAATATCCGAAGGAAACTTCTACTTCTCGGCTCGAAGTGGTTAACTAGGGATTAACTCCTTATCTCTCCAGTGTTTGGGGATTTGAAACAATGCCTGTACATCCTTGGCAAGATTCTATCCGAAAGCATACCATCAACAATTATGGGTATCTCGTTTTCGTCATCCTCCCTCCAATCTTTGCTAAACAACAATTGGTAAAGAAAGTGAATGAGAGGTATATAGGTGAATATTTTTTGTTTTTTTTTTGTATTTTGATAAAAGTGAAGAAAATGTGAGCGAATGCGACGTGATTAGTTCAAAAACTGCATGATCACTTCATTAATATTACCATTAATAAACAACAATGTCTAAAAGCAAATAGTACATAACAAAAAGAAACTACAAATGCATAGAAATGACATGATCTAAAAAATTGCCAGCATTGGGGACTGGGCTTTTCTTTCTCGAGTTGCTGTTGGACTAGTATTCTTGTTCATCGAGACCACTATGATAGCCTTCTTCACACTTACTCTCAGCAACTTCTTCCATAACCTGGGATGATCGACCTGCCTGATCAGATGAAGGATTGACGTTGATTTGAAGACCTCGAGGCGTAAATGAGATTAGCTTGGACTCAATCAGATCTTGGATCTTGCTTTTGAGCTGTTTGCAATCCTCAGTTGAATGCCCCATGGCGCCAGCATGGTAGCCACATCGTGCATTGGCGTCGAAGCCTGGTGGGTATGGAGGAATAACAGGATCCAAGCCCTTTGGCACTATTAACCCACTACTAATCAAACGTGGCAATATATGACTGAATGGCATTGGCAAATGATCAAAATGCCTTTTTGGTCTTTGATTATAGTAGCGTCGGGGTTGTGAAGAATGTCGTTGTGCAATCTGACGTTTACGAGGGGAACCTCTATTGGCAGGAGTATATTGACCACGTGGAGAGAATGGAATTGCACAGGGAGGCCCATGGGATTACTGACTTTGAACCTTTGAGATGCTTGAGTATTGAGGATAAGGTACCGGAGACGGAGCTTGTAAAGTGTCTCAGATTGCATTGATTTCATCCTCCTCTTCCTCTTGAGAACTGACAATGGATCCAGTCTCACTAGCCTGGATGCTCGAGGCGTCTTGGATCTTTCCACTCTTGATATGACTCTCAATGCGTTCTCCTACTAAAACTAAGTTAGAGAAGTTTGATGTCCCATTGCTCATCATTTTTTCTAGGTATGGGCCTTGCAAAGAATCTATGAACAGGTCAACCAATTCTCTATCTAAAAGTGGTGGTTGAACGTGAGCGGCTACCTCTCTCCATCTCTGAGCATACCCTCTGAAGGATTCGTTCTCCTCTTGAGATAAGCCTTGCAACTGTATGCGGTTGGGAGCCATGTCAAGATTGTATTGGTATTGTTTCACAAAGGCGTTGGCTAAGTCCAACCACGACTGGATATGTCTACTCTGTAGCTGCATGTACCAACTCAATGATGCCCCACTCAGACTGTGTTGGAAACAGTGGATCATAAGTTTATCATTGAGAGCATTGGCGGTCATTTTTCTGCAAAACATCACCAAATGTTGCTTTGGACAACTATCTCCTTTGTACTTCTCAAATTTTGGCATCTTAAACTTTGGAGGTAATACAAGTCCGGGTACCAAACACATGTTCAAAGCATTCAGATCAAAAGCATCATGCCCCTTTATGGTTTCAAGCTTCTCTTCCAACACACGACATCTTTCAGCAAACTCAACATCTTGAGGTCGTTCAGTATTCACCACCAGGCTTGTCCCTCGGGAATTTGGTGTAGTGAATGCAAAACTATGGTATTCAACTGCATCATGAGACAAGGCACGTTCATCTTGAATAATGTGACATTCTTGTATAACCTGGTCCCCAACAGGAATCCGCACAGGCTGAAATTAGGCAAGATTATTCACTTGAGGCAGAATGACGTTCTTAGTGACTGTAGGCCTTTGAATGTTGTCTTCTTTCCTTGCCATAGCTTCCACAAGTTGGTCTAGCTGGTTCTTCATCAAGTCAACATCTGCTCTTGACGCAAATTGGTTCTACTCTTCTGAATCCATGATTCTTCCAAAAGCGGCTTCAATTCCGATACGAGTGTCGGGAAATCAACTGCGGGTTATGGACAAAGGATGGTTGAGTTTGTTGGAAAATGATATGCAATGCTGATGTCATGAGTATGCAATGCTTATGCACAGTTCCAGGATCAAAACAAAATCTGATTCTGAGGAAGGAGTTAGACACAGGATATCTCTGATCACAAGACCCCCCATATGTAGGCTCTAATCAGGTAGGTGCCTAGAGTTGTGGATATCTTTCAAAGACATTATAGCCATGACGAAGGAACATCAGACGATAATATCCTTGAAAGGATCTCGTCTAAGTGAGGTCTTCGTTTCTTCCCCACGAGAAAGACTCCTCGGAGGCGCCCACTACACAACCATCGATACACGGGTTCTAAGTAGGGTTCTCAGAATCCTAGATCGAGGTCGAAAATATTACTGTCAGGAAGTAATATGTTCGAGGGATCTCATCTGATTGTGGCATTCACATTAACCCACAAAGTGTTAACACTACCAACCACCATGGAAAAACGGGTTAAAGGTCCTTGGGATCGACGATTCAGGCTCGAAAACATTATCATCATGACGAAGTAACGTCAAAACAATAACATTTCCAAGGGAATCTACTCCAAGCAGTGGTTTTCGCTTCAACTCACGCGGAAGAAACCACGCAAGCCTACACTACACAACCACCATCCTAATCCTAGGGTTTTTCTCAGACTCGGGTGTAGAGCCGTCTCACAAAGCACCAATGATCAGAGAACCCCCACAATGTCATAAGAGATAATAATAAAAAATAAGCAAGCAAATAGATAACCGATAGTTAAACAAGCAAGCAAACAAACAAGAGAAGATAAACAAACAAGCGGATCTAACACTCACGAATAGAGTCAAGTTAGGCTTGACTCTCTCTAGCATAGGGCAATGCATAACCCCAGCAGAGTCGCCATCTGTCGTACCTCTAAAAATACGATCCTCGCGATGGATGCGGAAAAAACTGTCCCCAGCACAATCACCATCTGTCGTACCTCAAAAAATACGATCCTCGCGATGGACGCGGAAAAAACTGTTCGAAACAGAGTCGCCACCGAACTTTATTCATTCCAAGGAAGGAATAGGAAAATATCGATAAAACCTTTAAAAAGGATAAGAAAATGGTCATCGCAACCAAATTCGGGTTCGGGAGTCGGTTATGCAAAAGGGAAGGTATTAGCGCCCTCTACGTCCGTTGTACTCAACGGGAACCTCTTGATACGATTCGTGAAATGTTAGGTAGGTTTGTTTGTTATCTTCTAAGGTAAAAGAATTGGTTTTAAGGGGAAAATGGATGTTTTATTATTAGGGTGTGCTCGGCAAGGATTAGAACCCTTGTGCCTACGTATTCCCTCGTGCAATGGGAAAGTCAGAGCATTCGTAGTTCGTGGGACTACGGTTGTTTGGTTTGTGTTTTTTAGGCGAACGAGAGTTTAATTCGCATTCTAACTGCTAAACGTTGGCTTGTCTGCTCATCAAGGGAGGCTGAAGCACTAGTTCATATGCGCGGAAGAATGGATTAAACAATGTTCTTTTTGTGAAAGTTGTTTGAGTATGAATTAAGTGTATTAGAGATTTGATTGAGAAAAAGGTTCGATTTGGACGTGTTTTAGGCGAACGAGAGTTTAGGTTGCATTCTAACTGCTAAACGTTGGCTTGTCGGCTCGTCATGGGAGGCTGAAGCACTAGTTCATATGCGCGGAAGAATGACTTAAACAATGTTCTTTGAGTTGTGGATTAAGTGTGTTAGGATTTCGGTTGCATGGGCGGAGAAAGGAGTATTTAATCGTATTGGATGTTTTCATAGGTGACAATTGCCCACACACGAATAAGAGAATTCGCACCCAAGCAATTGAGGAGATGGGTCAAAGACTCGACCACCCTCACTTCACCTGTAGTAAAATGTGTTTAAATAGAGATTAAGTGCATTAAGGAGTTTGATTAAAAAAGAGGATTTGATTCGTATGCGTTTTAGAGGCAACAATTGCTCACACACGAGTAAGAGAACTCGCACCCAAGCAATAGGTGACAATTGCTCACACACGAGTAAGAGAACTCACACACAAGCAATCGACGAAATAAGGTTTATGTCTTTTATAAGTGTGAATTGTTCACGCATGAGTAAGAGAACTCGCACCCAAGCAATTGAGGAGAAGGGTCAAAGACTCGACCACCCTCACTTCACCTTTAGTAAAGGTGTTTAAGTAAAGATTAAGTGTTTTGATAATTTGATTTTGAAAAGGTTTGAATGTTGTTGGATTATATGTATTTTAAAGGCGTCAATTGCCCACACACGAGTAAGGAAACTCACACCCAAGCAATTAAAAAGAAAGACCAAAGACTTAGTCCCCCTCTTTTTCACCTTTATGAAAATGTTTAAGTATTATTACGTATGTTGGTTTGATTTGAGAAAAGCACTCAACGTTGGATCGAGGTTGTTTATTGTTGTAAAAAGAGATTGATTTTAATCTTAAGGGAGAGGGGTGTAATTAATCAAATGGGGGTAATCAAGCCATGATTAAAATAAGCCAATCACATACACGCATACAAACCAAAGTGAAATGTAAAACAATTATCGTTGTATGAAGCCCAAGAGGAGGCTATGTGAGGTCGATTGCGATCGTGAAAGCGATCGACTTACAAGGTATGAAAATGGTTGACATAAAGTCACAATATTAGTTTGAAAAAGATTTTTGGTTTGGACAAGTGTAACATGAATAGCACACATATAATTAAAGCATGAAATAAATCCACAAGAGAAAATCATACACACCTAATAACCCTAAGTAAAAAAAAAAGAGAAATATAATCATTCACGTTAGTCCAATTAGTTAATAACCTAAAGTTTTAAGGTTAGTCTAAAAGAAATTCTAGGCAAGATAAGTTGTTAGACTTTAGAGAAGATAATGAGAATCCATTAATTAATCAAACTAAACTAAAATATTTAATAAAATTAACTATTAAAGTTAATTAGTATTAAATAAAATGGTTTAATGAAATTAATTAAAAATTAATAATTAACAAGGTTTAGAAAAGTATTTTTGGATCTTTTTATAATTAAGGGAAATGAATTAATATAATTAATCAAACTAAAATAAAATGTTTAATAAAACTAATTATTAAATCGATTAGTTAATATTAAACAAATGATTTTAATAAAATTAATTAATAAACAGAAATTAAATTAAAGTATCTTAGATTTCATAACTAAAAGTGAAATAAAGAAAAAAAACAAATGGGCCAGCAAAAACAGTAAAAACAGGGGGGTGTGGTTTAGAAGTTCCCAGGCGCATGGGCCTGAGTCTGCAGGCCCAAAGGAAATTCTCAGCCAAAGGGGGTGCTGCGAGTGCGTTCTATGGTGTTAACAGAAAAAAACTCCATGGGCTCTGAGCCCAGTCCAATTCAGTAGTGAAAAAAGAAGATAAAAAAAACCTAAAAGTCAATTGCTCAAAACGGTAAAAAAAAAAACCCTAGCCCCCTTCTCCCTATCATCTTCATCCAAATCTTCTCCTTCCCATTGCCGACACTCTCTCCGCCTCTCAAACTCACCACCACATCAACGTCATCGCACCTCCTTTTCAGTTCGACACAAAACCTCTTCGTTCACTTCATCTCACCGCCACCATCATGCCATATCCTCTTTACTCATCACCTCGCCGGCAACGATCTCTGTCTCGCCTCCTCCTCTCAATTCAAAGCAACAATTCACTCATCCTCTCCTCTCCTCACATACGACATGGTAAGGATTCACGCAAGAATAACAAACAAGCCACACATAGCATATTCAAGAATCAAACAATAACAAAAATAGAGTGTGATCATGATTTTAAAAGAAAGGACTCACAAGGTCGGAGTTAGTCCGACTGTTACGACTTCGGCGACGGTATGAGTTTGGGCATTAATCTGAGATCTTACTAGCTTCCTAACTTCTTCTTCTACGTTGTCATTCTTTTCGGTTATGCACTAAAGAATGATGTAAGTCGTTGTGCCTTCGTCTTCTGTTTTTGTTGCAATGTTGTAGTTGGATCTTACGACCTTTCCTCTCGCGTACTCGTGCGGCGGAAGGTTGTTGTGTGGTGATGACGTGACCGAAAGTTGGTGGTTTCGTCGATTTGCAGGGGATGCGGATTTGAGTTTTTTTAGAAAGTTTTTTTTTTGGTGTGTCGTATTGTATCAACGAATAAGCCAAAACTGTGAATCTGTTGCTGACGGAACCGCTGCTACTTGGGTTGTGTTGTTATGGATCTTGCTAGTTGTGAAGCATCAATATGTTCATTGAAATGCCTCAGTTGTTCCACGTCTTCGAATGCTACACTGAATCTTTGTTGTTCGTCACAGCAGCAGTTGAGTCGTGAGGTGCTTGTGTAGTGATGGAAGGTTGCAAGTTTGTTGATCTTGAGAGTTTGTTTTTGAAGGTTAGAGATTGGTTTAGATTTGAAGGAAGCTTATTGTTGTTTATGAAAAGAGGAAGTTTTGGTTGTATTGAGGGTTTCTACGGTGATTCGGTTTTGGTGGAGATTGAAGAGGTTATACGTGCGGCTTGGTTGTTGTTGTTGAATCCGTGTGGTTGAAAAGATGAAGTGGATTGATGGTTGGAAACAGAGGGTATGATTTATGGTGTCCTCATGAGTAATGGTGGTGATATGCGGTTGTTTGCAGGAAATGGTGAAGGAGGAAGGCCAGGTTGTTGTTGGTGACTTCTCTTGAAGAAGTATTATTTTTCTGGTGAGTTATATGCTTGCAGTGCTGTTCCTTTCTTTCTTTTGAATTCGTTTCTCTCCTTTTTTAAAATCAAATTCCCCCCTTACTTTTTGATTCCTAATTTGCCTTCTACTCTCTTTCTCACTGCCTGAGTTTGACTTGTAATTTTCATGGCAGGTTTTTGTAACAGGGGGTACGGTTTATGTAGTGAATTGTTATTTTCATTTGCAGTGAGGTACAAATTTGCAGCAAGTTATGTCGCTTTCTTCGCGTGGCTTTATGGCTGGTGTGTAACCTTGGGCAAGATAGGTGTGGGCCATGTAGAAATAATAGTTTTTGAAATGCAACAATCATGGGACCAGCTGATAGCCCCTTATTCAGGTGGTGTGTTTTTGGTTTCAATTCACTTTCCTCCATATTATCCATTCACGCCACCAAAGGTTGCATTTAGGAGTAAGGTATTCCATCCAAACATCAACAGCAATTGAAGTATCTGTCTCGACACAGAAGTATGCCATGGGATGACCAAATCATCCTCTTAACCGTTTAATGCAACCGTGCACTCATGCTTTATGTAAACCAAAGATATTTTGAATGATTGCTTTTGTTATTGTTGTCAATGGAACTAAACCCTTGCAAGGGAAATTAATTGTCATTTGTGCATATTCTTGAGACATTTGGTGCAAACTTTCTGGTTGTTTACATGCTATTCCCAACAGATGATGATAAATGAAAAATTTTAATTACCAGCAAGATAATTGTTGCAAAAAAATGGTCTTGGATATTTAAAGTGAAATTGGCTAATAAATGGATATTATGGAAATTAATAAAAATGGATATGGGTTTTGAAAGTGATTATGGATAGAGAATTGGATAAAGAAAAAATGGATAAAGGAAATAGATGGTGGGTTTATGGATTTGGTTATTAATAATTGGATTTGAAAAGAAATGTGGTTAAATGAATTCAGGTGAATATAAAATGAAACATAGTTATGAGATGAAATGGATAATTGGTTTAGAAGAAAGGGTTTAAAGTGGATATGGATTTAATTAAATGGATTTGAAAAGAAATGTGGTTATGGGTTGTACTTTTGGATATGAAGTATGCATTTGGAAACTGAAATGGGGAATGGATATTAAACATGGATAGAATGTAATTAAACCAAAAATGGATTAAAATGAAAAGGGATAATTGGATGAAAAAAATAATGGATAATGACACATAAATGGATGTGGATAGAAATTTGGATATGGATTTAAGAGTTGGTTTAGAAATGAATATGGAAAATATGGAGTTGAAAAATGGATAAATGGATTTAAAATGAAATATGGTTATTTATGACAAAATGGATAATAGGAAAGGTAAAAATGGATATGGATATTTCTAATGGATAATGGAAATGGTTATAAAGAATGAATACAAGAAAAAGATAGGTTAATTAAAAGTGAAAACGGACAAATGGACTGGATACAGATATGATGGTTAGTGGATGAATGTTTAGATGAAAACTATCCATAGGTAGGACAAATTTGGGGTATGACAGTATGACATGTATATGGAAACAAAGTTCAAGTTAACATGTAAAAGTTATAACAATAGTTAAACATGGATGAGGACAAAGTTCAAAGTTAAAATGTATAATTTATAACAAGACTTAAACATGGATGAGGACAAAGTTCAAAGTTAACATGTATAAGTTAAAACATCACTTCAATATGGATACAATTTAAACATTGACAGGTAAAGGTAACAACCAAAGCATACTTGAACAAAGAGACATGTTTATGACAATAACATGTGGGTGAAAGATGTAAACATACAATGGATGACATGTGAGCAAGCTTAGAGATGACAAGTTACAATTCAAACATCATGTGAACAAGTTAAGACATTACTTTGAACATTTAAGCATGGATATTGAGTTGAACATGTTAATACAAGTAGGTAACAACCAAACATGGATATTGAGGTTCAAACATGGTCTTGAACAAAGTGGTAACATCACAAAGGTTCATACAAGAAAACGTGTATACAAAGACATGTTTAAGACAACAACAAGTGTTTAAGGACATCTAAACATGGTAGGATTCAAACAAGTCATATATGCACATCAAGGTTCATACAAAACATGAAAGGAATTCACATGTTATGGACAAAACGGCCAAGCAAAAGGCTCATGGTATGAACAAAGTTTTAGCATACACTAACATGTAAACATACATTTGAAAAATGCATTAAAATCAAGTTGAAACAAAAATGCACAAGTCCACAACAATATTTCGAGTTCATACAATATGCACAAGGTTCATACAAGTTATTATGAGCAAGGAAAGGCAAGGGATCAATCAAAAGTATCGAAAGAACCTTAAGAACCCCCTAAAAATGTCACACACTTTAAACATGGATAAGTGCAATAAAAATAATCATTTTTGAAAATATCTTTTCACAAACTGAAAATAGACAACATTATGAGAATTTAGCAAAAAGAATGGGCCAAAAATCAATTAAAATGAAGAAGTTATGAGGTTTTATTTTGTGAAGAAAATGAAAAGAAATAAGTGGCAAAAAGAAAGGGGTGACCTCCATGGGACTTGCAACTCAAAACTATTGCCAATCCAACCAAACGCGCGCAATTGAATAATGATGGAACCATGAAATAATATAGGAAACTCACTTGGAAACTAGGAAAAATAAAAAGAACTGGGGCGAGGGGGATTCGAACCCCAGTTCTTCAGGCCAAAGGTACACATGTGCGCAGGTTTCTACCACTGGGGTGGTGATACATCCATTGTATCACCCCCCACAAATTAAAACATAAGCCTGACAATGACCTAAATCCTACCCCAAGGTGCCATGGCTGGCTGCTCCTCACCTTGAAAAATCAGTTTTGCAAAACCAAGTGTAACTTTCTCAATACTCCATGAAAATGGATGAAACAAAAACCAAACCTCTCTAGTTTTTCACATGGATTTCAGTGGTACAATTTGTTTTGGCTAAAAGTGCATCCATTTTAAAACATGATAGCATGACTCAAAAGACTTCAAAATTACATTTTCTCTAGCACAGTCTCACACAGTTATGAATAACATCAATTAATGGTTCAAACACATCACATATACCAAAACAAACATGTTCCTAATCAATGCACATCAAAGTATAACATATTTCAAGAAGTTCAAGTTTCAAGTGGACTTACGTCTTGGAGCAAACTTGGAACTTTCAAGATGGTTGCTACAGAACTGGTTGGATGATTGGAACACCTTCAATGTACCTCTAATGAAGCCTTAGAATGCTTTGAAACAAGAGCAACCAACTGAAACAGAAAATGCCTCCCCTCTTACAAAATGTGGAAAGTGGCTAAAAGGGAACTTCAAGCAAATGAAGTAACATAAGTAAAACAAGGTTTGGAACAGTTTAGGGATGTTTTATGAAGTGTGTTGGATGTGTTGGAGTGTTTGAAACTGGTCAGAATCAAGACTTGGCTTGAAAAATGCAAAAAGTCAACAAAATGAGGTTTTGAAAGCTGACTTTCTGGTTTTGATGGTTTTTGAGGAAGATGAAGGTTTGGACACCTTCATGGATGGTTTGTGATGTGTTTAAAGAGTTAGATTGATGGTTTGAGGTGTGGAGAAGACAAATGGTGAGTTTGTGCAAGATGAGGTTTTCTCAGCACAATAGGAAGAAATGCAAGTTGCTGGTTTGGGAGGTTTTGAGGAATGGTCTATTAGGTTTTTTTTTGTGTGTTAGAGGCTTGGAATGAGCCTCTATTTATAGGGCAAGATTGAGGATCAAAGCTCTGCAGAATTCCAACTTGGTTGTTCACTTGGTTTGGTTGAAATTCAAGTGGTGGTTTCATGGATTTTGGAGTTCCAATGTGAGGAACTGTCATACCCCAAATGTTACCCTCAGATTCTGATAATTTCATATCATTCTAAGTCGGTCTCTGTTTTCGCATTTTTAGTAAACATATCATTAATCATGCATTTTCTTTTTTCCATGTCATTCTTGACTTTTATTTATTTTATTCTTATGATTTGTTAAATAATTATTTTAGATTTATTTGGAGGTTATTTAGTTTAATTTCAATTTGGGCTCATCTTTTTATATAATTTATATTTAAGTTAGTTTATTTTTATTTTTAAACTTAATTTAATTTAATTTTAATTTTAGTTTAATTTTTATATTAGTTTAGTTAATTAGATTATTTTTAATTTAGTTTACTTTTAATTTTAATTTGATTTAGTTAGATTAATTTTATTAATTTGGTTTAGTTTAATTTTAATTTTAATTCTAATTTAAGTTAGTTTTTATTTAGTTTTCATTTTTATTATTTTTCTTTTGTTAAAAAATCATAAAAGATACTTAGAGTCCATTTTCTTTTAGTTTAAATATAATATAAAAAAAATACAAAAAATAGCAACTTTAAAAAGACTTTTGATCCCACTATGAGCCTACGCTACATGCCAAATACTACTCCAAAGACCTGCTCCAAAACCTTTCAAACTTTGACCATCTTGTTTTTTTAGCAACATCAATGATACACTAAAATGGACCGTGCATTTCTCTGATCTCAAACTCTTGCTACATCCTGTAACACCAGAAACCTGCTTCTGCGTAAAACCAACAACAGACACCAACTTGCACATTGAAAATGACACAACCAAAATCAATGACATAACTTATTACAATCAACAAAGCTTGAGCATTTGAGAGTGATATATCGGCAATGTTGGACAAGCTTGAAACTTAGTAAGCAAGTCTGATTTTGATTTTAAAAGGGAGATGAATAGAAATTGAAGGGAAAAAACAGAAAATACGACCAGACTTCCCATCTCAGTAACGCCAAAAAAAAAGCACCTGCCTTCTTGACTCGATTAAGCTACGTGCTGATTATCACTGTTTTCCTACCCTCATCAACCAGCAACCTCTCGCAACTCCTTTCCGTCGACCCCCCTTCATTTTTACGCACCACCACCGGCCTTTGTTTCTCAATAAACTTCGACCCTCATTCTTTCAACAACCTCAAAACCACCGCAAAACCCACGAACCACATCACACCCTCCAAAACACTCTGTTACAACTTGCATACCAACAACACCTTTGACATCTTGTTTACCCTCACCATTTCTTGGTTTTTAATTGAAGCCACAACTCCACTCCACTACAGAACCACCACAAAAAACCTCATCTCCGATTTGCTCGGACAAGGCACAACTCACGGCCGCCGTCATTTCATCGCCGGTGACCGTCGTCCAAACCACCCTGTACACTTTCCAAACCGCAAACTGTAAGCCAGCACAACCAGACGCTGCGCCGCTGCTGAAGAGAAATGGCGATCAAGAAAGGAAGTCGTGATAGTGTGAGGTTTGTTGTGTTCCTTGCGTGTTCTGCAATTTTGAAGAGATGTTGTTGTTGTTCTGATTCTTCAAGTATATTGAGAATAGCTGTAGCGCGAATTTTTGTGGTTTCGAATCACTATCGCTTGGGTACTACAGTTTGATTAATTTTTTATCCTATTAAGCTGATTAAGGAAGGGAAATAGATGTCTCCAATTAACCCTGCTTGCAAACTGAGGTTAAAAAGTCAAAACTGTTGGTTTACAGATGCTACCAGAAGGGGGATTCGTCTTTTAAGGTTATTTTGCCTAAGAACATGGTGTTTGGACTATTTGTGAGGTCTTTGAGTAAGGTGTTTAGATTTGATGCTTTTGATTGATATATGAAGGTACTGGATTATGGGTGTTTGATTAGTATGCTCGCTAAGATTTTTGTAATCTTATGCCTACGTATTCTCGAGAGAGGGAAATCAGAGCGATCATAGTTCCTCCTATTCTAGGGGAGGAAAAAGGTTGTTTTGGTGTCTTGTTCAAAGCCCAAGACATGAAGATAAAGGTGGTTTGTATCTTGTTCAAAGGCCAAGATGTGAAGCTAAAGGGTTTTGGATGGGAGAGAATTTGTCATCTCTAAAGAGGAGTTATTGATGTATGCTGTGAGCAAGGCACAACTTTGATGCTAAAAGGTTGATTGACTCAACTGGGGTTTTGACTCCGTTGGGGAAAATGTATCTTGTATAAAGCCCAAGATGGAGGCTGAAAGGGTTGGACTCAACAAGAGAGTACTTTTATGTGTCCTGCATAAAGCCCAAGACAGAGGCTAAAAAGAAAAGTTGACTCAACAAGAGAGTATTGAAGAGGTGATTGACTCAACAAGAGAGTCTTTTATACTCAACAAGAGTGTTTTGCTGTCTCGTACGAGGCCCGAGATAGAGGCTAAAAGGAAATCGACTCAATAAGAGAGTCTTTTATACTCAGCAAGAGAGTGTTTTATATGTGTCTTGCATAAAGCCCAAGACGTAGGCTAAAGGTTGACTCAACAAGATAATCTTTTATACTCAACAAGAGAGTGGATTTTATATGTCTTGTACCAAGCCCAAGACGGAGGCTAAAAGGGAGACTGACTCAAAAAGAGAGTCTGAAAAGGTTAGCTCCGCTGGGAAGAGTTATTGTACAAAGCCCAAGAGGAGGCTATCTTACTGCTGAGGATTAGATCCATAGGCAGGCCCAAGGGTGGGGAACTCTCATGAGAGAGACCGGGTTTCAGAGTGATCCATGTTTTTTTCTATGTTTGAAAGGAACTTGAGAATGTCTTTGAGACTCAAAGGGGTTTAGACTGTCCAAGTCTAGAGTTTTATCTATTGTACAATGCCCAAGAGGAGGCACAGGCATTAAGGGATGAGTATCATCCCTAACATGGCCAGAAGTTTGACACTGGAAAGACTGCTCTAGCAAAGGATGACTAAGCTCTGTCTTATACCTTTAAGAGGTCGTTAGGGTCCTTGTATTAAGCTTAAGAGAAGGCATGAGAACTTCTAAGAAGCCGAAGGGTCCTTGTAAAACGCCCAAGAGGAGGCGGGGATGCTTTTAGGAAGCATGTGGGTCTCCAAACCAAGAGAAGTTCAAGAAATGCAATTCACAGAGAAGAGATCATTCCAGGAAAGTTTGAGAATTTGGAAGAAACTCAAGAGATGCTATTCACGGAGAATAGATCAACTCTGGGGAGTAGAGTTTCTTTGATAATTTCTAAGAGTGACAGTCTGAGAAAAGGTTCACCGAGAATATTATTTAACCCCAAGAGAAGGGAAGATTGTATCTGGAATCCTACGGGGGATCTAGTTTTGTTTGTATTTAAGAGTGACCAACAAGGCTTTACCTAGTGCTAGACGTAGTTGCCGGGGAAAACTCTAAATAACTATACCAGTATTACACAGTGGATATTTTACAAGTATATAAAAGCATGTGAAAGAAGACTTACAGTGAAATAGCCCCACAATACAGTTATATACATATGAAAGAGATAAATGAAAGCGGATAAACACTTACCTGTTGTAGAGCTTCCATGTTGTTTTGTTAGTTGTTCAACAAAGAAAGCTTTGCTGACAATATTATATTCAAAATCAAAGGAGAAAGTGCTTTGAAAAGTTGTTGGGGCTTACAGCTCAAGGAGAGGCTCAGATTTTAACGATGATTGCACCGTTGTTTTGAAAACTGTACAGAGGGACTTATACAATGTGTGAGGCCCACAAAGTTTTTGGTTTCAAAAAGGGGTTGGGTCTTATACTCTATTCGAGGCCCAAAATGTTTTTGTTGAAAAGGAATGGGACTTATAGCTCGAGGAGAGGCCCAGTTGTTTTTGTTAAAAAGGCGATCGCGCCGAGATTTTTCTTTTAACGCAGAGGGACTTATACAATATCTGAGGCCCAAAAAGGTTTTGGTTAAAAGGGGATTGAGTCTTACACTCTATTAGAGGCCTAAAGAGTTTTTTATACAAGAGATGGGGCTTACAACTCAAGGAGACACCCAGATGAAAAACAACGATCGCACCGTTATTTTGAAATCTGTACCGGGACTTATACAATGATTGAGGCCCAAGTTTATTTAGGTATAAAGGGGGGTTGGGTCTTACACTCTATTAGAGGCCCAAGAATGTTTGAAAATGGTTGATGAGGGTGGAATCAATCAAAACCCTAATTTCATCATTTTAAAAGTAAATTCTCAAAGAAAATCAATAAAAAATAAAACACCAAATAATCTTGAATAAACAACTTGTGATTTTTGGTTAAGGTTTGAAAAATGAGGTTTTAATCACAAGATGAATTAAAACTCATTTGGTTTTGATTTTTCAAGGTGAATATTCACTTTTAAAATGTTTAAAACAATTAAAAATGAATTTATTCATAAAAATACCAACTATATTAAATAAATAATATAAATTTGATTTTTTTGTGGAGTAAAATATTTCAACATTTTTGTGATTTTTTACAAAAATAACCAATAAAAAATAATTAAAATTGAGGAAGTTATTAATTTTTCAAATCATTAAAAATAATAAGAAAAATAACAAAATATGAAAAAGTGGTATAAAAGAGGATCTGGGGCGAGGGGGATTCGAACCTCAGACTTCTTGTGTACAGTGTGTGCGCCTTACCACTGGGGTGGTGATACATCCGTGTATCAAACCCCAACCACAAATATACAAGGCTTGCCTTGTTCTTGGCCTGGCCAAGGAAAGGCAACGCAAGGCTTTTGGTCAGAAACGTGAAGGCTATAACTTCCTCATTTCTCCATGGATGGAGACAAAATTTATATGCATCTGGCCTAGAATTTCCCAAGGAATCCAATGGTGGTTGTGGTGGTTTTTCCAGAAAATCAATCCTCCTCAAAACCCGATAGTGGTTTTGAAATAGGCCATAATGTGCATTTTCTGTGCTACCTCTTGGTACAGCCACGAATTACATGATGAATTGGTTCAAACACAACACATATAATATGTATGAGATGTGCATGAGCAGTGGACCTCAAAGCAAGGCATATTTTAAAGAGTTCAAGTTGAGATGCTTACCTCTTTAGGAGCTTTTTGGGCAATATGTCAAGTGCCTTGTTCCAAAAATGTTTTGATGCTTTGAAAACTCTCAAATGATCCCTTATAAGCTTTTAGGATGATTGGAATCAGCTGGAAAACTCAGGAATGGAAATTGGCCCTTTCTTGCAAAAGGGGCAAAAATGGCCAAAATAACAACTCTCTCAAATGGTGTTCCAGATGTGTGGAACCATTTGGGACAGTTCAAGGATGATATTTGGAGTGTGTTTGAGGTTTTATCTGGTTTTAAAAGTGACTGAATCAAGACATGGCTTGGAAAATGCAAAAAGGCCCAATTTTGAGGTTTTGAGAGGGGACTTTGTGATTTTGGTGTTACAGGTCACTTGTGAGAGTTTGGACAGCTTAGATACGACATATTGGATGTGTTTGGATCATGAGCTATGATGAAATTTCTCTCTAACTAAAAATCTCAGAGTTACCTTGCTAAAGAAGGCATTTTTGCCTAGAGAAAGAGATTTTGAGGAAAGCAAGTGTTGTAGTGCTTTGGTGTACTTAAACTGAGCACAAATGAGCTCTATTTATAGTAGAGCAAGTTTGTTTTGGCTACAATAGTGAATGGCAACTGCAGTAGAGGTTTGACAAATGTTGATCAATAGGAATCCAAGTCCCCTCTAGCCATTGACTAGAGGTTAGAGCACAGGCCTATGGTTCTTTGATTCAGATCTTATCCTTGACTCATTCAGTTAGAAATGGATCGGTTCATATGCCACCTTGGTGCATCCATTGAAGGCTCCAAAACAAAATTGGAGTTTTGTCCCCTCTTTAGGGTTTTTTAGGTTTAGCATGCTATTTTTAGTTCCAAAGACGTGGAAGGCTTATGGATCAGTGTTTGTCCCTCCTTGGTCCCTCCCTGAGGTGTTCAGATGGATAAGCATGCTTGTCATTTGCACAAATTGCTCAAATCGAGCAAACTGCACAAATCTACCTAGTTATGACAGTTGCAGCAAGGCATATTGCCACTGTCATAACTCTTAGCTCAAATGGAATTTCATGGGGTTCTTGGCCATTTTGGAAAGCTCTCATATGATACAACATATGTGTGATCATAATTTGTCTTGGCAATTTTTGGATCCAAGTGAAAAATTCAAATACATTTTGGAAAAAGTGAAACAAAATCTGACTTAGTGAAAATTTCACTAAGTGTTGGAAAAAGTGACATTTCATGTTTTCAGCCATTTTGGTCCAACCATAACTCTAAATCCATGATGAATTGGAATGAGGTGTAGTTGACACTTTTAAAGTATGCCATGAGAGCTAAAAATCCATCTTTGGATCAACCCAAATGGTTGCTTGGATCTCAAGTTATGATCCTTGGAAGTTGGTACCCTAGCCACTTTGTTCCATAACTTAGAAAATTTCTAAGTTTTTTATGGTTACCCCTTTTACAAGTTATCCCACTTTTCTTGATTTTTATTTATGAATGATGATTCAAATCACACATTAACATCATTTTAGGGTTAGGGGACCATAATTGATAAAAAAAATCAAAAAGTCAAACTTTGACTTTTGGGCACAATTGACTTTTTATCAGATGAACTCCAAACTGTGCGATCCTCTATAAAATCAAGTCCTTGACCTAAATCAAACTTGATGGATTGATTTCATAGGTGTTATAGGGTGTATTGAATCATGTCCCAAGGTTTGGGAGCATGTCCGGGTCAAAAGTTAAAGGCACAAATGACTTTTTCCGCGAAACCCTAACCGTGGTTCTGATGAACCTGAAACTTGGGAATCAAGCGTCTTGGATCAATCCAATGTTGAAAATCGATCAATGTGGTGTGTTGGAGACCCTCAAATCATGTCTTGAGGTCTTGGCTCATGCTTTGTCCCAAAAGTCAACTTAGGGGTGAATTAGGTCATGAAACCCTAATTCCTGATTTTTTTGTTAAATGCAACCCCTGAGGTTAAATTGACTTGATGGTTGGGTCCATGTGGTCCATTGGAGTATCTTGGGTTATGCTTTAAAGCATTGGCTCATGCCTAGAGGAAAATTTCCATCTGGAGGCCTTGGTCGACCAAAACCCTAATTTGGTGACACTGGCGATCTTGAGGCTTGATCCACTCAGAATGCTGCAAACTTGTGCTTAATTATTGCTGTGGGAGTCCTCTTGATCCATTGTGGATGTTTAAGAGGTTTAGACAAGTTGAAGATCATGTCATTCCTTGATTGATCCTTTGTCTAAGAGCTCTGAGAGGGCTTAAAACCCTAATTATTGTTTGTAGTGAATGTTCACCCATCTTTGGGGAGACTGAGGAGGTATGATGGTTTACCCATATTGTGATGATGATTTGCACAATGATGGGAAATCTTGGTGGCATTGTGAGTTTTCTCCTCCGAATTTCATGTTGCGTTGTAATCTCCTTTTTCCAATTTTACTATTTCGTTTCACCAAACCACGTTTTGCCATTTGAGGAATGGTTGTGCATCAAGGTTTTTGTAACCCTCTCTACTTGTGGAACTGGGTCGATCCAGTGACCCTAGACCGACCCACCTTGTTTTCTTCTTCGTGGGCCTGTTACGTTTTTTCTTTCCAAGCCCATGTTCCTTGTAGTTAGTTTCTTAAGTTTTAGTTTAGATGTAATTAGCATTTCAATCAGTTTTTATTCAGAATGTAGTGATTATTTTAAGGTTAGTGATGTTAAGTTTAGCAACTATTTTAATATTAATAATTTATTTTAGGTTTAGTAAAATATTTTTAGGTGAGTAATTTATTTTAAGATTAGTTCTCTAGGATTAGTTTTATGATTAAGTAATTTTAGTTATTTTGTAGTAAAAAAAAACAATTTAGATATTTGGTTTATAAGTTTTAAAAATTTAATTCCATTAGTCTCATCAGAATTTAGTTAATAGGTTTACTTAATTTTTAGTTTTAAATTAATTAGTTTATTAGATAATTAACTTTATAATTAGCTACTTAATTTCTTTTAAAATTAGTTTAGGATTTAGTTTGATTATTAGTTATTTAGCTTTAATTAGATTTTAATCCATTTTATCTTTAATTAGATTTTATTTATTTAGATTTTTATTTAATTCTTAATTTTATCTTGATGGAGAGAGGCCTCTTGAGTGTATACACACTTGGTTTAATTTTATCTTCAACGAACTTGTAACAAGACCAATTTGCACTTGATTTTTGATGGAGAGAGGCCTCTTGAGTGTATACACACTTGGTGGGTTGATGATCAATCCAAGACATTGACTGATTAAATAAAGATCCTCTTGATTCTCTTGGTGGAAAACCCTAATTCAGATGAAACAAAGCAAAAGGCAACTTGATCAAGGTTAGGGTTAGCAATGCAATGTATGATGCTCCTAGAATGATGATTGAATATAGGGTCAAAATTTGGGGTATGACAGTTGCCCCTATTTAAATAGCTTTACTGAATGACATGAGTGGTGACAACCCCTCATGGAATCTAGGTGAAAGGTATTTAAATACAGAAATAGCCAAAAAATTTGTCCCTAGATGCAATGGTATGCTATGATATAGACAAAAATAACTTACTCAGACAATGCTAGGAACAAAAAAAACATGCAATGAACTCTAGTATGATGATCCATGATGAAGTGACAAATGCACAATGCGGACAAAGACGACAATGAGTAAATACTCGCTGGGGATAACATAAATTGGGGAAAGAAAAGGACCACACTGGGGATACCAAAGTGGTTGATCAACAGGTTCAGACATGACTGGGTATCACTGAGGAAATCAAACAAGATCAAGACCTTCTCATAAGAGATCAGAGACAGGAAGGAATCCTCATAACGATAGGATACATAACAAGATCCTCGTAACAATAAGATTAGGCAAACAGAAATCCTCATAACAATATGATGCAAAGCGGGATGAGATCCTCATAACAATAGGATACAAAACAAGATCCTCGTAACAACATTATTAGGCAAACAAAGATCCCCATAACAATAGGATGCAAAGCGGGATGAGATCCTCATAACAATAGAATAAACAGAAGATCCTCATAACAATAGGATTGATGAAGAAAGAATCCTCATGACAATAGGAGATAAAATAGGGTAAAATCCTCATAACAACAGGAATGACAAAACAGATTCTTATAATAATAGAATCAACAAAAGGGCTCCTCATAACAATAGGAAACATAGATTCTTATAACAATAGAATCAGTGAAACAAGATCCTTATAACAACAGGATTGAGAACAGGTTAAAATCCTCATAACAATAGGAAAGGCAAAACATATTTTTTTATAACGATAGAATCAACAAAATAAGTTCCTCATGACAATAGGAAACACAGATTCTTATAACAATTGAATCAGTGAAACAGGATCCTTATAACAATAGGAATGGCATATATTCTTATAACAATAGAATCAGTGAAACAGGATCCTCATAACAATAGGATTGGTCCAAAATTCCATATAATGATAGGAGATAAAATAAAGTTCCTCATAACAATGAGATGAAATCCTTATAACAATAGGAATGTGTTGACAATACCCTTATAATAATAGGGATGGCAAATGAAGAAGGAACCCTCATAACCATTGGATTACCAAGCCAAAGAGGATCCTTATAATAATAGGATCAACAACATACAATATTGGAGTTTTCAAACATCCAATCTTCTAAAAATTCCTTAATTTGAAGAGATCAAATGGGATTTTCAGGAACCATCAGGAAAATACAGGGTAACAACTCTTCTGTACGTGCCAAGTCAATTGGACTTAGACCGCGAGCGAAAGTATTACGACCAACTTCCGACGGATTGGTGCTAGTAACAACTAGACTTCAAGGGGATATTGGTGACAACCAAAACAAACTTACCAATGACAATTGGATTTGAAGCAGACTAAACTGGGGAAAGAAATATTGGTAACAAACAATACTTCAAGACACCAAGAATAAACAGACTGGCGAACACCAATGACAACTGGGGAAAAGATATATATATATATATATATATATATATATATATGGTGACGACCAAAGGGAAAAGAATCCTCAACATTAGTAACTCAAACAAAAGTTCCACATGATGGACACTGGGGAAACATTCTCAAACTTGATGATTACATATATTAATCGTTAGATCAAACTGAGAGTGCTATCAACTTAGATTTCAGTGGGGGTTTACAAATGGTATGACAGTGCCTTTGCAACCTTGAGGCTTCTTGGGGGTATACAACCTTGCTGGGTGACTGGGAAACCTCATCGGGGGTCTCAAAAGGGATGTAGGACGGTTGATCTATGATCATATCTTCTCAAATAAAGAGAAAGGCCAATTGAATTTTCACCAAACTTCACAGAGTGATGCCACTTGGTGGAAGAAAAGTCGATAACCTTGACGACTTGTTGGGGATAAACAAACTGCTTGGGAAAGAGCTTGCCATTTGTCATCCAAAATAGGAAGTTTAAGAACCAAACAAGTTCCTCAAATAGAAAGACCGCCACCTATTGTATGGGTACAAATTCCAAGAAGATGCTATAACACTGCTGGAGAAGAGTGGAATTGTAAGAAACTCACAGATAAACATCCACTTTACTAAGGAAGTATGAGGCTAAGGAATTCTGAAGTCGCCAACCGAGAAGTCTTGTGTCAAGCCTGTTACAACTGCTTGAAGTGGATACTCACTGGGTAGTTGCCATTACCACTTGGGGTAGATACTCACGGAGGAATCACCCAAACATGTCAGAGTTGCTTGAGGTAAAGACTCTTTGGGGATACGTGTAAGGCAGATTACCAGAGCACACTTTCTTAGGAGAAGACTTAGTTCTACACTAAAAAACTGTATGATGGACAACAAAAAATCTTGTGACCAGGACCAACTTCAATTCTCAAATGCCCCACATCACATGGTTTATGAGAAGAAGTCATCTCAAGAGGATTTTACAGAAAACTAGCCATAACAATGCCCGTGTCTTCGAACTCTTGGAGAGGTTTGTAACTGCCTCAGATTGGCTGTATTCTTGCATAACATAGTCTTCGAATCAAGCACGCCGGTGACAACTGGTCTCCATGGAGGGACTGGGGATAACTAGGTTACCAATACCAATAACGTCGGTAACAATCGGGAAACAAACTTGCCCCTGCTTAGAAAAGGTCTTTAGGTAACATGCCCCTGGATATGGTCAACTTCCGAAAAATGATTGGCAATTTACTCATCAGGGTTTTAAGTATTGAAAGATTAAACTCATCACTGATGTTCATATGAAAGCTTCTACGTCCTCAAGCAATGTTTGCACGCAGAAAATGTTGATTCTAAAATTGCTAATTCAACACAAATGTTTGTCTTGAAGTTTTTATTGAAAAAAATATCGCAATAACTTGTGACCGAATCAACAGTTAGGACATTCATTAATTTTATTTTTCAAAGCCAACACAACTTTTGAGTATAGCTCAAAGGAGTCAGGAAAAGTTATCTCAATGAGTATGCCTTCAAAACAAACCTGCTTCAATTAGGTCTTTTAAAGATTGTAACGTGGCTTGGTTCACGGTTTATGAAACAAAGGATATAAGACTCAAAGTTTATTTGTACCCACCCAATCTTCGTGATGTTCTCTAATCCTACATTTAGTTTAAGCTTGATGCAAGCAGTCATCTCTTAAGAGGAGTTTTGATATGGTTGGGAAACCACTGAGGCTTTGGATACGACAGTCACTTCACCTTTTATCTTTGGTGCTTGGTCATAAGACCTTTGTTACTTATTGAGGATTTTTAACAAGAACGCCAGTGACAACTGGACTTCAAGAAATGACTGGTGACAACCAGATTTTTAACAAGATGCCAGTAATAACTGGACTTTGGGCACCAATGACAATTGGACTTGACCTTTGTTTTCGCTTTTCACGTTTTTCACTCTTTATTTTCCCTAACTTTTTCCTGGACAGAGTCTTTTGAATTTGACCTAGAAATCCAGCGGAATGCCCCAGTTTTGCCTAAATCTCCTTCATAGGTTTTTATTTAGCGGGCTTTTCTCTTTTCATCATTTTTTATGAACAAATCGTGTGAATCTAAGACTTGTTGAATGGTTTGTGACTGCCTCGCTCCTTAACTAGTACAAAATAGTTTTAGGATACCAATGACAATTGGATTGTTGAAATGATATCAGTGACAACTGGATTTTATGATACCAATGACAATTGGATTTTTGACTCCTAACCTCTTAATGTGTGAGGGTACGGTGAAGTGGATCCTCTGATGTTCACTCTTCTTTATGAATGTTTGGATGCTCGATCAGCTTAACTGAAAACTACCCTGCCCCTGGTTAAAAATGAGGGTTATTTTTTTTTTATTTGGAAGAAAACTCCTACTTCAAGGCTCGAAGGGGTTAACAAGGGATTATATTCCTTATATCTCCAGTGTTTGAAAAACTAAAACAATGCCTTACATCATCAGCAGGTTTTATTCAAAAGCATACAATAAAAGATTTTGCAGTTGATTTTCGTCATCCTCCTTTCAATTCTTTGCCTAAGCAAGAGATTGGGTGGTATTTGGCATTATAAAGCAAAAGAGCATTTAAAATGAGTGAATACGAATGGATTTCTTCAAGACAAACATAATCATTGCATTAATCATTCAAAATAACAAGTCCTTACAACGCCAAAACAAATGTATTAACAAACACAGAATGTTACATATGAAAAGAAGCAAATGAGCTTAAAATCTGACAAGATATAGCCAAAAGAAACAGTCTTCTGCATCAATTCACCATGTGCAAGGAAGAGCCTGCTCCATGCTCTAGCAAAAGGGTGATTTGAACTTGGGGCTTGCATATTTTGAAAGATAGAACCCCTTTTGAACCAACTCTTTCACCTTCTCCGTGAGGACATAACACTCCTCAATGTCGTGGCTGAGTGCCCCTTGGTGGAAAGCACAGAAGGCGACAATCTTGAAGTAGCTCCTATGGATCATCGGAATAGCCGGTGGAGTTCCTTTCTTGATCAAACCCTTTTGTAAGAGGACATGGAACAACTTGGCATAAGATACAAGGATGCCCCTAGACTCACCGCTCTGTTCAGCTGGCTGATTAGTGGAGGAAGAAGAACCATCCTGACGTTGGGAGAGGACCAAATCTTTGACCAGAGTAATCAGATGTTTTTTAGCAGTCTTCAAGTTTGCAACCTGATCTCGGAGCTCTTTATTTTCTCTTTCTTGGTTGTCCACCAAAGCCTTCATTGTAGTAGAAAATGTTCCCATGTGGGCCTTTAGGGTGGCAATCTCCTCGTGAAGCGCTTGGTTTTCTTGTTCCAAATGATTCATCTTCACTTGCAATTGGCTTGAGTACTGAGGTGATAAATTTAGTGAACTTGAGATGACATAATGAGTTTATGTTGAAGAAATACAATGCAAATGTGACAAGAGATACAAAATTCAAGATGCAATGCAAGTCTTGTGGAACTTAAAAATATTTGTGTAGTGGGGAAATTTGTGAGTGTAAGCTATTGATTAACTTAACTCAAAATTGCAAGAGTCGCCACCACACTTTTATTTTATCCAAAAGGAAAGGAAAAAGAGCGAACAAAACCTAAAGAGTTCTAAAACAAGAACAAACAGAGAATGGGTAAGAGGGTTGGTTACGCTAAGGGAAGGTGGCAGCACCCAAAATGTCTATAGTACTCTACGGGAACCCTTTGAAATATCTACACTTTTTGGTTTGAAAAGTGATATTGACGGCTGATCAGAACCTAAGTTGGGCCAAGGATGACGTCTGTGATGCCGGGTGTGAGTGATGAGGAGGGGCTGTACCTGCAAGGCACTCCGATGCTAAAGTAAGAATTGGGAGAGAAAGAGAAAGGCAAGTACAAAGAATGTATTTCGTAGGGTGAACTTTGGATACCTGACCCTCTCAAACGAGAGGGTTCTTATAATGCCCCCAGCGCGTGGCCAACAGTCCCTATTTTCGGGGCAGAATAACCGTTTCCCGAAGAATAAGTAACTGCCAGAAACTAGCCGTGGGACGTGCAGAGGTGCCCGAAACTAGCCGTTGCCACGGGCAAAGGCTCAGTTGCGGGCACGAGTGTCGTGACTGTTTCTGGATGGTGGAGTCGTGCGTAACGGGCAAGAGTTACCGGGGAGGGGTAGGTGACCCTTGGGGTGATCCGACCATATTTGCCCAGTAGGGGGCAAAAAGGTAAATGCTGCCCTAAATTGGTTGGACTTAGGCAATTGGGTCGTTCTGGGAGCAGAAGTGGATTAGGCCATGCCTAGCCATTGGTCCAGTCCGGAATAGGATCCCCCTAAGTCGTTGCTCCCGAGCATGAGAGTGATGACTTAAGGGTAACTCACAGTCCCAGGGAGATCTAGAAAGGATTGTCGCTTGCCGACGAGATAAAGTTATTCTACGATGCCTGAGGGAGTTGGTACTCGCGAGATACGTAATGTTGTCCGGCGTGCCCGACGTACGGGGAGCCCAACGTTTGATGTGATCTGAAGAGGTGGGGCGCCACGTATGCCTCGAGGCCTGTGCTGTATTAAATGCGTCATGATTGCTAGGCTAGGGTCATGATGATTCCCCTAGCCGCTTGTGCTCATGCACGTGCCTTCAGAATTCCTATAAATAGAGGGAGAAGTTGCTCATTTGCACTTTTCACTTCTCTCTCCTCCTTTGTTTCTCTGTCTTAGCTTTCCTGTTCGCTGCCGTTCAAGCCGCCGTCCGACCGCCGTACTAGCTCCGAGCACCATCTTCCACCCTCTTATACTCCCTTGACCACGTAAGTTGCTCATATTCACTCTAGTTTCTAGCTTTTCTTCCTTCTGTTTTTCTAGAATACATGCGGTTAGGCTGATTTTAGGTAGTATAGTAACAGTTTCCGGCGACTGTTGGCGGAGGACGGTGGTTTTGCCACTTTTTGCTGTTGTCGTAGTAGCCAGACCATTAGGAGCTTAGGGAGTTATGTGGCTTTTGGCGCCGTTACGACGATGGGCGCGTTATTCGTCGGCGGAGCTCACGAACTTTCCGGTGTACCTATGAGTTTTTTGGCAGGTTCATGAGTTTTCCGGTAGGCCTTTAAATGGAATTCTGGGTAGTAAACCGGGAAGAATCTCCCCGGGTGCGTTGGAGGGGTTGCCCCGGGCATCCCCTCGTGCCAAACTTGTGTCATTTGAGTAGAGCTTAGGCCAGAGACGTCACCCTCGGGCCTTCGCGCGCCCTTTCACTTGACTAGTAGTGGAAGGGTGGATTTGATTTTGTCATTGAATTCACTTTTGTCCTTTGCTTTTTAGGTGAATAACATGGCTTGTGAACATGAAGAAGAAATTCTCATAGACTCGTCCGAGGAGAGCTCCTCGGAGAGTAGCGACACTGAAGTTACAGCCACTCCCAGCAATGTCGGCGAGACTCCACCTGAGAGGACCTCCGCGGAGGAGTGGATAGTCGCAGAGCCCACGGAGCATGCCTTCATTTTTGCCTCGTTTCCCAGGGATGCTTTCACGACCGTGGGGGCTGAATGGGAATGAAAGGTGCATTTTCCTGGTGAACATGACCGTATCTGTACGAATTACGGGGAGAGGTTTCCGATGTATGAGTACGTCTTCAAGGACATAGGGCTGAGGCTGTCCTTCACTAACTTCCAGAGATCTGTCTTCGTGCATCTGGACTTGGCTCCCTCACAACTGCATACCAATTCCTTAGCATTCATCTGTGCATTCGAACTGACGTGTGAGTTCCTAAAAATAGGAGCCACCCTCCCCTTATTCTTTACAATCTTCCATCTCCAGAGGCAAGTCTCGGGAAGGAAGTTTGGCTAGGTTTCACTGAAGCTGGTAAAGAAGTTGTTTAAACCATTCTCTGAGTCCATTAGGACTTTTAAAGAGAGATTCTATGTTATCGAGCCCATGTCAGAGGCAGCCCAGGACTCCACGTATGTCTGGGAGGTGTCTACTGATGAGAACGGGGAGAATCTTCTTGACGAGCAGAGCAAAGTAGTGGCAGATAGGTTGTTGAAGTTCCCCTTCTGCTGGAGTGGGTCTCATTTTTCCCAGGGAACTGACCAGTATCTTGCCCAACCGAAGATGCCGGAAGATGACGACAAAGCCGACTACGTGGCGCTGGGGAATTATGTCAACAGTTTTACCCCTGCGGAGTGCTGGACTAAGAGCGGGAATCCAATCTTCGAGGAAGATGGCAGGCAGAAGGTGGAGAGTCATTACATCAACACGAAAGGGCTTCTTGAGTGCCGGACTCACGATAACGCTCTAAAATTGCTCGGTAGTCTTTATTTTTTAGCTTGTTTAGATTATTCTCTTCCTCGTTTGCTAAAGCGCCCGTTATGTTTTTGCAGGTGAAATGCCTTCTGCACATGAGCGGATGGTAAGAAATGCCCAGGCGAAGGACAACGGCGGCGTAACGAGTGTCACCTCCACAGACGGGGTCAAGGAGCTCCTCGCCGATGCCGCCTCCTGTCCAGGGTTCCCCAATGCCCAGAACCTCAAGGTTCAAGTGAGTTCGGCAGAACGAGTTGGTGAACCTCAGTCGGGCGGGGGAGAAGAGTAAGTTCAGCTTCCTCCATGCCTTCATAACAAAAAATTCTTCGAAGTCTCCTCCTTAACGGTTCCTTGGACGGAGTCTCTGAAGCTCGAGGGAATGGACCGCCCAAGCAAGAGGACGATGTTGGCACAGGATGCCTCCGCCCTGATTAGGGTCCTGGAGATGGCTGCGGTCTATGCTGAGGACGATTCCCATCATGATGCCGAGTTGAAGAAGGCCCAAGCCGCGATGGCGGTCTTGGAGGAGAAGGTGAAGAAAGCTAAGGAGGAGGCTAGGGTTGCCAAGGAGGAAAGGAAAAAGTCTCAGGAGGAGCTGACCAAGATCTAAGGGGAGAAGGACACCCTGGCTGCAGAGAAAAAGGCTGCGGAGGATTTGGTCGAGCAAATAAGGTCCGTTGCTGCCCCTGTTGGAGATGAACACGAGTGTCTGAAGGAGCTGAAGACCCGGGCTGAGTTGGTTGCCCGTATTTTGCAGGCGGAGGATGACGTCGAAGCCATCAGCGAGGATTCTTTCAACAACGTTGTTGCGCAGCTGAAGCTAGTGAACCCCTGTGTCCAATTGTCCACTAAGGGGACCAGTTTCCTGTACCATGTGGAAAATGGAAGGATCGTCATCCCCGACTTTCTCCAGATCAACGGGGAGCATGCCTGAACTCTCCAGGAGGAGTCTCAGCAGGCGCAGACTATCCCCGAGGAGGCCCAGCAGATGAACGAGTGATACTTATTTCTTTTTTTTTGTACTTTTGCCCTGTGTGCCATGTAATTGTAACTTATTATTTCGTATGGGGCATGTACCCTTTTTTATGTAACAAGTACAATGTGTGGTCCTCGTGACCACTTATTATTGTGAAATGTATGTTTCCGTCCGCTCTGGTCGGTTTTGTGTGTTTTATATTCGCGCATGGCTTTATCTGTTTTTATTTTGCTAAGTGTAGTATATTTGCTCGATACGAGCGTGTGCCCGTAATAAGGGTGACTCGACTGACTCGTTGTTTTGGGTTTTGCTCGATTTAGATGTGTTCGTCAGTGAGGGTGACTGATCGGATGACCAGGGTAGTTACCGGGCATGAGAGCGGAGCTCAAGTCGTGTTTGAGGCCTGAGTTCGCGGCGCGAACTTCCCATCGCGAGCTGGGTGTTCTGCCTATCATGGTACTTTATTAAGGGTGGGCTCGGTCGAGGAACCACCGTCGGACATGGGTTCCACTCGTTCTTGAGCGAAATCCTGCCTTAGTTTGTATGCAACGCTTGTACCTGGGCGCGCATTCATAGTTGGGACGTTATGCTCGTCGCATCGACGAAGCAAGCCGACGGTTAGGTCCTCAGCTATAATATTGTTTTAGCTCTTCAGCGTTCCATGGTTAAGCAAGTTCTTCCCCGTTTAGGTATTCTAGGTAGTAGGCCCCATTCTCCATCTTTGCCCGAACTCGATAGGGTCCTTCCCAGTTTGCGGCGAGTTTGCCTTCTCGAGAATCTTTGTGATTCCTTCTTAAGACAAGGTTGTCCACTTGGAGTTCTCACCGTATAACTTTGGCGTTGTTCCTGATTGCAATTTTTTGTTTTAGAGAGGCCTCGCGGAGAGTTGCCCCCGATCGGACCTCCTCGACAAGGCCGAGTTCCTCCCTTAGCGCCTCGTTATTTGTCTCCTTGTCTAGGGGGATTCAGCCCGCCTGGAGGGCATGTGTATCTTGATGGGGATCATTGCCTCAACTCCGTAAGCTAAACGGAAAGGGGTTTCCCCGGTTAAAGAGTGGGGCGTAGTGAGGTAGGCCCAGAGCATGCTGTGTTGTTCCTCGACCCAAGCTTTCTTCGTTTCGTCCAACCTTCGTTTGAGGCCCCGTAGGATTACCCTGTTTGCCGCTTCGGCGTGCCCATTAGTCTGGGTGTGTTCGACAAACGCGAAGTGTTATTTCATGCCTAGTTGGGCAACGAAATCCTGGAACTTTCTATCCATTAACTGCGTCCCATTGTCGGTGACTATTGCTTGGGGGATGCCGAAGCATGCAAGAATGTTCCGCTTATAGAAGCGAAGTATGTTGAGGGCCGTTAGCCAAAGCCTCCGCTTCTATCCACTTGGTGAAGTAGTCAACACCCACTATCAAGTACTTGTTTTGGTTCGACCCTATGACGAAGGGTCTCAGGATATCCATCCCCCACCATGCGAAGGGCCACGGGGAGGACATTGCTTTGCGTTCGTTGGGTGGTGCCAAGTGGATGTCCCCGTGCCGTTGGCATTTTTCACATTTTTACACCTGCTCTTTTGTGTCGTGCTGCATGGTTGGCCAGTAGTACCCTGCTCGTAGGGCTTTCCTGGCGAGGGATCTTCCCCCAAGGTGTTAGGCGTTGACCCCTTTGTGGATTTCATGCAGGACGTGGGAGACCATCTTTTCCTCGACACATCTGAGTAAAGGGATGGAGAACCCTCGCCTGTAGATCTTATTTTCAACCAAGACGTATGACCAGACCCTGCGCCTGACTACGCTGGCCTCTTTGGGGTTGGATGGTAGTTCATCCTTAGCAAGGTAATTGTAGATGGGGGTCATCCAGTAGTTGTTGTCGCTGACGACCTGCACGTCGAGGATCACAGAAGTTTTTTCGATGCTAGGTCGGGGAAGAACTTCCTGGATGACGAATTTGTTTCCGCCCTTTTTCTTTGTGCTCGCCAGCTTTGAAAAAATGTCTGCTCTGACATTATGTTCGCGGGGAACATGTTTTAATTCTACTGTTCTGAACTTCGTCATCTTCTCCTTGACCAGGGACAAGTATTCAGAGAAGTTGTCGTTCTTGGCCGGGTATTCTCCTCGAACTTGGAGGGCCACGAGTTGAGAATCAGTGCAAATGGTGACTTCCTCGGCCCCCAGCTCTTCGGCTAGGCGTAGACCGACGAGGAAGGCTTCATATTCAACTTGATTTTTGGAAGTAGGAAAGGATAAGGTAAGCGAGACTTCAAAGATAATCCCTTCGTCGTTTTCCAAAATGACACCTCCCCCGTTTCCTGCCTGTAGCGAGCGAAACTGGACGTGTTTCTTAAGCACTGTCGCTCTTTTGGGGGTACTACAGGTCGATTCATTTTTAATCCTATTGAAGCTGATGAAGGAAGGGAAATAGATGTCTCCAATTAACCCTGCTTGCATACCGAGTTTAAACAGTGGTCTGTTAGGTTACGGATGTGATATGGAAGTGGGGCCTCTTTCTTCTTTCTTTGAGTGAAAAACTGGGACGGTTCACGGGTAGGGGGTTAGGACTGATACTTTTTAATTGATGGGTGAAGGTACAGGATTTGAGTTTTTGTTTTGTGTGCTCGCTAAGATTTTTCTTTCAATCTTATGCCTACGTATTCCCGTTTACCGAAACAGGGAAATCAGAGCGATCATAGTTCCTCCTATTCTATGGGAGGAAATGGTGTTTTGGTGTCTTGTTCAAAGCCCAAGACGTGAAGCTAAAGGTGGTTTGTATCTTGTTTAAAGCCCAAGATGTGAAGCTGAAGTGTCTATTTGTATCTTGTTCGAAGCCCAAGATGTGAAGCTAAAAGTTTCGTCTTTAGAGAGAATTTGTCATCTCTAAAGAGGGTCTGTTTCTCAGGGGTGACTGATTATAAAGGAGAATTACTTTAAGCGGGATATGTGAATCCGACAATGCCATAATTTCCTTTATAGGGTTTTTGACCTGAAGGAGAAGACTTTAACTCAGTGTAGAGTAATGCCATCTTTCCTTAGGAATTTCTCATGCTAAAAGAGGGAAGTGGCATGGATGTAGATGATCCAGAGGCTTGCCACTTACAGCAATTAGATGAGGGAAAAGGAGTTGTTGATGTTTGTATGCTGTGACCGAGGCACAACTTTTGATGCTAAAAGGCCGATTGACTCAACCGGGGTTTCCTTATTCAAAGCCTAAAAGGAGGCTATTGGCCCAACAAGAGGGTGCTTTTATGTGTCTCGTACGAAGCCCGAGAGAGAGGCTAAAAGGGTTGACTCAACAAGAGAGTGCAAACAAGTGACTGACTCAATAAGAGAGTGCTTTTATATGTGTCTTGTACAAAGCCTAAGATGGAGGCTGAAAGGTGATTGACTAAACAAGAGAGTCTTTTATACTCAACAAGAGAGTGTTTTGTATCTCGTACGAAGCCCGAGATGGAGGCTGAAAGGGTGATTGACTCAAAAAGAGAGTCTTTTATACTCAACAAGAGAGTCTTTTGTATCTCGTACGAAGCCCGAGATGGAGGCTAAAGGGTCTGACTCATCAAGAGAGTCTGAAAAGGTTAGCTCTGCTGAGGAGAATCATTGTACAAGGCCCAAGAGGAGGCCAATGTAACTATTTCAGTTTAACGACAGGTCCAGTATGTCGGATAAAGAGAAAATCAGTTTTAAATGAGTACTGTTTGCACTCAGGGATTTGATTCGAGGATCAGGGTTATTTCCTATTCTTTAAGGAAATGGGAAATCCAAAGGGTATTGAGACTGTCCGAGTCTACGGGTTTCCTCTCCTAGTTTTGAAAGGAACTTGAGAATGCCTTTGAGACTCAAAGGAATTAGACTGTCCAAGTCTAGAGTTTCATCTTTTGTACTACGTTTAAGAAACAACAGTAGCAAGATCTAGACTTTTTGAAAGACTGTTCTATTAAGATGACTAATTTCTGTTCCTATACCTCTAGGAGGTCGTCGGGACAATTTGTACGAAGCCCAAGAGGAGGCTGTAAACTTTTAAGAAGCCGAGGGACAATTTGTACGAAGCCCAAGAGGAGGCTATCATTCCCGGAGGAAGAAATCATTTATACGAAGCCTAAGAGGAGGCTGTGAATACTTCTAAGAAGCCGACGAGTCCTTGTACAACGCCGAAGAGGAGGCGAGGATGCTTTTAAGAAGCCTGTGGGTCCCCAAACCCCGAGAAATTCAAGACAGGCTATTCACAGAGAATAGATCAAGCCAGGAAAGTTTGAGAATTTGGAAGAAACTCAAGAGATGCCATTCACGGAGAAAAGATCATCTCTGGGGAATAGAGTTTCTTTGACGATTTCTAAAGGTGACAGTCTGTGAAAGGGTTCACCGAGAATGCTGCCTTTCACGTCTCCATATTATTTAACCCCAAGAGGAGGGAAGACTGTATCTGGTAATCATATGGGGATCTAGTTTTGTCTATTTTAAGAGTAATCAACAGGGCTTAGTACTAGACGTAGTTGCTGGGGAAACTCTAAATATCTATACTATTATTACACAGTCGATATGAGTTTATGAAAGAAGACTTACAGTGAAACAGCCCCACAATACAGTTATATGTATATGAAAGCGGATAAAGAAAGCATATAACCACTTACTCGGTTGTAGAGCTTCCATGCTGTTTTGTTAGTTGTTCAACAAAGGAATATTGAAAACAATAGTATATTCAAGATCAAAGGAGAAGGTGCTTTGAAATGAAAGATTGGGGCTTACAGCTCGAGGAGAGGCTCAGGTTTTTATCAGTGATTGCACTATTGTTTTGTACAGAGGGACTTATACCAGTGACTGAGGCCCGAGAAAGATTTTCTGTACAAAGGGATGGGTCTTATACTCTCTCAAGAGGCCCAAAAGGTTTAAAGAAAAAGAGTGGGGGCTTATAACACGAGGGTAGGCCCAGATGATTTTTCGTTTGAAATGGCGATCGCGCCGAGATTTTTGAAAACGCAATGGGTCTTATACAATGACTGAGGCCCAAAATGGTTTGGTTTTCAAAGGGGGTTGGGTCTTACATTCTAATAGAGGCCCAAAAGTTTTGAATGGGTCTTATAGCTCGAGGAGAGGCCCAAATGGTTTATTTTTAAACGGGCGACGATCGCACCGAACTTTTCTTTTAACGCAGAGGGACTTATACAATATCTAAGGCCCAAAATTGTTTTATTTAAAAGGGGATTGGGTCTTACACTCTATTAGAGGCCCATGAGTGTTTGAAAATGATTTGTGAGGGTGAAAATCAAAGAAACCCTAATTTGTTTTCTTTTAAAAGTAAATATTAAAAGAAAATCAATGAAAAATACCAAATGAATTTGAATAAACCACTTGTGATTTTTGTTTAAGGTTTGAAAAATGAAGTTTTAATCACAAGAGATATTAAAACCCATTTGGTATTGATTTTTCAAGATGAATGTTCATTTTAAAATGTTTAAAAACAAATAAAAATGAATTTATTCACAAAAATACTAATTATATTAAATAAATAATATAAACTTAATTTTTTTGTGGAATAAAATATTTCAACATTTTTGTGATTTTTTGCAAAAAGAACCAATAAAAAATAATTAAAATTGAGTGAGTTATTAATTTTCCAATTAATTAATAAAACATGAAATATTGGAAAAAATGGCAAAATGTGAAAAAACAAAAAATGGCATGGGTGGGGTTTGAACCCACGACCTCAAGGCGCGCGCCTTACCACTGGGGTGGTGATACATCCATTGTTTGGAGTGAAAACACAAATATACAAGTCATGCCTTGGTTTTAGGCCTGGCCCAAGGCAAGGCAAGGCAAGTTTTGGCTCAGAAATGTGAAGGTCATAACTTTCTCATTTCTTAATGGTTTGAGACAAAATTTATATGCATCTGGACCAGAATTTCACAAGGAATCCAATGGTGGTGGTAGTTTTTTCAGATCACACTCCCTCCTCAAAACCCGATAGTGGTTTTGAAAAAGGCCTATAATTGCATTTTCTATGCTACACTTTGATACAGGCATGAATTACATGATCAATTGGTTCAAACACAACATATATAACATGTATGAGGTGTGCATGATCAGTGGATTTCAAAGCATTGCATATTTTGGAAAGTTCAAGTCATGAGGCTTACCTCTTTTTGAGCTTTTTGGAGTTTTTGTGCAATCTGTCAAGCCTCTTGTTCCAGAAATGATTTGATGCTTTAGACACACTCAAATGATCCCTTAGAAGCTTTTAGGATGATTGGAATCAGCTAGTACTTGCAAAAACACAAACTGGCCCTTTCTTGCAAAAGGGGTTAAAAGTGACCAAAATAACAACTCTCTCAAATGGTGTTCCAAATGGGGGGAACCATTTGGGACAGTTCAAGGGTGATATTTGGAGTGTGTTTGAGGTTTTATCTAGTTTGGAAAGTGACTGAATCAAGACATGACTTGAAAAATGCACCAAAAACCTATTTTGAGGTTTTGAGAGGTGACTTTGTGATTTTGTGATTACAGGTCACTTGTGAGAGTTTGGATCACCTACATATGATGTTTATGAGGTGTGTGTATGATTGGTTTAATTGAAAAGGCTCTCAAACTCAAAAACTCAGAGTTACCTTGCTAAAGAAGGCATTTTTGCCAAGAGAAAGGGATTTTGAGGAAAGCATCTGTTTGATGGCTTTGGTGTACTCAAACTGAGCACAAATGAGCTCTATTTATAGTAGAGCAAGTTTGTTTTGGGATCAATAGTGAATGGCAACTGCAGCAGAGGTTTGGCCAATGTTGGCAAATAGAAATCCAAGTCTCCTCTAGCCATTGACTAGAGGTTAGAGCACAGATCTTTGGTTCCCTACTTGTTGGAGGAATCTTGATTGAATTCAGTTGCACATGTGTCAGTCCATGCCACCTCTAAGCATCTATTAAATGCTCCAATCCAAAATTGGTGTCTTGTCCCTCTTTTAGGCAATTCTAGGTTTGGCATGCTACTTCTTGTTCCAAGGACTTTGGAGGCTTGGCTCAGTGATTGTCCCCTTTAGATTTGATCCTCATATGTGTCCAAGATGATGACAAGGCTTGAAATTGGCTGATTTTGGCAAATCAACTAAAAATGCAAAATTCTGCCTTGCCTTGGCAGTTTTCAGCAAGGCATTTTGCTACTACCATAACTCTTAGCTCAAATTGAATTTGGTGGTGTTCTTGGCCATTTTGGAAAGCCCTTATATGATACAACAACTGTTTGATCATATTTGGTTTTGATACTTTTTGGATCCAAGTGAAAAATGTCCCTACATTTGAAAAAAAGTGAAGGCAGATTCTGACTTAGTGAAAATTTCACGAAGTGTTGGAAAAAAGTGACATCTTCACTTTTTGTGATTTTGATCAATCCATAACTCAAAATCTATGAAGAATTGGAATGAGGTCTAGTTGAAGTTTTTGTAGAGGGCCATGAGATCTACAAATCAAGCTTTGGATGGGGAAAAATGGCTGTGGTTTAGGAGTTATGATCCTCCAAAGTTGGTACCCTTGCCACTTTGTTCATAACTTAGAAAATTTTCTAAGTTTTTATGGTTACCCCTTTTACAAGTTATCCCACTTTCTTTGATTTTTCTTGATGAATGATGATTCAAATCATACATTAACATCATTTTAGGGTTAAAAATCCATAATTGTGAAAATTCTCAAAAAGTCAAAGTTGGCTTTTGTGCACAGTTGACTTTTTATCCGATGAATTCCAAACTGTGCAATCCTTTAGGAAATCAAGTCCTTGACCTAAATCAAACTTGATGGACATGTTCCATGGGTGTTATAAGGTGTATTGAATCATGTCTTAGGGTTTGGGAGCATGTCCTGGTCAAAAGTCAAAGTTACAGTTGACTTTTCTCGCGAAACCCTAACTCTGGTTCAGATGAAATTGAGACTTGTTGCTCAAGCTTCCTGGATCAATCCATTGTTGCAAATGGATCAATTTAGTGTATTAGAGACCCTCAAATCCTCTCTTGAGGTCTTGGCTCATGATTTGTCCCAAAAGTCAACTTAGGGGTGAATTAGGTCAAGAAACCCTAATTCCTAATTTTTGATGTATGCATCCCCTGAGGTCAAATTGACTTGATACTTGGGTCCATGAGGTTCCATGGAGTATATTAGGTTATGATTTGAAGCATTGGCTCATCCCCAGAGGAAAATTTCCAACTGGAGGCCCTGGTCGGCCAAAACCCTAATTTGGTGACACTGGCGATCTTGAGGCTTGATCCACCTAGAAGGGAGCAACCTTGTGCTTAATCCTTGATGTGGGAGTCCTCTTGATCCATTGTGGATGTTTGAGAGGTTTAGACAAGTTGAAGATCATGTCATTCCTTGATTGATCCTTTGTCTAAGAACTCTGAGAGGGCTTGAAACCCTAAGTTTAATGGTAGTGGATGCTCACCCATCTTTGGGGAGACTAATGGTCCATCCATATTGTCATGATGATTTGCACAATGAAGGGAAATCTTAGTGGTCAAAATTTGGGGTATGACACTGCCGAGCTAGATGCTCCGTTGACAAAGATTATCCATTTGCGTGCCTCGCAGGCGGGGGAATCAGCGAATATCATCGCGAAAAAGTTGGTCAATGTTAGGGCCTTTAGGGCTTTCCTACTCTCGTATTGGATGTCAAATTTGGATAGCTCCAATGACCATTTGAGCATTCGGCCGGCCATGTCCAGTCGTCCCAATAGTTGCTTCACGGGCTGGTCTGTTCGAACCACGATTGTGTGGGCCAAAAAGTAATGTCTTAGTGTTCTCGCAGCGTTGATGAGGGCCAGGGCAACCTTCTCTATTTATTGGAACCTTAGCTCTGGTCTTTGCAAGGATTTACTCTTGAAGTATATGGGTTTTTGTCCATCGGGCGTTTCACGAATGAGGGCGGCGCTGACGACCTCGGTAGCCATGGCGAGATAAAGGTACAGAGTTTCGCCGTTATCTGGCCGAGAGAGGACTGACGGCTCCGACAATGCTCGTTTTAGGTGGAGGACAGCCTGGTCACATTCCTCTGTCCATTCAAAAGCTGCCTCATTGCAGAGGAGTTTGAAGAAGGGCAATGCATGTTGTGCAAACTTAGCCACAAAGCGGGATAATGAAGTGAGCATCCAGTTGAGGGATTGGATGGATTTATTCGAGTTAGGTGTAGGAAACTCGGAGAAGGCCCTGCACTTGTCGGGGTTAGCTTCGATTCGTCGTTCCATCAGATAAAAGCCGAGGAACTTTCCTGCTCGTACCCCGATCGTGAACTTCTCTGGGTTGAAGCGCATCCGGTATTTTATGGCTTGCTCAAAGACTTTTCTTAAATGGGCCGTGTGATCGGATTCCTCGTGGGACTTCACGATCATATCGTCCATATAGAATTTGAGCATGTCCCCGATTTCTCCTTGGAAGACTTTGTTCATCATTCTTTGGTAGGTAGCGCCAGTGTTTTTCAAGTCGAAGGGCATTACGTTGTAGTAATAGTTTCCCGACTCGGTCATGAAGGCTGTGTACCTTTTGTCCCTTTTTGCCATTGGTATTTGATTGTATCCCGAATAGGCGTCCATGAATGATAACAGTTTAAAACCAACAGAATTATCAACAAATTTATCTATATTAGGGAGGGGTAAGCATCTTTAGGGCATGCCCTATTGAGATCAGTATAATCAACACACATACGCCACTTTTCATTAGCTTTTTTGACGATGTAGCGAGCGATTTTGGATGTGGTTGCGAAGCACTACCGTTTTTTGGTATCTACAGCTCGATTCATTTTTTATCCTATTAAAGCTGATGAAGGAAGGGAAATAGATGTCTCAAATTAACCCTGCTTGTAAACTGAGTTTAAACAACGGTCTGTTAGGTTACAAATGCTACAAAGATTCGAGGTCTCTATCGATTTTTTTTTTTAAAAGTGGTGGGAGGTTTAGATGTTAGGACAGATGCTTCTTGATAGATATGTGAGAGTATGGGATTTTGGGTTTTTGTTTAGTGTGCTCGCTAAGATCTTTTCTTTCGATCTTATGCCTACGTATTCCCGTTTACCGAAACAGGGAAATCAGAGCATTCGTAGTTCCTCCTATTCTATGGGAGGAAATGGTTGTTTTGGTGTCTTGTTCAAAGCCCAAGACATGAAGCGAAAGGTGGTTTGTATCTTGTTCAAAGCCCGAGATGTGAAGCTGAAAGGTCTATTTGTATCTTGTTCAAAGCCCAAGATGTGAAGCTAAAAGGGTTTGACTTTAGAGAGAATTTGTCAACTCTAAAGAGGGGTTTGTATGTCACAACTGTTTATAAAGGAGAATTACTTTAACCGGGATGTGTGAATCCGGTAATGCCATAATTTCCTTTATAGGGGATTTCCAACCTAAAGGAGAAGACATTAACTCAGTGTAGAGCAATGCTATCTTTCCTTAGGAATTTCTCATGCTAAAAGAGAGACAGTGGCATGGATGTAGATGATCCAGTGGCTTGCCGCTTACAACGATTAGATGAAGGGGAAAGAGTTGTTGATGTTTGTGTACTGTGAACGAGGCACGGCTTTGAAGCTAAAAGGTTGATTGGATCAACCAATGGTTTTCTTATACAAAGCCTAAGAGGAGGCTAATATGTGTCTCGTACAAAGCCCGAGAGAGAGGCTAAAAGGTTTTTGACTCGACGATATAGTCTTTTGGTATCTCGTATAAAGCCCGAGATGGAGGCTATTCGACTCCACAAGAGAGTTTTTGTTTGTATCTCGTACGAAGCCCGAGATGGAGGTTGTTGTTTGTTTGGCTCAATAAGAACCTTTTTGTATCTCGTATAAAGCCCGAGATGGAGGCGAAAGGGGTGATTGACTCAACGAGGGAGTCTCTTATGTGTCTCGTACAAAGCCCGAGAGAGAGGCTAAACGTTGTTTGACTCCGCTGGGGAGAATCTTTGTACAAAGCCCAAGAGGAGGCTATGGTGACTGTTTCAGTTGAGTGACAGGTCCAGTATGCTGATTTAAAGAGAAAATTAGTTCTTATATGAGCAACACTGTACTCAAGGATTTGATTCGAGGATCCGGGTTATTCCTGTTCTTTAAGGAAGTGGGAAATCCGAAGGGCATTGAGACTGTCCGAGTCCACGAGGTTCCTTCCTATTTTTGAAGGGGTCACTTGAGAATATCTTTGAGACTCAAGGATATTAGACTGTCCGTGTCGAGAGTTTTATCTTTTGTACTATGCTTTGAGAAACAGTATTAGACTTTTTGAAAGGACTGTTCTATGCAGATGATTAAGTTCTGTTCCTATACCTCTAGGAGGTCGTCGGGACAATTTGTACGAAGCCCAAGAGGAGGCTGGAAGCTTTTAAGAAGCCGAGAGGTCCTTGTATGAAGCCCAAGAGAAGGCTATCATTCCCGGAGGAAGAATCATTATACGAAGCCTAAGAGGAGGCTGTGAATACTTCTAAGAAGCCGACGGGTCCTTGTACAACGCCCAAGAGGAGGCGGGTTGCTTTAGGAAGCCTGTGGGTCCTTGTACGATGCCCAAGAGGAGGCCGATGATTTTAAGAAGCTGATGGGTCCCCAAACCCCGAGAAATTCAAGACATGCCATTCACGAGGAATAGATCAAGCCAGGAAAGTTCGAGAATTTGGAAGAAACTCAAGAGATGCAATTCACGGAGAAGAGATCATCCCTGGGGAATAGAGTTTCTTGACAAGTGCTTTTAAGAAGCGTGTGGGTCCCCAAACCCCGAGAAATTCAAGACAGGCTATTCACGAAGAATAGATCAAGCCAGGAAAGTTCAAGAATTTGGAAGAAACTCAAGAGATGCAATTCACGGAGAAGAGATCATCTCTGGGGAGTAGAGTTTCTTTGATAACTTCTACGAGTGACAGTCTATGAAAGGGTTCACAGAGAATGCTGCATTTCATATCTCCATATTGTTTAACCCGAAGAGGAGGGAAGACTGTGTCTGGTAATCCTATGGGGATCTAGTTTTGACTATTTCTACGAATAAACGCGATGACTTTTCCTAGTTCTAAACGTAGTTGCCGGGGAAACTCTAAATATCTATACTATTATTACACAGTTGATATGAGTTTATGAAAGAAGACTTACAGCGAAACAGCCCCATAATACAGTTATATGTATATGAAAGCGGTAAATGAAAGCATATAAACACTTACTCGGTTGTAGAGCTTCCATGCTGTTTGGTTATTTGTTCAACAAAGAAAGATTGAAAACAACAGTATATTCAAAATCAAAGGAGAAAGTGCTTTGAAAAAGAAAGATTTGGGGCTTACAGCTCAAGGAGAGGCCCAGGGTTTTATCAGTGAGCGCATTGTTTGAATTTGTACAGAGGGACTTATACAAGTGACTGAGGCCCAAAAAGGTTTTCTGTACAAAGGGATGGGTCTTACACTCTCTCAAGAGGCCCAAAAAGTTTTAAAGAAAAAGAATGGGGCTTATAACACGAGGGTAGGCCCAGTTGATTTTCCGTTTAAAATGGCGATCGCACCGAAGTTTCCTTTTAACGCAGAGGGACTTATACAATAAGTGAGGCCCAAAATTGTTTTGGTTAAAAGGGGGTTGGGTCTTACACTCTAATAGAGGCCCAAATGTTTTGAATGGGTCTTATAGCTCAAGGAGAGGCCCAGATGGTTATTTTTCAAAAGGCGACGATCGCGCCATTTGTTTTCAACAGTATCGGGACTTTTACAATACACTGAGGCCCAAAAATGATTTGGTAAAAAAAAAGGATTGGGTCTTACACTCTATTAGAGGCCCAAAGTGTTTTGAAAATGATTTATGAGGGTTGAATTAATCCAAAAACCCTAATTTATTTTCAAATATGTATTTAATTGAATAAAAATTCAATTAAAATGATCAAAATTGTTTAACATATGGAAAACAAATTGTGATCTTGCATTAATGCTTCAAAAATTAAGTATTGACCTACAAAATAATTAGAAGACATTAAAAGTTGCAAAATCAAGGTGGAAAAAATATTTTAAATGTTAAAAACAATTAAAACATTAATTCTTTGTAAAAATATCAATTATACAAAATAAATAATATTTTTGGGATTTTTTGGGAAAATAAAATATTTTAACATTTTTGTGAATTATTAAAAAAAGAATCAACTCAAAATCATTAAAACTCAGAGAGAAATTAATTTTTGAATCAATTAAATAAAATCACAAAATTCAAATATTTGAATTTCCAAAAAAATGGCGCCAAGAACACACCAAGAACACGCGCGTGTTCTGGGTTTGCCCAGATTTGCATTTTCTCTCCAATCTCACTGAATACTTGATCATATCATGTAATCCACATACCAATCAACTCGTTTCAACCTCACGATCATGTCTATGGTATTTAATTTCATTTAAATTAAACATATAACAAGAAATCATGAAAAATCCTCAAGAACCCTAATTTCTGCATGAAGGCTAGGATTTTTGATACACGATTCAAACAATGCAATTAATTGAGGGGAAACATTCCATGCATGATTATGAACATATGGCCAAATTATTGTGCAGCAAAAATTGCATGGATCATAGAGTTAGAAGAGCTCATGCTTACCACTTGCAGCTGGTGATCATGATTTATGTTGGAGGTGTTACAGCTAGGTTCCAATGATCTGGATAGCTTCCCTAGGTGCCATAGAGTGTGTATGAATGCTTGGAATGGATTAAAATAATCTGGAACTTGAGATGGTACCCCAACTGCAAATCTGTCAAGAACTTGAGCAATTGGCTGGTGATTTTGTGAAATCTGTGTTCCAGATGTTATGTGAGTGTTTGGATCACTTCTATATGATGTATGTGAGGTGTGTGTGTGATTGGTTTGATTGGAAAAGCTCTCAAACTCAACACCCGATAGTGACTTGCCTTAGAAGGCAAAATTGGAGTGAAAGAAGAGATTTTGAGGAAAGCATCTGTTTGATGGCTTTGGTGTACTCAAACTGATCACAACTGAGCTCTATTTATAGTAGAGCAAGTTTGTTTTGCAAGGAATAATGAATGGCAACTGCTGAGTAGGTTTGGCCAATGTTGGCAAATGAAAATCCAAGTCTCCTCTAGCCATTGACTAGAGGTTAGGGCACAGGCTGCTGGTTCCCTTGGTCTTGGATAAGTCTTGACTGAATTCAGTTGAGAATGGCTGAGTCCATGCCACCTTGATGCTTCCATTGAATGCTCCAATCCAAAATTGGAGTCTTGTCCCTATTTTGGCAATTCTGGGTTCAACATGCTATTTCTTGTTCCAAAGACTTTGGAGGCTTGGCTCAGTGATTGTCCCCTTTAGATTTAATCCTCAGAGGTGTCCGAGTGGATAGGAGCATTTGGATTTGGCTGATTTTGGCAAATCGAGCAAAAGTGCAAAATCTGTCTTGCCTTGACAGATTTCAACAAGGCAACTTGCCAATGTCATATCTCATGACTCAAATTGAATTTGGTAATGTTCTTGGCCATTTTGGAAAGCGCTTACATGATACAACAATTGTTTGAACATGTTTGGTTTTGATCTCTTTTGAATCCAAGTGAAAAATCCCCCTACATTTGGCAAAAAGTAAGGTAAAATCTGACTTAGTGAAATTTTCACTAAGTGTTGGAACAAAGTGACTTTTCTTGATTTTGATCACTCCATAACTCAAAATCCATGAGGAATTTGGACATAGGTCAGTATGAAGCTTTTGTAGAGGGCAATGAGATCTACAAATCAAGCTTTGAATGGGGAACAATGGCCTTGTGGTTTAGGAGTTATGATCCTCCAAAGTTGGCACATTAGTGTCACTTTTTCCATAACTTAGAAATTTTTCTAAGTTTTTATGGTTACCCCTTTTACAAGTTATCCCACTTTGTTTGATTTTTCTTGATGAATGATGATTCAAATCATACATTAACATCATTTTAGGGTTAAAAATCCATTTTGGTGAAAAATCTCAAAAAGTCAAAGTTGACTTTTGTGCACAGTTGACTTTTTATCAGATGAATTCCAAACTATGCAATTCTTCATGAAATCATGTCCTTGACCTAAATCAAACTTGATGGACATGTTCCATGAGTGTCATAGGGTATATTGAATCATGTCCTAGGGCTTGGGAGCATGTCCTGGTCAAAAGTCAAAGTTACAGTTGACTTTCCTCGCGAAACCCTAATTGTGGTGCAGATGAAATTGAGGCTTGTTGCTCAAGCTTCTTGGATTAATCCATTGTTCCAAATGGATCAATATAGTTCATTAGAGACCCTCAAATCATGTCTTGAGGTCTTGGCTCATGATTTGTCCCAAAAGTCAACTTAGGGGTGAATTAGGTCAAGAAACCCTAATTCCTGATTTTTGATGAATGCATCCCCTGAGGTCAAATTGACTTGATGATTGGATCCATGAGGTTCCATGGAGTATATTAGATTGTGTTTTGGATCATTGGCTTGTGCCCAGATGAAAAATTTCCATCTGGAGGCCCTGGTCGACCAAAACCCTAATTTGGTGACACTGTCGATCTTGAGACTTGATCCACCTAGAAGGGAGCAGCCTTGTGCTTGATCCTTGAAGTGGGAGTCCTTTTGATCCATTGTGGATGTTTGAGAGGTTAGATAAGTTGAAGATCAAGTCATTTCTTGACTGATCCTTTGTCTAAGGCTCTGAGAGGGCTTAAAACCCTAATTTTGATTGTAGTGAATGCTCAACAACCCTTGAGGCATTTGATGAGGCATGATGGTTCATCCATATTGTGATGATGATTGACACAATGATGGGAATCTTAGTGGTCAAAATTTGGGGTATGACAGATGCCCCTATTTAATCTTCTTGGACCCGAAGGTGTGAATGGCGAAGGTATTCGGGCATTCGAGGTGCAAGAGGATTAAATATCGGAATATCCGAAATTTTGACGGCGTCTATGAATGGTAATTCACGCATTCATCTTCTTTCGCTAAGCAATGATACTTAGAAAAGGTAAACTTCCCCTCGATCCTGGTCTTCAGCTAAGGAGCTGGTCTCAGTTTCCTTTTGGGATAAACCTCCCCTCGATCCTGGTTTCCTACCAAGGAACTGGTCTTAGTTTCTGATGTTAACTTCCCCTCGATCCTGGTTTCCTACCAAGGAACTGGTCTTAGTTTCTGATTTAAACTTCCCCTCGATCCTGGTTTCCTACCAAGGAACTGGTTTAAGTTTCTTTTGTCAATAAACTTTATTGACAAGGGACGCTATTCGTAGTGGTTTTCCTCAAACTTCTCGCCGAATTTTCCTAGGGAGATGCCATTTGAGTGGAAAAAGTTTTGATGTCAGACTTGCTGGGGAACCCATTCGTCTGAATTGTAGAGGTACACAAACTTCTCTGTTGGAGATGCCATTTGCCGACTCTATTTGGGGAAAGCGAGTCTCTTGAGAGGCTGCTTCTGCGTGGGATCTTACATCATACTTTTCTCGGGATCTTCCCGAAGAAATGCCATATGATGGGGTCCAATTTTGAGGTGCCATTGACCTTTTCATCAGCGGTATTTTCGGAGCGAAACTGGCATGCTGCCAGATCTCTGATTACGAGGCTTTCTCTGTGGATTTTCCTTAATCCGGGAAAGCAAGGATATCATCTTCAATGGCGAAGAGTGATGCTGACTGAAAGTTCCTCTGGTTCTTCAGAGGTTCAAGTTATCAAAGTGGTCAAGGGCCAACTTCCTTCCAGAAATAAACTGGAGGAGAGAGGTAGTGCAGACGCAACATTTCCTGACGAGGCAAGAACTGACAACTCGATTGAGAGAACTTCTATCACTAGGGGACAAGACCGACTAGAGTGATAGTGATGCAATATGAAATGTAAATGCAAATCAATAATGCATGATATATGTATGTATATGCTGACAAAACTGACGCGACACACAAACTAACAGGTGAACACGACTGGATACTCGGCCATCACGGGGCGAAGAAGTACCGTTGGTTCAAGATAGCAATTCCACCTTGCTTAGGAAAGATAGTCCCTGTTGGGAGCTATGTTGTTCGAGCTTAGGAGATGAGAACTCGGCCACGGGTATCAGATGGGAAAGCCGCATCTTATAAGTTGATCCTTCGTTCAGGCCTACTGGCCTAGAAGGAGTACTTTGATTCTGCACTTTGAAGTTCGCTTACTTCTAGAGAAGTGATTGATGTTCTTTCGATGTTCAACAGTCAAAAGAAATTGCCATCTTTAATTTAAAAGCAGAAAAAGTTTTAACATGTAAATTCATTTTGTTTCATTTCAAGAATCACTAATCATGTTAAAAACGTCATTCTGTAAAGCTAAAACAAATAAGAATTGCAAACAAAAGCACAAGGGCTCAAATTTTATTGATAGGATGGAAATCAGCCAAGCGCGTGATTCCATAGAGTATATACAAAGTTAGAAAATGGTAATTTACAGGGAAAAGGGCTACGTTGAAACATAACGACCACTATCCTTCTACCAACTTTGAATTCGGGACATCCTGAGCTTCTGTCAAAGATGACCTTGACTAGAGTTTTCTTCCGATGGATGATGTAACTGTTGCTAAGGGACTTGTGTAATACCCCAAAATTTGCTCTCCCTTTTAGCATCCTAGCATAGCATTATCATATATCATATCATATCCATCTCATAAGCATTGCATTGCATATTTCACATAGAAAAATGAAGCATAACATCCTTCTTGCCATCAAGGCATGTGATCAGGGGAAAGATGGACAATCAAGGAATTATCCAAAGCACAAAAGGTCAAACAAGTTCACTCAAGGCAAGCCAAAGGTCTTTCATGTCTCATACTATCTCAATTGATCATCCAAAACCTCAAGAAAGTGAGATTCAACAGGAGATTTAAGCTCTACATCTTTCACTGTGCAAGAGATCCAAAAAATGAAGGAAAACCCTCAAAAGAGATGGTTCATTGGTTCAAAATCATCCTCAAGTGGCATATCTCATCATCCTTTAAGAGGATACACAACATATTCTGAGGAATTTGAAATTGAAGACTGCACTTTTTTCTCCTAGGAGGAGGGTACCAAAATTAGGGTTTCCAATTAAATCAGGGTATCTTTGATTTTTTTGGACAAAACTTGATGTCATGGTATTCTACATGTTCTTAAGTGTATGTGTATGGAAAATTGCCTCTCAATTGGTTTTAGAAGTGGTTCAATTGGAAGAAAGATCAAAAGTCAGGATATTTGGGGCAAAGTCAAATAATCAGAGGAAAAAGTCAACTCTTGATTTTTTGAGTCGAAAATCATGAAATTCATGTTATATGTGACCAATGTACAAAATTTGATCAAGAAACTCCAAAGGGATCATGGAAAAATCAAGATTTTGAAAGTTGCCATTTTTGGAAGGATTAGGGTTTCCAAAAATAGTAATTTTAGGCCATTTTGCATCAGAATTGGAACCAAGGCCATTCAAAATTGAAGCATCAAATGAAAATTCCACTCGGCCACAACAAAAGATCTTGTTCCAAGCTTCAAATCCATGTGTAAAACATCTCCATTGGATAAAAATTGAGTGAGATATGATTGATCAAAGTTTGAGCAAAGGAGGTTCAAAACTAGGTCATGACCAAGGATTTTCAGGTCGCGCGCATGTCATTTCTACAAACAGTTGGTGTGCCAAATGTTCAGGTCAGTATCTCAAGGTTAGAGGCCTCAAATGAAAAATCTTTCAACATGAAAGTTGTTCCTCTATGTGAGATCTTCAAAATTGATGTTCATGGTTTTTTCATTTGACCAATGGATGAGAAGTTGTGATGGCTCAAAGTAAGGTCAAGATAACTGAAAAGTTGGTTAGGTCACAACCAAGTCATGCCACGCACACGTGCATTATGCAGCATGTCAAGTCAGTTTTGAGTTCTCATGTTTGATGCACATTTTCAACCTCTTCCAAGCCTCATTTCAATTCAATTTTCATACCAAAGTTGCTCTACTATAACCCCTCTTTTCAATGACTCCAAAACCCCATCCAACCATGCATTAACAAAAGAGAAAATCACCATTAAACATCCTTGTTTGCATTTATTTCCAAACTGTTATAAAAATCAGAAATGAATGTTGTTGTTGTCGTTCTACCAGTTTGCACGTGCATTGATCACACTCTCAAACCCTTTCTTCATTTAACCAAACACCCATCGCATATCCTTGCCATGGCACGTGCCTTGCATGAAAGTGGAAGGAACAACTTACTGAGCAAGTTTCTGCTACAGCAGCCTTGCTATTCCAAGCTTCACTCAATTACACTCCACCATAGCCTACCATAAATCATCACCATTATATCACAGCCATGGCTAACTCGTCCCCTAACTAACTTGGCTCAGTTAGTTAGGATGAACTCACCTAAACCATGCTAACTCATTTGACTCACTCATTAAACCATAGTTAACCCACACTATAAATAAAAATCACACTCTCAAATTTCATTTCCAACTTCATTTTTCCCATCTACATCTCAAAAACTCTCGCCACTCTCTCTCTGATTCTCTCATTCTTCTTCCATTTCAACATTCATCTTTTATATTCAACTCAGAATCAATCTTCTTCTCTCTCAATTTCTCACCATGGCAACTGGTTTTGAAGCTTGGATCTCATTTCTTCTCCACTGAATCATCATCAAGTACTTCATCAAAGCCTTTATTTGGCCAAGTGAAGCTCAAGGAAGAAGTATTTTCCTCTGGTGCTCTTGTATACTCAAAGCCTCATCAATTTCAGGTTTAAGTTTTTGAACTTTGATTGCACGTTTTCTCCTTAATATCACTTGTTTTCTTGTTGATGAGCTCACTAGGAGCATTTCTTACTCCGGCTAGTTGATAGGTCTTGTAGAGGTTTAGATCCAAAAGTTAGGGCACATATTCATCCTCTCTGTTCTTGCTATGTGTGCATGTTTTGTTGTTTTTATGAGTATATTCTTAATCTACGTGAGCTCAGCTTCATTTTTGTATAATATTTGTGCATTTCTGGGAAGTATGAAGTTGAAGATGGTGGTTGTGGACCGGAGAAGATGACCGGAGGTCATCTCCGGCCGATGGCTTCAGATGCTAGGGTTTTATTCCAGTTTTAATCGTGGCCTTTGATTTATTTGCATCGTGTGGATAAGAGCATGCCAGCACATTAAAATCAGTGTGCCTCTCATGTGCCAATTTTCTGAACTCACTTAAACATCATGTGGCGCAGTGCATTGTAGATAATGTGTTCCCTCACGCGTGTGTGTTGATTTTGTATATTTTGACTTGGCTGTTGACTTGACCAGATCCAAGGGTTTTCCTTGCTTTGACTTGCTTTTGACTAAAATTCCATGCTAGCTATTGTGTTCTGCGCGCTTAGTGGACCTAGGATAATTGCTATTCCACCCTTGCATTTTAAAGCCCAATTAATCTGAACTGGATGGTTGCTATACATGCACCCCCTCCTTTGTTTTCATTTCATTTTATTATCTTCATTTTGTTTGCGTTTGCTTTTTAATTTTTTAAAATACTAAAATACATCATAAAATTCTAGAAAAATTCATGAACATCATTAAGACATTTAGAAAATTTTTGACATTTTTATTTCATGATTTTATGACATTTTTGCCCTTGTTGGACAATTTTCTTTGAATTTCCATTTGTGTACTTTCTAAATGTGGTACATGAATTTATATAATTTTGTTCTTGCTCATTATAAATGGTTTTGACTTGGTTCTTTTTGAATTGAGTCATTAGCACTTTTAAGCATGTTATAGGATTTTTGTTTGATTTTTTAGATCATTTTATGGCATGTTTTGATGCTCATTTTTGCACTACTTTGCATGATGTTTCAATTTGACCTAATTGCTTTGTTTGACATCATTTTGTTTTGAATTTTCACATGCTATTTTGATATATGATTCACTTCTGATTTAGGCATTCCAATACCATGTTTGTATAATTTTCATAAATCCATTTTATTTTTGTTTGATGTATTACATTTGAAGTATAGTAACATGTCTTATCATTTCAATTTTTGTGCATGTTTACATGATTTCTTGTGTACATATTTGTATGATCATTTGCATATTGGGTGAGCTATTCTTGTGACATTATAGATCATTGGTACACATTATAGGTCATCTTTGCATGTTCATTTCCCTCTGAACTTTGTGCATCCTTAACATGTATTGGTTTGCATCTTTTCTTTTGAACTTCCATTTCAATTCTTCTTCTTATATTACTTCTTGAATGTCTTGATGTTTGATTCATGGATACTTTGAGATGTGTATAAGTCATTTTCCATTTAGTTTCAATTCTGATCCTTGGATTACATGTTCCATTTATGCATGTTTCTTCCATTTCTTTCCATCTTTCATCTTCCTTTCTTATGGAAACATGTTGAATGTTAATTGATGGTGATTGTAATGTTAATGAATGGTGATTGTTGCTTATTCATTTGAATTGATAGGATGATATTCTCTTGTTTTCAATATGATGTAAATTCTGGTTGTGACATTAGGATTTGATCTTTCATCTCATTCTTTTGAGCTTTATGGTACATTAAGTGTTCTTTTACTTCTTGTATTTCTTATACATGTTCACTAACCATGTAGGGGCTTTGGTAAGTTGAAATTGAGTGTGGATAAGGAATCCACATTCAAACTTCTTTCCTTTCATCTTTTATAATTCAATCTTGTGTTTTGTTAAGTACTTATGTGCTTTCTTTGATTAACTCATCACTTTCCCTTTTGAATTACAATTCATCTTCTACTTTAGAAGTGAATTGTTTAATTCACTTCTTCTTTAGACTTTAGGTTTTGCAACCTCACAAACCTTTAGGATCACTCCCTTAACTAATCAATTAGGATTGAGTCTTAGATCACATAGATTTTACCTTTCTCCTCGTTTGAGTCTTTCATCTTCTCATCTCAAAGAAACTTCAAAACATATAATAAAGGTAGGAATTTATTGCATTTAGGCCTTTCATATAAAGAAAAGATTAAAAGGGGTCTTCTCTTATAATCTTAGAATGTGCAACATATAGCCCATCTTGGGTCAATGTGTTAAGCATTTGATCTTGTATGAGGGACTTAAATGCAATACTTGTTGAAGGTACAAATAAAAAACACTTCTTCATTTCATAATTAACAAAAACACTTAATAAACACAAGTATGATAGTGTGTTTGAACCTTGACAATTGGAACTAAGTGTGGGGGTCTTCTTCACCCTTAGTGTACTTTCTTACTCATTCCATCTTGGAGTGTGAGAATGTATACACTCCAATGACTATGATTTGGATACACTATCATATGCAAACAAAAATGGAAAAAACTTCTAAAAGACAAAAACAAACAATAACGTCTTTCCTTCGGGAATTCTTTCCTCATCTCCTTCACTTCTTCCTTAAGGATGCGTCATTTCTGTTCTACTGCAAACAGGTAACGCCTAAGTCTCCCTACAGCGAGCTGCAACACCTAAACTGCTAGGACGCGAACGTTGACGTATTCCACTAAAAAACACAAACAACTTTCCCTTAGGTGAGGGGAACTACGTCGCTCTGATTCTCATGCTCCCGATGAGATACGTAGGCAGTGGGGGTAGGGCCCATGCGAGCACTTCTTTTATTTTCCCTACATTTGTTTCTCTTTCTCTCTCCTTTCCTTTTTCCAGTTCTTTTTCCAGTATCGTTTCCTTACACCCTTTGATTGAATCAAGCAAGCGTGGATCCCATCGGGTACGATGGACGTGAGGGGGTGCTAATACCTTCCTCTCACGTAACCGACTCCCGAACCCAGTTCTCTTGGTCGCAAGACCATGCTTTTCCTTCCCCTCAGGTTTATGCGGTGTTTCCTTTCCCTCTCTTGGGATAAATACACATTGCTGGCGACTCTGTTCGGTGCCACTTTCGCGTTTGTACTAGGATGAAAATCCTGGGAGCGACAGCTGGCGACTCTGCTGGGGATAAGTTGACCTCTTGGTGGTCCATCCTAAGCGAGTCAATCCTAGCGCTTGTCTGTTTTTCTTTCATTGGGTGTTTATTGTTGTGCTGTATTTACCATTTTATTGTATGGTTATTTGTTGCTTTACTGTACATTCCTGTATTTACTGCATTTTAGCATTTTTATATTATGCTATGCTGGACTGTGCTGTTTTCTGTTTGGCGGGATGGGATTTCTGAGAGATAAGCCCATTACACAGGCTTGAGTATACACTTAGGATTAGAGTGGAGAGTAGTGGGACCTACGTGCCGTCTGGAGTGCGTTGGGTATTCACGAAATTCACATCCAGACGAGGCTATCTTGGGACGCATTCTAACGTGTGCGTCTTGCACATGTTAGGGTGTTGATCTAGAGAGCTTTCGACTCTGGTGACCATTCCCGAGGACTCAGTTGCGGCACTCCTCCCGAGATGTGACAGTGGTAGACCACATTCTGTGGCAAACCCATTGCACATTCTCGACCCGAGGACCCAATGCTGGGAACTTTCCATAGGGTTTCCTTTTTGGAAAGAGAATCAGTGGAGGCACTCCTCGATTGGCGATAATACTGTACCCCGAGGGATGAATATACTATTGCTACTCGACCTCAGTGCCAGAAGCTAAGGACCTTTCGTTTTGGAGAATCAATTGAGGCCTCCTCGATTGATGATGATGCCAAACCAGAAATGGTGAACGTATCATCATTCCTCGACCTGAGAGCCCGGGATACTGAACATCCTAGTACCCACATGTGAGAAGGGAGGGTTGTTTACAGGTTTGCAGGTAACCATGACTTCCTACATACCCGGTTTTCTGTTGACATTACACAAAGGGAGGGTTCATCCTATTATATTCAGACGGTTTCTATTTATGGTTCCATATTGTTCCCAGAGCTACACTGACACCGCACACCGTCCAGCACAGACACCTGATTACCCGATCACATTGCTCTTTTGCATTGCATTTTCATATCATAACGGTTATGTTTGTCATTTACAGGTGCATAATACACTTCTGATTCCAATCCATGGGTTCAACAGAGAATGACGAGAGAAGGAAGAACAATGTTTCTTACAGGTTTCCAAACCCTACCTTGGATTCATTGCTCAAAGTTATAGATATGGCCGGCCCGGATGTTCTTAATAGGTTTCAAAAGAAGTATGGGAATTTGGTTAAGATGGTCCGTACTATCACAAAGTATGAACATGATGCTTTGCACACTCTGCTGCAATTCTACGAGCCTTCGCTGAGATGTTTCCTCTTTCCAGATTACATTTTGATGCCAACGCTAGAATAATTCTCATTTGTTTTGGGGATTCCAATCATGTCTGCAATACCGTTCTTTTCTGGTAGCTCTCCTAGTGCAAAAGAAATTGCCGCTGCAATGCAAATGGATCAGTCCGTGACCAAAAGTGGTGTGAGTAACAAAAACGGAGTTGACGGATTTCATCTGGAATTCCTCTCTGATCAAGCCCAAGAGGCTGCTAATGCTAAAAACTGGGCGATTTACAACTCTATTCTGGCTCTCTGCATATATGGTCTAGTTCTTTTTCCCAATCAACAAGACTTTGTGGATATGCAAGCTACGAGAGTTTTCGTTCTTAAAAATATAGTTCCTACTTTATTAGGGGATTTTTATCATTCCGTGCATTACAAGAACGAGAAAAGAAGAGGAGGCCCTATTAGTTGTTGCACTCCACTGCTGTGCCATTGGCTTTTCAAGCATTTGCCTCAAACAGGCGCCTTTGTGGAAACCATAGATGTTGCAAAATGGTCTAAGCGAATGATAGGGCTAACTGCTGATAATATTGTCTGGTTCGATCATCGGTTGTTGAGAATAGAGCTTATCACAAGATGCGGAAGTTTTCCAAATGTACCTCTGATTGGCAAAAAAATGAGGGATCAATTATAACCCAGTTTTGGCCATCCGACAGTTCGGGTATGCTTCCAGGGATCCTCCTACAGAGCAAGATGTGGAAGAATCTTTGTTCTTTACAGGAACTAAAGATGATAAGGTGGTAGAAGTAGTGAACGCTTGGAAGGATAAGCATAAAACTAGAAAAGCGGTTTTTGGGAAAGGAGATTGTAGGTCTTATCCTGAATATGACAGATGGATCGAGATGAAAGTAAAGGATTTGCTTTTACCCTTTTCAAGAGGACCTCTTTTATGTTCAGTACAGCCAGAACAGCCCACCATGGTGGCTATTGAAGAGTGCGAGAAATGGAAGAAAATGGTTAGAGAGCTGCAGATAGAGAACTCTGGAATGAGCAGATGTCTTCAGAAAGCTCTAGCTGACAACAAAGAGTTGGAAAAAAGAGCATTGAAAGTGGAGAAAACCTTGGCGGACAAAGAAGAAGATTTTGATGACAGAGCTCGATACTTCCGGAAGCTTACCTTGGGAGCAGATGATACTAGTCAGGCTCACAGGACTACAAAGCAGGCTCTAGCCCGAAGCAAGGATTCGTTAGCTAAACTCCGTCAAGCTTGGGATGAAGTCAGAATTGAGAACTCTGAATTGCTGACCCAGTTAAAAGATAAAAATGAAGAGCTGAAGAAAGCACATGAAGCAAGAAGAAAGCATCGAGAAGACCTTGACAAAAGCCAAGAACAGGTAAGGAACGCTGAAGATAAGCTGAAAACTACCAACAAAGAGCTTGAAGAGGTCACGGCAGATCTGAAGCTAGTTAAAATTCAAGCGGGAATTAAGAGGCGCAAAGGAGCCAATGAAGATGAAGCATTGCTGATGCACATGGGGTCATTAGAGGATGCATTGGAAAAAAGGGATGTAGTAATCAAAGAGCTGATTGAGAAGCCGCATCATCAGCGTACCCGTATCCTGTTTGAAGAGATTAAGTATTCCAGCCAGATGCTGAAAGATGTAGAGCTATCAGATTAATGATTTTTGTCATTTCTTTGTAATTTGCAATGGTTACCATCAGAATTATTGATGAATCCACTTGACTGCTTGTTTCTTTTTCTGTTGCTGAAACTATGACAAATGTACTTGAAAACTTTTGGGAATTTGTATGAAAGGAGCTATTTCTGTTCACAATTTCTGGTCTTCAGATATGTGTGATGTAATAAGATATCTGCACATTGGCACACTACAAAATCACTATTTCTGGTCATCAGATATTTGTGGTTGGTGTATATGAGTATCTCTCCAAGGCAAAACTCACTAATCATGATTCTTGGTCGTCAGGAATTTGTGGTTACGATTGGAATCAGGATATGAAAAGTATCTTGAAATGACAAACATAACTGTGCATTTGCATTTGCATAGCATATCATTTTTGCATTGCAGGTTTTCTTCTTTTTTGCAGGCGCATGTTAACCTTTATTTGGTTTTCAGGCACGATAGCTGATACTCCAGTTCACCGATATTCTACCCGACGTAATCAAGCCAGAGTAATGGAGCAAGTTCAGACTGAGTTACCCGATTTGAGGGGAAGAATGGAGCAGTTCATGAACCTTATGCAGGGGATTGCTCAAGGACAGCAGGAGCTGAGGGCCGGTCAGGAAAACATGAGGATTGGTCAAGAAGCTATGAGAACCACTATCCAGAGGCTGGAAACTGAAATCCCAAATCGCAATGTGCGCACTCCTCCTGTTGGCACAGTCCCTGCTGGTGGGATACATCTTGGATTTGACAATAATGAGGATGGTCAAGATGACCAGTTCACTGCGTTCAACAATGACATGGGTTTCTACAATGACGACCGGAAGTACGAAGGGTTAGATGAAAGACTCAAGGCTATTGAGAGCCAGAATCCTCTGGGAATTGACGTAGAGGACATGGGTCTCGTGCAGGGCGTGAGGATCCCTCCCAAGTTCAAGCTCCCTACATTGGATAAGTACAATGGCAGTACCTGTCCCAAGACACATTTGCAAGCTTACAATCGCAAGGTTGTCGCTTATACTGATGACCAGAAGCTCTGGATGTATTTTTTCCAGGATAGCCTGTCAGGCGCCTCCCTGGAATGGTACGTTAAGCTGGACAGGGTTCATATCAAGAGCTGGAAAGATTTGTGCGCTGCGTTTTTGAAGCAGTATCAATATAACTTGGATATGGCACCTAATCGCACTCAGTTGCAGAGTATGACTCAGGATCCTAAAGAGGGCTTTAAGCAGTATGCACAAAGATGGAGAGAATTGGCTGCTCGAGTTCAACCACCTCTGGGTGACCGTGAGATGGCTGATATGTTCATGAGCACACTCCAAGGGTCGTATTTGGATAGATTGGCTGCATGTCCTTCCACAGGGTTTGCTGACATTGTTGTTGCTGGGGAACGAATAGAGAGTTTGCTGAAGTTGGGTAAGATTCAAGACGTCAGTGGAACTGGTGCTTCAAGTTCGAGGAAACCCTTTGCTAATGGGGCAAGGAAAAGAGAAGGGGAGTCCAGTGCTGTGCATAGAGGAGGGGGCAGAGGTAGGACTCAGTCCTATCATCAGGTGGATGTTGTAACCATTCCAGTTCCAGCTGGACAGCAAGCTCCTGATTAGCAAAGTAGACCCCGATTCCAGAATAATAGACCAAGGGACCGTAAGTTTGATCCCTTGCCTATGTCATATGCTGCTTTGTTACCACAACTGCTCAAAGAGAAGTTGGTTGAACTACGGACTATGAGGCCGCTAGATACTGGAAAATTGCCTCAAGGTTATGATGCCAACGCTAGATGTGAATTTCATTCTGGTGCACAAGGACACTTGATAGAGAAGTGCTGGGCTTTTCACCATAAGGTTCAGGACTTGATTGATGCAAATGCTATTAATTTCTCTAAGCCGCCGAATGTTCGTGATAATCCAATGCCCCATCATGGAGGTGCAAGCATGAATGCTATTTCTGATGGTGAGAAATTGAATTTGATTACCGATGTGAATTTGGTAAAGACTTCGCTGTTGATTGTAAAAGAGTGTTTGTTAAAAGGAAAGGTATTTCCTGGATGTGGCTCTGATTGTGAGGATTGTCCGAAACAGATTAATGGGTGCAGTAAGTTGAAAGTTGGACTGCAGAATCTTATGGACGAAGGAAGACTTCAGTTTGATAAGGTAGAGAAGGAAAAAGATGTTTCTGTCGTTACCATTTATTATAATCAAGTTGAGATACAGGTGCCTGTTGAGGAGCCTGTTGCTATCATCGTGCCCGAGAGGCCGAGACCAGTTACGATTATGGTGCCTGAATCTGCTTCTTATGTGTCTGATCGGGCAGTTCCATGGCAATATGGAACTAGCACTCATCAAGGAGGAAGTCAACTGAAAACAGAGGCTGCTGTTGGTACCAATGTTGAGAATGTCAGTGGACCAAGTGGTTTCACCAGGAGTGGCTGACTATTTGCTCCCCAGACTCTAAGGAGTGATAAAGAGGCTGAAGCCGCTGCAAGAGCAAAAGGAAAATAGGTTGTTGATGACAAGGTGCCTGCTCAGGAAGAGGACCCTAAAGTCAATTTTGATAATGATGTTGAGGAATTTATGAGGATTATCAAAAAGAGCGATTACAAGATCGTTGAGCAGCTCAATCAGACACCCTCTAAAATCTCGATATTATCCCTGTTAATGAGTTCAGATGCACACCGGGCTGCTTTGTTGAAAGTTTTGAATATGGCGTATGTTCCCCACGAGATCATTGTGAATCAGTTAGAGGGAGCAATTTCTAATGTCAATGTGAGCCACGGATTGGGGTTTACGAATAGGGATTTGACTCCAGATGGACATAATCACAACAAAGCGTTGCACATCACACTAGAATGCAAAGTAGCTGTTTTGTCGCATGTGCTGGTTGACACAGGTTCTTCCTTGAATGTGTTACCCAAAAAGGCCCTGATGAAAATTGAAGTAGATGGATTGGTTCTGAGACCCAGCAATCTGATTGTGAGAGCTTTTTACGGATCCCAAAGATCGGTGTTTGGGGAGGTTGAACTACCAATACAGGTTGGTCCACAGATATTCAAGACGATCTTTCACGTTATGGACATTCAGCCTGCTTACAGCTGTTTGTTGGGCCGACCATGGATTCACGCAGCAGGCCCAGTGACCTCCACACTGCATCAGAAGCTCAAGTACGAGTTCGAGGGTCAAGTGGTCACCGTTTGCGGTGAGGAAGATATATTTGTGAGTCATCTATCCACTTTTAAATATGTGGAAATGGATGGAGAGATTCACGAAACCCTGTGCCAATCTTTTGAAGCCATGAATATCAATAAATCTCCAGAATCTACTTCAGCAGCAGTGGTGTCAAATATGCCAGGTGGGCCGAGTGCATCAATTGCGTCATACAAGCAGGCCAGAGAAGTGGTCGAAAGCGAAAATGCCCAAGGTTGGGGTAAGGCTATCGACGTGTTGGTGAAAGAAGATAAGTTCGACATTGGATACCAACCGGGCCGGACGCCAGTTCCCCGATTCCGTGGGCCAATCAATTTCAACAGTGGAGGAATTATCAACCCTAATTAGTCCTGCTCAGCAATAGAAGATGACGCTGAAAGCTCAGATTACTTGGACAGATGGGTGTATGTATTGGCTCCAGGCGGGGCATTGCAGAGCTGGTCTAGTGAAGAAATCGTTCATGTTGTACACCATTCAGAGTAATAATTCTTGTCTTTCATAATGCATGTAATCCCACACTCTGCCCAAGGTGTGAGGATCCATTTGTAGGGCCACCATATTTTCTCATATAATGTTCAAATATCAATAAAAGGACGTTTTTGTTTACAAGTTTATGTTCCTTTATTCTTTCTTTATTTTTATTTTTGCACAAAGAAAATTAAGAATGATAATGCACTTTCTTTTCTTTTGTTTTCAAGCAAAAATAATCTAAAATAAAGCATCCATCCAATCATGCAGACTCGATTCTGTGAATTCCCCTGAAAATGATTCTGTTATGCCCACGTATGATTTCGACAATCCGATTTATCAAGCCGAGGAGGAAAGTGATGAAGACTATGAACTCCCGGAAGAATTGGCTAGGTTGTTGAAACAGGAAGAAAAGACCATTCAGCCTCATCAGGAAGCTCTTGAGGTTATCAATATTGGTTCAGAGGAAAGCAAGAAAGAGATCAAGATCGGCGCAAGTCTGCGGGCTGATGTAAAGCAAGAGCTGATAGTCATGCTACGGGAATACGTCGACATCTTTGCTTGGTCATATCAAGATATGCCAGGTTTAGATACAGACATAGTTATGAATAGACTACCATTGAAAGAGGACTGGCCACCGGTCAAGCAAAAGCTATGCAGAACAAAACCAGAAATGGCTTTGAAGATCAAGGAAGAGGTACAGAAACAGTTGGATGCAGGTTTTCTGGCAGTAACCAATTATCCTCCCTGGGTGGCCAACATAGTACCGGTGCCGAAGAAAGATGGAAAAGTTAGAATATGTGTGGATTACAGAGATCTCAACAGGGCAAGCCCTAAAGATGACTTTCCACTCCCTCATATTGATGTGCTGGTTGATAATACTGCTCAGTTTTCAGTGTTCTCATTTATGGACGGATTCTCCGGGTACAATCAGATAAAGATGGCGCCTGAGGATATGGAGAAGACTACATTCATTACCCCGTGGGGTACCTTCTGTTACAAAGTAATGCCTTTTGGGTTGAAGAACTTAGGGGCAACTTATCAAAGAGCAATGGTGATGTTATTCCACGATCTAATTCATAAAGAGATCGAGTGCTATGTGGATGACATGATCGCTAAATCAAAGACAGAAGAGGAACATCTGATCAACTTAAAGAAGTTGTTTGAGAGGTTGAGGAAATTCAGGTTGAGACTGAATCCTAACAAGTGTACTTTCGGCGTGCGGTCCGGAAAATTGCTTGGTTTCATGGTCAGTGAAAAAGGAATAGAGGTTGACCCTGCTAAAGTGAAAGCTATACAAGATATGCCTGTACCGAGAACTGAGAAAGAAGTTCGCGGCTTTCTAGGGAGACTGAACTACATTTCAAGGTTCATATCTCACCTAACTGCCACCTGCGAACCGATATTCAAAATGCTAAGAAAAGATCAAACGGTCAGGTGGAATGATGATTGTCAAAATGCATTCGATAAAATAAAAAGATATTTGCAGAAACCTCCGATTCTGATACCTCCAGTGCAAGGAAGACCACTGATTATGTACTTGACAGTGCTAGAAGGATCCATGGGTTACGTTCTCGGTCAACACGACGAGACAGGTAGGAAAGAACATGCTATCTACTACCTGAGCAAGAAGTTTACAGATTGTGAATCGCGTTATTCAATGCTTGAGAAGACGTGTTGTGCACTCGCATGGGTCGCCAAGCGATTGAGACAATATATGCTCACACATACAACCTTGTTGATCTCAAAATTGGATCCGGTCAAGTATATTTTTGAGAAACCAGCGCTTACAGGCAGAGTTGCAAGGTGGCAGATGGTGCTGACAGAGTACGACATTCAATTTACTTCGCAAAAAGCAATCAAAGGAAGTATACTGTCGGATTATCTTGCGCAACAACCTCTTGATGATTACCAGCCCATGAGGTTTGATTTCCCTGATGAGGACATCATGTTTCTCAAAGCGAAAGACTGCGAGGAACCACTTCTGGAGGAGGGGCCTGATCCTGAATCCAAATGGAGTTTGATGTTTGATGGAGCAGTTAATATGAATGGGTGCGGAGTTGGTGCAGTTCTCATTACGCCAGAAGGTGTTCACATGCCCTTCACAGCCCGAGTAACTTTCGGGTGTACCAACAATGAAGCAGAATACGAAGCTTGCATACTAGGAATTGAGGAAGCTATTGATTTACGAATCAAGACCCTCGATGTCTTTGGTGATTCAGCACTGGTAATCAATCAAGTAAAGGGAACTTGGCACACACATCAGCAGAATTTGATTCCGTATAGAGATTATACGAGGAGATTGCTGACATTCTTTACAACTGTCAAGTTGTACCATGTTCCCAGAGATGAAAATAAGTTTGCAGACGCCTTGGCCACCATATCTTCGATGATCAAAGTGCATGGTTGAAACTTTGTGCCCAGGATTGATGTATCTCGCCTTGATAGACCTGCTTTTGTGTTTGATGTTAATGCAGTGTCTGACGACAAGCCTTGGTACCATGACATTAAATGCATCTTCCAAAGACAGGAAGACATTAAGAAGGCTAGCCGGTAGTTTCTTCTTGAACAAAGATGGCATACTATATAAAAGAAATTTTGACATGGTTCTGCTCAGATGCGTGGATAGACACGAGGCAGACCTGTTGATGATTGAAGTGCACGAAGGCTCTTTCGGTACCCATGCCGGAGGACATGCGATGGCTAAGAAATTATTGAGATTGGGGTATTATTGGTTGACAATGGAGTCAGATTGATGCAAGTATGCCCGCAAGTGCCACAAATGCCAAATCTATGCCGATAAAGTACACGTTCCTCCTAATCCGTTGAGTATCATGTCCTCTTCGTGGCCCTTTGCAATGTGGGGCATTGATATGATCGGGAAAATTGAGCCTACTGCTTCAAATGGCCATCGTTTCATCTTGGTCGCCATTGATTACTTCACTAAATGGGTTGAAGCAGCGTCTTATGCCAATGTCACTAAGCAAGTAGTGGCTCGTTTCTTGAAACGAGATATCATTTGTCGATATGGAGTTCCCGAAAGAATCATTACTGATAATGGTTCTAATTTGAATAATAAGATGATGGCTGAGCTATGCCGGGACTTCAAAATCGAGCACCACAATTCTTCTCCGTACCGCCCAAAGATGAATGGCGCGGTCGAAGCGGCCAACAAGAATATCAAGAAGATTGTGCAGAAGATGGTTGTCACGTACAAAGATTGGCATGAGATGTTACCATTGGCTTTGCATGGGTATCGAACATCAGTCTGCACGTCCACTGGGGCAACACTGTGCTCACTTGTATACGGTATGGAGGCAGTTCTACCGGTAGAAGTTAAAATTCCTTCGCTCCGAGTATTGATGGATGTTAAGCTAGATGAAGCTGAATGGGTGCGAGCCAGGTTTGATCAGCTGAGCCTTATTGAGGAGAAGCGACTAGCAGCGGTATGTCATGGCCGGCTATATCAGCGCAGAATGAAGAGGGCATTCGATCAAAAGGTTCGACCTCAAGTTTACAAGGTCGGAGACGTGGTAATCAAGAGAATACTTCCTCCGAGTACATATCACAGGGGCAAATGGACTCCTAATTATGAAGGTCCATTCGTGGTTAAAAAGGTTTTCTCAGGTGGAGCCTTATTGCTGACAACCATGGATGGTGAAGACTTTTCGTCCCCTGTTAATTCAGATGCAGTTAAAAAATACTTCGTATAAAGAGACCCGCTGGATAAAAAAAAACAATCCAGGAAAAAAAGGGCATCCCGACGAACCAAAAACAGAATAAAGGTTCGGGCAAAAATTAGGGATATAATTAAAAAATTTGTACACCCGGTAAGTTGAAAACCCGAAAGGGCAACTTAGGCAAAAAAGGGTATCCCGGTGGATTGAAAACCTGAAAAGACGATCCACGCAAAAGAGGGATTTAAGCGAATGACTGCAGTCTGAATTAATCTGTACGTTCTCTACTCTTCAGCGAGCTAGCAAAATTCCAAAGGAGGAAATGGTCCGACCACGAGCTTCCGAAGGCGAAGATAAGCAAGAGAGTTGGAATGCATACTGGCTATAACAGAATAAGAAATCAGTGGGATCCAATTTCTGCATTATCATTAGGAAAGATTTCTTTTCTCAATTTTATGGCAATCACCTCTTTCAGGGGTTTGCTTCCGATTGTAAATTCGCCGATTTTGGCATTTCATCAATAAAATTGAATATTCAGTCACAAGCTTTTATTTTCATTTTACTGTTTTGTTTGCAAAAACGTCCGATTTTTTATAATAAAACATTACTTTGAAAATATCTTGACCTTGCAAAAACATGCAAAAGACAATTAAAATTACTTTGCTTGTTGGACAACCTTGGATGGTGGACTCGAAAGACCACGCAATATCCTGGGGCATGTCCATATATTTTTCTGTTGCAGGTAATGAGTACGATCGATCCAAGCAGCACGGTCGTAACCACGGACAGATATTTGCTATGACTTGATACTGTTGTATCTTATTAAGTCGATTCTTCCATTCAAAAGTTCCCACCGAGTTTCGTGACGGCAACGGTTGCCGAAGATTGATTTCTTCTGTGTTGATAACAGTTATTAGTGCAGTGAGCACTCCATGTCAACAGCGAGTGCAAATCCTCTGGTACCTTGCAGACGATGTGAAGGATAGTTCAAGACAGAGTGTTTGTATAAGATTTGGAAAACTTTTAGTTTTCTATAAAATCCTCTTAAAAGATGAAATTTCTCGCAGTAACTTTCCTTATGGCGTTTACCAGCAAGTGGTAGTGTCATTTTCCCTACAAGTTTCAGCATGTGAAATTTGTCAAAGAATAATTCCCAGCGGAGTTGTTGGCTCTCCCAGGCATGCGGCATTTTGAATTTCCCCAGCAAAAGATATTCCCAATCTATTATCCCCAGTAGAGTTTGAAGACGTTTGGTCTTCTGTAAAATCCTCTCAAAAGGCATTCCCCAGCAAGGTTTAAAGAGACCAACAGAATCTCTCCTTCAGCAAGGTGTCAGCATATGACATTACCCAGCAAGTGGTGTAATTTTCAGCAGTGTTCATTTACAACTCAAAGTCCAATTTATTTTTGGCATGCGTACAGTTTGTTCATGTTATTCCAACAGGTGGAGTGATCATTTGGCGATTTTAAGCTTCCAACGACAGTTTGGTAAGCACCGAAGTCCAACGACAGTTTGGCAAGACTTCCAATGACAGTTTGGTAAGCACCAAAGTCCAACGACAGTTTGGCAAAGCTTCCAAAGCCGGTTTGGTAAGCACTGAAATCCAACGACAGTTTGGTAAAAGCTGCAAAAGTCCATCTGAAGATGGCAAGTTTGAGATCCCAAACGCCGGTTTGGTAATCCTTGAAGTCCAACGACAGATTGGAAGAAATCCAACGACGGTTTGGCAGAAGTCCAACGACAGTTTGGCAGAAAGTCCAACGACAGATTGGCAGAGCAACTAAAGTCCATCGACAGTATGGCAAGCCAGTAGTCGTCTGGCGTCGTTCAAAAAGACATTGTTGAAAGTCCATCGACAGTATGGAAAGCCAGTAGTCGCCTGGCGTCGTTCAAAAAGACATTGTTGAAAGTCCATCCATAGTATGGCAAGCCAGTAGTCATCTGGCGGCGTTCAAAAGACAGATCTCTCCTCCAGCGTTTCATTGAAGATTCAATCCAGCAGTCTTGTTGGGTTTATATCCCTTTTGTTCTTCATCATCCAGAGCAAATTTTTGGTTATATTTGGTATTCAATCACTATATACCTTGAAAGTCTGAAAGCAATCGCTTTCAGGCATTCAGGTCTACAGTGTTTGAATAGGGGCAGTTGTAATACGCCAAAATTTGCTCTCCCTTTTAGCATCCTAGCATAGCATTATCATATATCATATCATATCCATCTCATAAGCATTGCATTGCATATTTCACATAGAAAAATGAAGCATAACATCCTTCTTGCCATCAAGGCATGTGATCAGGGGAAAGATGGACAATCAAGGAATTATCCAAAGCACAAAAGGTCAAACAAGTTCACTCAAGGCAAGCCAAAGGTCTTTCATGTCTCATACTATCTCAATTGATCATCCAAAACCTCAAGAAAGTGAGATTCAACAGGAGATTTAAGCTCTACATCTTTCACTATGCAAGAGATCCAAAAAATGAAGGAAAACCCTCAAAAGAGATGGTTCATTGGTTCAAAATCATCCTCAAGTGGCATATCTCATCATCCTTTAAGAGGATACACAACATATTCTGAGGAATTTGAAATTGAAGACTGCACTTTTTTCTCCTAGGAGGAGGGTACCAAAATTAGGGTTTCCAATTAAATCAGGGTATCTTTGTTTTTTTGGACAAAACTTGATTTCATGGTATTCTACATGTTCTTAAGTGTATGTGTATGGAAAATTGCCTCTCAATTGGTTTTAGAAGTGGTTCAATTGGAAGAAAGATCAAAAGTCAGGAAATTTGGGGCAAAGTCAAACAATCAGAGGAAAAAGTCAACTCTTGATTTTTTGAGCCCAAAATCATGAAATTCATGTTATATGTCACCAATGTACAAAATTTGATCAAGAAACTCCAAAGGGATCATGGAAAAATCAAGATTTGGAAAGTTGCCATTTTTGGAAGGATTAGGGTTTCCAAAAATAGTAATTTTAGGCCATTTTGCATCAGAATTGGAACCAAGGCCATTCAAAATTGAAGCATCAAATGAAAATTCCACTCGGCCACAACAAAAGATCTTGTTTCAAGCTTCAAATCCATGTGTAGAACATCTCCATTGGATAAAAATTGAGTGAGATATGATTGATCAAAGTTTGAGCAAAGGAGGTTCAAAACTAGGTCATGACCAAGGATTTTCAGGTCGCGCGCATGTCATTTCTACAAATAGTTGGTGTGCCAAATGTTCAGGTCAATATCTCAAGGTTAGAGGCCTCAAATGAAAAATCTTTCAACATGAAAGTTGTTCCTCTATGTGAGATCTTCAAAATTGATGTTCATGGTTTTTTCATTTGACCAATGGATGAGAAGTTGTGATGGCTCAAAGTAAGGTCAAGATAACTGAAAAGTTGGTTAGGTCACAACCAAGTCATGCCACGCACGCGTGCATTATGCAGCATGTCAAGTCAGTTTTGAGTTCTCATGTTTGATGCACATTTTCAACCTCTTCCAAGCCTCATTTCAATTCAATTTTCATACCAAAGTTGCTCTACTATAACCCCTCTTTTCAATGACTCCAAAACCTCATCTAACCATGCATTAACAAAAGAGAAAATCACCATTAAACATCCATGTTTGCATTTATTTCCAAACTGTCATAAAAATCAGAAATGAATGTTGTTGTTGTCGTTCTACCAGTTTGCACGTGCATTGATCACACTCTCCAACCCTTTCTTCATTTAACCAAACACCCATCGCATATCCTTGCCATGGCACGTGCCTTGCATGAAAGTAGAAGGAACAACTTGCTGAGCAAGTTTCTGCTACAGCAGCCTTGCTATTCCAAGCTTCACTCAATTACACTCCACCATAGCCTACCATAAATCATCACCATTATATCACAGCCATGGCTAACTCGTCCCCTAACTAACTTGGCTCAGTTAGTTAGGATGGACTCACCTAAACCATGCTAACTCATTTGACTCACTCATTAAACCATAGTTAACCCACACTATAAATAAAAATCACACTCTCAAATTTCATTTCCAACTTCATTTTTCCCATCTACATCTAAAAAACTCTCGCCATTCTCTCTCTGATTCTATCATTCTTCTTCCATTTCAACATTCATCTTCCATATTCAACTCAGAATCAATCTTCTTCTCTCTCAATTTCTCACCATGGCAACTGGTTTTGAAGCTTGGATCTCATTTCTTCTCCACTGAATCATCATCAAGTACTTCATCAAAGCCTTTATTTGGCCAAGTGAAGCTCAAGGAAGAAGTATTTTCCTCTGGTGCTCTTATATACTCATAGCCTCATCAATTTCAGGTTTGAGTTTTTGAACTTTGATTGCACATTTTCTCCTTAATATCACTTGTTTTCTTGTTGATGAGCTCACTAGGAGCATTTCTTACTCCGACTAGTTGATAGGCCATATAGAGGTTTAGATCCAAAAGTTAGGGCACATATTCATCCTCTCCGTTCTTGCTATGTGTGCATGTTTTGTTGTTTTTATGAGTATATTCTTAATCTACGTGAGCTCAGCTTCATTTTGGTATAATAGTTGTGCATTTCTGGGAAGTATGAAGTTGCAGATGGTGGTTGTGGACCGGAGAAGATGACCGGAGGTCATCTCCGGCCGGTGGCTTCAGATGCTAGGGTTTTATTCCAGTTTTAATCGTGGCCTTTGATTTATTTGCATCGTGTGGATAAGAGCATGCCAGGACATTAAAATCAGTGTGCCTCTCACGTGCCAATTTTCTGAACTCACTTAAACATCATGTGGCGCAGTGCATTGTAGATAATGTGTTCCCTCACGCGTGTGTGTTGATTTTGTATATTTTGACTTGGCTGTTGACTTGACCAGATCCAAGGGTTTTCCTTGCTTTGACTTGCTTTTGACTGAAATTCCATACTAGCTATTGTGTTCTGCGCGCTTAGTGGACCTAGGATAATTGCTCTTCACACCCTTGCATTTTAAAGCCCAATTAATCTGAACTGGATGGTTGCTATACATGCACCCCCTCCTTTGTTTTCATTTCATTTTATTATCTTCATTTTGTATGCGTTTGCTTTTTAATTTTTCAAAATACTAAAATACATCATAAAATTCTAGAAAAATTCATGAACATCATTAAGACATTTAAAAAAATTTTGACATTTTTATTTCATGATTTTATGACATTTTTGCCCCTGTTACACAATTTTCTTTGAATTTCCATTTGTGTGCTTTCTAAATGTGGTACATGAATTTGTATAATTTTGTTCTTGCTCATTATAAATGGTTTTGACTTGGTTCATTTTGCATTGAGTCATTAGAACTTTGAAACATGTTAGAGGATTTTTGTTTGATTTTTTAGATCATTTTATGGCATGTTTTGATGCTCATTTTTACACTACTTTGCATGATGTTTCAATTTGACCTAATTGCTTTGTTTGACATCATTTTGTTTTGAATTTTCACATGCTATTTTGATATATGATTCACTTCTGATTTAGGCATTCCAATACCATGTTTTCATAATTTTCATAAATCCATTTTATTTTTGTTTGATGTATTACATTTGAAGTATAGTAACATGTCTTATCATTTCAATTTTTGTGCATGTTTACATGATTTCTTGTGTACATATTTGTATGATCATTTGCATATTGGGTGAGCTATTCTTGTGACATTATAGATCATTGGTACACATTATAGGTCATCTTTGCATGTTCATTTCCCTCTGAACTTTGTGCATCCTTAACATGTATTGGTTTGCATCTTTTCTTTTGAACTTCCATTTCAATTCTTCTTCTTATATTACTTCTTGAATGTCTTGATGTTTGATTCATGGATACTTTGAGATGTGTATAAGTCATTTTCCATTTAGTTTCAATTCTGATCCTTGGATTACATGTTCCATTTATGCATGTTTCTTCCATTTCTTTCCATCTTTCATCTTCCTTTCTTATGGAAACATGTTGAATGTTAATGGACGGTGATTGTAATGTTAATGGATGGTGATTGTTGCTTATTCATTTGAATTGATAGGATGGTATTCTCTTGTTTTCAATATGATGTACATTCTGGTTCTGACATTAGGATTTGATCTTTCATCTCATTCTTTTGAGCTTTATGGTACATTAAGTGTTCTTTTACTTCTTGTATTTCTTATACATGTTCACTAACCATGTAGGGGCTTTGGTAAGTTGAAATTGAGTGTGGATAAGGAATCCACATTCAAACTTCTTTCCTTTCATCTTTTATAATTCAATCTTGTGTTTTGTTAAGTACTTATGTGCTTTCTTTGATTAACTCATCACTTTCCCTTTTGAATTACAATTTATCTTCTACTTTAGAAGTGAATTGTTTAATTCATTTCTTCTTTAGACTTTAGGTTTTGTAACCTCACAAACCTTTAGGATCACTCACTAATCAATTAGGATTGAGTCTTAGATCACATAGATTTTACCTTTCTCCTCCTTTGAGTCTTTCATCTTCTCATCTCAAAGAAACTTCAAAACATATAATAAAGGTAGGCATTTATTGCATTTAGGCCTTTCATATAAAGAAAAAATTAAAAGGGGTGTTCTCTTATAATCTTAGAATGTGCAACATATAGCCCATCTTGGGTCAATGTGTTAAGCATTTGATCTTGTATGAGGGACTTAAATGCAATACTTGTTGAAGGTACAAATAAAAAACACTTCTTCATTTCATAATTAACAAAAACACTTAATAAACACAAGTATGATAGTGTGTTTGAACCTTGACAATTGGAACTAAGTGTGGGGGTCTTCATCACCCTTAGTGTACTTTCTTACTCATTCCATCTTGGAGTGTGAGAATGTATACACTCCAATGACTAAGATTTGGATACACTATCATATGCAAACAAAAATGGAAAAAACTTCTAAAAGACAAAAACAAACAATAACGTCTTTCCTTCGGGAATTCTTTCCTCATCTCCTTCACTTCTTCCTTAAGGATGCGTCATTTCCGTTCTACTGCAAACAGGTAATGCCTAAGTCTCCCTACAGCGAGCTGCAACACCTAAACTTCTAGGACGCGAACGTTGACGTATTCCACTAAAAAACACAAACAACTTTCCCTTAGGTGAGGGGAACTACGTCGCTCTGATTCTCATGCTCTCGATGAGATACGTAGGCAGTGGGGTAGGGCCCATGCGAGCACTTCTTTTATTTTCCCTACATTTGTTTCTCTTTCTCTCTCCTTTCCTTTTTCCAGTTCTTTTTCCAGTATCGTTTCCTTACACCCTTTGATTGAATCAAGCAAGCGTGGATCCCATCGGGTACGATGGACGTGAGGGGGTGCTAATACCTTCCTCTCACGTAACCGACTCCCAAACCCAGTTCTCTTGGTCGCAAGACCATGCTTTTCCTTCCCCTCAGGTTTATGCGGTGTTTCCTTTCCCTCTCTTGGGATAAATACACATTGCTGGCGACTCTGTTCGGTGCCACTTTCGCGTTTGTACTAGGATGAAAATCCCGGGAGCGACAACTTGCCTCTGTTGAACATAGTTACTTGCCATTATCCCTAACTTTTGCCTGGACTGTACTATGATGTTTCCAATCCATCGTGATGATTTTTTTTATGTCTCTAACTTTTGCCTGGACCGCCCTTTCGGGTTTTCAATACACCAATTTTTTTTTTAGTTTAGGCGAAGTATTTCTTGACTACATCAACATTCGTGGGGTAGGAAAATTCCTCTCCGTCCATGGTTGCAAGTCTCAAGGCGCCGCCTGAGAAAGCTTCCGTGACCACATACGGGCCATCATAATTTGGGGTCCATTTGCCCCGAGAATCAGTGAGAAATGATTGTATCTTCTTGAGCACAAGGTCTCCTTTCCTGAAGGTGCGGGGTCGAACCTTTTTGTCGAATGCCTTCTTCATTCTCTGTTGATACAATTGACCATGGCATAGTGCCGTTATTCGCTTCTCTTCGATCAAGTTTAATTCGTCGTGTCGACTTTGACACCATTCTACTTCGGTGAGCTTAGCTTCCATCAATACCCTGATTGATGGGATCTCTACTTCTATGGGGAGCACTGCTTCCATGCCATACACTAGAGAGAAAGGGGTTGCCCCTGTTGAAGTCCGAACAGATGTTCGATAACCATGAAGAGCAAAGGGTAGCATCTCGTGCCAATCTTTATAGGTTACAACCATCTTCTGAACAATCCTCTTGATGTTCTTATTGGCCGCTTCTACCGCTCCGTTCATCTTGGGTCGGTAGGGAGATGAGTTATGGTGTTCAATCTTGAACTCTGCACACAACTCTTTCATCATCTTGTTGTTCAAGTTAGATCCATTATCAGTAATGATCTCGCTTGGAACACCATAACGGCAGATGATATTGTTTTTGATAAATCAGACCACCACTATTCGGGTTACATTGGTGAATGACGTTGCTTCGACCCACTTGGTGAAGTAGTCAATGGCTACTAGGATGAACCGATGTCCGTTTGAAGCCTTGGGCTCAATCATGCCAATCATGTCGATTCCCCATATCGAGAATGGCCATGGGGAAAAGAGAACTTTGAGATGCGATGGCGGTACATGAATTTTATCGGAGTATATCTGACATTTGTGACACCTCCTCATGTACTTGTAGCAGTCGGATTCCATTGTCAACCAATAGTACCCTGCTCTTAGAATTTTTCTCGCCATTGTGTGTCCGTTGGCATGAGTGCCAAAGGATCCTTCATGAATTTCTTTCATAAGCATGTCTGCTTCTGGTCTGTCTATGCATCGGAGCAAGACCAAGTCAAAATTCCTCTTATAGAGTGTATCACCGCTCAAGAAGAAGTTTCCAGCCAATCTTCTGAGGGTTTTTCTGTCCTTCCTTAGTGCCCCAGGTGGGTACTGTTGTTTCTGAAGGAAGCATTTGATATTGTGATACCAAGGTTTGTCGTCTATGACTGCTTCAATCGTGAAGATATAAGCGGGCCGTTCAAGGCGCATTATGTCAATCTTAGGTAAGTCGTTCCATTGACCTACACTAATCATGGAAGAGAGAGTGGCTAAAGCGTCAGCCATGTGATTCTCATTACGAGGGACGTGATGAAACTCGACTATGTTAAACAAAGGTAACAACCTTCTTGCATAGTCTTTGTAAGGAATCAATCCTGATTGGTATGTGTTCCAATATCCCTTTATCTGATTGATAACCAGGGTTGAATCGCCGTATACGTCCAAGTTTTTGATCCTTAAATCAATTGCTTGTTCGAGACCCATGATACAAGCTTCGTATTCGGCCTCGTTGTTCGTACATTTGAACGTAAGTCTGGCAGTGAAAGGAATGTGGGTACCCTGAGGGGTAACAATGATTGCCCCAATTCCGTTTCCATAATGATTAACTGCTCCGTCAAAGATAAGTCCCCATTGGGAACCTGGTTCTGGCCCTTCATTGGGTAACAGTTCATCACAATCTTTCATTTTTAGATACATGACATCTTCGTCTGGGAAGTCAATCCCGATTGGTTCTTGATCGTCAATCGGTTGATGAGCCAAATGATCGGCTAAAATACTTCCCTTAACGGCTTTCTGAGCGTGGTACTCTATGTCATATTCTGATAACAGCATCTGCCAACAGGCAATTCTTCCCGTGAGAGCAGGCTTTTCGAAGACATACTTGATTGGATCTATTTCGGAGATTAACCAAGTAGTATGACGAATCATGTATTGGCGAAGACGTTTGGTTGTCCAAGCCAAAACACAGCATGTTTTCTCAAGCATCGTGTACCGAGTCTCACAGTCAGTGAATTTCTTACTTAGATAGTAGATGGCAGACTCTTTCCATTTGGTTTCGTCTTGTTGGCCAAGTACACATTCCATTGAGTCCTCTAGGACTGTGAGGTAGATGATCAGTGGTCTTCCTCCCACTGGAGGTGATAGAATCGGCGGATTCAACAGGTATTCCTTAATACTGTCGAAGGCGGTTTGGCAATCTTCTGACCAAACGCAATCCTGGTTCTTCTTGAGTAATTTGAAAATCGGCGCACATGTGGTGGTCATGAGGAATATGAATCTGGAGATGTAGTTCAAACGTCCCAAGAATCCTCTGACTTGTTTTTCAGTTTTCGGAGAAGGCATTTCTTGAATGGCCTTGACCTTGTCAGGATCAACCTCAATTCCTTTCTGGCTGACGATGAACCCTAAAAGTTTCCCTGAACGGACACCGAAGGTGCACTTGTTGGGATTCAAGCGGAGTTTGTACTTCCTCAAATGCTCGAATAGTTTCGACAGGTGGGTCACATGCTCCTCTTCTGTCTTAGATTTTGCAATCATATCATCGACATATACCTCGATTTCTTTGTGTATCATGTCATGAAACAGAGTAGTCATGGCCCTTTGATAGGTTGCCCCAGCGTTCTTCAAACCGAACGACATCACCTTGTAACAAAAGGTACCCCATGGGGTAATGAACGAAGTTTTCTCCATGTCTTTCGGCGCCATTTTGATCTGATTATAGCCCGAGAATCCATCCATGAAGGAGAAGACTTTGAACTTTGTTGTACTGTCTACCAGCATGTCAATGTGTGGTAAAGGAAAGTCATCCTTTGGACTAGCCTTGTTCAGATCCCTGTAATCGACACACATTCTGACCTTTCCATCCTTTTTGGGAACGGGTACGATGTTGGCTAACCATTGAGGATATTCTGATGTGGCGAGGAAACCTGCGTCAATCTGTTTCTGCACCTCCTCTTTGATTTTGATGGCCATGTCCGGGTGAGTCTTGTAATACCCCAAAATTTGCTCTTCCCTTTTGGCATCATAGCATGGCATTATCATTTATCATATCATATCCATCTCATTAGCATTGCATTGCATTTAACATAGAAAAATGAAGCATGACATCCTTCTTACCATCAGGGCATGTGATCAGGTGGAAGGTGGACAATCAAGGGATCATTCAAAGCACAAAAGGTCAATCAAGTGCCCTCAAGGCAAGCCAAGAGGTCTTTCATGTCTCATCCCATCTCAATTGATCTTCCACAACCTCAAGGATAAGAGATACAATGGGAGATTGAAGCATTACATCCTACACTATGCAAGAAGTCCAAAAATTGAAGGAAAACCCTCAAAAGAGATAGCTCATTGATTCAAAATCATTCCCAAATGGTATATCTCATCATCCTTTAAGAGGATACACAACATACTCTGAGGAATTTGAAATTGGAGACTGCACTTTTACCTCCTAACCAGAGGGGGCCAAAATTAGGGTTTCCAGTTAAATCAGGGAATCTTTGCTTTTTTGGGCAAAACTTGATGTCATGGTATTCTACATGTTCTTAAGTGTATGTATGTGGAAAATTGCCTCTCAATTGGTTTTAGAAGTGGTTCAATTGGAAGAAAGATCAAGAATCAGAGAAATTGGGGCAAAGTCAAATAATCAGAGGAAAAAGTCAACTCTTGACTTTTTGAGCCCAAAATCATGAAATTCATGTTACATATGTCCAATGTACAAAATTTGGTCAAGAAACTCCAAAGGAATCATGAAAAAATCAAGATGTGAAAAGTTGCCATTTTTGGATGAAGTAGGGTTGCTAAAAAAGGCAAGTTTTGGCCATTTTTGCATCAGAGTTTGAACCAAGGCCATTTAAATTTGGAGCACCAAATGAAAAATCCACTCTGCCTCAATGAAAGATCTTGTTTTAAGCTTCAAATCCATGTGTAGAACATCTCCATTGGATAAAAATTGAGAGAGATATGATTGATCAAAGTTGGAGGAAAGTAGGTCCAAAACTAGGCCATGACCAAGAATTTTCAGGTCATGCACGCAGTCATTTCAACAAGCATGTGGTGGGCCAGAAGTCAACCCTAATTTCTCCAAGAAGAAAGCTCCAAATGAGAAAATTTTCAACATCAAAGTTATTCCTTGTAGTGCACTCTTCAATGTTCATGTTGGACAAAATTTGATTTGATCATGTTATAAGGGAGAAATATTGGTTCCAAGTTAGGGTGATCTTGCTGAAAATCCATGCCATACACACCATGCCAGCCAACCTCACCTGCACGCCCATACACCAATTGGTTTCCTTCTGTTTCAAGCTATTTTTCATCATCTTGTACACCTCCATTTGACTTGTCTTCAACACCAATATTGCTCCCCAATGTACTCTCTTCCAAATGAACCCATAAACTCACCAACTCATTCATGGAGTAGAGAGAAAAACACTTGCAAAGCACCCTATGTTGGCACTGATACATTAATGGTTCTGGTGCACGATTTTGGTTCACACACACCCCAAACACTTCATCACATCAGCTTTCCACATTAAACCAAACACACATGACTTACACATTGCACACTTGCCTTGGCATACATGAGAATGGAAAGAAACAAACTTGCTGAGCAAGTTTCTGCTACAACCAGCCGTGCCTTCATTTTCTTTTCACCTCCACCATAGCATATCATGAGTTGCCATCACCATATCATTGCTCTCCCTAACTAACTTGACTCAGTTAGTTAGGGATGACTCACCCAAACCACCATGACTCAGCTGACTCACTCAGTTAACTATGGTTAGCTCACACTATAAATAAAAACTTCACTCTCAAATTTCATTCCTAACTTCATTTTCTCACATTCAACTCAGAAATTCTCTCGATTCTCTCTCAATTCCTCCACATTGCAACTGACTTTCAAACTCCATTTCATTCATCTTCCTCATCTTCATCTCAGAATATCTCTGATTCTATCTCCATTTTCATCACATTGCAACTGTTTTGAAGCTTGGATATCAACTCTCCTCCACTGAAGCATCATTCATTCTCTGCATCTAAGCCTTTATTTGGCCAAAAGAAACTCAAAGAAGAAGCAACATCTCTGGTTTTTCTGAAGAACACATCAAGATCATAAATCTTCAGGTACGAATTTCTTCCCTTATAGACCTAATGTGAAGATGTTATCAGGTTCTTGACGCTTCATATAAGCTCAAGAACTTGTCTGGCTAGTTGATAGGCCTTTAGAGGCATAGTTGAAATGTTAGGGCAAATATTCATATGCTCGATTCTCCCATTTCATGAACTTTTTGTATGTTTTGTCACTGGATTCATGCTCTACATTACTTCCTCTTCATTTTGGTATACTGTTTGTAAGATTCTGGGAGAATTGAAGTTGCAGACGGTGGCGTGTGACCGGAGAAGGTGACCGGAGGTCCCTCTCCGGCCGGTGGTTTTTGGTTAGGGTTTTGTTTGCAGTTTAAATCATGGCCGTTGATGTGTTCTAATCGTGTGGTGAGGAGCGTGCCAACACATTAAAATGCACATGCACCTCACGTGCCTTATTTCTGAATTCAATTAATCAACGTGTGGTGCAGTGCATGGTAGTGTGAGTGGACATTCATGTGAGTGCGTTGGATCCAAATACTTTGACTTTGGTTTGACTTGGACTTGATCTGATGGTTGGGAGTGAGTCAAGATTGTTGACTGAGGGTTCATGTTTGTTAGTATGCTCTGCGCGCTTAGTGGACTTAGCCAGAATGCTATTCGCACCTCCCTGTTTTAAGGCCCAATTGATTTTGAACTGAATAGTTTCTAGGCATGCACCCCCATTCACATTTACATTCCATTTTATTTTTTTCCATTTTTGCTACACGTTTCATAATTAATTTTTAAAAATATCAAATGGTATCATAAAATTCCACAAAAATTCATGTGTATTCTTAAAACATTTAGGAAATTTTCTATGATTTTATTTTCTGATTTTATGACCATTTTGCCCCTGTTCCATAATTTTCTTTGAATTTCCATTTAGATGCATCCTAAGCATGATACTTGAATTTGTTTAATTTTGTTCTTGCTCATTACAAACTGTTTTGGCATGGTTCTTTTTGCATTGATTCACTAATACATTGAAGCATGTTAGATGATTTTTGTTTGATTTTTTAGGTCACTTTATGACATGTCTTGAGGCCTATATTTGTACCACTTTGCATGACATTTCAACTTGACCTAATTGCTTTGTTTGAAGTCATTTTGCTTTGAATTTTGATATGCTATTTTGGTATGTGATTCATCTCTGATTAGTGAACTCCAATACCATGTTTTCATAATTTTCATGAGGCCATGTGATTTTTGTTTGATGCATTTCATTTAAAGCATTATAACATGTTATATCATTGTAATCTTTAGTGCATGTTTGCATGAGTTCTTTTGTGCATATTTGTATGAGCATTTGCATAGTTGTGTGAGCCATTCATATGATATTATAGGTCTTTGATACACATTATAGGTCATCTTTACATGTTCATTTCAATTTGAACTTTGTGCATCATTAACATGTATTGTTTGCACTTTCTTTTTGAGTTTTCATCTCACTTCTTCTTCTATTACTTCTTGAAAGTCTTGATGGTTGATTCATAAATACTTTTGAGATGTTTATAAACCATTTTTCATTTATTTTCAATTCTGGTTGTTGATTTACATGTTCCATTTATGCATGTCCTCTTCATTTCTTTCCATCTTTCATCTATCCCTTCTTCTTGTAACATGTTTAAATGCTAATGGGTGATGATTGTTGCTTATTCACTTGCACTTGTATAATAATAACCATTGGTTGTCCATGTGATGTACATTCTGATTGTGGCTCTAGGATTTGGTTTCTCATTTAATTCTTTTGAGTTTTATGATGCATTACATGTTCTTTTACTTCTTATACTTCTTATACATGTTTACTAACCATGTAGGGGCTTTGGTAAGTTTCAATTGAGTGTGGATAAGGAATCCACATTCAACTTCTATCCTTTCCTTTTTACAATTCCATTTTGTGTTTTGTTAAGCACTTATGTGCTTTCTTTTGATAACTCATCACTTTCCCCTTGTGAATTACAATTCATCTTCTACTTTAGAAGTGAATTGTTTAATTCATTCTTTCTTTAGACTTTAGGTTGAAACCTCACAAACTTTAGGATCACTCCCTTAACTAATCAATTAGGATTGAGTCTTAGTCTATATAGATTTTTACCTTTACCCTCTCTTGAGTCTTTCCTCTTCTCATCTCAAAGAAAATTCAAAATATCTAATAAAGGTAGGCATTTATTGCATTTAGGCCTTTCATATAAAGAAAAGATTATAAGGGGTCTTCTCTTGTAATCTTAGAATGTGTAGCATATAGCCCATCTTGGGTCAATGTGTTAAACATTTGATCTTGTATGAGGGACTTAAATGCAATACTTGTTGAAGGTGCAAATAATAAAAAACACTTCTTCATTTCTTAATCAACAAAACACTTAATAAACACAAGTATGCTAGTGTGTTTGAACCTTGACAATTGGAACTAAGTGTGGGGGTCTTCTTCACTCTTAGTGTGCTTTCTTACCCATTCCATCTTGGAATGTGAGGATGTACACATTCCAATAACTAAGATTCAGATACACTATCATATGCAAACAAATGAAAAAACTTCTAAAAGGCAAAAACAAACAATAACGTCTTTCCTTCGGGAATTCTTTTCTCATCTCATTCATTCTCGACGCACGAACGCGCTTCTACTCGTTCTCTTGCAAGATGGTAACGCACTCGGACCAGCGAGCCTGCAACACCTGAGCTAGAACGTAAGCCGTTCTCTAAAAAACACAATCCATCCCCAGTGAGGGGAACTACGTCGCTCTGATTCTCATGTTCCCGATGAGATACGTAGGCAGTGGGGTAGGGCCCATGCGAGCACTTCTTTTATTTTCCCTACATTTGTTCTCTTTCTTTCTTTCAGTTCCTTTTTCCAGTATCTTTTTTATCACCCTTTGATTGAAGCAAGCAAGCGTGGATCCCATCGGATACGATGGACGCGTGGGGGTGCTAATACCTTCCTCTCGCGTAACCGACTCCCTTACCCTTTCTCTTGGTCGTAAGACCATGCTTTTCCTTTCTCTCAGGTTTATGCGGTGTTTCCTTTCCCTCTCATGGGATAAATACACATTGCTGGCGACTCTGTTCGGTGCCACTTTCGCGTTTGTACTAGGATGAAAATCCCGGGAGCGACAGCTGGCGACTCTGCTGGGGACAGGTTGACCTATTGCTGGTCCATCCTAAGCGAGTCAATCCTAGCGCTTGTTTGTTTTTCTTTCATTGGGTGTTAACTTTGATAATGTTGTGCTATATTTACCATTTTATTGTATGGTTATTTACTGCTTTACTGTACATTACTGTATTTACTGCTTTTTAGCATTACATATCATATTATTACTGTTGTGTTGGACTGTGCTATTTTCTGTTTGGCGGGATGGGATTTCTGAGAGATAAGCCCATTACACAGGCTTGAGTATACACTTAGAATTAGAGTGGAGAGTAGTGGGACCTACGTGCCGTTTGGAGTGCGTTGGGTGTTCACGAAATTCACAGCTAGACGAGGCTATCTTGGGACACGTCGTGGCATACGCATCTTGCGTATTCCAGGATGTAGATCTAGAGAGCTGTCGACTCTAGTGACCGATCATGAGGACCTTAGTGGAAATATCCCTCTTTAGTGGTGACAATGGCAGACCACATTCTGTGGCAAACCCATTCGCACCCGAGGGCCCACTTTGGAACTTGCATAGGATGACCTTTATTTTCTAAGGGGAGTCAGTGGACGACCTCTTTGATTGGCATAGCATTGTATCCTACGGGCTGAATGTGCTATTGCTTCTCAAACCTCCGAAGCTGACAAGCCTTATTTTCTAAGAACCACATGTGAGCATGGGCGGGATGTTTACAGGTTTGCAGGAAACCCAGCCTCCTACCTACCTTACTCGTGATTCTATGATGATTTCAGACATTGTATCCTATGACAGTGATTTAAGTGTTCATCTCAGATATTGCCAGACTCAGTACAGAGACACAGTGCACACAGTTCAATACAGACACCGACACTTGATTACCTGATCACATGCCCTTTTGCATTGCATTATCATATCATAACAGTTATGTTTGTCATTTTCAGGTGCATAATACATTTCTGATTCCAATCCATGGGTTCAACAGAGATCGTTGCCGAGAGAAAGAACAATGTGTCTTACAAGTTTCCAGATCCTGTCTTGGATTCATTGCTCAAAGTTATAGATATGGCTGGTCCGGGTATTCTTGATAGGTTTCAGAAGAGCTACGGGAATTTGGTTGGGATGGTCCGTACAATCACCAAGTATGAACATGATGCTTTGCACACTCTGCTGCAGTTCTACGAGCCTTCGTTGAGGTGCTTTCTTTTTTCAGATTACATTTTGATGCCAACACTGGAAGAATTCTCATTTATTTTGGGAATTCCGATCACGTCAGCAATACCATTCTTCTCTGGTAGTTCTCCCAGCGTAAAAGAAATTGCTGCTGCTTTACAAATGGATCAGGCATTGATAAAGAGTGGTGTGAGCAGTAAAAATGGAGTTAGCGGATTTCATTTAGAATTTCTGTCTGGACGGGCCCAGGAGGCTGCAAGTGCTAAAAATTGGACGGTTTACAATTCCATTCTGGCTCTCTGCATATATGGCCTAGTTTTCTTTCCCAATCAGCAAGACTTTGTGGATATGCAAGCGACAAGAGTTTTCGTTCTTAAAAATCCGGTCCCTACTTTGTTAGGAGATTTTTATCATTCCGTGCATTACAAGAATGAGAAAAGGAGGGGAGGATCTGTTAGTTGTTGCACTCCACTGCTGAGTCATTGGTTTTTCAAACATTTGCCTCAGACAGGTGTCTTTGTGGAAACCAAAGATGTGGCGAAATGGTCTAAACGATTGATGAGTTTAACTGCTGATAACATTGTATGGTTTGATCACCGGTTGTTGAGAATAGAGCTTGTCACAAGATGCGGAAATTTTCCAAATGTGCCTTTGATTGGCAGAAAAGGAGGGATCAATTATAATCCAGTTTTGGCCATCCGACGGTTTGGGTATGCTTCCAGGGATCCTCCTACAGAGCAAGATGTGGAAGAATCTTTATTCTTTACAGGAACTAAAGATGCGAAGGTGGTAGAAGTAGTGAATGCTTGGAAAGATAAGCACAAAATTGGAAAAGCAGTTTTTGGAAAAGGAGATTGTAGATCTTATCCTGAATATGACAGGTGGATTGAAACGAAAGTAAAGGAATTGCTTTTACCCTTTTCAAGGGGACCTCTTTCATGTGCAGTACAGCCAGAACAACCCACTATGGTGGCTATTGAAGAATGTGAGAAGTGGAAGAAAATGGTCAGAGAGTTGCAGATAGAGAATTCTGGAATGAGCAGATGCCTTCAGAAAGCTCTAGCTGACAACAAAGAGTTGGAAAAGAGAGCCTTGAAAGCGGAAAAAACCTTGGCTGACAAAGAGGAAGATTTTGATGACCGAGCTCGGTACTTTCGGAAACTTACTCTGGGAGCAGATGACACTAGTCAGGCTCACAAGATTACAAAACAGGCTTTAGCCCGAAGCAAGGATTCATTAGCTCAACTTCGTCAAGCTTGGGATGAAGTCAGAATTGAAAATGCCGAGTTAAAGGATCAGTCGAAGACTAAAGACGAGGAGCTTAAAAAGGCACATGAGCAGAGGAGAAAGTATCGGGAAAGTCTCGATAAAAGTCAAGAACAGTTAGAAGAAGCTAGAAGCCAGTTGAAGAATACCAAGAAAGAGCTTGAAGAAGTCATGATAGAAAGGGAGATACTCAAGACGCAAGCTGGCATAAAGAGACACAAAGGAGTGTGTGATGACGAGGCTCTGATGCTGCATATGGGTTCTTTAACTGAAGCTCTTGAGAAAAGGGATGTCTTGATCAAAGAAATGATTGAAAAGCCGAATCACCAGCGTACCCGTATACTTTTTGAGGAGATCAAATACTCAAGTGATAAGCTGAAGGGTGTGGAATTGTCAGACTGATGTTCTTTTCCTTATATTTTGTTATTAATGGTTACCATCAGGCTTGTTGATGGATCCATTTCTTCCTTGTATTGCATTTGCGGTTGAACCTTTCTTAAATATACTTGAATATTTTATTGAATGAGTATGAGCAGTTTTATTCAGAATTATTCTTTATCAGATAGCTGCGCACAAGCACATGACCACGACACGTCTCTTTATATCACAATTTCTGGTCTTCAGATTTCTGTGGTGGGATTGGAATCAGGGTATAAAGCACCTCGGAAATGACAAACATAGCATTGCATGGCATTGCATATCATTTTGCATTTTGTTACTTGCTTTTCAGGTACTCGTTGCGGGGTCTCTAACCTTTATTTGGTTTCAGGCAGTATAGCGGAGAGTCATATTCACCGATATTCGACGCGAAGGAATCAAGTAAGAATCATGGATCAAGTGCAAAGTGATTTGGCGGAAATGAGGGCGCGTATGGACCAGTTCATGACCCTCATGACTGGCATGGCGCAAAATCAGGAGAGACTGAGGCTTCTGGTAGAGCGTCCCGACAATGGGCCCGAAGGTGATCATCATGACAATTCACAGGGACACGGCATCCCTCCTCCCGGTGGCAACCCTCCTTCTGGTGGTAACAATCGGGGTAATGGAAATGGTAGGCATGCTGGTGTTACTCTTGAAGATACTCTGGAAGACCAATTTACTCTACTAGACGCTGATGTGGGTAATCAAGGTGATCGAAGGTATGAGGAGTTAGCAGAAAAGATCAGGGCCATAGAATGCAAGAACTCTATGGGTATTGATGTTACTAGCTTGGGGCTGGTCTCAGGAGTCAGAATTCCCCCTAAATTCAAACCTCCTACTTTTGATAAGTATCACGGCAATGCGTGTCCCCAAACGCATCTTCAAGCCTACTTTGGGAAGATTTCAGCCCATACGGATGACGAGAAGCTATGGATGCACTATTTTCAGGACAGTCTGGCTGGGGCATCCTTGACCTGGTACATGAAGTTGAATAGAGCTGCTGTGAAGAATTGGAAAGATCTGGCAGAAGCGTTCCTGAAGCAATACCAGTATAATATTGACATGGCGCCCAACCGCACTCAATTGCAGGGGTTGTCACAAAATGCCAAGGAGAGTTTCAAAGAATATGCACAGAGGTGGAGGGAAATGGCTGCCCAGGTTCAACCTCCCTTGTCAGACAGAGAAATGGCAGATATGTTCATGGGCACATTGCAAGGGGCCTATCTGGATAGATTAGCTGCTTGTCCGTCGACTGGATTTGCTGATATTGTGATTGCGGGAGAAAGAATTGAAAGTCTGTTAAAGCTTGGAAAGATCCAGGATGTGAGTGGGGCTGGCTCTTCGGGGACGAAGAAACCGTTTGCTAGTAACCAGAAGAGAAGAGAAGGTGATATGAATGCTGTGTTTAGAGGACGAGGCAGAGGGCGTTCTCGAGCTTATTATCAGGTAGATGCTGTGACAATCCCCACACCGTCCGTTCAGAAACAACAACCCCAACAACAAGTTCAACAGCAACAACCCTTTTTCCAGCAAAGGTCTAGACAGAGGGATCGTAAGATGGATCCTCTCCCTATGACTTATGCCGCGCTGTTGCCCCGGCTACTCGAGTTAAAGTTGGTAGAACTCCGTACTATGAAAGCTCCGGTTGCTGGAAACCTGCCACCTAACTTCGATGCTAATGCTCGTTGTGAGTTCCACTCAGGTGCTCAGGGGCACTCCATTGAAAAATGCTGGGCTTTCCATCATAAAGTACAAGATTTGATTGATGCTAAAGCCATCAATTTCTCTCCCGCTCCGAATATTACTCAGCATCCCATGCCTGATCATAGTGCAGCAAATGTGTACGCTATTGAAGATGGGAGGAGATTGAATCTGGTGTTAGACGTTCATCAAGTGAAAACTTCTTTGTTGGTTGTAAAAGATCGTTTATTGAAGGGACTGGTGTTCCCGGGCTGTAATCAAGAGTGCTCTGAGTGTATGAATCAGGAGAACGGCTGTGATAAGTTGAAGATGGGTTTACAGAATCTGATCGATGAAGGATGTCTACAGTTCGATAGAGTCGTGAAAGACACTGATGAGATATCAACCGTGACCATCTATTACACTCCCGCTGAGATTCAAATGCCGGTCAATGCAGTTCCCGTGGCGAGTGTTGCGCCAGAAGGGCCCAGTCCTGTCACTATCACGGTGCCAGGACCAATTCCGTTCACATCCACGAAAGCTATCCCATGGCACTATGGGGCAGATGTATATTACGAAGGTAAAAAGCAGGAAGTTGAGTCATCAGTCAGACCAAGTGTTGATAATGTAGGGGGTGTAGGGGGCTTTACAAGGAGTGGAAGGTTGTTCGCTCCCCAGACCTTGAGAAGTGATAAGGAGGTAGAAGCTGCAGCAAAGGCTAAGGGTAAACAGGTGGTTGAAAGTGCGCCTACACCTGAAGCAGAGACAAAGATTATTTTTGATAAGGAAATGGAAGAATTTATGAAGATAATCAAGAAAAGCGATTATAAGATTGTGGACCAACTGAATCAGACCCCTTCAAAGATTTCAATCCTGTCACTATTGTTGTGCTCTGATGCGCACCGACAGGCGTTGTTGAGAGTGTTGAAGAGTGCGTACGTGCCACAAGAAATTACTGTTAATCAGCTCGAGGGCGTAATCTCCAATGTTAATGTCAGCCATGGCTTGGGCTTTACAAGTAGAGATTTGACTGTTGAAGGAAGAAACCATAATAAGGCTTTGCATATCACGATGGAGTGTAAGGGCGCAGTGTTATCTCATGTACTGGTAGACACTGGTTCGTCACTCAATGTCTTGCCCAAGAAGGCATTGATGAAGCTGGAAGTTGATGGTTTGATCTTAAGGCCTAGTGAATTGGTGGTCAGAGCATTCGATGGGACCCGACGATCTGTGTTTGGTGAGGTGGAATTGCCCGTACAAATTGGACCACAGGTATTCAAATCCACGTTCCATGTAATGGACATACAACCTGCATATAGCTGCCTATTGGGACGCCCTTGGATTCACGGAGCCGGGGCTGTTACTTCTACTCTACATCAAAAGCTGAAGTATGAGTTTGAAGGGCAGGTTGTGACAGTGTGTGGGGAAGAAGACATCTTTGTGAGTCACTTGTCTACGTTCAAGTACATTGAAATGGATGGGGAAATTCATGAGATGATGTGCCAATCATTTGAAGCAGTCAATATTGACGATGCACCTGAGTCTTCTTCTGTACCAGTTGGGGCTGGTACCTCCATTTCATCTTACAAACAAGCTGTCGAAGTCGTTAGGGCAGGCAACGCCCAAGGTTGGGGCAGGTTGATAGAGACCCCAATGAAGGAAGACAAATTTGGTATTGGTTATCATCCCTCTATAACTTCAGATGCGGGGAGCAGGGGACCCATTACTTTCAATAGTGGGGGAATTATCTACATGGACCAGTCTTGTGCAGCCACGGAGGATAGTGTTGACAGTAATTGTGACCTGGATAACTGGGTACACCCTCATGCTTCGGGACAACAAGTGCAGAACTGGTTCGTTGAGGAAGTCATCCGGGTTACTCTTCAGACAGAGTAATTTTTCTTTGTTTTTTCTAACCATAATGCATGACAAAATCTTGCGCTCTGCCCAAGGCGTATAGATTCATTTGTAGGGCCACCATGGTTGCATTTGCAATGTTTAATCATTAATAAAGGACGTTTTGCAATCAAATTTTGTTCTCTGTCTTTCAGTTTTTATTTTTGCACAAAAAAATAAAATGGCAATGTTTCATTTTCTTTTGTTTTGCTTAAAAATAAATTCTAAAATAAGGCATGAACCCGTTCATGCAGACTTGATCCTCCGGATACCACTGATAACGATTTTGATATGGCCATGTATGACTTTGACAATCCGATTTATCAAGCCGAAGAAGGGGATGGGAAAGATTGTGAACTTTCTGAAGAACTGGCCAGATTGTTGAAACAAGAGGAAAGGGTCATCCAGCCTCATCAGGAGACTGTAGAAATCATCAATATTGGTACCAAGGACGCCAAGAAAGAGATCAGGATTGGTGCCAGCTTGCAAGCAGATGTGAAGCGAACTTTGACGGAAATGTTGCGCGAGTATGTTGACGTCTTCGCCTGGTCGTATCAAGACATGCCGGGGTTGGATACGGATATTGTCGTGCACAGGCTACCATTGAGAGAAGAATGTCCGCCAGTCAAGCAGAAACTTCGTCGGACTCACCCCGACATGGCCTTAAAGATTAAGGAGGAAGTCCAGAAGCAGTGGGACGCTGGTTTTCTTGCTGTGACAAAGTATCCTCCATGGGTAGCCAACATCGTGCCAGTACCGAAGAAAGATGGAAAAGTGAGAATGTGTGTGGATTATCGAGATCTTAATAAAGCTAGCCCGAAAGATGATTTTCCACTACCTCATATTGATGTGCTGGTCGATAATACAGCTCAATTTTCAGTGTTCTCATTTATGGACGGTTTCTCCGGGTACAACCAGATCAAGATGGCACCTGAAGACATGGAGAAGACCACGTTCATTACTCCGTGGGGTACATATTGTTATAAAGTAATGCCTTTTGGGTTGAAAAACGCAGGGGCAACGTACCAGCGGGCGATGGTGACATTGTTTCATGACTTGATTCATAAGGAGATCGAATGTTATGTAGATGATATGATTGCCAAGTCGAGAACAGAAGAGGAACATCTGGTTAACCTGAAAAAGCTGTTTGAAAGGTTGAGAAAGTTCCGTCTGAGATTAAATCCAAACAAGTGCACGTTTGGGGTGCGTTCTGGAAAGTTGCTGGGTTTCATTGTGAGCGAAAAAGGAATCGAGGTTGATCCTGCCAAGGTGAAAGCAATACAAGAAATGCCTGAACCGAGAACAGAAAAAGAGGTTCGTGGTTTCTTGGGTAGATTGAACTACATTGCAAGGTTCATATCTCACCTAACAGCCACGTGTGACCCAATATTTAAATTGTTAAGGAAAGATCAAACGGTCAGGTGGAATGACGATTGCCAATTGGCAATCGATAAGATAAAAGAATACTTGCAGGAACCTCCGATTCTAATGCCTCCAGTTGAAGGGAGACCGCTGATAATGTATCTGACAGTGCTTGAAGGTTCCATGGGTTGTGTTCTCGGTCAACATGACGAGACAGGTAGGAAGGAGCATGCTATTTACTACCTGAGCAAAAAGTTCAATGATTGTGAGTCCCGATACTCAATGCTTGAAAAGACATGCTGTGCGCTTGCATGGGCCGCTAAGCGATTGAGGCAATATATGGTTAGGCACACAACCTTGTTGATTTCAAAAATGGATCCTATCAAGTACATTTTCGAGAAACCAGCATTGACAGGCAGAGTTGCACGGTGGCAAATGGTCTTGACAGAGTATGACATTCAGTACACTTCACAAAAAGCCATCAAAGGAAGTATCTTGTCTGACTATCTTGCGCAACAGCCGATAGATGATTACCAACCCATGAAGTTTGACTTCCCTGATGAGGACATCATGTTTCTCAAAGCTAAAGACTGTGAGGAACCACTCCCGGAGGAGGGGCCAGACCCTGAATCCAAATGGAGTCTGATGTTTGATGGGGCTGTCAATATGAATGGGTGCGGAGTTGGAGCAGTTCTTATCACGCCGGAAGGTGTTCATATGCCGTTCACTGCCCGAATAACTTTCGGATGCACCAACAATGAAGCAGAGTACGAAGCTTGTATAATGGGGATCGAGGAGGCGATTAATCTACGGATTAAAACCCTTGATATATTCGGTGATTCAGCTTTGGTAATCAATCAAGTGAAAGGGAGTTGGTACACGCACCAAGCAAATCTAGTGCCGTATAGAGATTATACGAGGAGATTGCTGACATTTTTCACAACAGTGAAACTGTACCATATTCCTCGAGATGAGAATAGGTTCGCTGATGCCTTGGCCACTCTGTCTTCCATGATCAAAGTGCAAGGATGGAACCATGTACCTAAGATTGAGGTATCCCGCCTTGACAGACCAGCATTTGTGTTTGCGGTCGATGCGACGTCTGATGACAAGCCATGGTTTCATGATATTAAGTGTTTCTTGAAAAGTCAAGAGTACCCGTCAGGGACATCGTCCAAAGACAGGAAGACGTTGAGAAGGTTAGCCGGTAGTTTCTTCTTGAACAAAGACGGCGTGCTGTATAAAAGAAATTTTGATACGGTCCTGCTTAGATGTGTGGATAGACATGAAGCAGACTTGTTGATGATTGAAGTGCACGAAGGCTCTTTCGGTACTCACGCCGGAGGGCATGCAATGGCTAAAAAGTTGTTAAGGTCGGGATATTACTGGTTGACTATGGAGTCAGATTGTTGCAAATATGCCCGCAAATGCCATAAATGCCAGATCTATGCAGACAAGGTGCATGTGCCTCCAAATCCGTTGAGCATCATGTCGTCGCCTTGGCCGTTTGCCATGTGGGGCATTGATATGATCGGAAAGATTGAGCCTACAGCTTCCAATGGTCATCGTTTCATCTTGGTGGCAATTGATTACTTCACCAAATGGGTTGAAGCTGCATCCTATGCCAATGTTACAAAGCAAGTGGTCGCTCGTTTCTTAAAACGGGATATCATTTGCCGATATGGAGTTCCCGAAAGAATCATTACTGATAATGGTTCTAATTTGAACAATAAGATGATGGCTGAGTTATGCCGGGACTTCAAAATCGAACATCACAATTCTTCTCCGTACCGTCCAAAGATGAATGGCGCGGTCGAAGCGGCCAACAAAAATATCAAGAAGATTGTGCAGAAAATGGTTGTCACGTACAAAGATTGGCATGAGATGTTACCATTTGCTTTGCATGGGTATCGAACGTCGGTACGCACGTCCACTGGGGCAACCCCATTCTCACTTGTATATGGTATGGAGGCAGTGCTACCGGTTGAAGTAGAGATTCCGTCCCTCAGAGTTATGATGGATGTTAAGCTAGATGAAGCTGAATGGGTACGAGCCAGATTTGATCAGTTGAGCCTTATTGAGGAAAAGCGATTGGCGGCTGTATGTCATGGGCAACTATATCAGCGCAGAATGAAACAGGCATTTGACCAAAAGGTGCGTCCTCGGGTTTATAAAGTCGGAGATGTGGTACTCAAAAGGATCCTTCCTCCCAATACAGATCACAGGGGCAAATGGACTCCTAATTATGAAGGTCCATTCGTGGTTAAAAAGGTCTTTTCGGGCGGAGCTTTATTGCTTACAACCATGGATGGCGAAGACTTTTCATCCCCTGTCAACTCGGACGTAGTCAAAAAATACTTCGCATGAATAGACCCGCTGGATAATAAAAATAAAAAAATCCAGGCAAAAAAGGGCATCCCGGCGAACCAAAAACAGAATAAGGTTCGGGCAAAAATTAGGGATATAATTAAAAAAAAATTTTGTACACCCGGTAAGTTGAAAACCCGAAAGGGCAATTTAGGCAAAAAAGGGTATCCTGGTGGATCGAAAACCTGAAAGGGCGGTCCACACAAAAGAGGGATTTAAGCGAATGACTACGGTTTGAGTTATCTGTACCCTGTCACCGTTTGAACAACTGACGTTCTGAAGGATAGGAATCGGTCTGATCATTCCTCAGAAGGCAAGGTCGGGGAGTTTTGAAGACATACTGGTCATAACAGAATGGGAACTCAGTGGAATTCCGTTTTCACATTGCCATTAGGATAGTTTCTTTTCTCAATTTTCAGCGATCACCTCTTTCCAGGGATTGCTTCCAGATGTAATTGCCTATTCTGGGCTCTCAGTCAATAAATTGAATTTCAGTAAAAAGCTTTCTATTTTTGTTTTATTGCTTTGTTTGCAAAAACGTCCTAATTTTTGATAAAACATTGCATTTGAAAACATGGCAGCCTTGCAATAACATGCGCAGAAAAAATATTTGAAATTACTTCGAATGTTGAATACTCCCGGATGGTGGATTCTAGCCACGCAATATTCGGGGCATGTGGGCATATTCTTTTGTTGCAGGTAGCAGGTGCAGATGATTTTAAGCACAAGACCAGCAATAAATCACCCCACGCAAAAGACGGGGGCAATTATGGGTAAGGAGATCGGCGTTCATCGTTCGGTCGACGATTGTTCATAACGGGTCGATATCAGTGAATTAAGTTCAACTGGGTACCGTTGCATCTTATTAAGTCGATTCTCTCATTCAGTACTTCCAACAGCTACAAGCTTTTCTATATCGATAACGGTCACAGGTTCCCCAAAAGTGTGGTCTCATCGACACCGAAACTGATGGTCATTATCCCCAGCGAAGTCACAGGAGTTTGAAGAGGCTAAATCTTCTGTAAAATCCTCTTATGACATCCGCTTTGGGGACAAATTGTTGGTTTTCTTAAGCATGGGGCATGTTGTTTCCCCAGCATGAAGTGTTGATCATCCCCAGTAGAGTTTGAGGACAGTTGGTCTTCTGTAAAATCCTCTCAAAAGGCATTCCCCAGCACGAGACGTTTTAAAGCAGTTTCCTCCAACAGAGTTTGTTATAAACTCGCCATCCCCAACGGAATTGTCTAAGGGAAGGCTCGCCTAACATGGGGCATTGTAGTACTTATCCTAAGCTCGATAGTCACATTCTTCAGCAGACTACTGTGGATTTGCTTTGGGTTTCCCCAACAGATCTCTAATGACTCTTCGTAGCAAGTTGCAGGGGAATGTTCTAACCAGGATTTGCATATCCCTGGCAGAGTAGCCCTGATATCCAGCAAGATCGTATCTCTGGTCATGGTATCCCCACAAATGTCAGCATCGAATCTTGTCAGCAATACTCCCCAGCTGAGTTGTCGTTCTCCCCGCAGAGGTTTATAAGATCGGCAGAATCTATTCCTCAACAAGGATGGCACAGTCTTTCCCCAGCCGGGTCAGAAGGTTGATAATCCCTATAAAGGATCTTGGGTTGAATAAATCCCCAAGCAGAGTTTTAATGGCTCATTTCCCCAGCAGGACGTCATTTAAAAATTCTCATCCCCAGCGGAGTTGCTGTGACCAGAATCCAGCCCCAAACAGATGGAATGATTCCTGCCAGAGTCGTCATTCCCTCATATCTTAAAGTCCAATTTATTTTTGGCAAGCTTGACAATTCGAAGCAGGCGGATTGTTCATCCATTCGCCAGCAGAGATATTATCCTTTTAGGAGTCTCCGAGATTAAATCATTGATTGTGGTTCCTCAGCAGAGTCGGCAGAGATGTCTGACGCAGATGCAGAGAGTAATTCAATTTTGAAATTCTAAAAGTCCAACAGTGGATTGGCAAAAGGTCCATCTAAGGGTGGCAAGTTCCAAAAGTCCAACAGTGGATTGGCAAAAGTCCATCTTCGGGTGGCAAAGCAGCTAAAAGTCCAACAGTGGATTGGCAAAAGTCCATCTAAGGGTGGCAAGTTCCAAAAGTCCAACAGTGGATTGGCAAAAGTCCATCTTCGGGTGGCAAAGCAGCTAAAAGTCCAACAGTGGATTGGCGAAAGGTCCATCTAAGGGTGGCATATTCTAAAAGTCCAACAGTGGATTGGCAAAAGTCCGTCTTCGGGTGGCAAAAGTCCAACAGTGGATTGGCAAAAGTCCATCTTCGGGTGGCACGAAGCTGCAAAGTCCACCAGTAGCGTGGCAAGCCAGTAGTCGTCTGGAATTGCATAAAAGACATTATCAAAGTCCACCAGTAGTGTGGCAGGCCAGTAGTCGTCTGGAATTGCATAAAAGACAGTATTAAAGTCCACCAGTAGCGTGGCAAGCCAGTAGTCGTCTGGCATCGTTCAAAAGACAGATCTCTCCGACGTTTCATCGAAGATTCAATCCAGCAGTCTCGTTGGGTTTATATCCCTTTTCTTCTTCACCATCCAGAGCAAATTTTTGGCTATATTTGGTATTCAATCACTATATACCTTGAAAGTCCGAAAGCAATCGCTTTCAGGCATTCAGGTCTACAGCGCTTGAATAGGGGCAGCTGTAATACCCCAAAATTTGCTCTTCCCTTTTGGCATCATAGCATGGCATTATCATTTATCATATCATATCCATCTCATTAGCATTGCATTGCATTTAACATAGAAAAATGAAGCATGGCATCCTTCTTACCATCAGGGCATGTGATTAGGTGGAAGGTGGACAATCAAGGGATCATTCAAAGCACAAAAGGTCAATCAAGTGCCCTCAAGGCAAGCCAAGAGGTCTTTCATGTCTCATCCCATCTCAATTGATCTTCCACAACCTCAAGGATAAGAGATACAATGGGAGATTGAAGCATTACATCCTACACTATGCAAGAAGTCCAAAAATTGAAGGAAAACCCTCAAAAGAGATAGCTCATTGATTCAAAATCATTCCCAAATGGTATATCTCATCATCCTTTAAGAGGATACACAACATACTCTGAGGAATTTGAAATTGGAGACTGCACTTTTACCTCCTAACCAGAGGGGGCCAAAATTAGGGTTTCCAGTTAAATCAGGGAATCTTTGCTTTTTTGGGCAAAACTTGATGTCATGGTATTCTACATGTTCTTAAGTGTATGTATGTGGAAAATTGCCTCTCAATTGGTTTTAGAAGTGGTTCAATTGGAAGAAAGATCAAGAATCAGAGAAATTGGGGCAAAGTCAAATAATCAGAGGAAAAAGTCAACTCTTGACTTTTTGAGCCCAAAATCATGAAATTCATGTTACATATGTCCAATGTACAAAATTTGGTCAAGAAACTCCAAAGGAATCATGAAAAAATCAAGATGTGAAAAGTTGCCATTTTTGGATGAAGTAGGGTTGCTAAAAAAGGCAAGTTTTGGCCATTTTTGCATCAGAGTTTGAACCAAGGCCATTTAAATTTGGAGCACCAAATGAAAAATCCACTCTGCCTCAATGAAAGATCTTGTTTTAAGCTTCAAATCCATGTGTAGAACATCTCCATTGGATAAAAATTGAGAGAGATATGATTGATCAAAGTTGGAGGAAAGTAGGTCCAAAACTAGGCCATGACCAAGAATTTTCAGGTCATGCACGCAGTCATTTCAACAAGCATGTGGTGGGCCAGAAGTCAACCCTAATTTCTCCAAGAAGAAAGCTCCAAATGAGAAAATTTTCAACATCAAAGTTATTCCTTGTAGTGCACTCTTCAATGTTCATGTTGGACAAAATTTGATTTGATCATGTTATAAGGGAGAAATATTGGTTCCAAGTTAGGGTGATCTTGCTGAAAATCCATGCCATACACACCATGCCAGCCAACCTCACCTGCACGCCCATACACCAATTGGTTTCCTTCTGTTTCAAGCTATTTTTCATCATCTTGTACACCTCCATTTGACTTGTCTTCAACACCAATATTGCTCCCCAATGTACTCTCTTCCAAATGAACCCATAAACTCACCAACTCATTCATGGAGTAGAGAGAAAAACACTTGCAAAGCACCCTATGTTGGCACTGATACATTAATGGTTCTGGTGCACGATTTTGGTTCACACACACCCCAAACACTTCATCACATCAGCTTTCCACATTAAACCAAACACACATGACTTACACATTGCACACTTGCCTTGGCATACATGAGAATGGAAAGAAACAAACTTGCTGAGCAAGTTTCTGCTACAACCAGCCGTGCCTTCATTTTCTTTTCACCTCCACCATAGCATATCATGAGTTGCCATCACCATATCATTGCTCTCCCTAACTAACTTGACTCAGTTAGTTAGGGATGACTCACCCAAACCACCATGACTCAGCTGACTCACTCAGTTAACTATGGTTAGCTCACACTATAAATAAAAACTTCACTCTCAAATTTCATTCCTAACTTCATTTTCTCACATTCAACTCAGAAATTCTCTCGATTCTCTCTCAATTCCTCCACATTGCAACTGACTTTCAAACTCCATTTCATTCATCTTCCTCATCTTCATCTCAGAATATCTCTGATTCTATCTCCATTTTCATCACATTGCAACTGTTTTGAAGCTTGGATATCAACTCTCCTCCACTGAAGCATCATTCATTCTCTGCATCTAAGCCTTTATTTGGCCAAAAGAAACTCAAAGAAGAAGCAACATCTCTGGTTTTTCTGAAGAACACATCAAGATCATAAATCTTCAGGTACGAATTTCTTCCCTTATAGACCTAATGTGAAGATGTTATCAGGTTCTTGATGCTTCATATAAGCTCAAGAACTTGTCTGGCTAGTTGATAGGCCTTTAGAGGCATAGTTGAAATGTTAGGGCAAATATTCATATGCTCGATTCTCCCATTTCATGAACTTTTTGTATGTTTTGTCACTGGATTCATGCTCTACATTACTTCCTCTTCATTTTGGTATACTGTTTGTAAGATTCTGGGAGAATTGAAGTTGCAGACGGTGGCGTGTGACCGGAGAAGGTGACCGGAGGTCCCTCTCCGGCCGGTGGTTTTTGGTTAGGGTTTTGTTTGCAGTTTAAATCATGGCCGTTGATGTGTTCTAATCGTGTGGTGAGGAGCGTGCCAACACATTAAAATGCACATGCACCTCACGTGCCTTATTTCTGAATTCAATTAATCAACGTGTGGTGCAGTGCATGGTAGTGTGAGTGGACATTCATGTGAGTGCGTTGGATCCAAATACTTTGACTTTGGTTTGACTTGGACTTGATCTGATGGTTGGGAGTGAGTCAAGATTGTTGACTGAGGGTTCATGTTTGTTAGTATGCTCTGCGCGCTTAGTGGACTTAGCCAGAATGCTATTCGCACCTCCCTGTTTTAAGGCCCAATTGATTTTGAACTGAATAGTTTCTAGGCATGCACCCCCATTCACATTTACATTCCATTTTATTTTTTTCCATTTTTGCTACACGTTTCATAATTAATTTTTAAAAATATCAAATTGTATCATAAAATTCCACAAAAATTCATGTGTATTCTTAAAACATTTAGGAAATTTTCTATGATTTTATTTTCTGATTTTATGACCATTTTGCCCCTGTTCCATAATTTTCTTTGAATTTCCATTTAGATGCATCCTAAGCATGATACTTGAATTTGTTTAATTTTGTTCTTGCTCATTACAAACTGTTTTGGCATGGTTCTTTTTGCATTGATTCACTAATACATTGAAGCATGTTAGATGATTTTTGTTTGATTTTTTAGGTCACTTTATGACATGTCTTGAGGCCTATATTTGTACCACTTTGCATGACATTTCAACTTGACCTAATTGCTTTGTTTGAAGTCATTTTGCTTTGAATTTTGATATGCTATTTTGGTATGTGATTCATCTCTGATTAGTGAACTCCAATACCATGTTTTCATAATTTTCATGAGGCCATGTGATTTTTGTTTGATGCATTTCATTTAAAGCATTATAACATGTTATATCATTGTAATCTTTAGTGCATGTTTGCATGAGTTCTTTTGTGCATATTTGTATGAGCATTTGCATAGTTGTGTGAGCCATTCATATGATATTATAGGTCTTTGATACACATTATAGGTCATCTTTACATGTTCATTTCAATTTGAACTTTGTGCATCATTAACATGTATTGTTTGCACTTTCTTTTTGAGTTTTCATCTCACTTCTTCTTCTATTACTTCTTGAAAGTCTTGATGGTTGATTCATAAATACTTTTGAGATGTTTATAAACCATTTTTCATTTATTTTCAATTCTGGTTGTTGATTTACATGTTCCATTTATGCATGTCCTCTTCATTTCTTTCCATCTTTCATCTATCCCTTCTTCTTGTAACATGTTTAAATGCTAATGGGTGATGATTGTTGCTTATTCACTTGCACTTGTATAATAATAACCATTGGTTGTCCATGTGATGTACATTCTGATTGTGGCTCTAGGATTTGGTTTCTCATTTAATTCTTTTGAGTTTTATGATGCATTACATGTTCTTTTACTTCTTATACTTCTTATACATGTTTACTAACCATGTAGGGGCTTTGGTAAGTTTCAATTGAGTGTGGATAAGGAATCCACATTCAACTTCTATCCTTTCCTTTTTACAATTCCATTTTGTGTTTTGTTAAGCACTTATGTGCTTTCTTTTGATAACTCATCACTTTCCCCTTGTGAATTACAATTCATCTTCTACTTTAGAAGTGAATTGTTTAATTCATTCTTTCTTTAGACTTTAGGTTGAAACCTCACAAACTTTAGGATCACTCCCTTAACTAATCAATTAGGATTGAGTCTTAGTCTATATAGATTTTTACCTTTACCCTCTCTTGAGTCTTTCCTCTTCTCATCTCAAAGAAAATTCAAAATATCTAATAAAGGTAGGCATTTATTGCATTTAGGCCTTTCATATAAAGAAAAGATTATAAGGGGTCTTCTCTTGTAATCTTAGAATGTGTAGCATATAGCCCATCTTGGGTCAATGTGTTAAACATTTGATCTTGTATGAGGGACTTAAATGCAATACTTGTTGAAGGTGCAAATAATAAAAAACACTTCTTCATTTCTTAATCAACAAAACACTTAATAAACACAAGTATGCTAGTGTGTTTGAACCTTGACAATTGGAACTAAGTGTGGGGGTCTTCTTCACTCTTAGTGTGCTTTCTTACCCATTCCATCTTGGAATGTGAGGATGTACACATTCCAATAACTAAGATTCAGATACACTATCATATGCAAACAAATGAAAAAACTTCTAAAAGGCAAAAACAAACAATAACGTCTTTCCTTCGGGAATTCTTTTCTCATCTCATTCATTCTCGACGCACGAACGCGCTTCTACTCGTTCTCTTGCAAGATGGTAACGCACTCGGACCAGCGAGCCTGCAACACCTGAGCTAGAACGTAAGCCGTTCTCTAAAAAACACAATCCATCCCCAGTGAGGGGAACTACGTCGCTCTGATTCTCATGTTCCCGATGAGATACGTAGGCAGTGGGGTAGGGCCCATGCGAGCACTTCTTTTATTTTCCCTACATTTGTTCTCTTTCTTTCTTTCAGTTCCTTTTTCCAGTATCTTTTTTATCACCCTTTGATTGAAGCAAGCAAGCGTGGATCCCATCGGATACGATGGACGCGTGGGGGTGCTAATACCTTCCTCTCGCGTAACCGACTCCCTTACCCTTTCTCTTGGTCGTAAGACCATGCTTTTCCTTTCTCTCAGGTTTATGCGGTGTTTCCTTTCCCTCTCATGGGATAAATACACATTGCTGGCGACTCTGTTCGGTGCCACTTTCGCGTTTGTACTAGGATGAAAATCCCGGGAGCGACAAGTCTGTCTCAACCTTTGCTTTACTGGCGGACATTCCAATCTTAACGGTAAATGATGTTCCACGATGCTGGTATCCAACCCTGGCATATCCTAATAGGACCAAGCAAATACATCGAGAAATTCTCTGAGAAGCTTTATCAAACCCTCTCTGGCAGTTGGACTGAGCAGTGCCCCAATCCTGATTTCTTTTCTCTCTTTTTCTAAACCCACATTGATCATTTCCAACGGCTCTTTGTGAGGTTCAATGGACCTTTCCTCTTGTCTGAGTAGTCGGGAGATCTCTTCTGGAATTTCTTTGTCAACTTCTTCTTTAGCCCTAAATACCGGGAACTCAAAGTCAGGAGAAGGCATCGGATCGTATGTTTCAACGGGGTTTAAAACAAGCAATCTGCATGACGTGATGATTCGTGTTTAGAAGAGATAGAGAAAATGTAAGTCTGTGCAGTGTTTTTTTTATTACTGCTTGTTTTTATTATTAATTGTTTTTTAGGATTACCATTTTTTGAAAAAGCAAAAAGAGAAAACAGAAATAAATGCAGAAATTACAGAACGACGTTATTTTATTAATGAACAAGTCGATTCTTGAAACTACAGCCCTATAAAACAAAACTCGGTCGCTTTGGGCAAAGCGAAGAGGGAAAATTTACAGAAAGCGAGCCCTATCAAAACATCCGTTTCACCTGGGCAGGGTGAAAGGTTAAAGATGGCAATTACTTTGACTGATGAACGATCTTCGGAACCTCGACGGCAACCCATTGGCGGCGAACTCCTCGGTGAATCATAAAGTCTGGCACCTTCCTCGATTTGTCTTCAGAAATAACGCTGATTTCTGGCGGAGCAGGATCATTGGAATCTGTCTCCCAGGCAGAGTTGTCGTAGGAGAATTCCTCTGTTGTATTTTGCATAACATTTGTGCTCTCAGCTGTATCTCACCATCCAGTTGGATGGATGTCATCGAGCCTGATACGAGAGCTTTCGGGAGCGGTGTACTTCACCATATAGTCGTATTTTCCACTTGGTTGTCCCAGGGTGTCCCACACTTCTTTCGAACTGGAGGACTCATCTCTCTCGATGACGTTGACCTCGGGAAAAGCATAGTTGATGAATTCAAGTGCTGCAAACGTTGCAAATTCATCGTCACGTTGAGTAGTTTCTGAATGACCTAAGTGTTGATCCCATGACATGGTGGGGACACAGGTATTCTGTTCAATGACGGTCAGCTGGTTTTCATTGTTCGCCTGACTCTCTTGCCCCAAGTCTCCTGGATAAGGTTGCCACATTGGCAGACCATCCATTGGGCCATAGTAGTCGTGGTCAAAGGTGTCTTTCATCGGAGTGTCTTCCTCTAATGAATTTGGCGGAGCACGGCATCCCTCCAGATCACAATCTCCGTATATCATTTCGACATCTGACTATGGTATAAATCTCGGACTCTGTGCAGGATAGCAAAATGGCGTAGGCACCTCTTCCTGAGACATATAACCGTCCTCATTAAGATAGGACTTCCATTCTTCATCTGTGTTAGAGGGACCTTCCTCATTGATAGCATGGACTGCTTGAGGGACTGGGTGAAGAAAACCTCCACTGTGGAAGAAGTTTTGAATGGGATGAAGACTTCCATCGCTGGCAGCTATCTGGGTACAGGTTGCAGAAAAACCAAGACCCTTCTTTGTTGTATTGCTAGTAGGAATGACAAGTTGTCCCCATCCTGTCGTATCGGTACTCTCGACCGCTTTGATAGCATCTTTGTATGAGGAAATCGAAGTTCCGCCTCCGGATTGATTGTCCTTGCTCACCGACAGTGCTTGGAACTGAGTTCCAATAACCTCCTCGGGTTCTACACAAGTAGATGATGATAAGTTACTCACGAGCAAGGCTTGTTCCCCATAGACTGTGATGAGTTGGCTATTCTGGACGAACTTTAGCTTTTGGTGGAGGGTTGAAGTGACCGCTCCAGCCTGATGTATCCAAGGTCTTCCTAATAAACAACTGTACGTTGCCCGGATGTCCATGACCTGGAAAGTGACTTGGAAAGTGTGAGGACCGATAGTTATGGGAATATCAACTTCACCGATAACTGTTTTTCTGGATCCATCAAACGCTTTGACGACGACCTCGCTGATTCTCATCGGAGGGCCTTTGAATGATAATTGCATCAAAGTGGACTTTGGCATAACATTCAGGGCTGACCCTGTATCTACCAGTACGCTGGCTAAAGTATCGTCCTGGCAGTTAACTGTGATATTGAGCGCCATGTTATGACGACGACCCTCTTCAGGTAATTCCTCATCACTAAATCCCAAATTGTTGCAGGAAGTGATGTTAGAGACAATGCTATCGAACTGTCTGATTGTTACATCCTGTTCCACAAAGGCTTGCTCCAAAACTTTCTGTAGAGCCTCCCTGTGCGCTTCTGAACTGAGTAACAGTGATAACATAGAGATCTTTGAAGGAGTTTGCAACAACTGATCAATAATGTTGTATTCACTCTTCTGGATGAGCTTCAACATCTAATCATTATTTTTCGAAAGGTCGGGATTACTGGATTGACCGACTGATGGACCAGGAGCTTCCGTCTGAAGTTCTTTTTCCTTGTTAGGTTCTCCAACTCCTCGGTTGAAGATTCGACCGCTCCGTGTTACACGACTAATGTTTACAATATTCACGACGGAGGGTAATGGAATTTCCTTTCCATTTTCAATTATCGTTGCACCGTATTTGTAAGGGATAGCCTTAGCTGATTCATACGGTAGTGGTCCCGGTAGATAGATGACTATGGGAACCTTCTGATTTTTCTAACCATCATAAGTAATCTCGATCCGTTCCTGGTTAGGAATTCTTGATTTGTCAAGTAGAGGGATGATGGCAAAAACATCCCTGGTCTGGTGACGACTAGAGATTGTGACAACATCCTCGAATTGATTGGCAAGGTAGTTCGGCATCTAGTTGATGGGTCCAGAACCCAGATATAGGTGAATTTCTCCACGATCCACCTGACCCTGAAGAGCTGCTCTCACAAGGTAACACCCTTGGTTACTTTCCGAACAGATGCTACAACGGTCATAATTGTGTGGTGGCACCTGGCCACGCCCACTTTGAATACAATGTAACCTCACTAGGTTAGCTTCCACTGATCGGATATCCTGACTCTGACGTCGAGTAGGATTCCTGTTACTGATACTAATCTGCTGAGTATCTTCATCCATATAGATTGGCATCCACCAGTGATTTAACAAGTGCTGAAGTGCCTCCTGGACAAGGGTACAACCTCGATCGTTTTCGCAACCTGCTTTACAGCTTTGATAGTCGTGTGATATTAAGAATCCGAGTCGGACCTGCTCAGCATGTAACTCTACCAGGTTGGTATTCATCACGCAAATATCGAAGATCTGAACCATGTTGACCTGATAAGGGTTCCTATCATGGTAGTCTTGGATCCATCCAAGATCCACCTGACGCTGGAGGGCCTCCTGTATGAAAGAGCATCCCTGTTTGTTTACCGAGCAAGTCAGACAGGAACTGTAATCGTGCCACGGCAGATTATGATACTGGCTTTGCCTTGAGTGCATCGCCACCAAGTTGACATTCATTGCACAGATGTCGTGGTTCTGAATGACGTTGGAGTTCGTGTAAACCATGTTAACTCCACGAACTCGGTGCTCTTAGATCCATCCGAGATCCATCTGTTCCTGTAGAGCGGTTGGCACCACAGAACATCCTTAATTACTTTTAGAGCAGACATCACACTGGTGATAATTATGAGGTGGCACATGGCCATACCCACTCTGTCTACAATGCATCTTGACCAAATTGGTTTTCAACAAGAGTACATCTTAAATTTGATAGACATTGTTAAATTCTCCCTCTATCAAATTGACTGCAGCTTTCTCATGTTAAGGCAGCGGGTTTGTGAGAACATTGGGATTCGTATCTTTGAAAGATAAGAGCCCTCTCCAAACAAGCTTTTTCACGTCGGATTTGAAATTGAGACAATTCTCTATATTATGCCCTGATCCTCCTTGATGATAAGGGCATGTTTGATCCACCTTAAACCAAAAAGGCGGATTTTCCGGTACTGTAAGAGGAGACTTAGTCTGGATGTGCCCCTTAGCCAGTAGTAACGGAAATAGTTATGCGTACAACATGGGTAAAGGATCGAACCCTGATGGTCATGTTGTACGGTTGTTGTTATATGGAGGAAGAGCCCGCTGAAGAGGCTGTTGTGTCCTTTGCTAATTAGGTTGGCTCTGCGCAACCTGAGGTTGATACGTAGGAATAGGCACAGGGCTGATAGCAGGAATTACAGCTGCTACTAGTTGATAACTTCGCCTTTGCTTTCCGAGAGAGATATTCCCAATATCCTGCTCTTTTTCTTAGGGAGAGCACTACCGTATCGTTTTGTACTGCTTGATGGTCCAGTGTCTTTTTCCAAACATCCTTCTCGGACAGCTTCCTCAAGACGAACTCCCATGCCCACCATCTCGGTGAAATCACTGGGTGCACGGGCAACCATTCTGTCATAGTAAAATGAGCTTAAGGTTTTTAAGAAGATCTTTGCCATCTCTTTTTCCTCAAGAGGTGGACAAATATGAGCGGCAATTTCACGCCATCTCTGAGCGTACTCCTTAAAGGTTTCCTTGTCCTTTTGTGACATCGATCTGAGTTGATCTCTGTCGGGTGCCATGTCCAAATTGTATTTGTATTGTTGGAGGAAGACAGTGCCAAGATCTCTGAATGTGCTGATCGTGGCACGGTTTAAACCCATGTACCATTTTAATGCGGCACCGGTTAAACTATCCTGAAAGTAGTGAGTCAGCAGGTCCTGATTCTCAGTCTGAGCTGACATTCGCCGAGCGTACATCACCAAGTGACTTTGAGGGCAAAAGTTACCCTTGTATTTTTCAAATTCGGGCACTTGAAATTTGTGCGGAACTTTCACATTGGGGACCAAGCAGAGGTCTGCGACGTCCTTTCCAAATAGATCCTGACCGCGGATGGTTTGCAGTTCCTTCTGTATTTCCAAGAACTGTTCCTGGAATTCATCCATTCGGTCAAACATAGTTTCCTTTTTACCAGAAGGTATCTGTGGAATCTGTCCTTCCGGGACAGTGTGCACCACAGGGGGTGGTACAGTGACTACGGCAGTGAATCTTGGCATTTCCCGAAGTTTGTAACCTTCAGGAGTCTTCAGTATGCCCCTGGCATCTTCGCTTTCCTAAAGTTTGTAACCTTCAGGACCAGCGGCATCTGTCGCGATTCCCTGATCCTCAGCGATCGGCGGAACATATCCTTTCGGGATATAATTTGCAGGCATGCCCCAGGGATGACCTTTCGACATCTGATACCTAGGATCAAACTTCTCCACTATGGGCGCTGAGGTGATCTCTGAGATCACAGTCCTTTGTAGCTGAGCTTCTGCCATGGCTTGCATGTCGTTACGAAGCTTTCTCATATCCTCTCTCAGAGCGTCGATCTCTTCTTTTAACTCTCTGTTCTCTTCCTCAAGATCATCCATCTTTTTCTGACGATTGGCCAGAGTATTATACGAATGAGACAGTTTGAATCTAGAACCGAGACACAAACGTGAGATTCGTAGGGAAGAAGAATACGCGATGTGAGAATGATGAATGCAATGATTATATTAATTATTTTTTGGTTTAATCAAAATAAACTTTGACAATTAGATTGCAAATATCAAATGGTGGGGAAACCCCTTTTTATTGAAATTCAAAGGATTACAGAAATGGAAATACAGTAGATTACAAAGTGCAGAAACAGAAACCTAAGCTAATGAGTCCCGAGAGAACTCGGGTGCTGATTCTGGTATCTTCCTTTTCTTTGACCGGGGCTCTGGGGCCGTTGTCGGGTTGTCATTCCTTTGCCAAGTGAAAGGAGCGAGCAAATTCCTTTAGTCATCTTGACTCTCTACAGCATGTTGCTCCAAAATTTCAATAAGAGCATCTTTCTCTTTCAGTAATTGCTGTATTTTGATGCACTCTATGTTAAGGGTGCAGTACTTGTTCTTCCAAGACCTCCTCTCCCGTTGAACTTTGTTGAGAGTAACCTGAAGCTTTTCAGTTTCCGTCATGAAGTACATGACAGATTCCCTCGGCGGAAGAATTCCGTAACGAGGATAAGACATTTTTAGCTTGAGAGCTCTAGTTTGTACCCAGTGGAGATAAGGCTCCACCGAGACACAGTCCGGTTTTCCTAGAGACTCCCGTCCTTTCTTATGAACGTGCTTCCAAGCGTGCACTATTTCCGTCTTTAGTGCTCTGTCGTTTTCTCCTTCTTTGAAGAAAAGACCTTCCAGATGAGCATTCCATGGGACGTGCCTCATTGGGTATCCAAATTGACGACGAACGAGAACTGGATGGTAATTGATTCCTCCCTTAGTTCCTATAAGGGGTACGTTAGGGAAGTTTCCACAACGGTCAATGATCCTGATTCCATCATAAATCCTATTACACCAATCTATATCAGAGTTGGTAAGAGACATGATTTTCTGCGACCAGCGCAAGGCACTCTTATGCTCCCAGAAAGTAGTAGACTTAGGCAAATGGGAGATAAACCATTTATAAAGCAGAGGTACACAACATGTGATCTCCCCTCCACTGTAAAAATTCCCTAAGTGTACAGAATGATATGCATCTGCGAGCAAAGTCGGCACAGGGTTTCCAATGAGAAAAACCTTAATGGAGTTAATGTCGACGAAGTTATTGATGTTGGGAAACAAAAATAACCCGTAGGTGAGCAAGACAAAGATGCTTTCAAAAGCAGTCACGTTTCCTATACTGGAAAAATACAGGGCTTTCTTTGTCAAGAACTGGGCTGGCAAACCTTGGATGCCACCCTTAGTGGTCATGTGAGTCCTGACCTCAGACTCGTCCAAATGAATTGCTCTTGCAATGGTATGATTCTTTGGAATTTCTTCCAGTCCAGAAAACGGAGCTCGATCAGTGATATGTAAATCGATCAGATGAGAATACTCCTCAAGCGTTGGTGCGAGCTGGTAATCCGGGAATGTGAAACAGTGATAAACTGGATCGTAGAATTGAACGAGCGCGTCCATGATTCCCTCAATCACATGGACTCTTAACAGAGGTAGCAAACCTCCGTGCTTGGCTCTGAAGGCCTCTTGGTTTGTGATCATCCTCGCCAAACCTCTCGAATCCTCTAGTTTTGGAATCCTGAAGGTGTACTTATGAGTTCTCCTTCTACCGAAATCCATTAGCGCAATCCTTTTCTTCGATATTTGCAATCACAGTCTTAGTTTATTTTGAAAAAAAAAACAGAGAGACTAGAGGAGAAATTTTTTTGAATGTTTTAATGTTTTTTAAATGAATGCACAGCACATAAAAACATAGAAAAAACATGAGGTCAAAGGGTCGTTGTCATGAAGTTAAGGCTCTACCCATCCCCAAAGGTTTATACTAAGGTGATTTTTGTACCTGTACTCATTATCATCAGCTCCTCCCAGGAAAGCAAAACAACAAGCGGATCGCCAGCGAGTTGTAAAGCAATCTTAGAGTAAGTGCCATTCACCGAGAATAGATCACCAGCCTCAAATGAGGGTAGTATCGCGTGACAACTATTTTCGATAGTTTTCGCACTACAAAATGGTTGGCTCCTCAACTTCTCAGACATCATAATCGGCCCATTGCCTATGAGAGGGAATGGGTTGCATTGGTCAGCCTCCACTGAGGTTGATGGTCGACCTCGTCGCCATCACTTATCTTAAGTGTATACTCAATCTTTCCATATGCGGCATCACACGCATTCCCATTAGCAGAAAAATAAACACATATATCAATTAGGAAAAGCAGTATATATATTTGTCCTAATCATCCTAGACCTTTTAAGCTATGAATCCTAAGTTCCTGACAGAAAATGGGTTCCCCGGCGGAAGCCCCAATCTGTGGTTTCATACAAGAAGGTTAGAAGAGCCCCTACGGTGGGCGCCGCTTTTAAGGTTTCCACCTGATAGATGGGAAGAGAACAAGATCTCGCTACAAAGGTGAGATAAATCCTAATGACATGTCCCTAGCAGAATTTCCATGTTCCATAGTCAAGTCCTATAGCGAGCGATTTTGGATGTGGTTGCGAAGCACTACCGCTCTTTGGTATCTACAGCTCGATTCATTTTTTATCCTATTAAAGCTGATGAAGGAAGGGAAATAGATGTCTCAAATTAACCCTGCTTGCAAACTGAGTTTAAACAGCGGTCTGTTAGGTTACAGATGCTACAAAGATTCGGGGTCTCTATCGGGTTTATTTTTTTAAAAGTGGTGGGAGGTTTAGATGTTAGGACGGATGCTTCTTGATAGATATGTGAGAGTATGGGATTTTGGGTTTTTGTTTAGTGTGCTCGCTAAGATCTTTTCTTTCGATCTTATGCCTACGTATTCCCATTTACCGAAACAGGGAAATCAGAGCGTTTGTAGTTCCTCCTATTCTATGGGAGGAAATGGTTGTTTTGGTGTCTTGTTCAAAGCCCAAGATGTGAAGCGAAAGGTGGTTTGTATCTTGTTCAAAGCCCAAGATGTGAAGCTGAAAGGTCTATTTGTATCTTGTTCAAAGCCCAAGATGTGAAGCTAAAAGGGTTTGACTTTAGAGAGAATTTGTCAACTCTAAAGAGGGGTTTGTATGTCACAACTGTTTATAAAGGAGAATTACTTTAACCGGGATGTGTGAATCCGGTAATGCCATAATTTCCTTTATAGGGGATTTCCAACCTAAAGGAGAAGACTTTAACTCAGTGTAGAGCAATGCTATCTTTCCTTAGGAATTTCTCATGCTAATAGAGGGACAGTGGCATGGATGTAGATGATCCCGAGGCTTGCCGCTTACAGCGATTAGATGAAGGGGAAAGAGTTGTTGTTGTTTGTGTACTGTGAACGAGGAACAACTTTGAAGCTAAAAGGTTGATTGGATCAACCAGTGGTTTTCTTATACAAAGCCTAAGAGGAGGCTAATATGTGTCTCGTACAAAGCCCGAGAGAGAGGCTAAAAGGTTTTTGACTCGACGATAGAGTCTTTTGGTATCTCGTATAAAGCCCGAGATGGAGGCTATTCGAGTCCACAAGAGAGTTTTTGTTTGTATCTCGTACGAAGCCCGAGATGGAGGTTGTTATTTGTTTGGCTCAATAAGAACCTTTTTGTATCTCGTATAAAGCCCGAGATGGAGGCGAAAGGGGTGATTGACTCAACGAGGGAGTCTCTTATGTGTCTCGTACAAAGCCCGAGAGAGAGGCTAAACATTGTTTGACTCCGCAGGGGAGAATCTTTGTACAAAGCCCAAGAGGAGGCTATGGTGACTGTTTCAGTTGAGTGACAGGTCCAGTATGCTGATTTAAAGAGAAAATCAATTCTTATATGAGCAACACTGTACTCAAGGATTTGATTCGAGGATCCGGGTTATTCCTGTTCTTTAAGGAAGTGGGAAATCCGAAGGGCATTAAGACTGTCTGAGTCCACGGGGTTCCTTCCTATTTTTGAAGGGGTCACTTGAGAATTTCTTTGAGACTCAAGGATATTGGACTGTCCGTGTCGAGAGTTTTATCTTTTGTACTATGCTTTGAGAAACAGTATTAGAATCTTTGAAAGGACTGTTCTATGCAGATGATTAAGTTCTGTTCCTATACCTCTAGGAGGTCGTCGGGACAATTTGTACGAAGCCCAAGAGGAGGCTGGAAGCTTTTAAGAAGCCGAGAGGTCCTTGTATGAAGCCCGAGAGAAAGCTATCATTCCCGGAGGAAGAATCATTATACAAAGCCTAAGAGGAGGCTGTGAATACTTCTAAGAAACCGAAGGGTCCTTGTATAACGCCCAAGAGGAGGCGGGGTTGCTTTTAGGAAGCCTGTAGGTCCTTGTACAATGCCCAAGAGGAGGCCGGTGCTTTTAAGAAGCCGATGGGTCCCCAAACCCCGAGAAATTCAAGACAGGCCATTCACGAGGAATAGATCAAGCCAGGAAAGTTCGAGAATTTGGAAGAAACTCAAGAGATGCAATTCACGGAGAAGAGATCATCCTTGGGGAATAGAGTTTCTTGACAAGTGCTTTTAAGAAGCCTGTGGGTCCCCAAACCCCGAGAAATTCAAGACAGGTTATTCACGAAGAATAGATCAAGCCAGGAAAGTTCGAGAATTTGGAAGAAACTCAAGAGATGCAATTCACGGAGAAGAGATCATCTCTGGGGAGTAGAGTTTCTTTGACAACTTCTACGAGTGATAGTCTATGAAAGGGTTCACAGAGAATGTTGTCTTTCATATCTCCATATTGTTTAACCCCAAGAGGAGGGAAGACTGTGTCTGGTAATCCTATAGGGATCTAGGTTTGACTATTTCTATGAATAAACGCGAAGGCTTTTCCTAGTTCTAAACGTAGTTTCCGGGGAAACTCTAAATATCTATACTATTATTACATAGTTGATATGAGTTTATGAAAGAAGACTTACAGCGAAACAGCCCCACAATACAGTTATATGTATATGAAAGCGGTAAATGAAAGCATATAAACACTTACTCGGTTGTAGAGCTTCCATGCTGTTTGGTTAGTTGTTCAACAAAGAAAGATTGAAAACAACAGTCTATTCAAAATCAAAGGACAAAGTGCTTTGAAAAAGAAAGATTTAGGGCTTACAGCTCAAGGAGAGACCCATGGTTTTATTAGTGAGCGCACTGTTTGAATTTGTACAGAGGGACTTATACAAGTGTGATGCCCAAAAAGGTTTTCTGTACAAAGGGATGGGTCTTACACTCTCTCAAGAGGCCCAAAAAGTTTTAAAGAAAAAGAGTGGGACTTATAACACGAGGGTAGGCCCAGTTGATTTTCCGTTTAAATGGCGATCGCGCCAAAGTTTCCTTTTAACGCAGAGGGACTTATACAATAAGTGAGGCCCAAAATTGTTTTGGTTAAAAGGGGGTTGGGTCTTACACTCTAATAGAGGCCCAAATGTTTTGAATGGGTCTTATAGCTCGAGGAGAGGCCCAGATGGTTATTTTTCAAAAGGCGACGATCGCGTAGTTTGTTTTCAACGGTATCGGGACTTATACAATACACTGAGGCCCAAAAATGATTTGGTAAAAAAAAAAGGATTGGGTCTTACACTCTATTAGAGGCCCAACGTGTTTTGAAAATGATTTATGAGGGTTGAATTAATCCAAAAACCCTAATTTATTTTAAAAAATGTATTTAATTGAATAAAAATTCAATTAAAATGATCAAAATTGTTTAACATATGGAAAACAAATTGTGATCTTGGATTAATGCTTCAAAAATTAAGTATTGACCTACAAAATAATTAGAAGGCATTAAAAGTTGCAAAATCAAGGTGGAAAAAATATTTTAAATGTTAAAAACAATTAAAACATTAATTCTTTGCAAAAATATCAATTATACAAAATAAATAATATTTTTGGGATTTTTTTGGGAAAATAAAATATTTTAACATTTTTGTGAATTATTAAAAAAAGAATCAACTCAAAATCATTAAAACTCAGAGAGAAATTAATTTTTGAATCAATTAAATAAAATCACAAAATTCAAATATTTGAATTTTCAAAAAAATGGCGCCAAGAATACACCAAGAACATGCGCGTGTTCTGGGTTTGCCCAGATTTGCATTTTCTCTCCAATCTCACTGAAGACTTGATCATATCATGTAATCCACATACCAATCAACTCGTTTCAACCTCACGATCATGTCTATGGTATTTAATTTCATTTAAATTAAACATATAACAAGAAATCATGAAAAATCCTCAAGAACCCTAATTTCTGCATGAAGGCTAGGATTTTTGATACACGATTCAAACAATGTAATTAATTGAGGGGAAACATTCCATGCATGATTATGAACATATGGCCAAATTATTGTGCAGCAAAAATTGCATGGATCATAGAGTTAGAAGAGCTCATGCTTACCACTTGCAGCTAGTGATCGTGATTAGTGTTGGAGGTGTTACAGCTAGGTTCCAATGATCTGGATAGCTTCCCTAGGTGCCATGGAGTGTGTATGAATGCTTGGAATGGATTGAAATGATCTGGAACTTGAGATGGTACCCCAACTGCAAATCTGTCAAGAACTTGAGCAATTGGCTGGTGATTTTGTGAAATCTGTGTTCCAGATGTTATGTGAGTGTTTGGATCACTTCTATATGATGTATGTGAGGTGTGTGTGTGATTGGTTTGCTTGGAAAAGCTCTCAAACTCAAAACCCGATAGTGACTTGCCTTAGAAGGCAAAGTTGGAGTGAAAGAAGAGATTTTGAGGAAAGCATCTGTTTGATGGCTTTGGTGTACTCAAACTGATCACAATTGAGCTCTATTTATAGTAGAGCAAGTTTGTTTTGCAAGGAATAGTGAATGGAAACTGCTGAGTAGGTTTGGCCAATATTGGCAAATGAAAATCCAAGTCTCCTCTAGCCATTGACTAGAGGTTAGGGCACAGGCTGATCGTTCCCTTGGTCTTCGATAAGTCTTGACTGAATTCAGTTGAGAATGGCTCAGTCCATGCCACCTTGATGCTTCCATTGAATGCTCCAATCCAAAATTGGAGTCTTGTCCCTATTTTGGCAATTCTAGGTTCAACATGCTATTTCTTGTTCCAAAGACTTTGGAGGCTTGGCTCAGTGATTGTCCCCTTTAGATTCAATCCTCTGAGGTGTCCAAGTGGATAGGAGCATTTGGATTTGGCTTATTTTGGTAAATCGAGCAAAAGTGCAAAATCTGTCTTGCCTTGACAGATTTCAACAAGGCAACTTCCCAATGTCATATCTCATGACTCAAATTGAATTTGGTAATGTTCTTAGCCATTTTGGAAAGCCCTTACATGATACAACAACTGTTTGAACATGTTTGGTTTTGATCTCTTTTGAATCCAAGTGAAAAATCCCCCTACATTTGGCAAAAAGTAAGGTAAAATCTGACTTAGTGAAATTTTCACTAAGTGTTGGAACAAAGTGACTTTTCTTGATTTTGATCACTCTATAACTCAAAATCCATGAGGAATTTGGACATGGGTCAGTAAGAAGCTTTTGTAGAGGGTAATGAGATCTACAAATCAAGCTTTGAATGGGGAACAATGGCCTTGTGGTTTAGGAGTTATGATCCTCCAAAGTTGGCACATTAGTGTCACTTTTTCCATAACTTAGAAATTTTTCTAAGTTTTTATGGTTACCCCTTTTACAAGTTATCCCACTTTCTTTGATTTTTCTTGATGAATGATGATTCAAATCATACATTAACATCATTTTAGGGTTAAAAATCCATTTTGGTGAAAAATCTCAAAAAGTCAAAGTTGACTTTTGTGCACAGTTGACTTTTTATCAGATGAATTCCAAACTGTGCAATTCTTCATGAAATCATGTCCTTGACCTAAATCAAACTTGATGGACATGTTCCATGGGTGTCATAGGGTATATTGAATCATGTCCTAGGGCTTGGGAGCATGTCCTGGTCAAAATTCAAAGTTACAGTTAACTTTCCTCGTGAAACCCTAATTGTGGTGCAGATGAAATTGAGGCTTGTTGCTCAAGCTTCTTGGATTAATCCATTGTTCCAAATGGATCAATATAGTTCATTAGAGACCCTCAAATCATGTCTTGAGGTCTTGGCTCATGAGTTGTCCCAAAAGTCAACTTAGGGGTGAATTAGGTCAAGAAACCCTAATTCCTGATTTTTGATGAACGCATCCCCTGAGGTCAAATTGACTTGATGATTGGGTCCATGAGGTTCCATGGAGTATATTAGGTTGTTTTTTGGATCATTGGCTTGTGCCCAGATGAAAATTTTCCATCTGGAGGCCCTGGTCGACCAAAACCCTAATTTGGTGACATTGTCGATCTTGAGACTTGAACCACCTAAAAGGGAGCAGCCTTGTGCTTGATCCTTGAAGCGGGAGTCCTTTTGATCCATTGTGGATGTTTGAGAGGTTAGACAAGTTGAAGATCAAGTCATTTCTTGACTGATCCTTTGTTTAAGGCTCTGAGAGGGCTTAAAACCCTAATTTTGATTGTAGTGAATGCTCAACAACCCTTGAGGCATTTGATGAGGCATGATGGTTCATCCATATTGTGATGATGATTGACATAATGATGGGAATCTTAGTGGTCAAAATTTGGGGTATGACAAACGAGTACAACATTGGACAGCCAAGTAGTGTACTTGGCCTCTGAAATAAAGTTTTCCTCGAGGAGGTCTTTTACAGGTTGTTCGGCAGCCTCCGTTTTCTCTGGAGACTTCTTTCTCCTAAATTGGGCTATAGCCCTAGCGGAGCGGTCAATAGTGAGCTGATGGCAGGCGATGGTAGGATCTAGGCCGGGAATTTCCGCGGCGCTCAAGAAGAACAGATCTGCATTCTCTCGGAGGCAAGCTTTGAGCTGCTTCCACGCTAAGTCGTGGAGTCCAGTCCATATCTTCACTCCTCGTTGGGGGTCATCGCCGAGCAGGACGAGTTCGAACTCGCCATCTAGAATTGGGCACATCAGATGGGAGCTGTCGCCGGTGCTGGTTGAAGCTGACGGGCTGCTCAAGCAAGTCTGGGTCTCCTTCTGGTCATCTTTGGAGAATCGGCTATCGAGGTCGATAGAGTCGACGCGGGGATAGCGACTTGGCCTTCTCGGAGCTGCTGGGCAGGGCCGACTTGCTGGAAGTCTTTGGCTTGGCGGCAATGGTGTTGAATCCTTTAGTGGCTGCTTCGAAACATTTCCTTGCTACCTCGATGTCCCCGTGCATAGTGGTGACCAGACCCTTAGAAGTGTAGTACTTCATTTTCAGATGCACGGTTGATGGTACGACCACCAATTCGACCAAGGTTGGCCGCCCAAAGATGCACTGATAGAGATAAGGACAATCGATAACCAGGAATTGGACATTAATGGACCTGGCCGTCTCTCCAGATCCGAAAGTCACGATTAATTCCACATATCCCCAGGGCTTTGTGACCTACCCGTTGAAGCCCTGTAAGTTAGAACCTACGTAGGGGGTCAGGTGCGATTCATCTAGCTGGAGGGTGGAAAACAACTGTTTGTACATGATATCGACCGAGCTGCCTTTGTACATGATTTAGGGTATGACAGATGCCCCTATTTAATCTTCTTGGACCCGAAGGTGGGAATGGCGAAGGTATTCGGGCATTCAGGGTGCAAGAGGATTAAATATCGGAATACCCGAAATTTTGATGGTGATTAAGAATGGTAGTTCACGCATCCTTCTTCTTTTGCTAAGTAATGATGCTCAGAAAAGGTAAAAACTTCCCCTCGATCCCGGTCTTTAGCCAAGGAACTGGTCTAAGTTTCTGAAATAAACTTCCCCTCGTTCTTAGTTTCCTACCAAGGAACTGGTCTAAGTTGTTGAATTAAACTTCCCCTCATTCTTGGTTTCCTACCAAGGAACTGGTCTCAGTTTCTGAAATAAACTTCCCCTCGTTCTTGGTTTCCTACCAATGAACTGGTCTCAGTTTCTGAAATAAACTTCCCCTCGTTCTTGGTTTCCTACCAAGGAACTGGTCTCAGTTTCTGAAATAAACTTCCCCTCGTTCTTGGTTTCCTACCAAGGAACTGGTCTAAGTTTCTTTTGTCAATAAACTTTTTTGACAAGGGATGCTATTCGTAGCGCTTTTCCTCAAACTTCTCACCAAATTTTCCTGGGGAGATGCCATTTGATAGAAAAAGTTTTGATGTCAGACTCGCTGGGGAACCCATTCGCCTGAGTTGTAGAGGTGTACAAACTTCTCTGTTCGGAGACGCCATTTGCCGAATCTACTGGGGAAAGCGAGTTTCTTGAGAGACTGCTTCCGTTTGGGGTCTTACATCATACTTTTCTCGGGGTCTTCCCGGAGAAATTCCATATGATGGGATCCAATTTTGAGGTGCCGATGACCTTTTCATCAGTGGTTTTTCGGAGCAAAACTGCTGTATTGCCGAATCTCTGATTAAGAGGCTTTCTCTGGGGATTTTCCTTAATCCGGGAAAGCGAAAATATCATCTTCAATGGCGAAGAGTGACATCGGTTGAAGGTTCTCTAATCTTTCAGAGGTTCAAGTTATCAAAGTGGTCAAGGACCCAACTCCAATCCAGAAATAAACTGGAGGAGAGATTGTACAAACGCAACATTTCCTAATCGAGGAAAGAACTGACAACTCGACTGAGAAGACAGTTATCACTAGGGATAAGACCGACTGGAGTGATAGTGATGCAATATGAATGAGAATACAAATAGAATGCATGATGTATGTATGTATATGCTGACAAAACTGAAGCGACATACAGACTAAAAGATGAACATGACGGGATACTCGGCCATCGCGGGGCGAAGTCGTACCGTTGATCCAAAAGTAGCAATTCTGCCTTGCTTAGGAGAGACAGTCCCTGCGGGGAATACCGTTGGTCGGGCTTAGGAGATAAGATCTCGACCGAGGGTATCAGATGGGAAAGCCGTATCTGATACAGCTGATCCATCATTCAAGCGCACTCGCTTAGAAGGTGTACTTCGATTCTGCATTTTGAAGCTCGCTTATTTCTGGAGTAGCGAGCAATGTTCTTTCGATGCTCAATAGTCAAAAGAAATTGCCATATTTATTTTAGAAGCAGAAAAGTTTTAACAAGTAAATTCATTTTTGTTTCGTTTCAAGAACCGTTGATCATGTTAAAATGTCGTTCTATAAAGCTTAAAACAAATGAGAATTACAAAAAAAAAGCACAAGGGCTCAAATTTTATTGATAGGATGGAAATCAGCCAAGCGCGTGATTCCATAGAGTATTTACAAAGTTAGAAAATGGTAATTTAAGGGAAAAAGACTACATTGAAACATGATGACCACTATCCTTCTACCATTTTGACTTCGGGGCATCCTGAGCTTCTGTCGAAGATGACCTTGACCGGAGTTTTCCTGACGGACGACGTAACTGCTATTGAGGGATTTGCCCCTTTGTTGAACGTAGTTACTTGCCATTATCCCTAGTTTTTTCCTGGATTGTACTTTGAGGTTTCCAATCCAACGGGATGATTTTTGATCATGTCTCTAATTTTTGCCTGGAAAATTCGTGGGGTAGGAAAATTCCTCTCCGTCCATAGTTGCAAGTCTCAAGGCGCCGCCTGAGAAAACTTTCTTGACCACATTGGGGCCATCATAATTCGGAGTCCACTTGCCCCGAGAATTAGTGAGGAATGATTGTATCTTCTTGAGCAGTTTGAAGATTGGTGCGCATGTCGCGGTCATGAGGAATATAAATCTGGAGATGTAATTCAAACGTCCCAGGAATCCTCTGACTTGTTTTTCAGTCTTCGGAGAAGGCATTTCTCGAATGGCCTTGACCTTATCCGGAACAACCTCAATTCCTTTTTGGCTGACGATGAACCCTAAGAGTTTCCCTGAACAGACACCAAAGGTGCACTTGTTGGGATTCAAGCGGAGTTTGTACTTTCTTAACCGCTCGAATAACTTTGACAGGCGAGTCACATGTTCCTCTTCTGTTCTAGATTTTGCAATCATATCATCGACATATACCTCAATTTCTTTGTGTATCATGTCATGAAAAAGAGTAGTCATGGCCCTTTGATAGGTTGCCCCGACGTTCTTCAAACCGAACAGCATTACCTTGTAACAAAAGGTACCCCATGGGGTAATGAAGGAAGTTTTCTCCATGTTTTTCGGCCCCATTTTGATCTGGTTATAGCCCGAGAATCCATCCATGAAGGAGAAAACTTTGAACTTTGTTGTACTGTCTACCAGCATGTCAATGTGCGGTAAAGGAAAGTCATCCTTTGGACTAGCCTTGTTTAAATCTCTGTAATCGACACACATTCTGACCTTTCTGTCCTTTTTGGGAACGAGTACGATGTTGGCTAACCATTGAGGATATTCTGATGTGGCGAGGAAACCTGCGTCAATCTGTTTCTGTACTTCCTCTTTGATTTTGATGGCCATGTCCAGGTGAGTCCGTCTCAACCTCTGTTTTACTGGAGGACATTCCGATCTTAATGGTAGATGGTGTTCCACGATGCTGGTATCCAACCCTGGCATATCCTGATAGGACCAAGCGAATACATCGGGAAACTCTTTGAGAAGCTTTACCAAACCCTCTCTGGCAGTTGGACTGAGCAATGCCCCAATCCTGATTTCTTTTCTCTCTTTTTCCGAACCTAAGTTTACCGTTTCCAACGGCTCTTTATGAGGTCCAATGGACCTTTCCTCTTGTCTGAGTAGTCGGGAGATCTCTTCTGGAATTTCGTCGTCATTTTCTTCTTTAGCCCCGAATACTGGGAACTTAAAGTTGGGAGAAGGCATCGGATCGTATGTTTCAACGGGGGTTAAAACAAGTAATCTGCATGACGTGATGAGGGAAATTTAAAACAAAACTCTATCGCTTTGGGCGAAGCGGAGAGGGAAATTTATAGAAAGCGAGCCCTATCAAAACATCCGTTTCACCTGGGCAGGGTGAAAGGCTAAAGATGGCAATTACTTTGACTTATGAATAATCTTCGGAACATCGACAGCAACCCATTGGCGGCAAACTCCTCGGTGAATCACAAAGTTTGGTACTTTCCTTGATTTGTCTTCAGAAATAACGCTGATTTCTGGTGGAGCGGGATCGTTGGAATCTGTCGCCCAGGCAGAATTGTCGTAGGAAGATTCCTCTGTTGCCTTTTGCATAGCGTTTGTGCTCTCAAGTAGATCTCCCCATCCAGTTGGTTGGATGTCTTCGAGCCTGATATGAGGGCTTTCGGGAGCGGTGTACTTGACGAAGTAGTCGAACTTACCACTCGGATGTCCCAAGGTGTCCCATACTTCTTTGGAATTGGAGGAGTCATCTCTCTCGATGACGTTGACCTCGGGAAAAGCATAGTTGATGAACTCTAATCCTGCAAACGTTGCGAATTCATCGTCATGCAGGGTATTTTCAGGATACCCTGGGTGTTGATCCCATGACATGGTGGGGACACAGGTATTCTGTTTAATGATGCTCAGCTAATTTTCATTGTTCGGCTGATTCTCTTGCCCCAAATCTCCTGGATATGGCTGCCACATTGGCAGGCCATCCATCGGGCCATAATAGGTGTGGTCAAAGTTGTCTTTCATCGGAGTGTCTTCCTCTAATGAGTTTGGTGGAGCACGGCAACCTTCTGGATCACAATCTCCATATATTATTTTGACATCCGACCGGGGTATAAATCTCGGACTCTGTGTAGGAAAACAAAAGGGAGTCTGTGTTTCGTCCTGAGACATATAACCGTCCTCGTTAAGATATGACTTCCATTCCTCATCTGTGTCGGAGGAATCATCTTTATTAATGGTATGCACTTCTTGAGGCACTGGGTGAAGGAAACCCCCACTGTGAAAGAAGTTCCGAATGGGATGAAGACTTTCATCGCTGGTAGTAGCTGTCTGGGTACATGTTACAGAAAAACCAAGACCCTTCTTTGTTTTATTATCAGTAGGAATGACTAGCTGTCCCCATCCTGTTGTATTGGTACTCTCAACCGCTTTGATAGCGTCTTTGTATGAGGAAATGGAAGTTCCCTCTTCGGATTGATTGTCCATGCTCACCGAAAGCGCTTGGAACTGAGTCCCAACTACCTCCTCGGGTTCTACACAAGTAGATGATGATAAGTTACTCACGAGCAAGGCTTATTCTCCACAGACCGTGACGAGTTGCCCGTTCTGGACGAACTTTAACTTTTGCTGGAGGGTCGAGGTGACCGCCCCAGCCTGATGTATCCAAGGTCTTCCTAATAAACAACTGTATGTTGCCCGGATGTCCATGACCTGGAAAGTGACTTGGAAAGTGTGAGGACCGATAGTTATGGGAAGGTCGACTTCGCCAATAACCGTTTTTCTGGACCCGTCAAATGCTTTGATGACGACCTCACTGGTTCTCATCGGGGGTCCTTTGAAGGATAATTGCATCAAAGTGGACTTCGGCATAACATTCAGGGCTGACCCTATGTCTACTAGTACACTGGCTAAGGCATCGTCCTGGCAGTTGACCGTGATATTGAGTGCCATGTTATAACGGCGACCCTCTTCAGGTAATTCCTCATCACTAAATCCCAAGTTATTGCAGGAAGTGATGTTAGAGACAATGCTATCGAACTGTCTGATTGTTATATCCTGTTCTACAAAGGCTTGCTCCAAGACTTTCTGTAGAGCCTCCTTGTGCGCTTCTGAACTGAGTAAAAGTGACTACATTCAAGAATGGCATTGAATGCAATCGAAACCAGTCATCCAATAATGGCTTTGAATGAAAGGTACAATCACAGTATCTAATAATGGCTTTAGATGAATGTGAACAAAGACTCGATCTGGAAGAACATCTGAAAGAGGGTCCCATCCGAAAAAACATCAGATGGTAAAGAAACCAGACATCCAATAATGGCTTTGAATGAAAGGTACAATCACAGTATCTAATAATGGCTTTAGATTAATGTGAACAAAGACTCGATCTGGAAGAACATCAGAAAGAGGGTCCCATCCGGAAAAACATCAGATGGTAAAGAAACCAGACATCCAATAATGGCTTTGAACGAAAGGTACAATCACAATATCTAATAATGGCTTTAGATGAATGTGAACAAAGACTCGATCTGGAAGAACATCGGAAAGATAGTCTCATCCGGAAAAGCATCAGATGGTAAAGAAACCAAACATCCAATAATGGCTTTGAATGAAGGGTATAATCACAGTATCTGATAATGGATTCAGATGAATGTGAACAAAGACTCAATCTGGAAGAACATCAGAAAGAGGGACTCATCCGGAAGAACATCAGAAAGAAGGACCCATCCGAAAGAGCTTCAGATGGTAAAGAAACCAGACATTCAATAATGGCTTTGGATGAAAGGTATAATCACAATATCTAATAATGGCTTTAGATGACTATGAGGTAAAAAGGTGAGATCCAAGAAGGCATTGGATGTAAAGGGACCAGTCATCCAATAATGGCTTTGAATGAAAGGTATAATCACAATATCTAATAATGGCTTTAGATGACTGTGAACAAAGACTACATTCAAGAATGGCATTGAATGCAAAGAAAACCAGTCATCCAATAATAGCTTTGAATGAAAGGTATGACTCATAATATCTGAGAAGACATCAGACGCCAATGAGACAAAAGGTAAAATCCAAGAAGGCATTGGATGTAAAGAAGACCACAACGTCCGGGAAGGGATTGAACGAATATGAACAAGGAGATACCCAAGAAAGTATTAGATAGAAAGGAATCACAACGTCCAAGAAAACATTGAACGAATATGAACAAGGAGATACCCAAGAAAGTATTAGATAGAAAGGAATCACAACGTCCAAGAAAATATTGAACGAATATGAACAAGGAGATACCCAAGAAAGCATTGGATAAAATGGATCACCGTATCCAAGAAAGCATTGGATAAACGCGACAATGTCTATTTAGTAGGCGCCAAGTGAGTTGGACTTAGATCACAAGATAAAACGTGAATAACAATACGACCTATGGAGGATGCAAATGAGTGCAAATGAGGATGACACTCTTGCTATGCATATGTATATGAATTATGCAGATGATATATGATCAAATGCAAATGTAAATGCAATGTAGACGTCGAAGACACGACTTGACTCTTTTGTGGAGAAGACAAAACTGGAATATTGATTCCTCAACACAGAGATCACTATCATTCTGCTTTGGAACTAAAGATGCTACTGAGCACAAATCTGCCACACTGGTAAACTGTATTAAGTTGACGATCCTTGTAGGAAGAATGGAAAGTCGCATAGGGATTTTTCAATTTAATTGCCCCAAATTAGCTGACTGTTGTATATGAACTGATAATTGCTTCAGCCGGATTGATGCTGGAAATGATTGTTTCACTGTGCGCTTAGAAAGCTTGCCCCAGTATGAGTCTTAAAAAGTCTGGATAAACCAATCCTGAGAAGGACTTGCACTGTAACAAATCTTGAACTGATTCTCAATAGGATCTGGAAGGAACTTGCCCCTGATTGGATCACTGACCAAGTTTCTCAAATGTTTGAAAATTCCTTAAGAAGAAAGCCAGTTTGCAAACAAAAGTGTTCAAACAAACATAGTAAATGCAAAGTTCATGCAACTTTTGAAATCAAAATCATTTTTGGAAAGATGCAAAGCACAATGAGTCATTGGTCAGAAAACGGCGGTCCAAAACATTTAAAAATGAAAGGTAATGCAAAAGGCGTGATGCCAAAACAAATGATCCGCAAAGATCTTTAGGAGTCAGTTTACGCAACCTTGTTGTAGTATGCTTTCAAAATAACCTTACTTCAATTAGGTCTTTTGAGGGTTATAACGTGGCCTGGTTCACGGTTTAAGAAACAAAGGATAAAGGCTCAAAGTTTATTTGTACCCACCCAATCTTCGTGATGGTCTCCAGTCCTACACTCAGTTAACTCAGACTTTGCACTCAAGTTCCCAGAAGGTTGGAAATTGCATTGATGATAGTGATGATGGTTCAGAAGTTAAGGGACTTTTGAGGTGACAGTCACTACTTCCTTATAACTCTTGGTTGTTTTTTTTTTTGAGGATTTCATGGTAAGGATATAAATATTTCTCCTTTTTATTATCCCTAACTTTTGCCTGAACTGTTTCTCGTGAATCTTACAGTCAGCGGGATGCCCCAGTTTTTTGTCTGCCTAAGTCTCCTTCACAGGTTTCGACTTAGCGGGCTTTTTCCTTTTTTGATTTTTTTATCTTTTTTTTGAAAGAAAGTGAGTGTCTGGCTTAATGATTACGACGAACCATCATCGGCTTTTGACTTGAAGGACTTCTTCGACACTTGCTTGTTGCGTGCGAAGGAAAAATTGAGAATGCAACCTTCTTGTTGAACGATGTCTTGCATGAAACTCTTGTATTTGAATGCACAATCCAGTTAACTGAGAACTACCCTACCCCAGATTAAGATTGTGGGTTTTTATTTGTAAAGAAAAGAAACTCCTACTTCAAGGCTCAAAGGGGTTGACGAGGGTTTATCTTCCTTATTTCTCCAGTGTTTGGGAACTGAAACAATGCCTTACATCCTCAGCAAAGTTTTGATTTGAAAGCATACCAACAACAATTATGAGTATAACGTTTTCATCCTCCTCCCTCCAATCTTTGCATAATCACAAAAAAGAAAGTGGAAAAGAGATAATTTTTTTTGTTTTTGTTTTTGTTGTTTTTTTTTGTTTTCTTTTTGAAAAGGGAGGCATAAAGATGTAAATAGCAAACACAAATGAATTGAATCCAAAAGTCGCAATGCTCATTTTATTAATTATGAAAGTACAAACATGATTTGAAAGCAACAACTAATACAAGATAAGGAAAATGCAAACAATAAGAAACAAAAGTCTAGTGACTAATCAGAAACAAGAGTGAGTTGTCCTGTCTGAAACATTAAAGCCTGCTGAAGTCAACTGAAGCCTCACTTAGCGTGCTCTGGAAAAGGATTGTTCTCGACATTCGGATTGGTGTCATGAAAGGAGAGAATACCAATTCTGATCAGCTCTTATACTCTAGCCTTCAATGCAAAGCAATGTTCCAAGTCGTGGCCTGCGGCACCTTCATGGAATGCACAATGGAGATCAGATCTGAATCCACGTGGAAGTGGATCTGGAGGAGGAGGCAAAGGCCTTGTAGTAATCAAACCTTTCTGAACCAGCCCAGGATAAAGTTCAGTGTATGTCATTAGAATAGGATCCAAATTATTCCTATTACGGTACTGATTCTATCCAACAGTCGGACATTGAGGGGTTTGAACTGGTCGTGGAGCAGCAACAACAGGAGTAACAGCAGCAATATTAGGGTGGTTAACATACTGTGGTCGAGGACGAGGCCTTCTGGTTTCAAACATAACAACATTGGTCTGATCTTCTTTCTTCTTCTGGAAGTTCCCATAGAATTTCTTAACACCATTAGAAGATTCAGCAGCCTTGGATACTTTACCATTCTTAAGTCCTTCCTCGAGTCTCTGACCAATAGTAACCAAATCAGTGAAGTTGGAGGAAACACTACCAATCATCTTCTCCCAGTAGAATGGAGACAAGGTGTCCATAAATAATCCAGTTAATTCTTTCTCTGCCAAAGGAGGTTCAACTTGAGAAGCCAACTCTCTCCAGCACGGAGCATATTCCTTGAAAGATTCTTTATCCTTCTGAGACATGTTTTGCAGCTGACGGCGGTCAGGAGCCATGTCGAGGTTGTACTTGTATTGCTTCATGAAGGAATTAATAAGATCTTGGAAACAGTGAATGCTGTTCTGTTCAAGATTCATATACCATTTGAGAGAAGCTCCACTCAGACTATCTTGAAAACAATGGATAAGCAACTTCTGATTCTTGGCATGAGCAGCCATCTTTCGGGTATACATGACCAAATGAGCTCTTGGACAAGAATCACCTTTGTACTTAACAAAATCGATAGCCTTGAACTTAGCAGGCATAACAAGGTCAGAAACCAAACCCATGTTTTCTGCATCAATGTTGAAGAAATCAGTACCCTCTACGGCTTTGAGTCTCTTGTCTATGGTCTGAAAATGTTCACGGACAACTTTAGGTTCGACAAAATCTTCATGGTCTTCACCCTGAACACTGGCAGCATTGTACTCATAGAGAGGGTTTTCAAAAGGAGGTCGAGTAGTCTGGGCAACAGCATGAACCACAGGTCTAGGCTCGGAGAAAACTGGAACTTAAAAAACTGGTCCAACAGTCTGACCAATCATACTAGTACATGTAAGAGGTGGAGAGTAGTTGTGAGGTAAACCAAACTCTGGCCAAGTGGAAGGTGGCACCTGAATAGGTTGAGGATCAGTAGTTGAAACTTCTTGGATGACAGTTCTTTGGGGTTGCTCTCCTCTAGCAATCAAGACTTGGAGCATTTCAGTGAGCTTTGCCATGCTTGACTTAAGGTCGTCGATCTCCATTCGCATCTCAGCATTGTGTGCTTCTTACTCTGCCATTATGCGTCTGTAGTTAGCTCTAGTCTGGTATCGATGTCGAGGAATCAGCTTGACAACTCACAGGTGACACTGAAGATAAAGATAGCTGGAAATGAGCTGTTGGACAAACGGATGTATGCAATGATATGCAATGCAATGCAATGGTTTCAAGGAACTCAAAAGCAGGTTGCAAACATTTCGGAAAGGCTGAAAAAAGTTTCATTTTATAATCCTGGATTTTTTTATTGATTTTGCAAGAGAAAGAACAATTGAGTTTCTTGAAACCGAATGGTGATTCATGAATGCATGAATGGATGCATAAACACAGGTATACACATATACACATATACAGGTAAACAAGCAAGGGCCTGGGTTTGAAGATCACGAGCATGAAGCCATGGTCTACCCTTCCCAAGGTGTGTACTATGGTTTCAAATGTACCTGCCGAACGGGTTCTACAAAGTTCCCGGAGTCTACAATCCATCTTTCAGATAATATCGACTTCCCAAATTACTCGGTTAGTCAATAATATTCTCAAGAGAATCTCGTCCGAGTGTAGTATAGCGTGACAACTATTTGGAAAAAGACTCCCGCATAGTCACCGCACTACATTCTGAAAGGCCAAGTGGGGTTAAAGGTACTACGGTCCTCAGTCTCACTGGTTCTTGGTCGAAATTAATATCGTTTTCACGAATGGACTCGTTCAAACAACATTAAGTTCAAAAGAACCTAAACTGAGCAATGATTTTCTCAATTAAACTTTTCAGGAATCGACTCCGTCAAAGTATCCTTGACTATATCATCTCCTATCATAATTGCACTCAAGTCCGGGTCTAGGACTCCTCACCACTCAAGAACCCCTGCACACAGCAAAACCAGGCACAACAGATATAAACAAGCAAAAATAATAAATAAGCAATAAAAATAAGAATACTGAACAAGTTAGGCCTAACCCTCTAAGTTAAGATCCCCAGTGAAGTCGCCATTTTTGTCGCGGTGAGAATCGGATACCAAGCTATTATGTTAACTTGAATCACAATTTTTGAAATTCACCGCCGGCCTTTATTTTATCCAAAGGAAAGGGTTAAAGATCGAAAAACCTAATAAGAGATCTAAGGTTCGGGGGTTGGTTACGTCTAGGGAAGGTATTAGCACCCTAAACGTCTGTAGTACTCTACAGGAACCTCTTGTTAGTATTTATGTTATCTATTGCTTGTTAAGGGTATGTGCTAAGGGAAACACCTAGGGGTTAGTATCTAAGTATACTCGCCAAGACATCGCATCTTGTGCCTACGTATCCTGACGGGAGTGGAATCAGAGTATTCGTAGTTCCCCTCAAAGAGGGTGAGGAACTCTTGACGGTGGTCAAGGTTCCAAGGGGGAGGTAGTGTCTATGGAAAGACACTACATAGAGTGCGGTGACTCTAAAGTTAAAATTAAGTTGAAAATGGTAGAAAGTGTCCATGGCAGAACACATGTATGAAATGCGGTGACTCCGATCCTAAGGTTAGGATAAAGGGAATGGAGGTAAAGTTTCCTAAGCGCGACATATAGTCAACGGGGGGATACCCTTCCTTTGGAATTAGGTACAAGAATAAGAGAAATAGAGAGGAAATCCTCCAGGGTCAAGTGTATGATAAGCAGCGATATATACAGTAAATGCTCAAAAACTCGGAAGATAAGATATCGAGAATCAGGGTTTAATCAAATGCATCGAAATGAATATCAGAATTAAAATGGAGTATATGAATTTAAGACTAATTTAAGGTCTAAAATAAATAAAACCTAATTAAACTAAATATCTGATTAAAAACTAAATTAACTGATTTTAAGAAAGAACTAATTAACTAATTATTAAAACAACTAAAAAAATTTCTAACCAAATTAAATTTAATTCAGAATAAAACTAAATAAATTGACATCTAAATAATTATTTAAGTTTATTTCTAATACAACTAATTAGATTAAAACATAAAAAAAAAATTAATTAAGTCAGGTCTTAAATTAAAAGAGGGAGGGACATGGTTCATGCGTGAGCCCAAACGGAGCCCATTAGGGGAGATGTCGGGTTATAGAATTGGTTGCGGGTCGTGACCTGGTTCGCTCAAAATAGAAAAAAACAAGATACACATTTACTGAACCCTAACCCAAATTCTTTCAACAGCTAAGGTCTTTCCATCTCTCTCATTCTCACCATTCCCTGTTCATCTTCATCTCTTCGATTCGCTCGCTCACTCTCCAACCATCGCCTCATTCTCTCCCAATCGTTCTCAGCTTTCTTTCTCACAAACCGAAATCGCCTTCGCAGCAACTCTTTTCGCATCGAAAACCTCTCTCCATCCCTCTCTCTCTCGTTGTCTCCTTCACCATGCAAACCACCCTTTTCCGTCTTCTCTCACTTCGTCTCTCATCTGCAACGGCTTTGAAGCTCACTTCCCTCTGTTCGCAACACTTTCTCTCGTGACCCACTCTCATCCGCGATCTCATCTCACGGAACCAAACACCGGTGTAAAACAAACATCGCGCTCAAGGGGGATTAACACAAACTTAGCAGCAGCAAACAAAAATTAATCACCACATATACGATACAAAGGGCAGAGTTAAGCGAAAATACCTATCGGAGTTCGTCCGATGCGTCTTCGACGGCGATACTAATACAAGCTTCATACAGGTACTGTTCTAGCTGTTTTTTTAACTCTACTTCTTCTTTTGATTTCTGTTGTATCTTTTCCTCGATGTGGCTTTCTTTAAATCATTCGATGTTATGCTCGTGATGTGTAACGATGATTTCGAAACCGTATTCTGATGATTTTTGGTACCTTGCTTGTAACGTGTATGTGGTGTTGCTATTATTCAGGTGCATGAACTCTCTGAGGGTAAGTTCGTGTGAATGTATCTGTGAATTTTTCTCTTATTTTTTTCTGATTTTTCTCTCTGTGGATTTTTGTGAAATTGTAGTGTGTATGAGTTTCTCTGGTGTGAAACTCTCAGTTTTTTTTGAAACCGTTTGTGAATTTGTCTCTCTGTGTATCTTTTCTCTTTTCTTTGTTTTGTGAGGTATGTGATGAATATCTCCGTTCTCTGTTTGTTGCTGCTACCCCCCCTTCTTCTATTGTGTATTGCTCTTATATAAGCGAATGTGAATTGATTACAGTTTGAATGTGTCAGTTTCACTTTTGGAAAGGGAAAATGATGGCTGTGATTTTCTTGTCCTGATTCCATGATGTTGTGATAAAATTATTTCCTTTTTGACACGAACATGTTCGAACACGTCTCGGTTTCTTTACTCAGCATGTTGTGAATTCTTTTGGAAAGGATTGATGAATTCCCTTTTTATTTTGATCAGGTTTGGAGCTGTTTTGGAAATAGTTTACGACTCCATGATCTTTGTGATTTTCTTGCCATAACCACGAGTACCGCCACGAAGGTTTGACTCAAATTTATTGTTTTCATTTCCTTCACCTTTTGATGGCTATTGATTGCAATTGGTGATGTCTGTCTGTAGCACGTTTGAGTGTCATTAGCATCATCTTTAAGAAACAATGCCGAAGTGAATTCTGGAACTTGTGGTCCCCTGTACGCAACACCTCACATGGTTATTTTTTTGTATTTTGTAGGAGCTTATATGGCTTGGCTTGGCTTGGCTGAAATGACTTGAAGGTATAGCAAAGAGGGACTTGAAGTAAGCTAGAGAGACTGAGGATGAAGCTTCCACATGCAGACTTGGCTCACACAAACAACTTCTTTTAGAATTATGCTTTCATGGTGATGCATTAAGGCATATGTACTGAACTTTAATGATTTTGTACAAATTATTTTGAGCCTTCAAGAATGATGTAGAACTGCATATGCAGTTATCGTTATCAACTAAGTATTCAAGGCATTATTCCAATGATGACAGCTTGTATAATTTGCTCCAATAATTAGGTGCTTCATATTCCCTATGAAATTCATGTACTGTGGGTACTAGCATGTCGAAATGAATCAAACAAATGCACCACTATTATTCCCACTCGCATGAAAGCCAACTAAAGTCCTTGCCTTTGGTGAACTTTTCATCATAAAAAATCTTGCTTGGTGGTACCTATCTTCCTCCATTCAATGAACACTTTCGTATACTTTTCGAACCTAAAAATGCTTCATATCTCTTCCAATAAGCCAGATAGTGTGAGTAAGTTAATTGGCCTTAACAATTCTTTTACACAAGCCAGCATACATATAGAGGTGAGAACCACACTAACTTCAGACCATTTACAAAAAAATCTAAAAGACAAAGTTTTGCTTGATCTTCGCTACCCACATAATCAAAACTTAGATGATGATGAGTTCGGCAAACGAACCATGAGCACACAGTTTATAATACCATTTGCCAAAAAATCTATAACTAGTCTTCAACTACTCATACTCAACACCAATGCGCAGAGGACTCTAATCCCATCTAGAAATTTTGAGGACAAAATGTCCTTGTAGGGGCTAAGGGACCAGAATCACAATGAGCACACACACAGCCTTTACGACCTTTGAACTCCTGCAACAAACCTAACTTCACAAAGGAAATCAAGCAAACAAAACTAAATAAAATGGTTAGCAATGCATGGATGATTAACCTAGAAATAATGTGATATGTTATGCAGACGATGTGAAACGAAAATAGAATCTTAGGGTCAAAAATTAGGGTATGACAAGAATGATGAATGCAATGATTATATTAAGTGTATGTTTTTTTTTTTGTTTAATCAAAATAAACTTCGACAATTAGATTGCAAATATCAAACAGTGGGGAAACCCCATATTATTGAATTCAAAGGATTGTGAAAATAGAAATACAATAGATTACAAGGTACGAAAGTAGAAACCTAAGCTAAGGGGTCCCGAGTCCTCTCTGAGGAGAGACCGAGTGCTGATTCTGGTACTTTCCTTTTCTTAGACCGGGGCTCTTGGGTCATTGTCGGGTTGTCATTCCTTTGCCAGGTGAAAGGAGCGAGCAAATTCCTTTGGTCATCCTGATTATCCACAGCACGCTGCTCCAAAATTTCAATCAGGGGATCCTTATCCTTCAGTAGTTGTTGTATTTTGAAACACTCCACATTGAGGGTGCGGTACTTGTTCTTCCAAGACCTCCTCTCCCGCTGAACTTTGTTGAGAGTAACCTGGAGTTTTTCTGTTTCAGTCATGAAGTACATGACAGATTCCCTTGGCAGAAGAACTCTGTGACGAGGATAAGGCGTTTTTAGCTTGAGAGCTCTAGTTTGTACCCAGTGGAGGTAAGGCTCCACCGAGACACAGTCCGGTTTTCCTAGAGACTCTCGTCCTTTCTTATGAACATGTTTCTAAGCGTGCACTATTTCCATCTTTAGTGCTCTGTCATTTTCCCCTTCTTTGAAGAAAAGACCTTCCAGATGAGCATTCCGCGGGACATGCCTCATTGGGTATCCAAATTGACGACGAACCAATACTGGATGGTAATTGATTCCCCCCTTAGTTCCTATGAGGGGTACGTTGGGGAAGTTTCCACAACGGTCAATGATCCTGATTCCCTCATAAATCCTATTGCACCAATCTATGTCAAAGTTGGTAAGAGACATGATTCTCTGCGACCAACGTAAAGTCTTCTTTTGATCCCAAAAAGCAGCAGACTTAGGCAAATGGGAGATAAACCATTTGTATAGCAGAGGTACACAACATGTGATCTCCCCTCCGTTGTACAAATTCCCTAAGTGTACAGAATGATATGCGTCTGTGAGTAAAGTCGACACAGGGTTTCCAATGAGAAAAACCTTAATGGAGTTTATGTCGACGAAGTTATTGATGTTGGGAAACAGAAATAACCTGTAAGTGAGTAAGACAAAGATGCTTTCAAAAGCAGTCATGTTCCCTATACTAGCAAAGTACAGAGCCTTCTTTGTCAAGAACTGGGCCGGCAAACCTTGTATACCACCCTTAGTGGTCATGTGAGTCCTGACCTCTGACTCGTCCAAATAAATTGCTCTTGCAATGGTCTGATCCTTTGGAATTTCTTCCAGTCCAGAAAAAGGGGCTCGATCAGTGATGTGTAAATTAATCAGATGAGAATATTCCTCCAGTGTTGGTGCGAGCTGATAATCTGGGAATGTGAAACAGTGATAGACTGGATCGTAAAACTGAACGAGTGCATCCATGTTTCTTTCAATTACTTGGACCCTTAACAGAGGTAGCAGACCTCCGTACTTGGCTCTGAAAGCTTCAGGGTTAGCGATCATCCTCGCTAATCCTCTCAAATCCTCTAGTTTTGGAACTCTGAAAGTGTACTGATGAGTTCTCCTCCTACCGAAATCCATGAGCGCAATCCTTTACTCTGACATTTGCAATCATTGTCTTAGTTTAATTTGAAAAAAGGAAATACTAGAAAAGAAGTTTTTCTTTGTTGTAATGTTTTTAAAATGAATGCATGAATGCAGCACACAAAAACATAGAAAAAACATGGGGTCAAAGGGTCGGTGTCACGGAGTCAAGGCTCTACCCGTCCCAATGGTTTATACTAGTGATTTTTGTACCTGTCTCTCAACATCATCAACTCTTGTCGAGAAAAACACCAGCGGGCCGGGGACCGTGCTAGGTGGTGTTCTTTCGAAGAGTCCTCAGAAGAGGGTGGTATCATGTGACAACTATTTCCGATAGCTTCCGTACCACTAAAGGGGTTTTTCCTAGGTGTATACCCAATCTTTCCACATGCGGCATCACACGCATTCCCATTAGCAGAAAAATAAGCACATATATCAATTAGGAAAAGCAATATATATATTTGTCCTAATGTCCTAGACTATTAAGAGCTATGAATCCTGTGTTCCTGACAGAAAATGGCTCCCCGGCGGAGGCGCCACTCTGTGGTTCCTTCCTAATTTTAAGGTTTTAACCTAAGATCCTAGTGAAGGCCGATCCTAGCAATAATGACATCCCCCGATGTAACCGTCATAAAATAACTTGCCAAAGGCTTTTACTTTAAGAAAGAAAGAAAGAAAATCAAAGAAAGGGCCCTATGGTGGGCGCCACTTTTCTGTAGCGAGCGAAACTGGACGTGTTTCTTAAGCAATGTCGCTCTTTTGGGGGTACTACAGGTCGATTCATTTTTTATCCTATTGAAGCTAATGAAGGAAGGGAAATAGATGTCTCCAATTAACCCTGCTTGCATACCGAGTTTAAACAGCGGTCTGTTAGGTTACAGATGCGATATGGAAGTGGGGCCTCTTTCTTCTTTCTTTGAGTGAAAAACCGGGACGGTTCACGGGTAGGGGGTTAGGACTGATACTTTTTAATTGATGGGTGAAGGTACGGGATTTGAGTTTTTGTTTAGTGTGCTCGCTAAGATTTTTCTTTCAATCTTATGCCTACGTATTCCCGTTTACCGAAACAGGGAAATCAGAGCGATCGTAGTTCCTCCTATTCTATGGGAGGAAATGGTGTTTTGGTGTCTTGTTCAAAGCCCAAGACGTGAAGCTAAAGGCGGTTTGCATCTTGTTCAAAGCCCAAGATGTGAAGTTGAAGTGTCTATTTGTATCTTGTTTGAAGCCCAAGATGTGAAGCTAAAAGTTTTGTCTTTAGAGAAAATTTGTCATCTCTAAAGAGGGTATGTTTGTCAGGGGTGACTGATTATAAAGGAGAATTAATTTAACTGGGATATGTGAATCCGGCAATGCCATAATTTCCTTTATAGGGTTTTTGACCTGAAGGAGAAGATTTTAACTCAGTGTAGAGTAATGCCATCTTTCCTTAGGAATTTCTCATGCTAAAAGAGGGACAGTGGCATGGATGTAGATGATCCAGAGGCTTGCCGCTTACAGCAATTAGATGAGGGAAAAGGAGTTGTTGATGTTTGTATGCTGTGACCGAGGCACAACTTTTGATGCTAAAAGGTCGATTGACTCAACCGGGGTTTCCTTATACAAAGCCTAAGAGGAGGCTATTGGCCCAACAAGATGGTGTTTTTATGTGTCTCGTACGAAGCCCGAGAGAGAGGCTAAAAGGGTTGACTCAACAAGAGAGTGCTAACAAGTGACTGACTCAACAAGAGAGTGCTTTTATATGTGTCTTATACAAAGCCCAAGATGGAGGCTGAAAGGTGATTGACTCAACAAGAGAGTCTTTTATACTCAACAAGAGAGTGTTTTGTATCTCGTACGAAGCCCGAGATGGAGGCTGAAAGGGTGATTGACTCAACAAGAGAGTCTTTTATACTCAACAAGAGAGTGTTTTGTATCTCGTACGAAGCTCGAGATGGAGGCTAAAGGGTCTGACTCATCAAGAGAGTCTGAAAAGGTTAGCTCCGCTGAGGAGAATCATTGTACAAGGCCCAAGAGGAGGCCAATGTAACTGTTTCAGTTTAGCGACAAGTCCAGTATGTCAGATAAAGAGAAAATAAGTTTTTATATGAGTACTGTTTGCACTCAGGGATTTGATTCGAGGATCAGGGTTATTTCCTGTTCTTTAAGGAAATGGGAAATCCAAAGGGCATTGAGACTGTCGAGTCTACGGGTTTCCTCTTCTAGTTTTGAAAGGAACTTGAGAATGCCTTTGAGACTCAAAGGAATTAGACTGTCCAAGTCTAGAGTTTCATCTTTTGTACTACGTTTAAGAAACAGCAGTAGCAAGATCTAGACTTTTTGAAAGACTGTTCTATTAAGATGACTAATTTCTGTTCCTATACCTCTAGGAGGTCGTCGGGACAATTTGTACAAAGCCCAAGAGGAGGCTGGAAACTTTTAAGAAGTCGAGGGACAATTTGTATGAAGCCCAAGAGGAGGCTATCATTCCCGGAGGAAGAAATCATTTATACGAAGTCTAAGAGGAGGCTGTGAATACTTCTAAAAAGCCGACGGGTCCTTGTACAACGCCCAAGAGGAGGCGGGGATGCTTTTAAGAAGCCTGTGGGTCCCCAAACCCCGAGAAATTCAAGACAGACTATTCACAGAGAATAGATCAAGCCAGGAAAGTTCGAGAATTTGGAAGAAACTCAAGAGATGCCATTCACGGAGAAAAGATCATCTCTAGGGAATAGAGTTTCTTTGACGATTTCTAAAGGTGACAGTCTGTGAAAGGGTTCACCGAGAATGCTGTCTTTCACGTCTCCATATTGTTTAACCCCAAGAGGAGGGAAGACTGTATCTGGTAATCCTATGGGGATCTAGTTTTGTCTATTATAGGAGTAATCAACAGGGCTTAGTACTAGACATAGTTGCCGGGGAAACTCTAAATATCTATACTATTATTACACAGTCGATATGAGTTTATGAAAGAAGACTTACAGTGAAACAGCCCCACAATACAGTTATATGTATATGAAAGCGGATAAAGAAAGCATATAACCACTTACTCGGTTGTAGAGCTTCCATGCTGTTTTGTTAGTTGTTCAACAAAGAAAGATTGAAAATAATAGTATATTCAAGATCAAAGGAGAAGGTGCTTTGAAATGAAAGATTGGGGCTTATAGCTCGAGGAGAGGCCCAGGTTTTTATCAGTGACTTATACTAGTGACTGAGGCCCGAGAAAGATTTTCTGTACAAAGGGATGGGTCTTATACTCTCTCAAGAGGCCCAAAAGGTTTAAAGAAAACGAGTGGGGGCTTATAACACGAGGGTAGGCCCAGATGATTTTTCGTTTGAAATGGCGATCACGCCGAGATTTTTGAAAACGCAATGGGTCTTATACAATGACTGAGGCCCAAAATGGTTTGGTTTTCAAAGGGGGTTGGGTATTACACTCTAATAGAGGCCCAAAAGTTTTGAATGGGTCTTATAGCTCGAGGAGGGGCCCAGATGGTTTATTTTTAAACGGGCGACGATCGCGCCAAACTTTTCTTTTAACACAGAGGGACTTATACAATATCTGAGGCCCAAAATTGTTTTGGTTAAAGGGATTGGGTCTTACACTCTATTAGAGGCCCATGAGTGTTTGAAAATGATTTGTGAGGGTGAAAATCAAAGAAACCCTAATTTGTTTTCTTTTAAAAGCAAATATTAAAAGAAAATCAATGAAAAATACCAAATGAATTTGAATAAACCACTTGTGATTTTTGTTTAAGGTTTGAAAAATGAATTTTTAATCACAAGAGATATTAAAACCTATTTGGTCTTGATTTTTCAAGATGAATGTTCATTTTAAAATGTTTAAAAACAAATAAAAATGAATTTATTCACAAAAATACTAATTATATTAAATAAATAATATAAACTTAATTTTTTTGTGGAATAAAATATTTCAACATTTTTGTGATTTTTTACAAAAAGAACCAATAAAAAATAATTAAAATTGAGTGAGTTATTAATTTTCCAATTAATTAATAAAACATGAAATATTGGAAAAAATGGCAAAATGTGAAAAAACACAAAATGACATGGGTGGGGTTTGAAGCCACGACCTCAAGGTCACAAGGCGCGCGCCTTACCACTGGGGTGGTGATACATCCATTGTTTGGAGTGAAAACACAAATATACAAGTCATACCTTGGTTTTAGGCCTGACCCAAGGCAAGGCAATGCAAGTTTTGGCTCAGAAACGTGAAGGTCATAACTTTCTCAATTCTTAATGGTTTGAGACAAAATTTATATGCATCTGGACCAGAATTTCACAAGGAATCCAATGGTGGTGGTAGTTTTTTCAGATCACACTCCCTCCTCAAAACCCGATAGTGGTTTTGAAAAAGGCCTATAATTGCATTTTCTATGCTACACTTTGATACAGACATGAATTACATGATCAATTGGTTCAAACACAACATATATAACATGTATGAGGTGTGCATGATCAGTGGACTTCAAAGCATTGCATATTTTGGAAAGTTCAAGCCATGAGGCTTACCTCTTTTTGAGCTTTTTTGGAGTTTTTGTACAATCTGTCAAGCCTCTTGTTCCAGAAATGATTTGATGCTTTAGACACACTTAAATGATCCCTTAGAAGCTTTTAGGATGATTGGAATCAGTTGGTACCTGCAAAAACACAAACTGGCCCTTTCTTGCAAAAGGGGTTAAAAGTGACCAAAATAGCAACTCTCTCAAATGTTGTTCCAGATGGGGGGAACCATTTGGGACAGTTCAAGGGTGATATTTGGAGTGTGTTTGAGATTTTATCTAGTTTGGAAAGTGACTGAATCAAGACATGGCTTGAAAAATGCACCAAAAGCCTATTTTGAGGTTTTGAGAGGTGACTTTGTGATTTTGTGATTACAGGTCACTTGTGAGAGTTTGGATCACCTACATATGATGTTTATGAGGTGTGTGTGTGTGATTGGTTTGATTGAAAAAGCTCTCAAACTCAAAAACTAAGAGTTACCTTGCTAAAGAAGGCATTTTTGCCAAGAGAAAGGGATTTTGAGGAAAGCATCTGTTTGATGGCTTTGGTGTACTCAAACTGAGCACAAATGAGCTCTATTTATAGTAGAGCAAGTTTGTTTTGGGATCAATAGTGAATGGCAACTGCAGCAGAGGTTTGGCCAATGTTGGCAAATAGAAATCCAAGTCTCCTTTAGCCATTGACTAGAGGTTAGAGCACAGAGCTTTGGTTCCCTACTTGTTGGAGGAATCTTGACTGAATTCAGTTGCAAATGTGTCAGTCCATGCCACCTCTAAGCATCTATTAAATGCTCCAATCCAAAATTGGAGTCTTGTCCCTGTTTTAGGCAATTTTAGGTTTGGCATGCTACTTCTTGTTCCAAGGACTTTAGAGTCTTGGCTCAGTGATTGTCCCCTTTAGATTTGATCCTCAGATGTGTCCAAGATGATGACAAGGCTTGAAATTGGCTGATTTTGGCAAATCGACCAAAAATGCAAAATTCTGCCTTGCCTTGGCAGTTTTCAGCAAGGCATTTTGCTACTACCATAACTCTTAGCTCAAATTGAATTTGGTGATGTTCTTGGCCATTTTGGAAAACCCTTATATGATACAACAACTGTTTGATCATATTTAGTTTTAATACTTTTTGGATCCAAGTGAAAAATGTCCCTACATTTGGAAAAAAGTGAAGGCAGATTCTGACTTAGTGAAAATTTCACTAAGTGTTGGAAAAAAGTGACATCTTCACTTTTGGTGATTTTGATCAATCCATAACTCAAAATCCATGAAGAATTGGAATGAGGTCTAGTTGAAGTTTTTGTAGAGGGCCATGAGATCTACAAATCAAGCTTTGGATGGGGAAAAATGGCTTTGTGGTTTAGGAGTTATGATCCTCCAAAGTTGGTACCCTTGCCACTTTGTTCATAACTTAGAAAATTTTCTAAGTTTTTATGGTTACCCCTTTTACAAGTTATCCCACTTTCTTTGATTTTTCTTGATGAATGATGATTCAAATCATACATTAACACCATTTTAGGGTTAAAAATCCATAATTGTGAAAAATCTCAAAAAGTCAAAGTTGACTTTTGTGCACAGTTGACTTTTTATCCGATGAATTCCAAACTGTGCAATCCTTTAGAAAATCAAGTCCTTGACCTAAATCAAACTTGATGGACATGTTCCATGGGTGTTATAGGGTGTATTGAATCATGCCTTAGGGTTTGGGAGCATGTCCTGGTCAAAAGTCAAAAGTCAAATGTCAATAGCTTTGGGGAATTCTGCACGGGGATGAAGTCCTCGCTCGAGCAAGAAATTCTTCATGTCATTGGTCTTTGAGACCTGCACTACTTCTTTATTGAACCTCTCGATGTAGGCTCGGAGAGGCTCGTCATTCCCTTGAATTATGGTATCAAGGGAGGCTTCGTTCTTCGGGTGGCGGCGGGATACCTTGAAGTGTCTGGAGAACATTCTCTCCAACTGCCTCCACGAGGTGATGGACTCGTCGGGGAGTTTTTTATACCAGGTCAGCGCTCTCTTCCTGGGCGTGGTCGGGAACAGTCTACACTTGATGGCTCCCCAGATGCCATGTAGTCGAGCAGAGCATCGATATTTTCAATGTGCTCGTCGGGATCCGTCGTACCGTCGTAGGTGCCCAAAGACTGTGGTTTCTCCAATCCCTTGGGGTGGCGCATGGCCATAATCGCCTGAGAAAATGGGCCGCGAGCCTCATCGTCGCTGCTGGTACTGGTCCATGACGGGGAGCGGGTGCTTCGCTCGAGAACCGGAGAGTGATTCCTGCGTGGAGATGGGGTTCGTACCCGACCCTTGGGTCTGGGTGGAGGAGAATGTTGATCTCTCCTGGTCCTCTTGTTTCCTGGGGAGTACTAGCTCTGCGGGGAGATATGGCCACGATTCTTGATGGCGTGGGGCTCTGGTTCAGGTTGTGCCCGACGGTCTCTTTCACGTCGGAGAGGAGGGCTTCGGGATCGTCGGCGCTCTTTCCTCGGCGGAGGGGATCTTGGATGGGCAGACTCCTCTAGGGCTCCAATCCTCGCATTTTGCTGGAGGATTAGGAGGTTGGTTTTGTTGAGAGCTTCCAGAAGGGCCGCCACGGTCGGGTCGGCATTGGGCGGAACAGGAACAGGCTGGTGGTCCATGTGGGACTGATCCTCAACATGATCAGCGCGAGCAGGGGAAGGAGATGTGGTCGCTCCATCTCTCAGATGATGGGTGTCATCTCCAAGGAAAGGTGCAGCTCTGTCAGCATCAGTCTTGCTGACGGGGAGAAAAGCGGAATTGTGAGCATCATGAACGTGATCTTGGCTTGCCATGATCGGAATCTTGGAGAAAGAAAAGGTTGTTTTGGTCTTGAATCTACGGGGGATGTTAGACAGGGATAACAGAGTTCCCACAGACGACGCCACTGATCTTGACGGTTGATTAGAACCTGAGTTGGGCCAAGGATGCCGTTTGTGATGTCGGGTGTGAGTCATGAGGAGGGGGTGTACCTGCAAGGCAGTCCGATGCTAAAGTAAGAATCGGGAGAGAAATAGAAAGGCAAGTACAAAGAATATATTTCATAGGGTGAATTTTGGATACCTGACCCTCTCAAACGAGAGGGTTCTTATAATGCCCCCAGTGCGTGGCCAACGGTCCCTATTTTCGGGGCAGAATAACTGTTTCTCAAAGAATAAGTAACTACCAGAAACTAGCCGTGGAACGAGCAGAGATGGCCAAAACTAGTCGTTGCCACGGGCAAATGCTCAATTGCGGGCACGAGCGTCATGACTGTTTCTGGATGGTGGAGCTGTGCATAACGGGCAGGAGCTACCGGGGAGGGGTAGATGACCCTTGGGGGTAATCCGACCATATTTTCCCGGTAGGAGGCAGAAAGGTAAATGCTGCCCTAAATTGGCTGGACTTAGGCAATTGGGCCGTTCTGGGAGCAGAAGTGGATTGGGCCATGCCTAGCCATTGGTCCAGTCCAGAACAAAAAGGTTTGTTTGAAAAGAGATTGGGGAGATGAGAAGAGGAGTATTTTTTAAAATTTTTGTGTTTGGAGAGACTTATCGCCTCACGCCTACGTACCCACAAAGTGCAAAATAGGATCAAAACCTCGTAGTTCGTGGTACAAATAACAAAAATTATTGGTTATGATTCATTTTATCTTGAAAAGATAACCCGTCATTCTCAAGAGAGAATACTAAACTAATTACCCAAAGGTATGTGAAAGAGGCATTTGCATCACATCAAGATGGAGGATTTGCTTGGATTAATATCAACAAGACTAATCACTTCAACATCATAGTTGAAAATGACCATACTTTACACAAAATACCATGGTTAGGAGCTTTACATCTCATCAAAGAGGATGACTCATGTCTAATCTTTTTGAAAAGTTTAAAAAGAAAAAGTGCACAAAAGCACAAAAATTTGAATGAGTTTTGTATTTTTTATGTCTTTTGAAATGGTCAAAGTATGATTAACATTGATTGACATTTATTAAAGAAAACAAAGTTCAAAAATCACTTGACAAAAGTCAAAGTTTTATTATGAAAGCGGTTTTAAGTTTGAAAACAAGAAGGTTTTGAAAAAGAGAGGAGATTTTGAAAATTTAAGAAGGGGGTGGAGAAGAAGGGACTATCCTATTGCATAAAGATAAAAGCTAAGGATAAGAACGGTCTAACCACACAAGCAAGCTCCATAGCATAAGCATTTTTTCCTTTAGATTAGGCCTTGATCAAAATGAGTCTTCAAAGGAGAACTTCAAGTACCCAAAATCCAAGGTTTTCCATCACAAACCTCCAAGCATAGGTTAGGATCCTAATTCTAAGTCCAAAGTTCCATGTCCAAATGCAAAGGATAGTAACCATAGTCCAACATTACGAGAACAAGTTTTTTAGGGGTTTAAGTCTTTATTAGTGTTTTTTGGTCCAAATGGACAAAAGGAAAAGAGCATAAACACAAACATAAGGTTCAAGTGGATAAAAGAAAAATGGTGGAAACATAAACAAATAGAATGATATGATATGATAAAGCATAAAAAAAATAAAGATAGATAGGGAGCAAGAAGGAAGCATAAACAAAATTAGTACAATAATATTGTTAGTGAGTTAGTGATTAGTTGTTAGAACAAATGATCAACGATGGTTAAATGATGAACTTAGGCCAAAATAAATAAAGACTCATTAGAGGATTGATAAGACCAAATCCTCCTAACAACAAGTTTCATAAGTAATGGACCTAAGACAAATAATCAACCATCCTTGGGCTTGCAAACATAGGTTTGGGCCACGACTGATCATTTTCCGATACGGGACACATGTAGCGCTATGTTAAGAAATCATAGCACAATCTATGAGGAAGATCATACTATGGGAGGCGGGTCAATAACAATGTTAGTGCTAATGCATGCTAGAGAAGTGATATGTAGATCACTCTCTGAAAGCAATACCACACGAAAAGAAAAGAGGTAACAATCTTATCTTCATCAAGAACTTAAAATAAGTTCCAATGATATCGAAGATTTTCATCGATCAAAAGAAAATGAGAAATAGATGAAGAAATGCCTAATTGAACCACACAAAGATGTGATCCAAGGCAAAGAACTAAGGGAAAGGGAAGAAAAAGGAAAAAGGAACCAAAACAGTCCCAAAAACAATCCAAAAACACACTCTGGACACTGGGTAAACGATTACCCTAATGCTGGTAATCGATTACCACTGCTAAAAATGCAGATCCAGGCGTGAAAAATAGGGTGTAATCAATTACCACCAGGAAGGTAATCGATTACACCTGCTAAGACATCAGCAAATCAGTTTGAAACATGCAAAATCCTTGATCAATCATTTCTTCAAACACCTCATGATCAAGGATGCAATTGTGAACGAAAATTTAAGTAAAACAACAGCAAATAACACCAATGGAACACAGATTGCAAGATCTAAAGATCAAGCAACAAGAATCAACAATAGATCACATTGTGAAGGATGTATCAAAAACAACAATGGTGGATCAAGAGTTTACCACTTCAAATATGAAAATTCTTCAAATCAAATCCAAGAACCATACTCCAAAGCCTTGATCTACAGAAATTGATGGTGAAAAAGTGAATGGATGAAGGTTTAGCTCAAAGATTAGTAAGTTCTAATGATGAACTTACTAACTTTCAATGGAAGAAAGAGGTTTGGTGAATTTGGTAGTTGGAGAGAGTCAAGAAGAAATTTGACAAGGTGAATTTGGCTATCAAAAGCTTGATGAATGAATGAAATGAGGCCTCTATTTATAGGATTTAGGCTTGGAAATTTGGTTGTTTGGAATTTGGTTTGGAACCAAAATTAGGCTTGGAATTTGAATTTTGGAGGTAAAATTAAAATCAAATGGTGATTAATGAGGGTGTATGGTGGGACTTAATTATGACGAGGTAGGGGAATTAAAATGAGGTGATCTAGAATATTCTCATGATGCAATATTTGAAAATTGGTGCCAAAATACTGCAGAATTTGAATTTGGCACATTTTCACAAAAACGTACAGGGTAATCGATTACCCTAATGCTGGTAATCAATTACCATAGTGAAAAATTGTGAAAATTTGCCTTCTGATGTGCTGCTGTGGCTCTGGCTCGATTCTTTTTGCTTGTCAAAGAAGGCATGGAAATAAACACATGAACCTTGGAGTATCTTGAATAATAATCAATTAAATCTTGGAAGCTCTTGATCAAATGATTTTGAAATGTTTGCAAATCAACTTTGACTTTGTTCAGATGAAATTCATTCGAGCTGAGGGACTGGTATTTGATATCCTTGATCCAAATTCTTCCTGAAAAAGTTAGTAAAGGAAAAATAAAACATTTTTTTTATTTTAATTAATGGTTAGTAAACATAAACAAATACGAATATCAAACAAATAAGAATATCAAACAAATAAGAATATCAAACAAATAAGAGAACAGTGGTGGTTGGCGATCTCACTCAAGAACAAACCTTCATAGGAGGGCAATAGAACCAAAGCTTGTGATCTTGTTTGTGGTATGAAATGCAAATGATATGTGGGATCTTAGGGGAAAAAAATTAGGGTATTACAATTTGCAAACATCAAGAAGAAAATATCCAAGGAAAGTCATTTTCATTAATCAAAAGAGAAAATTACAAATTTAGTACTTCTTACAAGAGTCCTAAACAAAAGCTAAAAAAAGTCCTAAGGAGATTCCTTTGGCAGCCTCATGTTGAGCTTCTTGATCTGTTCCTCCATCTGAGTCTTCTCGAGAATGAGCTTATCCACTATCAACTTCCAAGGGGTCGACTGAGGGCTAGAGGAAAATAAATCCACTTGCGCCTTCCTCTTCTTACAAGAAAGTACTTCTTTAATCTTCATCTGTAGTTGTCTTTGGAGTTCTGTGTTCTCTTCGACGACCACTTGATACTTATTCTTCCAAGCATCTCCTTCTTGTTGCGCTTTGCTGGAAGCGATCTTCAACTTCTCTGCTTCAGACATGAAAATCAGAGTGGGCTCTTTCTTTAGAGACATTGGCTCTTGTCGAGGATAAGGTATCTTCAGCTTGATGGCCCTATCTCGTACCCATTAGAGATAGGGTTCCAAAGAGACACATTTAGGTTTTCCTAAGTCTTTCTTTCCTTTCCCATGTAAATGGCGCCAAGCAACCAAAATCTTTTCTTTAAGCTCTTTGCTATCTTCACCATCCTTGAAGAAGATACTCTCAACATGAACACCATTGGGCTTATCTTTCAAAGGATAACCTAGCTGACGGCGAGCCAAGAATGGATTGTAATTGATTCCTCTTTGGGTACCAAGAAGAGGTACATTGGCAGTTTCCACAGCTATCAATGATCATTACCCAATCATAGACACGATTGTACCAATCAATATCAGAGTGAGTAAGAGACATAATCTTCTGAGACCGCCACAAACCATAAGTGAGAAATAAACCACTTGTACAATAATGGCACACAACATGTGATCATTCCTCCTCTATGGAAGTTCCAGGTGAACGGAGTGATAATCATCTACTAACAAAGTAGGCATTGGGTTCTTCTTTAGGAAAATCTTGATAGCGTTAATGTTGATGAAGTCCTCAAAGCTAGGGAAGAGAAATACACCATAGACGAGTAAGGAAATAATAGCCTCAAATGCATTCATGCTCATGTGATCAACATAATACTGAGCTCTGCCCATAAAAAATTTCGTGGTTAACCCAAAGACTCCTCCTTTGGTGGTCATGTTGGCTTAAATTTCAGACAATCCCAAATGTGTGGCTTTGATAATGTCTTGCTCCTTAGGATCTTTCTCCAAGATAGGAAAAGGAGACTCATCAAGGATAGGCAACCCAACTAGATAAGAGTACTCTTCCAATGTAGGCTCAAGTTGGTAGTCGGGGAAGTGAAACAATGATAGACTAGATCATAGAACTGAAGTAGTGTAGAGAGAAGTCCATCTTCCATCTTAGCTTTCAACAGTGATAACAACTTCCCATACTTGTTCTTGAAACCTTATTGGTCTGTAACCAAAGCTCCCAATCTCCTTAGACCATCCAGCTTAGGACTCTTGAAAGTGTAATTCAAAGTCTTTTTCTTTTCACAATCCATGACAATCCTATGGTGTTTGCAAACAAAAGCTCTAAGTTCCATGAAACTTTGATGAAAATGATGCTTATGAATGCATGTATGCACAAACATAACAAGGATCACACTCAAACATGGTGTAAGGCTTGCATGAAGTCAAAGGTTTACCCCTCCCATTAGGTATGTACTAGGGTTTATTGTGTACCTGTACAATGGGTTCTAACAAGTTCTCAAAGTCATCAGTCCATCTTTCGGATATTATTAATTTCCCAATTACTCGGTAGTTAATAATATTCTCAAGAGAACCTCTTTTGAGTGTAGTATCACGTATCAACTATTTTGGGTCTACAACCTCATAGTCATCGCACTACGTTCCTAACAAGGCCAAGTGGGGTTAAAGGTGACTAAAGGTTCTCAGCTTCGTAGACTCAATCAAGAAATAGTATTGTTTTCACAATCTCTTGATCAACAATACTTATTCTAAAAAATGCCTCCTTTGAGTGGTGATTTCTCAAGTTAACTTGGTCGGGAATCAACTCCCTATAAGCCTCCTTGAATGTACCACCTTCCTATCTTATTTTTATGCTCAAGCCCAAGGTCGGAACTTATCTCGCCACATAAGGTAACCACCCATGAAGAAACAAAACAAACAAGCAAATAATATCACAAATACAAGCAAGTTAGGCTTAACCCTCTTGGGAAAAATATCCCCAGTGAAGTCGCCATTTATGTTGCGTTGAGAATCAAATATCAAGCTATTGATTAACTTGAATCACAAATCTTTAAATATTCACCACTGAGCTTTGATTTATCCAATGGAAAGGGTAAAGATCGTATAAAACCCTAAGTTTACAATGTAACAACAATGCTAAGAGATTGTGGGGTTCGGGGGTTGGTTATACCTAGGGAAGGTGTTAGCATCCTAAGCATCTATAGTACTCTATAGGAACCTCTTGCTATTATTTGTGTCATTGTTTGCTATTGTTTTGTGTTTGGGTTTTATTGGCGAGGATAGGAACCTAAGGGTTTATTACTAAGTATGCTCGCCAAAACTTCCCGGTCTTGTGCCTACATATCCTTACAAGGATGGAATAAGAGTATTTATAGTTCACCTCACTAGGGATGGATGAACATTTAATTATGATCAAGGTTCAAAGAGGAAGGTAAGTGTTATAGCCTTAATACTTACTTGACTTGACAAAGTCAAAAGAGTTGTGAATTCTACCCTAAGTATAAGTTGAAGGATAATGACTCTAACAAGGTCAAGGGGAAATGGGTATTGCTAAGCTACCTATGACATTAAGTCAATGATGTATTCTTTCCCTTGGATTAGGAAACAAAAAGGCAACTAGGAATGGATGTATTCTTTCCCTTGGATTAGGAAACAAAAAGGCAACTAAGAATGGAAGCTAACAAACTAACATCACTTGGAGGGATAACATGACAAAGTTAAAAAGTATGAATAGATGGATGAGTATGACATTCAAACATGATATCATATGCAAGCAATCAAAGTAACATTGAAACTTGATGTTAATTGTGGTATGACAAGGATAAAGCATGTGGTTACAACCAAAGCAAGAGAATAGATGTGACAACATCTAAGGTAAAGATTTGACAAAGTCATAAAAGAAACAAGGTAACAACCAATCACATTCAAAGTTCAAAGAAGTTTCAAATCAACATGGTGACAACCAAGGTAAGAACATTCAAACAAAGATGTTACAACATCTAAGACAAACATAAGATATAGTTCTAACAAGACTAAATCATGGATGACAAGTTTAAGTACACAATTATGGCAAGCATGCATTAGGGTTTACTAACACCATGGTGCAGAAATATGAAATTACACCCGTTTTTTATACATTTAACACCCGTTATTGGAGGGTGTGAATTCAACGGGTGAGAAATGTCTGACAAATTTACACCCGTTTTAACACGAGTGTAAATTTGATGTTATATTACACTCTTTTTTATAGAAATCGGGTGTAAATTTTTACATATATACATTTATAGATGGTATATTACACCCTTTTTTTGTTTAAAACGGATGTATATACATTCCAGTTTACACCCTATTTTATAGAAAACGGGTGTAAATTTGATGTTATATTACACTCTTTTTTTATAGAAATCGGGTGTAAATTTTTGAATATATACATTTATAGATAGTATATTACACCCTTTTTTGTTTAAAACGGATGTATATATACTCCACTTTACACCTTATTTTATAGAAAACGGGTGTAAATGTGTAAATAATAGCATTTCAATCAAACGAATTTACACCCAATTTCATAAACATCAGATGTTTACACCCGATTTTACCATTGACGTTGGCATTTTATACCCAATTTTATCATTGATGTTAGCATTTTTACACCCGATTTTACCATTGATGTTTCCATTTTAACACCCTGTTTTCTTTAAATAGAATGTTTGTTTTAGTTTCATATTATATTACATTTAATTAGATTTAAAACCTATATTTTTATTTATTCAAATATTTATATACCACTAAACATTCAATAAACAAAAAGTACAACCAAAACAACCATCCTAACATCATGTTTACATATAATAAGTTAAACAACTACATGTTTTTCATTAAATACATGCAATAGAAAACAACTACATAAATGTTTTGTTCGCTTACCGTTGAGTTATCAATACCAATGAAACAAGAAAATACAGCATGAGACACATAAACGTACAGTAGTTATGCTTTATCTAGATAATGAATGTCACGAAATGCATTTCTAATAACATGAATCAACATCAGAACTACAATTCTTGATGGGCACCTCGACAATTTCATCCTCACTCTGCGAGTAAAGCACGGAATTTGGAATCAGGTCCTACATTTTCATCCTCTACAATCTGAACAAAACAAAATCATATCAATATTAATAAGAAATATATCATCAAAGGTAAACAATATGTACATGGATTAAAACATGATGCAACCGAATTGAAATAATAAGGTAACAATTTTGTAAAGGAGAGTAACTATGAGGTTCATATATCAAGTGAGTTTAGAAAACTAGTGAAATTGGCCCAACAGCTCCTAATCTAATTAATTTATAATAATAAGTAATTAATTGAAAATTAGTTGACTTTGTACCCTTTGATATGATGCTGATTTTTAGGCACTGATGATTCTTTACCTTGCAAACGTTTGCATAAGCTTCTTTATCAGCTTTGTTGATGATGTGGAGGTACTTTCTCTGTCGATGAAAAAAAGTTCTAGATCATTTGTGACAACTCTATAAAAAAAGATATTGCATATACCTTTGCTTTTTTAACTACCACATTTGTAATGTGTGTGCTAAGAGAATCTTATGGTGCTGACAATAGTAGGAAATAATTCACTTTATAATAGCAGACTAAGCTGAGTTTTGCCTTGAACATTCTTTGCTGACTTCAACTAATTTGAGATTTCACACAAAGTTATTACCTTCGGCAATGTACCGAAAAGAACAGAGTGTCTCTTACAAACTAAAATCAACACCAAAACAGACATGAATGCCAACCAAACTAACAACAACCAATTGGATCACAACATAACCGTAACCAAATTAATCCGTTAAACAATGTAAACTACAGCGTAACCCATAATAAAACATAACCCACACAGAAATAATGAAACATAAACGAAATCCGATCCAAAAAGAAATACCGAACTTTACACGAGTGAGTTTGTCAATGGAAGATGCCAGCAGCACTGCATGAGTTTTTCAACAATGTTAATCACTGTATAGAACACACAACAAAACATTAACATCGCCATGAAATCGAGTCGAAATAGCAAGAAACATTTGTTCTATAACTGGACTTGCAATTGAATTATTATCACCATCCATATTACGAAATCGAAGTACCTGCATTGCAGAACAATCATCTAAATTCACCTAAAACATTTAATTTTGAAATGGAACTTATAACCTTTGAAGCAACTATTATTGTAAAACATTATATAAGGTCATCCGACCCGAACCGAACCGTTTCCATTTTTTTCAGAACTGAACTGAACCAAAATTTTTTGTTTGGCATAACGGTTTGGAACTCCGAACTGTACCAAACCATTAGAAGACAAATTTTTCCAAACCGAACCATTTGTTAAAGAACCGAACCGTTATACTTTTTTTTTTATATTTTTTTTAATAAAAAAACATTTTAAACTTATTTTTAGCATCTTTTAAGACTTTTTTTTAATATAATATTTTACATAAAATTTTTACTTAGAAAAATCATTTCCTATTTCATTTTGCAATCAAAATTACAAATTAATTTAAATCAAAATCACAAACTCATTCAAAAAAATCACAAACTAGTCAACTACTATCTATAATATATATAGTCAATTAAGCTAAATGGATATGGTCCTACAAATTTGATAATTTGCATCTTCCATTAGCCTACTTATAGAGCTACTATTAAATATGCTATTCATTTTGAATCCTCTCTTGCATCTACTTCCTTTCCTTCACATAAATGAGTATTCCTTTAAGTATCTTTCAAATTCTTATGACCCTTTTGCACTCCAAAAAGTTCTCATAATTTTACTTCTTTTACTTCATTTGTCAAACTATTATATACTACTTATAGTATCTTTGTCTTTACCACTTTTCTTTGTACTTGACCATGGTTATCTCAGCAACCACATTCACCTCTCAGAACAAAATCAATCTTCTATGAGAGAAGAAGTGGAATTTCCCTTAAAGATAAGACGAGGTACATAGCAAGAATGCATAGTGTCATCACCATTTAAACATCATAATCTCTATTTTCTATACTACCATACTCTTCCACTCTTTTATTTGATAAGGATCTAGAATTCACATAGCCATTGTGTCACTTTGTTTTGTCATGATTGAATTCAAAAATATACTTATTCATATCTACTGTTTCAAGTCATGAAAAAATAACTCAACAAGCCAATAAACTCATAGCATGACTCAACTCAACAACAAGCCAAAACAACTCTCATTTCAGTAGTATTTTTCATTCTTTTACAAAATAAACTGATTCAAACACATTTAATCACCAATTCACCATAATACTAAAACAAACAAAAAATCCATATTGATATTCTATGCATCACTTTTTCATAGAGCACACAATAGAGCTTAGGTGGAAGGTTTAATTAACACACCTTTGACAATTTCACTATAAATGCAGAAGTTGCCATTGCTTATGGCAATTGAAAGAATTTGATCCAATTTTCTCAAAAATTGAAAGCAGATAGAGAATGTTACAATATGGAATCAAAGTTCAAAACTCATTAACCTCCGTGATGCTTCTTTCTCTTCTTACTTGAACAACAAGAAAGAAACTTTTGTTGATTCAAGTCACCCCTTTATCAGCAGCAGAAAGGAACCTCTTCAACTCGGAGTTAAGAAAGAAGAAGATGGAGAAATTGAAGTTTTTGATGCTGAAAAGTATTTCAAAGGAGTTGAAATAGACACTCCAACTCCAAGAGTTGCTACCATAGATGCTAAAAAATTCAAGTACTATGTAGAAAAATTCAATAGTCTCGAATTGTGATAATATAATAACAAAAAGTGGAGAAGCTATTGAGTGTTAATATATAAGGAAAGTTTAGACTTACATTTCTCATTGAGATAAGATTGAGCCATTATAAAAAGATTGAAATGTAGAATGAATGTAGGTAGTGTTACTGCAAGGTACTGGTGCAAGATTAATTCTCTTATATATGAAAAGAATTTAATAACAAAAAGTGGAGAAACTATTGAGTGTTAGTGATATATTTATACTCATGGTATATTAGTTTTCTCTCTTGAAATTTTGTCATAGTCTTCATAGAAAAATTTATACATTTACTATATATGCTATCTTAGCTCCTGCTAGATAACTATTGTCGAAAAGAATCTTTCTTCCGTTAAATCTTTACATGCATAACTTTATTGTTGCAACTGAAACATAAATGCACCATCATTTGAATTTATATTGTGGAACCATAGACATTCATATTAGCCTAACTAGACTGCATAATCTAAGAATTTGTAACCCTTTTATTTTGGTCGGTTCTTTAGGAGTATGTTTGCTAAATTGCTATTGCAACAAGTTAATACTATAATTATTCTTGGACATTTATGTCTGCCAAGTTCTGGTCATAATATTTCAAAACAACATAACTATAAACAAGTCCATTTCAAGCAAATTAAGATAAACTAGACATCAAAGAAAGATAACAAAAAGGTGAAGATACACTTACCTCAAATTCACTAAATTTATGTAAGCTCTGAAGAATCTACTCTGTATAGGAGCAAAAAAAAACCTGCAATTGAAAACAGGATAGCAAAATCATACACATCCATAACATGTCTTTATACATGTGTTGAATTAGATAAATCATACATGCAGTTTGTTAAAAACATTTAAGATCAAAATTCAGTTTGTTAAAAACAAGTCCATAAATTCTTGGATGAATGTGTAAACTCGCAAGAACATTCAAGGTCAAAATGCATCCATACCTTTGAGTTTGTTAAAAACCCATTTGGCCTTCTCTTCAACTGTATTAGAGAAAGTCTGCAGAAGAAAAACGTTATGTCAGTAGTAAAAAAAGCAGTTCAAATGAATATGGTTATTAATTATTATACTTGAACATAAGTGAAGTGAATTTAAGGTAATTTCCATAATCGATTCTACACATAAGCTAAAATTAGAATCAATTCTACACATCTAGCTGAAATTAGAATCAATTATACACATATAGCTGAAATTGGAATCAATTTTCAAAATCAGTTATACACAGAACATCCAAAATGTCAAAATCAATTTACACATCAAGATTCAATTTGATTCCTCCAAAAATGGAACCCAACATACAATAAATCTTCTATTCAAATCCAAGGACAACACAGATAACATATGGAAGTGTCCAGCCTAGAGTTTATAAGTATGGCTACAACAACAAACAAAGAAATTAAAATATACAAATAATATTACATTATATTAAAATAATGATAATATTGTTAGATTTTGATCTCTTTCAACTGTCACAAACGAACACGATCTTCAACTGTCACAAACGAATATGAAACAGCACAGCAGTATAAGGTATGTACTAGGTACTCTACCTTGCCTTTTTAATAGTACACAATATCTATGAGTCATATTTCAGAGAAGATCATCTAGATCCTCAACCTGTTACTGACAAATTAACAAATGTAGAGGGAGTTCAGAACAGTACATATGGTATCAAGCAAGCCTACAGTTGAATATTACGCCAGATTATTATGGTAAACTTACATACCTTGTGTAATATGTACAACTATTTACATATGGTATCAAGCAAGCCTACAGTTGAATTCAAAATGACAAGCATACATCAATTTCAGATGCCTTGAGATTAAATTTAGTCAGAATTATAAGGAAGGATTTAAAGTAACATCCATTAACTGACATTAAAGAAATATAGAATACCTGCCATGGCTTGCCAAACTCATCCAAAGCTTCTCTAAGAGCATTTTCAGCCTTCTCCCATTTTTCAAAATCTCCAAGGCATGGCCTATAATGAATGTGTTACTTATTTTCCCTTGCTTGTGTTATTTATTTTTAGCCTGCTCCAGCTTAATCGTAGCAGCCACATGATTCGTTCGTGGGTCTCTTGAAAAATCTCCAAACGCACGAGAACTTATCCCGATTCCATCTTCATTTATAGCATTCATATACAAACGATCCCCCATGTCATCTTGGCCCAAAGCTTGTTTTTCATAATGATCTTCCTCTTCCTGCATATAGTCATTCAGTCAAATTCTTTCTCACGTTCAATCTCAATCCAAACTTCAAGAAGGAAAAACTCACGTAAAACTTCAAGAAAGAAAAACTCATGTAAAACTTTAATAACTCGAGTGAAACTGGTTCCATTAGAATTTGAAAAAACAGAACTTTCTCACTTCAACACTAGTCAATTTCTTTTAACATATAGAAAATTAGATTAGGTCTTCTAATTGATAGAACAACTAGGCCAAATTCAAATTAAATAACATCAAAAAAATCAAAACTATTGAGTAAAATTACATAATATAAACATCAAATTTGTGATAATAAAGAGGAATGATGAATTGGTACCTCAAAATTGAGGGTGCAATCGAGACCGATACCAGATTTAACTTGCCACTATTCATCATTATAATCGAAGGGCTTAGATGGAGCGGCGTTTTCGTCTTCGTTGAGGTCGTTGTCCAGGTCAGCTTCGAGACCGGAAGAAGTTGGGTAGGGTTTGGTTTTGGGTTGTGGTTTGGGTTTGTTGTTGATGATTTCGTCTTCAGAGAGAGACAAAAGAGATGCAGAAGAAGGAATTGGAAGAGAAACAAAAGCTTTCTCTAAACATACTCTGAAACTATCTTCCATGATTGTGATATTATCAAGATTTAACCCGCTTTCACGAAGTCGGAGAGAAGGAAATCAATGAGGAGGAGGGCTTATGGTTAGTGTTGTTGGAGATTTGAGTGGTGTTGGAGATTTGAATAGTTGAGTTTCTTCTTCAATTCATCGTTTGGAATTCCAATACCCATTGTAGAAAGCAGCAACAACAAATTGAAAGAAACCCTAACGGTGTGTGTTTGTGAAGAGAGAAAATATTATATGTGTTTTGTTATTACTTTACTTACAAAATATTAATTAATAAATTTACACCCTTTAATTTATTTATTTATTCAAATATCACTTAATAAAATATAGTGTAGTTTATTAAACTAAATAATTATTTTTCAGTCAATCTTAATTTACACCCATTTTTTTTAAATGGGAGTAATAAAGATATTATTATAGTAATTATTTTAATTTATTATAATAATATTTTTAATTTACACTTTTTTTTAAAATAGGGTGTCTAGTGTCACGTACTACTACTATAAATGACATTTTATTTATAAATTTGCCACCGCGTTTATTATTTACACCCATTTTCAGTATAATGGGTGTAAATTTTAAAATTATATTCGTCACTTTGCACTAGTGCCACTTAATCATGAATACAATTCAAACATGGATAAGTTATTACAATACTTAAGCATGGTAAGATTCAAGGTTCAAGTATGACATGTATATGGAAACAAAGTTCAAGTTAACATGTAAAAGTTATAACAATACTTAAACATGGATGTGGACAAAGTTCAAAGTTAACATGTATAATTTATAACAATACTTAAACATGGATGAGGAAAAAGTTCAAAGTTAACATGTATAAGTTAAAACATCACTTAAATATGGATACAATTTAAACATGGATAGGTAAAGGTAACAACCAAAGCATACTTGAACAAAGAGACATGTTTATGACAATAACATGTGGGTGGAAGATGCAAACATACAATGGATGACATGTGAGCAAGCTAAGAGATGACAAGTTATAATTCAAACATCATGCTAACAAGTTAAGACATTACTTTGAACATTTAAGCATGGATATTGAGTTGAACATGTTAAGACAAGTAGGTAACAACCAAACATGGATATTGAGGTTCAAACATGGTCTTGAACAAAGTGGAAACATCACAAAGGTTCATACAAGAAAACGTGTATACAAAGACATGTTTAAGACAGCAACAAGTGTTTAAGGACATCTAAACATGGTATGACTCAAACAAGGCATATGTGCACATCAAGGTTCATACAAAACATGAAAGGAAGTCACATGTTATGGACAAAATGGCCAAGCAAAAGGCTCATGATATGAAAAAAGTTTTAGCATGCACTAACATGTAAACATACATTTGAAAAATGCATTAAAATCAAGTTGAAACAAAAATGCACAAGTCCACAACATTATTTAGGGTTCATACAAGATGTACAAGGTTCATACAAGTCATTATGAGCAAGGAAAGGCAAGGGATCAATCAAAAGTATCAAAAGAACCTTAAGAAAATCCTAAAAATGTCACACACTTTAAACATGGTTAAGTGCAATAAAAATAATAATTTTTGAAAATTTATTTTCACAAACAGAAAATAGACAACATTATGAGAATTTAGCAAAAAGAATGGGCCAAAAATCAATTAAAATGAAGAAGTTATGAGGTTTTAATTTTGTGAAGAAAATGAAAAGAAATAAGTGGCAAAAAGAAAGGGGTTGCCTCCATGGGACTTGAACCCACTCGACTGGAATTGCAACTCAAAACTAATGCCAATCCAACCAAACGCGTGCATTTGATTAATGATGGAACCATGAAATAATATAGGAAACTCACTTGGAAACTAGGAAAAATAAAAAGAATCGGGGTGAGGGGGATTCGAACCCCAGTTCTTCAGGCCAAAGGTACACATGCACGCAGGTTTCTACCACTGGGGTGGTGATACATCCATTGTATCAGCCCCACAAATTAAAACATAAGCCTAGCAATGACCTAAATCCTACCCCAAGGCGCCATGGCTGGCTGTCCCTCGCCTTCAACAATCAGTTTTGCAAAACCAAATGTAACTTTCTCAATACTCCATGAAAATGGATGAAACAAAAACCAAACCTCTCAATTTTTTCACAAGGATTTCAGTGGTACAATTTGTTTTGGCTAAAAATTCTTCCATTTTAAAACATGATATCATGACTCAAAAGACTTCAAAATTGCATTTTCTATAGCACAGTCTCACACAGTTATGAATAACATCAATTAATGGTTCAAACACATCACATATACCATAACAAACATGCTCTTAATCAATGCACATCAAAGCATAGCATATTTCAAGAAGTTCAAGTTTCATGTGGACTTACCTCTTGGAGAAAACTTGGAACTTTCAAGATGGTTTCTACATAACTGGTTGGATGATTGGAACACCTTCAATGTACCTCTAATCAAGCTTTAGAATGCTTGGAAACAAGAGCAACCAACTGAAACAGAAAATACCTCCCTTCTTGCAAAATGTGGAAAGTGGCCAAAAGGGAACTTCAAGGAAATGAAGTAAAAAAAAGTAAAACAATGTTTGGAACAGTTTAGGGATGTTTTATGGAGTGTGTTGGATGTGTTGGAGTGTTTGAAACTAGTCAGAATTAAGACTTGGCTTGCGAAATGCAAAAAGTCAACAAAATGAGGTTTTGAAAGTTGACTTTCTGGTTTTGATGGTTTCTGAGGAATATGAAGGTTTGGACACCTTCAAGGGATGATTTGTGAAGTGTTTAAACAGTTAGATTGATGGTTTGAGGTATGGAGAAGACAGATGGTAAGTTTGTGCAAGATGAGGTTTTCTTGGCACAAAAGGAAGAAATGCAAGTTGCTGGTTTGGGAGGTTTTGAGGAATGGTCTCTCAGGTTTTTATTTTGTGTTAGAGGCTTGGAATGGGCCTCTATTTATAGGGCAAGATTGAGGATCAAAGCTCTGCAGAATTCCAACTTGATTGTTCACTTGGTTTGGTTGAAATTCAAGTGGTTGTTTCATGGATTTTGGAGTTCCAATGTGAGGTACCATGCTTTGTAGGGTTATTGGAAAGCTCAGACACTTTGCTTCTGTGCAAAGAAAAGTTTTGGTGCAGAGAAGACAATTTAGAAGCTCAAGACAAGTTGTCTTCTTGATTAAAAGCACTTTAGGGAAATGGAAGTGTTAACTTTGTGCCAAAAATGGAATAAAACATTGAACAAAATCATAATCACTTGGATAATACACCAAAAGCAAGTGTACTTGTCTGATTTAAGTGATATTTTCAAGTTAAAAGACCTGTAATAAAGGGTTTTGCATAATTTATTTGGTTTTGCAACTTACACTTGACATGAAAATGACCAAAATTTCAAGTATGGAAAGCCAACTTCCCTACTTTGAAACTCCTAGCTCAAAAATGCTATGGAGAAGTTCTTATACTTTTTGAAAAGCCCCAAACATACTATACAACTTTCATGTTTGATGAATTTCTTGAATGTCAATGGATCATAGTGAAAACTGGCTCCAAAGTTTGGTACTTTTGATGAACAAAAACTGTCTTAAATTTTTTTTAAGTGTTGAAAGATTTTTCACAGCTTGATGACTCCATAACTCAAAATCTATGCACTTTTTGGAGATTGAACCAAATTGAAAAAATTTTAGTATGTTGTGAGGGCTTCAATTTGATCTTTGGAACACAAAAAATGGTGGTCTAGATTGAAAGTTATGACCTTTCAAAGTTGGCACAAAATTAGGGCTTTTCTCCACACTTAGAAAAATTTCAACTTCCTTCCACTTACCCCTTTTGCAAGAAACCTCTCAATTCTTGATTTTTCATTCTCAAACTCATTGATCAAATATAATTCCATGCAATTTAGCTTGAGGACTTCAATTTTGCCCAAAAACCCCAAAAGTCAAAGAGTTGACTTTGTCAGATAAAGCTTGTGTATCATATGAATTCAACTGAGTGATCTTCAATGATCTTGCATTCTTGAATCTTCAAACATCATGGATGGACTCCAAGGATGTATTTGAATGTCTTGAATCATGTTCCAAGGCTTGGGATCATGATTTGGTCAAAATTCAAAGGCACGGTTGACTTTTCCCGATAAACCCCTAATTTGGGGCAAGATGATGAACTTGTAACAATACCAATTTGCACTTGATTTTTAATGGAGAAAGGCCTCTTAAGTGTATACACACTTGGTGGGTTGATGATCAATCCAAGACATTGACTGATCAGATAAAGATCCTCTTGATTCTCTTGGTGCAAAACCCTAATTCAGATGAAACAAAGCAAAAGGCAACTTGAACAAGGTTAGGGTTAGCAATGCAATGCATGATGCTCCTAGAATGATGATGGAATATAGGGTCATAATTTGGGGTATGACAGTTGCTCCTATTTAAATAGCTTTACTGGATGACATGAGTGGTGACAACCCATCATAGAATCAAGGTGAAAGGTATTTAAATACATAAATAACCAAAAAATTTGTCCCTAGATGAAATGTAGATACAAGTCATTGTTCAACATTCTGAATTTTGTCAGACTTTCTTCTTGAAGGTGTGCTATAAAATCCTTCTGCTTTTCTCCTAACTTGCTTACTTCTTCACTTCTTACACAGAGATCCTTGAATGAGGCAGCTAGTTCTTCATAGGCAATTTCTTCATTACACACGTCTCTATCTGAGCTGCATCTACCATAGAGAGCATCAACACTTTTGCCAATTCTGTCATTACTATCTTCAGACCCATCAGTCCAGAGTGTAAGGTTTTTTTTCTTCTGGTTTTTTGTAGAGATTGAACATTCAGATTTAACATGACCAAGACCCTCACAATTATGACAATGGATAACTTTGTTTGGATTTTTTTCCTTTTCTGTTTCAGTTTTTTTTTCTTCTGAAGACCACTATTGATGTTAGATACAATGTCCTTGACTTCTATTTTACTTTTCTTATCCATATTTTCCCGAATCTTATTGAATTTCTTTCAAAGTAACATAATGGCTTTAGAAATATCTTCATCAGTGATTTTGGAAGTTAGAGTTATATTCTTGCTCTTTTGTCCAGATCTGTTACCGATAGTCAATTCAAAGATTTGAAGAGACCCAGTGAGTTCATCAACCCTTAGTTTGCTTATGTAATGGGCTTCTTTCACTGTTGTGACCTTCATGTCAAATCTCTCGGGAAGAGACCTAAGAATCTTCCTAACCAGCTTTTCTTCTGATACCTTTTCTCTCAAGGCACTAAAGGCATTAGCTATTTCAAGAACATTTATGTGAAAGTCATGAACACTTTCATCTTCCCTCATCTTTAGGTTTTCAAATTTGGTAGTGAGCAGCTGAAGTCTAGACATCTTTACCTTGGATGTCCCTTCATGAGTTGTCTTGAGAATTTCCCAAGCATCCTTAGCCACATTACAGGTGTTGATAAACCTAAACATGTTCTTGTCAACTCCATAGAATAGAGCATTTAAAACTTTAGAGTTTCCAAGAGCAGTCTCATCTTCCTCCTTGGTCCAATCCTCTTCTGGATTCAAGGTTTCTTTTCCATCCTTATCTTTAACCACAGGGTGCTTCCAACCCTTCATGATAGCCTTCCAAGTTCAGCTATCCATAGATTTTAAGAAAGCCACCACACGTGCCTTCCAATAGTCATAGTTAGTGCCATTCAATACTGGAGACTATTAACATTTCCTACACCTTCCTTGTCTATAGTACCAAAATACAAACTCCCTGGAGCTCACCCAAAAACAGAATAGGGTGACCTGCTCTGATGCAAATTGAAATTCTGGCACGCAGATACTAGATGTCGAGATAAATGTCGCAACAATGAGATCAAAACAGCTTGACCACTGTTGAAGTTAGAATAGTAGCTAGCAAAAATATATAAGTAACCTAGTTTTGTCATTTTCCAGAGGGATCAGTGCGAGGGAAGGAATGTCATTCGACGATCTCTATGTTTCTAAGCTCATGGTTCAAAAGTTTTGGTTTAAAGCGGAACCAAAAGCAAATGCGGAAATTGTAAAGACTGAAAATATAAAATAAAGACTGAATTATAAACAGAGCCTTGTTGGAATTGAATCTCATCTATTGATAACACATGCATTCTTCTAATCATATTATACATAAATCAATCATTTGCCTAATATCCTCACGTATCACCCACGATAGAGGTTATGTCTAACGCAACGTCGAGAGATCGACTGTATTGCTTCATTGGTGATGTCTCACGCAACAAAAACCAACACATAGCATTAAGAGCTATACTCACACAAGTGTTAAGCCTAAATCTATTTCTAGAGTTCTGAACAAAACAGATAATCATCTTAGATCCAGATCTGAAGAGTATATGTCTATAGTGGTTCAAATCAAAGATAAACAGGTAAACAAAGATGACACCCACATAAGATAAATGATTGCTTCATATAAAATGCCAACGATCAGAATACGTACATACGTTTAACCCTTTTTTACATGTATTCAACTAATTTGCCAAATGAATGTGAATACCTTTCTTCATCACTATTACCATGCATCTTCGCAATACCGTATCGATCTTACTCATGCTAGCCATGCTACTTAATCAACACAATACAACAAAAGATACAATGAATATCAACTCACAAAACCATGTCAAAAGTTTTACTCATTGATAGATGAAAATCTAAGATCAAGGATTTGTAAAGGTTTTGTCAAGACCACAAATAATCAATCAAAGACAACAACAATAGAGAATCGAAAAATATTCACAAACATACATTAGTTGAAATACATAAGGTATCAAGAGATTACATCCAAATCCAACAAGAGATTGAAGCTCTTACCTTCTCCCCCTTGGGATTTGAGTTTCTATGCTGAAAAATGTCTTTCTACTAATATCTAACTTGGTGAAATCTAATAATAAATCTCAAAAATGTGAAAATTCTATTTATAATACATTCAGGAATTTTCATGTTCGCTAAGCAAACGATTCATTCGCACAGCGAATGGTGAAAAATGGCACTTCAGGTGCCTCTGAATAGTTAAATCGCCCTAGAAATTCTCGTGACTTCGCAATGCGAAGGAATGTTCGCAAAGTGAACACTCGCTTTCAAGCTTGCAAAGCAAATTTTAGCTCCTTTTCCTTTGTCCAAATCTGGGACCATTCGCTGGAACCCTCGCCATCCTTTGCACAGCGAACCTTCGCTGGTAATTCGCCAGAGTTCGCAAAGCGAACCTTCTGTTATTTCCTCATTTCTTTGACAGCTTGCACCATTTTTTGTGTCTTACCACTTTGATCAATTAGTGTCTTTTCCTGCACAATAACACACACATTACAAGCACCAAAGGTATATTCTCAATGTTTATAAGAACAACAACAATCATGGATAAAACCAATGAAAACATGATAAAAAAGTGGAAAAAGTGCAAGGAAAGATAGTTAATTTTTAGGTCAAATCCGCACCTAACAACTCTCCCCAACTAGATTTTTGCTTGTCCTCAAGCAAAGTATGCCCCTCATTAAAACAAGAGGATTTTCTCAAGCTTATGATTCAACCAAGAAAAGATGAAAATGCGCACAAGCAACGTTCACCACTCAATAGAATCGAACAATGACAATAAATTAAGTTCTTAAAAAAATATCATAATGGTTCAAAGAACAACTAAGTTTTCATACTTGAATCACTCTAACACTCCTCTTCAAAATAAGAATGAATAAATTGACGCGTTTGCAACCGCTGGGAAATTTCACTCACCTGACAAACAATGCAAATAGCAATCCAATTCATACAACATCTAGCAATCACAAATGAAAACATGGAAGCAAAAAGATCACTAAGGGCTTTAAAGGTTGTAGCTAGGTCGGGTTCACAACAAAGGGACATTTCTAAAGGCCATTGAATCGAAATTGCCAATGCAAAAAGAAACATTCACTATACATGGTATTTACACATCACAACTTCATTCACCATTTTCATTCCTTTATCACAAACCTTCTCAAACTTCCTTATGCAAAATTTTTTCACTCTATTTTTCTCATTCAAACAAGCATTCTTTTTCTTTTGTTTTTCACATTCATTTTCACACTTTTTCTTTTCATGCTTGTTTAAACTTTTTCAAAAGTTTTAGCATCCTACCAATCTTCTTTTTCATTCTCCCCAACTTGAATTCAACCACACCTCAAGTGAATGTTCCTTGCTTTTTAAGGCAAGGAAATCAAATTAAAACAATGTTCAAAGGTTCAAGAATAAATTTTTAGAAACTCACAAAATCCAATGATGAACCACACTTTCAAATTATGTACATAAACAAGTTCATCACTAAAATGAGATCTAAACTGTTTAGGCTCAAAGGGGCTAACGAATTCACACTACTCACGGGTAAGATACGTTTGTATATGGTTGTGCTCAATATAAACAAATGCCTTGATCATTTCTAATGCTTCCACAAAATCACAATAATCAAAAGATAAAGCATGAATCAAACGAATTAAACAAAGTTATCAGTCATCCTAGCATATAGTAAACAATGGAGGTTTCTCACAATTTGTGGCTTTTGGACCTAAGTGAAACAAGAATTCCAACAAGTTGCAAAATGAAACAAGAATACACATTTGCACAAAGAACAAAAGTCTTAAATCATTCTAACATTCTATAAAGCAGTACAATTTACCTCACATACTTTCAAATCTCACCATCCAGACTCGGTTGAAGCTTCATTGAATACTTTTATACAAATAGCAACCAATCTAGAAGGAGTTCTCGTCATTCCTGATCACACTAGAGAAAACATCAAAGAAAACAAATACAAATAATATAAACAAATGTACAAAGCTCAAAAATATAGAAACTATCGCAATGCAGCTCAATATCTAAACACCGATCCCAGGCAACGACGCCATTTTGTTGAAGCTAGAAGAGCATCAAGCAAAAATATATAAGTAACCCAGTTTTGTCGTTCTCCACAGGGATCAGTGCGAGGGGAGGAATGCCATTCGACGATCTCTATGTTTCTAAGCTCATGGTTCAAAAGTTTTGGTTTAAAGCGGAACCAAAAGAAAATGCGGAAATTGTAAATACTGAAAATATAAAATAAATACTGAATTATAAACGGAGCCTTGTTGGAATTGGATCTCATCAATTGATAACACATGCATTCTTCTAATCATATTATACATAAATCAATCATTTGCCTAATATCCTTACGTATCACCCACGACAGAGGTTATGTCTAACGCAACGTTGAAATAGATCGACCGTATTGCCTCATTGGTGATATCTCACGCAACAAAAACCAACACAGAGCATTAAGAGTTGATACTCACGCAAGTGTTAAGCCTAAATCTATTTCTAGAGTTCAGAACAAAACAGATAATCATCTTAGATCCAGATCTGAAGAGTATATGTCTATAGCGGTTCAAATCAAAGATAAACAGGTAAACAAAGATGACACCCACATCAGATAAATGATTGCTTCATATAAAATGCCAACGATCAGAATACATACATACGTTTAACCCTTTTTTACATGTATTCAACTAATTTGCCAAATGAATGTGAATACCGTTCTTCATCACTATTACCACGCATCTTCTCTATACCATATCGATCCTACTCATGCTAGCCATGTTACGTAATCAACACAATACAACAAAAGATACAATGAATATCAACTCACAAAACCATGTAAAAAATTTTACTCATTGATAGATGAAAATCTAAGATCAAGGATTTGTAAATATTTTGTCAAGACCACAAATAATCAATCAAAGACAACAACAATAGAGAATCGAAACATATTCACAAACATACATTAGATGAAATACATAAGGTATCAAGAGATTACATCCAAATCCAACAAAAGATTGAAGCTCTTACCTTCTCCCCCTTGGGATTTGAGTTTCTATGCTGAAAAATGTCTTTCTGCTAATATCTAACTTGGTGAAATCTAATAATAAATCTCAAAAGTGTGAAAATTCTATTTATAATACATTCAGGAATTTTCATGTTCGCTAAGCGAACGATTCATTCGCACAGCGAATGGTGAAAAATGGCACTTCAGGTGCCTCTGAATAGTTAAACCGCCCCAAAAATTCTCGTGAGTTCGGAATGCGAAGGAATGTTCGCAAAGCGAACACTTGCTTTCAAGCTCGCAAAGCGAATTTTAGCTCCTTTTTCCTTTGTCCAAATCTGGGACCATTCGCTGGAACCCTCGCCATCCTTCTCACAATGAACCTTCGTTGGCAATTCGCCAGAGTTCGCAAAGCGAACCTTCTGTTATTTTCCTCATTTCTTTGACAGCTTGCACCATTTCTTGTGTCTTACAACTTTGATCAATTAGTACTTTTTCCTGCACAATAACACACACATTACAAGCACCAAAGGTATATTCTCAATGTTTAGATGAACAACAACAATCATGGATAAAACCAATGAAAACATGAGAAAAGAGTGGAAAAAGTGCAAGGAAAGATAGTTCATTTTTAGGTCAAATCCGCACCTAACAACCACACAAGTAAAGATGCAGAAATTTAAATTACATAAAAGTAAAATTAACACCAGAATTGTTAATCCAGTTCGGTGCAGCTCACCTACATCTGGGGGCTACTAAGTTAGGAAGGAAATCCACTATAATAGTATTAGTTCAAAGCTAAACTCCCCCGTTTACAACTTCTCGCCTAATCCCTACCTTGTGTAACTTCTACCTAGACACCCTCTAGATATGAGATCCCCCTCTCGCTTCCTAATCAGTCACAATCCCAGTGACAATTCAATCAGCAACAAACAATAGAAGTAACACACTTCCAAGACAATTTTTGTTTTTGCTTAAAAGGTTCAACCAAGAACAATACACTATTGCTTAAAAGCTTTAGAGTGGACAATTAACAATGAACAATCACTCAACCTCAATGCATCAGAAGATACATGAGTGACATACAATTAACACACACTAAACCCTAAAGACCAACCAAAGCAAGATTAATCCTTATTCTCTAAATTCTTCACGTGTTGTTCTGTCTATCAATAGGGTTAGGTATTCTCTTTAGATAACCTTTAGACCTAACGGATTTGGGCTCTTGAAGCGGACAAATAGCAACAATCAATTTTAACTCACTGCAAATCATCCTGCACAATAATAGGAACAAAATACAAACTTTCCTAAAAAGGCTCAAGGAACCTTTTTATGAAAACTAACAGAATCTGTCATAGCAGAAATTCCCACAATATACTCCCATGAAAAACGCACATGAGTGAATCAGAACACACTCAAAAACCACACTAAATATACCAACATAGTCATGCCTTAACTTTCTGGTATAACATGTCCTAGCACATGTCACAACATCATGCTGGACATGATGTCGGACTGTCATGTCAGAACATCTGGTTTAACATCTTGCTAACAACATGTTGTTTTACTAAAATGTAGTTAATCCATAAACCACAGAACTTACAAGCCTGTAGTATCCTTGTCTACTACAGAAGCAAAATTTATAGCTGCATCTACTTGTGCTTGTCAAGTTGTTTTGTTGAGAAATACTTTGGAGAAGTTTGGAAATGCTCAAAACAACTCAACAACTGTTTACCGTGACAACAACTCAACAATCAAGCTTGCTAAGAATCCTGTATTGCATGGTCGCAGCAAATACATCGATGTTCGCTTCCATTTTCTTCGTGAACTCGCAAAGGATGGAACTATAGAACCAGTTCACTGCAGTACTCAAGAACAAGTGGCTGATGTGATGACAAAGCCTTTGAAACTTGATGCCTTTGTGAAATTGCGCAACCTATTGGGAGTGTGTCAACCGCTAATAGTAAACTGGTCGTTAGTAACATTCAGTTTAAGAGAGGATGTTAAAATTGTATTTTTCTTTTTTGCTAATTTATTGTTAGTTAGAATAAACATGTTACTGCTGTTAGTGGATTGTTACTTTTACCTATTCCTTTATCACTATCCCACGTTTTTAGTGTTTGTTAATGTGGGTTATTTTTTCTCTGATTCAATTTATGTAGGCTATTTAAAAGCCATTTCTTTTATTCAATGAATGAAGAATCATTCTCCCTCAACTATTACTTTGTAACCACATCTCCTTCACATCTACTAGTTCTAGTTGATAAACTATTTTTGATGTTGTTTAATAGAATAAGTGTGAAGTCAATGTAGTAGTAAGTTACTCTAATGTCGTATAGTTTGTTAGATCTTGTGTTGGGGGTCTGATGCAAAACATGAACAAGAAGAGGATGAAAACAATATGATGAAAGTTGCACAAAATAAATTCCAAAGCGTGTGTTTACACTAAGCTTTAGGTTCGATTCGCCCCCACCAATTTAGACAAATTGGATGCAAATGGGTAATCCGGCGAATCCCCTTCAGAATACTTTGGAAACCTTAACATGAATTGCACATTCACATTAAGCATATCGATCAACGATATTTTACAGAATAAAGTTCTCTCATTTATTCTCGCGCACTAGAAAAATAAAAGAATGACTTAAATATAATTTTTGGCACTTGAAACAAATAATTTTTGTGTATATCTTATGCCTAACAAGTATCTCTATTTATAGAAAAACTTGTACCAATTGGTGAGGAGAAACAATGTTTCAATGGTTTCAACATGACCATTCGTGAACCATTGTATATCAATAGCAATAAACCTTTTCATGAAAAGTTGTGTTGATCTAGTGGTTGCACCTTATGACCACGCACCCAATCATTATAGGGTCTCTGGATAGACAGTTGCAACTTTTGGCCATTTATTTTGTTAATTTAACCATTATCATTTATCAATTTAATATTTTGGAAATTTCTCCAACAATCCCCCACCATTTTCAAAATATAACTAAATCCATTATTTAGGAAATTTCATGGTTTCAGATAAAGGTATCTTACGATTTGAACCATTACTTAGTAAGCTAAGTTTTCACTCATTCCCGAATAGATTGGTAGACAAGCTTTGAACCAATTATTCATTAGAACAAGCGTGCATAACCCACACATGAAATCTCGGTACCATTGGTCGAAGTATTAATATGACACATTTAATAAGGTCTTGTGTCTCATATCCTTTTCATGAGAATATAAGAGTCAAGCCCTTGAACTCTATGAAGCGGCACCACTTCATTCTCATATAGGTAGACTATATCAGAAATGCACTCATAGTTATGCATTCCAGCAAACATAAGCTATATGTCTATTAAGAGGAAAACCCCATCCTACCACACTTATTCTTATGGTCCAAGTACTTTTACCCCTTGGGATGTACCTATCATTAAGTACTTCAATCACTCTAATAGTGTACTTTCATCATTGAACTCAAGACTTAACATTAATCAAGTGTGAGTTAAGTTTCCACTATTGATGATTAATTAGATACGAGCTTGTTCCACATCCCTAATGATGTCTTCGTTTTATTCAATTATATCTAAAGACATCATATCTTTGTCAATCCTTTCATCAAAGAATTGCAAGATTTTCCAAACTTTAATAAACTTTGAATATTCAATCTTTCAACTAATCATGTATATGATTACTTTATGTACTCTTGATAGTATTTACCATCTATCATTAAACCATGACACTATTATCATATTAGTGCAATTATCATCTACAAAAGTTAATCTATATTCTTGATAGTTTTATGACATTTTTGTCCTTCATTTTGTCATATACACAAATTTTATGTCATTTTTCATTTGCTAGCCCTTTTAAATTGTAGTTTTATTACTTCCACTTAAATATATACAAAATATATTTAATGCATTAACCATTTTGACAACCATGATCATACAAATTTGTGATGACTAACTTTTATTTCATACAGTGGGTTCAAACATGTGATTCGTAAAGTCCATATAAAAATAACACCATAAAATTTATTTCTACTCTTTTTAAAATAAATAATTTTCTTGCATGACCAACATATGCATAACAAATTCTATGTGATAAATCTATGTTTCATAGATAACAATGTTTTATGGTATATCCAAATAAGAATCACAAAATGAACAATAAACCAACATCACTAATATTTCTTGTAATGTTTCTCGATGAACAGTTATCAACTTACAACAAGATAAAATATATCCAAATTACTTTTAATATCAAGATAAATAACAAATAATACTTTCATATTATGATACATATATAATATAAGATAAATCATTTTAAAATTATTGCATAAACAACAATACAATTGAAACATGTTCTTGAAATTTTTAACATGTTATTTACACCATTTTATGTTACCAATAAGTTTACCATATATTCAAATTCATAATTTTATTTCTTTTAATTATTACCAAATAATCTCATCCAGAAATAATGCATTATTAATTAAAATAAATTACTTGCACCAAAGAAAAATATTTAACATACATTTTACATTCAAGTTTATAACATAAATCAAACATATTCATAATTATTTCATTTCACATATTTGAATAGTTTATAAATCAGGCATGTATAAATTTAATATCACATGTTAAACTTAACATAAATACACCTTATTTCTATCATATAATATTATACATGGATTTGAAACATTATATAAATATATATTAATTTAGAATTATTATGTACCTTTCACCACGATTATGAATAAGAAAGCATGAATCCATTTTTTATCAAAGTTGCAACCATAAATAAATCACAAAAAATCATGGATCGAACCTAAAGATTGTTAGATCTTGTGTTGGGGGTCTGCTGCAAAACATGAACAAGAAGAAGATGCAAACAATACGATGAAAGTTGCACAAAATAAATTCCAAAGCGTGTGTTTACACTAAGCTTTAGGTTCGATTCGCCCCCACCAATTTAGACAAATTGGATGCAAATGGGTAATCCGGCGAATCCCCTTCAGAATACTTTGGAAACCTTAACATGAATTGCACATTCACATTAAGCATATCGATCAACGATATTTTACAGAATAAAGTTCTCTCATTTATTCTCGTGCACTAGAAAAATAAAAGAATGACTTAAATATAATTTTTGGCACTTGAAACAAATAATTTTTGTGTATATTTTATGCCTAACAAGTATCTCTATTTATAGAAAAACTTGTACCAATTAGTGAGTAGAAACAATGTTTCAATGGTTTCAACATGACCATTCGCGAACCATTGTATACCAATAGCTGTGAGATATTAGATCGAACTCTAGTTTTAGCATGCCGTCGAAGTCCGCTCACATGCTGTTGTCGAAGACCTACATGATGTAGTCGAATTGTGTTCTAATTGTAGGATATCAAATTGGGCCTTGTGTTATGGATCTAATTGTTTAAGTTAGCTTGTACCTTAAGTTAGCTTGTAATGAGTAATTGTTAAAAAGCCCATTAGTTTAGTATGTTAGGTTTATTATAAATAGCATACTAGTCTCTCTTCCTAAGGTGTGACAAAACCTTATTAGGTTTAGAGAGGTTAATGGTTGGTATTTACTTGTAATCTTTGAACCCTATTGAGAAAATTAATAGTAAAACGGATTTAATCAATTCTATATTCTTCTTCCTCTTTTCTCTCCCTTTGTGAACCCTAATAGGGTTTCGTTTGTTTGTTCAAGTTTTTTCCTTCTTTTCTACCCTTGTGGATTTCTTGGTGTTCAAGAAACCAAATATACATGTTAAAAAAGTCCCACATTGCTTAGTTTTGTGAATGAAGAGGGAGTCCAAGACTATATATAGGATACAAGTTATTTAAAGTCCCGCATCGCTTAGTTTAGTGAAGAAACAAGGCTTGTATACCCTTGAGGCTGAGGTTGGAAGTGGTTCGACAAATATTGCATCCACGAAACCTGTGTCGAAGACAATGTAAAATTCTTGGAGTGGTTTAGCTTCAAGTAAAATTTATTCTTCATGATAAAGTATATGATTGTCGGTGATGACAATGAGAAATTCTTGAAGTGGTTTATCTTCAAGTGAAATATATTTTTCATGATAGAGTATGATAGTTTTTAAAACTATGATTGTCGGTGAAGACAATGTGAAAATTTTTGGAGTGGTGTAGCTTCAAGTGACTATAATCTTTATGGTGGAGTATGATTGTTGGTAAAGATAATGAAATTTTATGTATTATTTTCAATCAAGGTGGAGATTGTTGGGGTTGGTTGAAAATATATATGTTGATACTCTTCATGGTGGAGTATGATTGTTGGTGAAGACAATGAAAACTTATGTATTATTTTCAATCAAGGTGGAGATAATTAGGGAAGTAGAACCTGCTAGGTGGTGAAAAAGTCAAAAATTTGGAGTTTTGTGAATCTTGCGTATTTGGTAAATCATGTAGGGCGAAGTTTAACAAAGGCAAGCAAAGAACACATGGATCCCTGAATTACATTCATGCTGATCTTTGGGGGCCTGCAAGGAATCCTTCACACTCAGGTGCAAGGTATTTTCTATCCATCGTTGTTGACTATTCCAGAAAGTTATGGATATTCATTCAGAAGACGAAGGATGAAACTTTTGAAAATTTCAAAAGTTTGAAGGTTCTGGTCGAAACTCAAATTGACAGAAAGGTTAAGAGGTTGAGAACCGACAATGGCCTTGAGTTCTGCAATGAAGCGTTCGACAGTTACTGTGTTGAGTCTGGGATCGCAAGGCATAAGACTGTAGCAGGTACCCCTCAACAAAATGGCCTAGCTGGGAGATTCAATCGAATAATCCTTAAAAGGGTTAGATGCATGTTGGTTAGTGCTGGATTGAAGAAGGTGTTTTGGGCGGAGGCTGTTTCGACAGCAGCTTATCTGATAAACAGATGTCCTTCGACTGCATTAGATATGAAGACACCTGAAGAAGTCTGGTCGGGACATCCACCTAGTATCGACAGACTGAGAGTATTTGGTTGTGTGGCCTATGCTCACATTAGGCAAGACAAGGTCGAACCTAGAGCTCTGAAATGCATGTTCATGGGATACCCTAAAGGAGTCAAAGCTTATAGGCTATGGTGCCTAGAGCCAGGTCACAGGAGGTGTATCACCAGTCGAGATGTAGTTTTCAATGAAGCTGAGATGACTTTCAAGAAAACTGATGATGCTGACGAAGAGCTGGAACAGGGAGAGATTCGTGTTGAGGTGGAGCATGTTGATGCTGAATTGCGTACCCCATATGAAGTCGAAGAAGAAGCAGAAGATGATGTCGAAGATGAGGAGACTGATAATGACTACCTACTAGCAAGTGACAGGTCGAGGAGAGTCATCAAGCCACCTCAGAGACTTGGGTATGAAAATCTTATAGCTTATGCCTTAATCTCTACAAGTGAGGTTCTCGACGAAGAACCTAGAGACTATAAGGAAGTTATGAAGAGTCGAAAGAAGACTGAATGGCTAAAGGCCATGGATGATGAGATGAAATATCTTCATGATAACAACACATGGGAACACATCAAGAAACCTGTTGGAGCCAGGTTAGTCAGCTGTAAATGGATTTTCAAAGTTAAGGAAGGAATCGAAGGAGTGGCGTCGAAGAGATACAAAGCAAGATTAGTCTCTAGGGGGTTCACTCAGAAAGAAGGTGTCGACTTCAATGATGTGTTCTCTTCTGTTGTGAAGCACAGGTCCATTAGAATGTTGCTTGCCATGGTGGCACAATTCGACCTTGAACTGGAACAGATGGATGTGAAGACTGCGTTCTTGTATGGTGATCTAGATGAAACAATCCTGATGAGGCAACCTGAAGGGTATGTCAAAAAGGGGAAGGAAGATTATGTGTGCAAACTGAAGAGATCTTTACATGGACTGAAACAATCTCTTCGACAGTGGAATAGGAGATTCAACAAGCTCATGGCACGCATAAGTTTCATTAGAAGTCAGTTCGACCACTGTGTTTACTTCAGATTTCGACCTGGTAATTCATTTGTTATTTTGTTGCTTTTTGTGGATGATATTCTAATAGCAAGCAACAATGTCGAAGATGTAATGAGGGTGAAGGCTGAACTCAATAAGGAGTTCGACATGAAGGATCTGGGAGATGCGTCCAAGATTCTTGGGATTGACATCCGAAGAGATAGAAAACAGTCGGAATTATGCTTATCTCAAGAGGCATACCTCCGGAAGATTCTCGAAAAGTATGGTATGTCGAATTTAAAGCCTGTTGTGACTCTGACAAACCCTCAATTCAAGCTGAGTATAGATCAGTGTGCCAGTACTGATGTCGAAAGAGCTTATATGAATAACATTCCATATGCTAATATAGTGGGCTCTTTGATGTATGTTATGGTCTGTACTAGACCTGACATAGCATATGCAGTAAGTCTTGTAAGCAGGTACATGGCGAATCCTGGAAAGGCTCACTGGTAAGCATTGAAGTGGATTTTAAGGTACATAATTGGGTCTCTGAATAGAGTCCTAATTTATGGTGGAGCCTTAGGTGAAGATAGTAAAGCAGCCATCGAATAATATGTCGACTCTGATTATGCAGGTTGTATGGATTCTAGAAAATCTATTTCTGGATATGTGTTCACTATGTTTGGGACAACAATAAGTTGGAAAGCAACACTTCAGAAGGTTATTGCCTTATCAACCATTGAAGCGGAATATATCGCTATAACTGAAGTTGTAAAGGAAGCATTGTGGCTTGAAGGTTTTGCAAATGAGCTCAAATTTCAAGGTCCAATTATCACTGTTAAATGTGATAGTCAAAGTGCAATACACCTGTCGAAGAATTCAGCCTATCATGAGCGAACCAAGCACATTGATGTGAGGCTGCATTTCGTCAGAGGGGTAATCGAGCGTGGAGAAGTCCAAGTGCTGAAGATTTTGACAGATCATAATGCTGCTGATATGATCACCAAGACGTTGCCTAGTTGCAAGTTTTTCCACTGTATGCAGTTGATAAAGCTGCATGAAGAAAACTAGTATATTTCTTGAGGATATAGAGTTAGATCCAAGGTGAAGATTTGTGAGATATTGGATCGAACTCTAGTTGTAGCATGCCGTCAAAGTCCGCTCACATGTTGTTGTCGAAGACCTACATGCTGTAGTCGAATTGTGTTCTAATTTGTAGGATATCGAATTGGGCCTTGTGTTATGGATCTAATTGTTTAAGTTAGCTTGTACCCTAAGTTAGCTTGTAATGGTTAATTGTTAAAAAATCCATTAGTTTAGTATGTTAGGTTTCTTATAAATAGCATACTAGTATCTCTTCCTAAGGTATGACAAAACCTTATTAGGTTTAGAGAGGTTAATGATTGGTATTCACTTGTAATCTTTGAACCCTATTGAGAAAGTGAATAGTAAAACAGATTTAACCAATTCTCCATTCTTCTTCCTCTTTTCTCTTCCTTTGTGAACCCTAATAGAGTTTCGTTTGTTTATTCAAGTTTTTCCCTTCTTTTGTACCCTTGTGAATTTCTTGGTGTTCAAGAAACCAAATATACTTTGTTATTCCGGTATCGTTTTTCACAACAATAGCAACAAACTTTTTCATGAAAAGTTGTGTTAATCTGGTAGTTGCACCTTATGACCACGTACCCAATCATTATAGGGTCTCTGAATAGATAGTTACAACTTTTGGCCATTTATTTTGTTAATTTAACCATTATCATTTATCAATTTAATATTTTAAAAATTTCTGCAACATAATTTTTATTTGGTCCTGATTGATTTTCTTAATACTCACAGACTGAAGATGAACTGGATTTACCTGCTGTCCCTCTGGCATCCCTACGCGGTTGAAGAATCCTTTTTTATTTGATTGGCGTAGCTGGTGCGTACGTACACGAGCAAGACCCTGTAAAGTTGTGCAGAATTTGATAACATTGATTTATACAGTAATTTCATTGCCATTATTTGTACGAAAGCACAATGACACGGGGAAATGGAAAAAAATATTACTGGTGTTTGGCATAAACTTAAAAATCGCAGTTAATAGTTATGGTCAGTAAAATGTGTACACTTTCGTAATACCAATTTTATTGTGCGAATCATTAATTTTTTTTTTTCAGATTTATTAATTTATTTAATATTGATTATTATCTAAACCAAGACAGTTTATGTCAGTTTACAGATGATTTAGTTATGTTTTTTCTTTCTTTCTATATTACCTTTGAAGTTTTGTTGGTACACCCAATGAAAATTTGTTACATTTGTATATTTACAAGTGGAGTAAGCTTTTGAATACCACTTGTTAGTTTATTGTTTCGTGTGACTAGCTATTTTTGGGTTATGGCAGAGGACAAATGTCTAAGCCAAGTTGGCTAAAATTTTCCAAAAATGTTCAACTTTTTTTATGGTTGTTTGAGATGAGGGTTTTCAATTAAGTTATTAGTTTAAAATCTTTTTATTATCATGCTTCGCTCGAACTGATGCAGAAAGCAGAGTTGAAAATGTTTTTATTATCATGATTCTCTCGAATATTTTTCTCCGAGACCCTCGCGGGCATCCTTCACCACTGGACTTGTTCTACTATAACTTTTAAATCTTAAATGTTTATAAAATTTTTTAGATCCATTTAATGTCACACTATTTTATTCATATTTTCAAAATCTTTAGTTTTTGAAAAAAATATAAACAGTAAGAACTAACTACTAATTATTTGCCATAAGTGAATTGGTCATAATTTTGATTTTCAAGAGCTACTTTTAACCTCCATTGATTATTTAAATACTACTCTCCTTCCCTTGTAGAAAATAAGGTATTATTTTGAGAATTTCTAAACACACCACCCAACCTTCTAAGGCATCATGCGCGCTGACGAAAATATATTTGTGTTCAGGATTTGCAAATCCGGACGCACATTTTTTTCTTTTTAAATTTTTCAGTTTTTTTCGGATGTACACATCCGGAAGAAATTCGTATTTGCAAATCCGGAATAAATCCTGATACAGAACACCAAAAATCCAACACTGTTTCTCACATTCGATGTCGTCAATGATCTCGCCGATGGAGATGTCCCTCATTACCTTAAACGTGCGACCGCGTGTTTTACCGTCGGTGTAGGAGACACTTGCGACATACCAACAGAACTTGATATCATACAATTGAGACATTTAGAGTTTGTGTGAATGATATCAAATGAAACCCCTAATTTATAGAAAAGTTAGGGTAAAGTTATTTCTGCCTAAGTTTGTTCCGGATGTGCAGATCCGGACAAACTCTACAAATATTGGTTCCAGATGTGCACATCCGAAAATTTCTCGGATCTGCAAATCAGAATATTTTACTGATACATTTCTCAAACAGAATTGACTATGTTATGCAACCAATTGGAATGCTTTCATTGCAATAAAATTCATAAGTGTATTTAAAAGGCATATGAATAAAAATTCAATATATTTCACTTCAAAAATGTACATTTTGTCGTACGATTATACAAAAGAGTTAAAACAAAAATCTCCGTCTAAATCTATCGGAGCTTGACCTTTCGACTTTTCCACATTTGATGCCTTTTCAATTGCGTTCAATCTTTCGAATTCAAGCATTCTTTCAACAAAACTATCCGGCCACGACTCGGCAATTGCGGTTGCATGCGTCGCCCATTGCGGTGATTTAGGTGGTATGGGGCATCCAGGTTTCAAGATAACTTGTACAAAATGTCTTGATTTCGCAAGCCATCTGATACACATGATGCGATCATTTAGATTGGACGGTGGTGCGGTGTGGAGTGGAAAAAAGGTTTCCGAAAAACTGTATCGCGTCAAGTCAATACACACTATATCGTAAGCACATGCGATAAGATGACCCATCTCGGGGAAGCTCATCCATTTCGATACCGGGGCCGGACCACTCAACCACGGAACAAGTGACTCGTAAACCTTGTCATATTTTTCTTAATTTTCATAGAGACGCAAGTATGCTTATTTATGCGTCTCCAACTCTAGGATAAGTTGATGACGGACAAGTGCATGACCTTCCTCTCCTTTACCGAGTAGAGCCGACACGGCTCGGTAACCTAAATTACCATCCCCTACAACATCGATGATACCGTCGATATGCTTGTGCATAAAAACCGGCATCTCGTCGATAAAGGAAATTATACGTGGAGTCGGTGTCGGAAGAGATGCATTTGGAGTCGGAACCGGTGTCGGAGCCAGTTTGGTAATGCGAGCTCCTTTCATGACACTTTGTAGAGATTTAGGAGTCGGTGAGTCCGGAAAGAGTTTGTCAACGTGCTCATAATATGAAGGAAACCGAGTTGTCGAGTTGTCGTTCGGTGTAGACTTTAACTTCTTCGGAGCACCCTTTGTCTTAACCGGTTGAGACGGGGGTATCATTGCGGTTGTTTCGGGGAAGGCAATCTTCCTCAACTCTTCTTTGATGTGTAGCTTCATGTTGTCATCGGCCTTCGAGAATCTCACTTGAATCGCTTCCAATTCGGCTAAAATAGAGATATCCGGTTTATCTCCTTCCTTACAACCATCATCATCAAAACTAAGTCTCATCCAATGAGGGCAAACTTCGTCAATTTATATTGGCTCACTTAGTTTCAACTTTGTAGCAATAACACAAGCACACGGAAGACCGTAGGTTTTCACAATAGTGCAACCACACTTTGCGCTATCGGAACCTACCATTTCGGCTCGGTTGGCCTCGTGAAAAATATAGCCCAACCCCGCCCGAGACATGTTGTCGATCAATTGAGAGTAAAGAAAGTTACCTTTAAACCAATGTTCCAAAACCGTAATGCTCCGACCAAAAGTGGTTTGTATGTCGTTGTGTTGGTTTTAAATCATGAGATGCACAGAGTCCCAATCTCGACATAAATCCCCCTTGCTATTACCCAATCAATTCTTCAAAGTAGCATGTGCCGACTCAACTCTATTGGTGGTAGTGTTTCCAAGATGTCGTACATTATCGGTCCACGCACAAACAATCTTTTCTTTCACTCGATCAAGAATGGTGGATTCAACATATTTCAACAAAGAGGGGTACTTTTCGCACACTTTCCGGAATTTCATGACCGAATCGGCATATAATTCCTTTGTTGAAGAATTTAGAATATGAGTCCATGCATTCATTATTTTTTCTACAATGACACCCGACTTGACCACTTTTCCATCTTCCGACTCCACTTGTTTCGCACCCACCGCAGTCTTAACCCGACTTCGCACATTCTTTGTTATGTGAAATCGACAAAGCAGTGCATTGGAAGAAGGAAAGACCTTTGTAACCACATTCATCAAAGCGTTATCGCGGTCCGTAACAATTGCTTTTGGCATTTGAACATGTTTCTTCAAAAGTGACCGACACGTCTCCAATGCCCACGTAAAATTGTCCTCTTTTTCGCACTCCAAAAAGGCAAAACCAACGGCATATGTCTTATCCGTAGACGTAACACCAACCATCTCAAATAATGGAAGTCGATACTTGTTCGTCTTGTAGGTACTATCGAGAATGAGCACTGTCGAGAACGTGTTGAACAACTTTATGGAATCCGGATGAGTCCAAAAAATATTTCAGACCGTAATTCCATCATCGCGATATCTGTACCGAGACACGTAATCGTTATCATCCAACAATTTCAACAGTTTTTGCATCTCACTTCTATCTCCCCTAATTGCCTTGTTCGTCTGATACCGAATGTTATACACTTGCTTTATATTTGCTACATTGTCGGGTTCCTTCCGTTTCGACGTGGCAAGTATATTTTTTGGTTGGACAAGATTCAAGGTCATGTTGGCAATACATGTCTTCTCTTCCGCCTTGAGCCGACATACACTTGGATGGCCTTGAAACTTTGAGCACATTTCGTGATTATGTATACCACAACGAACGATAAATCTCCATTTCTTGGAAGCTAACATGTAACCACCAATCTTAAAAGGGCACTCACATTTTTTAGTACCGGTCTCGTCTTTTTTTAACTTTCGTAGAGGTACTTGATATTTGCCGTTTCTTTCGCACCCCAAAATTACAAAAGCCTTTCTTCTTTCCGAACCATTATCCGATCTTCTGATATTTATACCGAAGCCAAGCTCGATAGCGGTCCTACGAATGTATGCGAGCATGCTTTCACGATCATCAAACTCTTGCTTGTTATTAAAGTCACCGCCGACATCAACCGACTTAACGATAATCCCTTCATCTTTCAGGAAAATCGGCAAAACTAATTCTTTTGACATATTATCGGGGTGCACCATATCTATTTATAAACAATAATAGAACAATAAGTATGTATAAATAAAACATATTAAAAATTGCTCAAAATTAAAACTAATTAGTTCCAGACACTTTTTCGGATGTGCACATCCGGAAGTAGCGTAACTTGTTTTTTCCAAAAAAGTAGATTGATAATGTGAGCAATGTAGTGGCTGAAGTTGAATATTTATCTGAAATTCAATCTTCTCTTGCTCCCTTTGATTTGTTGCACCAAAAAGTTGAAGTTTTTGAGTGAGAAATGGTATTGATGAAGTAGGGTTTTTTGGGTTGGTGAGGGTGAGTATGGAAGAAGAAAGGTTGAGAACGGGAAGGGGGGAGTGATCATGCAAGTTCAAATATATCATCAATGTTTTTGGATATGCAGATCCGGAGGCCTTCCGGATATGCACATCCGGAACAATTTTTTTTGTTTAAGGTCACAGTGCGTCCGGATGTGCACATTCGAAATCAAAGAGCATACGAGAAATTTCACGCGGTGTCTAAAAAAATTGAGCGGTGCATTAAAAAACTCATTATTTTTTAAGGCATAATCTGAATACAAACATTGTTTAAATATGTAGCAAGCAGCCAGAAGCATTCAATATAAACTTAGCCTAAATATACAATTGAGGTTAAAATTATGACAGATACATTTATAGTCTACACCAGCTATTGACTTCAAAAACATCATGAGGCATACGTAATGCACATACGTTTAAACTACGTACCATCACCACAAAGCAAGTTGACATTTTATTCCTCTTCTCTATATTTGCACATTGCAATTTATATTCAATTGACTCACATAATTTACATAGCTCTCTCTCTCTTTTTCATCATCATAGCCTTTTCCAACAGACAAGAAAAAACCATGAACAGCACTAATAATTCTGATAACAACCCTTCAGAGAACTCAAATATGTTAACATATTATTATCTTGGAATGTCTTTTGGTTTTATTTTTCTAATGATGTTTATAGCTCTAGTTTCAAGTTACTGTAATCACAGAAACTGGCAAAATTGGTTTCAATCTAGTGGCAGGAATTCCAACAGAACAGTGATCTCGACGGAGAGAGATCATACCGAGTTGAATATTGAAATTTCTGAGGAAGAACAAGATGTTATCCTGAATAGTTACCCCATTTTGTTGTATTCACAAGTCAAACTTCATAAAGCTGATTCAACATCACTCACTTGCTCAATATGTTTGGGAGATTATAAAGATTCAGAGTGGTTGCGACTCTTATCTGATTGTGGTCACTTTTTTCATAAGGAGTGTGTTGCTAAATGGTTTAGGCTAAACCACTCATGTCCCATGTGTCGGAGCTCGCCACTTCCAACGCCCATTGCTCAAGTTACACCCTTGTCAACTACACATGATTTAGTAGTACAAACTCTAAATTGTTAGAACTTTAGAAGTCTTATCTATGACTATAAATCTATAATGTTGTTTTATATATGGTTTTACATGTAATATGGGTTGCTCGAATTTGGTTAAGTCTGAACTTTGAGGCTTGCAAGTACATGAGTTGTGACATTCTCTTCTCTCTACATTTTTCATGTGTACTTTCATTTTTTCAAAAATATTCGGTTTTTCTAAGATTTAAACGTATTTTTAGTGTTGGAATTCTAAAATTTAAGTACCGCAAAGTAGTAAACATCAAACATCAATCAACATAAACATTTTATAAAATAAATTCAACAACAACAATATAAATATAAACTAAAAGCATCAATTAAACACAAATCAAATCATTGTTGAAACAAACTAGTTTCTTTATCATGTTCAACCCTGATAAATAAAAACATATAGTATGAATTTTTTTTTAACTACGGTAGTGTCTAACTCGACTGGTTCTTTAGAACAGTTCCGACTAAATATTGTCTTTTTGAAATTGCATGTTGATGAACCGAACACATTTATTTGATCCAATTGACGTAGGACGATACTCAATACTAACCACTCATCTTGTATCGCAATAGTTGAGACGACCATTTGGTCCTTCAAATTACTTCATGCAACATTGACATTCACCTTAAACAATTGGATTTCTTCCTATTGAGTAAACTGCACCTAAGTTAGAGCTTTTTTTTTTTTTATTGAGTTTGGGTAGAGTTAATTATTATGTGTTGTGAAAGAAATAAAGAAAAAATACATCAATTTATACAAAAATTTTATGCAATGTAGTCTAGAAAAGATTTTCAGTGTGTTAAACACCATGTCACAACCTGTGAATGTGATATAAAACACTATGAAAATGTTGTGAATTCTATAACCCTAATGTATAATCGACATATTTTACATATTTGAAATCTATAATCTAAACTAAAACCAACAATCTATTTCATTAGAGTTTGAGCAGTTCTATAATTCTAACTCACACTTTATAACAAAGTACATGTTTTTCATATATTTAAATAAGCACTTTACACAAACACCATCAATTAACCATAACATAACAATACAAATTAATATTATAAAAATAATACTCAACAAAATACATAATATTAAATTATACATTATATATAATGTACATAATATCTACTACAAACAAATACATAATATAAAAATATCCAACAAAAATACATAATATATAATACATCCTACTGTGATCCCATCCTCCTCAACCTCTTATACAACAAGGCATTTTGAGTCTCCATGAAAATGTAGTACAAAACATTATTAACTCCTTTAAATCCCCACCAAACAGTATTCTAACATCAATATCTTGGATACACGATAAACTTAGCTACATACCATACTCTGTCGCTACCTTTACAAGTGCTTCCTCCTCATATGATCTTATAATTCAATTCCTTCAAGTGTGGACATCAAGTAAATAAACATGCATGAGCTCCTTTATTCTTTTCAACTTTTTGATCACTATTCTCTTGGCAAGATGCAATCAAATAAACCATCAACTCCACCGTTTCAACTTTGATATTGCATTTAGAAGACTTTCTAAGCTGGGAAGACACAGTGGATACGACACATCATCCAATGTCACTATCATCTTCCTAATAAATATATGAAAGTTGTTGGTCCTTGTGCCATTTCTCATAAAACTAGTAAATAAGGCATGACCAATGGACTGTAATCCAAGACAGAGAGGTCTTTCAAGTCAGGGCCACTGATAGCATCATCAAACCATCTTTCGTTGGTAATATTCAACCAAGTTTTTTATTTTTGTTAACGCCAATAAATGGTTCTAGCATAATAGTATGACATCCATGTCATATTTGTTAATACATGAGACACTTTTAATTAGTAGAAAAAGAGAGAAAATAAGAAGAATATTATTGAATTGGATTGTTAAAACTGAATTATAAAGTATTTATTTATACACCTAAATAATTTGACTAAAATAACAAACTCTAAATAACTTTGGATTTGCGTTAACACAACTTGAATTATATTTAAATATTAAATCAAATCAAATCAAATCTAATATTTCAACATACCTCTCATAATCCAAGTTGTTGAACCTATACTAATCATAGTCGATCTGAACTATTCCTAATTTCTCTCTCAAATTCAGGAATCTGTCGATCTTAAATCCTTTGGTGAAAATGTCGGCCAACTGTGCTTCACTTGAGCAGTGTCTAACTTCAAGTTCAACTCGATTTACCTTTTCCCTTAAGAAGTGAAATCTAGTTTCGATATGCTTACTCCTTCCATGCAGAACTGGATTCTTCGCCAGATTTATGGCAGACTTGTTGTCGATTTGCAACACTAGAGGTTTCTTCACTTCGACTTTCATTTCTTCAAGTACTGATCTGATCCAAATTGCTTGACATGCAGCATAGGATCCTGCTATATATTCCGCTTCACGTGATGATAGTGCCACCACAGGTTGTTTTCTCGAGCACCATAAAATTGGGGCACCAAAACTTGAAAGAAATATCCAGTGGTGCTTCTTCGATTTTCCTTATCTCCGCACCACTCAGCATCTGAATAACAAGTAACCATAGCTTCTTTGCTTTCAGAGTCTCGTCAAAATAAAATCTCATAGTTTGTCGATCCTTTTAAGTATTTCAGGATTCTTCTTGCAGCCTTCATGTGTGACACCCTTGGTTCACTCATATATCTATTCACTAATCCGACTGAGAAACATATATCAGGTCGACTATTGCACACATATCTTAGAGATCCGACAATCTGTTTGAACAAAGTTGCGTCGACTTTGTCTTGCTCTTCATGCACTACAAGAAATTTGCCATATACCAACGACAAAAATCCGTTGGTAAAAGTCCAAAAACCGTTGGTAATGGTCAAAAAACCTATACCAACGGTGGTTTGCTTCCGTCAACTATAATTCACTATACCAACGGAAACTTTCTGTCCCAATATCTTATACCAACGGAAATTTTCAAGGGTTGGACAAACCTCTGGGGCTATAGCAACGACTTATTACACTATTTTATAACTTTATCCACCACGTATTTCTGTTGGTATAAGATGAAATTAACCGTTAGTATATGTCTCTTTTTTACAAATATTTCTTTTTTATAATTAATATTTTTTAATAATCAAATTTTAGCAATACTTTCTATATGCACCACACAAAATTAAAAGCAACATCAAAGATAATTTTAATTATATTGTCAAAATAGTAAGTCTTACAAAAATATCAAAATAATAAAGTAATGTCAACAAAAATACACAAAAACATATCTAAAATAAAAGAAATTTCCAATCTTCCTCTCTTTCATCTTCATCTATTCTTTTTGTACACGATAAACTCAGTAGTAAAATAACAACTCATTAGCTGCATCTTAAATGTCCTTGGTCTTCCACAAAGATGGTAACTTCTGGGGTTTATTTCACCAGCTATAGCTAAATTTGGTTTGCAACCATACGTATCTGCACAAAGGAGTAATAACAAAATTTAAGAAAATTTATCATAAATAGAAATGTAAAATTTACAAGGATGGTCAACACTGTTTGTTCAAGTCTAAATTTCCCATGTCAAAATACATCACTAGAGAACTATAGAATCATAAATTAGGAATCTACAAATTCTAACAATCAAATTAAATCAGAAGTAGATCAATACATCTTACTGGCCATGTGGGTCAAGTACGTGGCACGGTTATGGAAAACACAAGTGTTTTTTCAGTTCAACAACACTATGAAGTATAGGAAGATGGTCTGCAAAATGCATACCCGAAAAGTTCGAGTACCCTTAAGTCATTTTTTCAACTCTTTGAGCATTGAATCAAGTAGTTGCAGCTTGCTACATACTTTTATTCCAACGTTCAGATACTCTACTTATTCAAGGCCTTGACTAGTAGAGTTTACACAGACTGATCAATAACATAGGGATGATTACAACACTGTTGAGAGGCACCACAATAGAAAAACGAAACCATTAAGAAAATTTAGAGACACTTGACAGCTTTGGAGTTAATTGAAAAGGTATAGGAATACCATATCAGCTTTGGAGAAAAATTTCGCGGTAAGTTAGCATAACTTTTGCCATGCTCTGAACCGGAACGTCATTGAAATGAATTCATATTTCTAGAGATATAATAAAGTTCACTTAATTGAACTCACAATATGATGGATGGTAAATTCTTTTCTAAGAAGAAAAGTGATATATTTGGTTCATCATGTAACTGTGTTTCTAGATAGTAGTAATTAAAATCGGTTGTATGCTTTGGATTGCAACTTACCACCAATCTGGTACACATTTAATAACTTCAACTGCTGGTGGTATGCCACATTAATTTGCCATTCCTATAAGTTTATCATTACCACTGTTAATATACTTTATTATTACCACTGCTAATATACTTTATCATTATAGTGAATTTTAAAACTTGGGAAATATGCCTTTATCAATTATATGAATTTATATCTAAAGCATTTCTATAATGTTCAATGTTCACTCATAATAGACAAAATCAATCTCATACTATAATTTATGGGATATGATATGGTATTTAAACATTGTTGTAATTTTCACAGTTAAGTTAACCTATATATTTCACATGTCCAATTTCAATGTTTTAAGGATTCTGTTACCAGGTATTAAAGCCTTCAGGTCCAACAAAGGAGCCAGCTAGAAGATATCTAATAATGACCTGCCATAAAATACTTTCAAGTAATTCTACATCTACAATTCAATAGAAGCTATAATGAAATAGATCCTAAGATCACATTTTTCAATAATGAAGCTTGGAAAAAGAATATTCATACCGGTTGTCCAGCAAAAGCAAATGCAACACCACCACAAGTTGCCGAAACAATAGCAACTACTAAGTTTGAAAAAAGTTCTATTTTCCAATCCCTGTATCGTGAGGATTAGTGCATTCAATATAGTTTTATGCATAACCAATCTTTGAATAACTATGACAGCTATTATAAACAATACTTCATCTTCTTATTAGGAAATAAATAAAAACATAGATCTCACCGACAATTGTGTCGAATGGGAGAGCAACAATAGCATTGAAGACAAGAAAGCAAAATGTCAGAAACAAAGGTCCACAAAAAAGGCATCCCGCCAATAGCAGATTCTGAACCTGTCATGATAGAAGGAAGGTGATGAAATCACAAATGACTTAAAACAAGTACAAATTTAATGGATACTTAACCAAATTGCAAACAAATGCAAGTCAATACACAATTTGTACCTTCAAGTTGACAATAGAATGAGGTTGTAGTATAGCCATCATCAATTCTTGAAGTAAGTGCATATATGACAACAAGTGTAGTGAACAGAGCCTCGCGGTTGAGAGAGACAGAGAAATATTATGATGAGTTTAGACACGGGAATATAATATTAAACTTTCTAACAACCTGCTACATAACAAACAACAATATGCCTTTAAAAGAGACAATAATAAAGGATGGATGCAGCAGACCTGTTCCTGACATGCTTGCAGAAGACAACAATAGGCAATTAAAGAGATAATAGTAAAGGAAAGACGCAGCATACCTGATCTAGACATGCTCGCAGCAGACCAATCAGCCCCATGCCACCCAAACTGCAATCGAAAACTAATAAAATGGCACTAGATTGATTATAAGCAAGCTTCAATACCCAGAAATTCAAATGAATCAATATATTCCTATCTTCTTGTATCAAAATTCAAAATACCAAGCATGAATCCTTCAAATTAAAAAGACATAGAATAATAGCACCTTTGCTTTATGCAGTTTATTGCTGAATATAAGATACTTCTAGAGCGTATTATCTTGAGTTTCCAAGAGCAGCTTGCATTGCATTTCAGCCAATGATCACATAATCACAAGAAAAACATCTAAATGAAAAAACAATATCATAACCTATAAGTGTGATCAATTATTGAATATTCATTTATAATAATACAAAAGTCTACAACTTCCCAACAAAACCCTAAAACTGGGTAAAAAAATAGATAAATTCAGTGACAAATGAACACTACTCAAAAGAAAGGAAAAAAAAATTAATACTAACCTACCTCAACAATGTTACCAACAAGGTAGGGAAGAGTCTTATTGAGCATAATTTCATCTTAATTCTCTTTAATCTTCAATTTGTAAGATTCTGATTCCTGACTTGTTCTCTGTAACTTTTCCTACGGGCACAGTAGAAACAATTCAACCAAAATTGAAAAAACATGATACAAGTATTGAAAAGAGAGAAGATAAAGGGAGTCTTGAGGATCATTGTTGAGAAGATGAGAAGATCTAACACTGATTAGGGTTTTGGTGAGAGAGGCGCATGAGAATGGTTTCTCAAATATTTACTTTAATGATGATTTATTAAAAAAAAAAACTGAAAGCTATATTTCTCAAATATTTCTTTTGTAAGTATATTTCTCAAATGTTTCATTTGTAATTATAAGTCAGTGGGGTTAAGAATGAGGAATTTTTTATTTGTTATTAGAGAGGTAAAAAACAAAAAACAAAATTAAAAGAGGGTGAAAAATTGAGCGCTTTTGAAGAAAATTGGGCGTCTTTTATTTTATTTCAGACCATATACCAACGGTTAGCTTGTAATTTCGGTCTTTAAATGCTATCTATACCAACGTTTTTTTTACGGTCACTAAAAGTGTCCGTTGGTATATGGCAGATTTCTTGTAGTGATGCTTCTCCAACTTTAAATTTGGTTCGATAGGTGAAGATGTAGGAGTCGAATAATCCATTCTGAATCTCTTGAGCAACTCTTTGACATACTTTCTTTGATGTAGCACCATGCCTTACTTCGACATTTGAAATTCCATGCCTAGGAAGTATGATAACTTTCCCAAATCCGATATTTCAAATTCCTTCTTCATCAGCTCTTTGAACTTCGACAAGTTCGTCAGGCTATTTCCATTTACTAGCAAGTCATCGACATATAAACAGATTATTGTTATATCTTGTGCCACAACTTGAACATAGATACCATACTCAAATTTGCATTTTACGAATCTCAATTCGACCTAGTATGAGTCGTTCTTCTTGTTCCATGACCTAGGTGCCTGCTTGAGACCATAAAGAGTTTTGTGCAACTTGTATACTTTATCTGCTTCCTCCTGAATCTCAAACCCAGGAGGTTGTGTGGCATACACCTCTTCTTCTAAAGGTCCATTCAAAAATGATGATTTCACATCTAAGTGAAATGTTGACTAGCCTTGCTTGCATGCCAAGGCTACCACTAGTCGAATAATTTTCAATCTTGCGACATGTGAAAATACTTCAGAGTAGTCGAGTCCTGCTCTCTAGAGAAATCCTCGAGCTACCAATCTCGCCTTATGCCTTGCTATCGACCCATCAACATTGTGCTTCAACTTGAACACCCATTTTCCTTCAATAGCTTTTGTATGAGCTGGGAATTCGACTAACTCCCATGTGTTGTTTCTTTCAATTGCTTGTAACTCTTCAACCATAGCAGACTTCCATTATTTATCTTTGAAGGTTTCGCTATAGTTGATTGGTTCACCACCTTCAAGCAAAGCAAAATGGACTAGTTATCCATCTATTGTGACTTCATCATCACCAACGACTTCATAGTCTTGAAGTCTTGCTGGACGAGCTCTAGTTCTTTGAGGTCTCTGATTTGTGCCAGCCATATCCTCTTCAACTTCGATTGTGTCGAGAATGTCAACAACTGTTTCGACTTCTTCTTCGACTGGGGTATCAACAATGTCTTCGACTTCGACATCATTACTTGCTTCTTCGAAACCATAGCTCATCAGTGGCTTGTCAACGACATTACTAGAATTCCAATCCCGAGCATAATTTTCATCAATCACAATGTCTCGATTCATCATAATCTTCTGATTAATTAGATTGAACAACCTGTATGCTCCAATCATATGATATCCTACCAGAATCATAGGTTCACTCTTATCATCAAGCTTCCTTCTCCTAGCGTCAGGAATATGCTTGAAGAAAATAGAACCAAACACCTTCAGATGACTCACTGATGGTCGTTTTCCACTTCACACTTCTTCAGGAACCTTGTTCTTCAGCTTCTTGGTAAGGCATCTGTTCAGAATATAAACAACAGTCAAAACAGCTTCTCCCCATAAGGACTTTGGAAAATTCTTCTACTTCAGCATGCATCTCGCCATGTCCAATATGGTCCTATTTCTTCTTTCTGATATTCCATTATGTTAAGGAGTATAAGGAGCAGTTATCTCATGATCAATACCATGTTCTGCACTGAATGCTTCAAATATCTTTGATGTGTATTCGCCACCTCCATCTGTTCGCAGAACTTTAATTTTCTTTTCATCCTGGTTTTCAACAAGTATCTTGAATCTCTTAAAGATTTCAAATACTTCGTCCTTTCGTTTGATCACATAGATCCAGAGCTTTTGGTTGTACTCATCGACAAATGAGACGAAATACCTATTTCCACCAATGGTATGCTCTTCAAAAGAACCACATACATCTGAATGTACAACTTCGAGTATGCAAGATGATCTCATTGGCATAGTCGAAACGAAAGACTTCTTGGACTGATTTCCGACTAGACAACCTTCACAGAGTTTGTTGGGCATCTCAAGACTTATTATACTAGTTACTATATCTTGAGTGATCAGTTGATTTAGCGACCTAAAGTTCAGATGGCCAAACCTTAAATGCCATAACCAACTCTTCTTGTGGTCGACAACTGTTTTCAGATATTGTACCTCAGTCAAATTGATCATGGTCTTAAATGTTCTATTCTTTGACAGAGGAGATTTCAAGACCAAGTTATTCTAGATGTCAAAAATTTCTAAGGCTTCATCTTTCATAACCACAGAGAACCCCTTTTCGACCAGTTGTTCAACACTTAGCAGATTGCACTTCATTCCAGGGACATAGAGTACATCTTTGATCAAGGCATTTGCTCCATTACTCATTTGAATAACTATGTTGCCAGTACCTTCTGCTGGCAACGACCTATTATCGTCAAGTTTCACCTTACTCTTCTTCGACTCGTCGAAATCTACTAACCATGTTCTTTTACCAGTCATGTGATTTGAACAGCCTGAGTCGAGGAACCAGATCTTGGATTCGACATGGTTATCTGCAACTGCAACCATAACCACTATATCATCAGAATCATCTGAATCTTGACGTGCAAGGTTCGCTTCTTCATCCTTGCCTTTTGTCGAACCCTTGTCTTTCCTGTGCCAATAATGCTTGGCCAAGTGACCATACTTTTCACAGTTATAACAATGCACGCCTCTTTTCTCTACTTTGTCTTTCTGATAGGAATTTCCTTCTCCTCTTTTCGAGGATTCAGAATTTCTATCATCAATCTTATTCTTGTGAGGATTCGACTAAGACTTCTTGCCCTGAGTCTTGTCGATTTTGCCTTTGAACTTGTTGGAACCACCATTCTTCTTCCACGATTGCGCTTGTAATGCTTGTATCGAGTCTTGAACTCCTTTCCTTTTGACAATCCTAATCTCATACGCTTCCAACGAACCAACCAAATCTTCCAGTTTTAGGGTTTCAAGATTGTTGGATTCTTGAATAACTACGATAACGTGATCAAAGTGAGAGGTCAACGCACGCATTACCTTCTAAACTATCATCTTATCAGTTATGGTTTCACCACAACCCTTCATGAGATGGACGCGTTTCTGCACCTTCGACACATAGCCTGCAATCTTTTCATCTTCTCCCATTGACAATAATTCATATTGTCGTCGCAAAGTTTGCAACTTGACAACCTTAACTTTCTCTCCTCCTTCATAGTACTTCGACAAAATATCCCACGCCTCCTTCGCTTATTCAGCATGAGTGATTTTGTCGAAGTTATCTACATCAACCGCCGATTGAATGTAGAACGTTGCCTTACAATCCTCCTTCTTTGCGTCCTTGTGAGCGATTTTCTGTGTTTCCGTTGCATTTTCACCAAGCGCAGAAACGCCATTAGTAACCACTTCTAGGGTTTCATGAAAGCCAAATAGAGATTGCATCTATTTTCTCCATCGAAGCCAATTCTTGCCATCAAGAGTTGGAAGAGAGTTTGGTAAATTTCTGTTACCATTCATCTTTGTAGCGATTGATAAAAAACAACCCACGATCCCGAAAACACGATCTCTGATGTGTGATTCTTGAAAGCACGATCAAGAATCTAACTGAAGCTCTAGATACCAATTTGTTAGTGCGTGAGGCACTTTTAGTGATGAGAGAAAGAGAGAGAATAAGGAGAATATTATTGAATTAAATTGTTAAAATTGAATTACAAAGTGTCTATTTATACGCCTAAGTGACTTGACTAAAATAACAAACTAATAACAAACCCTAAATAAATTTGGGCTTTGGCTAACACAACTTGGATTATATTTAAATATTAAATCTAATCAAATCAAATCTAATCTAATATTTCAACAATATTGGCCTCCAAGATATGACTCCTAAGACTGTTGTGGCTCATTTCACTCTACCTACATCTTATTAAACCTCAGGCTTTTCTAGACGTGGCTCGAATGGTTCCCTTCCCTAAATTCTCTTCTTAGCTGTGTGAAGATGGTCTCATCTATTTGGCTTGGTTTTGATTAAGACAAGTGTATCTCAAAGAAGAAAAAGATAAAAATGTTATGAAGAGTAATCAATGGAAAACAAATGGAAGAATCAGAATGCTCAAATTCTTTAAAGTACAAATCACTTTGAAAGCTCAAATATATCCTTTCAAAATCCATCTAAAATGTTTTTAAAGTTTGTGCATTAAACCCATTGAAGCAAAGTTGTCAAAACTGATATTTTTCAAAGAAATAACAGTGATAATTGATTACATCCCAGTGGTAATCGATTACCCGTTTAAAATTTTTGAAAATTTTAAACTTTGAGGAGTTGTAATTGATTACACCCAAGTGGTAGTCAATTATCACTTGTAGAAAGGTAACTTTCACCAAACAACATCATCATAATGCATGAAAATGCTTCATGTAACTTTTTAAAGTTGTGCATCCATTCAAAGAGCTTTTTAGGAGTGTATATAAATCACTTTACATTAGAAAACAAAATTCACCCATTTTAAATCATTTTTACACAACTCACATAATTTTCAAAGGATTCATCCTTGTCTAAAAAGTTTTGAAACTTTGCATACTTTCAACAATCATAAGAGTTTCAAAAAATTCGAGCATTCAAGTGTTATTATTTTGAATTGTGATAAAAAAAGAGAAGTCCATATTTCAAGTGTAAATTTAGAAAAGTCATCAACAAATTCTTCAACAAATTATCTACAAAGTGTGTGTTGTACTTATTCATCAAGGTTGTGGTGAAAAGTATTAGTTTAAGAAAGTAATGTTCTTTCTATTGTGTATGTGTTAGAAGATTGTAATAAAGGTCCTTGTGTGATACTTGTACAAGAATTCTAAATAGTGGAAAATCCTCCATGGGAATAAGAGGACTGGACTAGCCTTCATTTAAAGAAGGTGAACCGGGATAATTCTCTTTTGTCATTTACTTTCCGGAGACTCGGTGTCAAGTCTTTCTAGAGGATTCGATAGAAGTCCTGCCTGAAAGGTTAAAATGCTCCGCTTGATGGACTCAACATCCCCCCAGCCGGGCTACATGATACAACCTCTGAGGGACTTAGAGTTTGCAAAGCTGATAAAGCTTTTTCCTGAGGGAATCAGTATCACTTCGGGCGAGATCGCTCCCAAAAATCATGCCTAAGAGGCGCGACCTATGTCAAGCTCCGGAGACTCGGTATCTGAAAGGTTAAAACGCTCCGCTTGAGGGACCCAACATCCCCCCAGTCGGGCTACATGATACAACCTCTGAGGGACTTAGAGTTTCCAGAGTTGATAAAGCTTTTTCCTAAGGGAATCAGTATCACTTCGGGCGAGATCTCTACCAAAAATCATGCCTAAAGGGCACAACCTATGTCAAGCTCCGGAGACTCGGTATCAAGTCTTACTGAAAGGTTAAAACGCTCCGCTTGAGGGACCCAACTTCCCCCCAGTCGGGCTATATGATACAACCTCTAAGGGACTTAAAGTTTCTAGAGTTGATAAAGCTTTTTCCTTAGGGAATCAATATCACTTCGGGCGAGATCGCTCCCAAAAATCATGCCTAAGGGGCACAACCCATGTCAAGCCCCAGAGACTCTATATCAAGTCTTACTAGAGGGCTCAATAGAAGTTCCACCTGAAAGGTTAAACTGCCCCGCCTGAGGGACTCAACTTCCCCTCAGTCGGGCTACATGATACAACCTCTGAGAGACTTAGAGTTTCTAGAGTTGATAAAGCTCTCGCTTGAGAGACTCAATATCTCCTCAGGAGAGATCGCTCCAAAAAATAACGCCTAAGGGGTGGGCCTATTTAAAGCCTATAAGACTTGGTGCCAAGTCTTGCTAAAGGGATAGATAGAAGTCCCGCCTAAAAGTTTAAAAGGCCCCGTCTGGCGGACTCAACATCTCCCTAGCCAGAAAGCTCTCGAATGAGGGACTCAGTGTCTCCTCAGGAGAGATCACTCCCAAAAATCACGCCAGGCTGCATGACGGTAGATATAAAAGGCCTGAATTCCTAAGGGTCGACAAAAAAGCCTCAAAAGGGAAAACGTCAGTCCTTTGAGTACTCTCATTAATCAAAGAGAAAAACACTTCGCCCTCTATCGAAGGACTCATGTTTGAGGGACTGTGTAGTGTTATATTTGTAAATACTCTACCTTGGGTGGTAGCGTGAGATCATCCTAGGAAAGGAGCAACAAAAGTTATCTTGGAATTTTCATTTAGGAGAAAAGTTAACTAAATGATGCGTTTGGAAAATGCCAAGTGTTAGCACAAATGGGCATAAGTAGATAACAATGGTACATCGACTAGAGTGTTCCGACTGGAATATTGAGATGTGGTTTGGAAGAATCTCGAGAATAGATCTTGAGATATTGTTTGGAGGAGTTTCGGGAACAGATCTAGGTAATTACTCAACACCATGTCGAGGTTGGGACCTTCGAAGAGCTCCAAGGACTCAGAAGATTGAGGAAACCAAAGACTAAAGAAGGGACTTAGCATTATCAATAACTACCTTTGACGAACAGGAAATTACTAGTCGCTAAGAGCAATTAAGAACGTGGGATAATGGTTTTCAGCAGTTTTCAAGTATTGACGGCGTGACAGTACATCAAAAGATTAGGTTGCATGTCTTTGAAGACATGTCGATTATTTAGGAGTGAACTATTGGAAACAATTATTTTTAGTTTAGTATTGATCGTGAAGGCTGATCAGATCTTGAAATGGGCCAAGAAGAACGTTTGTGATGCTGGATGTGTGAGATGAGGAGGGGGTGTACCTGCAAGGCACTCCGATGCTAAAGTAAGAATCGGGAGAGAGAAAGGCAAGTACAAAAGTATGAGTTTCTTAGTATGATTTTGGATACCTGGCCTTCTTAAATGAGAGGGTTTTTATAATGCCCCTAGCGCGTGGCCAACGGTCCCTATTTTCGGGGCGGAATAACCGTTTCCTAAAGAATAGGTAACTGCAAAAAACTAGTCGTTATGACGGGCAGAGATGCCCAAAACTAGCCGTTGCCACGGGCAAAAGCGTAGTTCCGGGCACAGGCATCATGACTGTTCTTGGATGACGGAGCCGTGCGTAACGGGCAGGAATGCCGGGGAGGAGCAAATGACCTTGAGGTTCATCTGTCCATACATACCCGGTAGAGGGGCAGAAAGGTAAATGCTGCCCCACCTCAGCTGGACCTAGGCAATTGGGCCATTCTGGAAGCAGAAGTGGATTGGGCCATGCCTAGCCATTGGTCCAGTCTGGAACAGGAGCCCCATAAGTCGTTGCTCCCGAGCATGGGAGTGATGACTTAAGGAAAGCTCGCGGCCCCGGGGAATTCTGAAGGGGTCGTCGTCAGCCGACGAGACGAAATTTTCCTTGGATGCCCGAGGATTCTAGTGCTCGCAGGATACGTAACATTATTCAGGCTGCCCGGCATGCGGGGAGGCCAAAGTTGAGGTATTCTGAAGAGACGTGACGCCACGTGTGTCTCGAGCCTTGTGCAGCATTAAATGTGTCATGATGGCTAGGCTAGGGTCATGATGATGCCCCTAGCCGCACGTGCTCGTGCACGTGCCTTTAGATTGCTTATATATAGAGGGAAGAGTTTCTCATTTACGTTTTTCGCTTCTTTCTCCTTCCTCGTTTCTTCTCTCAGAGTTTTCAGTCTGTCGCCGTCGTCAACCGCCACGTCCACCGCCGCACGGAGCTCTCGAGCAAGCCCTTCGGCCTTCTACATCCTATTTGACCACGTAAGTCACTTGTTTCCAGCTTCATTTCTAGCTTTTTAAGTTGGTGTTTTGTTAAAACACATGTGGCTAGGTTGAATTTAGGTAGAACTGTCGTGTTTTGTGGCGGTTGTTGGTGGTAGACGGTGGCTTGGCCACCTTCAGCTGCTACTATGGTCGCCAGAGCTTCTTAGAGACTGTAGACTTAGGCCGTTTTATGGCGTCGTTGTGATGGCGGCGTGAGCGCAACTGGTGAAGCTACTTAGTTTTCCGGTGCTTTGATGAATCTCTGACGAGTGCATGAGTTTTTCGGTGGGGCTTCAAACAAAAAACTAGGTAGTAAGTCGGGGAGATTTCCTCGTACGCGTATGAGGGGTTGCCTCTGGGGGTCTCCTCACGCGATACTCTTGTGTTGTCTGATTTAGGGATTAGGTCATGGACACCGTCCTCGGCCCTTTGCGCACCCTTTCACTTGACTAGCGGTGGAAGGGTTGGTTTGATTTTGGAGTTGAATTCACTTTTGTCCTCTTTCTTTCAAGTGATCGAGATGGCGCATGAGTCCGAGCAAGAGATTCTTGTAGACTCGTCCGAGGAGAGCTCCTCAGAGAGTAGTGATACTGAGGTTTCGACTGCCCCCAGCGAAGTCGGGGAGGATCCTGAGCATGCTTTCGTGGAGGAATGGACGGTTGCGGAGCCTGCCGAGCATGTGTCCACTTTCGCGTCTTATACCGAGGATGTCTTCACGGGAGTAGGGCCAGAAAGGGAGTGGAATGTACACTTCCCTAGTCAAGACAACCGCATATGCACAAATTACGAGGAAAGGTTCACGATGTACGAATACACTTTCAAGAAGATATGGTTAAGGCTGCCTTTTACTGACTTTCAGCAGTCTATTTTCGTTCATCTGGACTTGGCTCTGTCGCAGTTGCATCCTAATTCGTTGGCGTTTATCCACGCTTTCGAGCTGACCTGCGAGTTCCTGAAGATAGGAGCTACTTTGCCTTTGTTCTTCACCATCTTCCACCTCCAGAGGTAGGTCTCGGGGAAAAGGTATGGTTGGGTTTCGCTGAAGCAACCGAGGAAATTTTTTAAGCCCTTCTCGGAGTTTATCCAGACCTTCAAGGAGAGGTTCTACATCATTGAACCTGTATCGGGGAAGGCCCAAGATACGACGTACGCCTGGTCGGTGTCGACTGAGGAGAACGGCAATGACATGTACGACGAGGATGGGAAATTGCTGGCGAAGAGGGTGTTCAAGTTCCCTTTCTGTTGGAGTAGGAGCCACTTTACTTGGTGCACTGGCCATTATCTTGCCCAGCCTGATATGCTGGACGAGCAAGACATAGCCGGTTATGAGGCGTTGGTCAACTATGTTAACACTTTTAGACCTGCGGAGTGCTGGACGAAAAAGGGGGACCCGATCTTTGAGGATGATAGCGGGCAAAGAGTGGAGTATCGCTATATCAATACGAAGGTGCTTCTGGAGTGCAAGACTCATGCTGACGCTCTTAAGTTGCTTGGTAGTTTCAACTTTTTTAGCTTGTCCGAATTATAACTTCCTCGGTGGCTAACGTGTTTGTTATGTTTTTGCAGGTGAGATGCCTTCTGCTCACGAGAGGATGATGAAGAATGCCCTGGCGAGGGGCAAAGCTGGTGCGGCCACCTCGAAGTCTCGGTTTACACAACGTGTGCCTCCTCCTCAACTTATTGCGGGGAGCTCCTCGCCCGTTTCTTCACCTGCTCAGGGATCTCCGATGCCTTTGGCCTCAAGGTTCAAGCGGACCAGAGCGAATGATCTGGTGGACCTCAGTCGGGCGGCGGAGAAGGGCAAGGTCGAACTTCCCCCTTGCCTTCATGACAAAAAGTTTTTCGAGGGGACGCCCCTGGTGGTTCCTCGGGTAGAGTCTCTCAAGCTCGAAGGTATGGATCACCCGAGCAAGAGGGCAATGCTGGCGCAGGACGCCTCCGTGTTGGTCTGGGTCCTGGAGATGGCGGCAGTCTATGCCAAGGGAGATTCCTCCTTTGAGTCTGAACTTAAAAGGCCCAAGCGACTATAACATCCCTGGAGGAGACGGTGAAGAAGGTCAAAGAGGAGACCAAGACTGCCAATGACGTGAGGAAGAAATTGGACGAGGAGGTTGTTAGGCTGAGAGGGGAGAATGAAACTCTGGTCGCTGAAAGGAAGGTTGCTGAGGATCTGGTCGAGCAGATGAGGTATGCGGCGGCCCCGACTGATGATGAGCCTGCGGGAGTGAGGGCGCTGAAGACCAGGGCCGAGCTGGTTGCTCGTCTTGTGCGGGCAGATGACGATGTCATTGCCATTAGAGAGGAGTCATTCAATAACGTCGTGGCCCAACTCAGGCTGGTGAACCCAGAACTCCAGCTATCCACGGACGGTACAAACTTCCTGGGCCATGTTGAGAATGGCAAGATAGTTACTCCAGACTTCTTCAACATCGGTGATGAGCATGCCTGACTTTTGAGCGAGGAGACCCAGCAGCCTGAGCCTAACCCTGAGCAGCCTGAGCAGATGGAGGGGTGATATCTTCTTTTGTTTTGCTGTAATGTATCTAGCCTGCGTGCCATATTTGATGTAATTTATCGGGGCTTGGCCCCTTTGTCTTGTAATATGCACAATTATGGTCCTTATGGCCACTTAATTATTTTGATATGTATGTATCCGACCGTCGTGGCCGGTTTTATATGTTGTATATTCGCGCATGGCTTTCTTTGATGATTATTCTTGCTAAGTGTTATATCCTTGCTCGATACACATGTGTTCCCGTAATAGGGATCACTTTGATTTGTTTGTTGCTTTAGGGAATTGCTCAACTTAGATGTGTTTGCTCGACTTAGATGTGTTCGGCAGTGAGGGGGGCTGGCCGAACGGCCTGGGGAATTTCCAGGCATGATAGCGGAGCTCAGGTCGCATTTGAGGCCTGAGTTTGCAGCGTGAACTTCCCATCGTAAGCTGGGTGTTCTGCCTATCATGGTACTTTGACAATGGCGGGCTCGGTTGAGGAACCGCTGTCGGGCAAAGACCCAGCTCGATCCTGAGTGGGGTACTGCCTTGGCTGGCATGCGACACTTGTACCTGGGCACGCATCGTAGTCGGGATGTTATGTTCACTGTTTTGACGAAGCGAAACGACAATTAGGGCCTTAGATATAGTATTGTCTTAGCTTTTCGGCGTTCCATGGTCGAGCAAGTTCTTCCCCGTTGAGGTGTTCTAGGTAGTAGGCCCCATTCTCCATTTTTGCTCGGACGCGATAGGGTCCTTCCCAGTTAGCGGCGAGCTTACCTTCCCGAGAGTCCTTGTGGTTCCTTCTCAAGACCATGTTGCCCACTTGGAATTCTCGCCGTATCACTTTGGCGTTATGCCTGATTGCAATTTTTTGCTTTAATGAGGCTTCGTGGAGGGCTGCTCCTGACCGGACCTCTTCGGCAAGGTCAAGCTCCTCCCTCAGTGCCTCGTCGTTTATTTCCTCGTCCAGGGGTGATTCAGTCCGCCTGGATGGTACGTGTATCTCGATAGGAATTACTGCCTCAGTCTCGTAGGCCAGGCGAAAAGGAGTTTCCCCCGGTTGAAGCATGGGGGGTTGTACGGTACGCCCATAGAATGCTGTTCAGTTCCTCGACCCAAGCTTTTTTCGTTTCGTCTAGCCTTCGCTTGAGGCCTCGTAGGATTACTCAATTTGGTGCTTCAGCTTGCCCATTAGTCTGGGGGTGTTCGACAGACGCGAAGTGTTGTTGTGTGCCCAGTTGAACGACGAAATCCTGGAACTTCCTGTCTGTGAACTGTGTCCCATTGTCCGTTATAATTGCTTGGGGAATGCCAAAGCGTGCAAGGATATTCCGCTTGTAGAAACGAAGTATTTTACAGGCCGTTATCTTGGCCAGAGCCTCCGCTTCTATCCACTTCGTGAAGTAGTCAACGCCTACTATTAAGTACTTATTTTGGTTTGATCCTACTACGAATCGCCCTAGGATGTCTAGGCCCCACCAGGAGAATGGCCACGGGGAGGATATAGCTTTGAGCTTGTTAGGTGGAGCTATGTACATGTCCCTATGCCGTTGGCATTTGTCGCACTTCCTTACGTGCTCTTTTGCATCCTGCTGCATGGTGGGCCAGTAGTACCCTGCTCGAAGGGCTTTCCGGGCAAGGGATCTCCCCGCGAGATGTTGGGTGTTGATTCCTTTGTGGATCTCACACAGGACGTGGGCGACCATCTCTTCCTCGACGCATTTGAGTAGACGGATGAAGAACCCTCGCCTGTAGAGTTTGTCTTTGACCAGGACGTAGGAGCAGGCCCTACGCCTGGCTGTGCTGGCTTCTTTGGGGTCGGGCGGAAGTTCATCCCTAGCGAGGTAGTTGTAAACGAGAGTCATCCAGTAGTTGCTATCATCGATGACCTGCATGTCGAGGGTCAGAGATGTCTTTTCGATACTGGGTCGAGGAAGCACCTCCTGGATGACGGACTTGTTTCTGCCCTTTTTCTTCGGGCTCGCCAGTTTAGACAACACGTCTGCTCTGACATTATGTTCGCGGGGAACGTGCTTTACTTCTACCGTAGCGAACTTTGTCGTTTTTTCTTTGACTAAGGCTAAGTATTCAGATAGGTTGTCGTTTTTGGCCTGGTATTCTCCTCGAACTTGAAGGGCCGCGAATTGCGAATCTGTGCAGATGACGACTTCTTCTACCCCTAGATCTTCGGCCAGATGCAGTCCGGCGAGGAAAGCCTCGTATTCAGCCTGGCTATTAGACGTGGAGAAGGATAAGGTGAGTGATACCTAGACGATGATTCCCTCGTCGTTCTCTAAGATGATACCTGCCCCGCTCCCTGCCGAGTTGGATGCTCCGTCAACGAAGATGGTCCACTTGTTTGTCCCACAGGGTGAAGGAATCTGCGAATGTCATCTCTACGACGAAGTCAGCCAAAGCCTGGGATTTGAGGGATTTTCTGCTTTCATACTGAATGTCAAACTCGGACAACTCTAATGACCATTTGATCATTCGGCCGGCCATATCTGGTCGTCCCAGCAGTTGGTTCACAGGTTGGTCTGTTCGGACCACGATCGTGTGGGCCAAAAAGTAATGCCTCAGTCTTCGCGCAGCGTTAATGAGGGCCATTTCTACCTTCTCTATCTGCTGGTATCTCAACTGTGGTCCCTCCAACGCTTTGCTTGTGAAGTATATAGGCCTTTGCCCGTCGGGTGTTTCACGGATGAGGGTGGTGCTAACGGCCTCGGTTGCTACGGCGAGATATAGGTACAGAGTTTCGCCGTTGTCTGGCCGAGAGAGGACTGGTGGCTCTGACAGTTCCTATTTCAGATGGAGGAGAGCTCGATCACATTCCTCTATCCATTCAAACGCTGCTTCCTTGCGGGGGAGTTTGAAGAAGGGAAGGGCATGCTGGGCAGACTTGGCCACGAAACGAGACAGAGAAGCGAGCATCCCGTTGAGGGATTGGATGGACTTCTTCAAGTAAGGTGTTGGAAATTCGGAGAATGCCCTGCACTTGTCGGGGTTGGCCTCGATTCCTCGCTCTGTTAGATAGAAGCCGAGGAACTTGCCCACCCGTACCCCGAACGTGCATTTTTCTGGGTTGAAACGCATTCGGCATTTCCTGGCCTGTTCGAAGACTTTTCTCAAATGGGCCGTGTGATCGATCTCCTCATGGGATTTCACGATCATATCATTCATGTAGACTTCGAGCATGTCGCCTATCTCTCCCCAGAAGACCTTGTTCATCATTCTCTGGTAGGTCGCACCGGCGTTCTTTAGGCCGAAAGGCATTACGTTGTAGTAATAATTACCCGATTCGGTCATGAAGGCCGTGTATTTTTTATCGCTTATCGCCATTGGTATTTGTTTGTAGCTCGAATAGGCATCCATGAATAATAATAGTTTGAAACCGGAAGAGTTATCAACAATTTTATCAATATTGGGGAGGGGTGGGCATCTTTTGGGCATGCCTTATTTAGATCAGTATAATCAACACACATGCGCCACTTTCCATTATATTTTTTCACGAGTACAACATTGGACATCCAAGTGGTATACTTGGCTTCTGAGATAAATTTTTCCTCGAGGAGGTCTTTTACAGCTTGTTCGGCAGCCTCCGTTTTCTCCAGAGACTGCTTTCTCCTACGTTGTGCTACTACTTTGACGGCGGGGTCAATCGTGAGTTGATGGCAGGCGACAGCAGGATCCAATCCAGGAATTTCCGTGGCACTCTAAGCAAATAAGTCTGCATTCTCTCGGAGGCATGCCTTGAGCTATTTCCTCGCGATGTCGGGGAGGCCGGTCCCTATCTTTACTCCTCGTTGACGATCATCGCCGAGCAGGACGAGCTCGAAGTCGCCATCCAGGATTGGGTGCGTCGGATGGGAGCTATAGCTGGTTGAGGTGGATGAGCTGCTCGGGCAAACCTGGTCATTCTTCTGGTCATCTTCGGAGAAGCGACTGTCGAGGTCGACGGAGTCGACGCGTGGCAGTGGCTTGGCTTCCTCTGAGCTGTTGGGCAAGGTTAGCTTGCTGGACGTCTTTGGCTTGGCAGCGATTGTGTTGAGTCCCTTGGTGGCTGCTTCGAAGCATCGTCGCGCAACTTTGATGTCCCCATGTAACGTAGCGACCGTACCTTTCAAAGTGTAGTACTTCATTTTGAGATGGACGGTTGATGGCACAGCTACTAGCTCGACCAAAGTTGGCCGCTCGAATATGCACTGATAGAGAGACGGGCAGTCAACTACCAGGAACTGAACTTTAATGGATCTGGCTGTCTCGGCAGATCCAAAGGTCACGATCAACTCGATGTACCCTCAGGGTTTTGTGGTCGACCCATTGAACCCCTGCAAGTCAGAACCCACGTATGGAGTGAGGTTTGATTCGTCAAACTGGAGGGCTGAAAGCAGCTATGAGTACATAATGTCGACTGAGCTGCCTTGGTCAACTAAGATCCTGCGAACTTCAAAATTGGCCATCTGAGCTTTGACGATCAGAGGAATACTTGAGTTCGGGGCCCTTCTGAGGAGTTCTTCTCGGTAGAAAGAGATGGGGACTGATCCCTTCGGGGCCTTGTCGAGCGTTGTCACATTGTTAGAGCTCATGCTGATCAGGTGCTCGAACTTTCTTCACGGAGCCCTCGGTGACTTTGTTAAAGCCCCCTCCGAAGATGACCATCGCAGAGGGGAAAGTCTCCCATAGGCTATGGGCTGTGGAATACGTGGGAGCGCTGAGCTCGTCTGGAACATAGAAATCCTCCGGTCGTGATATACTCATGGCGACTTGGAGGTTAGTTCCTTCCGAGGAAGGCACCTCTTCCTCTACTTTCTTTGACTCCTGGGCGTCTTACCGGGGAGCCTCCTTCTTCTTCGTAAACTGCTTCAGGTGGCCGTCCCTGATCACTATTTCTATAGCATCCTTTAAGTGAATGCAATCTTCGGTGGTGTGGCCGTGACTCTTGTGGAAACGGTAGTATTTTAATTTATCGGCGTTGGGCTTGGCCGGTACCTGCTTGGGGAATCAAAATCCCGCTTGTTTAAACTCCGATTTAGCACATTCAGAGAGAATCTTTTCCCTGGAGACAGTCGGGGGGTGTAATCGTGGAACCGGCCGGAGGGCCCCTTGTTGTCCCAGAATTCTCGGGGATGATCTTTGCGCCTTCTCTCCCCTCGATGGGATGTCGAGGGCTCATAGCCTTTAGAGGCCCGAGAACTTTCCTGATGGCGCGAGGACCGGGCGGAGCTGGCCGCTTCCTTTTCCTCATACTGAATATATGCCTACGCCTTGAGGAGGAAGGCGTCCAGGCTCCTTAGGGGTGCAAGGCCAACAGCTTTAGAAATTTCTGAATGAGGGCGAAGTCCTCGTTCGAGCCGAAATTTCTTCATGTCGTCGGTGGTGGGAACTTGCACCGCTTCTTTATTAAACCTCTCAATGTACGCTCGGAGAGGTTCATTCTTTCCTTAAATTATGGCCTCAAGGGAGGCTTCAGTCTTCGGATGATGGCGTGATGCCGTAAAGTGTATGGAAAACATCATGCCCAGCTGCTTCCACAATGTGATGGACTCCTCGGGCAGTTGTTTGTACCAGGTCATTGCCCCTTTCTGGAGTGTGGTCGGGAATAGACGACATTTGATGGTGCCCCGGACGCCATGGTAGTCTAGCAGCGCATCGATATTCTCGATGTGCTCATCTGGGTCAGTTGCGTAAGTGCCCAAAGATGGTGGTTTCTCCAAGCCTTTGGGGAGGCGTGTAGCAAAGATCTCCTGAGACAATGGGACATGGGGCTCATCATCACTGCTGGAACTGGTCCAGGAAGGGGAGCAGATGTTTCGCTCGGGGACGTGACGACGACTTCTACGGGGTGATGGTGTTCGTGTCCGGCCCTTTGATCTGACCGGGGGTGAACGTTGATCCCTCCGGGTTCTCTTGTTGCTCGGGGAATGTTGGTTTCTCGGGGAAACGTGATCATGTTTCTGAACGGCATGGGACTCTGGTTCCTGGCGCACCTGACGGTCAGCTTCCAGCCGGGGATGTGGACTTTTGGATCGTCGTCGGTCCTTCCTAGGCTGAGGGGATCTTGGACGGGAAGAATCTTCAAACGCCCTAATCCTCTCGTTTTGTTAGAGGATCAAGAAGTTGGTCTTATTGATTGCTTCAAGGAGGGCCACCACGACCAGATCGGCGTTGGGTGGAGCTGGAACAGGCTGGAGGGCCAGCAAAGGCTGGTCGTCAACACGGTCAGTACGAGTGGGGGAGGGAGACGCAGTAACTCCGTCTCTCAGACGACGGGCGTCTCCTCCGAGGAATGATATAGATCCGGCAGTATCAGTTTTGTTGACGGGGAGAAAAGAAAGATGGTGAGCATCTTGGACGTGATCTTGGGAAGCCATAATCGTAATCTTGGACATAAAATTTGTTTGTCTTTGAATCTGAGGTGGATGTTAAGACGGAGATAACAGGATTCCCACAGACGACGCCACTGATCGTGAAGGCTGATCAGATCTTAAAATGGGCCAAGAAGAACGTTTGTGAAGCTGGATGTGTGAGATGAGGAGGGGTGTACTTGCAAGGCACTCCGATGCTAAAGTAAGAATCGGGAGAGAGAAAGGCAAGTACAAAAGTATGAGTTTCTTAGTATGATTTTGGATACCTGACCCTCTCAAATGAGAGGGTTTTTATAATACCCCCAGTGCGTGGCCAACGGTCCCTATTTTCGGGGCGGAATAATCGTTTCCTGAAGAATAGGTAACTGCCAAAATCTAGCCGTGATGACGGGCAGAGATGCCTAAAACTAGCCGTTGCCATGGGAAAAAGCGTAGTTCCGGGCACAGGAGTCATGACTGTTCTTGGATGACGGAGTCATGCGTAACAGGCAGGAATGCCAGGGAGGAGCAAATGACCTTGAGGTCCATCTGTCCATACGTGCCCGGTAGAGGGGCAGAAAGGTAAATGCTGCCTCACCTCAGCTGGACCTAGGCAATTGGGCCGTTCTGGGAGCAGAAGTGGATTGGGCAATGCCTAGTCATTGGTCCAGTCCGGAACACGTATATATAGCAGGCTCCTATGTTGTAATAAAGGTCACAAATTTCATATACTTTCTCTATAGAACTGGAGTACTCAAGCTAAAACGTGGAACAATTTGTGAGTGATACGTGAGTCCGCGTCCCTTTCATTGAAATTTCTTTATGCTTTCTTAATTGAAACATATTTTATTTTTTTCATTTACTACATTCATTTAATGTTGTTTATTGCAAAGTTCTTTTACTTTAATTCAATCTTTGTTGTCTTTAAAGTTTGTCTTTATCCTATTTGGACACAGACATTCATAATCATTTTGTATACATATTTTCTTGTAATCGTGTTTGCACAGAGTTGTAAAATCTTTCCAAACATAAAAAAAGGTGAATATAGTTGCATGTCTTTACTATCCGATTATTTTGTTGCTTACCTTATCACTTTTATATATGTCTTTATTTTGATTCTTTGAGTCTTCTTCATAATTGCATTTCGAATGTTTAGCACACATAAAACTTTGGTTAGATTTGATCTTGATCTAAATGCTCTTTGATCAATAACATATGATAGTGAAATGAAATCCCCTTGTGTTTTGAACAAATTTGATTCAAGGTAAAATCTCAAAAAGATTTTGAAAACTTGAATGTTTGAGATTTTACGTGATTGATTTGAATCATACGGTTTTACAGTGGATTCGTGATTCTGATCAAATTGGACAGTAGTTCAACTAAGTAATTTGATCCTGATCAGATTTTTCACTTGATCCTGATCACTTTTCTGGGAAGAGATTTTGTATGATTTGATTTGAATCAAAATTTGTGCATGATTCGATTCAATTTCATTTTTCACAAATCATGTTTGATTTAGTTTGATTTGATTCAAATCAAACTTTCAACATGATCCGAATCAAATTATTTTGCCTAAAAATCCTGTCAGTTCTGGGCAATTTGATTCGAATCATTTTTTGTTCTTAATTTGAAGTTTTGGGCAATTTGATTTAAATCATTTTTTGTCCTTAATTCGAATCAGAATGCTTTTGATTCGAATAACGTATTCCTTTATTCGAATCAACTGACATATTTTTCAAATTTTGGATATTTCTTTCATTTCACTTCATTTTTCCTCATTTGATTCAAATCATATTTTTATTGATTCGAATCTAACTACCTTTTCTCAACCATTTTGTGTGCTTCATCTCAAGCATATATGTAAATCATTTTCTGTCATCATTCAAACATAACATACATAATTTTGTTAAGATTTTCCAGTGTGATTTTGTGTGAAAATAAATTTCCTCTCTTTTGAGTGTTCAAAGTCTTGCTACAAATTTCTCACATCTTCAACTTCAATCGAGTTCAGATCTTGATAACGAGAGTTCTGAGATTGATTGATGCAGGTGCATACTTGAAACTAACCATTCTTGGAAATATTTTTGAGTTTTCAGGTTGTTGGCAAGAAAGAGGGATTGTCAATGGGGGTGACAAATTCCATTGAAAAGAAGTAGGTTCTTCTCTATAACATTGCCTTAGTAGGAATTATGGGGAATGCTACAGATAAGGCAGAGTTCTTCTTGGATCTTCAGACAATATAACCGCTCAAGGAATCGGTAGGATCAATGGGTTGGTAACTACACATGAAGGCTTGGAGCAAAATTAGTGTTATTGGAAGGTTCAAGAAACCTATTTGAGTAAAGATTACGTAGAAGAGTTTTGCTAGTTTGCTAGATACAAGTAAAGATACAAATTAGGAGATTTATTTTCTCAGCTGTAAATTGTGGATTGATGATTCTATGAACTCTTAGAAATATTTGTCAAATAACAAGGAACTATGCAGGTTCCAATGGGTAACCATTGAAGAGTGCTCGTAGGCCAAGCGAGGACGAACGCCAAAGCACTATAAATCTCAGTGTCATCTCTCTAAGTATACTCTTGCATTTATATTTTGTAGTGATTGCTTGCTAGGTTTTTCAAATCCGTCGTATTATATTGTTTTGTTGTTGCTAGCGATTAATTAGGTAAAGCTTAGGTTTTGTTGGAATTGGACAACTAGTCAAGCTAGTATTGTGATTGATAAATATGAAAACAAATTGAATTTAGTAATCCACATTGAATCAATGGTGTAAACTTCTTGTGACTACACAACTTGAATCAATTCATACCAAACGTTTCATTGTGAATAATCTTGGATATTTGTGAAATGAACTGTGTGTTTGCTTGATCATAATCGATTGTATAATTTTCATTTTCGCTTCAAACCTCTACGCATAAATCATTTTTGAAAATACTCTGATTTTGGAAAATTGCGGTTGCATTTTTTTAATGTGGGTCTATTCACCCCCTCTATACCGTTTTTCTACTTCCATATTCACACCCAAAAATTGGCATAAAGAGGTGGTCTTTTGATTGTGTCTAACTGACATTTCAAAAGTTTATGAATATGTAAGAAGATAACGACCCTAAGGGAGAGTACAATATAGCACCTGTTTTTAAAGGATAAAATTATACATATTAGAATTCGATCATGTATGTACACTTGTTATCGGTTGACAAAAATCTCTGTTGTTGTGTCACTGAGGGACCATATATTCCCAAGGGCGATATTGATGTTGTTAAACACCCTAAAGATTGGACTGATGATGAAACTAAAAAGGCTTCATATGATTTGAAAGTGATGAACATAATTATTTCAGCACTTAGCGCTAAAATGTTCTATTCAATTTCACATCATACGAGCGCTAAAGGTATATAGGATGCTCTCCAAACTGTCTATGAGGAAACAAAGGACATCAAGGATTATAAAATCAATATTTTACAGAGGAGTTTGAACTATTTCATATGAAACCCGGAGAATCCGTGGATTTTATGTAAACTAGATTCCTCCATTTGATAAACAAACTGCGAGACTTAGGTAAAACCTTTTCGAACGAAGATTGTACTAACAAAATATTGAGATCTATGTGTAGGGAATGACAACCAAAGGTCACCGCGATCAAAGAAGCAAATGATCTTAGTACTTTGGATATTACAAAATTTTTAGGGAAGTTAGCAGAGGATGAGAATGAGCTCAAACGACACGCCGACAGCGAAGTAAAGTTGAAGAAGAAAGAGAAACGGAAAGAAGAGAAGCGAGATATTTCTTCGAAGGATTCATCCTCAAAAGTGAAGAAGTCAAAGGAAGAACGTGACGATTCTGATGAAGAAGTTTCCAAAAAGGAAGAAATTAGTTTATTTGTCAAATGCTACAATAGATATCTTAAGAGAAACAAGTTCAAGCATACCGATAAAAGTCTAGTTAATTTCAGAAATACCCATCCACTAAAGAAGGATCACAAGAAAGAAGATCGTGAGATCATATGCTATGAATGTGGTAAATTGGGACACTATAAAACTACATGTCAAAATCTCACTAAACATCATAAAAGCAAAGACAAGGGTTCCTACAAGACGAAGGGAAAACCTTCCAAAGGTCGTAGAGTCCACATCGCGTGGGAAGAAGATGTAGAGAACTCCTCCTCCGATTCTTGCTCGACTTCAGATGATGAGTGTGTCAACTTTTGCTTGATGGCACAGAAGAAAAGTGGAACTTCTAAGTTATATAATTTTGAATATGAAAATGAGTATACTTATGGTGAATTGTCTAGTGCGTTTAATGCCACGTCTGATGATTCCATTAAAGCATTTAAGAAAATCGCTCTCCAAAAAGAATTATTGATGCGCTTTATCGTACCCCAAATTGTGACCACCCTATTTCCAGTCATCTTGACTTAGAACATAGGACATTGACTTTTCAGAATCCCATACATGTCATTTGGTCAACCCCAATGACCTAAAAAGTCAAAGGGATGCCATTTTAACTTTTCTTTCTTAAGTTTTGATCTTATCATAGGGTTTAGTTGCTATTTTTGGACTTTTTAGGATATTATTTAAAATTATTGATTTAATATATAGTTTTACTTAATTAACCAATTAAAATGACATAAAATTAGAAAATTAGGTTAAAAGCCACTAGAAAAAGTATTTTTAAATAAAAATTAATGTCATTTAGAGTAATTAGAAGTTAATTGGTGCTTTATTATTAATAGTATAAATTAAATCATTGATAAATTAATTATTAGAATTATTAATAGTATTATTATATTTTCGTTTGTTTTTTTATATATAATTAATATTAAGATATGTTTTATTGTCATGTTTAATTAAACCAAATAATTATTAGAATTATTATTAGTATTACTATTATATTTTTGTTTAGTTTGTATATGACTATTATTAAAGTATATTTTATTATTATTAAGCCAAATAATTACTATTAGAGTTATTAATATTATTATTTCGTGTGATTAGCCAGATTACTATTTCCAAATTATTAACTTTTTATTTTTCTAAGTACCTGGTCGACTTTTGGACCAGGTTAAGTCAACCAAGTCTAAACTCATTCACAAACCCTAAATCACACAAGAATCAGAAACAAAATGGATCAAGATATTGAATATCAAATCAATCAAAACTTTCTATTTTATTATAGATACATCAAGGACAATGATTTACATTCGAAATCAGACTAGATACATTACAAATCCAAAAAGCCCTAAAATTTCTAAATCAAATTAGATTACAAACTTTCCTAAAAACATCAATCCAATTAAAACTAAAACCTGAAACTAATCTATAAATAAAACTATTGCTGCTGCAATCCCGAACCAAACATACCAAAGCTCTTCATCCAAATACTTAGGGTTCTTCACCTTGAAGCCCTAAGCCTTTTGAGCTCAAACTTCAAGTCGGATTCTTAGTGTACCTCACAATCAAGGAAGAAGAAGAAGAAGAAGAAGAATGAGTCAAAGAGGGGTTCAAACAGAAACAAGAAGGAAAGGAAAGAAGTTAAAGGAGAAACCTTTGTTACCTTTTAATCATCGGGGGAAGCCACGCTCCCATAGGTTGGTTTTTTTCTTCATTGAATCTCTGATAATTACTTGATTTGTACTTATATAAAGTTTGGGTTTGTATGTGTTTGCGTGCGTATTGAGCTGTTGATTGATGGTGTCATACCCTAATTTTTACTCTAAGATCCCACGACTTTTTTTTGCATCGTTTGCATAGCACGTCATGTCTTTCATCTCACATAATACCCAATTTATCAGCTGAAATAAACTTGTCAGAATTACAGCCGAATCAGTCAACTGTGCGAAAAATCAGTGGATGAAAAGTTTTTAAATCGAACCTGCAAACGTCGGTGATATTAATCTACGTTTTTCGTAGTTTAACCTAGCGTGTTCGTTTTAATTTTTTCGACTACTTTTCGGTCGCATTTTTAAACAGTTTAAGCCATTTTAGCGGGAAAAATTTATTTCGAAACTTGACCAAAGGCTATATTTTTTTGAATTGTATATTTTTTGCTGATCATTTCGGTGTATTCATTTTATTTTTCTGAGCACTTCGATACCGGGCCAATTATTCGTTTTTTTACCGTTTTATTTTTATTTTTAATTAATAATTATTTTTATTTTATTTTAGGTTATTCATTTTTTATAGTTTATTTTATTTTATTTATCATATTTCTTTTTTATAATATTCATTTTGGTTTTTTATCTCTTTTAGAAAATGCTTCTCCATTACGTATTAGAAAGTTGTTTTTCTTCTTACTCCATTTTGAAAATTTAGTATTATTATTATAACATATTGCATTGCATTGGACTCATTAACAAGTCATACATCAACATAAACCTTTTGATAACCTCATCATACACTCCAAGCCTATCACCAAGCCATGAAACAAACCAAGTCAACAATCTGTGAACCTGTACAAACCGTACAAGCCTTCACATTGCTACACAAGCCTGCTGCAACAACTACGACGTGACATAACCACAACAAGCCAAACTCATGTGCCCTACACAATATCAAGATATGCACCAAAGTAGCCAAGAATTTTACACTTCAAAGACCTTCGCACACAGTAAAAGGAAAAAGACTAATTTCCCTCCTCATGCTAAGAAACCCATACCACACACCACCTGTATCATCACAGAAACACACTATCACCTTTTGGTTTCTTCTTCAACCATTTTAACATGCTCCATCTTTAAACTCACCTTCTTATTTTTTCATTTACACTCATCACATGTGAAAGCCTTAATACTTCATTTCCATCACCACTTTACAACAAAAACATCATCCTCACTCCATATAACTTCCATAATCATATTTACATCAAGAACCCGCCATATAAAAAGGGTCATGCGTATGGAAACTTTTGTTTTTTCACGTTGATAGGAGCTCCCCGCTACATCATAACGTGTTGAAGCAAAATGTTTTAATTTTGGCAAAACTATTTTATTCTTATTTACCATATCTTTTATTTCATAATAATGCACTTGTGTTACACATAATTATCAAAGAGAACTTGTATTTCTCGTGAGGATCAAAGGAAAATGACAAAGGTATTATAGTAATTTTATTTCATGCGTGTGCTCCAAGGAAATTAAGAAAATGACACTTTCGTAATATCAAAACAAAGCCAAGGATCAGGTTGTTATTTGATGAGTATCAATATTAGTATATGGCATTCTTATAATTTCGAAGACTTTCCATATCACATTACAATGGCAATTCCGTAATTCCTTGTGGCAAGATGGTAAATAAAGATTCATACTCAGGAAATGTTTGGTACTCAAAAGTGATGAGGATCAGAAACTCTATATAAGGACTTTTGTTCTTCTTTTTATACACATCAAACAAAAGGCAAAAATTCAAGAGAAACAAGCCATCACCTTGCTCATCAAAATTCCTTCTTACTAAAAACATAATCTTAGAATCAAGAAATTCTACTTCTAAGATTATTCTCACATATTCCTTACTCATCTATTGAATATTGGTGAAATCTCTTTTCTCTTACAATTACATTTAAAGTATTGTAAAATTATTCAAGAGAAGTTATTCTTGAATAACATTGTAAGCTAGTTGTAGCTGGTATTTAGCTGTTGTAAGCCTGGTGAGGCTAGAAAAATACATTCTGTTGTAAACGGTCAAATAAAGCTGATAAGCATTTATTGGAAAATCTCACAAGAAATTGTGGGGACTGGAATAAACAAGTTGGTGAACCAGGATAATTCTTTGTGTGATTCTCTCCTAAATTACTATTTCAAATCATTTACACACAATCAATTCACACTCACATCAACAAGTTTATTTCATTGATATATATATATATATATATATATATATATAACTTTAAAAAAAAGGGGTCACTATTCAAACCCCCTTTCTAGTGACATTTATATTTACTTCAATTGGCATCAGAGCTAGGCTCTAAGAAAAACACCTAACAAGTGTAAGAGAAAAAGATCCAAGGAAAATGGCAGAACAAAGAAAGTTCATACATGAAGGTGGATCAACACATAGACCACCTTACTTTGATGGATCAGATTACTACTATTGGAAAGGAAAAATGAAGTTGTTTATGTTATCACAAGATAACAACATGTGGTCAGTTGTAGAAGATGGAAACTTTGTACCAATGACAACTCCAACAGATGGAACAGACTCAACACCAAAACCACAAAGTCTATGGACTAAAGAAGAAAATGATAAGGTAATTTTAAACTCTAAAGCTCAATTATTCTTATCATTTGCATTAAGTAGAGAAGAATATGATAGAATAGAAGAATGTACAACTGCAAAGGAAATTTGGGATACTCTTAAAATTCACCATGAAGGAACAAGTCTTGTCAAAGAAGAAAGAATAGATATAGGAATAAATAAATTTGAAACCTTTGAAATGAAAGAAGATGAGACAATAGATGAAATGTTTGCTAGACTTACTATTATTACAAATGAACTTCGCTCTTTAGGCAAGACATACTCAACACATGATAGAATTAGAAAAATACTAAGAAGTCTTCCAAAATTATGGAGACCTATGGTAACTGCAATCACACAATCAAAAAATCTTAAAGAATTACATGTTGAAGAACTAATTGGATCTTTACGTGCACATGAAGTTCTGCTTATTAAAGACAAACCACACAAAAAAGGAAAAATGATTGCACTTAAGACATCACACAATCATGAAACCGAAAAAGAAAAATCACATGAGTTCAAACAAGAAGGTATCCATACTCATTATGATGATGAAGAAGAAATAGCTCTAATATCCAGAAAAATTCAACAAATGATTTTAAGAAGAAATCAACTTCGAAGACCATTTCAAAACAAAAAGGAAACTCAAAGAAACGAAATAGACAAGAGCAAAATTACATGTTATGGATGCAACGAAATAGGACACTTCAAGACAGAATGTCCTAAGAATAAAAGGACACCTGGACGCTACCCCTTTAAAAAGAAATAAATGATGGCCACCTGGGAAGAATCAGATAACTCAAATTTAGAAAGGGAAGATGAAGAAGCAAATCTATGTTTAATGGCGAGCTCAAATTCAGAAGAGGTAAATTTTTCTAACTCTTGTCATACATGCAAAACTATGGAAATACTTTTTGATAATCTTCTTAAAGATTCAGAAATATTATCTAAAAAATGAATCTATCAAAAAGAAAAAATCTGTGAAATAACTAAAGAAAAAGAAAATTTTTAAGACTTGAATGAAAGAAATCAAAAAATCATTCAAGATCTACAAGATGGATATTTCACTTTATCTGAGCATCAGAAAATATTGAATAAACAACCTGTTACTCAAAAACTTTTTGAAAAAGAAAAAGAAAACTAGATTCTGAAAACAAAAAATGAAGAATTAGAAAGAGATATTTCAAAATTCATAAAATCAACTGAAACCCTTCAAAAAATCATGGGATCTCAAGTAGGGATATTTGATAAAGCAGATATTGGTTTTAATATTTCAAAAAATCAGAAGATGTATAAAAACTTATTTATTCCTGATAGTAAAAGAAAGACCTCCATAACCTCTCCTCCAGACAAGAAAAAGATTATTACACATCCAACCAAGGAATATGTGGTTAAGAAGTGTTGTTACTGCATGAAAACAAATCATCATGAATCAAAATGTTTTTTTAGAAAAGGAAGAAAATGATCTTATTGTAATCAAGCAGGTCATCATGAATCTAGATGCTTTGGTAATGTAAGTTCTTGTAATTGGCTGTAATTTTGTTAAAACAATGTTGATGTCATGGTTGATGTTGCAACATGAACTGCTAACAGTCTGGGTTGTAAATAGTGTTGAAGAGTTAAAGTGCAGAAGAGTGATGTCACATGCGAAGTCTTAACATCACTATACCAGAACATTACAACATCAGGTCTGGGATGATTAATTAGGGTTGCACGTGTTTCTGGTGTGAATAAGAGATTCTGCTAAAGAGAATCAGAGAATGCAGGCGAAGATCAAGGGAGAGATATATTCTGTTGCAATCAGTTATGAAGATCAGTTTGTTACAAATTTAAAGCATAAAGATATGGAGAATATTCGGAGTTAATTATTGAAGATTTAATTGAAGATATGATTGAAGATATATTTAGAAGCAGATTTGTTACAGAAGATATGAGATGATTCGAAGGCCCAAATCCTGTTGGGATTATGTTATAAATAGAATGCTTGTAACCTAGAATAGGCACGGGTCCAAGATGTAGATCATTAGGGCTTTGTCTAAGTGAACCACTCGGGTTGTGAGATAGTCACTGTGGTTAACTCAGAAACCTGTAGGTAATGAGTTTGGGTTTGTTCTTGGAGGAAGCTTTGAAGCAACTCCAATGTAAGTCATGGAAGTGTGTCTTCTGGTTTTCTGTGTTAGAAAAGTCATTGGTAAACAAGCTGTTGATGCAGTGACGGTGTAGTTGACTGCTAGACATCATTGTGATGATAGGAAGTGAGATGGAGTCTCTTACCTAGGGAGGACTTAGGTAGAAGGGTCATTGGGTAGTGATTAAATTAGGTAGATTGTTAACTGGTCTGTTGAGTCTGTAATTTGATACTACTAATAGTGGACTTCTTTCCTGGCTTGGTATGCCCCCAGATGTAGGTTATTGAACCGAACTGGGTGAACAATTCAGTGTGTTATTTACTGTTTCTATTATTGCCTTGTTCAGCAGATTGCGATGTTGTGACATTGCACAAAGACATCACACATCTGACCAGAATTTCAATTGGTATCAGAGCAGGCATCCTGTCTGTTTCTGGATGAGATCTAGGGAAGATACTTTCTGGTTCATAAGCAAGGAAGATAGTTTTGCTGAGATGGTGTATGGACTTGGTCAGTTCATAGAGATTTTTGTATGATCCCTTGAAGTGGAGGATGAACTATTCATGACAGGGTGTGTATTGGACCTGTCTATTGTTATCAGGCTTGTAGCTTTGGTGGTGAGCTGCCGTGACTTAGTTTCAAACCTATGTTATCCTAGTGCACATGGAGTGTCGTGTTTGTACAAGGGTTATTATGTTGTAAAGGAGTTTTCTGGTGTGTGTTCCGCTGCATATATTTATCTGATGGAAAATTCCTGGTGGTTTTGTGTTAAGGCTGCAACATTTTGTTCTCCTCTGAAGATGTATCACATGGTGAGGTGATACTTGAGGATATCTTCAACTAGCGTGTTAGAGTTGCCAAAGATACTTGTGGTTGATCCCAAGTCCACTCATAAAGGAACTCTTATATGAGCTTGTTGAAAAGGGGTCTGAAGAAAGTTAGAAGCGATTTATTCTTACCTCCAACCTTACAAGGTCAACCTCTGGGTGTGAAGAGAACTTATGTCCTACCAGCAGATTATGACATAACAGATGCTTGGGGGGCTAAACAAATGTGTTGATCACATCTGTTTGGAACCTACTTCTGACTTGGAAGAGGAGGCATCTGGGTGGTGTGGAGATTCATCAAGAAAGAAGCTGAGCTTAATTTGTCAATCAGCCTTTGGTCAATTGGAATTGGTGTTTGCATCAGCCTTGTGGCTGGAAGGATCAGAAGAAGATAGAGACAAAGCAAAAGAGTATCACTGTCAAAGTTTTCATGCAGGAGTGAAGATCTTGATAAGTTATCTCTTAAGCTTAGTTGTGGTAACCTAATGAAGTTGGCATCAAAGGTTTGAAGATTCTTGGAAGATTAGAGTATGCTGGGTCATGTGACTGGTAATGTTGAAACATTATGCTCACGGTGAAGTATCAAGTCAAGCCACTTACCTAATCTAATGTGATCAGTGGGATGGATTAGCAAAAGAAGGATCAATCAGTGCCTCAAGTCTGCAGAAAAATGATGTCAGACCAGATAAAAGGTTGTATCTTGCATAATTGTCTGCTTTGGATAAAGTTGTGCAGTCAACTGATGACAATATACATTGACGGGAGACTTTGTATTTGTCTGAGGTTAAAGTGCAGGACTGCAGAAGTGTTTTCAATGGTTAAGCACCTTGGAGATGAATCAACTGATGGGTTGATTGGTGACTATGGAGTATCATCCTATTTGTCAGGGATGAGTTTGAGTTACTCTTGGGCAGTAGGTCGATGAGTGGAAGACTCATGGAGACTATTCTTCTTGAAGAAGGATGAGAGGAAGATTATGCCCTGGTTCAGAAGATTGATGTCTACATCATGCTTAAGGAGCGTCTACATAATCATACGGGAGAATGATGAAGTAGAAGGTCTGCCTTAGATGAAGAGTTTAATAGAGAATGACTGCCTTGAGAGAAAGGGATAGTGGTACCAAAATGCATGTGCTCAGAAGTGTGCTCTATTGTTCATCCTCATCTAGAGCATTAGTTAACCATGACAGGGGGAATACTTGTCTATGGATTTTGGCTGCAAAGGTATATATGCTGATCAAGATTGTGAAGATTGGTTGAATCTCGTGAGGAGATAATGTTAGATAACATGTTATGACATTAGGTTGTTGGATGGCATGTTGGTGTGGACATAAATGGTTCTACCCGTGTGAAGCTAATTGCTTATGTGCACATGCTTCTGAGGAGGAGTCTGAAGGACAGCTTTGTTTGTGGAGAATGTGCGTTTCTATAAGAACTCAGTAGGGGTTTGTGTTGATGGAAGGTGTTCTTCTTGCAAAGGTGCACTGGTTATCCTTGGTAGGGGGAGAATGATATTTTGGGAGCTTTTGGTGTTGGCACTTAGGTTAAAGTAAATTGAAAAGTTGGTTACATGAGGATTTAGTGTCTTGTACAGTTGTGTAAATGGAACAGAAGTAAAACAGAAATTTATTGCATTGATGAAAGCTTACAAGATTAGTAAAAACAACAAAGAAAGTGTCTAAAGATTATCCCAACCCCCCGAATCAAGAAAAGTCTTCCAATCTTCATCCCATTCATCATCAGAGGCTTGAAGTTGCACTTGGTTTTTCTTGATAGTCTTCATCCTGGTTTCGGATGTCTTGCGTGTTCTTGTTGCTCCAGAAGATGCTCCAGCTTTGGACAGTGTTGTGTCCTTCAACTTCTGAGGATCTGGCTTCTTGTCCTCTTGCATGTGTCTCTTTGCTGCATTCTTGTTAGACTGACTCATGTTTCCTTCCATGGTGTGCTGATAGGAGCAAGGAGGTTTGGTATTTATAATGGATAATATGGCATTGTTTGTATCGCCTGACCATAGTAGTCCTTGGTGTGGGAATCTGTTTTTCTTGGGAACCTGCCTTTCTTGACATATTGGTTACCAGAACTTCGTGCTTGGTGCCTGGGTGGAAGTGGTCCTAGTAGGATAAGGCTAGGTCTTGTCTAGTTAAGTGAGATGGTCTTTTGTCTCGTGCTGATGTCCTACATGTTGTTACAACATTATGGTTGGGTATGTACCATACTTATGGAGTTTGAAGGAGCAACATTATTGTCTGAAGTGGCAGTTCTGACTTAGTGTGGATTAGAATGGGCAGATTCTAATCTTGATGGTAAGTAGTTCAGGAAATACTTGGCTACTTTCATGATGAAGACTTCATTAGGTGCTGGTGGATGTAAGGACAGAAGGGTGTTTATCTTGTGGGCCTTTGTTATTGATCTTGGCAGACCTTGTACCTAAAATCCCCATGAGGAATGTGGCATTATTGGTGGGATATCATAAAGGGCATTGAGTGTAAGGTTGTTTACTATAGCCTATTGCAGCATGTGTACGGATCAAACTTGTGCAGTGTGATGATGGGACCTGTCATAGCTGTGTGAAGATAGTGCCTATACAGGAGAGGTCTGAAAAGCAAAAGTGGTGTACTTGGCTGATGGTTGGAAGCAATCTAGAAGAAGTTGTGAGAAGTTGTATCAATACCCATTAGATAAGAAGATGTGTTTGTAAAGTCTTGGGTTACTGAGTCAGCAGGCAATGTCTGAAGAGATGTCAGAACATGATATAGGACATGTTTTTTTTTAGCCAAACAGGGAAGTATTTTGGACGGTGGTGTTAGGATAAAGTGAAACACGTGGCTTCGACTATGCATGGAGTGTTATTGGCCTAATTTATGGTAAGATTCAGTTGTGAAATATTTAAGGCAGTCAAGGCAGTTTTTGGAAGGTAGGCATTGAATTTGAATGCAGTTTTTGATACCTAAAATAGCGATTGTTTGACCAAGAACACGGACATATTCAAGGCTCGTTAATCTCTAAGTTACTGGTCAGCTATTTATAGGGGTTAGTTTGTTCTCCTTCAGCCAGTGAGTGTTCTTATCTCATAAGTCTTATGGCATTTATTCGTGTATGGGTAAGCACTTCTTGGGTCTGGTTTTGTGAGGGTTTCCTTTGCCAATTTGTGGCTAAAAAGGGGGAGAAAGGAAAGAGATGGTCTAAATGGTTTGCACAGATGTTATGCCTGGAATCTGTAGTTTATGATGCTGCAGAACAGGATGGTACATCCTCTAGTTGGTGTTGAGTCTTTGTGACTTGTGTCCTGAGTTATGAACACAGTTGTGACTTGTGTTCTGAGTTACCTGGGTTGGCAGAATGGCACTTCTTAAGTTTCCTCTTATGCCATGGTCTAAACCCAGTGTCTGATGGTCTAAACCCAGTGTCTGATCAATGATAGTGTGCAGAATTATCTTATGCCACCATTGGTCTTTGATGAATGGACAAACATTTCTGTAGGAGTCGTCCACAATGATTCCGGGTCTGAGTTGAAAGGAAAAAGGAATGTGTTGTATTAAGGGGGAGTGTCTAAAATCTTCTTCCTCATGTACACCAGATTTCTGTAATCTGAGTGCATAACTTCGGGACTTTCTACTTCTTCCTCCTGATGTACTGCCTGAAGTGATTGTGGTGGGCTGTACTGCCAAAAGAAGTTGTCTGACATGATGTCTCTCCAGGATTGCTGCTCACAGTAGCGACTGATGGTTACTATTAACTACTGACTGGAGTATAGAGTTGTAATCTGAGTTGTAATGTTTATATAGGTGTTTTAGCCAAAATTACCCAAAGGGGGAGATTGTAAGTTCTTGTAATTGGCTGTAATTTTGTTAAAATAATGTTGATGTCATGGTTGATGTTGCAACATGAACTGCTAACAGTCTGGGTTGTAAATAGTGTTGAAGAGTTAAAGTGCAGAAGAGTGATGTCACATGCGAAGTCTTAACATCACTATACCAGAACATTACAACATCAGGTCTGGGATGATTAATTAGGGCTGCACGTGTTTCTGGTGTGAATAAGAGATTCTGCTAAAGAGAATCAGAGAATGCAGGCGAAGATCAAGGGAGAGATATATTCTGTTGCAATCAGTTATGAAGATCAGTTTGTTACGAATTTAAAGCATAAAGATATGGAGAATATTCGGAGTTAATTATTGAAGATTTAATTGAAGATATGATTGAAGATCTATTTAGAAGCAGATTTGTTACAGAAGATATGAGATGATTTGAAGGCCCAAATCCTGTTGGGATTATGTTATAAATAGAATGCTTGTAACCTAGAATAGGCACGGGTCCAAGATGTAGATCATTAGGGCTTTGTCTAAGTGAACCACTCGGGTTGTGAGATAGTCACTGTGGTTAACTCAGAAACCTGTAGGTAATGAGTTTGGGTTTGTTCTTGGAGGAAGCTTTGAAGCAACTCCAATGTAAGTCATGGAAGTGTGTCTTCTGGTTTTCTGTGTTAGAAAAGTCATTGGTAAACAAGCTGTTGATGCAGTGACGGTGTAGTTGACTGCTAGACATCGTTGTGATGATAGGAAGTGAGATGGAGTCTCTTACCTAGGGAGGACTTAGGTAGAAGGGTCATTGGGTAGTGATTAAATTAGGTAGATTGTTAACTGGTCTGTTGAGTCTGTAATTTGATACTACTAATAGTGGACTTCCTTCCTGGCTTGGTATGCCCCCAGATGTAGGTTGTTGAACCGAACTGGGTGAACAATTCAGTGTGTTATTTACTGTTTCTATTATTGCCTTGTTCAGCAGATTGCGATGTTGTGACATTGCACAAAGACATCACATATCTGTACCAGAATTTCAGGTAAAATAAAATCTCTTCAAACAACTAACAAACAAGGACCCAGAACTATATGGGTACCTAAGAAAGTCACAAATTATAATACAGGAATGTTTGCTAACTATCAAGAAAAAACCATGGTATTTGGATAGTGGATGCTCAAGACACATGATTGGAGATAAATGAAACTTCGTATCCTTCAAAGAAAAAGATGGTGGGTCTGTAACCTTTGGGAATAATGAGAAAGCCTTCATCAAAGGTATTGGAACTATTGGTAAGAATAATTCTGCTCAAATTAGAAAGGTTCAATATGTGGAAGGATTAAAACATAACTTACTTAGCATAAGTCAATTATGAGACAACGACTTTGAAGTCATGTTTAATTCTAACACATGTGAAATAAAAGAATCATCCTCTGGAAAAGTTCTCTTTACTGGATCAAGATTAAAAAATCTTTACATTATATACTTAGATGATCTTCCTACAGAATCTTATCTCATATCTATTGACAAAGATAAATGGATATGGCATAAGAGAGTTGGTCACATAAGTATAAAAACAATCTCAAAACTTTCTAAACTTGATCTAGTTAAAGGACTACCCAAGATAAGTTTTGACAAAGATCAAATTTGTGAATCATGTATAAAAGGAAAACATGTCAAGAGTAGTTTTCACTCCAAAAATATTGTTTCAACAAATAAACCTCTTGAACTACTTCACATTGATCTTTTTGGTCCTATCAAAACTTTAAGTATGAGTGATAAGAGATTTGGCTTTGTCATTTTAGATGATTTTTCAAGGTATACTTGGGTTATTTTCTTAAAAAACATGTATGATGCTTTTGATGCTTTCAAAAACTTTTGCAAAGAAGTTCAAAATGAAAAGAATTCCAATATCATCTCTGTTAGAAGTGATCATGGAGGAGAATTTGAAAATTCTTACTTTAAAGAATTTTTTGACGAAAATGGAATATCTCACAATTTTGCTTGTCCAAGAACTCCTCAACAAAATGGAGTTGTAGAAAGGAAAAATAAAACCTTACGAGAAATGGCTAGAACCATGCTAAACGAATCAAAAATTGAAAAATATTTTTGGGCTGAGGCCATAAACACATCCTGTTACATCCTTAATAGAGTCTCAATTAGAAAAATTCCGAATAAAACCCCTATGAGTTATGGAAAAACAGAAAACCAGATATATCATATTTTCACATCTTTGGTTGTTATTGTTTCATCTTAAATAACAAAGATAACTTATTTGAAATCTGATAAAGGATTATTTCTTGGATACTCTATTTCATCTAAAGGTTTTAGAGTATATAATCTCAGAACTATGTGTGTAGAGGAAAGTATGCATGTTATATTTAAAGAAACTAATGTTTTTAATGAGACATTTTGTGATGAAGAAGAAGAAATTCTTCTCAAATCAAAAACTGACAAGAAACAAGATGACCAAGAAGTTTTCTCACAAAAAATGCCAAAAGGATGGAAAACTGTTACTAATCATCCTCGCGAACTAATTATTGGGGACACAGCTGACAAAGTAAGAACCAGCCAATTTTTTAAAGAAAAGACAAGCAACATGGCAATGATATCTCAAGTTGAACAAACAAATATTCTTGATGCCATCAAAGATGAACACTGGATAAAAGCCATGGAAGAAGAATTATCTCAATTTGAAAAAAACAAGGTATGGAGTCTTGTTCCCTGTCCTCAAGGAAAAACCATAGTTGAAACAAGATGGGTTTTCAGAAATAAATTAGATGAGAACAGAGCAGTCATAAAAAATAAAGCAATACTATTTGCTCAAGGATATAATCAATAAGAAGGCATTGATTATGATGAAACATATGCTCTGGTTGCAAGGTTGGAAGCAATTAGAATTCTTTTTGCATATGCTGCTCATAAATGCATCAAACTATTTCAAATGGACGTAAAAAGTGCATTTTTAAATGGATCTCTAAATGAAGAAGTTTTTGTTCATCAACCTCCTGGCTTTGAGGATAAAGAAAAACCTACCTATGTTTTCAAACTTTCAAAAGCTCTATATGGCCTCAAACAAGCTCCCTGTGCTTGGTATGAACGACTAAGTCTATTCCTTATTCAGAATAATTTCTCAAGAGGTCATATTGATACAACACTTTTCAAAACAACTCAAGACTCAGATTTACTGATCGTTCAAATTTATGTTGATGATATAATTTTTGGCTCTACAAATGAAGTAATGTGTGAAGAGTTCTCTAAACTAATGCAAAGTGAATTTGAAATGAGGATGATGGGAAAACTTAGATTCTTTCTTGGATTACAAATAAAACAAAGAGATGATAGGATATTCATTTATCAAGAAAAATATACTAAAGATCTTCTAAAAAATACAAGATGAATGAAGCCAAGAAATTGGTCACTCCCATGCATCTATCATCAATCTTGGACAAAGATGAAACAGGTAAAAAGGTATCTGAAAAGGAGTATCGAGGTATGATATGATCTCTTTTATATCTAACTTCTAGCAGACCATATATTGTATTTTCTGTAGGACTATGTGCAAAAGAATCACACCACACAGCTGTAAAAAGAATATTAAGATATCTTGCTGGAACTACAGATCATGGTCTTTGGTATAGCAAAGGATCTCATTTTGATCTTACAGCCTATTATGATGCTGACTATGCTGGAGATAAAATTGAATGAAAAAGTACTAGTGGAGCATGTCAATTTCTTGGACAAGCATTAGTTAGTTGGTCTTGCAGAAAGCAAAGTACAATCGCCTTATCCAATACTGAAGCTGAATATGTCTCAGCAGCAAGTTGTTGCTCACAAGTTCTTTGGATTAAAAATCAACTAGAAGATTTTGAAATTCTGACATAGCAGACAGCAGATGTCCTAACACATGTCAAGACATTGTTCTGCATAAATATTAAATAAGAACAGAACAACAAACTGATTTCTAGGATATCAGTAACTACAGAAACACAGATGTTTTGACATCTGTTCTAACATGTTAATCAAAACTGAACTGTAAATTGTAGAATGATAAACAACACAGAATATGATGACCTAGTTCGGTGCAACTCACCTACATCTGGGGGATACCAATCTAGGAAGAAGAATCCACTATCAGTAGTATAGTTTTATGTAAACAACCACAGGTTTACAGTAAACACCCATATTTACCTATCACTACCCAATGAAGACTTTACCTAAGAACCCCATCCTAGATAAGAGAAACCCATCTCACTCCCTAAATCACAACCTGTGATTATCTAACAGTTACTACACCATAACTGTATCATCCTATTGAAAGATACCCCTTTCAATACAAAGTTCAGTCAAGCATCCTTGACTAACAAGTTAACATGGATTTGCTTCAAAGCTTCATCCAAGAACAATACACGATTCATTACCTACGGGTTTCTGAATCTGTACAAGTACCTATGTCTACCACTATGTATCAAATCCATACAGAGGGAGACTTACAAGAAAGCCTACGACTCTCAAAACCCTAAACCCTATTTTCTACTTTACAAAAGTGTTACAATAGGTTCGGTTCTTCAGTCCTAGGTCTTGGTCTTCTATTATAAGCTTCTACTGCCTTGGGCTTCGAATCTTTTGTTTATTGATCCCTTGATCCACTGCTATAATCATTCCTTAATTCTTGCACCAGATTTAGAACTTGTTATATTTGTCGAGTCAGAATGTTAGGACATTGTCTTCGACATCTTTTTCTGCAGCATTCATCATTAAGTTTTAACCAAAATTTAGTCAAACCTCAGGAGCTTTCAATCTCCCTCTTTTGACAAATTTTGGCTAAAACTTCAATTTGGACAATAAACCCAGGGTGCTCCTTACGTCTCTTCACCCTGAGTGGCAGTTATGATTGGAATACTGATGTGACTCTAATCATGTTGGTGTTCATGAGGAAGAGGATGACATTCATTCTCCCTTTCCCCATGAATCTATACTTCCTCACCTGGGGGGACAAATTTTGCTACTGAAGCAACCAAACACCAACCTGGGTAACTCAGAACACAGGGCACGACTGTGTTTATAACTCAGATCACAGGACACGAAAGAAGGACTCAGAACATATGGGAAACCTGAGACTCGGTCAGAATGTCATAACATTCTGTCCAACATCCCTGCAAACCAACTGCAAGGACAAACTCAACCCTTGTACTTTTCTCCCCTTTTTTAGTCAAAAATTAACAAACATGTCCAAGACAGGCCCATACCTAAACCGAGGATACCCACAAACGAACAAGCCCCATGAGAACCCAGCACAACAAAAAAGACAACATGCGACAAGATGAGGACTAGAACACCCTTTATATATGAGTGCGTTCCTCTTAGGATGTAACAAACCATTGGAAGTAACATATGTTCATTCAATGTGAGCATTGAATAAAATTGTGTATCTTCATAGACAAAAGTGCACCGACCAAAGCGTATTTGACTGTTTCTTCCTTTTAACAAGGACCATTCAAGGAATGCGCATTTTCCGAAACACATGTTTAACACGCATTCCCTAAGACACAATTTCTCCACCGTCCAAAGCAATTAAGGGTACAACCATACATCCTAACCAATGTTATGATATCTTGTTATACTTTGTTTAGTCCCTCTTGTAACATCTATGTAATCCCTTTCAACTAGAAGACCAAGAGTAATTGACCCAGATGTTAAGACATTTCTTCAAACATCTCCTAGTTTAGCAGCAAAGACTCTCCCAAGATACTTGTAGCACTTCTAATTCAATCCATTGACACCAATGGCAAAATTAGAACAACCTGATAAGTTCACCCAGAACTTATACCAGAAGGGCAATGTCACGACATCTCGTCTGACATATCATCCTCACCAGAGGCAATCTATCACAAACTGCTTAAAATCACAAACAACTTTGATGAACAATCTGCACCACTACAGCCATATAACCAAAACTGAAGTCTAACTCCCCCTGTCGTAGATAACCAGTGCTCCTTTGCAAGAAGAACACCCTGAATGAATGGAAAACATAAGACACATCTTCATGTCTTCAAGAGCGCACCCTCTGTTCAACACACGTGCTGAACGCATTCACCTAATGCTTGACCCTCAAGCAATCCATGTACCATACTAGTACATTTAACAGACAGAAGTTCTCCCCTATCTTCCTCAATAGATGCTTCTTCAGCTAAAACACCTCAAAATCACCACATGATATCCCATGACAACTTCATGATCATATAGTGAGAGTACCAGGAATGCATCCTTGTACCACAACTGTTGAAAAGTATATTTTCGGCAAATATTTTTAATATCGTATCCACAGAGATTGGTGTTATTACCGCCGTTCTATAATTTCGATTGTTGTAAGTTTAAAGATATTCAAGTTGTTCGTTGGTGAATAAATCGTTCTTATTACTTATAAGAAAAATAAGACAAAGAAAATGGGTTTAGAATAGAGTTGAGAAATCTTGTCAAGATTGAGTTTCATTATCTTTGTTCTTTATATGTTCTCAATATCACATGCATGCATTCAAACTCCATTGATAATATTCAAATGTCCTCCCAATAATATTTATGTCTAAATAAAATTGTGATAATTACTATATAAATCCTTAGACGATCTCTCCATCTAACTATTGATATAATAATCTTGAATGTTTAACACAATAGAAAAGTAGTGAACAAATCTATCTCTATAATTTATTCTCTACTTGGGAAAATATTTTAGATCAAGAATTGAACTATCTTTCTCAACAATGATTCAATTCTAATTTTCAATGTAAAGAGAAAATATTATTCCCTATATCAAATGTAGTTTGTTACATGCAAGGATAGTAATATTACATAAACAACATAAGATAACTAATACCTCAATCTTGACAAGAATGGAATTAGTTACTCATCATCTTCCTTGAATACCCAGAAAAATCTTCAAGAATTTCTCAATGCATGGAGTTTCCCAAAAACTTCCGGAAATCCACCTTGAAATCTCTCTAAGATATTCTTACAAGCCTAAGAGATACTAGGGTTCTCAAATGAAATGATGATCTTTTACATGCAGGGAAAAAGGTACATAAATAGGCTCTGGGGCGCCACCCTACAAAAAGTTGGTTTCTCTTCCAAGACATGACAAGTGTCATCAATTTGCATGTAGCTGACTTCCAATCAGTTCGCGGCGCCAAGGGTGGTCGCGGCGCGAACTACTTAAGCTCCAGGTTCGCGGCGCGAGAGATGGTTGCGGTGCGAACTGGGTAGTTTGAGGCTTGCTTGCTTTGAGTTTCCTCAGCACTTCCTTTGCCAAACTTTGTTCTTCAAGTGCTACTCCGGAGATTTCTTTATGTAATAATCCTTTTCTTGACAAAACATTCTTAGAGAAAAAGTGAAATATCTATTCGAAACAAAATAAAATAACCTAAATTGAATATTTACTAAATTGTGATAAAAACTTGTGTGATTTTAATAAGAAATTGGTAAAAGGGACCGATAAAAATATATAAAAAGTAGTACCAATTGGTCCCTAACAACTCTCCCCAACTTATCACTTTGTTTGTCCCTAAACAAAAGTCATTCGTTAAAGCAAACCAATTTACGAATGCAAGGAATGAAACAAGTGCTAGAAGATGACATTCAAATGGTTCAAAAGCATACGATACTCTTATGATACACTTACTTTCGATATTAGACAAAACATGAATAAAAATAATGGTTGGCTACAAAAATATACCAAGAAATTCCAAGTAATACATGTCAAAAATTGAATCAAAACTACACACATCATAGTGATGATGAATAATCATAAGGGTTTTCTTACACACATCCGAACAATTAAATCAACATCAAATCGAATCATGCGTTTATCACAACATACACTAAACCATGAAAAATTTGAGAATCAAGAGGTCTTTTAAGGGTTGTAATGTGGCTCGGGTTATAGAGAAAGGACATGATCACAAGAACTCAAATAAAGATTGCTTATTCTAAGAGAGCATTTCATTTTATTCAACAATCTTCATTTTTTTTTTTTTTTTTGATAACACACCACCATGAGCTTTTCTTTTCATTTTTCTTTTTGTTAGCTCTAATATTTTCAAGGTGATGTATTATGTTTTCTCCCCAACTTTAGCATTTTAACCATAGTTGATGCAATCATACTCTCTACTTAGACATAGACAAAAATCATATGCGACCAACTTTGGTTTAGGTTCACTTGAAACAAAAGAATTTAGGATCCATTTATTTACCATATTTTCAATGGTATTTAAATTTATACTTCAGATGAATCCTAATATAGGCTCAAAAGGGGTTTACTATGGATCACTCCTCACAAGGTTTTTTTTTCTTTTTTTTTCTTTTGGCTGAGTGGTTTTTTCTCAATAACAAAGATTGCCTCTATCCTTTTCACAAAAGTTTTCACAAAAATAGATTGATGCATGATTTAGCATGATAAGAATGAGTTGAAAAGGAATTGTCGGTCTCCCGCATTTTAGTGTATAATGAGAGGTTACCTCACAATTGGTTAGGTCCTAATTTGATTCAAAGTAAACATGTAACTCAAGGAATTTTATGATAAAAAATTTGTAACACACCATTAAATTACTCATATAAAGTCTAAAATAAAAATAAGGTGTACCTTGAAGTGTCGACAACTGATTCTTATCATCACCACTCAAATTTTCTTAACTTGTTCGTCGCAATCATCTTGGTTCCTTCAACTTACTCAAGCATAAGGACAATTAAACAAAAAATTTAAAAAGTGGGGTATACCAAAATTTTTGAACAACACACAATTTAAAAATCACAAAATAGAAGTGCATACAACATAGAGTTTAATGGTGAAACTAGAGCCACCGACATACATAATGCAAAAACGAAATTAAAATAACAAGACTAAAATAAAATAAAATAAATAAAAAAAAGGAAAAGTACAAATACTACCAACATAAGATCTTCACTCTTCTTCATCATCTTCACCACCGCCCACGGGTCCTAAAACGTCTTCCATTTGTGCATCTTGACCCGTGCCTGGAGCGTGGCTACTGCTTCCTGCCCCCCCCCCCCCCCCCCCCCCCATAAAAGATGGCCTGCCCTCAGGTCAATTAGCATAAGCAAAGTATTCTGCCTGAGATGGGAATGTGCGGGCATCCGGTGCAAGGAACGTGTTCTGGAACTGTTGCTGCATACAATCAAATAAAAATGATTGAGACCTCCTAGAGGCCTCAAAGTTATCACAGCAATAATTAGCAAATGCCATTTGATCAAACACCGGTGCACGGTTGGGTCTGGGGGCAGCAGCCTCTGCATTTGCATTCCTATCCATCCGGTTTTGACAAAACCTGTTTAGATATGCATCGTCCATAATCGAGATGATGGAGGAATGCACCTCTCCCGGAATTGGCACTTTTGCATTTAAGCATAATCCCATGATTAAACCGGGATACATGAGTAAGCCCATTTTTCCTCCATATTCCGTCCCGCTTAGGGCTATCTTCCTTAATTCCTCTGAAACAATGAATGCTAAATCCATTGTTTTTCCCTGCATGATATAATACAACAAACATCCTACCTCAAGTGGAATGGTGGTGGTGTGGCTTCGAGGTCGAATGTTGTTCAGCAAAATGACCAAATAGATTTGTGTTCGCAATTTCAAATTCTCCCTCTTCCAACATTTGGGTAATCCTTGGTCATTTAGCTCGTACGTCTTCCCCTCTAGACATAGATAATTACTAATATCCGGAAGTCCCACTTATTTTCCAATACCTTGGTTTGGTATTCACACCGCATGTTCTCCGTCAAGGTGAGAGGGTTACCAAAAAATTTATTGAGTGCATTCCTATTAAAAAGGACGGTCTTACCTCTCACCATTGTCTTATAAGCATATGTTGTCCCGTCTTCCATGTGAATTGCATTGGCGTAGAATTCACGCACAATGTCATGGTTGAGTTCCGTGACGGGCTCACAAATTTTTCCCCATTTTCTTGCTTCAAGATTGGCCACAATATCCCGATATCTGCCTTCCCTCGATAGCCGGATGATCCTTTCATTTTGGATGTTCTTTTTTAGGAGCACTTCGAATCTTGCTTCTTGCGCCGGACCAAGAAAGGTTGGTTGTGCCCTTGAGGTGCTAGGAGCTGTGTTCTTAGTGCGCTTTGACATCTGCATCAAAACAGAAAAACAACACAAGTATTCCTCTGAATCAGTAAAGCACTTAAAAAAATGGATGCAGATTTTTAAGGGTTCGCGGCGCGAAGGCCTGGTCGCGGCGTGACCTGTGCGTGACCCAGAAAAATCTGCATCAACAAAGGTTGCATCCATGGTGAACTTTCTCAGAATCTTCAACTTTTCATCTTTCCAACTCTTACCCTAACCTAGCCTAACCAATTCTTCAACATGCATTGTGCTTATTTCATGAAAATTTGAAGTTTATACTTAACCTAAATTATCGCATTGAGAGAGCAAAAGAGAAAAAAAAAATGGAGAAACAGTGTACATACCTTGATTGAGAGTGGAAGGATAGGGATGTTTAGTGAGATATGGGGTTTGAGGGTGGTGGGGATCTTGGGGGTTCTGAGTTTGTTACAGGGGAGGATTGTGGTTGGTGTGAGAGGAGAGTGAGTAAAAAGAAAGGAAATTTTGAAAATAAAAAGAAGGGGAAAACATAGCAAAGAAAATAAAATAGGGAATTTTTATTTTTTTCGCTTCAGGTCGCGGCGCAACCTATGTTCGCGGCGCGAACATGAAAGAAACAGAATGCACACTTTTCTCAGTTCGCGGCGCAAACATCCTTCGCGGCGCGAACTGGTCAAGATTTTGAAAAATTTTGTTATGTGGCCTTCCATTCTTTGCATCCTGAAGCTGCTACAGTACTATTTATTTATTAAAAACAAACGAAAGAAAAACTTACAGAGGTTGGGTTGCCTCCCAACGAGCGCTTTATTTAACGTCGTTCAAGCTCGACAATCAAGTGATTTCTCATGGTTCAGTGAGTGAGATGACATAAACCTCTCGATTTATTTCTCCACCGTGGTAAACTTTTAATCGTTGCCCATTTACAGTCCAACTTTCTTGAGACTTGGGATCTTCGATCACGATAGCCCCGTAATCTTTTACTTCTTTTACCACAAATGGTCCCGACCACTTAGATTTCAACTTACCCGGGAATAACTTAAGTCTTGAGTTGAATAAGAGTACCAATTGTCCAGCTCTAAATACTTTTTGACGAACTTTCCCGTCATGATATGCTTTCACTTTTTCCTTGTACATTTTGTTCGAGTGATAAGCATTGTTTCGCAACTCCTCCAACTCATGGAGTTGTTCTTTTCTTTTCTCACCGGCTTGAATGGAGTCAAAGTTTAAAAATTTGAGAGCCCATAGTGCTCTATGTTCCATTTCTACCGGGAGGTGGCAAGTCTTTCCATAGATCATTTGAAAAGGTGTTAGTCCAATGGGAGCTTTGTAGGCGGTGCGATACGCCCACAAAGCTTCATCCAATTTCGAGGACCACTCTTTTCTAGAATTTGAGACTGTTTTTTCAAGGATCCTTTTGACTTCTCTATTTGACACTTCCGTTTGACCATTTGCTTGTGGATGGTAAGGAGTAGTCACTTTATGCTTTACACCATAATGTTCCAAGACTTTTTCCAAGGGTGTATTGCAAAAATGTGATCCCCCATCGCTTACTAACACCCTTAGGCACACCAAAACGTGAAAATATGTTTTTCTTTAGAAATTTTATCATGGTTTTGGAGTCGGCCTTAGGTGAAGCAATTGCTTCCACCCACTTTGACACATAGTCAACGGCTACAAGAATGTACTCATTAGAGAGGGAAGAGGGGAATGGGCCGACAAAATCAATGCCCCAACAATCAAAGACTTCAACTTCCAACATGTTAGTCAAGGGCATTTCATCTCGTTTGCCTATTCCTCCGCTTCTTTGGCATTTGTCACAATTCTTTGCATGTTCATGTGCGTCTTTAAACACGGACGGCCAATAAAACCCCGATTGGAGGACCTTAGTGGCTGTTCGCAAACCGCTATAATGACCCTCATACGGAGAATTATGACAGTGCCAAAGAATATCTTTCGACTCTTCACGTGTCACACACCTTCTTAAAATGCTGTCCACACCCGCTTTGAACAAATACGGGTCATCCCATACATAGTATTTTGCATCCGCTAAGAATTTCTTTCTTTGATTACTAGTGAGGTCTTCCGGTATCAAACCGGTTGCCTTGTAATTAGCAAAATCGGCAAACCAAGGCCTCACTTAAATCGCATAAAGCTTCTCGTCCGGAAATTCTTCCCTCACTTCTTCTTCTTTCTTTGTAATTTCCACGTTAACCAATCGGGACAAGTGATCCGCTACCAAGTTTTCGGAACCCTTTTTATCCCGGATTTCCAAATCAAATTCTTGTAATAACAAAATCCAACGAATTAGTCTTTGTTTGGAATCCGGCTTGGTTAGCAAATACTTGATTGCCGAATGGTCGGTGTAAACTACAACTTTGGACCCGATCAAATAAGCTCTGAATTTTTCTAAGGCATACACTATGGCTAGTAGCTCTTTTTCAGTTGTTGCATAATTAACTTGTGCTTCGTTTAAAACTTTACTAGCATAATGTATGGCGTGAAAAATTTTGGCTTTTCTTTGACCCAAAACCGCACCAACCGCATAATTGCTTGCATCACACATAAGTTCGAAATCAAGTTTCCAATTAGGTGCAATGATTATGGGTGCGGTTACTAGCTTTTCTTTCAACTCGTGAAATGCTTTCAAACATGACTCATCGAAAAGGAATTGCGTACCTTTGTTGAGCAAATTACTCAAGGGCTTTGCAATTTTGGAGAAATCCTTGATGAATCTTCGGTAAAATCCAGCATGTCCAAGGAAGCTTCTTATCCCTTTGATATTTATTGGAGGTGGTAGTTTTTCAATAACTTCCACCTTTGCTCGATCAACTTCCAGCCCTTTGGAGGAGATTTTGTGTCCAAGAACAACACCTTCGGTCACCATGAAGTTACACTTCTCCCAATTTAGCACCAAGTTTGTTTCTACACACCTCTCTAATACCACATCAAGATTCTTTAAGCATAAATCAAAGGATGCACCGTAGACGGAAAAATCATCCATGAACACTTCAATGCATTCTTCAATTAAATATGAAAATATGGCTTGCATACACCTTTGAAATGTTGCCGGTGCGTTACACAATCCAAAAGGCATTCTCCGGTAAGCAAAAATGCCGAAAGGACATGTGAAGGCTGTTTTTTCATGGTCTTCCGGGTTGACCGAAATCTGGTTGTAACCCGAATAACCATCTAAAAAACAGTAAAAATTATTGCCGGCTAACCTCTCTAACATTTGGTCCATGAAAGGTAGTGGGAAGTGGTATTTTCTTGTAGCTTGATTTAATCTTCTATAGTCAATGCACATCCGCCATCCGGTTACCGTCCTAGTTGGAATTAGCTCATTTTTTTCATTTCTAATAACCGTCATACCACCCTTCTTTGGAACTACTTGCACCAGACTCACCCATTCACTATCGGATATAGGATAAATCATTCCAGCCTCCAGTAGTTTAACGACTTCTTTTCTCACCACTTCCTTCATAGATGGATTTAAGCGTCTTTGGGGTTGAGCAACGGGTTTGTAGTTGTCTTCCATCATGATCTTGTGCATGCAATAGGCTGGACTAATACCTTTTAAATCCGATAACACCCACCCGATTGCGCCTTCATTCTTTTTCAGCACTTGTGTCAATTTCTGCTCCTCTTGGGTGGATAAAGCACTAATAATTATCACCGGTTTGGTGAAATTATCGCCAAGGAATACATACTTCAAATGTGGAAGTAGCATTTTCAATTCCAGCTTTTATTCTTCCACTTTCTTCTTCTCATCCAACTCCTCAATTTTTTCTTCATGAGAGGCAATCTCTCCACAAGACTCTAATTCCCCCAAAATTGCCTCAATTTCTTTTTCCTCCTTTTCAGTTGAGACGTTGTAAGCTCCTATAAGAGATCTCTCTAAGGAACTAGAAAGATGGACTTGATTTGCAACTTCAATGATTTCCTCCTCGGTTACATCGATTCGGAAGGAATCGTGCTTGTCTTTAGGATGCTTCATGGCTTCAAAAAGATTGAAAGTTACCTCTTCATCTTGCACTCTCACTTTCATGAGACCATCATCAATGTCAATCATCATCCGGGCTGTCTTCATGAATGGTCTTCCAAGAATTAAAGGAACATCGCGATCCTCATCCATGTCTACTACCACAAAATCCACCGGAAAGAAGAACTTGTCTACCTTGACTAGCATATCTTGAGCAACTCCGTATGGTGAAGTGGTAGACTTGTCGGCTAGTTGTAGAGTCATTCTTGTAGACTTCATCTCAACGTTCCCTAACCTTTTGACAATAGATAAGGGAATTAGATTGATGCTGGATCCTAAATCAACCAAACCATTGCCAATGTACGTATCTCCGATGGTCACCGGTAAAACTACTCGGCCCGGATCGGACTCCTTCCTTGGGATGTTTTTTTGAATTATAGCGCTGCACCGTGCATCAAGTAAAACTGTTTCATCTTCAGTATACCTCTTCTTTTTTGTGAGAATATCTTTTAAGAACTTTGCATACTTTGGCATTTGTTCTAACGCTTCGGTAAATGGAATACTAATTTGAAGTTGCTTGAGTATATCCATAAACCGTGCGTAGTGCCTAGCACTGTCCTTCCTTGATGGTGCGTGTGGATAAGGTAGGTGTTGAACTAGAACATGACTCATGCCTTTATCCCCCTTTTTTTTGTTTTTCATTTTTGACTCCTTCTGAATACCGCCTTTAGATTCCTGATCGTGCCCAGTTCGCGGCGCGAAGATCTGATGCGGCGCGACCTGAGACAGATTTTTCTTCTCATCATTTTGAGCTTCCAACAATTTCTCATCTTGGTTTCCAGCTGTGATGTTTGTATCATCCTCCACTGTAATTTCCTCATTTCCTCTGCTTGCCATTTTTTTACTGCTTCTGGTGATAATTGCTTTACAATGCTCCTTCGGATTAGTTTGGGTGTTGGCGGAGAAGGATGAACTTGCCTGTTGTTCCGCCAATTGTTTTGCAAGTTGGCCTACTTGAGTCTCCAGGTTTTTGATTGCTGCTTCATTGCTTTTTTGACTTGCCATGGAAGCTTGTATGAATTGTGCAAGCGTATCTTCTAACTTGGAACTTCCGCCTTGTGATTGTTGGACTTGTGTGTTTGGACTTTGATAGGGATTCTGTTGCTGAAAATTCTGGTTGTTGAATCTTGATTGTTGGTAGCCTTGGTTGTTCCTTTGAAAAGTGTTGTTGTGTTGTGGAGGATATCTTTGGTAACCTTGACCTTGATTGTTGACATAGCTTACTTCCTCCTGAATCGGAGGACAAAATCCGGTTGGATGATCTCCTTGACAAAGTTCACAACTTGCCACTTGATGTCTAACTTGTGTTCCATGAATCTCTTTCAATTGTTGTGGAAGTATAGACATTTGTTGAGTAAGTAGCTCCACTTGTTAGGAAAGTAGCTTGTTTTGAGCAAGTATGGCATCGTTGGTATTCAACTCAAGGACTCCCGTTTTCTTTTGTGGAGGACTACGGTCGTGTTGGCTTTGTCGATCGTTGAGTGCCATTTGATCAATAATGGTTTTTGCTTCCTCCGCATTCTTTGACATGAGAGAACCACCCGCGGTAGCATCCAAGAGTATTTTTTTGTGACGTTTGGAGTCCATTGAGAAAGATGTGAATTTGTGTAAGCTCATCAAAACCGTGACCCTTGCATTTCCTCAACATAGACTTGAATCTTTCCCAAGCCTCGTTTAGAGACTCGTTGCTTCCTTGTGTGAATTCTGAAATAGCCGTTTTGGGTTCCATGAATCGGGATTGAGGGTAATACCTCTCTAGGAATCTTTCTTCTAACAAATTCCAATCCATCATCACTCTTGTTGGTTGATCAAGGTACCACTCCTTTGCTTTTCCCACTAATGAATGTGGAAACATCCTTTTGAATAAGTTTTCTTCACTTGCTTCATCTACTCCCGTAGAACCCGCAATCTCATAAAATTTGATGAGATGGTTGTACGGATCTTCATGATCCATTCTGGTGAATGGATTTGCATAAAGAAGTTGAAGGATTCCGGTCTTCATCTCCGTGTTCCTTCCGCCTCGAGCAAATTGAGTTGTCCGCCTTGGACTATTGGCGGACATCTCGGTACGAGCTTCGTCACCCATACTTCCTTCAAAGGTCTTTACAACTTCCTCTTCGATTTGAGTAAGTGCAGAATTTGTTGCTTCTTCTCTTCGGTTCCTCTCGTCGGCTAGTTTCTTTCTCCTTCGTGTCTTGCTATTAAGCCTTCAGATTGTTCTTTCAATTTCGGGGTTCAATTGAAATTGTTCCTTGGTGGCTTTTTCTCGCATGCACTAGAATCTACAAAACTAACAAACCAAGTGAAGCACAAGAGTGATAGAAATAGAAAATAAAAAAAATACGAAATTAGAACAATGAATTATTGCAATGCATGTAATATCGACACCAATCCCCGGCAACGGTGCCAATTTGTTGAAAAGTATATTTCCGGCAAATATTTTTAATATCGTATCCACAGAGATTGGTGTTATTACCGCCGTTCTATAATTTCGATTGTTGTAAGTTTAAAGATATTCAAGTTGTTCGTTGGTGAATAAATCGTTCTTATTACTTATAAGAAAAATAAGACAAAGAAAATGGGTTTAGAATAGAGTTGAGAAATCTTGTCAAGATTGAGTTTCATTATCTTTGTTCTTTATATGTTCTCAATATCACATGTATGCATTCAAACTCCATTGATAATATTCAAATGTCCTCCCAATAATATTTATGTCTAAATAAAATTGTGATAATTACTATATAAATTCTTAGACGATCTCTCCATCTAACTATTGATATAATAATTTTGAATGTTTAACACAATAGAAAAGTAGTGAACAAATCTATCTCTACAATTTATTCTCTACTTGGGAAAATATTTTAGATCAAGAATTGAACTATCTTTCTCAACAATGATTCAATTCTAATTTTCAATGTAAAGAGAAAATATGATTCCCTATATCAAATGTAGTTTGTTACATGCAAGGATAGTAATATTACATAAACAACATAAGATAACTAATACCTCAATCTTGACAAGAATGGAATTAGTTACTCATCATCTTCCTTGAATACCCAGAAAAATCTTCAAGAATTTCTCAATGCATGGAGTTTCCCAAAAACTTCCGGAAATCCACCTTGAAATCTCTCTAAGATATTCTTACAAGCCTAAGAGATACTAGGGTTCTCAAATGAAATGATGATCTTTTACAAGCAGGGAAAAAGGTACATAAATAGGCTCTGGGGCGCCACCCTACAAAAAGTTGGTTTCTCTTCCAAGACATGACAAGTGTCATCAATTTGCATGTAGCTGACTTCCAATCAGTTCGCGGCGCCAAGGGTGGTCGCGGCGCGAACTGCTTAAGCTCCAGGTTCGCGGCGCGAGAGATGGTTGCGGTGCGAACTGGGTAGTTTGAGGCTTGCTTGCTTTGAGTTTCCTCAGCACTTCCTTTGCCAAACTTTGTTCTTCAAGTGCTGCTCCGGAGATTTCTTTATGTAATAATCCTTTTCTTGACAAAACATTCTTAGAGAAAAAGTGAAATGTCTATTCGAAACAAAATAAAATAACTTAAATTGAATATTTACTAAATTGTGATAAAAACTTGTGTGATTTTAATAAGAAATTGGTAAAAGGGACCGATAAAAATATATAAAAAGTAGTACCAATTGGTCCCTAACAACGACCAACAAACTCTTGGATTGAGACCAAAACACCATTGATCCCTCTCATCCAGAAACCATCTATACACCACACGAATTCCTCCGAATTCTCATGTATAGATCTCCTTGTTCCCTGAGATACAACCCAATTGAATCTGGAATACTTCACATTCCTCAAAGAGACATATAGAGCCCTTTAGTTTTCTAGCTCGCCCAGACGTTCTTCACACTTGAAGGACATCAAACACATGCTCCAGAAATCCTCAACATATTTGCTCCACAAGTACCAAATTGATCCACTTCTAGCATGCCACATTCACATCAGACTTCCAAGACAGTCCTTTGCCCATCATTCTCCCGTATGACAAGATAAATACCTCTTAGATAATATGTGAGTGTCAAGTTCCACACTTGGAACTTAGAATCCTACTCCAAGGATAACCAACCCAGAAGATGTTCTAACATCAGTTAGGACATCCTTCACATATCACAGACACCAACCAACATGGTTCTTGATATGCTCCACCACTGGACTTACTATCTGCATAGTAATCCAACTGAAGATCTTCAAACAATACTGCGCCACCAGCCTGATTAACAAGAACTCCAGATAACCAAAGAGAGAAATAAACTCTCATCCACCAAGAATGTAATCTTCCATAATCAACTTAGAACTTCTACCACAAGCTCTAAGATAGAACTGAACCAGAACCTCCTTACGTCTTCAACTAACTACCCTTCTGCCCAAGAGTAATTAATTCCAATCACCCTACTTAAATGCATAATAAATATCAACCAAATGTCATTGTTTGGTTCATCTTAACTTTTCTTCATAGTTTCAGACAATCTTCTGATCCACTAATGAAACCTAATCTTTAAGTTACATGATCTACTTACTCTATAGTAAGCCATCTTGGATCCACCAAGCCTTAGACGTGTAACATCTTCTCCTTCCACAGCTCCCGGAAACTGCATGAGATAGACCTTTTTGAAGCTATAATTCCATTTATTTATGAGAATACCAACTTATCTTACAATGATGTGCCACAACATCAACTAAGACCCTGAGGTTTCTGCTTGATGTCCTGACATCTGATCAGACATCCAGCTGAGGAATTCAGACCTTCCTTCTGCCACTTAGAAGAACCTCTTCCCTATAACAGAACAAGAGTTCCATGTTCTCATAGACTTGATTCAACAACTAAGTTTAAGTAGACAACCTCCATCCTGCTTAATCATATCACATGTATTCAATTCAAGCTCACACCTTGATGAATATCTGCTTTACAACTCCAAAGAACTCAACGTGCCAAGTCTGATTCTTCAGAAGAGAAGTAGTCATAGACTACACAACAACCATACCAAAGAATGCCACTTTCCTTAAGTAGAGCAGACTGTAGAAAGTCAGAGATAACTGCCACTTATCCTTGACCTCCAAGATGAGCAAGATCATATACTCCTATGTACCTAGATCAGAAATAAACTTACCCAAGTTGTGCCCTCACCAGCACCATATTCTGGACAAATCTCTTGCCATGACACTTTCCAGATAAACGTCAGATGCTTCTAGTAACAACTGGAATACACCTGCTGCACTCTAATACTCCTATATCAGAAATAAACTGATCCAAGAACTATTCATCAAGATTATGATGTCTTATTCTTCATCTTCCACATCACCATTGTCTAGACCAGTTTCTTGCCAGGAAACTCTCCAGAGATCAAATGCTTCTGCCACACCAAACTGAAGCAGATTCTTAGGTCAACTCCCAAGAGAAATAGATCCAAAAGCTTATGCAGTACCCCTCCCATGATTCTGCACAAACCTAGATGAAGAGATGTTTCAACATCGTGTTGAACATTAGTAATCTTGAGCTTCACATACAAGGATAATTAATTAAATACTTGTGAATATCACAAATAGCAATTGATCTTAAATCCTTGTTCAGTAACCCTACTTTACTGTTAAAGCCATACTCCAACAGATCACTCCATGAACACTTATCAAGTATTCAATCTTTGCAAGTATCTTCTTTGACAAACAAAGTGTTGAGATACCAAGGCTGCCACCTTGACTCAAGTAACTAAGATTCTATCTGAACGAACCCTATTTACCTCAACAGTTCTGAGATCTCCATTAAGATTTGGATCCATCCTTAGGGTTAAGAGAGATGAATCCTTACTTGCACTTTTGGACGGTGAAAATAAATCACCCCCACTTTCTTCAGGTTTATGTTTCACAGAAACACCCTCTAGTCAGAAGAATAACTAGAAGACTCCAGATGCACGACTGATATGTCTTTATGAGTGGACTTAAGAGAATTCTTAAGTATCTTTGACAACTTAGCCGATCAATAATTTATCAAATTCCTAGAGCATGAACTTGATAATCCTAATCTCAACTCCCCTTCTCTTCAACTGACTTCAAGATGTACAATGGAACCAACCTTCCAAGTACCAATTCATCATAATAAACATCTACCAACAACTCTCTCCATTCTATCACTCCCGACTTTGGAATATAGAAATGCATATATCTTCAAATATAGAAGCCGACGATTGAGATCTTCCACCATCTGTCTTCAGTAACAACTCTAGAATCCCATAAACACCAGAGTTCTTCCATCAGAAACATATGCAGGGGAACCACCAAGGAATAAATTGAACCCGCCCTAATAAAATGTCAGAACATCTTACAAGACACCCTAACAAGAGAAATAGCCACTTCTCTTGCAGTTGTTGTAGAACCTCCTCAGCAACATGAACAAGCACTGGGTTGTTACCTTCGATCCAGAACATCCATCTCATCCATTAATACCCTTGAGTATGTCTGAGTTGATGAACTGATCTCCAAAACTCCTTATTGTTTAAACCGTCGGAAAGTATCTCCCAAAGATCTCATCCAGAAATAGACAGGATGCCTGCTCTGATACCAATTGAAATTCTGGCATAGCAGACAGTAGATGTCCTAACACATGTCAAGACATTTTTCTGCATAAATATTAAACAAGAACAGAATAGCAGACTGATTTCCAGGATATCAGTAACTGCAGAAACACGGATGTTTCGACATCTGTTCTAACATGTTAATCAAAACTGAACTGTAAATTGCAGAATGATAAACAACACAGAATATGATGACCTAGTTTGGTGTAACTCACCTACATCTAGGGGATACCAATCCATGAAGAAGAATCCACTATCAGTAGTATAGTTTTATGTAAACAACCTCAGGTTTACAGTAAACACCCACGTTTACCTATCACTACCCAATGAAGACTTTACCTAAGAACTCCATCCTAGATAAGAGAAACCCATCTCACTCCCTAAATCACAACCAATGATTATCTAACATTTACTACACCATAAGTGTATCATCCTATTGAAAGACACCCCTTTCAATACAAAGTTCAGTCAAGCATCCTTGACTAACAAGTTAACTTAAATTTGATTCAAAGCTTCATCCAAGAACAATACCCGAGTCATTACCTACGGGTTTCTGAATCTGTATAAGTACCTATGTCTACCACAATGTATCAAATCGATACAGAGGGAGACTTACAAGAAAGTCTACGACTCTCAAAACCCTAAACCCTATTTTCTACTTTACAAAAGTGTTACAATAGGTTCGGTTCTTCAGTCCTAGGTCTTGGTCTTCTTTTATAAGCTTCTGCTGCCTTGGGCTTCGAATCTTCTGTTTATTGATCCCTTGATCCACTGCTATAATCATTCCTTGATTTTTGCACCAGATTTAGAACCTTCTATATTTGTTGAGTCAGAATGTTAGGACATTGTCTTCAACATCTTTTTCTGCAGCATTCTTCATTAAGTTTTAACCAAAATTTAGTCAAACCTCAAGAGCTTTCAGATTTTTCCTTAAGGTATGACAAAATCTCTATCCTATGTGATAGCACCAGTGCAATTAATCTTTCAAAAAACCCAATTAATCATTCTAGGTCTAAGCATATAGAAATAAAACATCACTTCATTAGGGATCATGTCCAAAAGGGTGATATATAACTCATTTTTATAAATACGGAAAATCAGTTGGCTGACATTTTCACCAAACCTTTAGTTAAAGAGAGATTTAATTTCATCAAAAATAATCTTGGTATTATTCATATGACATGAAATCAATTATAGGAGGATAAAATTTTCCTTCATGCGTGTCCTATTTTAGAGGATGACTATCCAAAATTAAATGGAGGATCAATATTGTCTCACACCAAGCTTTATTTGATTAAAATAGCTTTATTATTATTTAATTTTATTTTTGAAATAATGCTAATGACCAGGAACATCATCATTACTGAAATTACTATTGCAACTTTCTCTTTCCATTTTCTTTCCCCACGCGTCTCTCAAGCTTTCAAAAACCATGCTCCTAGCCGTTGCAGCCCCCAGCTACTCTACCTTCACCGCCCAAGCCAACCATTCCCTTGCTGACACGTATCACTTATATCTCACCAAAATTGATTCATACACTATTCCCACTCCAATTTGCACTGAGTCTTGGAAACTCTGGATCTTCTCCTTCCCATTTCATCTTCTAAAAAAAACCATTTATCTTCCTCCTCTCATCTATTTAAAAACAATTCTGATCTTTAAATTTTTTAACTAAAATCAATTAACCACAATGTCTTCTGCAAAACCTCAAAACAAATCTGATGAAATCCCTACAATGGAAGATCAACCTCCACCTCTACGAACCATATTCCCTTTAACCCAACAAAAAACTTCTCAAACTCACCCTATTCGAAAAAAAAATCCAGAACTTCAAAAACCAGAACATCAACTCATTCCAAAGTGTCAATTGATTCTGATCACTCAATCTCATCCATAAAATCCCCACAAAAAATTCGTGCAAAAACCGCTGAGCCAATGTTCGAAACAGAATCTGAAAACAAAAACTATGTTGATAATTGGAAATCCAAATCCATTATCAATGGAAAGATTATTGATTTCAATAGTGTTCTATCTAGAGGATACAACATGAAAGAATTTATAGATTTCCAAGGATGGTCTAAGTTCTTGTCTTTCTCTGATGATCAATACCCTAGGTTGGTCAAAGGGTTCTACTGAAACTTTGTTATCACTGATAATACCATCTCATGTACTCTCAAAGGGACTGACATTATTCTAACCTCAAAAATAATTTCTCAAATTTTTAATATCCCTGAACAAAACTCCAAGATATTATGTGATAACTGGTATCCTCTGTGTCATGTAAAAGAAAAACAAAACTCTAAAAATCTTTTCATCTCTCCAACCAAAGGTCATGTTGCATCCAACCTAAAACCCATGGCCCATTTGTTTCACAACCTATGTATTCACTCTCTGCTTCCACGATCTGGTAGTCTAGAAAAAGTATCACACACTGACAAACTGATAATTTTCCATATCACTAATAAAAAACTCATTGACCTTGGCTACATCATTTTTCACTTTATGAGAAATGCTATTCTGATGAAAAAAGTGGCTCCATATGGTATGTATCTTACCAAGATCTTTAAACACTTTAAGGTCCCACTTGAAAAAGAGAGTCATATGAACCTTTGTTAGGCTATTCAAGACTCCACTCTTGGATGAATGAAATTACCCAAGATAGGAGTATCTCCTAAATGCAAAAGGAAGGTAGATACCTCCCCATCTAATGCTCCCAAAACCATCAAAAAGTCAAAACCCTCAACACTCAAAAAGCTTTTCCCCGATGATGAGTCTACAAAGGTTGGAAATTCTAAGACTCAAGTATCTGATACTCAGGTATCTAATACTCAGGTATTGATACTCCTGTGTCTGATACTTCTGTGTTTGATACTCAGAATGTTCATGCTTCTGAAACACCTGACGTTGATACTGCTACTACTGATACTCCTATGGTTGATCCTCAAAACACTGATCCTTTTGTCCCTCATAACATGGCTTTTGATACTCCAAAATCTAATCCTTCTCAGCCTGTCATCTCATTATCTGAACCTCAAAAAAATCCTAGTCTATCCAAATTTCTCAATATACCAAAAACCCCATCAAATCCTCATGATCAGTTCATGTCATCCCCGTCACCATACGACTATGAATCATTCTTCCTGACTCAACTTCACCTAAACTCTTACACTAAAATCCTATCACTCTTTGCTGGGTTTAATCCTAATGAAGAGCTCCTTAGCAACATCTCCTCTGGGCCTCAAAAGTTTGTGGATTTTCAATATCAAGTGTCTCCTACAACACCTGTTTTTCATTCTCCTCAAGGAGATATAAAACCATTTTCTGATATGGGCTTCAACACTTTCCTTGATCCTCCCATCCTTGATGAGTCGCCATCTAGGTTTGGCCAGGTTCCTCCCTCATCCCTTCAAGATATTGGTCCTTTTCAGCCATTCAATACACCTTTGGCCAAAGCTTTTACCTTTATTCCTCAATTTGGTGCTAGTCCTTGAAAAATAAAAAAATCTTCAAGAAAGACCTCTAGCCACCTAGTAGCTATTCAAAAAACCATCAAAGCCTTTGGTGAACGCCAAAATGCCATGATTAACTGGATGATATCTGAATTTCTTCTGCGTGCTGCTCCAGACGTACCTCCACCTGTTCTACCCGACGTTGTCTTTCTTGAGATCTCATCATCAGATTCTTCAAATGAGGATTCTTCCTCATCTCACTGATTTGTTTTACTGGTTTCCTCTTCTTTTTGTTTTTGCCAAAAAAGGGGGAGAACAAATCTTATTTACTTTTTAATAGTATTTTATTTCCTTCTGCCTTTTTAAAATTATGCCTTTTATTTTAAAATCTCATGATTGCCTTTTTCTAAAAGGAGCTTATAATGGTGTGTAGACTAAAAAGATCCTCCAACATTGCAATCATCATCTTTTGTAATAGTTTGCTTTATTAATGAAATTATCTTTCTCATTAAAACAAATATGCTAAAATTGAGGGGGAGTTCTTGACTACTATACTCTTATCAAAATAAGCCTATATTAAGGGGGGGCTTTTACCTTTTCATTAATCAAATACTTTTTTTTACAACATCAAAAAGGGGGAGAATGTTGAAAAAAAATGTTTTAATTTTATCAAAACTATTTTATTCTTATTTACCATATCTTTTATTTCATAATAATGCACTTGTGTTACACATGAGTATCAAAGAGAACATGTATTTCTCGTGAGGATCAAAGGAAAATGACAAAGGTATTATAGTAATATTATTTCATGCGTGTGCTCCAAGGAAATTAATAAAATGGTACTTTTGTAATATCAAAACAAAGCCATTGAGCCAAGGATCAGGTTGTTATTTGATGAGTATCAATATTAGTATATGACATTTTTGTAATTTTGAAGACTTTCCATATCACATTACAATGGCAATTCCATAATTCCTTGTGGCAAGATGGTAAATAAAGATTCATACTCAGGACAGGTTTGGTACTCAAAAGTGATTGAGGATTAGAAACTCTATATAAGGACTTTTGTTTTTCATTTTATACACATCAAACAAAAGACAAAAATTCAAGAGAAACAAGCCATCACCTTGCTCATCAAAATTTCTTCTCACTAAAAACATAATCTTAGAATAAAGAAATTCTACTTCTAAGATTATTCTCACATATTCCTTACTCATCTATTGAATATCGGTGAAATCTCTTTTTTCTTACAATTACATTTAAAGTATTGTAAAATTATTCAAGAGAAGTTATTCTTGAATAGCATTGTAAGCTAGTTGTAGCTGGTATTTGGTTGTTGTAAGCCCGGCGAGGCTAGAAAAATGCATTCTGTTATAAACGGTCAAAGAAAGCTGATAAGCATTTATTAAAAAATCTCACAAGAAATTGTGGAGACTGGAATAACCAAGTTGGTGAACCAGAATAATTTTTTGTGCAATTCTATCCTAAATTACTATTTCAAATCATTCACACACAATCAATTCACACTCACATCAACAAGTTTATTATATATATATATATATATATATATATATATATATATATATATATATATATATATATATATATATATATATATATATATATATATATTTAAAAAAAAAAGGTCAAAAACCCCCTTTCTAATGACATTTATATTTACTTCATAACGCTCACAAAAAAATTAACGCACGTGGATGGAGAAAGATACAGCTGGCTCGGTTGATCACTCTCTCATTCACAAGCCATTGCCATACCTCTTTATCATCTCTCACCTCACCTCATGGAAACAACACCCTCATCAACAATAAACTCTCACGTAATAAGAGCAGCCATCAACCCGCCAAAACTCCGCCGGTTTCGCAGCGACGACAAACTTCAGCTTGTTTCTCTTTGAACCGACAAACCGTAACAACAATGTCAGCACCGACAATAACATTTGATGTATAGCAGCTACCACTTTTCTTTAGTTTGGTAACAGTTTCGATTTCCTTTGCATCTTCTTTCCTATGTTGTATGTATATATTGTATCATGTGGTGTGATTTTTCTTTATTTTTTAAATCGATATGTGTTGTTAGTATAGTTCCATATGTGGTGATATGTGTGCCTGTATAGATTAGTTTTGCATGCATTTTGTCTTACTGAGACTGTGATTTTGTGAGAGAGAGAGAGAGAGAGAGAGATTGCTCTCTTCTTGTTTGTGTTCCTGCATTTTATCATATTGAGAGAGAGAAAAGTCATTTGAAAAAAAGAAACATACTGCATTACTGGTTTTTCATTATGTCCTTTTTTTATTTTTAATTTTTATTTATATATAGCTTGCCATGTGTTAATTCATGATTAGATATAGTAGAACATGAAAACATGTGGAGCGCAGAACATCTCGTTTTTTTAAAAAAAATTTAATTTTAATTTATTTATTTTACTTTTTATATTTTATTTTATTTTTATGATTAATTTAGAGTTTAGTAATGGGCTTTAAGCCCATTTGGCTACTTAGCTTTACCCTTTTGTTAAGCTTACACCCCCTACTTTCTTAGGCTTATCTTCCAATTTGCTTCTTTTGGCCCATTGTTCATTTATTTCTTATTTATAATTTATTTTCCTTTATTTTTTTTCTTGATTAAATTAGATATTAGTTTCTTAAAACTGTCTTTTGAAAGTATACATATGTTGTTAATTTCAAAAATAAAAAGAATTTAGCAATCTCACTTTATTTTTGTAAATATTTAATTAAAAAAATCCAAAATAATATTTTCTATTTGTTCTAAGAAAAAACCAAAAAAAAATTTGTCATTTCTTTTTAGTTTTTATAATTTCCTAGTTTTAGTTAATTTGAGCCATATTTAATAATGTAAAAATATTAGTTTTATTATTAATTTATTTAAATGTTTTTATTTAATATTGATTAATTAAATTATTAATTAATCTTATTAAATATTTATATTTAAATTAATTAATAATTTCCTTGTCACCCGATTTTATGTCATGACTTGTCTATTTTCATGTTTTGGGTCTGTCCTCTCTGGTCATGATGCTTTGCCGTGACTGTTAATATTTTCTCACGATATTTTTTTGTGATTGTATTTTCTCTCTGTGTCTCACGATGCTTTGCCGTGACTGTTAATATTTTCTCGCGATGATTTTCCGTGATTGTATTTTCTCTCTGTGTCTCACGATGCTTTGTCGTGATTGTATTATATGTGTTTGTCTTTCACAATGCTTTACCTTGACTGTCTGTTGATTTTATGTGTTGATGTTTCTCGTGATGTTTTCCTGCGTATTTTTAATGATTATTTTTGTGATACTTTGCCGCGTACCTTTGTCTGTTTTTACATGATGTTTTTCTGTGTATTTTTGTTGACTTTTCACTGCCTGATTACCGTGATGTTTTTCCATGTATATTTTGTGTTATCTTATCTGTCTGACCATACATGACGTTTTTCCGTGTACTGTGTCTGTGCCTTTATTTGATACCATTTATATGATGTTCTTCCATGTATCTGTTGCTTTTTGTTCCTTGTTGACCTAATCCAAGGGGAGGGGTTTTATGTTGACTTATTGTCATTGTGCATGTCCCTCATTTGTTTTTACTCGTAGTTCCACGAACTATGGACACTCTGATTTCTCAAGTTCCTCTTGAGAATACGTAGGCACAAGGCCCCGATCCTTGGCGAGCAACCTTTTCTTTTTTCACACTTTTCTTTTACACCCTTTTCCCTTTTCATCGTAGTTCCGAACTATGATTGCTTTGACTTCCTATATAGGATACGTAGGCATATGATTGCGACGATCCTAGTGAGCTACCTTTTTTCTTTTCTACCTTTTTCTTTTTTGACCTTTTCTCTTTTCTTTACCCATCCTTACCTTTAGCAAACAATTTTAGCCAAACACAAATATTTCAAGAGGTTCCTGTAGAGTACTACAGATGCTTAGGGTGCTAGTATCTTCCCTTAGTATAACCAACCCCCGTACCTTTGATCTCTCTTTGCTTAGCTTTAGGCCTTGCTTTTTGCTTTTCATTTTACTTAGAGTTTTTGTTCGATCTTGTCTCCCTTCCTTTAGAAAAATAAAAGTTCGGTGGTGATATCATTATTTTGCGAGCCTAGCTGATCCGATAGCTTTGGTATCCGATTCTCACCGCGACAAAAAATGGCAACGTCACTGGGGAACATTGTTCAGTGGGTTGAGCCTAACTTGTTACACTACTAAAAAATTCGCTTTTAGTGACCGAATTAGAGACCGAAAAAGCTTAAAAATTGGTCACTATAACGTTTTGCAACCAATTTAGAGGCCATCATTTTTCGGTTGTAAAAGTGTTAGTCGCTAAGTTTTTACAATGAATTTAGTGACCGAAATTCAGAGACCGATTTTGTGACCGAATTTAGAGACCGAATTTAGTGACCGATTTTAGTGTTCTTTTTTCAAAAAATAAAATAAAAAGGTGCGTAACTTGGGAATCGAATCTGTTACCTCCAGCTATTTCAGTTAGGCCTTACCACTAGACCACTTAATAACATTTGTTATGTACTCTATATTTAAATATATACATATAAAAAATATAAAAAAATTCAAATAATATTTAGAAAATTACTAATTATTATTTAATTTAATTGGATCTAATAAAAATAAAATTTGATTTTATTAATGTAATTTCATTATGCACATATAAAAATTGCATATAATAAAAAAAATTCACTTTTATACATATATAAAAATAAGATAGCATAATTGTTTAGATAATTATATGTTTTATTTGTTAAAATAATAAAAAGGTGAATCTTTTATTAAAAAATTAAAAAAATTAAAGAAATGATGAAAATGTTTAAAAAAACTTGGGAGAGAAATATTTACATAATAAAGAGGATTAAAAAATAAAGAAAAACACAACAAAAATATCAGTGACCGAAATTTCGGTCTCTAAATTTTTTTATATAAACTAACTATTGTATAAAAACTTTTTTTCGAGACCGGATAAGTGGTCACAAACTTTTGGTCGCTAAATCGGTGGCTAATTTTTATTTAGTGACCTCTAAAAATTTACTCACGGATATCAAATTTTGGTGGCTAATTTGGTGGCTACAGTGACCGAAATTTTTTGGTCACTAAATTGGTCACTAAAAGCTAATTTTCTAGTTGTGTTATATTTGTGTTGCTATTATTGTTTGTTATTGCTTGTATACTTGTATATTTGTATATTTGTATATTTGTATATTTGTATATATCTGTTTTGCTTGGGTTTTTGCTGTATGCAGGGTTGTTACCTTGAGTGGTGAGGATAAGTTGTAACACCCCAATTCCCACCGCGAATAAATAATACAAAATTAAATCAGAGTAAATAAAAATTTATTTTTCCGACAGAAACAAGGATGCCACAACAATAGAAAGAAAACACAATCCCTGCTCATAAATTTTGATACATAACACAAAATGGAATAACCTCAAAGGGAAACTCTTTCCATATAAAACGAAAGTTCAATTATGGAATAAAGCGGAAAGATCCATAACTGACTTGTTTTACAAAATAAATCGTTTTATAACATCAAAATATTCATACAAAGGTAATACAAAATAGATCCTACAATCGTATACATATATAACAAAAGCGTTCCCCCGACTCCCGCGTTACGTATCAGAGCAGACAGACCGACAAAGGACGGAAGACTAATCTTCACAAAAGCCTCCAAGATACTAATCTGCAATTGCCTCATAGAGCAACAAACCACAGCAAAAGGGTGAGAATTAACAACTAAATCAAGATTGCATAATAATATGCAAACACATATAATTCACATGCATAATTATTCTCACCACAAGCATCACATAATAATACACATAGCATATATCAATTACACCAACATAATCACATATTTCACACATAATGCACACCAAAGTCATAACATATGGAAACACCCCACCACATCACATAACATATGTCTATGCATAAAACCTATTATCCACAACCAATGCATTTATCACATATGCACATCAATTCACCAATTCAACATAAATCTCAACACATACTCAATCAATTCATGATTTTCCACACATAATCAATCCATTCATGATTTTCCACACATAATCAATCCATTCATGATTTTCCACACATAATCAATCCATTCATGATTTATGCAAATGCAAAGAGACCGACACAACGACTCTATGCAAATGTGGTACCATCCATCCATCATTCTCATCATTAGTTCACTCAAGAACTATTGGAATCATCGCTTGTTACTTAGTGTAACTCCCCGTCGGGCAAACGATGTTCCCCGTCGCTCACACCTCTTTGTATAAGGCACACGATGTTTATGGATCGTTCACACCTCTTTGTATAAGGCACACGACCCGATCGCTCACACCTCTTTGTATAAGGCACACGATCGTCTATAATCATCACTCACACCTCTTTGTATAAGGCACACGATGTTATAGCGGATTCCCTCTGGAACCGTTTCGTCGCTCACACCCACTAGGGCACACGACATCACAAGATGCATATCATGATGCTTGGCATACAAGGACTCATGACAATCAAATGCATCTTCACAAATCAACAATATGGATTATCTCATCATCACTATTCATGTATTGGAAACCAATTCAAACAATGCATTTACTTTCCATAAGGCCACCAATTAACACACATTGAATTTCACATAAACAATGCATTTCCTCATAATCCACAAACCACAACAATCCCACAAAACATCATAACAACGTACATTGATATTCAATCAAACAATGTATTTTTCCATACAACAACATCATTATCACATGCGTTTACATCATACAACAGCACACAAGTCATACGATATATATATCAAAAGCACATTGCATGATAACACATCAATTACACGCAATTACAATGGTAAAAGTCGACAAAATGACACATTTCCAAATTCCCGACATAATTAAATCGGCCAACAATCTCAAAACCATTTTAATAAGAAAGAACATTTCAATAACTTTTTAACGGTACCAAGAACGCCTCGATCCGAGTTACGGATCAAAAGTTACGGCATCGGACGCAAAATCGGGAACCATTCTACACCCTCTCTAGTCATACGCGTATTACCTTGAGCCATACGCGTATTGCCCAGCTCGCTCGTCCAATCCATACGCGTATTGCCCAAAGTGATACGCGTATGGGCAGAGACCAATTTCTACCCAAAACTTCCACTAAAACTCCATACGCGTAATGCCTCACTTGTTACGCGTAATGCCTTGCCAAATACGCATACCATTACGTAAATCAGCAGAAGGCCGTGAAAATGAGCTTCCATACGCGTATTGCCCTCATTTTCCCCCTTGCCATACGCGTATTGCCCAAACCAATACGCGTAATGCCAAGCCTGATACGCGTATGGGCAGCGAAACCCAGAATTTTTCCTGCATAATTCCTGTTCGAATTTCACCCCAAAACCTCTCCAAATCTCATCTATACACTTCCAAATCATAATATATCAACCCAAACATGTCCCAATCATAACAACAAGTATCCTACGCAGTTTATATCGAGTTTTGACCGTGAAAATATCGATTTCTATCACATATTTAATCAATTTATTAATGAGAAAAAGTTGTGAAAACAACCAAAACAATTACAACAAGCAACACATACATACACAAGCAAGATATAATTGAAACTTCTCACCCTTACCCGATTAATCGCGCTTGAAACGGAGCTATGTCAATTTTCCTCTTCTCCTCTCTTTCCCTTCTTCTCTTTCTCTTCACTTCTCTATTTTTCTCTCTTTCTAACCTCTATTTTCTATTTTATGAAAAATAACCAAGCAAAAGACCAAAATACCCCTCAGCTCAAATATCTCGCAAACGCTCTCAAAATGCGATAAAACACAATAACGATGAAAAATAATATATTGCCAAATAAAAGTCAAGAATAAAATAATACAAAAATGAAAATAATTAAATCGACTCGATTATATAAATCTAACAAAAACTGGGGCGTTACAACTCTCCCCCACTTAGAAATTTTCGTCCTCGAAATTATAACCGATACGAACAACTCCGGATACGACTCTCGCATCCGACTAACCAACCAACATGCCAACCAAAGACACACCACGAATAACACAACTGACAAACCACCTTGCTAACAGCAACTACAACCACGACACGACAACGACGACGACTACAACGACAAGATGCAAAGCCCATACAATGCACTTGACGACCAACTCACAACTCAAAGAAAACCATGTTACCAACACTCGGGTAACACTCTCCTAATTCCCCACACTGGAATTAGCTACTCGCACTCGAACCATCACGATAGGAACGAGGCAACAACACAAACAAGAACACAAGTTCCATGACACAACAATATTACAACAATGCTACGATTTACCAATTGAACATATAACCAAAACATCCATCAACATAGTAGCCCATGAATAATATTTAAACCTTCCACTTAACACTTCCATTCGGGAACATCCAATAGTCTCATCATTCCAACATGGTTCCAATGTTCAACCTATGAACTCTTACAAGTCCCACACACAAATACAAAATGTGCCACCTCACGCTTCCGCTGTGCACTCTGATTACTCGAAACCATCAAGTCTACCAATCTCACGTCCAAAGTCTAACTCTTTCTCATATTCACCAAGAATCAATGTTCACTTTAATATACCCAACTTCACGCTCTACTGTGTTATCTCACACACCAGACACAAGTCTCTGAACTGCTCAAATAATTTTAATTCTCTGACCATCGAAACAGACATGCATAAAAACTTTCGACTTAACTCATCAGGCACAATCTTAGCTTTTCCCGAAGGATAATCCAAGCCAAATTCATAACTCGTCACGAATTCTAACCATCCTCGTTGTCTCACAATCTATTCCTTCAGACCAAACAAATACTCTAAACTCTTGTGATTACTAAACACTTCGAACCTAGAACCACAAAGATAATACCTCCAAACATTCCAACACAATACAACCGCAACCAATTCCAAATCCAGAATAGTATAGACCCTTTTATGAATCCTCAATTGTAGTAAAGCATAAGCCACGACTTTACCCTCTTGTATTAACACACTAACTAACTCATCAAAGACACATCACAATACCTCGCGAACGGTTTATTAGGATCACACAGAATCAAAACTGAAGCCGTAGACAAATTCTACTTTAGCTCTCTGAAACTTTCCTCACAATGAACATCCAAAGCAAACGACTTACCTTTTATAAGTCATTTGTCATGACGAAAATGCTAACTTGGAAAAACCTTTCATAATCTCCAGTAATAACCAACTAAAGTCCAAAAAGATTTTAATCTCCTTAACTAACTTCAGAGCCTCTCATTGTAGAACTGCATCTACTTCCGATGGATCCATTAACCATACTCTCATTCGAAATAACATTTCCAAGAAAACTAACCTTTTTCAACCAAAATTCTCACTTGAATAACTTAGCATAAAATTTCGTCTCTTTTCAACACTTGTAATTCAAATCTCAAACACCCTACCTGTTCTTCCTCTGGGTTTATAACAGCTCCGAATATCCTCCATCAAAGCCATTACGAACTTATCCAAATAAATATGGAAGATACAATTCCTCTACTCCACAAACATTACAGACGCATTACTAACACCAAATAACATCACTGTACGTTGTAATGCCCAACCAAATTCCAAAAGATATAAATCCTTAAAGCTTTTGCAAAAAATTTCACTGGGTAACTGGTTACTCACATACAAGCTTAACCGAGTAAATAACAGCCTATCCCGATGATAACAAACATAACCAGTCGCATTAAATCGATCAAAGCCTCAACTCACACAATTCACCACTCTTATCAAACATTCCAAACACTTGCAATTCCACTCAAACTCGACCAAACCATTTCAGTCATCTATTCATGAAAGTGGACACTTGTTCTCAATCGTTACCTTATTCAACTGTTAGCAATCCATACATAATTTCTTCTCTTAACAGTCCAAATTCCATAAATCCCAACATGTAGCAACAACCAACCCAAAAGAACTCTCAAATATTACATCCACACCTAAGGGTTTTCTCAAGATTTCCATTAATGCTCTAAAACTCCAAAAACTCCAAACCTCACCAGAACTCTAAGTTTTACTTTCCATAGTCTCAATACCATTATACACATCATGCTTGTTATTCCGTTCAATCATCCATCCTTTTTGTTACTAACAATACTGGAGCTCTCTAAGACAACACCTTAATGTTCCATCCAAAAACACATCTGAAAACCATGCACAACTGACGGCCCATCACTGTGACTTCCTGCCAATTTCCAGAACACTATCATCACAGACAAAACAAACATCTTAGTCCCATCTACTAAGAGTTTTCTACTTACTTAGCAGATATAAATCTCAACTATTCGCCTTCGTCTAATTTAAGTTCAATCTCTACTCTCTGAGAAGCAGCCCTTAATAATACCCAATCATTCTCTCTCAATGACTTCCCAACTTGACCAACATACAAAAACCTCGAATCCGCCTCATCTTCTGATATAAGAATCTTCATCGACTCATCAACACAATCCGTAATCATTTTCTTAAATTCCAAACAATTCATTGCACACACTATCAAGCCGGAAAGACACGTCTATTTCATCCAACATAATTCCGTCTACTATCAACAAGAGATTAAGGGTGATCAGTTCCTCAATTTGTCAATAGACATCCGACAATCATGATGGGGCATAAACCGTCTTTACCAAACTATAATAGCATTCCTTACATCTTGTGCACAAACCTACCTAAGGCCCAAATCCTTAGTTGATACAAACCTTACCTCCGCATTCCCTCTGGAATCTGGAACAACACTGTCTAAACAACACTTACACTCTTGCAATCTACAACACACTGAGCCAACACTCCACACCTGAAGCAACTTGGAGAAGCACCAGCTTCTCCCCCACTTATCTCATTCTCAAACCTGAAGACAAAGGATTAGAAAACCAGAATGCACCGACAGTGTTTCACACACATATCACGTACTAAGGGACAAACAACATCGATAATATTCAACTGTCACACCAACTGACTCAACAACTTGGCTGGAAGGACCGACCTGCTCTGATACCACTATTGTAACACCCCAATTCCCATCGCGAATAAATAATACATAATTAAATCAGAGTAAATAAAAATTTATTTTTCCGACAGAAACAAGGATGCCACAACAATAGAAAGAAAACACAATCCCTGCTCATAAATTTTGATACATAACACAAAATGGAATAACCTCAAAGGGAAACTCTTTCCATATAAAAGGAAAGTTCAATTATGGAATAAAGCAGAAAGATCCATAACTGACTTGTTTTACAAAATAAATCATTTTATAACATCAAAATATTCATACAAAGGTAATACAAAATAGATCCTACAATTGTATACATATATAACAAAAGCGTTCCCCCGACTCCCGTGTTACGTATCAGAGCAGACAGACCGACAAAGGACGGAGGACTAATCTTCACAAAAGCCTCCAAGATACTAATCTGCAATTTCCTCATAGAGCAACAAACCACAGCAGAAGGGTGAGAAATAACAACTAAATCAAGATTGCATAATAATATGCAAACACGTATAATTCACATGCATAATTATTCTCACCACAAGCATCACATAATAATACACATTGCATATATCAATTACACCAACATAATCACATATTTCACACATAAGGCACACCAAAGTCATAACATATGGAAACACCCCATCACATAACATAACATATGTCTATGCATAAAACCTATTATCCACAACCAATGCATTTATCACATATGCACATCAATTCACCAATTCAACATAAATCTCAACACATACTCAATCAATTCATGATTTTCCACACATAATCAATCCATTCATGATTTTCCACACATAATCAATCCATTCATGATTTTTCACACATAATCAATCCATTCATGATTTTCCACACATAATCAATCCATTCATGATTTATGCAAATGCAGAGAGACTGACACAACGACTCTATGCAAATGTGGTACCATCCATCCATCATTCTCATCATTAGTTCTCTCAGGAACTATTGGAATCATCACTTGTTACTTAGTGTAACTCCCCGTCGGGCAAACGATGTTCCCCGTCGCTCACACCTCTTTGTATAAGGCACACAACGTTTATGGATCGCTCACACCTCTTTGTATAAGGCACACGACCCGATCGCTCACACCTATTTGTATAAGGCACACGATTGTCTATAATCATCGCTCACACCTCTTTGTATAAGGCACACGATGTTATAGCGGATTCCCTCTGGAACCGTTCCGTCGCTCACACCCACTAGGGTACACGACATCACAAGATGCATATCATGATGCTTGGCATACAAGGACTCATGACAATCAAATGCATCTTCACAAATCAATAATATGGATTATCTCATCATCATTATTCATGCATTGGAAACCAATTCAAACAATGCATTTACTTTCCATAAGGCCACCAATTAACACACATTGAATTTCACATAAACAATGCATTTCCTCATAATCCACAAACCACAACAATCCCACAAAACATCATAACAACATACATTGATATTCAATCAAACAATGTATTTTTCCACACAACAACATCATTATCACATGCGTTTACATCATACAATAGCACACAAGTCATACGATATATATATCAAAAGCACATTGCATGATAACACATCAATTACACGCAATTACAATGGTAAAAGTCGACAAAACGACACATTTCCAAATTCCCGACATAATTAAATCGGCCAACAATCTCAAAAACATTTTAATAAGAAAGAACATTTCAATAACTTTCTAACGGTACCAAGAACGCCTCGATCCGAGTTACGGATCAAAAGTTACGGCATCGGACGCAAAATCGGGAACCATTCTACACCCTCTCTGGTCATACGCGTATTGCCTTGAGCCATACGCGTATTGCCCAGCTCGCTCGCCCAATCCATACGCGTATTGCCCAAAGTGATACGCGTATGGGCAGAGACCAATTTCTACCCAATGCTTCCACTAAAACTCCATACGCTCACTTGTTACGCGTAATGCCTTGCCAAATACGCGTACCATTACGCAAATCAGCAGAAGGCCGTGAAAATGAGCTTCCATACGCGTATTTCCCTCATTTCCCCCTTGCCATACGTGTATTGCCCAAACTAATACGCGTAATGCCAAGCCTGATACGCGTATGGGCAGCTGTTAGCTCCTAATTTCGACGCTACATGATTTCATACAATTTGGCTTTAAAAGAAGTTATTCTTTAAAATAATAATGCTAAAAAAAGAGGGCTTCGACTAGAAGGCCTTCGACCATGTTTGCTGAATGCCTGAGTCGAATGGAAGGATTTCAAGACTTCAAATATTGCTAAGTCCAAGGAGTCAATTCGACACAGTGAAGTGGCTATGGATAATGCGCTGCAGTTACAACTGAATAGTGGAGGGAAGTTCCACTATTTGAATTTGAAAAGAGGACAGGTGGCGAAGATCCAGATCGTGAAGACATGCGAAGTGCCAAGTGGCGTAATCTAAGAATAAAATCGTCAAAGGGTGGTTACATTAGATTATTATAAATAGGTTAGTCTTAGAGTTAGAATAGTGTGAAAAAATCAAATTGTACAAGTAACTCTATATTCACTCAAAGTATCCGGTGTGTCGAGAAACTAGTGAAGTGAGAATGTGCGTGATTGTAATCACCATTATCCTTTATTGCAATGCAATTTACTTTGAAGTTTCTGTTTTAGATTCTTTACTTTGAAATCTCTTTTCACGAACTTTTACCTTTCAAGTCGTTTACATTACCAAGTCTTTACTCTGCAGTTTTTATTAAAAGCCTTTACTTTCAAGCATTTACCTTTTCTGCATTTTAAGATCTTTATGCATTTCTTTCCAGCATTTAACTTCAGTTTCTCTTTATCAAACCTTTTACATTCAGCCTTTTCTTTTCTTTGATGCATTGTTCGACTTAGTTATTTCTTTGATCTTTATCGCTTTCCTTTATATTTCAAACACCCCTTTTTATTTATAAGCATTGTCGAAAGGCATACTCTACCAAATTGTGAAATATCCCAAATACACGTACATCACATGTCCTAGGATTAATCTGATCGATCCTATAAGTTACCAGAACTTTATAGTTTTAGAAGATCAGCGGTTGTTTACCTATTTTCAAGGTAAACAAATTGGCACGCCCAGCGGGATAGTGCTAAGCGTGGATTAGGAAGTTTGTAACTTTTAAATAACCGCCAAAAGGAAGTTTTATAACTGCCTTCTTAAGTATTTTTTTTCATTGGTCGAGATTTTGGCAAACTATTGTATGCACTTGAGAAGTGGAAAGGTAGCCAGTTCAAATGAATATAGACCAAAGGGAAGAAACGTGAGGAGAATGGCATCTGGCCAAGGAAATTCAAATCCCAGTTCTGCTGGGACCAATACTCAACCAAGCAGTTAAAGTGTTCAGAACAACACCATCAATCCTCAAGAATTACCAAGAAGTACTGTGGCGCCAACTCCAGTTCCTTCGACAGGAGGGTCGACAGTGTTAGCCATGGTGACAGAGCCAGCGTCTTCGACGGCGGGACCAGGGGTGACATACGTGAGGCCTTACACTCAGCCAGTCTTGGAGTACATTGGCCCATCAGTGACAAATCCTCAGACTCCGCCAGGAGGAGGTTCGACGTACAGGCAGTTTCCTCCCCCAGGATTTTCACAGTCTTTGCCTAGGAACCCAATCTATGGCATGCCAACGGCAATGATGCAGAATCTGCGTACTGCACCCCCAGTATATTTAGAAAATGTGATATCTTCCCCTTTGCAGGAGTCAGGTTCTGGAATTAACATGGGTCGAAACAGCCAGTCCATAAGTTTGGGATATTCTGCTCAAGAGCCCAACTTTACAAATGAGTCTGCAGCATATTTGAGGCAACAGATGGATGAGAGCAATATGCAAATGGTACATACTTTGTCTCAAACGATGGGAGAAATTTTCCAGCCATTGATCCAGAATACTACTCAAACCAATCAAATGATGACAACCCAGATGGCACGAATAACAGAGTTCATGGGGATGCCAGCTCCTGTTCAACACCAAACTCAAGGAGTCGAGACGAGGGAGAATGCTCAACAAATTAACCCAGTGAATCCAGGGTTGGTCGAACCACCTAGGGAGGAGCCTCCTAGAAATCAAATACCAATACTTGAAGAGGAGGAACCAAGGATGGTGCTAGTGAACAGAAATTTAGACGTTGATCGTGTGGTGAATCAGGTTCGACGCAACAATGTAGTAGCAGATAACAATTTGGCAGCCCTGGTCGAAAGAATAATGGCTCAAAATGGCCTGAATATGGGTTATTCTAGGCCAAACTTTACTTCGCCTATAGTAGACTATACACTTCAAGCTGAACTGCCTCCCAGGACAAAAGTGCCAAAGTTTACTAAATTCTCAGGAGATACTACCGAATCTACCGTCGAACATGTGGCACACTACCTGATCGAAGCTGGTGAGATTACGAATGATGAGAGTCTAAGGGTGAAGTATTTCCCTAGTTCCCTCACTAAAAATGCATTCACGTGGTTCACTACGTTACCATCTAGTTCGATTTGTAATTGGACCCAGTTAGAACGTTTGTTCCATGAGCAATTTTACATGGGTCAGACGAAAATTAGTTTGAAAGAATTGGCTAGTGTAAAACGAAAGTTCAATGAGCCAATAGACGATTACTTAAATAGGTTTCGACTGCTCAAGGCTAGATGTTTCACATAAGTTCCTGAGCATGAGCTTGTCGAAATGGCCTCTGGTGGCCTTGATTACTCTATCAGGAAAAAACTAGACACCCAGTATTTGAGGGATATGGCCCAGTTAGCTGACAGAGTTCGACAGCTAGAGCGTCTCAAAGATGAGAAAGCTAGGGTGAATAAGAACAAGAAGGTAGCTTACGTCGAATACCAGGAGGGCATTGAAGAACTGTATGATGAGTCCGTTAGGTTCGACGAAAATGAGATAGACCTTGCTGAACTTAAGAAGGGCCCTCCTTATTCTTGTAAATTATTAGTTCCTTCGAATGGAAAAAACCCTGTCGAAACTGAAAAGAATGATAGGTTCCCAAAGAAAACATACACTTTCGACATCACTAAATGTGACAAAATTTTTGATTTGTTAGTTAAGGATGGTCAAATATTAGTGCCTCCTGGTGCTAAAATACCACCTTTAGAGCAAAGAAAAAAGAGAGGTTTTTGTAAATACCATAATTATTTGGGTCATAAGACGTCTCAATGTTTTCTTTTCAGGGATTTGGTGCAGAATGCTATTCATGGGGGAAGGCTCAAATTTGGGGAGAAGACTAAGACCCAGATGAAGATTGATACCAACCCCCTTGAAGTAGCTGAAGCAAACTATGCAGAGCCTGAGGAGGTCAACATGGTCGAACTGGTTGAATTATCTGACATCAGTTCGGATAGTGTTAGTACCAACGAAGCTCTTGGCAGAAATGCCACGGTGGTGGAGGTTACTGAGGACCTTACCAATGAGGTTGTGTTTATTAGAGAGGCTGAAGAAATGGATGGCTATCAGCTTGAGCATTTGATATGTATGGCTGCTGAACATTACTTTAGTACCTCTTCTGAAGTTCAAAGGTTCGACACTGAGACTACAGTCGAGACCCATGCTGAAGTTGAAGAGCCAAAATTGCAGATGGTGACCAGAGAGATTGCTGATCATTTTAGACAGATGGACGAGGCTGCTGTAAGCCTTGATATTGACTTTTCTAAGATGCGTTTAAAAGATGAAGTGAACGTGAACATGGTCGAAGTTACTGACAGACAGGCCATGGATATTGATGAACAAGAGGACTGCGACAAACTGGCTTATCCCAGAGAGGATGAGACCATCATTGATTTTCTCCACAGGTACCAGGGGAAGAATTCTGAAGTCATGTTGTGCCCTCGATGCAGTGATATCTTCGACAAAGAAGCTGTTCATGGCCTCCAAGCGGGGAAAGAGGCCAAATCTGGACGTGATAGGAGAGCTGTTCAAAAGCCAGGGCGCTTCGACCCAAGGAAAGCTACTCAGAGACAATATGGCCCAAGGCCACAAATTCCAAGGGCCAAGCAAGCTACTTTCAAACCCAACGGCGAAGTACCAACTGGGAGGTGGGTTAAACCCGTCGAAGCAGCAGGAAAAGGGAAGAAAGGATGGAAAAGTTTTGATGTGGCTAGAGGTTCTTCACTTGAGTATAGGAAAGAATTCAAGTCCTCCAACAAAGCTGCCTATGTTTCTGAAAATTACAAAGGAAAAAATCCCATGTCTAGGTCCCAGTGGAGGAGAGAACGGAGGCGAAGGAAAGCTCTAAGAGAAGCACAGGCTAAAGATTCGACGGAGACCAGCACTAATGTCCTGCCAGCTAGCAACAAAGGTGTTGGCATGAGAACAACAAACCAGGCAGTAATGCCAAGGGAGTATGACAGAGTAACTGAAGTGGAGAATTTGGATGTCAACGCTAAAGCAGAAATGGCAGCACACCAACCTGTGTGCTATTATGTAATGAACAATGGTTGTGTCGAAGAATAGAATGCTTTCTTTGAGCGACCAACTGAAGCCATGAAGGGACACTTGAAACCTCTGTATATTACAGGGAAAGTAGAGAACGTGGCTGTTAACAAGATCTTAGTAGATTGTGGGGCTACTGTCAATTTAATGCCACATTTTCTGCTAAGTAAAATTGGTAAATTCGACACTGATCTTAAACCCCACAACATGGCCCTCTCTAACTATGAAGGGAAGATTGGGACCACTCTAGGTGTCTTACAGGTTGACTTGACTGTGGGTACAGTGACAAGACCCACCTTGTTCATGGTGGTCAAAAGCAAAGCTAACTACAACCTTTTGCTAGGAAGGGAATGGATCCATGGCATTGGGGCAGTGCCATCATCAATGCACCAACGAATAACAATCTGGAGGCCTGATGGAATAGTAGAAAACATTGAAGCTGATCAAGGCTACTTTAAGGTGCATGTTAATCATGTTGATGGTTCTGAGTTCGACAAAGATTTGGCGCATATTGCGCCTTGTACTCCAGCAGAATTCGATCTCTCCCCAGATGACCACGCATTCTGCTCATTACACTTACACCCACTGGAGGGGTTTCGATGGGACATAGAGGTCGTAAGAGAAGAAGGCAATGTCCCCTACTATGGGCTGCCTGAGGTTGACCCCACAGGCTGGGGAAGTGAATTCAGTAATAATGACTGAGTTCGACGCACTACAAAGAATTTTGGCCTATGTGGCCGAATCTAAGTTACAAGTGGCTTTAGAGGCTGCACACAACCACATGGCTGTCGAAGCCAAAACTCAAATTTGTGAAGTAGGCCCTGGTAAGGACTTTGAACCTGAGCCACCTGATGGGCCTCAAATTGAAGACCAAAACCAAAGGCTTGATGCTGTTTATGATAATGAGCCTCTAGGTTTTGAAAAGGATCCACTGTCAGATAATATTAAAATGCTGGCGCAAGATCCTTTAGAAGAAATTGACTTGGGTGAAGGGGGAGTAAAAAGGCCTACTTATATTAGCGCTAATCTCGACCCACTACTCAAAGTCGAAATAGTCCAACTATTGAAGGAATTCAAAGATTGCTTCGCCTGAGACTATGATGAAATGCCTGGTTTGAGGAGAGAGCTTGTTGAACATAAGTTGCCAATCATACCTGGGAAAAAGCCAGTCAAGCAAAATCCAAGACGGTTTGCCCCAACAATCCTTTCCAAGATCAAAGACGAAATCGAAAGGCTACTTAGATGCAAGTTCATCCGTACAGCTAGGTATGTCAAATGGCTAGCTAATATTGTACCAGTCATTAAAAAGAATGGTTCTTTAAGGGTTCGTATAGATTTTAGAGATCTAAATTCTGCAACCCCTAAAGACGAATATTATATGCCTGTGGCAGAAATGCTGATTGATTCTGCTGCAGGACATGAATATTTGAGCATGTTGGACAGTTATTCTGGTTATAACCAAATATTCATTGCTGAGGAAGATGTCCCAAAAACTGCTTTTCGATGTCCAGAGGCATTAGGTACTTATGAATGGGTAGTGATGCCTTTCGGTCTAAAAAATGCTGAGGCAACTTACCAGAGAGCAATGAATTCAATCTTTCATGATTTTATTGAGACTTTTATGCAAATATATATTGATGATATTGTTGTTAAGTCCTTTTCAGGAAAAGATCATATAAGCCATCTTCGACATTCCTTTGAAAGAATGAGAAAACATGGTCTGAAAATGAATCCTCTCAAATGTGCTTTTTGTGTGCAAGCAGGGGATTTCTTAGGCTTTGTGGTCCACAAGAAGGGGATCGAAATTAACCAAAATAAAACCAAAGCCATCATGGAAGCAAAAGCTTCATCAACAAAGAAGGAATTGCAGTCTCTCTTGGGCAAAATAAATTTCTTGAGGAGATTTATATGTAACTTAAGTGGGAAAACGCAAGCCTTTTCACCATTGCTTCAAGCTAGCAAGGATGGGTTCGACTGGGGGCAAGATCAGCAGAAGCCTTCGACAAGATCAAGGAGTACCTGAGTCACCCCCATTCTCTCACCACCTCGTGGAAATAAGTGTATGAGATTATACATAGCTGCGTCAGATAGAACTTTAGGGAGCATGTTAGCTCAAGAGGATGATGATGGCGTCGAAAGAGCTGTTTATTACCTTAGTAGAGTTTTAAATGATGCAGAAACTAGATATAGCATGATTGAAAAACTATGTTTATGTTTGTATTATTCTTGTACCAAATTGAAGCATTATATAAAACCAGTTGATGTGTATGTTTTTTCTCGTTATGACGTTATTAAACATATGTTGTCCAAACCTATTTTGCATAGTCGAATTGGAAAATGGGCATTAGCATTAACTGAATATTCTTTAACTTATAAGCCTTTAAAAGTTGTTAAACGACAAATAGTGGGAGACTTCATAGCTGACCATTCTACAAATGAGACCCCCCTGAACTATCTTGATGTGGAACCTTGGAAGTTATATTTCGACGGGTCAAGCCACAAAGATGGGACAGGCATAAGAGTACTTGTTATTTCTCCTAATAAAATTCCAACAACACTTAAGTATAAAATTGAAGGCCGTTGTTCTAACAACGAAGCTGAATATGAAGCTTTAATTGCTGGACTTGAAGTATTGTTGGAATTGGGGGCAACTTATGTCGAAATAATGGGAGATTCAGAACTGGTCATAAAACAAGTGACCAAAGAGTACAAGTGCATAAAAGAAAACTTGATTATGTACTTTGTAGTTGTGAATCGACTGTTGAAAAAGTTCGACGCAGTTAGTTTTCGACACATCCCTAGGTTGGAAAACCAGGTAGCTAATGACTTGGCTCATATTGTATCAGGGTATAAAGTTTCGAAAGACAAATTACAAGATGCAATCGAAGTCGAATTCAGAGGAAAGGTGGTGTCAGTAGGATTAGCCCCATCAGACTTGGAAGAAACTAAGCTTGGATATGTTGACGAAGACAAATTCGCAATTCTGGCAGTTGATAGTATAACTGACAAGGATTGGAGGAAACCTATAATGGATTACCTAAAAAATCCAATAGCTTCAACAGAAAGGAAAATCAAGTATCAAGCTTTAAGTTATGTCTTGTTGGGTAATGAATTATTCAAAAAGACTCCTGAGGGAGTATTGCTTAAGTGCCTCAGTGAGGCTGAAGCATACTTAGCCCTTTCGACTGTCCATAGTGGGGCATGTGGGGCACATCAGGTAAGCCATAAAATGAAATGGTTGTTGTTTCGACAAGGCATGTATTGACCTACCATGTTAAAAGATTGTATTGAATTTGTTAAGGGTTGTCAGGAATGTCAAGTTCACGCTGGCATTCAACACGTCCTTGCAAGTGAGCTGCACTCTATAGTGAAGCTTTGGCCTTTCAGAGGATGGGCTTTAGATTTGGTTGGAGAAATTCGGCCAGCATCATCCAAAAATCATAAGTACATTTTGGTGGGTATTGATTATTTTACCAAATGGGTCGAAGCTATCCCATTACCAAATGTTGATCAGGAAGATGTGATTGAATTTATCCAGAAGCACATCATCTATAGGTTTGGAATCCCAAAGACAATTACAACAGACCAAGGATCAGTCTTCACTGGTCGAAAAATGCAAGAGTTTTCTAAAGAAATGGGATTCAAGCTTGTAACGTCCACACCTTATTATGCTCAAGCTAATGGCCAAGTCGAAGCAGCAAATAAAGTAGTTATTGGGTTGATAAAAAAGCATGTGGGGAAAAAGCCAAGAAATTGGCACAGGACATTGGACCAAATACTCTGGGCATGTCGAACGTCCCCTAAAGAGGCAACTAATACTACCTCATTTCGGCTGACTTTTGGTCATGATGTAGTTTTGCCTGTGGAAATTTATCTTCAATCAATAAGGATTTAAAGGCATCATGAGATTCCATCTGAGTCTTATTGGAATATGATGCTTGATGAATTAGTAGACCTAGATGAAGAAAGGCTCCATGCATTAGAGTTGCTGAAAAGGCAAAAGAAAAGGGTGGAGAAGTCTTATACAAAAAGGTCAAGATTAAAACCTTTTCAACTGGAGATCTAGTGTGGAAAGTGATCATACCTATGGATCAAAAAACCAGATCTTTGGGGAAGTGGTCTCCTAAGTGGGAAGGTCCTTTTAAAATTATTAAGGCATTTAGTAATAATGCTTATGAGATTCAAGAGATGGAGGGTGATTTAAGAGTCTTAAGGGTGAATGGGAAATATTTGAAAAAATATAAGCCTATTTTACAAGAAATTCATATTAAGACGTAAATTTTATTCAAATTATAAAAGCCAAAATAGGCCATGTGAGTCCAAAATGGCATACAAAAAAAAACAAGTACAATAACATAAAACCCAGGAGAAAGATTATTCATAGTCTCTCTAATTAATAGAGTTGAGGAAGGCAACATAATCTTCGTCAGCTTCATCATCAGAGTTTTGTGCTTTGGAATGTCCTTTCTTGGGTACCTTCATCTTGGTTTCTCTCTTCTTGGCGCGAGATGTTGCTCCAGTTGAAGTGTCTTTGAGGGCAGTAGTTGTGGCCTCAACTTTCCTTGTCTCTCCAGCCACCTTCTTGGTCATTGTTTTCTTTGAAGAAGTACTCATACTTGTTGTAGTAGGTGCAAGATATCCCAAGAGGGAAGATGGTTTTATAGAGGCAAGGCTTTGTAAGGATTGGCCAGTCAATGATAGAAATACGTGAAATGACCCTTGGGAATAGACCCTAGGGTTACGCTATTAATATTCCTTTATGGAATAGAAACTTGTGCCGTTGGAACACTAAGCTGTTAAAAGCTGCGCTATTTTTATGATTTCCAAGAAAAGAGGCAGAATACTTTAATGACTCAGTTAGCAAAGTAAAAAATATGTTTTACAAGTCGAAGAGTTGATAGTAAACAGAAGAATTTAGATAAAGGCCATAGGGCATTAAGATTGTCTGTACATGGGGCCTTAAAAGGACCATAAAACATGATGAATAAAATTGGAACTACAAACAAGAAATCATATGACAATCAGAAAGGGAGCTTCGACTTCAACTCGAGGAAGTTGACCTTGTAATTCTGAAGGCGTTTCTCACATAGAGCTTTGTCGAGTTTGGCTGCTGAAAGTTCTTTTTCAAGCGTTTGGGCCTTGTCAAGAAAGTCTATGGTGCGCTTCAGCTCTCTGGCCATTTCAGTATCATCGAACTCTCCCAGCTCAAGGTTGCATTTTTCAGCCTTAGAAATCTTGTTCTGCAGCTCTTTAATTTGTCATTTCCAGTCATCAATGTTCTTTTGGTTCGACTCCACTTCTTCCTACCTTTTCTGTTGTTCAGTCTCTAGACTTTCGACCATAGCTTCTGATGCATGCGCTTCATCCCAAGCTGAGGCCTCCAATCCCGTTGTGATTTCAATGTTGTCTTGGATCTTGGGAAGGAGCTTGAAGTCTTTAGACATTTGATTCACTAAAGCAGTTAGCTTCAACAGGAATTCAGAAACATCTTTGCTAAGGGTCGAAAGGTCCAGTTTTTGAAGGTTGTCTTTCAGAAAGAGAGGAGCTGTTGGATCTGAAAGTAAGACATTGTGGATGTCTCCCTTAAAGAATTTGTCCTTGATTTTTCGAAGGATAGGACAGGCGAAATCATCTGGAGTTAGACCCCCAGAGCTGGTCGAAGTACTAAGACTAGTGCCTGAAGAACTGTACTTCTTCCCAAGTATCAATCTGGCATACTCTTGAGGATTTGACCATTTGAGAGCAGCCAGTGGGTCTTCAGCAGGGGATCCTCCAGTAGTCAAAGTGACCATAGGCTTAGGAGTTGGATTGTTGACAGGATCTGCCTCAGCCACAGTCGAAGGGGTGTGATCTTGCTCAGTCCTCTCCCTCTCTTCTTCTTGTTCTTCATCTTCTTCGACTTCCTCCTCTTCTACTTCGGTGGGCCTTTCTTCTGTGTCCATACCAATAGCCTCTGCGTGGTCGAGAGGTTGTTGATGAGAAACATCATCCTCTTCATGATCAGAACCATCAGTCTGGGATTGTTGAGTGGTGGTCCTGGCAGGAGAATTTTGGTTTGTTTCGTCTGCTGCAGGAGGAGGAACTGTAAGAGGGATAGGTTGGTTAATTTTGCTGATTGAGCTATATCCAGAACCAAGGTCAGAGGTAGGGTGATAAGTTGGCTCACCTTGGCTATTCAGCAGAGTTGTTGTAAAGCTGAAGCAAGGTTGTGGTGGGTTAGAACCACCTACATCAGCCTGAAAAACCACAAGTAAAGGGAACAAGATTGAGAGAAGTCTGAGTAGGGAATCCAAATATTGAATGAAGATAGTACGCATACCTGTACAGTCGCAGCATCAGGACTTGAGTTCGCACTCTTAGGATCGCCAGCAGTTGTTTTCGACGCAACCCTGGAGAGTTGTTTCTTGACACCACTATCAGCAGGTGTCTTCTCAAGGATTCTTGCCGCCTTTGAGGGAGATTGGGTGGTAGTTCCAGAAGCTTTGACAAGCTTCCTTTTCTTCTTAACTACTATCTCCTCAGGGGACTCATCATCAGTGTCTGGAGGAACAACTGCTTGAGCACCTTTCTTGCCTTTTTTTGAAGGCGTTGGAGGTTTTCGAGCAGCATGAAAGGTGACGCAAATATTAGAGGATTGGTTACACAAAAAGACTTAGGCAAAGGATATAGAGTACCTTTGTGCCTTCAGCGTCCTTTTCGACCTTCGCAGCACCCTTCGACGAGCTGGTCTTCCTGGCCATGGCTGAAAGACAGACGATTATTACAAGGTTAATAATTGAGTGGTTAGTTAAAAAATCACAAATCAAGGGCCTCAAACCTTCATATATTTCGGATTCGACACGGACATCCTCGACCCCTATATGAAGGTGTCCTTTGAAACTGTCCAGCGTATGTTTAGTCACAACCACCCGTTGGGCTTTCGGTTGAGACTGCTGTCGAAAGAGTTTTAAGTGCTCACCACAGACAAACCAGTCTGGAAATAGGGGGCAAGTGCCACTCCAAAATCAGCGTTAGGCAGTCGAGGGAACTTTGGAGGAAAGAGTTCAAAAGCTACCTTATAACGTTTCTCAAGAGGAATGTTTGAAGGGATTTTTAACTGATCCATTTTTTGTAAAAATTTCTCCTTCAAAGTGACAGCAGCCTCACGAACGGTTCGACTAATATCATCTAGTCGATAGACAGTTTCAAAGTACTTTTGAAAGGCTTGAATTTCTTTGACATGAATGAACTTACTCTTCTTGGTCTTCTCCTGCACATCAAGAAAAGCTTGGTCAAGTAAGGAAGAGAAAGTAGCAACATCAAGAAATTGTTCACTGTAGTACTTCGACCACCAGTTATGGAAGGGTTTGGTACACAAAAAGGTGGGCTGAAAATACACAGGGGAAAGGGTTGCTTTCTTAGCGTTCCACCGGTCGAAAGTGACTGCAGCACTTCCTTCATCAAAATTGGCGGTGTGAAGGACCACATGGCCTTTCTTCCCATATAGACACTTGGGGAAGATCTGAGCCAACCCAAATTGTCGAGAGACAAGATTTGGTTGGTAAGCAATTAAGGCTGCCAGGTCTCTCCCAAGATTCAGCCTTTCAACGATAAATCTAGGAATCAAGAAGGCTTCCCAGATCGAAACAGATTCAGCGTCGATGTTGGTGGATGGATCAGGGAATGGCCTTGTGAACCACTCAGGCCCACATTTTCTCTCAGCAAAGGGAGCCATGCTGGGTGTGAACTCATGCCTTTTTGCAAACATCATAATATAACTGGAGAAGGCTCTCTTGAGAGTTTCCCCATCGTCATTTGGCGTAAGTTTCACCAGGCGGGTACCTTCGACCCTCCTCTCTTTGATTTCAGCAGAATCTTCATCGACCTGCCCTTTCCTGGGAAGGCTAGCTTCAAAGGTTGCGTTGAGCCACAACTGAAGTAGCCAGAGAGGGCCATTCAAGTGAACAGTACCTTGGCTCCCCAAGTCTTTGAGTCGAGCCGCCCCTTCACTAAGAGACTCGTAGAGGTTCGCCAGGATCAACCCACTTAGGAAAACTCCTCTATTATGGTGAAGTTGGTTGGCCAGAGTGAGATACTTCTTGGCCACCTGCAGGGATTTTGAACAAAAAACATACCTCGACAGCCAAACGTTCAGAAAGACAATGTGTTCCTTATCAGTGATTTCTGCAGTATCACGTTTGTGGTGGTTGATGAAGTGGGAGTATGTGAGTTTGGAGTCAGAAATCCCTATGGTATCCTCTGCATCAGTATCAGGGTCATAGGAAATGCCATCTGGTCGAAGACCTGCAATGGCAGCAAGGTCGAAGAGTGTGGGAGTAACCATCCCACAAGGAAGATGAAAGGTGTAGTGGGTGCTATCCAAAAAATAGAGTGATGCTGCCAGCAGGGTCAAACAATAAGGAATGTTGGTTTTGGACATCATCAGCAGATCATAGATTCCTATGGTTTTCCAGTGATCAGCTTTGACCCTTTCCATTCTGGTCATCCAAAGGTCAAAATCCTTTAAAGGATTGACAACTCTTACCAGCCTCGTACCATCATGAAGGTACCTCAGATCCATTTTCGTCAGAGTGGGTGTATTAGGAGAGGTTCCCTCCTCATTAGGGTTGCTTTTTTGCCCTAAAGGTCTAGACTTACGGTAAGAAGGAAAGAACTCAGCCAGTTTTTCATTGGTGGATTTTACATCAGCTAGGGGGCCACCTAAAGCATAGGGTTTATCAGATACAAGGAGAGGGATCATTACCTGAGATTCATAAATGCTCCTTGTTTCTTCAAGAAGAGTTCCGGCATGAACTGTTGGTTCTTTACCACCTTTGGTCCGGGGATGTTTGAAAATGGCGGGAGAGTTTGCTCGAACGGAGTGGTTTTACCCTTTTGGTTTTTCGTTGCTTGGGGAACTATTTGAGAAGACGCCATTGTTAGAAGTTGAAGAGAAAACGAGAGTGTGTTCTGAGTTTTCTTGAGAGAGTTTAGAGAAATAAGTTGCAGAAAGTTTGAGAATGCAAAAGTTCATAAAATTGGGGAAAAAGGGTATTTATAGATGTTTGGAAGATGAGGGGACTGTGAATCCACGGTTAAAATGGATACGATAGTGGGACGCGTGCCCTCTTTGGAGATCGTTGGATGATGGTGGTTGTGGTCAGACTGTAAATGCTTAATCCCAAGAAAAGTGATGATGAAAACTGTTCACGAATACGGCTGAAAAGACGTTTGGAGATTTGCCATCATGACATGACGTCATAAGCATGGTTGAAATAAACTGAATAGTTTCTAAATCGTGGGTTGGTCAGTTATGACCATGTCTCTCATAGTTGAATGGTCAGGCGTCGAAACATTATTTTATCAAAAAATGACCTTCCTACCAATACTGGCGAAAGGGCGTTTTTGGGGGGCAATTTGTTAGCTCCTAATTTCGACGCTACATGATTTCAGACAATTTGGCTTTAAAAGAAGTTATTCTTTAAAATAATAAAGCTAAAAAAATAGGGCTTCGACTAGAAGGCCTTCGACCATGTTTGGTGAATGCCTGAGTCGAATGGAAGGATTTCAAGACTTCAAATATTACTAAGTCCAAGGAGTCAATTCGACACAGTGAAGTGGTTATGGATAATGCGTTGCAGTTACAACTGAATAGTGGAGGGAAGTTCCACTATTTGAATTTGAAAAGAGGACAGGTGGCGAAGATCCAGATCGTGAAGACATGCGAAGTGCCAAGTGGCGTAATCTAAGAATAAAACCGTCAAAGGGTGGTTACATTAGAGTATTATAAATAGGTTAGTCTTAGAGTTAGAATAGTGTGAAAAAATCAAATTGTACAAGTAACTCTATATTCACTCAAAGTATCCGGTGTGTCGAGAAACCAGTGAAGTGAGAATGTACGTGATTGTAATCACCATTATCCTTTATTGCAATGCAATTTACTTTGAAGTTTCTGTTTTAGATTCTTTACTTTGAAATCTCTTTTCACGAACTTTTACCTTTCAAGTCGTTTACATTACCAAGTCTTTACTCTGCAGTTTTTATTAAAAGCCTTTACTTTCAAGCATTTACCTTTTCTGCATTTTAAGATCTTTATGCATTTCTTTCCAGCATTTAACTTCAGTTTCTCTTTATCAAACCTTTTACATTAAGCCTTTTCTTTTCTTTGATGCATTTTTCGACTTAGTTATTTCTTTGATCTTTATCGCTTTCCTTTATATTTCAAACACCCCTTTTTATTTATAAGCATTGTCGAAAGGCATACTCTACCAAATTGTGAAATATCCCAAATACACGTACAACACATGTCCTAGGATCAATCTGATCGATCCTGTAAGTTACTAGAACTTTATAGTTTTAGAAGATCAGCGGTTGTTTACCAATTTTCAAGGTAAACAGCAGCGAAACCCATAATTTTTCCTACATAATTCCTGTTACGAATTTCACCCCAAAACCTCTCCAAATCTCATATATACACTTCCAAATCACAATATATCAACCCAAACATGTCCCAATCATAACAACAAGTATCCTACACAGTTTATATCGAGTTTCGACCGTGAAAATATCGATTTCTATCACATATTTCATCAATTTATTAATGAGAAAAAGTTGTGAAAACAACCAAAACAATTACAACAAATAACACATATACATACACAAGCAAGATATAATTGAAACTTCTCATCCTTACCCGATTAATCGTGCTTGAAATGGAGCTATGTCGATTTTCCTCTTCTCCTCTCTTTCCCTTCTTCTCTTTCTCTTCACTTCTCTATTTTTATCTCTTTCTAACCTCTATTTTCTATTTTATGAAAAATAACCAAGCAAAAGACCAAAATACCCCTCAGCTCAAATATCTCGCAAACACTCTCAAAATGCGATAAAACACAATAACAATGAAAAATAATATATTGCCAAATAAAAGTCAATAATAAAATAATATAAAAATGAAAATAATTAAATCGACTCGATTAAATAAATCTAACAAAAACCGGGGTGTTACATAAGTCATATACCCGGACTTGAGTGCACTTATGATAGGGTGATGGGTATAATCAAGGAGACTTCGAGGGAGTTTAATCCCGAAGGAGTTGACTTGAGAACCCCCGCTTAGTTGAGGCCCTCTTGGGAGTAGTAGTGTTGAACAAGCCATCGTGAATGCACTATTAGTTTCGACCTAGGAGCCCGTGAGACTGAGGACCTTTAGTTACCCATTTATCCCACTTTGGCCTTTAAGATGTAGTGCAGTGATTATGAGGGTGTAAACCCAAAGTAGTTGATACGTGATACTACACTCAGAAGAGGTTCTCTTGAGAATATTACTGATTCCCGAGTAATTTGAGTGTTAGTAATATCCAAAAGATGGATCGATGACTTTGGGAACCGTGTTAGAACCCGTTGTGCAGGTGCTTTATGTAACGCCCCGTTTTGCCAATTTTATTTTATTGAGTCTTTTTGGATTATTTTATTATTATTTTATTTTATTTTCGACTTTTATGTGAAAATATGTTATTTTTCGTCGTGATTATATTTTATCGCGTTTTGGGAACATTTGCGGGATATTTGAGTGTGGGGGTATTTTGGACATTTCATAGATATTTTTACTAAGTTGGTAAGAAAGAAAAGAAAATAGAAAAGAAAAGGGAAAGAAAGAAAAATAGAGAGAAAGAAAGAAGAAAGAAGGAAAAAGAGAAGAAAAGAGGAGAAGAGAGAAAATTGGAGAAAGAGTGGAAAAATCATCAAGAATAATTTCTAGGAATCGATTAATCGGGTAAGGGTGCGAAACTCGATTATTCTATGATTGTATACGATTATGTATGTGTTTTGTTGTTGTTTTTGGATTGATTTGGAGAATATTAGTAAAACCTAGATTGTGTAAAAAATTGATTAGAAATGAATTTGATTGTGGTAAAAATCTTGTTGAATGCATTGTTGATTGTTCATACATGTTTGTGGTATGTTATTACACTTCAAATTGCTGTTTTTCTGAGTTTTAGGTGAAGAAATTGGATGATTGGGGTGGAAAAACGCAGAACATTGTTCTGCAGAATTTTTCTGAGATTTTCAGGTCATACGCGTATGAGGCATGTTCATACGCGTATAAACCTTGGCGTTACGCGTATGGTGGGCGAGCCATGAGGGCAATACGCGTATGGGCTGCTGGTTTTCTCGGCCATCTGCCCATTTGCGTATGATACGCGTAGCATTTCAGGGCAATACGCGTACGAGAGAGGGCATTACGCGTATGGGGTTTTACACGTGAACTTTGGGAAAATGAGATCTCTGCTCATACGCGTACGGCTCATGGTGATACGCGTACGGGCAGGACTTTTGCAAAATGTGACTTTTCAAAATATCATTTTTCGTTTTAGTTCGTAACTTTTGATCCGTTTGTCCGATTTTTACATTCTTGGTATCGTTGCGTAGCTATTGAGTAGTACTTTATTGTTATGATGATTTTGGAATTGTTAGCCGATTAAATTATGTCGGAAAGTCGGGAATAGTGTCGGTGGTCGACTTTTGTCGTTATACTTGTACGCAATTGGGGTGTATTGGACAAGGTGCTGTTGTATGACGTAAATGTATGTACTTAGATGATGTTGTGATGATTTATGATTGTATGGAAATTAAATGCATTTTTTTGGGCATAAGTACAAAGTGTGATTTTATCGATGAAATGAACATGTGTGTATGGATGCAATGTGAATGTCATGAGTCATTGTATGCCAAGCATCATAGTGTGCATTGTTGAACGTCCTGAGTGACGGTTTAATTCCTGAGGGAAATTGCTATAACATCGTGTGCCTCGAAAATATGAGGCGATGCCTGAGGACCTAAAGCGGTGGTTATAGACGATTGTGGGCTCCTTTGGAGACTTAAAGCAATCCTTAACGTCGTGTGCCTCGAAAATATGAGGCGATGCCTGAGGACCTAAAGCGACGGGTGAACATCGTAGGCCCGACGGGGAGTTACTTGAGATTCTCAGTAACGAGCGATGGTTCCAATAGTTCCTGAGTGAACTGATGATGAGACATGAGACATTGGAAGTCGGTACCGCATGGCATGTGCATAGAGTCGTTGTGTCGGTCTATGTGCATTGCATAAATCATGAATTAATTGTGTGTGAATTTGTGATTGTGATTGATGATTGTATGGTATATGTGTGGTGTGTAATGGTATTTGATGCTTGAGAATTGTGCGGTATTATGTTATATGTGGTTGTGGTGAGAATGTGTTACTTGTACAATTCTGTGTTATTATATATAATTTTATCCAATTATATTATGGTTGTTTTTCTCACCCTTCTGCTGTTTTATAACGCTCTATGAGGCGTTGCAGATTAGAGCTGCTGGAGGTATTTCTTTTTGTGAAGCGTTGCGTCTTCATTATTTTGGTCGGTCGGCTCTGATATGTGACTCCGGGTAGTTAGGGTGGCCGCGTGCTATTATTTTGTACATCTGATGATATATTTTGGTTGTACATATGCTACCTGATGTATGACAAACTGTTTATATGTGTATATGTATATATGTTAAGCAGATTTTAGATTTTCCGCTTTAATTCTAATTTCTGAAAAGTGGGTGTAAGGAACAAGTTTCCTCTGTATGATTGCTACCCCACAGTTGCATATCATTATGGGCAGGTGTTGCATGTTATGTGTATGTATGGTTACTTTGATGTGATTCCTCCCTTTCTATGCCGCGAATTCAAATGTACTCTGACGAAATTTCGAATTTTCTTTTAGTGCTTTAATTGCCTGTTAATTGGGGGTGTAGATTGGGGGTGTCACATTAAGTGGTATCAGAGCCAGTCCGTGTCAGTTGTGTCTGTTGTGTCTGGCATATTGGGCGAGTTGTGTTGGACGAGTTGTTGTTTAACCATAGTTTGTGTATTTGGACGAACAGAATATGGCTGGTCGTAATGATGCTACTTTGGCTGCTGCGATGGAAGCGATGGCACGAGCTGTGCAGGGTGCACCAAATGCTGCAGGAAATGATGAGTTTAGAAAGAATGATTTTGGAGGAAGGTCACCGGAGTAATTTAAGTATTCATCCGGGTGCGAATAAGATGTACCAAGATTTGAAGAAGATTTTCTGGTGGTCTGGTTTGAAAAGAGATGTGGCTCAGTTTGTGTATGCTTGTTTGACTTGTCAGAAATCGAAAGTGGAACATTTGAGACCTAGTGGTTTGTTGCAATCGTTGGATATTCCTGAGTGGAAGTGGGATAGCATTTCGATGGATTTTGTAACGGGATTGCCGAATACGCAAAGTAATCATAATGCTATTTGGGTGATTGTTGACAGGCTGACTAAATCGGCGCATTTTATTCTGATTGACATCAGTTTTTCTTTGGAGAGGTTAGCTGAGATCTATATCAGTGTGGTTGTGAAATTGCATGGGATTCCATTGAGTATTGTTTCTGATCGAGATCCTAGGTTTACATCGAGATTTTGGGAAAGTTTACAGAAGGCTTTGGGTTCTAAATTGAGGTTGAGTTCGGCTTATCATCCGCAGACGGATGGTCAGACCGAAAGAACGATTCAGTCTTTGGAGGATTTGTTGAGAGCGTGTGTTTTGGAACAAGGTGGTACGTGGGACAGTTATCTTGCATTGGTTGAGTTCACGTATAATAACAGTTTCCATTCTAGTATCGGAATGGCACCTTTTGAGGCTTTATATGGACGAAGATGTAGAACGCCGTTGTGTTGGCACGAAACAGGTGAAAGTTCGGTGGTTGGACCGGATTTAGTGCAACAAACGACGGAAAAGGTAAAGTTTATTCGTGAGAAAATGAAGGCTTCTCAGGATAGACAAAAGAGTTATCATGATCGGAGACGGAAGGATCTTGAGTTTCAAGAGGGTGATCACGTATTTCTGAGAGTTACGCCGGTAACGGGCGTTGGTTGTGCTTTGAAATCTAAGAAGCTTACTTCTCGATTTATTGGTCCTTACCAGATATCTGCGAGAGTTGGTGCAGTGGCGTATCGTGTGGCGTTGCCGCCGAATCTGTCGAATTTGCATGATGTTTTTCATGTTTCACAGCTTCGGAAGTATGTTCCGGACCCTTCACATGTTATTCTAATGGACGAGGTTGAGGTGAGAGATAACCTTACGGTCGAGACTTTACCAGTTAGGATTTTGGATCGCGAGGTGAAGCGGTTGAGGGGCAAGGAGATTGCACTTGTGAAAGTGGCGTGGGGAGGCGCTGCTGAGGGAAACTTGACGTGGGAGTTAGAGAGTAGGATGCGGGAGTCGTATCCAGAGTTGTTTGTATCAGGTAAGATTTTCGAGGACGAAAATTTCTAAGTGGGGGAGAATTGTAACGCCCCGTTTTGCCAATTTTATTTTATTGAGTCTTTTTGGATTATTTTATTATTATTTTATTTTATTTTCGACTTTTATGTGAAAATATGTTATTTTTCGTCGTGATTATATTTTATCGCGTTTTGGGAACATTTGCGGGATATTTGAGTGTGGGGGTATTTTGGGCATTTCATAGATATTTTTACTAAGTTGGTAAGAAAGAAAAGAAAATAGAAAAGAAAAGGGAAAGAAAGAAAAATAGAGAGAAAGAAAGAAGAAAGAAGGAAAAAGAGAAGAAAAGAGGAGAAGAGAGAAAATTGGAGAAAGAGTGGAAAAATCATCAAGAACAATTTCTAGGAATCGATTAATCGGGTAAGGGTGCGAAACTCGATTATTCTATGATTGTATACGATTATGTATGTGTTTTGTTGTTGTTTTTGGATTGATTTGGAGAATATTAGTAAAACCTAGATTGTGTAAAAAATTGATTAGAAATGAATTTGATTGTGGTAAAAATCTTGTTGAATGCATTGTTGATTGTTCATACATGTTTGTGGTATGTTATTACACTTCAAATTGCTGTTTTTCTGAGTTTTAGGTGAAGAAATTGGATGATTGGGGTGGAAAAACGCAGAACATTGTTCTGCAGAATTTTTCTGAGATTTCCAGGTCATACGCGTATGAGGCATGTTCATACGCGTATAAACCTTGGCGTTACGCGTATGGTGGGCGAGCCATGAGGGCAATACGCGTATGGGCTGCTGGTTTTCTCGGCCATCTGCCCATTTGCGTATGATACGCGTAGCATTTCAGGGCAATACGCGTACGAGAGAGGGCATTACGCGTATGGGGTTTTACACGTGAACTTTGGGAAAATGAGATCTCTGCTCATACGCGTACGGCTCATGGTGATACGCGTACGGGCAGGACTTTTGCAAAATGTGACTTTTCAAAATATCATTTTTCGTTTTAGTTCGTAACTTTTGATCCGTTTGTCCGATTTTTACATTCTTGGTATCGTTGCGTAGCTATTGAGCAGTACTTTATTGTTATGATGATTTTGGAATTGTTAGCCGATTAAATTATGTCGGAAAGTCGGGAATAGTGTCGGTGGTCGACTTTTGTCGTTATACTTGTACGCAATTGGGGTGTATTGGACAAGGTGCTGTTGTATGACGTAAATGTATGTACTTAGATGATGTTGTGATGATTTATGATTGTATGGAAATTAAATGCATTGTTTTGGGCATAAGTACAAAGTGTGATTTTATCGATGAAATGAACATGTGTGTATGGATGCAATGTGAATGTCATGAGTCATTGTATGCCAAGCATCATAGTGTGCATTGTTGAACGTCCTGAGTGACGGTTTAATTCCTGAGGGAAATTGCTATAACATCGTGTGCCTCAAAAATATGAGGCGATGCCTGAGGACCTAAAGCGGTGGTTATAGACGATTGTGGGCTCCTTTGGAGACTTAAAACAATCCTTAACGTCGTGTGCCTCGAAAATATGAGGCGATGCCTGAGGACCTAAAGCGACGGGTGAACATCGTAGGCCCGACGGGGAGTTACTTGAGATTCTCAGTAACGAGCGATGGTTCCAATAGTTCCTGAGTGAACTGATGATGAGACATGAGACATTGGAAGTCGGTACCGCATGGCATGTGCATAGAGTCGTTGTGTCGGTCTATGTGCATTGCATAAATCATGAATTAATTGTGTGTGAATTTGTGATTGTGATTGATGATTGTATGGTATATGTGTGGTGTGTAATGGTATTTGATGCTTGAGAATTGTGCGGTATTATGTTATATGTGGTTGTGGTGAGAATGTGTTACTTGTACAATTCTGTGTTATTATATATAATTTTATCCAATTATATTATGGTTGTTTTTCTCACCCTTCTGCTGTTTTATAACGCTCTATGAGGCGTTACAGATTAGAGCTGCTGGAGGTATTTCTTTTTGTGAAGCGTTGCGTCTTCATTATTTTGGTCGGTCGGCTCTGATATGTGACTCCGGGTAGTTAGGGTGGCCGCGTGCTATTATTTTGTACATCTGATGATATATTTTGGTTGTACATATGCTACCTGATGTATGACAAACTGTTTATATGTGTATATGTATATATGTTAAGCAGATTTTAGATTTTCCGCTTTAATTCTAATTTCTGAAAAGTGGGTGTAAGGAACAAGTTTCCTCTGTATGATTGCTACCCCACAGTTGCATATCATTATGGGCAGGTGTTGCATGTTATGTGTATGTATGGTTACTTTGATGTGATTCCTCCCTTTCTATGCCGCGAATTCAAATGTACTCTGACGAAATTTCGAATTTTCTTTTAGTGCTTTAATTGCCTGTTAATTGGGGGTGTAGATTGGGGGTGTCACATTAAGTGGTATCAGAGCCAGTCCGTGTCAGTTGTGTCTGTTGTGTCTGGCATATTGGGCGAGTTGTGTTGGACGAGTTGTTGTTTAACCATAGTTTGTGTATTTGGACGAACAGAATATGGCTGGTCGTAATGATGCTGCTTTGGCTGCTGCGATGGAAGCGATGGCACGAGCTGTGCAGGGTGCACCAAATGCTGCAGGAAATGATGAGTTTAGAAAGAATGATTTTGGAGGAAGGTCACCGGAGTAATTTAAGTATTCATCCGGGTGCGAATAAGATGTACCAAGATTTGAAGAAGATTTTCTGGTGGTCTGGTTTGAAAAGAGATGTGGCTCAGTTTGTGTATGCTTGTTTGACTTGTCAGAAATCGAAAGTGGAACATTTGAGACCTAGTGGTTTGTTGCAATCGTTGGATATTCCTGAGTGGAAGTGGGATAGCATTTCGATGGATTTTGTAACGGGATTGCCGAATACGCAAAGTAATCATAATGCTATTTGGGTGATTGTTGACAGGCTGACTAAATCGGCGCATTTTATTCTGATTGACATCAGTTTTTCTTTGGAGAGGTTAGCTGAGATCTATATCAGTGTGGTTGTGAAATTGCATGGGATTCCATTGAGTATTGTTTCTGATCGAGATCCTAGGTTTACATCGAGATTTTGGGAAAGTTTACAGAAGGCTTTGGGTTCTAAATTGAGGTTGAGTTCGGCTTATCATCCGCAGACGGATGGTCAGACCGAAAGAACGATTCAGTCTTTGGAGGATTTGTTGAGAGCGTGTGTTTTGGAACAAGGTGGTACGTGGGACAGTTATCTTGCATTGGTTGAGTTCACGTATAATAACAGTTTCCATTCTAGTATCGGAATGGCACCTTTTGAGGCTTTATATGGACGAAGATGTAGAACGCCGTTGTGTTGGCACGAAACAGGTGAAAGTTCGGTGGTTGGACCGGATTTAGTGCAACAAACGACGGAAAAGGTAAAGTTTATTCGTGAGAAAATGAAGGCTTCTCAGGATAGACAAAAGAGTTATCATGATCGGAGACGGAAGGATCTTGAGTTTCAAGAGGGTGATCACGTATTTCTGAGAGTTACGCCGGTAATGGGCGTTGGTCGTGCTTTGAAATCTAAGAAGCTTACTTCTCGATTTATTGGTCCTTACCAGATATCTGCGAGAGTTGGTGCAGTGGCGTATCGTGTGGCGTTGCCGCCGAATCTGTCGAATTTGCATGATGTTTTTCATGTTTCACAGCTTCGGAAGTATGTTCCGGACCCTTCACATGTTATTCTAATGGACGAGGTTGAGGTGAGAGATAACCTTACGGTCGAGACTTTACCAGTTAGGATTTTGGATCGCGAGGTGAAGCGGTTGAGGGGCAAGGAGATTGCACTTGTGAAAGTGGCGTGGGGAGGCGCTGCTGAGGGAAACTTGACGTGGGAGTTAGAGAGTAGGATGCGGGAGTCGTATCCAGAGTTGTTTGTATCAGGTAAGATTTTCGAGGACGAAAATTTCTAAGTGGGGGAGAATTGTAACGCCCCGTTTTGCCAATTTTATTTTATTGAGTCTTTTTGGATTATTTTATTATTATTTTATTTTATTTTCGACTTTTATGTGAAAATATGTTATTTTTCGTCGTGATTATATTTTATCGCGTTTTGGGAACATTTGCGGGATATTTGAGTGTGGGGGTATTTTGGGCATTTCATAGATATTTTTACTAAGTTGGTAAGAAAGAAAAGAAAATAGAAAAGAAAAGGGAAAGAAAGAAAAATAGAGAGAAAGAAAGAAGAAAGAAGGAAAAAGAGAAGAAAAGAGGAGAAGAGAGAAAATTGGAGAAAGAGTGGAAAAATCATCAAGAACAATTTCTAGGAATCGATTAATCGGGTAAGGGTGCGAAACTCGATTATTCTATGATTGTATACGATTATGTATGTGTTTTGTTGTTGTTTTTGGATTGATTTGGAGAATATTAGTAAAACCTAGATTGTGTAAAAAATTGATTAGAAATGAATTTGATTGTGGTAAAAATCTTGTTGAATGCATTGTTGATTGTTCATACATGTTTGTGGTATGTTATTACACTTCAAATTGCTGTTTTTCTGAGTTTTAGGTGAAGAAATTGGATGATTGGGGTGGAAAAACGCAGAACATTGTTCTGCAGAATTTTTCTGAGATTTCCAGGTCATACGCGTATGAGGCATGTTCATACGCGTATAAACCTTGGCGTTACACGTATGGTGGGCGAGCCATGAGGGCAATACGCGTATGGGCTGCTGGTTTTCTCGGCCATCTGCCCATTTGCGTATGATACGCGTAGCATTTCAGGGCAATACGCGTACGAGAGAGGGCATTACGCGTATGGGGTTTTACACGTGAACTTTGGGAAAATGAGATCTCTGCTCATACGCGTACGGCTCATGGTGATACGCGTACGGGCAGGACTTTTGCAAAATGTGACTTTTCAAAATATCATTTTTCGTTTTAGTTCGTAACTTTTGATCCGTTTGTCCGATTTTTACATTCTTGGTATCGTTGCGTAGCTATTGAGCTGTACTTTATTGTTATGATGATTTTGGAATTGTTAGCCGATTAAATTATGTCGGAAAGTCGGGAATAGTGTCGGTGGTCGACTTTTGTCGTTATACTTGTACGCAATTGGGGTGTATTGGACAAGGTGCTGTTGTATGACGTAAATGTATGTACTTAGATGATGTTGTGATGATTTATGATTGTATGGAAATTAAATGCATTATTTTGGGCATAAGTACAAAGTGTGATTTTATCGATGAAATGAACATGTGTGTATGGATGCAATGTGAATGTCATGAGTCATTGTATGCCAAGCATCATAGTGTGCATTGTTGAACGTCCTGAGTGACGGTTTAATTCCTGAGGGAAATTGATATAACATCGTGTGCCTCGAAAATATGAGGCGATGCCTGAGGACCTAAAGCGGTGGTTATAGACGATTGTGGGCTCCTTTGGAGACTTAAAGCAATCCTTAACGTCGTGTGCCTCGAAAATATGAGGCGATGCCTGAGGACCTAAAGCGACGGGTGAACATCGTAGGCCCGACGGGGAGTTACTTGAGATTCTCAGTAACGAGCGATGGTTCCAATAGTTCCTGAGTGAACTGATGATGAGACATGAGACATTGGAAGTCGGTACCGCATGGCATGTGCATAGAGTCGTTGTGTCGGTCTATGTGCATTGCATAAATCATGAATTAATTGTGTGTGAATTTGTGATTGTGATTGATGATTGTATGGTATATGTGTGGTGTGTAATGGTATTTGATGCTTGAGAATTGTGCGGTATTATGTTATATGTGGTTGTGGTGAGAATGTGTTACTTGTACAATTCTGTGTTATTATATATAATTTTATCCAATTATATTATGGTTGTTTTTCTCACCCTTCTGCTGTTTTATAACGCTCTATGAGGCGTTGCAGATTAGAGCTGCTGGAGGTATTTCTTTTTGTGAAGCGTTGCGTCTTCATTATTTTGGTCGGTCGGCTCTGATATGTGACTCCGGGTAGTTAGGGTGGCCGCGTGCTATTATTTTGTACATCTGATGATATATTTTGGTTGTACATATGCTACCTGATGTATGACAAACTGTTTATATGTGTATATGTATATATGTTAAGCAGATTTTAGATTTTCCGCTTTAATTCTAATTTCTGAAAAGTGGGTGTAAGGAACAAGTTTCCTCTGTATGATTGCTACCCCACAGTTGCATATCATTATGGGTAGGTGTTGCATGTTATGTGTATCTATGGTTACTTTGATGTGATTCCTCCCTTTCTATGCCGCGAATTCAAATGTACTCTGACGAAATTTCGAATTTTCTTTTAGTGCTTTAATTGCCTGTTAATTGGGGGTGTAGATTGGGGGTGTCGCACTTTACCCCTAGTACACACCCTGTGGTTGGTTCTTTACCTAGACTCCATGTTGTGATTTCGAACCTTTGATCCTGGTGTATGTGATCTGCATCTCCTGTTGCATGGCATCGCATATCATTTACATCTTTGCATAATTCATTGCATACATCTGTTGTATCCAGCAATTCATCCCAGTTGTCTATCTTTTGAGTCGTCTGTCAGTCGTCAAGCTGATTCCTCGACGCCGATACATGACCAGAGCTAACTTCAGACGTAGAATGTCCAGAGCAATTCTCTGCCAGAGCACACGAAGTGAAGCTTCAGTTGACCTCAACCAGCTATCCTCCTAAAAGCCAGTGTTTCAGACAGGATAATTCACTAGGCCATGTTTCTTGTTGTTTGCATTTTCCTTTATTTGTATTAACTGTTTGCTTTCAAATTATGTTTGTACTTTTCATGTTAATGAAATGAAAATTGCAACTTTTTGATTCAATTCATTTGTGCTTGCTATTTACATTTTTATGCTTTCCTTTTCAAAAAAATATTTTATCTCTTTTCCACTTTCTTTTCGATTGTGCAAATATTTGAGGGAGGATGACGAAAATGTTATACCCATAATTGCTGGTATGCTTTCAAATAAACTTTGCTGACGATGTAAGGCATCATTTCAATTTCCCAAACACTGGAGAAATGAGGAAGTTATTCCCTTGTCAACCCCTTCGAGCCTAGAAGTAAGAGTTTCTTTCTTTACAAAAAACCCGCAATCTTAACCTTGGGATGGGTAGTTCTCAGTTAACTTGGTTGTGCGTCCATGCAAGACACCTTTCATATAAAGGTTGCACTCACAAATTTTCCTTCACACACATCAAGCAAGTGTCGAAGATGTTTTTCAAGCCAAAAAGCCGATGATGGTTCACCGTAATCATTAAGCTGGTTAGTCATTTTCCTTACTCAAAGAATGAGTCGAGTCCCTTTCAAGGAAAAAGCAAAGAAATATGGGAAGCTCATGACCTTGCCTTATACAAAAAGGTTTGTATGACAACCAAAAAGAGGAAATCTTTAAATCCTTCACCATGAAAGTCCTCAATGGCAAACAGTTTGGTAAGGAAGTAGTGATTGTCATTTCAAAAGGCCCTTGACTTCTGAACCATCATTACTATCATCAGTGAAATTTCCAACCCCTTGGGGACCTAAGCGTATAGTCTGAAATAACTGAATGTAGGATTGGAGTTCATCACGGAGATTGGGTGGGTTACAAATAAATTTTGAGCTTTTATCCTTTGTTTCATAAACTGTGAACTAGGCGACATTATAACCATCAAAAGATATAACTGAAGCAAGGTTATTTTGCAAGCATACTACAGCAAGGTTGCGTAAACTAACTCCAAAAGATCTTTGCAGATCATCCATTTTAGATCACACTCGTGCTTTACCTTTCACTTTGATATGTCTTGAACCGTCGTGTTCTGACTAATGACTCATGTGTTTTGCATCATTCCAAAAATGATTTTTGATTTCAAAGGTTGCATGAACTTTAAATTACAATGTTTGTATGAGCACTTTTGTTTGTAAACTGGCTTTCCTCTCAAGGAATTTTCAAACAGTTGAGAAACTTGGTCGGTGATCCTATCAGGGGCAAGTTCTTTCCATATCCTTTTGAGAATCAATTCAAGATTTGTGTTCAGTGCAAGTCCTTCTTAGAATTGGTTTATATAGAAGATTTTTCAAGACTTATGCTGGGGCAAGCCGTCCGAGAGCACAGTTAAGCAGTCATCTCTAGAATCAGACAAGTTGAAGCAATGATTAGTTAATCTACAACAGTCAGCTAATCTGGGGCAGTTTACTTCAAGAATCCCCAATCAGCTCTCCATCCTTCCTACAAGGATCATCAACTTGGTACAGTTTACCAGTGTGGCATAGATGTGCTCAGTAGTAGCATCTTGAGTCCCTAAACTTGGCAGTTATCTCCGTGTTGAGGAATCAGTCTTCCAGTCTTGTCTTATCTGACGTTCTTCCAGATATGTCTTCAAAATCTTTTCCCGTACATTTAATTCTTTTCTAAATGTTTCAGATGTATTTTCAGAATCTTTGTCTTCATCTAATGCTCTTCTAGATGTCTTCAATTTATTTCTGACCTTAGTTAACAACTGCTGAATATATTCAAGTCTGTTTCCATTCTTCATCCAATGTTTTCCTGGATGTGTTCCGGAGTTTATTTGATACTTTCCCGAATATCTCTAATGTTTTCAATAGTCCATTCAATGCTCTTCTGAATGTCTCTGATGTTTTCATGTGTTCCGGAGCTTATTCGGTGTTTTCCCGAATATCTCTGATGTTTGCCTATTTTCCAGAGTTTATTCAACCCTCTCCTGAATATCTCTGATGTTTTCCGGAGTTCATTCAATGCTTTCCTGGATGTCTCTAATGTTTGCTTTGTGTTCCAAAGTTTATTCAATGCTCTTCTGAATACCTTTGATGTTTGCTAGAATGTCTCTCATGTATTTCCCAGATTTTCTCCTCACCTCATTCAATGATCTTCTGAATCTTGTGACTCTTTTTCATCCAATTCCATTCATGGATGATGACTGTTGATTCCCCAGTGGAGCTTATTCAATGTTATTATGAATATCTCTATTTGCTTTTCTAATTATCTCTGTTTTCCTTAATGTTCCAAAGTCCATTCAATGTTCTTCTGAATGACTTTGATGGTTGTTACTGTTTTTTCTCCAGAGTTTTGTTCAATGCATTTGTGACAAAACTTCTGATGACTGTTACCCTTCCCCAGTAAAGTTGCTTATGCTTTTTGGATGTTTCTGTTATTCCACAGCAAATTTGAATGCTTTCTTGGAAGTCTCTGTTATATTCTCAAATTTTTTGTCTCATTCCACATCTAATGCTTTTATAGATATTTTTATTTTTGTTTTCCAGATTGTGTTACTTTCAGCATCTGATGCTCTTTCGGATGTTTGTATCCTTATTTAGGGTTTATCTCTCTCTTTTCAAGTATTACTGGATACTCTTTGTCACCCTGACAGATATCCATAATATATTGTTTCCCCTCAGTCACGTTTTTCTGTTATTTATTTCCCTGTGGTTTTCCTTTTTGTTCTCTTCTTGCAGTAGTTTGTCTTCTGTGGTTTCATTCCCCACAGAGCATCGAGTCTTGCATTCATACCATACCATAAGCATTTTTGTGGTATCTTATGGCCAAAAATTGCGCATGTTTGTATTTAAGTCTCTCTGATCTTGTTGAGACGAAGATTTCAATTGTCACATCTCCGGATCGAAGAACTTAAATAGGGGCATCTATTATACCCTAATTTTTTACTCTAAGATCCCACAACTTTTTTTGCATCGTCTGCATAACATATCATGTCTTTCATCTCGCATAATACCCAATTTATCAGCTGAAATAAACTTATCGAAATTACAGCCGAATCGGTCAAACTAAAAGTCAACTGTGCGAAAAATCAGTGGACGAAAAATTTTAAAATCGAGCCTGCAAACTTCAATGATATTAATCTACGTTTTGCGTAGTTTAACCTGGCGTGTTCGTTTTAATTTTTTCGACTACTTTTCGTTCGCATTTTTGGACAGTTTAAGCCATTTTAGCAGATAAAAATTTATTTCGAAATTTGACTAAACGCTGTATTTTTCCGAATTGTATATTTTTTGTTGATCATTTTGGTACATTCATTTAATTTTTCTGAGCACTTCGATACCGGCCCAATTATTTTTTATTTTTAATTAATAATTATTTTAATTAATCTTTTTTTTTTAGGTTATTCATTTTTTTATAGTTAATTTTATTTTATTTATCATATTTCTTTTTTATAATATTTCTTTTGGTTTTTTTTATCTCTTTTAGGAAATGCTTCTCCATTAAGTATTAGAAAGTTGTTTTGTCTTACTCCATTTTGAAAATTTAGTATTCAACTACCTACCAAAGATTGGAACATGCTTAGGCATGCCCATCTTTGCCCTAATCAACTTGTTTATTACATGACCATTTCATGCCCTTTTTGGTAATTTGGTATCTCTAAAATTCTACTGCCCTTTACACCACCTTTCTATCCACGTGGCTTCATTTATTTTTCCCACCTTACAATTACCGGGACACATCATAACCCGGTTTCATGCTTCAAATTTTCATCATTTCATCACTTCATCACTTCATTTTTTCTCTATCCTTTCCACCTTCCTTCCTCTCAAACCACTTTCACTGCAAACGCAGAACAACACCCATCGAAGCTTCCGAACACCAAAACGGTAACATCCTGGCTTGAATCTTCATCTTCGTTTAACATGCATGGTTTCGTTTCCTCGTCTTTCATGGGAATCGGTGTTTTAGATTGAAAAAACATTTAACTCATGGAAACCCAACTGTCATCTGAAAAAAGCTTTTGATAAAACTGTAAAATAGGTTTAGTATTGTTATATTGTTGTGTTTCGGTTTCTTGAATGTTACAAAGTTTGAGTGTTTTTCAGGGGTTGTTGTTTCTATGAAAAACCAACTTTGAGCTGGAAATAAGTTTTGTTCTAAATGCTGAATGGGTTTACTTTATTTATAATGTTATGGTTTAGTTTGTTGAGGTTTACAACCTGTGAGTGTTTTGCATGCGTTGCTAAATGATTTTCTTTCAAACCCTAACTTACTCAGAACCCATGTAAAAAATGTTAAATGTGTTTACTTTTGTTAGATGCTTGTGGTTGAGTCGATTGAAGCTTACAAAGTTGTTGTGGTTTGCATGCGGTAGTGTTTTGTTCTTTTTCTGCTTTTAACTGTTTATGCAGCAAAATGGTTTTAACTTTCTATTTATTTTTTCATTTTCATATCTTGCAAGAAACATGTCACGACCACCCATCCTGATTAGTGACTTGAAGCCTGATAACAATGTTTGGAAGTTGGCTGTACGTGTTGTAGATCTATGGTTCGTAAAGGAGCGCAACGGACAACAGCATATTGAGGCTGTTATTCAAGATGGGAAGGTGTTGGTTATGTCGATGTTTTTTTTAAACCCTTGGTGAATTTAGCCTTTTCTGTTGTGCCTTACAAACTTTTATGTTAAACAGGGAGATCAGATACAGGTGATAACGCGGTCCCGAGAATTTGATGTCTGGAGCAAACTATTACAGGAATATAATACGTACATGATTTACAATGGAGAACCCATGCTGAATGACTTACCATTGAAAGTGTGTGACAACGATTAAAAACTATTTTGGAATCGTGCTACCACTGTGACAGCCACAGAAATCCCAGATATCCCACCGCACACATTCAAATTTAAACCGTTGCAAGATTTCATAAATGGGAATTTCATAGTTGATCGTTTGTATGGTATGCTGAGTGTTTTCATGTTTATGTAATATTGTCGTTCATTTCTTAAAAACCACACAACCTAACATTTCATTGTGATATAGATGTAATTGGTGTTGTTATGCAAGTGGTTAGGACACAACATCCAGGTGCAGGGAAAAAGGCTTGCGTTAACCTGTCTGTTGCTGATCAAAGGTTTCATTCGTAACTTTTATGTTAACATTTGGAAGGCATGTTTTCATTTTACAAAACATAATTCATTGTTTCTTATTGTTTCTTTCCAGTGGGACTGAAATTGATGTTACGCTATGGGAGTCATATGCCACTCAATTTATGTCTTACCATGACGATAGTGGTCAGCTGGTTGTCATCCTCACTCATGCATGGTGTCGCCAGAGTTCATGTAATTTGTATTGTTGTTGTCTGGATTTTCACATTACATAATTTGGTTAACCGATATAAATATATGTAATTGTTTGACTCCGATGCAGCATCTGGAAAGCTTAACTTGTCTAATTCATGGCATGGATCAAAACTACTTCTTAACCATGACCATCCTCAAGTTGCTGAATTCATGAAAACGTATATACCTTAAGACAGGTTTTATTGATTATATATCCATTCTAATTATAATTTAATAACCATATATGCATACTTTGTTTTATGACTCAGATTTATTGATGGAAATCCTACACCTGATGCCTCACAAAGTAGATCTCTAACTTCGTGTTCACAAGATACATTTGATGACAGGTCTTTCTCCTTTACGAAGGATGTCAGGAGCATAAAAGATATGCTTACTCTTTGTGACGTAATTACGTTTATTCTCATTAATTACTAAGCCATTAATAATTAGACGGTTTTCGGTTTTTTCAGCGTTTTCGGTGTTTTCTAATAATGTGGAGTATTTTTTGTAGGAATCATTCTGCAATACGATTGGTACAACAAAGCGGTTCAAGGCCAATCCGTTTGGATGGTACTATGAAGTATGTTCAAAGTGTAACAAAACTAACCAATGCATGTGTGGCGACAAATCAACACCAATTACAAATTATTTAGTGCCATTCAAGCTATGAATTTCGTTACACATTTACTATTCCTGTTGTTTATAGTGGATTAATTGAAATACTTCTTTTATGTAACATGTGTATGTTTTGTCTAATTAGGTACAAAATTGAAATAGAGGTGGAACATGATGGTGTGTCTGTGAATTTTGTCTTCTGGGACAAAGAATGCATACCAATTGTTGGTATGTCTGCCCATGCTTTAAGGGAGATCATGCGACCTGTGAGTATTCTATAACCTTTCATCATGGCTGCAAGTTACACCCATGTCTCATAACATTGTTTCATTACCCACTAATATGCCTAATATTCTCAATATATTCCATAAATATGAGGTCAATGCATATTAATACAATACTTTCCAATATTATTATTTGCCATAAATCTGAGAATAATACATATTAATACAATGCTTCCAATCTATTTCATAAATTCCTTTCTGAAACACTACTCGTAGACCAATGAGGACCACCCACTGATTTACCCCGCCGACCTTGATAATCTGCTGGAAAAGAGTTTTGCTTTTCGGGTCAAATATCAGCCATTTTACAAACAAGCATCTGTAGTGAGACTCACTAGAGATAAGGACGTTATGCTACAGATTGGAGATGCCATCATGCCTAATGAAGTAGGTTTTTCAGTATCCAACAAAATATGTTGTTTGGTTGTAAGATGTATATTCTTATATAACGTATGTTGTCTGTATATAACGTTGACAATAAGTTTTTTTATAAAGGATGCCCCAATTATCCCACCAAAAGATTCTGGTAGCAAGGGAAAGGCCCCTATTACAGATGAAGATGAGAACCACAACATCACTCTCACACAAACATCAAATCCCACTGTAAGCTTTCATATACTGTATTAACCGACAAATTCATAATATTGCAATGTAAATTACAATTATATTACCCTCTTGTAGAGTAATGCTTCTGCTACACAAAACTGGAGCCCGGAACCTAACTTGACCCATAACCCGGCTAAAAGATTGTCGCCGGATGTTGTTCTAAATGATGATACGGATTATTCAGAACTCTTGGCACCAAAACAATCTGCCACCAAAAGTTCAAGACCCAAAAGTGCAAGACACTCGAAGAACAAATGATATCATGATGCATGCCATGCAACCTATTCCCTAATTTATGTTTAATCTTTTGAACATTTAACTACTATCTGTTTATGTACAATCTATTATCCACTCCATTTCTCATGAATATTACCTCTTGGAGTGGTAGTTTTGTATCTTAATATGGAAGGATGTGTTCCTTTCTTTTGTTATGAATATCAATGGTAATGCAAATATTTTGTTCAGTTATTTATTACTTCAAACGTCAACTACAACCAAAAAATTCAACTTCTCTATATCCTACCATACAACTATTTAATACAACAACTTTAATTATTTATAACCTTTAAAATACAAAACAATTCAAATTTTATTTTCAACTACTTTATTAGGCAACTGTAATAAATGATAAATGATACACAGCATGTATGTTATATTTACAAATGTTGCTGTAAACAATATTTACAACCGCACCATGAATGTTATAATACTGTTTTTTATAATAATTTTTTTCAGAATACCCAGTTTATTTTATTTTATTAGGCAACTGTAATAATAATATATGATACACACCTTGCAGGTTTGACTTACATGTAATAATAATACTTTTGGCATGTTGAAGTCCTTCTTTTTGTACCAACTTCTGACACACGCCCATACAAAAACTATTAATTTTTCAACCTTTCACATCCTTAAACAAAACACAGCAAAAAGTTGTAATAAAAAGGTATATGTTGCAAAAAGTAGTAATGAAAAGTAGTGAGTTAACCTGATGTGTACTATTGAAACACACGCCCTACCCATTATTTACCAAATATTTTATTCGAATGCTTTATTTTGTTTGCTAACTTATTAAATACAAATACAACTTGATTTGAAAGGTCACACTGTCTTGTATCATTACTTGTACATTATTACAATTGTTTTATTGTTTTATCCTATTACACTCCACAAACTTATTATCATTGCAAGCTAAGCTGCTGCAAGACTAGACTGGGATTTCCAAAATTTGCTTTTCCCATGCAACTTCCACAACTTCCTGCGCATCAAATCTGCCACTGATACACTTTACTGTAGCTTTCTCAAATCTGCCACAACTTTCCTGCGCATTTACTATTCCTTCTTATTTTTCTCAATGCTTAAAACTCTATTCTTTTTACTATCACATTTAGCACTTCAACAACAAAATTATTATTAACTTTCTCTTAATTAATATTATTATATATATATTTTTAAATATATTATTACAATAATTGCAACTTGAACAACAATATTATTATTACCTTTATATTTATTATTATTGTTTTTTTACTTTGTCCTTAATATAAGCTTATTATTGCTACAATTTAACAACATACTAAACCATTATTAGCTTTCTATTAATTAAGGGGCTTATTATTTTTTTCCTTAATCTATTCTTATTAATATTACAACTCAATAATAATATTACTAATAGGTTTCTATTTACTATTATTATTATTATTATTATTATTATTTTACTTACTATTTTCTAATCAGTTCAACGAAATTATTTTTGGTTAGGTTTCTAATTATTATAATAATAATAATCATACTAATAATATTTATTTTATTGTTATTATTATTATTATTATTATTATTACTACTCTTGTGCTTTTAACATATGTTATGACCATAATATTTTTTTCTTTTAAAATAATAAGATTTTATTTAATTATTCTAATTGTCAAAGCTTTGTTCTTCTAATATATTTCATTTATGTATTCTGCCCTTTTTCATTCACACATTTTTTCAGTTCATTCTTTGTTGTTATTGTGAAGTGGTGGTTACAGTACTTGCTTGACTTCATTCTGAGATTACCAAGTGTAAGTTCTAAAAACTAATCATAATCCATGTATCCCATTATCAGCTTATTAGCCTATCTTACAACTGTTGTTCTTATCTTTTGTCAACGCATGGAACTATCCTATATAGTGCAGGAACCTCAAATTCAAACCCTCTCCTCTCAGTTGCACCATTGGTAATGTTACATCCTACGTAATTCTACTGCGTCATTATCTCAACACCATGCAACAACCACAGCATAAAAGGTTAGGCATAATTTTGTATATTTCCATTAATATTCCATAAATATTCCATAATTTTGTATATGACATTCTGTAGAATTATGTAAATTAATGTATACCCTATTTACTATGTCATTGTCTTTATTTCGGTTAAATGTAGAGAAAGCTATTACAATGCAACTCCTGATGATGTTGCATTGTGGAGGCAGTGTGCAACCAAGCAGAATAGGTTCCGTAGATTTCAAATACTCAAGCATAAAAAATCAAAACGCAGCAAGCATGACTTCCACACTAACGGTTTTACCCCATCCAACATTAGGATTCCCCTATCTGAAATTCCTTTACAATGCATAAACCAAGCTTTCAATACCAACTCTACACATACACATCCTTCTCATTCCAAACATGTTATGCATATTCCACCCAAACGGTTCAAACTTAATAACATCGGAACAAACCTTTTAAGTCTGTTCTCAAATGTCCAAGACACAAGTGGCGATGAAAATCGTAATTCAAACATACTGCAACATCCACATGGACCACAACCTCACCCTCCGACTAAACAGACTCCAACACCAACATTGAGGTAACTAATAACTCCGCAATACACAATACTTTATTCTAACAACAAAATTATTTTTTCTTATGTCATTTTATGCTTCAGATTATGCCAGAATATACCGTGCTCAATTTCGGATCAAACTACTCCGGCAAGAGGCCGACCTAATAAGAGTCTCTGTTTACCAGAAAGAGCACAAGTCCTTATGAGCCGAGAGAATTTGGATGTCGATGTGACTCATGCTCCAATCCCTCCAGTGTAACTTATATCCTACTATTCAACTTACCCTACCGCACATGTCATTATTATACGTTATAATCTAATGTTGTTATTTGCAGCCGTGATAATAATAAGGCCACCGAAATTGTCCCACTTTAAATTAAACGCGGAAGAGGCCGCCCAAAAAATCCTGTTGTTATAAATCATTTGCAAGTCAACTTACCAAAGATTCGTTATCCGCTTAATACCCTTCCTGTGTAAGTATATACATATTGGTTCAATAATTTCTTTTGAAATAATATGTCAGAAAAGGCAGTGTGTTGAAGCTATAGTATTTCAGGACTCCTACCAATGTTGTTGAGCCGCCTGTTACCATTGAATTAAATATACCAATATCCACACAAGATGCCTCTACACATGTTTTTAATCCTACTTCAAACCTGGACTTTGATAGTGAAAGTGAACATGACTCTGACTATGACCCTTTCTTAAGTAGGTGTTTTTTTTTATGATTCCTTTATAATTTTTAATATATATCACTTTCAGTCAATATTCATTCAATGCTAACTATTTGCACCTGTCATTTGGACAGGTCAACACTCAGATGACGACTCAAGCTTCGAAAATGAAGACATTGACGCGCCGTTTTCAAATTCAAACATAAATTACCTTAACAATCAAGGTATACCATATGTTATTCATTCCTATAATACATTTTTCACCGTGGTTTTACTATACGAATTTCATTATTTAAATATATCCCTATCTCTATAGAATATTCTGATTTGGGTGACGCCATGATGGAGTGTCAACATTGCAAAGCCTTAATGTGGTACCAAGAGAGGATTGATAAACATAAGCATACACCGAATCCCAAGTACACTTTATGTTGTGGCAATGGCAAAGTCGAACTTCCATACTTAAAACACCCTCAAGAAATATTATCCCATTTGTTATTTCATAAAGATGCAAAGGACAGTAAAACATTTCAGGCGAACTTGCGAACCTACAACATGATGTTTGCGTTCACTTCACCTGGTGCAAAGTTGGATAACAAATTCAACAACGGACGGGGACCACCGACATTAAGAAATCAAGGTCAAACTTCCCATCGGATAGGGAGTTTATTACCACCTGAAGGACATCCTCCAAAGTTTACCCAATTGTATATATATGACACAGAAAATGAAATAGCTCATAGAATGAAAGGTCTACGGTAAGCACTTTTGCCAGTTATAACACTGCAATATGGTACTGAGGCAGCCTTGTATTTTTTTACATTTTCGTTTAAATATTCTCTTTTCGCATATCTACAGGGAAAACAACAACATTGATCCAAACATTGTCAAACAACTTTCGGAAATGTTGTACAACAATAATACACATGCAAAGAGTTTTCTAATGGCAAGACAAAGACTTAACCAAGGGAATGTCCACAACTTGCAACTACGACTAATTGCAAATAGAACTACAGATGGTAGAGTGTACAACCAACCTACTGTATCAGAAGTAGCTGCATTAGTTGTTGGGGACATTGACACGGCAGATGAAAGAGATATAATTATGCAGAGGCAAGGAGGAAATCTAAAACGGATTGATGAGTATTATGCAAGCTATATGGCTTTTCAATATCCATTGATATTCCCATACGGAGAAGATGGTTATAGACCTAATGTTGCACATCGAGATCTTAACATTTTTGAAGACAATCTAAGAAACAGGCTTACTATTCGAGAATGGCTTGCATTTCGAATTCAAAAGAGGTGTCACGAGGGTATGCCACTTTTATCATCTAGGAGGTTGTTCCAACAATTTTTGGTGGATGGTTACACAATGCTAGAGGGAGAGCGGTTGAAATGGCTAAGAAATAACCAATCGAAACTTAGAGTATCTAAGTATAACAACCTCAACCAAGAAACAAACGAACCTGGCACAAGTGGTTCATCCATTGGCAAAAGAGTTGTTCTACCATCTTCGTATGTTGTAAGTCGAAGATTTATGGATCAGTTATACTATGACGGAATGGCCATTTGTAGTAAAGTAGGATTCCCAGACCTATTTATTACTTTTACTTGCAACCCTAATTGGCCTGAAATCAAAAGAGCTTTGGATCCCCTAAACTTGAAGCCACACGATCGACCAGACATCATTGCGAGAATTTTCAAAATGAAGTTTGATAACCTCTTATCAGACATTACAAAAAAAGGTTTCCTTGGAAAAGTTCTTGCCTGTAAATTTGTTTATATCATTATTTAATTTTTTCAAAAGCAACCTTTGAGTCTCTATTTAATTTGTTCAACAACATCCTCCACTGATATAGTTCTTTTCTTTCATTAATAGATATGTACACAATAGAATTCCAAAAAAGAGGTTTACCACATGCTCATATCCTTATATTCTTGGATCCATCCAACAAATATCCAACACCTGGTGACATTGATAAAATTATATCTGCTGAGGTCCCAGATCCTTTGAAACATCCAAGATTGTATGATTTGGTTAAAAACCACATGGTACACGGTCCGTGTGGTGTAGCAAACCCAAAGTGTCCATGTATGAAGGATGGAAGATGTTCCAAGTATTACCCAAAGAAATTTCAAGATGTCACTATAGTTGATCAAGATGGTTATCCGGTTTATAGAATAAGACAAAATGGCCATACCATCGAAAAGAATGGAATACAACTTAACAGCAGCCATGTGGTCCCACACAACCCAAGCTTATTAATGAAATATGAAGCACACTTAAACATGGAATGGTGCAATCAAAGTACTTCAATCAAGTATCTGTTCAAATACATCAACAAGGGTTCAGATAGAATTTCAACGGTTATTGTTCCAACAACTACCACCGGTAATACAGATGTTGATGAAATAAAACAACACCTTGATTGTCGGTACGTTTCTCCAAGTGAAGCATGTTGGAGAATTTTTTCGTATTCTATCCATGGGAGAAAACCGACTGTAGAAAGATTGTTCTTTCACTTGGAAGGTGAGCACTCAGTTTACTATAAAGATTTAGAACAAATCGGAAATGTCCTTTTAAAAGCAAGTGTCACAGAGTCAATGTTTACTTCATGGTTTGCGGCAAATAGGGAATATGAGGAAGCCAAGACATTGACATATGGTCAGTTCGTGTCCAAGTTTGTTTACGTCAAAAAAACCAGAAAATGGAAACCGAGGAAAAGAGATTATACAATTGGTCGCTTGATTTGGGTTCCTTCAACAACTGGTGATCTGTATTACTTGAGAATGTTGCTAACAGTGAAAAAAGGCCCAACATGTTATGATGATCTCAAAATAGTTTACGGTTTTAAACATGCAAATTTTAGAGAGGCGTGCTACGCTTTGGGATTTCTTCAGGATGACAAGGAATTCATTGATGCTATAAAGGAGGCTTACAACTAGGGGTCTGGTATATTCTTGCGAAAGCTTTTTGTAACTATGTTGTTATCAGCTTCGATGAATCGTCCTGAACATGTTTGGCGAAACACATGGACATACTTATCTGACGGTATTCTGTACGAGGAAAGAAGATTGACAATGAATCCAGGTACTTCGCCACTACTGTCCTTACTTTGCTATCTCATCCATTACTATGTTTTCAAAATGCCATAATGATTTTTCTTATTTCTTTTAACCATATTATGTAGATTTATCTATGACCGATCATGAAATACAACAACTAACATTGATAGAGATCAAGAAGCAGTTACAAAAAAACAAACGAAGCTTGAATGAGTTTAAGCCTATGCCATACCCCGATGCTTACATCCTGGATTTTCTTGGAAATCGATTGATATACGATGAAAGGCAATATGATATTTCTGAGCAAACTTCAATATACCAAGACTTGTTTCAAAAATTAACAGGTTCTATTTAAAATACATGCACTTTTACTTTTTAATATCTAAGATTTATGCATGCTCTGCTGTTTTATTTTAGCATGTGGTAGTCTATTCCTAACCAAACAATATTCATTATACACACATTCATCACGTTTATTTTCTCTACGTTTTATGTCACTTTCAATGATACTTCCAGCAGTACATATGAAATCTACACTTAACAATTATAGTTAAAACAATACAATCACAATGCTTACAAAATAAACACCATGCTACTACCAATAATACGTTTTTATAAGGCTTACATAATAATACTTCCAACAATACATTTCACAATCATTCAAAACAAAACAACATTGTACTACCATAGTTACTTCACGTACTAATACTGCAACTTAATAAACCTGTCTTAAACATCACGTAGTACCACTAATACGACAAATAACTTCATCACATAACGTAACTTATAATACGACCTGCATAACCAACCATCCTTTTTAAAACCCAAACTGACTTCATATATCCCTAACTTGAACATACAGCCTATCTGGGGGATTAACTAAAGTGAAATAAACCATATTTCCTCTCTTTAGTTTTCTTGTCCGTACTAAGTTGTACCAAGCTCTACCGATATACTTCTCAAAAACGTTTTGGTTTGCACTTAAAATTTCACAGTCATATCTGTTACCCATATCCAAATCTATCATCTCAATATATGTTTGATTCCATAATAAGCATTCTTCAGAAGCTTTTCTTGGAAAGTGCTAAAAAAAAAGTCAATCCCATTATAAACATTAAAATAAATTGGTTTACGCTAAAACAAATATAACATGCATGTATAGACACAAACCAAAACATTTTTTTCGGCAATTTTCCAGACTTTATGTAAACCCTCCATGTATAGTTTCCCTCACTGTTATATCCATCATCAGTATCATCGGTTTCATAGTGTTGATACAGATGCAACGAAACAATGTTACAATGTGTAGAAACGAACTGAGACATCATAACATTCGAAACTATTGATAAAAATAAATTTCCATACCTGCTGTCACTTGATAGTTGAATGGGATTTGCCTCCATTCTTACTTGCTATCTTTCTTTAAGTAACTTGTACACAAGCTGCTTAATACATTCTACATGTGCCTTTTTATAGACAACCAATGGCCATTAATGTGGTAGTTGGGATATAAATGACGTGCAAGGAAACAATACTTCATAAATGTTAATTTTACTCACCTTGCATGCATGCTACACGACATGTGTAATTTATTCATTTAATAGGTGCTTCATAATAATGTGGTAGTTGGACATTAAATGACTTTGGTGGAACTCATTTCTTTACTACATCTGGAAGTAACTTCTTTAACACTTACACTTACTAATATTAAATGTCTTTGGTGGAACCCAAGTACTTTGTTTCGTTGGAAATCCCTTACAGCCAGTGTGCTTCAATTTTTTCTTTGACTATAAAATGCAATTCTTTTTACGTTGGCAAACATTCCTTACTGCCACTACACTTCATATTCCATAAATAATGTGTTACTAATATTAAATATGCATATACACACTACTACTAATAAATTTTAAATGTGCTTTCTCATTATTCTTTATGTCTAACACAAATAAATTACTATTGTTAAGATAACTTAATTTTTTATCATGCAGATGAACAAAACAGGATATTCAACGAAATTATGACTGTTGTTGAGGAACATAATGGAGGTGTCTTTTTTTTATATGGTTATGGTGGTACTGGAAAAACATTCATGTGGAACACACTATCAGCAGCCTTGCGTTCACAGCGTGATATTGGTATAAATGTTGCTTCGAGTGGAATAGCAAGTTTACTATTACCGGGCGGTAGAACTGCGCATTCACGATTCAAAATACCAGTTCCCTGTTTGGAGTCATCTGTTTGTAACATTGCCAAAAAAACAGACCTTGCTGGACTATTAAAACTAACAAAGCTGATAATCTGGGATGAGGCTCCAATGGCAAAAAAATTCTGTTTTGAGGCACTAGACAAGTCTTTAAAAGACATCATGAGTGTTGGAAAAAACCCTTCTGACAAGATCTTTGGTGGAAAAGTTGTTGTATTTGGTGGTGATTTTAGACAAATTCTTCCTGTTGTACCACGAGGCACTAGGTCTGATATAGTTCATTCAAATATTAATGCCTCTTACATTTGGGATCATTGCAAGGTTCTAACACTTACCAAAAACATGCGATTGCAAACCGGGTCTGTTTCAGATGATCGAAGTGATATTGAGAATTTCTCTAACTGGATTTTACAATTGGGAGATGGAAAACTCAATGAACCAAACGATGGTTATACAGAAATTACGATCCCGGCCGATTTGTTGCTAACTGATTATGTGGATCCTATTGATAAGATTGTTACTTCTACTTATCCAAATCTACTTGAGAATTACAAAAATTCAAGTTTCCTTCAGAGCAGAGCTATTTTGGCATCAACTATTGAGATTGTTGACGAAATCAATGATTACATTACAAACATTATTCCAGGCAACTATCTTTACTCTACCATGTTTCCACATATCTTACACTATTTTTTGAAAACATTCATATCTTTTTTACTCTAGCATCTTTGTACATATCATACACTATTTTGTGATTACTTTACCTATTTCTTTTCTCATTCCAATGTTTTATTTTTTTAGGGGTTGCAAAAGAGTATTTAAGTAGTCATTCAATAGACAGATCGGAAGGCAATGATAATGATGCTTTTGAACATTTGACTCCTGAATTTCTTAGTTGTTTAAAAACGTCCGGATTACCTAACCATTCATTGAAGTTAAAGATCGGAACAACCGTAATGTTGATCCGAAATTTAGATCAATCGGAAGGACTTTGTAATGGAACAAGGTTGACAGTAACCAGACTTGCAAATCATGTTATCGAGGCTAGGATTATTACAGGTACTCATGTTGGAAACACTATTTACATTCCCCGTATGTCCATGTCTCCGTCGCAATCTCCATGGCCATTCAAGCTTATTCGACGACAATTCCCAATTATTGTCTCTTTTGCAATGACAATCAACAAATCTCAAGGCCAATCCTTAGACTATGTCGGTATATATCTGCCAAAAGATGTTTTCAGTCATGGACAACTCTATGTTGCAATCTCAAGAGTCAAAAGTAAAGCTGGTTTGAAAATATTGATTCATGACAAAAATAAACTCCCACTTGACTACACAACTAATGTGGTTTTCAAAGAAGTTTTTCATAATGTTGTCTAGGTATAATACTTTTACATCTTTACACATAACATTTCATTCATCTATATTTCCTATTATATGACATTGTTGTTCCTTTTACAGGTGGCTGCGTTTATCAATTTCTATCTGTGCCTTGGAAACCTTACAGTCTTTGATTTCCATTTTTTTTTGTTTTTGCTACACTTATGGGACTATCGTCCCAACTTTTCTGATGTATTTTTCTTATTATTTTGATACTCTCCTATGCAACTCTTTGTGACTTTATGTTAACTACTGCCATAGTCTATCGAAATGAATTCTCACTTCATTGTTCAATTATTTAAATTTTATTATTACCACTAATGCAGCGCATAAATCTCATAACCATTTTAATTTCCTCCTATTTTTTATCAACCTATATATAAATCCATTTTGACTCATAACTTGGCACAACCATCCATTAGCATAACCAGACCAATCAGTTTTAGCTTCATTAGCACAACCACCCATTAAAATAATTCAATACCTATCAGTATTCGCGCATAACTTGGCACACAAATTCTTAAATACAACAGCCACCACCTCTGCCGACAATATACCTGCTACACCACCCTTGTTTTACTAAACCAACTGCAATACATGATATCCAAGCTTTATAAGAAGACAATGAATAAACAAATAAAACTAATCAATAATTTCTTATAAGTGACAGTAACACTTAATTCATCAAAACATATTAATAACATAATACTGATATTATCCTTACAGATGAAAATGTTCAACAACTTAGTTTAAAACACTAACAAAATTATACCAACAACATATAGATTCCAACTTAGTCATTAAAATTCACAGGATCAGCATACAAAAAAATACGATAAACTACCAGCAGCACTTCATTCCTAAATGCTAATCCTCCTTCAAACCAATTAGTCGCAACGGTTTAAGATCCTGACATAAATTTTCTTGGCTGGAGGGGTGCGAATCATGAAGGCAAGCTCATCACCGGCTTTAAGTTCTGTTTTCTTCTAAAACTCATACCATCCACGACCAATGAAAACTTCTGTAGAGTACTTTCTAACCGACCTATGCAGCTCACAATCATAGATTTCTCTCAGTTTACCATCACACAGCTTAATTTTTGTTTCACCTTCTTTCACACATTCTTTTATAACTTGCTGCGATAGTTGCTGTAAAATAAACAAAATTATCCATACCTATAAATGTCTCCATTATAATAGTTTAGATTGATACAACAACATTAAACATAACTTTTACCAAAACATTATTCCTTGCCGTGTCTCCAGAACGAATCTTCCGAAACCATATATAGTACTTCAGCCGACTTCCAATCACCTTCTGACAATCGTCATCATCGTAACTAAAAATCATAACAAAACATCACAAACACACCATACTTTGTCATAACAAATTTCAGCCAATAATATTTGAACCAATTGTTATGTTTATTAACTTTTTCAATACCTTTCGCTATCGGATGATATGGCTATAGGTGGCCCGTCCTTCTTCCCAATTTCTCCTTCTAAAACTTCAGCTGCAGGTTCTTTTCCTTTTTCGGACGCTCGGATATTACTTTTTCCCCTACCTCGACTCCCCTCACCAGACTCGGCCATTTTTCTCTTCTTGACCCCATTGTATTCAATTGAAATTGTGTTACCCTTCATATCTTTCTCAAAAACATTCACTTTTTTGGTAAAATTGGTAAAATTGAAATCCAAATCTCCCTCTCCAAATTGAGAATTTCCTTCATTTGCCTTTTTGACCTTCAATTCAGCAGCAGCTTCTTGTCCTAATCCACAGCCACGCTCCCCAATCCTTGTACTACCAGATTTCTCTCCCGCAGGCATTTCGTTTCCTCTTCAAACCATTAACATAAAATATTATACTGCTGGACATAAAAAATTATATACATAAACAGCAACTCAATTTTAGATTCACACAATTACCTTCTTGCAAATGTTCCTGTCTCAGCTTTCTCTTTTTCTTTTCTGAACTCCTCAAATGTCAATTTTTCCTCCTTTTGCATCAGCCGCACATACTCGTCTTCGTAACTCATGTATGCTAACTTAAGCTCGAGGTATCGACGCAATTCTTCCCTGAAAGTAAGGAGAAAAATCTTATTACTAATGAAACTGCTGTCTCTCTCTTCGTTGAGTTTCTACAAGAACAAAGACGTGATATTGTTTTTTCAATAATAAAGAAACAAAAAAATGTCATTTTTCTCCTCTCATTTAAGAAGCAATTTGCAGACGCCATACTCCCACAACAGAATTTCGCAAAAATACACACTAACACCAGCATCAACAAAGTTTCGATCATGTTCAAATTTGGAACCGACAACGACGTTACGAATAACACAAACAAGATATTACAACATTAACAAAACACCAAACAACAACAATTTATAAGTTTAGTAGAACTGTAATGGAAACGAACTTGTGAGCTGATACACAATTGAAATCCACAACTCTGTAATATAAACGAATCGAAACAAATGTGATAGCAGAACGGAATCAACACGTTTAAACAAGCACAGATTCATGACGAAGTCAAAAACATAATAATAAAAAATGAAACACAACAATCAATCCTTGTAAACAAACAATTCGCAATTTCGCAAAACGACACGTAAGATAAGTAAATTCAACAACAACCAGTTTATACTGCTGTACCAATATTAAAATCCAGCACGAATATTGCAAAATAAATTATAATCAACACGCTAGCTGAACAAGTGCATAACGATTTATACAAACAAACATTTAGCGCTTGAAACAATACTGATCACTATTGAGCTCAAGCTCCACACGAAACCGAAGCAATCAAAATAGTAAGATACTCAAGCTAGGAATTGAAATTGAATCACAACATGCCTTTGTAAAAGCTTGGTATACCGTGACCGGAACGACATAACCAACATACACACAATACAGAAATATTCACCACAACAGAACTGACATCAAGATGAACAAAACAAGCAGCAAACAAAACATAATCTTACACACATAATTAGCGGTACAACAACACAATGATGTAGAAAACGCAGATTTGGAGTATTAATAAAACAGTAGCACCAACATGATGGAATTACAATTTTGCTTATGTAGAGAAACCGTAATCCAGTAGAAACCAAACAGTCAATCTTGAAATGAAAGCTAGCGACAACGAGATCATAAGCAACATAGAACAAAGGTCAAACATAGCAAGTTATGGTTACTAAATCATTTATTCCATTCATTTCTTCATATCACGTTACCAAATCATTTTAGCTTTCCTACCACTGTTTCAAGACAAATAACATTCCACCCAAATTTACCTACACAATACTATTTAGGACAGTTTTCAAGTGCACAAGATAAAGCCACCACCGTGCCCATGCGATGCAAAAAAATACATAACATACTTGCATCTCCATGTCAAAATTCTAAATTGTATTTAGGTTTCATAATTCACAATTCTATGCAGAAAGGCTACACTGTTTGACTCTTATCACAATCGCACAACAGTAACACCCAGAACTAAAATACCCAAACATATCACAATAGCACCACATGCAACAAGGATTTCGATCTACTCTTTAATCCCCAAAACCGTCGTCTCCAATATTTGCAAAATCAGGATTCATGAAACATGAAAAACCACGGTTCCAGTACCAAACCCGCAAACGCAACACTCATAATTACAGAAATTTATCAAAAATTTACCTCTTCCATGACGATGATGACCCCTGTCTTGACATTCTTTAGCTTCCTCTCCTTTTCTTTCGTCTTCTGCCTTTGAATCTAACCCTAACTTTTCTACTCTCCCCCCAAATCACAACCTTTTTCTTAAATGGATACAAACCTAATACCCCACGTTACACAAGCTAACTTCCGGTTTATTTTTAATTCCTTTCATCCACCACCACTTTATTTTTTCAATTGTACCCCCCCTATATTTTACATACCTCACGTTTTTCAATTTTCTAACCTATATTTTATTTCAATTATTTTCCACTTATTTTTCTAACCCCTATTTATATGGCTACATATTCACTTTCTATTTTTTACCACTTTTTAATTGTTCTCAAATTAGACAGTTCAATTCTATCATAATTTTGTAATGCTTTCATATTTTCTTACTTCTAATTCATTGCCTTTTCTGATTAATGATTTTTCACAATAAATCTACGTTAATTAATATTTTTTCATTCTACATGTTTAATTTTTTATTCATTTTAAACTAAACAACAATAACCCGTGCGTCCGCACGGGTTTTTTACTAGTATTATTATAACATAATGCATTGCATTGGACTCATGAACAAGTCATACATCAACACAAACCTTTTGATAACCTCATCATACACTCCAAACTTATCACCAAGCCATGAAACAAACCAAGTCAACAATCTGTGAACCTGTACAAACCGTACAAGCCTTCACATTGCTACACAAGCCTGCTGCAACAACAACGACGTGACACAACCACAATAAGCCAAACTCATGTGCCCTACACAATGTCAAGATATAAACCAAAGTAGCCAAGAATTTTACACTACAAAGACCTTCGCGCACAGTAAAAGGAAAAAGACTCATTTCCCTCCTCATGCTAAGAAACCCATACCACCCACCACCTGTTTCTTCGCAGAAACACACTGTCATCTTTTGGCTTCTTCTTCAACCATTTTAACATGCTCCATCTTTAAACTCACCTTCTCATTTTTTTCATTTACACTCACCACATGTGAAAGCCTTAATACTTAATTTCCATCACCACTTTACAACATAAACATCATCCTCACTCCATATAACTTCCATCATCATATTTACATCAAGAACCCGCCATGTAAAAAGGGTCCTGCGCATGGAAACTTTTACTTTTTCACGTTGATAGGAGCTCCCCGCTACATCATAACGCTCATAAAAAAATTAACGCACGTGGAGGGAGAAAGATACAGCTGGATCGGTTGATCACTTTGTCATTTACACGCCATTAACATACCTCTTTATTATCTCTCTCCTCACCTCATGGAAACAACACCCTCATCAACAATAAACTCTCACGTAATAAGAGCAGCCATCAACCCGCCAAAACTCCGCCGGTTTCGCAGCGACGTACGACAACCTTCAACTTGTTTCTCTTTGAACCGACAAACCGCAACAACAATGCCAGCACTGACGACAACGTTTGATGTATAGCAGCTACCAATTTTCTTTGGTTAGGTAACGGTTTCGATTTCCTTTGCATCTTCTTTACTATGTTGTATGTATATATTGTATCATGTGGTGTTAGTTTTCATTATTTTTTAAATCGATATGTGTTGTTAGTATAGTTCCATATGTGGTAATATGTGTTGGAGAAATTTCCAAAATATTAAATTGATAAATAATAATGGTTAATTTACCAAAATAAATGGCCAAAAGTTGCAACTCTCTATAATTGAACCAAAGACCTTATTGTGATACGGTGCGTGGTCAAAAGGTGCAACCACTAGATCAACACATATTTTCATGAAAAAGTTTGTTGTGATTGATTACAATGGTTCGTGAATGGTCATGTTGAATCAAATGAAACATTGTTTTTCCACACCAATTGGTACAAATTTTCTTATAAATAGATATACTTGTCAGCAATAAAGAAGACACAAAAATTATATATACTTGTCAGCAATAAAGAAGACACAAAAATTATTTGTTTCAAGTGCCAAACATTATATCTAAGTCATTCTTTTATTTTTCTAGTGCACGAGAATAAATGAGAGAACTTTATTCTGTAAAATATCGTTGATCGATATGCTTAATGTGAATGTGCGATTCATGTTAAGGTTTCCAAAGTATCCTGAAGGGGATACGCCGGTTAACCCTTTTGCATCCAATTTGCATAAATTGGTGGGGGCGAATCGAACCTAAAGCTTAGTGTAAACACACACTTTGGAATTATTTTGTGCAATTTTCATCGTACCATCTTCGTCATTTTCTTCTAGTTCATATTTTGCAACAGACCCTCAACACAAGATCTAACAATATGTGTGCCTGTATAGATTATTTTTGCATGCATTTTGTCTTACTGAGATTGTGATTCTGCGCGCGAGAGAGAGAGAGAGAGAGAGAGAGAGAGTTTGTTGTCTTCTTGTTTATATTCCTGCATTTTTTCATATTGAGAGAGAAAAGTCATTTGAAAAAAAGAAACATACAGCATTACTGGTTTTTTATTATGTCCTTTTTTTTATTTTAATTTTTTTTATATATAGCTTGCCATGTGTTAATTCATGATTAGATATATTTTAATTTTAATTTTTATTATGTCCTTTTTTTTATATTAATTTTAATTTTATTTAAAAAAATAGTAGAACATGAAAACATGGGAGCGCTGAGCATCTCACTTTTTTTAAAATTATTTTTAATTATATTTTTTATTTATTTTACTTTTTATATTTTATTTTATTTTTATGATTAATTTAGAGTTTAGTAATGGGCTTTAAGCCCATTTGACTACTTAGCTTTACCCCTTTGTTAAGCTTACACCCCCTACTTTTTTGGGCTTGTCTTCCACTTTGCTTCTTTTGACCCATTGTTCATTTATTTCATTTTTATAATTTATTTTGCTTTATTTTTTTTCTTGATTTAATTAGATATTAGTTTCTTAAAATTGTCTTTTGAAAGTACACATATCTTGTTTATTTCAAAAATAAAAAGAATTTAGCAATCTCACTTTAGTTTTGTAAATATTTAATTAAAAAAATAAAAAATAATATTTTCTATTTGTTCTAAGAAAAAACCAAAAAAATTTTGTCATTTATTTTTAGTTTTCTTAATTTCCTAGTTTTAGTTAATTTGAGCCATATTTAAAAATGTAAAAATATTAGGTTAATTATTAATTTATTAAAATTTTTTTATTTAATATTGATTAATTAAATTATTAATTAACCTTATTAAATATTTATATTTAAATTAATTAATAATTCTCTTTTCGCCCGATTCTAAGTCATGATTTGTCTATTTCCATGTTTTGGGCCTCTCCTCTCTGGCCACGATGCTTTGCCGTGACTGTTAATATTTTCTCACGATGTTTTTTCGTGATTGTATTTTCTCTATGTGTCTCACGATGCTTTGCCGCGACTGTTAATATTTTCTCACGACGATTTTCCGTGATTGTATTTTCTCTCCGTGTCTCACGATGCTTTGCTGTGATTGTATTATATGTGTTTGTCTTTCACGATGCTTTGCCGTGATTGCCTGTTGATTTTATGTGTTGATGTTTCTCGCGATGTTTTGCCGCGTAATTTTAATGATTATTTTCGCGATGCTTTGCCGCATACCTTTGTCTGTTTTTACATGATGCTTTTCCGTGTATTTCTGTTGACTTTTCACTGCCTGATTACCATGATGTTTTTCCATGTATATTATGTGCTATCTTATCTGTCTGACCATACATGACGTTTTTCCGTGTACTGTGTCAGTGCCTTTATTTGATACCATTTATATGATGTTCTTCCATGTATATGTTGCTTTTTGTTCCTTGTTGACCTAATCCAAAGGGAGGGATTGTATGTTGACTTATTGTTATTGTGTGTGTCCCTCGTTTGTTTTTACTCGTAGTTCCACGAACTACGGACGCTCTGATTTCTCAAGTTTCTCTTGAGAATACGTAGGCACAAGGCCCCGATCCTTGGCGAGCAACCTTTTCTTTTTTTCATATTTTTCTTTTACACCATTTTCCTTTTTCATCGTAGTTCCGAACTACGATTGCTCCGACTTCCCATATCGGATACGTAGGCATAGGATTTGGACGATCCTAGCGAGCTACCTTTTTTCTTTTCTACCTTTTTATTTTTTCATCTTTTCTCTTTTCTTTACCCATCCTTACCTTTAGCAAACAATTTTAGCCAAACACAAATATTTCAAGAGGTTCCTGTAAAGTACTACAGATGCTTAAGGTACTAGTACCTTCCCTTAGTATAACCAACCCCCGTACCTTTGATCTCTCTTTGTTTAGCTTTAGGCCTTGCTTTTTGTTTTGCATTTTTTACTTAGGGTTTTTGTTCGATCTTTTCTCCTTTCCTTTGGAAAAATAAAAGTTCGGTGGTGATATCATTATTTTGCAAGCCAAACTGATCTGATAGCTTTGGTATCTGATTCTCACCGTGACAGATGGTTTTCTACATAAGTTAGGGTTTGATTTGGCATAGGTTTATGATTAAAAGAAGAGGTTAGGGTTTGGGGATTGGAAGATTATTGTTTAGATTTGGGGATTTGAGGGTTGGATTAAGGGTCAGAGGGGGCGATCTATAGATCGGTTAAGGTTTTATGTTGATCTGGGTATGTTTAGAAGGTTTCTGGAAAATTAGGGTTAGGGTTCTTGAGGTAAAGGATGAATATTGTTAGGGTTCATCTGGGTAGAGTAAGAGGGTTAGGGTTCTAAGGGTTTGGGGCTATGGTTCTTGGATATTGAGGATTTCTAGGAAGGATTGATGAAGGTTTGAAGTTTCCAGTTGAATATCAACCGGAAACCTGGGGAATAAGGTGGTTGTAATGGTGGTTGCTGGGTTTAAGTGGCGGACGAAGGGAACTCAGAGACAGAGAAAGAAGAAAGGGTTGAGAGAGAGAGTAAGAGTGTAGAGAGAGAAGAAAGAGTGAAAATGAGGAGGATAATGGAGAAAATGAATTAAATACTCCCCCTTGGACGATGCTGAGTGAGAAAACTTTGGGCTTGCAGAACTTCGTCCAAAGAGGCCACCAACGCTACACCTGTCCAACTTATGTTTTGTCACGATGCAGTTTTGCCAGCAGAAATATGCTTACAATAAGTGAGGATTCAAAGACAAAATGAAATTTCATCTGACCATTTGTGGAGTATGATGACGGATGAGTTGGTCGACCTGGATGAGGAAAGGCTACTCACTCTAGATGCCTTGATGAGGCACGAGAAGAAAATAGCTGAAACTTACAACAAGAAGGTTAAAACCAAGGTTTTTTCTGTTAGAGATTACGCTTGAAGGTTATTCTTCTTCTCGACAAGAAAGGTATAACGTTTGGAAAATGGTCACCCAATTGGGAAGGACCTTTCAAGGTCAATCAAGTTTTCTCTTCTAATAATGCATACAAAATTGAAGAGTTAAACTCTGATAATCGAGTGTTGTGAATAAATGGGAAATACTTAAAACAGTATAAACTTATGCTTCAGGAAATTAATATCACAAAAATAAAATAATACTTAGTGTCATTGATGCGACCAAAATGGCAATGTTAGAAAAGGCTGAAAACAACAAATAATACAAGGCCAAAAAACCCCGAAGTACCATTACATAAGAAAATGAAGAAAACTAAGGTGCGAGGGCCTACTGTAGGGCTTCGAAACGTGCCTTCACGTGCACAAGCTTTTGTTCATGCCGAAGGTCTTTAGGTTTCATCTGATCCACCTCTTTTTCCAATTCACGAGCTACTCTAGCCTACTTAACGCCTAAGCCAACCTCTTATGTTATCTTTGCTTCGAGGAAATCCAAACTGGTGGTGTCTAGCGCAACCCTTTTCTCCTTCGCCTCCTCAAGGAAGTTATGAAGCCGATTGATTTGTTAGGTCCATGACAAGATATCCTTATCAAGAGAGGCCAACAACTTCTTATCGACTACTTTGGCCTCCCAGTGAGCAACATTTTGTTGAGGCTGAGACATTATACAATGTTGCTGAGTCAAGGTAGTGGCTTTCTCCTTGACACATCTAGAAGAATCCCTTTTGAAGACTATAGTTTGGATAGCTTGGTCCAAAAGAATTTCTAGATCCAAGACCATAGTAAAGATCGAAGTAGGGGCCTCCGTTCGACTTAACTTCAACATAAACTCTTGTATTTCAGCAAGAATAGGAAGGTTGGCATGAGCGACTTCCAGAAGGTCTGGGAGATCCACCTTCATCTTCAACTGTTGAAGAAGCACGTCAAAATCAGAAACCAGTAATGCTTCGGGCGAGGCAGAGGAGTCCACGGAAAGCTCTTCATACAACTCGAAGAAGCGTTTGAAAAGTTTAATTGAAGTTTCTTCAAGCGCTTTACTCCGATTTGACGAGCTAACGGTTAATTGTGGACCACGATTAGGTGACAAGTTCGAGCCTCCTTGCCCTTCAAGGAAGACATCAAGGTTACGTAGATTCTGAGAGCTATCAATGGCCTCTTGAGTCAGAAGTAATTGTTTAGTAGCCGCATGAACAGGGTTTGCAGACGTATTTCCATCTCCCAAAGTTGCAGGCTCCTCCATAATAATCTCTAAAAGCTTTACCAAAGAGAAGGATTACAACACAAGCAAAAGGTAGACGAGTAAAAAGTCAATAGAAGGCCAAAGTACCTGAGCAGAAAGGGGTGAAAGTGTAGAGGATGAGGAATGATGAGTCGAAAGCTGAGCCAACATGCCGTGTGACCGCTTGTTGTTGTTGTTGTTATTCTTCTTCTTCTTCTTCAAGACAACAACTTCCCTCACATCCTCTGTGTCAAGGGAAATGGAGGACTCAAGTCTGAGCCTCTTCTTATTTTTCTTCTTATCTGAAGGCCCTAGCACCATAGTGTCTTGGCAGGATTCGGGTGTGGTAGCGTGTATTGGGAAAAGTGTTTGGATTTCTTGGGAAGTGATTGAGAGGAACCAAGAGCTTCTCCATCACTATAGAACTCAGACTCTTTCTGCGGAGACTAACAAAAGTGGAAGTTAGGCCAATAAATAAGATAAGTGGCAGAAGAACCAATGTATCAGTACAAACTAGTGCTTCTTGGCTAGTGGAGACTTCAAGGAGAGTTCTCCCTACACCAAGAAACTTAGAAGTACCAACACCTGAAGAGGCGATAATCCTCACCTTAACCTGAAAAGGAATATAGGTAGAGGCTGTATGAACAAAGAACTCAGATTCAGATGGACAAGCTGGTAGTTTTACCTTTGAGGACCTTGTGGGTAACCATTGGCTCTCTCTCAAGAGCAATGGATTTTTTGGGAGGACCTTTAGGTTGTCGAGAGACATCTAGGAACAAATAAAAAAGAGGGTAAGTCTAAAGAAGAAAGAAAGAACGGCTGCTAACAACTAAATAGGCGCAGAAGGAAACACCTTGGCTGGTCTGACCTTTGGACCACTGAAAGGTGAAAGTGCAAGAGATCTGTTTAGATATGCGCCGAGGAGACACCACATAGGCATAATAAGATCTCCACAAATCGTCAAATTGCTTCATGCAAAATAAAGACAAAGAGTAGTAAAAAGAGGGGAGATAAGCAAGCTTATCCCGGAAGTACTCTAGGCAGACTTTCATAGTCTCCTCCTGCGTGGCATCAATGAAAATGACCATGCCTTGCATATTCGGGACCAAAGGTTTAGGGAGCGGTTGACTTAAGCTAAACTGTTTGGAAACTAGGTTCAGTTTTCTTGGTAGTAAGCCTTGACCACAGAGCTGCAGGACGCAGACACTCCAGAAGAACATTGTGGATAAACTCCGCCTCTTTGGTAGCAGGCTTGGGGAACGGTGTACGAATCCTTGCTGGACCACACCGCCGAGCAGCGAAGGGTACCATTGACGAATCAAAAGTATTACAATTGTAAGAAAATGTAAAAGTATTTCTCAAAGGGAGCCTTAGATACTACCTTGCCATCATCAGGAGTGAATTGAGCGAGCCGTATGCCCTCAACACCTACTTTAGTGTTAGTAGGTATTTAGATGTCGAGGGCATGAGCAAAAGTGGCATCAAGCCACAACTGTAACAGCCAGATAGAGCCCCCAGTTTGGAAAGTGTCTACCCCTCACCTAAGGTCTTCAGACGCATGCCCCAACGCTTCATAGAGACTAGTCAGGATCATTTTGCTGATGCCGACATCCACCCCCTCATGAAGACGGGAAGCCAGAGATACGTACATCTTGGTGATTTGAATCCGGAGATGACAGAAGACGTAACGACAAAGCCAATAGGTTAAAAAAGCTATGTGTTCACGAGCCTCAGAAATATCACCAGAGCCTCGATGCTCTCCAATAAAGTACTGTAAGCATGGCTTGAAAATTTAAAATTCGTTTCAGCAGAAGGTTCGTAATCTTTCCCACTAGGCCAGAGGCCAGTAATAACAGCGAGATCAAAAAGGATGGGAGTGACCATCCCATAAGGCAAATGGGAGGTTTTAGTGGAAATCTCCCATAAGCACATCGATGCGAACATCATAGTAGGGTTGTATCTAGGACCTACCCTAGAAAGTTGGATAAGGTCATAGATCCCTTATTCTTCCCATATAGGTTTTTTCTGTGATTCCACCCGGTCCAACCATGTAATGTAAGAAGAGTTAGCAATCTCAAGGGGCAGAGAGCGGAATATTCGTCTTTGTAGAAACCCAAAGTCAAAAGAGGAACGTTTGAACACGACAAGGCCTCGAGTCTCTTTTGGACAATTGGGAAAGAAGTCGTCAAAACACTCAGATAGTTTAGAGGCTTCGGGTATAAGCCCCATGAAGGAAAATGTGGTCCCTGTGAAGGAATAATGGACCACCAGGTTTGCATACTAGGGACGTCTCTGAGCGTCTACTAGAGGGGGTTCCTGAACATACATCAGATTATTGGCTGGAATCAATTCATCAAGGACGGTAAGAAACGGAGGGTGATCATGAATGAGACGTTTTGGGGCCATTTTGAAGGTTGAGTTAGATGACAGGCTTGTAATGGAAGAATAATGGGTGGCACTATTTAAGGTTCCAGTTTCGTAAGCTTCGGAGACGAGAATGAGGAAAGAAAATGGATATTGGAATAAAAAAGGGTTTAAATAGACAAAGAAAATATGGCGAAAAGTTTCTCCCATGAATGTGGACAAATGGCATGCTTAGAGCCAATAATCAGTCTCGAGGAGAGGAAATCCATGATTAATAAAATAAAAAAATCTCGAATCCTGGGTTAGTGGCTAGTTAATGACCTTGGAGTTCGAGATAATGATGTACCGACGTTGCACATTTTAAAGACGTAACATTTAGTAAGAAAGTTAGTCATAATGACTAATAGCAAGCATGATTGAAGTGACGTGGCACAAAATGTGAACAATGATTGAAGTAGTTACAAACAATGCTACTTTTATCCCCTCAGATATGGGTCGACAGTGACATTTTTTGGGGGACATTTGTTACACTTAGATTTTTAGCTACCAGAAAATCAACAAAGAATGTCAATGAAACAACGTTTACTATGAACATTAATGAAATATCTTTAAAGAAGTATTAATGACAAGGTGTTGAGAAACCAACAATGAGGGCTCGACCGAGTCGTCAATGCAACGAGACATGGTTTGAAGTACTCTCAGGGATAAATCTCCAAGACCCATCTCACTGAGAAATGTGTCCAAAATCTCGAAAAAGGCAGTCGATAAAAACATGTCCAAAATCTTGAGAAGGACAGTCGGCAGAAGCCCTCATCCCATCAAAATGGGTCGGTCAACGAAACGAAGTGGCATGAAAAACTTAATGAATTTTTACAAGTCTTAAGCGTCTTTGACGACAAGTTAGAGCAGTTACTGTCGAAGGTTAATAAAGAAGTGAAAAGCAGTCACCACTCAATGTGGATTACAAGCAGATAACGTCTTGGAAGACACGTAAGTGCACTAGTGGGAACTTGAAGGATTGAACGTGGAGCAAATACAGTAGTCTCTCAGTGGTCATAACCGCCGTCGACTGTTACTTTGTAAATAGAATAAATAGCAGACTCATACATGGGATCAGGGGTCGCAACATTTCATACATACTCTCCATAGCACTAGAGTACCCGAGTCAAAGAGCGAAACAGTTGAGCGAGAAACATGTATGTGTCTGCGTCCACACTTTTTTATTACTCTTTTTTGCTTACTTACATGAAACATTGTATTTTTCTTTTGCTTTGTTTAATGTTATTTACTATATATTACATTACCATTTATCACAACTTAACTTCATTTAAAGTCTTTTACTACGCTACATTCAATTCACACGCACATATGTTCACACAAATTATTAAAAAAAATTGCTTTGGAAAATTTTCAACTTAGTCTCATAGACTTTAAAAGTCGTGATTGTTTACCAAAAACACCGTGTCGCATAGAGAAAATTTTGATATTAAGCTATTGATTAACTTAACTCGAAAAAGCAAGAGTTGTCACCGAACTTTATTGTTTCCAAAGGGAATGGGAAAAGATCGAACAAAACCCACAAAAAGCTAAAAAGTGAGATCTGGATACGAGGGTTGCTTATGCAAGGGGAAGGTATTAGAACCCCTCACATTCGTTGTACTCAACGGGAACCACTTGCTTATCTGTTGTAAAAAAAAGGTTATTGATGTTTGTTGATTGATTTTAAGTGAAAAGATATGTGGCATATTCGAGTGGAAAACTTCACTTACTACCCATATGTATGAGGAAATGAGCATGTGCGTCATCTTGATATGGAGAACCTTTACTTGGATTTCATAAACAAGTACATCTCAATATTCAAGTGGAAAATGTCATTAATTTCTCAGCATCTTGTAGAAGTATAGTGGTTTGCATCACTGCAAGAATTGGACCAAAATCCAATCTTTATGAAAATAGTCTCTTAAAGGAAAAGGTGCACAAAGGCAAAAAAAAAGTTTGATGATGTTAGTATTTTTTAGAATTTTGAAATTTGTTTGAATATGCTTAGATATCTTAGCATTTATTGAGAAAAGATTTTCTGGATCACTTGACAAAGTCAAGGTTTATTAAGAAAGAGGTGAATCTTGTAAACAAGAAGATTTTGAAATAGAAAGAAGTTTTGAAAATTTAAGAATGGGAGGAGATGAAGAGACTATCCTAAAGCATAAAATAAATGGTCTCATTGTCAGGTAGCCCAAGAGAAAGCCTTTGTGTGTGCAAGTGAACTAACCAGGATAAGCAAGCATTTGACAAGAGTCAAAACCAACATTCCATTCCCTTTGAATTAAAGCCACCAGATAAGCAATTGAGCAGAAGAACACAAGAGGATCCAGACAAATAAAGTCACAAAGAAATAGATAAAGCATCCAAGCTTGATTAAATGGCCACAAGTATTAGATGAACTCAAGGTCTCAGGTAGATGCAAGGTATCAGATGAACTTCCAAGTTTCAGATAAGAATACTCCAAGCAAGGGAAAGCCTAAGTCTATTTTCATAGGTCCAAAACTCCTCAATCCACTGGATAGTAACCATAGTCCAAGATTAAGAGTTTTTAGGGTTTTTGATCATTTTATCATGTTTTTGTAATTTTTAACAAGATGAAGAAATAAAGATCAAAGAAGAAAGAAAATGACAAGAAATAAATGCGGAAATGATAAAGAACGGTAAAGTAAATAGAAAAAAATTAAATGACAAGAATTAAATTGCGGAAATGTAAAAGCAATACGGTAAATGTTAGAAGTTAGGAGTTTATTGTTAGTAGTTAACGATTGAGCAATCGATTTATCGAATCGGGACCAATTTAGCGCTATGTTAAGCAATCGTAAGTGGACTTATGTAGAAGTCGCACCTATCTGAGGTCGGTCAATAACAATGTTTATGTTAAAACATGCTAGAGAAATGATATGTAAATCATTCTCCTAAAGCTATGCCACAAAAAAATAAAAAGAGAGCGGTCTCATCTTAATCAAGAATTTCCATTAATTAATCAAAGGAAATGTATCACTATCTCAAAGTGTAAAGAATGATCCAAATGATCATTCATCAACAGATTTAAAATAATGACGATTCAACATCTTTGAAAATCAACATTCCATGATTCTTAAGATTTTCATCAACCAAAAGGAAAAAAAAAATCAAGATGAAACAAAAATCAAAGAACATAATATCAATGGAAATAATAGATAAAAAAAATTAATCAAAGTGATTAACATAAAAAAAATAGAAAATGATAATGAAAATAAAAAAGAAAAAAAAACAAAAATAAGATAGAAAGGGAGGTGATGTGCGAATGGAGGTGTGTGGAGAATAATTTGGATAGGGCTGAGCCCAAAGGTTGATGAAGAGAAGGATTAAACAACTATTCATAGGGGTGTGCAAAAAAACTTGTTTACAAGAACCACTTTTAAAAATATGGTGCACCGATTTTAAAAATCCATATTATTTGGTTTAAAAATTAGTTTAGATCCATTTTACTAAAACCATAAAAAACCATTATCCACTTTTGAAAACCAGTATATAAATGGTTAATCCACTTTTCAAACATAGTGTACTATTTGTCTTGCATTGTTTCATGGTCATAAGTGACAAAATAAATTTTCAAATTAAATTCTATTCATTTTGTTTTTCCAACAATTGGAGTATAATTTGTATTAAAACTTTGCTTCTAAAATTACTCTATTTTATTTTTCCTAATTGAAAATTAAAACTTTTTTTTTCCATTTTCTTAGTAGTTTTGTTTCATAATTATTACTTATTAATTCTATTCATTTTTATTGAACTATGTAATTTTAGGAAATGTCTCAGTCGAGATTCAAGGATTCATCGCCGACGAATGGTTATTGATTTAAAAAACAGTTGGATGGAGTGAATAATAAGTTGTTGGATTGAAAATTGAGTTTTAGTTGAAACAAATTTGAGGAAATTTTGGTTTTAAAATTGTTCCAAATAAAAACTAATTTGTTGGTGCAAACCGGTTATTAACCAAACCGATCCAAACTTAAACCGGTTTTATAAAAATAAACCAATTTTTTCAAAGTGATTTTAAAAACCAAAGTGATCCATATATTTGGTTCAATTTGATTTTGGTTTAAGAACCATGCACACCCCTAACTATTCGGTCAATATCTTAAACACATGCTTCCTTCCTTCTTCTTCGTAATTCACCGCCGGACAACAACTTACCGCCTCCCCGGCACTCCTCACGGCAGCGGCTGCAGCGGATTAAACTACAATCCGATCACATCTCCAAAATTGTCTCAATGTGCTTGCTTCGAATTCGCGAACAATTTCTCCAAAAACTTCACTCGAACACGAAGACCGACTCGAGATTCAAAAGGAACTAAAATAATCTTAGGTTTTAAATTCGTTGTTCTTACTCTTCTATATGGAAGTTGTTGTTGTTGCAATTTTCTGTTGATGTTGTTAATTTTTGATGTTGAAGCCTCGTTGCGAGAAGTTGAAATTTGTGAGATGTTGTTGTTGCGTGTTGATACATTGAAGCTGTGATGTTGTTGAATTGATTGAGTTATTGTGAATGTTTATTGAATTTTTACAGATTTTGAGTGGTGAAAGTGAGATGGATGAAGGTTTATTTAAGTGGTTATGAAGGATTGAAGATTATGAAGTGATTATGGTTAAAGCTTTAAGTGAAAATTTGCAGCAATTCTTTGGCTATGAAAGCTTTTAGAATGAAGGAGAAGAGGCTCCTATTTATAGAATTTGAAGTGAGTTTTTGATTTGAATTTGAAGTTGAATGAAATTTTCATGAGGTTGCGTTTTGATGTGCACACGGTCTGCGTTTGGGATGATTCATGTGGCCGCGTTGGGCTTTTCTATTGTTGCCTAAGTTTTAGCTTGTGTCACTTTGTGTTGGTTGCAGGTCGTCTGCCTTGCGTATTTTGCGTTTTGCGTTGGCTTCGTTTCATGTAGCATTTGCAACTTGGTGTATGACTTGGCTCGCGTTTTGGTTGTTTCGCGTTGGCCTCACATTTTTTAGCATTTGATTTGCTCTTGGCTTGGGCAACTTGGAATTTTGGCTTGTTCAGCTTGTGGAAGTAGCTTTGGCTTGGTTGTGTAGTATTCATGAAGTTCATTTTTTTTTGTAATGTTTTGTACAATTGTTGTAAGACAAAAATGGACAATGGGCTTTGCCTATCTTTTGTCATTTTTTGGTGTAATTTGAATAATGGAATAATGGGCTTTTGAACTTTGGAATGGACTTTGCATTACTTTTGCACCCTCCATTTTCTCACTCTTGAATCATACTTGCAAACCTTAGCCATGAAAACTTCTTTGTAATTTCTTGATTAAAACCATGAGTATCAAACTTGAACTTCACGTGTGATCCAAAAACCTCACAAGCCAAATTTCACTTTTTTATTATTTATAATTCTCACTTGAAATGATTAAAACTTGAATTGATCTGGAGAAATAAAATCAAGCATAACTCAATTTTGGCCTTGAATGGATTAAAACTCTAAATCAACGAATCAATCTTGAATTCATCTTGAACTTGGAGTGGACTGGAGCCTTGTATCAATGAATCAGTCTGAACCTGGCCAATTGAATCTTGATGAATCAAAGTCTTCACTATGAAACTCCTTGAGGAAGAAAATGCCTTGAAATCAGAGGATTATGAATTGAGATATGAACTTCAATACACTGCATAAAACCCTAACTGAAAAATGAACTTAATTCTGATGATTATCAACCATGAAGCATCATGGATTTGACACAGCCTAATAACTTAAGAATAAAGCAAACCCTTTCTTGTTTGACGAAAATTAGGTCAAACTCAACTGAATTTTAATCATCACTGCACACACACTTACCCTGATAGTCGTGACTGAACTCTGACTCAAACTTACAACTCATGAGCTCTGACAACAAGAACAATAAAAACAACAACACATATTTTTGGATTTTTGAATAGGGTTAGTAAACATAAACAAATATAAAGCAAAGAGAAACACAAATGAGTGCTTTGAGACCTATTGCATAAGGGAAAAACCCTAGAGATGAGAGCTAGAAGAAACTATGTTTGTGATTGCAATGAGATGCAAATGAATATGATATGTGGAATCTTAGGGGTAAAAATTAGGGTATGACACACCAGTAAACACGTCGTGGGGGCACAATCTAAACTACCTTTAATAAAAAAAGCAGAGGAAATACAATATCTCTTGATTCATCCACATTGATGAGTTATCCCTTATTGCACGCCCTATAAATTTTAGGTTGAAAGTCCTCAATAATAAAGGTTCTGCCAATACACAAAAAGGAATAAATACAAACATCTCCCCAAGACAGACTTAAAGGTAAACATAACATCCATACCAAAGCAAATCTATGATAAAGAGCTCACCAAAATGAAAAAAAAAAAAAGACAAACTAGGAGCCCTGACTCTCCACTCTAAAAAGCTTAATAAAGAAAGGAAGATTGAAAGAAAGAGGAATCATGATTTTACCTCTAAAGAGGCAAATTTGGGAGCTCACATGTTGAAAAAGGAGGCACGAACTGGTAGAGGATGAAGGATTGTGCGAGAAAATGGAAACATATAAGAAGAAACCGCAAACGAAGAAAAAGAATAGCAGTTCCCCAAGTTTACAGGTAGTGAAAAAAGAGAAGGGTAATGGTCTAAGAGCTTCTTATATGCATTTCCACTGTAATGAGCAGTGCGATCTACCACATTGAGAAGTAGGTACTGCACTACCAACAATCGAGATCTCATCCTAAACTTCTCAAGAGTACTTAAGGATCTTAAGACAGAGAAGGCATCATTATTGTCAGACATATGGACATGTGTCAGAACCTCCATACGAAACATCAATAATGAAGAGTGAGACATTTAATGCATCTTCTCCCAATGCTAGTGACGTCTCATCAAGACTATTCATTTACCCTTGATAGTGGTCAGCCTAAAAGTGGACATGACAAAGTCCCCACTCCACGACATATTAATAATGCTTTGTGAGGCAACTGTTGTAGGTCGTTGGCAAAGCCCAAGATCGATTCCCAAGTGGAAAGGTACAAGGAGCATCTAGACTTTCACTTAACTAGTAGCAAACAACTCCGCACCTCAATACATTAATCACATTCCAATCTAATCGAACGATTCACACAACACGCCACATCACACATAAACGATTTCAACCACTAACTCTTAATATTTAAGGGTAAAACACGTATTTCAGATGTTAAAATTGATTCTCACTCATACATACTTCTTATTATTCTCACTGACTTTGCCATTGAGAGATAATCATGCAAGTCAACACCCTCTCTATTACATTGAAACACAACTTCAATAACTCTCCATTTTTAGTTCCTAACCAAACACTTTCCATCACATTAACTTACTAACTTTAAATATTTTTCATAAAAAAAATAAAATAAACACTTACATTAAAATATAAAAATGAAAAAATATCTTCATAGAATAATAGAAGTCATTTTCATGAATTCGTATGCCTTGGTCGACCCATACGCAACACAGAAAGATAAGCCTGCATTAAATCCAAAATACAATATTCGTGAAAATGACATCGTATATTTTTTGGTAAGCGTGAAAAAGATAATGAACGTTGACTACGAAGCTAAACTATGTGCAATAATTGCTCGGCAAAATAATGGTTTAACAAGCACACCGGTCATATAACTTTCCAAAATCCAATTCCAAATCTTCATCAAGATGATGAACAGCAACGGCAACGACGGTTCTGACACTACTAGTCTCACATATATCCTAACATTTGTATTTGGTCTCTTATTCTTGATTCTTACAATAGCTGTTGCTTGTGTTCGACTTCGTATGTCACAAAACCGAAGCATGCTCAATACTTTGTCTGGTTTTCCACTGCATCATCAGGAAGACTCAACCATGGAACAAGGACTTGGTCGTCATAGGGACAAAATTTTTGAAGAACACCCGAAGCTATTATACTCTCAAATTCAGAAGAATATAGGTGGCTCTTCAACTTCAAGTTGCTCTATTTGTTTAGGGGATTACACAGAAAGTGACATCTTGAAGTTGCTTCCTAACTGTGGTCATCTTTATCATGATGCTTGTGTTGATCCATGGCTTAGGTTACATTCCAATTGTCCCATATGTAGAAAATCATTGCTAGTTTCTACCTAGTGTTTGTCTTCAATATTAGGAGGATGTACAGTAAATTAAATCACTCTTTAATTTTGTGTGTGTATATATTCATGTTTTAGTTGATAGATTAAATGTTTTTTCTGCATGATTGATAACGATCTAGTGTAAATGCAACAACTCAATGTAATTTCACTGATGATTTGACCAGAAAATGATACGGTGATAGAGTTTGAATATTAATATTAATATTATGCGAGTTTATACTTTATAAATATAATGTCCTTTTTCGTCTTTTGATTTTATTTTTATATTTTGATGTCATCATTTGCGTCTGTATTTGGGTATCCAAGAGTTATGGTTATATACTAATAATATTCTGTATGGATAACTCCATGAACAGGCAAAGTGATGCGTGGATTTTCATAAACAAATAAATAAATTCAATCCACCTCTCGATAACCCAAAAAAAAGTTTTTTAATAGTGTATTTTGATAAGGGTTAATAGATAGTTTGAATTTTAAAAAATTCTCATATTTTAAAATTCTTTTTGTTTTGGTCATGCATTAAACCAAATCAGACCGCAAATATGACTTGGCATGTATATGCTGTAGTATTTTATCAATTTTCAATTTTAATTTATCACACATACATTTATTCATAATAACTTCAATAATCACTTAATTAATTAGTGATAGTAATTTTTTTTAGGGTTAATACCCCTTTTGGACCCTGCCATATAGGCCAAATCCCAAAAACAACCCTGTAAAAAAAAAAACACAGATTCCATCCCTGCCATTTGTAGATTCCCTCGTTTTGCCCCCTGAGTGGATTTGGTCAACCATATTGATGACATGGCGCTGCTTAGTTGGAATTTTATTTATTTTTTATTTATTTAATTACACACGTGGCATTTTTATTAATATTTTAATATTTAATTTTTTTTTTTTTTTTTTTTTTTTTTTTTATTTTTTTTTTATTTTTTATTTTTTTTTAAATTTTTTTTTAATTTTTTTTTAATTTTTTAATTTTTTTTTAATTTTTTTTTAATTTTTTAAATTTTATTTTATTTTATTTTTTTATTTTTTATTTTTTTAATTTGTTTTTATTATAATTTTTTTAATTTTATTCTTTTTTTTTATTTTTTTTCGTTTTTATTTATATATTATATATATATATATATTTTTTTTTTTTTTCGTTTTTGGACCTAATTTTTATTTTTAATTCTATTTTAAACAAATTGTTCTTTTAAAAATTAGTTTCATTATACTAATCCATTTATTTCAATTTATTACCATACTAATCCATTTATTCTCATACTAATTTCAATTCAACAATACTTATGAGTGATTTATTACCATTATAACTTCACTCATCAACCATCTTTATAACCTCTCTCCACTTCTTTTTTTTTTCGTTACAATATTGTTTCATTTCTTCTCCATTGTTTTCAATACTCATCAACCATCCAAAACTCAATACAAAGCATACTCACAACACAACAATACCACACACCCTAATAAACAAGAATCTCAAGCTCTCATCACTCTCCACATCCTCATGAAAATGGTAACTTGCTACTGCCATGTTCACACCATAAGTTGGTAACTTACTATATCATTATCCTTTGGTATGAACAATTTTGGATCATGATGAAAGATGACCTCAAAGTTTGGAAAAAGTGAAACAGATTCTGAATTGTTGAAATTTTACTAAGTGTTGGAAAAAGTGGTCATTTCCCATTTTTGTGATTTTGATCAATCCATAACTCAAAATTCATGAGGATTTGGAATATTTTGTAGTTGAAATATTTTAAGTATGTCATGTGAACTTTCATTTGAGCATTGGATGGGAGAAAAATGCCTTGTGGTTTAGGAGTTATGACCTTGCAAAGTTGGTACAAAATCACTTTTGTTCCATAACTTAGAAAAAATTTGGTTTCTCAAGGTTGCCCCTTTTGCAAGTTACCTCACTTTTCTTGATTTTTGTTGATGAATGATGATCAATACCATACATTAAAATTGTTTTTAACTTAGGGGAACCATATTTGTGAAAAATTCCAAAAAGTTAAACTTGATTTTGGACACAGTTGACTTTTTGTCAGATGAAATCCAAACTGTGTGATTCTTTGTGAAATTAAGTTCTTGACCCAATTTGAACCTAATGGATGGATTCCATAGGTGTTTTAGGGTGTCTTTAATCATGTCCCAAGGTTTGGGAGCATGTCTTGGTCAAAAGTCAAAGACACGGTTGACTTTTTCTTCAAAACCCTAATTGTGGTCCAGATGAGATTGAAACTTGTGAATCAAGCTTCTTGGATCAATCCATTGTTGTAAATGGATCAATGTAGTGTATTTGAGGCCCTCAAATCATGTCTTGAGGTTTAGGTTCATGTCTTGCCTCAAAAGTCAACTTAGGGTGAATCAGGTCAAGAAACCCTAATTCCTGATTTTTTATGAATGCATCCCTGAGGTTACTTTGACTTGATGATTAGGTCCATGAGGTCCCTTTGAGCATCTTGGGTTGTGCTTTGAAGCATTGGCTCATTCCCAGAAGAAAATTTTCATCTGGAGGCCTTGGTCGACCAAAACCCTAATTTGGTGACACTGGCGATCTCGAGGCTTGATCCACTTGGAATGTTGCACTCTTGTGCTTGATTCTTGATGTGGGAGTCCTCTTGATCCCTTATGGGTGTTTGAGAAGTTAGACAAGTTGAAGATCATGTCATTTCTTGATTGATCCTTTGTCTAAGTGCTCTGAGAGGGCTTAAAACCCCAATTCTTGATTGTGGTGAATGCTCAACCATCTTTGAGGAGATTGATGAGGCATGAAGGTACATCCATATTGTGGTGATGATTTGCACAATGATGGAAAATCTTGTGGTCAAAATTTGGGGTATGACAGATGCCCTTATTTAATCTTCTTGGACCTGAAGGTGTGAATGGCGAAGGTATTCGGACACTCAGGGTGCAAGAGGATTAAATATCGGAATACCTGAAATTTTGACGGTGGTTATGAATGGCAGTTTGCTCATCCATCTTATTTTGCTAAGTAACGATACTTAGAAAAGGGTGAAACTTCCCCTCGATCCTGATCTTCAGCCACGGAACTGGTCTCAGTTTCTGAAATAAACTTTCCCTCGATCCTGGTTTTCAGCCACGGAACTGGTATGAGTTTCTTTTGAAGTAAATCTCCCCTCAATCCTGGTCTTCAGCCAAGGAACTAGTCTCAGTTTCTGAAATAAACTTCCCCTCGATCCTGGTCTTCAGCCAAGGAACTGGTCTCAGTTTCTTCTTGTCGAGTTTCTTCCTTGATAAGGGATGCTATTTGCAGCGGTTTTCGTCAAACTTCTCACCGAGTTTTACTGGGGAGACGCCATTTGATGGAAAAAATTTGAGGTCAGACTTGTTGGGGGTACTTGTCTGAGCTGTAGAGGTGTGCAAACTTCTCTGTTGGAGATGCCATTTGCGGACTCTACTGGGGAAAAACAAATCTCTTGAAAGACTGCTTTTTGCTTGGGGATATTACATCATACTTTTCTTCGAGATCCTTTCGGAGAAATGCCATGTGATGTAATCCAATTTTGAGGTGTTGACAACTTCATTAACATCGACTTTCTTGGGAGAAAAACTGATGTATTGCCGAAAGTCTTCGGTTAAGAGGCTTTCTCTGGGAATTTTCTTTAATCCGGGAAAGCGAAAATATCATCTTCAATGGTGAAGAGTGATGTTCCAGAGGTGTCTATTGAATGTCTTCTTGCCTTTCAGAGGTTCAAGTTATCAAAGTGGTCAAGGACCGTCTCCAATCCATAAATAAACTGGGGGAGAGATTGCTCAGACGATACATTTCCTGACGAGGAAAGAACTTAAACCTGGATTTTGTCTTATCCGACACGGAAAGGACAACTGACAACTTGATTGACAATAGGACTTTATCACTTGGGGAATGAGTATGACCAGAGCGATATTAATGCAATATGATTATGAATGTGAATCAATTATGCATGATGTATGTATGTTTATGCTGACAAAACCGACGCGACATACAAACTAGTGGATGAACTCGTCTGGATACTCGGCCACTGCGGGGGAATGAAAAGTACCATCGGTTGAAGATAGCAATCTTGTCTTGCTTTGGAGTGGTAGACCCTGTGGGAAGAAAGAACTATCAATTGGTCCTTAGGGGTACGAACTCTGCCGAGAATGTCAGATGGGATATTATATCTGAAACGGTTGTTCCTTCATTCAGGTATACTAGTTTAGAAGGAGTACTTTGATTCTGCACTTTGAGGTTCAATCATCTACGGAGAAGCTATCGATGTTCTTTGTGCGTTCATCAGTTTAAAAAGAAATGCCATCTTTATTTTAAAAGTGGAAGAAAATTTGACAAGTAAAAATTCATTTTTTTGTTTTGTTTCAAGAATCGTTGATCATGTTAAAAATGTCATTCTGTAAAGCTAAAACAAATGAGAATTGCAAACAAAAGCACTAGGGCTCAAATTTTATTGATAGGATAGAAATCAGCCAAGCGCGTGATCCCATAGAGTATTTACAAAGTTTAGAAAATGGTAATTTTAAGGGAAATGGGCTACATTGAAACATAACGACCGTTATCCTTCTTCCAACTTTGAATTCTGGACATCCTGAGCTTCTGTCAAAGATGACCTTGACTGGAAGTTTTTCGACGAATAGTGTTACCGCTGGGGATTTAACCTTGTCGGATGTAGTTACTTGCCATGAATCCCTAACTTTTGCCTGGATTATCTTTTGAGGTTTCCAATCCATCGGGATGATTTTTGCTTATGTCTCTAATTTTTTCTTGGACCGCCTTTTCAGGTTTTCAATCCACCGAGACGTTTTTTTATTTCATTTAGGCAAAGTATTTCTTGACTACGTCAACATTCGTTGGGTAGGTAAACTTCTCTCCATCCATGGTTGCGAGTCTCAAGGCGCCGCCTGAGAAGGCTTCCTTGACCACATAGGGGCCATTTTAATTTGGAGTCTATTTGCCCTGGGAATCAGTGAGGAATGATAGTATCTTCTTGAGCACAAGGTCTCCTTTCTTGAAGACGCGAGGTCGGAGTCTACTACCCCGTTCATCTTAGGTCAGTAGGGAGATGAATTATGGTGTTTGATTTTGAACTCAGCACACAATTCTTTCATCATCTTGTTGTTCAAGTTAGATCCATTGTTAGTAATGATCTAGCTTGGAACACCATAATGGTAGATGAGGTTGTTCTTGATAAATTGGACCATGACTTGTCGGGTTACATTGGTGTATGACGCTGCTTCGACCTATTTGGTGAAGTAGTCAATGGCTACCAGGATGAACCGATGTCCGTTCGAAGCCTTGGGTTCGATCATGACAATCATGGCGATTCCCCATATAGAAAAAGGCCATGGAGAAGAGATAACTTTGAGATGTGTTGGTGGTACATGGATTTTGTCAGCGTATATTTGACACTTATGACATTTCCTCATGTATTTGTAGCAATCGGATTCCAGGGTCAACCAATAATATCCTGCCCTCAGAATTTTTCTCGCCATTGTGTGTCCGTTGGCGTGAGTGCCAAAGGACCCTTCGTGAATTTCTTTCATCAGCATGTTTGCTTCTGGTCTGTCTACGCATCAAAGCAAGACCATGTCGAAGTTTCTCTTATAGAGTGTATCACCGCTCAGGAAGAAGTTGCCTGCCAGTCTCCTGGTGGTTTTCTTGTCTTTTCTTGATGCCCCACGTGGGTACTCTTGTTTCTGAAGGAAGCATTTGATATCGTGATACCAAGGTTTGTCGTCTATGACTACTTCGATCGCGAAGATGTAAGAGGGCCGTTCTAGGCGCATTATGTCAATCTTAGGTACGTCGTTCCATTGACCTACACTAATCATGGAAGAGAGAGTGGCTAGTGCACCATCCATGTGATTTTCTTCACGAGGGATATGATGAAACTTGATTCTGTTGAAGAATGGTAATAACATTCACGCGTAATCTTTGTAAGGAACCAATCCCATTTGGTATGTATTCCACTCTCCTTTGATCTGATTGATAACCAGGGATGAGTCTCCATACATATCCAATTTCTTTATCCTTAAGTCAATAGCTTCTTCGAGACCCATGATACAAGCTTCGTATTCGGCCTCGTTGTTTGTGCATTTGAAAGTCAATCGGGCGGTGAAAGGAATAAGGGTACCCTGAGGTGTTACGATGATTGCCCCAATTTCGTTTCCATAATTGTTGACAGCTCCGTCAAAAATTAATCCCCATTGGGAACCTGGTTCTGGCCCTTCACTAGGTAGCGGTTCGTCGCAATCTTTCATTTTAAGTGTAGTGAGCAATTTTTGTTGGTGACGCGACCACCTTATCGTTGGGTTGGGTTTTCCTCCTCGAGGAGAAAGGGGTGCTACTTTCTGATTTCTTATTTATCCCATGAACCTGGAAGGGAAAGGGAAGGTATCTAAAACTAACCTTGCACACAAATGTTTAACTGAACAAACACTTAAAGAGATTGGGAGGTCCGGGGTCAGGTTATACAATGGGCAGTTGTCAGTTACCCATCCTATATGTGGTTATCCACAGGTTATTAGCTTTAGATTTTGCTTTGTACTTGGTGGTGTTTATCTGTTAATGGGTTTGGAAAGTATGAGTGAGTGAGTTTTTATTGATGTTTTTGGTAAGGTGCTGGACCTAAGTTTTGATTGGTGTATGAAGGTACTGGACCTAGAGTTTTTTATTAGTATGCTCGCTAAGATTTCACAATCTTATGCCTACGTATTCCCGTTTAAATGAAACAGGGAAATCAGAGCAATCGTAGTTCCTCCTATTCTAAGGGAGGAAAAAGATGTTTTGGTGTCTCGTTCAAAGCCCAAGACAAAGGCTGAAAGGTTGAGTATTTGTGTCTTGTTCAAAGCCCAAGATTGAAGTTAAAAGGTTTGACTGAGAGAGAACTTGTCATCTCTAAAGAGGGATTGTTGATTTTTATGTACCTTGATCAAAGCCCAAGGTTGAAGCTAAGAGGTTGATTGACTCCCTTGGGGAAGTCCTTATACAAAGCCTAAGAGGAGGTTGTATGAGACCGACTCAACAAGAGAGTGGATATATTGGTGTCTTGTACAAAGCCCAAGACGAAGGCTAAAAGAGACTAACTCTTTGGAGATATCATTATATAAAGCCTAAAAGGAGGCTAACTCCACTGGGGAGGTACTTATCTGTCTTGTATGAAGCCCAAGATTGAGGCGAAAAAGGGTTTGACTCAACAAGAGAGTGCTCTTATCTGTCTCGTACGAAGCCCGAGATTGAGGCTAAAAAAGAATTGACTCAACAAGAGAGTGCTTTTTATCTATCTCGTACGAAGCCCGAGATTGAGGCTAAAAATGGTGGACTCAACAAGAGAGTCTGGAACGTGATTGACTCAACAAGATAGTCTGAAAAGTGGTTGACTCAACAAGAGAGTCTGAAAAGGTGATTGACTCAACAAAAGAGTCTAAAAAGTGGTTGACTCAATAAGAGAGTCTGAAAAGGTTAGCTCAACTGGGGAGAATCATTTGTACAAAGCCCAAGAGGAGGCTGACTGTGCTGAGGAAAGATCCTTATACAAAGCCTAAGAGGAGGTTAACTTCTGTTGGGGATTATTAAGATCCCGAGGCAGGTCCAAATGGGGAATCAACTCTTGTTGAGGATTATAGAAGAGTTGAGGTATCAGATGCCTTGAGGTTCTGATTTGGGATAGTGTTATATGATGATAAACTGACCCTGGCTAGGGGATGAGAGAGACGGAGTTTTAGAACCCACAAGTCTTAACTCTGGTGGAGATTAATCCAGAATCAGGGGTTTCTTCCTATGTTTGTAGCGAACTTGAGAATGTCTTTGAGACTTAAGGAGATTTAGACTATCCAAGTCTATTAGTGTGGTCTATCTTTGTACAATGCCCAAGAGGAGGCCGACTCTTTTAAGGGATGAGTATCAACCCTAAAATTAGTCTGAGGGCTTTTTGGTGTCTCTTTTTAGAAAGACAGCTCTATCAAAGGATGACTAAGTTCTGTCCTATACCTCTAAGAGGCCGTGAGGGTCCTTTTATGAAGCCCAAGAGAAGGCATGAGAACTTTTAAGAAGCCGACGGGTCCTTGTAAAAAGCCCAAGAGGAGGCGGGAATGCTTTTAGGAAGCCTGTGGGTCCCAAACCAAGAAAAGTTCAAGAAATGCTATTCACAAAGAATACATCATTTAGCGAAAGTTCTGTGATTTGAAGAAACTCAGGAGATGCTATTCACAGAGAATAGATCAACTCCGGGGAGTAGAATTTCTTTGACAATTTCTAGGGGTGACAGTCTGAGAAAAGGTTCACCGAGAATACTGCCTTTCTCTTTGTTCCATATTGATTAACCCCATGAGAAGGGAAGACTGTATCTGGAAATCCTATAGGGGTCCATTTTTGACTGTATTTAAGAGTGACCAACATGGTTTTACCTAGTTCTAGACCTAGTTGCCGGGGAAAACTCTAAATAACTATACTAGTATATATACAGTTGATATATGACAAGTATTTAAAGGAGTATGAAAGAAGACTAACCATGCGCAGCTTCCCACAATACAATTATATATATTTGACATGTATTTAAAAGAATGAAAGAAGACTAACCATGCGCAGCTTTCCACAATACAGTTATATATATTAAAGCGAGTAAATGAAAGCAGATAAAAGCTTACCGGTGAGCAAGCTTCCAGGTTGTTTTGTGAGTTGTTCAAAGAAATTAAAGAAAGTTTTGATAACAACTATATACTTGAATCTAAATCAAAAGGGAAATTATTTTGAAAAGATTGTTGGGGCTTATACTCAAAGAGAGGCCCAAGGTTTAACAGTGATCGCACCGTTGTTTTGAATATCGTATCGGGACTTATACAACAACTGAGGCCCAAAGAGGTTTTTTGTACAAAGGTATGGGTCTTACAACTCAAGGAGAGGCCCAAAGAATATTTTGAAAAATAAATATGGGACTTACAACACGTGGGTTGGCCCAGATGGTTTGTTTGAAAACGGCGATCGCGCCGAGGTTTTTGAAAACACAGTGGGTCTTATACAATGTCTGAGGCCCAACAAGGTATCTTATTTGCAAGGAATGGGTCTTACACTCTATTAGAGGCCCAAAAGTATTTTTGTATAAGTGATGGGGCTTACAACTCAAGGAGAGGCCCAAGGGTTATTTTATATTGGCGATCGCGCCGAGATTTTTTATCGTGTCGGGACTTATACAATATCTGAGGCCCAAAATGGTTTTGGTTAAAGGGGGTTGGGTCTTACACTCTATTAGAGGCCCATGAGTGTTTGAAAAAGATTTGTGAGGGTGAAAATCAAAGAAATCCTAATTTTATCATTTTTAAAAGTAAATTCTTAAAGAAAATCAATAAATAATGATAAAATACCAAATAACCTTGAATAAACAACTTGCAATTTTTGGGTGAGACTTGAAAAATGATTTTTTAATCACAAGATGAATTAAAACTCATTTGGTTTTGATTTTCAAGATAAAAATCTACTTTTAAAAGTGTTTAAAACAATTAAAAATGAATTTATTTACAAAAATATCAACTATATTAAATAATTGATATAAATCTTATTTTTTTTGTGGAATAAAATATTTTAACATTTTTGCGATTTTTTGCAAAAAGAACCAATCAAAAATCATTAAAATTGAGAGAGTTATTAATTTTCCAAATTATTTAAAATAATATAACAAATATTAAAAAATGGAAAAAATAGTAAAAAGAGGATCTGGGGTGAGGGGGATTCGAACCCCAGACCTCTTGTGTGCAGCGTGCGCCTTCTACCACTGGGGTGGTGATACATCCGTGTATCAAAACCACCCCATGAATACATGAGGCATGCCTTGTTTTTGGCCTGGCCAAGGCAAGGCAAGGCAAGGTTTTGGCCAAAAACGTGAAGCTTGTAACTTTCTCATTTCTCCATGGATTGGGACAAAATTTAGGTCTATCTTACCTAGAATTTCACTAAGAATCCAATGGTGGTGGTGGTTTTTTCAGATGAGGCTCCTATTTCAAAACCCGATAGTGTTCTTGAAATAGGCCTATAATTGCATTTTCTATGCTACCTCTTGTTACAGGCATGAATTACATAATGAATTGGTTCAAACACAATATATATAACATGTATGAGATGTGCATGATCAATGAACTTAAAAGCAAGGCATATTTCAAAGAGTTCAAGTTGTGATTCTTACCTCTTTAGGAACTTGTTGTGCAATCTTCCAAGCTTCTTGTGCCAGAAGTAATTTGATGCTTTGGACATGTCGCTCCCGGGATTTTCATCCAAGTACAAACGCGAAAGTGGCACCGAAACAGAGTCGCTAGCAATGTGTATTTATCCCAAGAGAGGGAAAGGAAACACCGCATAAACCTGAAGGAGAAGGAAAGAGCATGGTCTTGCGACCAAGAGAGATGGGTTCGGGAGTCGGTTACGTGAGAGGAAGGTATTAGCACCCCCCCACGTCCATCGTACCCGATGGGATCCACGCTTGCTTGTCTCGATCAAAGGGTGTCGTCGTCTGGAGCTCCGCTGCTACTGGAAAGGGAAAGGAACGGGAAAAAGGGAAAGGAAAAGAGAGAAAAAGAAACAAATGTAGGGAAAATAAAAGAAGTGCTCGAATGGGCCCTACCCCACTGCCTACGTATCTCATCGGGAACATGAGAATCAGAGCGACGTAGTTCCCCTCAATGAGGGTCGCTTTGTTTGTGTTTTTTAGGGAACGACTAACGTTCTAGCTCAGGTGTTGCAGGCTCGCTGGTCTGAGTGCGTTACCATCTTGCAAGAGAACGAGTAGGAGCACGTTCGTATGCTAAGAGTGAGTGAGATGAGAAAAGAATTCCCGAAGGAAAGACGTTATTGTTTGTTTTTGTCTTTTAGAAAGAAATATTTTGATTGTTTTGTATTTTGTAACGCGCCTTGTATTTAAGTCCCTCATGTAAGATCGAATGCCTCGCATAACGACCCAAGATGGGACGCACGCTAAACATTCTAAGAAAATGAGAGAAGATCCCTCACTTTCTTATTCTTACATGAAAGGCCTAAATACCATGTTTGTTTTGCCTTTATTAAGTATTTTTTACTTTTTGCTTGAAGATGAGAAGAGAGAAAACGCAAAGGAAACTCTAAAGGGAGACTAAAGGGTCCTAATGTTATCATGCATGGATGTCCTATGGTTAGTGAGGTTTAAGAGAAAAGACTACCTAAAACCTAATGCTAATCCTACTCCAAACTTAATCAAAAATTAAGTTGGACTAGGTAGCTCTAAAGGGGAAAGAATCCAAGACTTGAACAAGTCTTGAGACTCATGGGATGAGAAAGAGTGAAAGAAGAAAAGAGCATCTCAAATGCTAAAGCAAACACAAGTATGAAGGCTTAAAAGAGGAAGAAGAAGTTAGTTGTTAGTGTGCTCGCCAAGGATAGGGATCCTCGTGCCTACGTATTCTCAATCTATCCAGAGAGAGGAAGTCAGAGCGTCCGTAGTTCGTGGCACTACAGAAGAAAGGAACAGTCTCAATCGCAAGGGTGCGAGAGAAAAGAGGGGAGTCTAACTAGTCTCAATCGCACGAGTGCGAGAGAAAAAGGGAAGCTCTGTCCTACAAGTTATCATGCAAAATGGCCCTAAGGTCAGGATCAAGAGGGAAGTCTACCTAATGTTGTCATGCTTGGATTGAGAGCCTAATGTCTATCCTACTCCGAGCTTAATCAGAAATTAAATCGGACCAGGAGCCTTAAGGGAGCATGCGAATACAAAGGTAATAAAAAAGTAAACACCAAGCAGCTCAATCACAAAGAGAAAATCAAATAAGAGACAAGTTAAGGGAAATTCAAGTACGAAGAGAAAATCGGGAATTAAGCATCAAAAATCAAGATCAAGAATTAGTCAAAAATAATCAAGTTAGAATTAAAATGCTAATTAATAAAAGAAGATTAAATTCTAAGTAAAAGAGTTAATCTAAAATTAAAAGCTAATTCTAAAATTAAACCTAAAATTAAATCCAATTAATTCAAAATTAATTTTAAATCAAAATTAAAACCTAAACTAATTAAACTAAACTCTAAATTAATTAAAAGAAAATTAAGAGTTTAAAACAAATTAACAAAATCTAAAAGAAATAAAAATCTAAAATTAAAGCTTAGAAAGGGTGCAGCAGTGTTTCTGGAGGTGTGGGAAACCAAACAGGGCACGTGGGCCTTGTGCCAGGCCCAAATGTTTTAAACATGAAGCCAGGGGGTGCAAAAAGTGAGACGGTGGGTAACAATCAATAGTCCAGGCGGGTGGGCTTTATGATGTTAGGCCCAAGGATCCTTCATTATGCACAAGGGGGTGAGAGTGGCCATGGTAAGGTGTGAAAAGAAAAGAAAAACAAATGGGCTTTGAGCCCGGTCCACTATTATGAAAACATCAACAAAAAGATTAAAAAAAACAAGCAAAAGGAACCCTAATTGCTAAATCAGTTGACCTAAATTACCTCTCCTCCCCTGTTCGCTCAAATTCCTCTTCTCATAGCCTTTCCTCCATGAACTTGCCGTCACCCACCTCTCTCAAATCTCTTCTCTGATGGCTTCCTCACAAACTCGCCGACCCCATCATCGTTACTTCCTCTCACTCAAAGCTCACGATGCCACAAATCGCTGGAGGAGGAAGAAAAATCCGTCGCGCCGTCCGCCTTCACCTTCAACATCAACGTCTCAACAACAAACAAAACTCCATCCAAACATCCTCTTCTCGTCGTAAAACGGAACCCCCCGTCTCTCCAACACTTTTGTAACCACAAATAGGTCTCTCACAGATTCAGATACAATTAATAAATAACATACAACTCATTTGAGGATCAAACAGAAACGAAAAAGATAGAACATGCTCAAGAGATGCGTTAAAGAGAACTCACAAGGTCGGAGCTAGTCCGACTATTCCGATCCCGGCGACGGTAAGCTCGGTCTTCTCATCTTCTGCTCTTTGAATCCACTTGTGTTTTCTCTTTCTCTGCTGTGTTATTGGTCTTCGTTCTATTGTCGTTTGAATTCTCTATTCCTTTTCCGCGTGTGTTGATGATTTGTCTGCTGAATGCTGAAGTATGATACTCTTGATTTGTAAGCTATGAGTTAATTTTGAACTCTTGAATTCGTTGCTGTTAACACAGAGCATTGCACTATGGATCTCCTTCTTTTACCTTTTTTGTTGTAACTTCTGCAGGTTGCGGATTTGAGGAGGGAGCTGCAGATTTTTGATAGAGGTTTTGAGTTGAAGCTGGTGAAGTGTTGAAGAAAAGAGTTTGAAGAATCCAAGGCTTGGTTTTGTGATATGGGTTGAAGGGTTGGTGAGGTCGGTTATTTTAGAAGGTTGAGAGAGTTTGAAAGGAACAGTGGCGATTGAACTGGTGGTTGAAGGTGAGATAACACTGAGATATGGGGTTGTTTAACGGTGTTATGGTATGCTTGGAGGGTGTTTTTAGGCTGATGGAAATGAAGGTGTTTAAGGGTGGTTGAGACAATCAAAGAGGGTGAGAGTCAATGAGAGCTTCAAGTTCAGGTTTGTTTTCAATCTCAATCTCTCTTCTTCTTCTATTTGCTTTCCTCTTCTTATACTCCATTTCTGTTTCTGGTTTGGGTTTGCAGAAGGATTTGGAAGGGTTTTGGTTCTGTTTGGGAAAGATCTTTGTGGATTAAGAGCTATGTTGCTGTTGAGATGGAAGGGAAATGTTGAATGGTTGAGAGTGAATTTCTGCAGAGTGACGAAGGCTGAGAGAACTTGAGGAATGAAGTGAGAGAGGTTGGATTTATAGAGGGAGTAAAGGGTAGAATGGGGAATAAATGATGAGAATTTGTGAGCTGGAAAGAATTGGTGCGTTGTGAATTTTTTGCTTTTTGCCGCAGGTTTCCAGAGTTGTTTTGTAGGTCGTGTTTGTGCGTATTGTGTGGTGTTGGAGGTCGTAGGTAGTGGAGCAGGGATGTTTGGCTGGAGTAATGGCTGTGAGGTGCGAGAATCGTGGCTTTACGTATGGTTTGTGGTGATTTTTTTTGAATCATTTTGCTGCTACAGTGGGGTCAGTATATGGGGAGAGAGGTTTTTGTGCTGTTGTTTTTGTGAAAGCTTGTGGTCGTACGAGCTGCAGTTTTTGTGGCAGTGGAGGTGAGGTTTGAGGTGGGGCCTGTATCGTTTGGCAAGTTGTGAAGATTTGGAAATGATTCATCAATTTTGGTGTGGCTTTTGTAAAGGTTGTGGGGCTTGTAGAATAGTGAGGGAAAAGCTCATGGTGGGACAACTTATTTGTAATTAACTTAAAGCTTTGAAAAATATTTGTAATGAACTTGGAAACTGTAATCAACATATTTTGGTCTTTTTTTTGAAATTGAATACGAATCCAAATTGACATATGGTTATTTGATTGTAGCATTTGGATTTAGAAAAAGGATAAAAATGGATTTGAGTATATGGAAAAATGGGAATGGATAAAAAAATGGAAATTGGATAAAAAATGAATAAAAGGAAGTGATATGGATAATGGTTAATTAGTATAATGGATAAAAGAAAAGAAAATGGATATGGTATGAATTTAAATTGGATATTTGGAATTGGTTTGAGAAAATAGTTGTGGAAAATAGTTAATAAAATAAAAATGGATAATGGATTTTTGGTTTAAGTGAAAATGGATATTAACAATTGGATAAAAAAATGGACATTAAATGAAATGGATATGAACTAAAAAAAAAAACGGTTTTGGACATGTGAATGGATATTTGGAAATGTGGATATGATAAAATGGATTTAGAAAGTAGAAATGGTTTGTAATAAAAGAAAAGGTAAGTGGATAAAAAAGGAAATGGTTGATTGATTAAAAAACAATGAGTTTGGATATGGATTATGGATGGAAAATGGATAACCAACTGAATTCAAAACCAATCACCAACTTTCCACAAGCCTCTGACAAAATAGTCACAGCTACCACTGAACAATCTGGCCACTCACATGATCCACTGAAGAATCTCACCTGATAGACAAACCACAAGCTCAACTTTGAACAAGAACTCTAATTCTCTTTGATGTACACTGAACAATCTTGAAGAAGATGACTTGAACTCTGAATAGGAAAATACTGATAAGAAAACCCTTCGATCCCATGTCTTAGAAGACCAATGCAAATGAAAAATGCAGAGTTATGACCTAATGATGCAAAAATGAGAAAGAAACATAAGCCAGAAAAAGGTAGGGCAAATTTTGGGGTGCTACAGAACACTCTTAATTGATCCCTTAGAAGCTTTTAGAATGGTTGGAACCAGCTGGAATCCTCAGGAACAAGTTTGAGCTCTTTTTTGCAAAAAGGGCAAAAGTGACCAATATGGCAACTCTCGCAAATGGTGTTCCAGATGTGGGAAACCATCTGGGACAATTCAAGGATGATATTTGGAGTGTGTTTGAGGTTTTATCTGGTTTTAAAAGTGACTGAATCAAGACATGGCTTGAAAAATGCAAAAAAGTCCAATTTTGAGGTTTTGAGAGAGGACTTTGAGATTTTGGTGTTACAGGTCACATGTGAGAGTTTGGACAGCTTAGATATGACATATTGGATGTGTTTGGATCATGAGTTGTGATGGAATTGCTCTCTAACTCAAAAACTCAGAGTTACCTTGCAAAAGAAGGCATTTTGGCCTAGAGAAAGGGATTTTGAGGAAAGCAAGTGTTGTAGTGCTTTGGTGTACTCAAACTGAGCACAAAGGATCTCTATTTATAGTAGAGCAAGTTTGTTTTGCAAGCAATAGTGTGTGGCAACTACAACAGGCTGTTGGCCTATTGGATCACTTTGGAATCTTAAGTCCCCTCTAGCCATTGACTAGAGGTTAGAGCACAGGCTTTGTAGCTTTGGTTCAGAGATAAACTTGGACTGAATTCAGTTGGAATACGCTCAGTTCATGCCACCTTGGTACATCCATTGAATGCTTGAAAACAAAATTGGAGTCTTGAAGTATCTTTAGCCTTTTTAGGTTTGGCATGCTATTTGTAGATTCATGGACTTTAGAGGCTTGGAGATCATATCATCCCCCTTGGATTTGATCCTCAGATGTGTCCAAAATGATGACAAGGCTTGGATTTGTCATATTTGATCCAATCTAGCAAAATGCACAAAATCTGCCAAATCTGTCTTGGAAGAGTCAGTTCATGAGGCCATGTTTCAAGGGTTGTGTATCCTTGCTCAAATAGAATTTGGAGATGACCTGGTACTTGTTAGAAAGCCCTCATGACATACTTCAACTTTGATGTCCAACCCAAGACCTGGTTTGATTTGGATCAAGGTGAAAAATATCCCTACATTTTGGAAAAAGTAAGGAAGATTTTGACTTAGTGAAAATTTAACTAAGTGCTGAAAAAATGTGATTTTCATGTTTTCGGCCATTTTGATCACTCCATAACTAAAAATCCATGAATAATTGGAATGAGATGTAGTTGACACTTTTAAAGTATGCCATGAGAGCTACAAATCAGTCTTTGGACCATCTAAAATGGTTGCTTGGATCTCAAGTTATGATCCTTGGAAGTTGGTACCCTAGCCATTTTGTTTCATAACTTAGAAAAATTCTAAGTTTTTTATGGTTACCCCTTTTACAAGTTAACTCACTTTTCTTGATTTTTCTTGATGAATGATGATTAAAGTCACACATTAACATTGTTTTAGGGTTAAGGAACCTTGGTTGACCAAAAAATTAAAAAGCCAAACTTTGACTTTTTGTACAGTTGACTTTTTATCAGATGAAATCCAAACTGTGCGATCCTCTATGAAATCAAGTCCTTGACCTAAATCAAACTTAATAGATGGATTCCATAGGTGTTGTAGGGTGTATGGAATCATGTCCCAAGGTTTGGGAGCATGTCCTGGTCAAAAGTCAAAGATACAGTTGACTTTTTCTTCAAAACCCTAATTGTGGTTCAGATGAAATTGAAACTTGTGAATCAAGCTTCTTGGATTAATCCATTATTGCAAATGGATCAACATGGTGTGTTGGAGACCCTTAAATCATGTCTTGAAGTCTTGGCTCATGCTTTGTCCCAAAAGTCAACTTTGGGGTGAATTAGGTCAAGAAACCCTAATTCCTGATTTTTGATAAATGCATCCCCTGAGGTTAAATTGACTTGATGATTGGGTCCATGAGGTCAGTATCTTAGGTTATGCTTTGAAGCATTGGCTCATGCCCAGAGGAAAATTTCCATCTGGAGGCCCTGGTCGACCAAAACCCTAATTTGGTGACACTGGCGATCTTGAGGCTTTACCCACTTGGAAGGTTGCAACTTTGTGCTTGATTCTTGATGTAGGAGTCCTCTTGATCCTTTATAGGTGTTTGAGAAGTTAGACAAGTTGAATATCATGTTATTCCTTGATTTATCCTTTGTCTAAGTGCTCTGAGAGGGCTTGAAACCCTAAATCTTGGTGGTCAAAATTTGGGGTATGACAAATGTCTCTATTTAATCTTCTTGGACTCGAAGGTGTGAATGGCGAAGGTATTCGGGCATTCGGGGTGCAAGATGATTAAATATCGGAATACGCGAAATTTTGACGGTGGTTATGAATGGCAGTTTGCTCATCCATCTTCTTTTACTATGCAATGATGCTTCGAAAAGGTAAGCTTCCCCTTGATCCTGGTCTTCAGCCAAGGAACTGGTCTCAGTTTTCTTTTGAAATAAACTTCCCCTCGATCCTGGTTTCCTACCAAGGAACTGGTCTAAGTTTCTGATATAAACTTCCCCTCGATCCTAGTTTCCTACCAAGGAACTGGTCTCAGCTTTCTATATAAACTTCCCCTCGATCCTGGTTTCCTACCAAGGAACTGGTCTCAATTTCTGATATAAACTACCCCTCGATCCTGGTTTCCTACCAAGGAACTGGTCTCAGTTTCTGAAATAAACTTCCCCTCGATCCTGGTTTCCTACCAAGGAACTGGTCTTAGTTTCTTTTGTCAATAAAATTTCTTGACAAGGGACGTTATTCATAGCGGTTTCCCTCAAACTTCTTGCCGAATTTTCCTGGGGAGATGCCATTTGATGGGAAAAACTTTTGATGTCAAACTTGCTGGGGAACCCATTCGTCTGAGTTGTAGAGGTGCACAAACTTCTCTGTTTGGAGACGCCATTTGTCGACTCTACTGGGGAAAACGAGTCTCTTGAGGGACTACTTTCGGCTTGGGGATATTAAATCATACTTTTCTTCGAGATCTTCTCGGCGAAATGCCATGTGATGTAATCCAATTTGGAGGTGCTGCTGACCTCATTTGATAGCAAATTTTCAGAGAGAAACTGTTGTGTTGCCGAATTTCCAGTTGCGAGGCTTTCTCTGGGGATTTCCCTTAATCCAGGAAAGTGAAGATATCATCTTCAATGGCGAAGAGTGACATTTGTCGAACGTTTTCTTGTATTTCATAGGTTCAAGTTATCAAAGTGATCAAGGACCGTCTCCATCCCAGAAATAAACTGGGGAGAGATTGCTTAGCTGTTTCGCTTCCTGACGAGGAAAGAACTGACGACTCGATTGACAAGAGGACTTGTATCACTAGGGGATAAGACCGACTAGAGTGATAGTGATGCAATATGAATGTGAATGTAAATCAATAATGCATGATGTATGTATGTATATGCTGACAAAACTGACGTGACATACATACTAGTGGATGAACACGACTGGATACTCGGCCACAGCAGGGGACGAAGAAGTATCTTCAGTTCAAAATAGCAATTCTTCCTTGCTTAGGAGAAAGTAGTTCCCGCGGGGAAAAACGTTGGTCGGGCTTAGAAGGTGTTGCACCCCAAAATTTGCCCTCCTTATTTTATTTACTAACTGGCTTATGTTGCATTGCATTTTGCATTATCATGTGTGCATATCATTGGTTCTTAGCATGGGGTCAAGGTGCCTGAGGCAGTGCTTCAGAGGGTCAAGCAAGAGTCCTGGTATTGTCCAAGGGAGCTCAGGTGGATCATCCTCTCCTAACCAGTGCATAGATTAGGGTTTTAAGATTCTGGGGTTTATTGCTCCAATGGGCAAGCTCCTTGGGTTTTTATCATCACCAAATGGCATATCTTATCTTTGTTGGAGAGGATACACATCATATTCAGAGGAATTTGGATTTGGAGACTGTGCTATTTCCTCCTAGACTAAGGGTACCAAAACTAGGGTTTGTTATAAAGTCAGTTTATTTCTGATTTTTTGGGCAAGACTTGATTCCATGGTATTCCTTGGGTCCCTGAGTACCTAGGGATGGGAGGTTGTCCATCAGTTTGGTTTAGGAGAAGTTCAATTGGCCAATGGATTGAAAATCAGTTGAATTTGGGGAAAAGTCAACTGTGAAATTTTGAGGTTCTCTTCAGGGATTTTAAGATCTTGCATCCTAATATGGTCTCCAGGGGTCAAGTTTCATACATATTTGTCAGGAATCAGAAGTTGGTGCAAAGTTTATAAATTTGGAAAGTGACCTATAATGAAAAGTTTCCTTTTTGGGCAAGTTCCTGCACTGCATTCAACTTGTCTTTTCACCATCAAGAAAGCTTCAAATGAATTTTTCTCCAACATTAAAGTTGAATATCTTTTTCTCCTCTTTCCAACAAGTACTAGTGAGTCTCCATATCATTTGTGAAACTCAACTTATGGTCAAAAGAAGGCAAGGTGGTTTTTAGGGTTTCATTTTCACAACTTTTAGGTTTTGGGACATATGGACCTATGATTAATTCCATTGCTTCAAGACATGTTCCAACATCCAAAAACAATTCCTAAGAAGCATTTTTGGCTTTTTTATCAAGTGATTCCATGGTTTATTCTTCACTTATTTTTTATTATTCAAAAAAGCCAAGTCATTAAAAAGTCATGAATCAAATGATTTCAAGGCCCAAGTTAAATGTGGTGTGATTAGCAATTCAGATGCAAGTGATCCATTATGAATTTAAGTGCATGAAAGGGGTGTATTTTTCACTTATTCAACATAATGCCAAATTCTAAAATAATTCAAAAATCATTAAACATGGAATTACCCAAGCCCAATTCATATTCAGAGGCAAACCCTAGTCTTTATAAACCCATCCAGGCACTGGCTAGGTTAAGTTACACGTTTTTTGGAGAGGAATCCAAGCTTGAACCCTAAAGCTCTTTCTCACCAAAACTCACGATCCACAAGGTTTTCTCCAAAGATTCTTCCACAAACATCTTCCTGGGGATCCATAGAGTGAAAATCAACCATCATTCGCAGCTAAAAGCAAGGATTAGGAGTGCATAGCTTCAGGTTGGTCACTTTTTTTAGGATCACGAAACTCCTTTTTTAAGTATGCATAATGTTGTGTGATTGTCACTGATCATGCTGATATAGTTTTTGTCGTGTTTGGACGTGTATATGGATTGCTACGTGAGTTTGAATTTTTGAGCCCTAACCTTGTTTCGCGCGTTTTTTATTATGCACTTGTTGTTTGCAAATTTGGATTGGATATTATTAACCCTTGCGAAAATCTGGTCAGAATGGTATAGGCCTTTGTGTTTTTTGGGCACTTTTTGAATTGCAGGTGAAGAAGGGGGCGACCGAAGCTAGGGCTCCGGCGACATGGGGGAATTCCGGCCGGCCAAGGGTCTTCACGGAGAAGACGAAATCTCAACCACTCATCCTTCTGATCCAACGGCCCGTACGAGGCCATGTGTTTTGTTTTTTTATTTTTTTCTGAGTTTTATTAAATGATCCTGTGAATATTACCTCACACCGTTACCATTTTCTACCAATTGTGTCTTTTTGTTTTGTTTACTTTTCATATATGTTGACCAAGCATGGACTGTGTGATAGATCCTGAGGCCACGTTGCTGCCAGCAAAAAAAAATGACATGTGCAAGGCACATGGGAGTGCACGGTGCGCTGAAGAACTGTGTGTGTGCGTGTGTACAATAACTGCAGTGTGTTGCTTAATCTGTACCATTAATCATGAATAATAATTGAATTGGTTGACTTAGCACAGCGCGTTGGATTGATCTTGTGGTAAGTATGGAGTCAACCATTGACCAAGCCCACACATGCACCTCGCTTTTTTTTTTTTTTTTCTGAAGGATTTAGACGTTGGGCCTCCTATTGGCACCCCCCGCCTTCAGCCCAATTCCTTTCCCAACGTGATTTAATTACTCTCTGCACCCCCAGCCCATTTTACTTCATTTTTATTTTATTTTAATTATTACAATTCATATTTAATTTTTTAAAATTACCTAATTGCATTTTAAAATTCCCATAAATTTCATACTTCATTTCTATCATTTTATAAAATTTTTACAAATTTTATTTTTTATTTTTATTTTATTTTTATCACTTAAATTAATTATTTTATTAATTTCCTTTTCGCATTACACATCTCATGCATACACAATTTATTTATTTTATTTCTCTGCAATCACAAAACATTTTTTATCCGTTCTTTTTGCATTGGTTCACTTACATTCTAAAATACATTAAAATATTTTTATTTTATTTTTAATTTTATTTCATATTGCATTTAGGTCCCTCCATTTGGTACACTGAGCCCTAATTCCCACCTGAACTTTGCCTAATTATTTGAATGACTAATATCTTGATTTTTGCAGGGACTTTTGAGATATTGTTTACCTCTGGTTGAGGAACTTTAATGTTTAATTTGGGAATTTTAGGAGTCATTTTTTAATTATCTGATTTGTTTTCACTTGAGATTTTCTCGCAGGCGCATCTTTGACTTTGTATGATTATCTGTTTGAAAAGGCACTTGTGCCATTTGCTTTGGGGCTGTTCTTTGTTTCTTTGATTCATGTTGGGATTATAATTACTATTGTATGCCATTGTTGGATTTCCATTCACCTCATTTCTCTTACTTATGTCTATTCTGTACTAATCTTTTATGCAGGGACTAAGGTAAGTTCTTTAAGGGTATGGATAAGTATCCATGGTCACCCTTACTTTTTCCTTCCCTCATCTTGCTCCTTTAGGATTTAGGTTGTCTTCAAACCTCACTAACCGTAGGTCACCCATGCATGATAACTTTAGGATTCATAGTCCCCCTTAGAGTTACCCTTGTGTCTTCTCTCTTCTCATCACAAATTTCTTTAAAACACTTAATAAGAATAAGGTGTATTGCGCACGAGCCTTAAGTATGGGGAATGAGAAATGAGGGGCTTCCTCTCATCTTTCTAGAGTGCTTAGCGAGCGTCCTGTCTTGGGACGATGCGTTAAGTATTCGCCCCTGTGCCCTAAACTTTGGTGCAATGCAGCTTAGGAACTAACTTAAGCCACTTCTGTCCTAAAAGATACAAACCAACCTCAAACCTTTTTGTCCTTCGGGATTTCCAAACTTAAAGGATATTTTCAAAAAGGGCACGTTACCTTCCGTCTGAGTCGCAAACAGGCATCGACCCTAACTGCCGGACGCGAACTTAACGCCGCTCATAAAAAACACAAAAAGAACTTGGTCCGAACTACGTTGACTCTGAATTCCCCATTGCACAAGGGGGGTACGTAGGCCTAGGACGTCGACGTCCTACCGAGTCCGTCTTTGTCTTTCCCTCTCCGTTTTAGTACAACCCTAGATGATAGGATAACTCACCCTTAGAATAGACAACAAGCGTGGATCCCATCGAGTACGATGGACGCGTGGGGTGCTAGCACCTTCCCCTCGCGTAACCGACTCCCGAACCCAGGTTATGGTTGCATTGACCATTCCTTTCCCCCTTCCTAAGGTTTATGCGGTGTTCCCTTTCCCTCTCTTGGGATAAATTTACACGGCTGGCGACTCTGTTTTTCCGCGCCACTCTCGCGTTTGTACCTGGATGAAAATCCTGGGAGCGACAGCTGGCGACTCTGCTGGGGAATTTGGTTGACCTATGCTGGTCCATCCCTATGCGAGTCAATCCTAACGCTTGCTTGTCTTTGTTCTCTTTGGGTATTTTGTTTTGATTTGCTTTATGTGTTGTATTTTATTTTTATTTTTTATTTTTACCGCATTTTCTGCATTTCATTTTTTATTACTGTCATGCTGCTGTGCTGTGCTGGCTGTCTTTGTTTTGCAGGTTGGGTGGGACCGAGAGCTAAGCCCAATACCAAGACTTGAGAATACCCTAGGACTAGAGTGGAAAGTAGTGGGACCTACGTGCCCGCTTGGTACGTTTGTGTGTTCACGAAATTCACAACCAGACGAGGCTATCTTGGGATGCATTCTAACGTGTGTGTCTTGCGCATGTTGGGGTGTTGATCTAGAGAGTTGTCGACTCTGGTGACTGATCATTGAGGACCTTAGTGGAAACATCCCTCTTTAGTGGTGACAGTGGCAGACCACATCCTGTGGCAAACCCATTCGCACCCGAGGGCCCGCTTTGGAACTCGCATAGGATTGCCCATATGTTTTGAAGAGAATCAGTGGAGGCACTCCTCGATTGACTTTAGTACTATACCCCAAGGGATGAATGTACTATTGTTTCTCGACCTCAGTGCCAAAGCTGAGGACCTTCCGCTTTGGAGAATCAGTTGAGGCCTCCTCGATTGATGATGATGCCAAACCAGAAATGGTGAACGTATCATCATTTCTCGACCTGAGAGCCCGGGATACTGAACATCCTAGTACCCACATGTGAGAGGGGATGGGCGTTTGCAGGTTTATATGTAACCGAGACTTTCAACCTACCTGGTTTTCTGGATTTCTCATCAATGTCTGATTATTTGGGTTCCTCAGTGGTTCAGAGTTCTGGTTTTCTGGTTTCTCGTTCAGCTAACAGCACAGCACATCCAGCAGTGTGCCTTGACCCCATGTTTGCCTGAGCATATCATTTTTCTTGCATTCTGATGTGTTTGACATTTTTCAGGGCTTGCATCTTACTCTTGATTCCGGTTTTCTGAGGTTCTTCAGTATGGATGTTCAGAGAAAGAAGACTGTCGCCTATTCATTCCCAGAGCCGACTTTGACACTGATTCACAAACTGATTAATATGGCTGGTTCCGGAGTTCGTACAGAGTTCAGTGGAAGGTATGGAAGACTTCTGAAATTTGTCTATAATATCTCCCAGTATGAGAAGGATGCCATTCACACACTTCTTCAGTTTTACGACCTGTCTCTGCGTTGCTTCACTTTCCCGGACTACATCTTGGCTCCAACGTTGGAGGAGTTCTCATTTATTTTGGGAATTCCTATCAGTTATGATATAGTTTTCTTTTCTGAAGAACACCCCAGGGTGAAAGATATGGCTGTTGCTCTTCATATTGATGAATCCGTTCTTAACAGTAATATTGCAGAAAAACAGGGAGTTAAAGGTTTCTTGTTGAAGTTCTTGTTTGATCAGGCTTGCATACATGTCAAAGAGAAGAACTGGACTGCTTTCCAAGCTATTCTGGTTGTGTGTATCTATGGGATTGTTTTGTTTCCGAATATTCCTGATCTGGTGGATATGCATGCCGTCAGAATCTTTATTTCGAAGAATCCTATACCTACCTTGCTAGGTGATGTGTACCATTCAGTTCACTATAAGAATGAGAATAGGCATGGGAAAACTGTGAGTTGCTGTGCGCCGCTCTTAGCTACTTGGTTTTTGAGTCGTCTCCTTGAATCTGGCGCTTTCGTTGATACGAAAGATTCTCTGAAGTGGTCTAAGAGGGTTATGGGCTTGACTGCTGATAACATCGTTTGGATTAATCGTGACTTGCTAGGAATGGAGATTATTTGCAAATGCGGAGAATTCCCTAATGTTCCCTTGATAGGGAGGAAAAGGAGAATTAACTATAATCCCTCCCTAGCTATCAGACAGTTTGGCTATCCTTTGAAGAATCCACCCGAGGAGCGAGATGTCCGTGAGTCCTTGTTCTTTAATGGTATTAAGGATCAAGGGTTGATAAGGAAAGTTGTGAATGCTTGGAAACAGGTGACTAAGAAGGGTAAGATTCCATTCGGGAAAAGTAACAATCGGGCTTTCCCTCCCTATAAAGAATGGATTAAGAAGAGAGCAGAAGAGGAGCTTCTTCCATTCCCGGTGGAACCACCTTTGTATCCTTTGGTGATCGAGCCTCCGACCACCGTTGAGTTGGAGAAGTATAACGAATTAAGGGCTGAAAAGGAAAGGTTGCGGGAAGAGAATAGTGAGCTAAAGAGAGAGATTTATCAGTGGAAGCATGAGCGGGGTGAAGCTGTTCATACCGCCAAGTTGAAGACAGAGCTCCTTGCTAAAGCAGAAAAAGAGCTTGCTGACATGGTCGCATCCCGAGAAAGAATGAAACAAGCTTTGGACGGTGTCAGTAGCGTTCTCAGGTCCAAGGAGGAGGAATTAGGTAAGGCTTTGTTGAAGATTCACAGGTTCAATGATCACCAAGAAACTGCCATGGCTGAGAATAAGAGAAAGGAAGACGACTACATAGCTAAGATTGATTAGTTGAAATCGACGCTCAAGAAGAAAGACGCCGAGATCTTATCAGAGATATTCAAGAGACAAGTAGTCGAGGGTCGACTCAATGAAGCCATAGCCTCCATGGAAGAACTGAAAGTCCAAGCTGAAGTGAAGAGATCTAGACATGAGGGACCTAGCGTGGAGAGTGCTTCTGGAGAAGACACTTGGGAATTACATTGCAGATACTTAGATGGGATCATACACAAAAGAGATCTTCTCATTCAAGGGCTGATTCAGAGGCCGAAGCATCCCGATACCAGAAAGCTGTTCAAGGAGATTCAAGACTGGTGCAGAAAGCATAATGGATGGGGGGGATTGACACTTGTGAATTTTGATGATATGCAATAGTTTTCTGTTTTCTTTCATTGTATGTGGATCACCACCAGGCTTGTTGGTTGGGACCTATGGTTTTTATATGCAGACTTGTTATCTCGGATTTGTTGACATTTGGCTTTTCTCTGGTTTTCCTAATATATGAGCAGAAGTTCCATTATATCTTGTTATTAAACCGGAATCAAGGGGTGGATCGCCCTGTGAACTTTCAAACACGTCCATTTGCATTTGCATATTCATAATCATTTTGCATAATCATTTTGCATGACAGGTGTTTATCTCCGGTATTCTTATCTTGTTCTCATCTCAGAATTGCATATCAGCGTATTCACCGGTATCCTACTAAGTAGAATTGGAAGAGACTCATGGATCAGCTACAGAATGAGATCATTGAGATGCGGACTCGCATGAACCAATTCATGGAATTGATGCAAGGGGTTGCTCAGGGACAAGAACAGTTGAGAACTCTCGTTCAGCCACTGATTGCGAGGGTTGATGATGACGGTGTCCTTCAGGGAGGAGTCCATACTGGTGTTACTAGTACTAGTGTGCAGAATGGCCCTCCGGGAGGAGGTATCCCTGTTTCTGGTGTTGTGATTCTTCCGGGCAGAGGAGAAAGTATTGTGGTTCCCCCTGCAGCGGGAGGAGGTAATGGCGCTGGCGCAGTTCATGGCCGTCAGTATGATGATGTTCAAGATGATGCATTTTCTCTGCCAGGTGGGGATGCTGGTCCCCAGATTGACAATGATCAGAGGATCGGGTTGATTGAGGAACAACTAAGGGGTGTTGTGAATCAGGATGTTTTGGGTATGGATCTAGAGGATTTGGGGCTAGTTCCAGGCATTGTTATCCCGCACAAGTTCCAGATCCCTACTTTTGAGAAGTATAATGGTATGACTTGTCCAAGGACCCACGTGAGGGCATACGCAAGCAAAATGGCTGCGCACGCAAAGAATGAAAAGCTGATGATGCACTGCTTCCAGGATAGCCTATCTGGGGCATCCCTGGAGTGGTACATGCAACTGGAAAGGAAGGATGTGCGTAGTTGGAGGGATCTAGCAGGGGCATTCATTAGACACTATGAATATAACACTGACATGGCTCCTAACAGAACACAGCTGCAGAACTTATCACAGAAGGACACTGAGAGTTTCAAGGAGTACGCCCAGAGGTGGCGTGAATTGGCAGCAAGGGTCCAGCCTCCCATGCTGGAACGTGAAATGATAGGTATGTTTATGGCCACCTTGCAGGGTCATTACTATGAAAAGCTGGTACCGTGTATGACTGGAAAGTTTGCTGATCTCATCTTAGTAGGAGAAATGGTCGAAAGCGGTATCAAAATGGGAAAGATTCAAGTTACTCCTGGTTATTCCAAAACTACGAAGAAACGTTACAGGGGAGAAGAAGGAGAGACCAATGTCGTTCAGTACCAGCAGCCTTATGCTCCTCAACAATAGAAGTATCGGCATCAGAATCAGCATAGGCCTCGCAATAACTTGGAAAAAAGGAATGCTCCTCTTCATCCAGTTCCCATGTCGTACAGTCAACTCTTGCCACACCTGGTTCAAAATTCATTGGTGGAGCCCAAGACTTTGAAGCCTGTTCCAGAACCATACCCTCCGGGGTACAATCCCCATGTGCAATGCAGATATCAAGGAGGATCTATGGGACACTCAACCGAAGATTGCAAAGCCTTCCAAGCCAAAGTGCAACAATTGATTGACAAAGGGTACATATCATTTCCAGAAGGAGACTTGGTTGTGCATGTCGACCTCTCATCTGCTTGAAGACTTCAAAGGACATCATCAGAAGAAACCAGTCCAGACGGAGTCAAGTCTCCTCAATGGCAATCATCAGCTTCCTTTACTGCATTTTCATATGTAGCTTTCATTTGTTTGTTCAAACAGTGTTTGCATGTAAAAACGTGTTTGTGTTTTGAATGCTGATTTTAATACAATAAACGTGTTGTTCCTGAAGTATGTTACTTTTATGCACTCATATCATGTTTATATGCATTGCAATACCAACTTTCTTGCTTAAACTCTTTGAGGGAGGATGACAAAGTAAGAACGCAAACTTCTGATGGTATGCTTTTGGATAAAACCCTGTTAAGGATGTACAGGCATTGTTTCAAATCCCCAAACACTGGAGATATAAGGGAGATAGACCCTCGTTAACCCCTTTGAGCCTTGAAGTAGGAGTTCTTTCGCTTGAAAAAACCCTCATACTTAACCCAGGGGCAGGGTAGGCGTTAGTTAGTTTGACCGTGCATTCAAATTTCAAAAGGAGTGTGCATCTGAGGATCCATTACCTTCTATTCCACAATCAAGAGGTCAAGAGATGAAAACCACAATGGCTATCCATCAATGATCAAGGAGTGAGACAGTCACAACTCTTTCAAGCAAGTAAGACAACCAGTGTCACACGCTTTGTTCAAAAAGAGAAAAAGAAGAAAGCTCGCTAAGTCGAAACTTGAAAACAAACGACTTAGGCAAAAGTTAGGGCATCCCGCTGGACTTCAAAACCGAAAAACTCAGAAGAGGCAGTCCAGGCAAAAATTAGGGATCAAGAAAGCAAAAGAATGAGAAGCGAAAAGCTAAAAGGATTACAAGAACAAATTCATGTGGCACTGGGCACAAAAGATAAAAAGGGGTGACTGTTACTCCAAAACCTCCGTAGGTGTCAAACCATCAGTTGCACGGGTTCCTCAAAGATCATGAACCGTTTGAGAGGTGAGCGTTTGCGTCAAATTAGCTGAACATAGGACTGGAGAACATCACGAAGAGTGGGTGGGCACCGATAAATTTTGAGCCATAAATCCTTTTTCTGAAACCGTGAACCAGACCACGTTACAACCTTTAAAAGTTCTAATTGAAACAGGGTTTATTCCGAAAGCGTACTTCAACAGGATAGCGTTCCTGACTCCTATGAGTTGTGCTCATAAGATTTTTGTTGGTATTGCATGTGCGTATTATTTTCCATTCAAAAATAAATGTCGCATCCCAGCTAGTGTTCGTTCATAAGGCTTGGCGACACATTTTCAATAAAACTTCGGGTTAACACGAGTGTTGCATTAGAATTGTCATTCTCATAATATGCATTTTATGCTTGCATGTGTTTGACATCAAAGAAGCTTACATGATGAAAATCAGTTGAGAAGCTCGATCACGCCAAGTGGAGATGGTGAAAACTCCGAAGGACAGTCATGTCAAGGGGTATGTGGCCAAGAGACTGTGTGCAACCCGGAGGTTCCCGATAAATGGTGATAAGATGCAGCCAATCTGGAGCAGTCACGTTGAAAACTCTCCCTAAAGCAGCCGAACAGGGGCAATCAGGTCGATTTGACAAATCTCTGTAAGATCAGTCAGGGGCAAAGTTTCTTCAAGACTTGGGGTAGGCCACCTCTGGAGCGTAAGAAGTTGTCCACTCTTGAAGACGGTTAATTGAAAACACCTCTTTAAAGTTCAGAATACTGGGGCAGGGTATTTTCAAGCCATTATGAGTCCTCTCGAGGCAAATTCCTTCAAAGATCACGCAGTCCGGGGCAATTAAGTCGAGATCCGATAAATCTATCTAAGAGTTTGAAGACCCTGGGGCGGTGTGAATGCCCGATCTTCTATAAAATCCTCTTGAGATGATTTCTTCCTTTAGACCTGGTGGTCTGGGGCAAATGGAGAGTTCAAAGGGTCGATTATGAACATAGAGACGGTTCAGTTTACCATATGTCTACAGGGTAACAAATTTGTTTTCCCCAGTAGAGCTACCCCCTCAATATTGAAACTTCATTCTCCTCAGCAGGTTGTTGTTTCTCCAGCAAGGGACTTACAGAACATCTTCTTGGGACAAAGGAGTTATCTTCCCCACAGAGTCTGAACACTTATTTTCCTCAGCCAGTCAGGAAATGTTTTTCTCAGCAGCAACAGTGCGATCTGATCCCCAACAGATGAGTAAGCTTGATGTTATCCGCTAGCAGGGTGGATGTCAGCATCTACAGTTCCCCCAAGCAAAGTTTGGTGGTAATCCTCGCAGCAGTTTGTTCAACGGTGGTTGACATCCCCAACAGGTTTTAAATCCAAGAGACATTAGGCACTCTTCTGATTCAGGCCGTGGCCTCCTTTTTCAAAGAGTTATGTATAATCCCCAGTAGAGCGGATGTTCTTTAGGGATTTCATCCCCCAGCAGAAGTAATTGATCCGAAGAGTCGATCAGTATGACCCTTCTCAGCAGAGTTCCTAGATTCAGAGGACAATTTATTTTTATCATCCCCAGCTGAATTGGACTTTTCTCTCCGGCATTTATTTTTTGCTGGAGGGACCCTTTTTGCATGTCATAAGCATTTGCATTGCATCCTCAAACGCATAGTATTTCCACTTCGTGTGGAGCATTACGGCAAAATTCAAACATTAGCATTCGAAGCATAAGCCAGGTTTGATACTTTCTTTGCCAGTTCTCTTTCTCGGCAGAGATGGCGTAACTCAGGAGATTTTGAAGGGACGCGTTCCTCAAACTTGCGCTCTCCGACAGAGTCTTTTATTTAGATTTCTCCTTTCCCCAGCGGAGTCGTCTTATCTGTAGATTGTGAGTCCGTTAGGAATTTGCCTTTGTTTGGCCTTTCTCTCTCGTGAAACCCAGTTCTCGTCTGGTAGTCAGTTCTCTTCTGACTTATTTGGTAAAACCCAGGTCTCGTCTGGTAGTCAGTCCTCGTCTGACTTACTTGGTGAAACCCAGTTCTCGTCTGGTAGTCAGTTCTCGACTGACTTATTTGGTGTAAACCCAGTTCTCGTCTGGTAGTCAGTCCTCGTATGACTTACTTGGTGAAACCCAGTTCTCGTCTGGTAGTCAGTTCTCGTCTGACTTATTCTGTAAATCCAGTTCTCGTCTGGTAGTCAGTTCTCGACTGACTTATTTGGTAAAACCCAATTCTTGTCTGGTAGTCAGTTCTCGTCTGACTTATTTGGGAAAACCCAGTTCTCGCCTGGTAGTCAGTTCCCGTCTGACTTATTTGGTAAAATCCAGTTCTCGGCTGGTAGTGAGTTCTCGTCTGACTTATTTCGCGAAACCCAGTTTCTCTTTATCAGCAGAGATAGCGATCTTCTGGATAGTTCTTCGTCAGTTTCCCTTTATCAGCAGGGATGGCATTTATTTTGCTAAATCTCTTTATCAGCAGAGATGGCAATCTATGGAAGATTCTCTTTCGTCAGCAGGGATGGCATTTGTTTTGTCAATTCCCTTTATCAGCAGGGAAGGCATTTATTTTGTCAATTCCCTTTATCAGCAAGGAAGGCATTGGTATTGCTAGTTTTCTCTTTGTCAGCAGAGATAGCAATCTTTCGGATATTTCTCTCGTCAATTCCCTTTATCAGTAGGGACGACATTCATCTTGCTAGTATCTCTTTATCAGCAGAGATAGCAACCTTTTGAAGATTTACTTCGTCAGTTGGGGGAGTTTGTCTCGTTTTATACCCAGCATAGCAGCATTTATGACTAATTCTTCAGTGGAGGATTGCAAATTTCCGGGTTCTTTGGTATTCAATCTCCGTGCATCCTGATTGTCTGAAAGCCGTCGCTATCATACCCTCCGGACCAAGTTGATTAAATAGGGGCAGCTGTTGCACCCCAAAATTTGCCCTCCTTACTTTATTTACTAACTGGCTTATGTTGCATTGCATTTTGCATTATCATGTGTGCATATCATTGGTTCTTAGCATGGGGTCAAGGTGCCTGAGGCAGTGCTTCAGAGGGTCAAGCAAGAGTCCTGGTATTGTCCAAGGGAGCTCAGGTGGATCATCCTCTCCTAACCAGTGCATAGATTAGGGTTTTAAGATTTTGGGGTTTATTGCTCCAATGGGCAAGCTCCTTGGGTTTTTATCACCACCAAATGGCATATCTTATCTTTGTTGGAGAGGATACACATCATATTTAGAGGAATTTGGATTTGGAGACTGTGCTATTTCCTCCTAGACTGAGGGTACCAAAACTAGGGTTTGCTATAAAGTCAGTTTATTTATGATTTTTTGGGCAAGACTTGATTCCATGGTATTCCTTGGGTCCCTGAGTACCTAGGGATGGAAGGTTGTCCATCAGTTTGGTTCAGGAGAAGTTCAATTGGCCAATGGATTGAAAATCAGTTGAATTTGGGGAAAAGTCAACTGTGAAAGGAGAAAAGTCAACTGTGAAATTTTGAGGTTCTCTTCAGGGATTTTAAGATCTTGCATCCTCATATGGTCTCCAGGGGTCAAGTTTCATACATATTTGTCAGGAATCAGGAGTTGGTGCAAAGTTTCTAAATTTGGAAAGTGACCTATAATGAAAAGTTTCCTTTTTGGGCAAGTTCCTTCACTGCAATCAACTTGTCTTTTCACCATCAATAAAGCTTCAAATGAATTTTTCTCCAACATGAAAGTTGAAGATCTTTTTCTCCTCTTTCCAACAAGTACTAGTGGGTCTCCATATCATTTGTGAAACTCAACTTATGGTCAAAAGAAGGCAAGGTGGTTTTTAGGGTTTCATTTTCACAACTTTTAGGTTTTGGGACATATGGACCTATGATTAATTCCATTGCTTCAAGACATGTTCCAACATCCAAAAACAATTCCTAAGAAGCATTTTTGGCTTTTTTATCAAGTGATTCCATGGTTTATTCTTCACTTATTTTTTATTATTCAAAAAAGCCAAGTCATTAAAAAGTCATGAATCAAATGATTTCAAGGCCCAAGTTAAATGTGGTGTGATTAGCAATTCAGATGCAAGTGATCCATTATGAATTTAAGTGCATGAAAGGGGTGTATTTTTCACTTATTCAACATAATGCCAAATTCCAAAATAATTCAAAAATCATTAAACATGGAATTACCCAAGCCCAATTCATATTCAGAGGCAAACCCTAGTCTTTATAAACCCATCCAGGCACTGGCTAGGTTAAGTTACACGTTTTTTGGAGAGGAATCCAAGCTTGAACCCTAAAGCTCTTTCTCACCAAAACTCACGATCCACAAGGTTTTCTCCAAAGATTCTTCCACAAACATCTTCCTGGGGATCCATAGAGTGAAAATCAACCATCATTCGCAGCTAAAAGCAAGGATTAGGAGTGCATAGCTTCAGGTTGGTCACTTTTTTTAGGATCACGAAACTCCTTTTTTAAGTATGCATAATGTTGTGTGATTGTCACTGATCATGCTGATATAGTTTTTGTCGTGTTTGGACGTGTATATGGATTGCTACGTGAGTTTGAATTTTTGAGCCCTAACCTTGTTTCGCGCGTTTTTTATTATGCACTTGTTGTTTGCAAATTTGGATTGGATATTATTAACCCTTGCGAAAATCTGGTCAGAATGGTATAGGCCTTTGTGTTTTTTGGGCACTTTTTGAATTGCAGGTGAAGAAGGGGGCGGCCGGAGCTAGGGCTCCGGCGACATGGGGGAATTCTGGCCGGCCAAGGGTCTTCACTGAGAAGACGAAATCTCAGCCACTCATCCTTCTGATCCAACGGCCCATACGAGGCCATGTGTTTTGTTTTTTTATTTTTTTTCTGAGTTTTATTAAATGATCCTGTGAATATTACCTCACGCCGTTACCATGTTCTACCAATTGTGTCTTTTTGTTTTGTTTACTTTTCATATATGTTGACCAAGCATGGACCGTGTGATAGATCCTGAGGCCACGTTGCTGCCAGCAAATAAAAATGACATGTGCAAGGCACATGGGAGTGCATGGTGCGATGAAGAGCTGTGTGTGTGCGTGTGTACAATAACTGCAATGTGTTGCTTAATCTGTACCATTAATCATGAATAATAATTGATTTGGTTGACTTAGCACAGCGCGTTGGATTGATCTTGTGGTAAGTATGGAGTCAACCATTGACCAAGCCCACACATGCACCTCGCTTTTTTTTTATTTTTTATTTTTCTGAAGGATTTATACGTTAGGCCTCCTATTGGCACCCCCCGCCTTCAGCCCAATTCCTTTCCCAACGTGATTTAATTACTCTCTGCACCCCCAGCCCATTTTACTTCATTTTTATTTTATTTTAATTATTACAATTCATATTTAATTTTTTAAAATTACCTAATTGCATTTTAAAATTCCCATAAAATTCATACTTCATTTCTATCATTTTATAAAATTTTTACAATTTTTATTTTTTATTTTTATTTTATTTTTATCACTTAAATTAATTATTTTATTAATTTCCTTTTCGCATTACACATCTCATGCATACATAATTTATTTATTTTATTTCTCTGCAATCACAAAACATTTTTGATCCGTTCTTTTTGCATTGGTTCACTGACATTCTAAAATACATTAAAATATTTTTATTTTATTTTTAATTTTATTTCATATTGCATTTAGGTCCCTCCCTTTGGTACACTGAGCCCTAATTCCCACCTGAACTTTGCCTAATTATTTGAATGACTAATATCTTGATTTTTGCAGGGACTTTTGAGATGTTGTTTACCTCTGGTTGAGGAACTTTAATGTTTAATTTGGGAATTTTAGGAGTCATTTTTTAATTATCTGATTTGTTTTCACTTGAGATTTTCTCGCAGGAGCATCTTTGACTTTGTATGATTATCTGTTTGAAAAGGCACTTGTGCCATTTGCTTTGGGGCTGTTCTTTGTTTCTTTGATTCATGTTTGGATTATAATTACTATTGTATGCCATTGTTGGATTTCCATTCACCTCATTTCTCTTACTTATGTCTATTCTGTACTAATCTTTTATGCAGGGACTAAGGTAAGTTCTTTAAGGGTATGGATAAGTATCCATGGTCACCCTTACTTTTTCCTTCCCTCATCTTCCTCCTTTAGGATTTAGGTTGTCTTCAAACCTCACTAACCGTAGGTCACCCATGCATGATAACTTTAGGATTCATAGTCCCCCTTAGAGTTACCCTTGTGTCTTCTCTCTTCTCATCTCAAATTTCTTTAAAACAGTTAATAAGAATAAGGTGTATTGTGCACGAGCCTTAAGTATGGGGAATGAGAAATGAGGGGCTTCCTCTCATCTTTCTAGAGTGCTTAGCGAGCGTCCTGTCTTGGGACGATGCGTTAAGTATTCGCCCCTGTGCCCTAGACTTTGGTGCAATGCAGCTTAGGAACTAACTAAGCCACTTCTGTCCTAAAAGATACAAACCAACCTCAAACTTTTTTGTCCTTCAGGATTTCCAAACTTAAAGGATATTTTCAAAAAGGGCACGTTACCTTCCGTCTGAGTCGCAAACAGGCATCGACCCTAACTGCCGGACGCGAACTTAACGCCGCTCATAAAAAACATAAAAAGAACTTGGTCCGAACTACGTTGACTCTGAATTCCCCATTGCACAAGGGGGGTACGTAGGCCTAGGACGTCGACGTCCTACCGAGTCGGTCTTTGTTTTTCCCTCTCCGTTTTAGTACAACCCTAGATGATAGGATAACTCACCCTTAGAATAGACAACACGCGTGGATCCCATCGAGTACGATGGACGCGTGGGGTGCTAGCACCTTCCCCTCGCGTAACCGACTCCCGAACCCAAGTTATGGTTGCGATGACCATTCCTTTCCCCCTTCCTAAGGTTTATGCGGTGTTACCTTTCCCTCTCTTGGGATAAATTTACACGGCTGGCGACTCTGTTTTTCCGCGCCACTCTCGCGTTTGTACCTGGATGAAAATCCTGGGAGCGACAGAAGGTAAGAACTCTGTCGGGGATATCAGATGGGAAAATCACATCTGATATAGTCGATCCTTCGTTCAGGCGTACTGGTTTAGAAGGAGTACTTTGATTCTGCACTTTGAAGCTAAATCGCCTTTGGTGTAGCGATCGATGTTCTTTCGGTATTCAACAGTCAGAAGAATTGCCATCTTTATTTTAAAAGCATAAAAATTTGACAGGTAAGTTCATTTTTGATTTATTTCAAGAATCGTTAATCATGTTAAAACGTCGTTCTGTAAAGCTAAAACAAATAAGAATTGCAAACAAAAGCACAAGGGCTCAAATTTTATTGATAGGATGGAAATCAGCCAAACGCGTGATTCCATAAAGTATTTACAAAGTTTAGAAAATGGTAATTTAAGGGAAAAGGGCTACATTAAAACATAACGACCATTATCCTTTTACCAACTTTGAATTCCGGGCATCCCGAGCTTCCGTCGAAGATGACCTTGACTGGAGTTTTCTGATGGACGGCATGACTGCTACTGGGGGATTTGCCCCTGTTGGACGTAGTTACTTGCCATTATCCCTAACTTTTGCCTGGATTGTACTTTGAGATTTCCAATCCATCGGGATGATTTTTGCTTATATCTCTAATGTTTGCCTGGACCGCCTTTTCGGGTTTTCAATCCACCGAGACGTTTTTTTTTCTTTTTATTTTTTTTTAATTTAGGCGAAGTATTTCTTGACTACGTCAACATTCTTGGGGTAGGCAAATTCTTCTCCGTCCATGGTTGTGAGTCTCAAGGCACCGTCTGAGAAAGCTTTCTTGACCACATAGGGGCCGTCATAATTCGGAGTCCATTTGCCCTGAGAGTCAGTGATAAATGATTGTATCTTTTTGAGCACAAGGTCTCCTTTTCTAAAGACACGATGTCAAACCTTTTTGCCAAACGCCTTCTTCATTCTTTGTTGATACAACTGACCATGACATACTGTCGTTATTCGCTTTTCTTCTATCAGATTCAGTTTGTCGTGTCGACTTTGACACCATTCAGTCTCTGTTATCTTAGCTTCCATCAATACCTTGATTGATGGTATCTCTACTTCTATGAGGAGCATTGCCTCCATGCCATATACTAGAGAGAAAGGGGTTGCCCATGTTGAAGTGCGGACAGATGTGCGATAACCGTGAAGAGAAAAGGGTAGCATCTCGTGCCAATCTTTGTAGGTTACAACCATCTTTTGAATAATCTTCTTGATATTCGTGTTAGCCGCTTCTACCGCTCCGTTCATCTTAGGTCGGTAGGGAGATGAGTTATGGTGTTCAATCTTGAACTCAGCGCACAACTCTTTCATCATCTTATTGTTCAAGTTAGACCCATTATCCGTAATGATCTGACTAGGAACACCATAACGGCAGATGAGTTATTTTTGATAAAGCGGACCACGAATTGTCGGGTTACATTGGCGTACGATGCTGCTTCGACCCATTTGGTGAAGTAATCAATGGCTACCAGGATGAACCGATGTCCGTTTGAAGCTTTGGGTTCGATTCTGCCAATCATGTAGATTCCCCATATGGAAAAAGGCTATGGGGAAGAGAGAACTTTGAGACGCGTTGGCGGTACATGGATTTTGTTTGAGTATATCTGACACTTGTGACACCTCCTCATGTACTTGTAGCAGTCGAATTCCATGGTCAGCCAATAGTACCCTGCTCTCAGAATTTTTCTCGCCATTGTGTGTCCGTTGGCATGAGTGCCAAGGATCCTTCATGAATTTCTTTCATCAGTGCGTCTGCTTCTGGTCTGTCTACGCATCGAAGCAAGACCATGTCAAAATTTCTCTTATAGATTGTATCACCGCTCAGGAAGAAACTACCTGCTAGCCTTCTGAGGGTTTTTCTGTCTTTCCTTAGTGCCCCAGGTGGGTACTCTTGTTTCTGAAGGAAGCATTTGATATCGTGATACCAAGGTTTGTCATCTATGACTGCTTCAGTCGTGAAGATATAAACAGGTCGTTCAAGGCGCATTATGTCGATCTTAGGTATGTCATTTCATTAACCTACACTAATCATGGAAGAGAGAGTGGCTAATGCATCAGCCATGTGATTCTCTTCACGAGGGATGTGATGAAACTCGATTATGTTGAAGAATGGTAACAACCTTCTCGCGTAGTCTTTGGAAGGAATCAGTCCTGATTGGTATGTGTTCCAATCTCCTTTGATCTGATTGATAATCAGGGCTGAGTCTCCATACACATCCAAGTTCTTAATTCTTAAGTCGATCGCTTCTTCGAGACCCATGATACAAGCTTCGTATTCGGCCTCATTATTTGTGCACTTGAATGTTAGTCGGACGGTGAAAGGAATGTGGGTACCCTGAGGTGTTATGATGATTGCCCCAATTCCGTTTCCATTATGATTTACAGCTCCGTCAAAGATTAGTCCCCATTGGGAACCTGGTTCTGGCCCATCACTGGGCAGCGGTTCATCGTCATCTTTCATTTTCAAGTACATGACATCTTCGTCTGGGAAGTCAAACCCGATTGATTCCTGATCGTCAATCGGTTAATGAGCCAAATGATCGGCCAAAATACTTCCCTTAACAGCTTTTTGAGCGTGGTATTCTATGTCATATTCTGATAACAACATATGTCAATGGGCAATCCTTCCCGTGAGAGCAGGTTTTTCAAAGACATACTTGATTGGTTCCATTTCTGAGATTAACCAAGTAGTGTGACGAATCATATACTGGCGAAGACGTTTGGCTGCCCAAGCCAGAGCACAGCAAGTTTTCTCAAGCATAGTGTACCGAGTCTCACAGTCGGAAAACTTCTTGCTCAGATAGTAGATGGCAGACTCTTTCCTTTTTGTTTCATCCTGTTGACCATGTACACATCCCATAGAGTCTTCCAAGACTGTTAAGTAGATGATCAGTGGTTTTCCTTCCACTGGAGGTGATAGAATCGGTGGGTTCAATAGGTATTCCTTAATACTGTCGAAAGCGGTTTGGCAATCTTCTGTCCAAACACAGTCCTGATTCTTTTTGAGTAATTTGAAGATTGGTGTGCATGTCGCGGTCATAAGGAATATAAATATGGAAATTTAATTCAGACGCCCAAGGAATCCCCTGACTTATTTTTCAGTCTTTGGAGAAGGCATTTCTTGAATGGCCTTGACCTTGTCAGGATCAACCTCAATTCCCTTCTGGCTGACGATGAACCCTAAAAGTTTCCCTGAACGGGCACCGAATGTGCACTTATTGGGATTCAAGCGGAGTTTGTACTTTCTCAACCACTCGAATAACTTTGACATGTGGGTCACATGCTCCTCTTCTGTCTTAGATTTGGCAATCATATCATCGACATATACCTCGATTTCTTTGTGTATCATGTCATGAAAGAGAGTAGTCATGGCCCTTTGATAGGTTGCCCCGGCGTTCTTCAAACCGAACGACATTACCTTGTAACAAAAAGTACCCCATGGATTAATGAACGAAGTTTTCTCCATGTCTTTCCGGTGCCATTTTTATTTGACTATAGCCCGAGAATCCATCCATGAAGGAGAATACTTTGAACTTTGTTGTACTGTCTACCAGCATGTCAATGTGTGGTAAAGGAAAGTCATCCTTTGGACTGGCCTTATTTAGATCCATGTAGTCTACACACATTCTGACCTTTCCGTCCTTTTTTGGAACGGGTACTATGTTGGCTAACCATTGAGGATACTCTGATGTGGTGAGGAAACCTGCGTCAATCTATTTCTGTACTTCCTCTTTGATTTTGATGGCCATGTCTGGATGAGTTCTTCTCAACCTTTGTTTTACTGGTGGACATTCCAATCTTAACGGTAAATGATGTTCCACGATGCTGGTATCCAACCCTGGCATGTCCTGATAGGACCAAGCAAATACATCGGGGAATTCTTTGAGAAGCTTTATCAAACTTTCTTTGACAGTCGGGTTGAGCAATGCCCCAATATTGACTTCTTTTCTCTCTTCTCCTGAACCTAAGTTGACCATTTCCAATGGATGGACCTTTCCTATTGTCTGAGTAATCGGGAGATCTCTTCTGGAGTTTCGTCGTCAACTTCTTCTTCAACCTCAAATACCGGGAATTCAAAGTTGGGAGAAGGCATTGGATCATATGTTTCAATGGGGTTTATAACAAGAAATCTGCATGACGTGATGATTGTTTTTAGAAGAGATAGAGAGAATACAAGAGTGTGTGCAGTGTATTTTCTTTGGAAAACTGCTTGTTTTTATTATTGAGTTGTTTTTAAGGATTACCATTTTCTGAAAAGGAGAAAAGAGAAAACAGCAATAAATGCGGAAATTATAGAACGACGTTATTTTATTTATGATCTTGTCGATTCTTGAAACTACAGCCATATAAAACAAAACTCAGTCGCTTTGGGCAAAGCGAAGAGAGAAATTTACAGAACGTGAGCCCTATCAAAACAGCCGTTTCACCTGGGCAGGGTGAAAGGTTAAGATAAAGACAACAATTACTTAGACTTATGAACGACTTTTGGAGCATCAACAACAACCCATTGGCGGCGAACTCCTCGATGAATCACAAAGTCTGGTACCTTCTTTCTTGACTTGTCTTCAGAAATGACGCTGATTTTTGGCGAAGCAGGATCGTTGGAATTTGTTTCCCAAGCAGAGTTATCATAAACGAACTCTTCTGTCGTATCTTGCCTAGTATTTGTACTCTCAGGTAAATCTCCCCATCTAGTTGCCTGGATGTCTTCAAGCCTGATACGAGAGCTTTCAGGAGCGGTGTACTTGACCAAGTAGTCAAACTTGCCACTTGGTTGTCCTAAGGTGTCCCACACTTCTTTGGAACTGGAGGAGTCATCTCTTTCGATGACGTTGACCTCGGGAAAAGCATAGTTGATGAATTCTAGCCCTGCAAGCTTTGAAAATTCATCGTCGTGCTGGATAGGTTCTGAATATCCTGAGTGTTGATCCCTTGACGTGGTGGGGACGTAGGTATTCTTTTCGATAATGCTGAGTTGATATGCATCGTTGGGCTGACTCTTTTGCCCTGAGTCTCCCGGGTACGGCTGCCAGATAGGCAGGCCATCCATTGAGCCATAATAGTCATGGTCAAAGTTATCTTTCATTAGAGTGTCCTCCTATAATGAGTTTGGCGGAGCACAACATCCTTCAGGATCACAATCTCCGTATATCATCTTGACATCTGACCTTGGTATAAATCTCGGACTATGTGCAGGATAGCAAAATGGCGTACGCACCTCTTCCTGAAACATATAATCGTCCTCGTTAAGATAGGACTTACATTCTTCATCTGTACTGGAGGAGTCACCCTCGTTGATGGTATGCACTTCTTGAGGCACTGGGTGAAGGAAACCTCCACTATGGAAGAAGTTCTGAATGGGATGAAAACTTTCATCGTTAGTAGCAGTGTGGGTACAGGTTGAGGAAAAACCAAGACCCTTCTTTGCTTTGTTATCAGTAGGAATAACAATTTGTCCCCATCCCTTGGCATTGTTATTCTTGATCACTTCGAGAGCATCTTTGTACAAGGAAATCGATGTTCCTTTTTCTGATTGATTCTCATTGCTCACCGACAGTGCTTGGAATTGAGTTCCAACAACCTCCTCTGGTTCTACACAAGTAGACGATGATAAGTTACTCACAATCAAGGCTTTCTCTCCGTAGACTGTGACTAGTCGGTCGTTCTTGACGAACTTCAGTTTCTGGTGTAGTGTCGAAGTGACTACCCCAGCCCGGTGTATCCAAGGTCTTCCTAATAAACAGCTGTATGCTGCCCGGACGTCCATGACCTGGAAAGTGACCAGGAATGTGTGAGGACCGATAGTTATGGGAAGTTCGACTTGGCCAATAACTGCTTTCTGGGATCCGTCAAATGCTTTGACGATGACCTCACTGCCCCTCATCGGGGATCTTTTAAATGATAGTCACAGTAATGTGGACTTTGGCATAACATTCAGAGCCGATCCGGTGTCTACCAGTACACTGGCTAAAGCATCGTCTTGGCAGCTGACTGTAATATTGAGCGCCATGTTGTGACTTTTTCCTTCTTCTGGCAGTTCCTCATCACTAAACCCCAAATTGTTGCAGAAAGTGATGTTGGAGATGATGCTGTCGAATTATCTTATCGTCACATCCTGTTCCACAAAGGCTTGCTCTAAGACTTTCTGTAGAGCCTCTCTGTGAGCTTCGGAACTAAGTAATAGAGATGATATAGAGATTTTTGAAGGAGTTTGCAACAGCTGATCAGCAATGTTGTACTCACTCTTTTGGATGAGCTTCAGCATCACATCGTTGTTTGTTGAAAGGCCGGGACCACTGGACTGACCGACTGGTTGATTAGGAACTTTTGTTTGAGGTTCATTTTCTCTGGTAGGTTCTCTAACTCCTCGGTTGAAGATTCGACCGCTCCATGTTACTCGACTGATGTTTGCAATATTCACAACGGAGGGTAATGGAACTTCTTTTCCATTCTCAATTGATGTTGCACCATACTTGTAAGGGATCGCCTTATCGGACTTGTATGGTACTGGTCCTGGAAGATAGATAACTACAGGAGCCTTATGATTTTTCTGACCATCATAAACAGCCTCAATCGGTTCGAGATTTAGAACCTTTCCACCATCAAGAGGGACTCTTGATTCACGGAGTAAAGGGACCATGGCACATACGTCTTTGGCCACTTCTCACTTAGGGATTAAGATAACATCCTTGCTTTGATCAGGATGATAGTTTGTCATTGAATCAGAGCTTGACCATGGCCGAATTTCCTTATGGTCCAACTGACTTTGAAGGGCTGCTCGCACGAGGTAGTATCCTTGATTATTCTCCGAGCAGACTCTACAGCGCTCGTAGTTGTGTGGTGGCACCTGGCCACGTCCTCTTTGAATACAGTGTAACCTTACTAGATCTGTGTTCATTAATCGAACATCCTGACTTCGATGCCCAGTAGGGTTCCCATTAATCATACTGACTTATTGTGTGTCTTCATCTAGATAGATCGGATGCCACCAGTGGTTTAACAAGTGTTGAAGCGTCCTTTGAACGAGTGCACAACCTTGGTTACTCTCACGACATACGCTACAATTATGATACTCACACGAAGTCAGAAAACCAAGCTGGACTTGCTTAGCGTGTAACTCCACCAAGCTGGTATTCATCAAGCGAATATCGAAAAATTGAATCATGTTGACCTGATAGGGATTTCTATCACGGTAGTCTTGGATCCATCCAAAATCCATCTGACGCTGGAGAGCCTCTTGTACAAAAGAACATCCCTAATTGTTTATCGAGAAAATCAGACAGGAATCATAATCGTGTTGTGGAAGATCATGATGTTGGCTTTGCCTTGAGTGCATTGCCACCAAGTTGACATTCATCGCACGTATGTCGTGGTTTTGAATGATGTTGGAATTCATATAAGTCATGTTGACCCCAAGAATTCTATGATCCTGGATCTAACCGAGATCCAACTGTTCCTGTAGAGCTGATTGCACCACAGAACATCCTTGATTGTCTTTAGAGCAGATACCACACTGGTGATAGTTATGAGGTGGTACATGCCCATATCCACTCTGTCTGCGATGCATCTTGACCATATTAGCCCTTAATAAGAGTACATCATGAATTTGATAGTTGTGGTTAGACTCTCCTTTTATCAAATTGACTGCAGCTTTCTGTAACACCCCAAAATTTGCCCTATTGTTATTGCCTAGCTTATGTTTCATTGCATGACATTTACATCTCATCTCATCTTATATTTCATACAAGTTGCAAAGGGCATGTGATCAGTGGTTTTCAGAGCATTGATCACTCAAAGCAAGAAAACAAGAGCCAAGGCTCTTCAAACAAGTCACAAGATCATTTCATCATCAAAACAAGCTCAAAATAAAGGTTTCCATGCTTACTCATCAAGACAAGAGGTGGAAAATCAAAACCGGGACTTCAACATCATTTCCAAGGAAATTTTGGTAAATTGGGCTGCAGTAACCAGTTAGCAGTTATGCTGTAACCGGTTACATAGTGTATTTTTTCACCAGAAACACAGGTTTTCAAGCATGTAACCGGTTAGCAGATATGCTGTAACCGGTTACTCTGTTCAAAGTTGCAGATTTTGCTGCATTGTTGGGACAGCACCAATGCACACACTTGGGTCTTTGATTCTACAAGTGTTATAGCAGCAAGTGGAATATTCTAGACATTTCTAGACATGGCAAGGCTATTCAATTAATTCGAAGGGCATTTATTCTAATATTTCATTTCAAATCAAGTGCACCATATTCCTTGTTTTCCAAGCATCTCCACCTTTGGATGTTGAAGTTCACCTCGAGATTGTTACCGAGTTGGTTCTAACTAACCGAGTTAACCGCCTTGACTCGGTGAGTTAGGTACAACTAACTCCAACCCTAACTCCTAACCCAAAGCAAAAACCAAAGCTAATCCCAAGCCACCCACACTCCAAGCCTAAAGTCTATATAAGAAACCCTCCACTCATTTTTCAAGGGGAATTCATTTTTTTACATTTTTTCACACACTTCACTCTCATTTCTCTCTGAATTTTCTGCAACTTCTACACTTTCATCTCATTTCTCTCTTCCAAACCCTCACCCAAAAGCTCTTACTTCTTGAAGAATAATCACTTTTTACGTCGAAAAGTGATTAATTCTTGAGCTTAAACTCCATCATTCAGCTTTCTTTGGTTGGATTTCTGGATCTGCAACTTATTCTACTTCAATCCAAGGGCTTCACACCATTTATTTTGGTGCAAGCTTGTTTTCGGTGATTTTCGCGATTTTTTGTTCGGTTTCGACACGTTTCGTCTATCAATCGAGGAATCTCTGGTTTTCTTTGATTTGCTACATCAAGATCACTTTGCAACAATTACCAAAGCAAGTCTCAGCTTTGTAGGTTGGTTTTCCTTGAAGCTACGCTGTTTTTAGCTTATTTGCAGCTTATTCGATGTAGACTTTTGATGATTTTGATTTTGGATCCACTTTGCTTGAATTTGATTCTTGATGTTGATGATTATTGGATCTAAATGATGTTTGAATACTGTGTTTGAACGTAATTTTCGTGCATAAGTGATTACATGATCATGGGAGTGGTTTGAATAAGTCATTTGCTGCTGAAAAGTGCTTTTGGAACTGTTTTTTTTTTATTTTGTTGCTGTGTAACCGGTTATCAGTTATGCTGGAACCGGTTAACATGTTGTTTTTTTGCGTAGTTTGTGCAATTTTGAACTGTGTAACCGGTTAGCAGTTATGCTGTAACCGGTTACCACTGGAGCAGAGTATGATTTTCTTGCATTTTGAGATCCTTTGCATGTCTAAACTTCATGGATTAATATGTTGATGATTGGTGGATTATTCTTGAGTTATTTTACTTCATACCATGGCATGAACATGATTTTTCGACATGCGATTCTTGGTTTTTTATCGATGAATGTTTATGCTTGTATTTGATTAATTAAAGTGATGATCATGTAATGCACACACTTTGAGCTTGTTAGTTGCTAATTGATGTTGGTGATTGCTGGAATAGCTATGTGCATGTTCATTTGCTTTTGGTTTCAAGAGATGCATACTAGTTTTAACTTGTTCACATGCTGAACAATGTGTATTCTTTTTAAACGTGCATCATTCCATGTTGTTTTCAAGACTTGTCCACCATGATTTATAATGAGATTGTGATCATGCTGTGTTAATTGAATAATGTGCAAGGCTTGAAGCATGTTTTGTTCTTTTATGAATGAATCATTTGTGAATGCATGCTGCCTCTGATTTTTCATTGCTGTCTATACACATATATGATGTTGTATGTGCTGCTATTTGCTTTTTACACCCATTTTGTAGGCTGAACATGTGTTATTGATTGCTGTTTGGTACATGATGATAGATTTTACTGCTGCATTGCACTTATAAGCTGTAATTGTTGTTGTTTTCATTGTTTCCTTCCATTTTATTTTCTTATTTGGATAGCATGATATGGTGTTTTGTGTAGAATTTTCTTCACACCTTTAGGATCCTTCTTCCTTAGTTCCTAACTTGTTTGATCCTTACTTGGTCTTCTCTCCTTATTTCTTTATTTGTAAATTGTTCTTGCTAACATTTTCAGGGGCTAATGGTAAGTTAAGTGTGTGGGTGTGCACCCACATACAACCTCTTTTCTTATTTCTTTTAAGCTTTCAAGTTGTGATTGTGATAAGCATCTTATGCTTCTTTGACATTTCATCTCTTTCATCCCTTTGAGTTCTTAACTTAACTTCAATCTTTGAAGTAAGTTAGAACTCACTCTTCTTCTCTTTTCTTCTTTAGACTTAGGTTTCCAAACCACACTTAACCATTAGGAACATCCAAGCATGATAATATTAGGGTGAGTCTTAGTCTCCCTTTAGACTTTTACCTTTCTTAACCTTTGAGTCTCTCCTTTCTCATCTAAAAAACAAATTCAAAACACCTAATAAAGGTTGAAACATCTTCATGTGTCATGAGCCTTATTCCATGGGGGGGCTTGCATACATTCCATCTTGGAATGTGTTGTAGGTTTTCATGATGTACAAGTCTTTAACCTGAAGTGATTTCACAAACAAAATCAAAAACACTTCTTCATTTAAAAACAACAAAAACATTTAATAAAGGGAATAGGCTAGTGTACTTAAGCCTTTAACTTTGGAAGTAAGTTTGAGGATCTTCCTCATGCTTAGTGTACTTCATCATCATTTCATTTTGGAATGATGTATGAGATACACATTCCATTGAAAAAGACTTAGGTGCACTCTCCTATGCAAAACACTTCAAATAAAAAACTTCTAAAACACTTCAAACAAACAATAACGTCTTTCCTTCGGGAATTCTCTTCTCATCTCACTCACTCTCAACGTACGAACGTGCTTCTCCTCGTTTTCTTGCAATACGGTAACACACTCGATTCTGCGAGCCTACAACACCTGAGCTAGAACATTAGTCGTTCCCTAAAAAAAAATAGTTTTCCCTTATTTAGGGGAACTACGTCGCTCTGATTCTCATGTTCCCGATGAGATACGTAGGCAGTGGGGTAGGGCCCATTCGAGCACTTCATTTATTTTCCCTACATTTGTTTCTCGTTCTCTCCGTTCCTTTTCGTTTATCACCCTTTGAGCAATACTTCAAGCGTGGATCCCGTCGAGTACGAAGAACGTGAAGGGGTACGATAACCTTCCCTTCACATAACCGACTCCTTTACCCGTTCTCTTTGGTTCGCGAGACCTTGTTCTTTCCTTTCTCCCGGGTTTGTGCAGCATTACCTTTCCCTTTCTCTGGGATAAAAATGCCTGGATGGTGACTCTTCTTTCTTTCTTCCGTGCCACTTTCGCGTTTGTACCTGGATGAAAATCCCGGGAGCGACAGCTGGCGACTCTGCTGGGGAAAGTTGACCTCTTGCTGGTCCCTCCCCGATACAAGTCTCTCCTAGCGCTTGCTTGTTTTTGCTTTTTGGGTGTTTGATTTGTGTTTGCTTTAGTTTAGCTTTACTACTTTTATTTACAGCTTTATCGCTTTACTTTACCGCTTTTATTGCATTTTATTTATATCATGCATCATATATTCTGGACTGGCTGGTTTCCTTTGGCGGGATGGGATTGTTACTGTGAGATGAGCCCATTACCCAGGCTTGAGTGTACTTTAGGACTTAGAGTGGACAGTCACAGGGCTCTCATGGTATTTAGCCACGGGAGTAGTTGTGAGTTCCACAGCCAGAGTGCGACTTTCTTAAGATTATCTTGCTTTGAGGGTCTTCCTCATTCAGGGTATGACTTTGAGAGTTATGTGCATCTGGTGACCGATCATTGAGGACCTTAGTGGAAACATCCCTCTTTAGTGGTGACAATGGCAGACCACATTCTGTGGCAAACCCATTCGCACCCGAGGGCCCACTTTGGAACTTGCATAGGATGGCCTTTATTTTGTGGTGAATCAGATGACGATCTCTTTGTTTGGCGATATCATTGTATCCTACGGGATGAATGTGCTATTGCTTCTCATTCCAGGATCCGAATCTGAGGATCCTAACTTTTAGAACACACCTGTGAGATTGGGGGGATGTTTACAGGTTTGCAAGTAACCTTGACCTCCTACCTACCCTTTTGTGTGGTTCTCATATGATCAGTGATTTGGGTTACTTTGTTCTGGTATTCTGGATCTGGTTCTTTACTGGTGCTTGGGTCTGATATTCTTGATATGATGCTACACAGACACTTGGCTCCCTCACAGTTATTGCACCGACACTGCAGATTCTGGCTCTGATCACATGCCTAGCTGCATCTCATTTCATACATCATTGACATTTTATGTTTTTTTCCCAGGTCTCAGTATTGTTTCTGATTCCGGTTGGGTATTTTCTCTATTTCAGATGGAAGGTCCTCCGAGAAAGAATAATGTGCATTACTGGTTTCCGAAGCCTAAAAAGTGGGACAGATCAAAGAATTGGCAGATTTAATGAACAGTAACCAGCTGGATAGTTTCAGAAAGAGGTTTGGGAACATCTTGAGTTATGTGAGCCTTCTTACTCCAGATCAGCATGATACTCTGCACACTCTCTTGCAGTTTTATGACCCTCATTTGCGTTGCTTCACATTCAATGATTATCTGTTGGTACCTACCTTGGAAGAGTTCTCTGATATTCTGAAGATTGCTGTCAAGGATACTCCTCCTCACTACAGTTCGAAGAAGGCTATTCCTGACAATGTCATTGCAGAGGCTATTCATTTGAGGGTATCTGTGGTTAAAGATAATGTTAAGGAAAAGGAGGGTTGTAAAGGGTTCCGTCTAGACTTCCTGATTGAAGAAGCAAAGTAGAGTTTTGCTAATGGTGATTTGTTTACCTCTAATGCAATCTTAGCTCTTTGTGTGTACGGAATTTGTCTGTTTCCGAATATAGCTGGATTTATTGATATGGATGCATGCAGTATCTTTGTCAAGAAAAATCCAATCCCAACTTTGTTGGGCGATGTATATCATTCCGTGCATTACAAGAATGAGAAAAAACGAGGAAGGTTGGTAGTATGTTGTGCTCCCTTATTCCATGCTTGGTTTTATAGACATTTGCCGAAGACAAGAGCTTTTGTCGATCTCTGAGGAACTGTTAAGTGCTCCAAGAGGCTGATGGGTTTGACGGCTGAAGATATAGTCTGGTGGCATCGGAAAGATATGGTGGGTATACCTATTCTTATCAGTTGTGGAGCATTTCCAAATGTGCCTCTGGTAGGAAGGAGGGGAGGAATCAATTACAATCATATCCTCGCGCTGAAGCAGTTTGGATATGCATTAAAAGAACCTCCTTTGGAAAAAGATGTGGCGGAATCCTTGTTTTATCTTGCCAAAGATGACGAACGGGTGTCATTTTCTATTGCTGAAGCCTGGAACACTCGGGTTAAGAAAGGTAAGATGGAGTTTGGGAGACCTGATCCTACGACTTATCCTCCTTACACTGAGTGGCTGAAGCGCCGGGTAGCCATCACATTGTTGCCACTCTCTGTCGAACCTCCGTTATATCCCAAGGTAGTGGAGCCAAGGACATCAGTGCCAATTGATGAATTCCAAAAGCTGGAAGTTTTAGTTCATGAGCTCAGGGTTGAGAATACGGATGTCACCAGCCTGCATCAGAAAGCTGTATTTGATAATAGAGGGTTGGAAGAGAAAGTCCACATTGCTGAGAAGATGGCTAGAAGCAGGAAAGAAGAACTTGAAGGGAAGCTGAAGTATTTCCAAGGACGGGGCTTAATTGATAAGAATAATGCCAGAGAACGCCAGAATCTCAAGAAGGCTTTGAAGGAAGCTAATGAGGCTATTACCTTGTGGCAACAAAAATGGGCCGACAACCAGAAGCGCCAGGACAAGGTAGAGGAAGAGTTTGAAACTAAGGTTGAAGAATTGGAAGCTAAGGCCAAGACCTCAGATGAAGAATTGAAAGCTGCACATGCTCAACGACGGAGTTACCGGGATAGTTTGGAAGAAAGTCAGAAGCTATTACAGGAAGCTCAGGCAGAAATAGCTGATCTCAAGATCCGGGCAGAAGTGAAGAAGTCCAGCACAGAGCCAGGCTATGGTAGTATTAATGGGGAAGATTGTGTCAGAATATCAACACTTTGTACCAATCCTTCAGTTTGAGAGAACGCTTGATCAAGGGCCTGATTGAGACGCCGGAAGATCCCGAGAATGATGTGCTATTTGAGGAGGTCAAGAGGCTCAGTCTAGGGTTGCAGGATGTGGTGTTTCGTCCGTTTTAGCTTTCATTATGTTGATGCTACCCGATTACCTACAAAATTGTTGTAGGAATCGTTTCAAATATTTACCCAAACTCAGTCCCTTTGGGCTTTCTTCTAGTTATGATATGCTCAGTATTTTCTCCAGTGGCTTTCCTGATATTACATCACTGTTCACTGACACTTGGTCACGACACCGCTTCATAGGGTTCTACACGTATCTGTGCACTTGTCTGAATGAATGTTTTTATCAACTGCTGTATCTCGTGTGTTATCTGAATGCTGCGGACTTCTGAAATACCGGAATCGGGGCACGAAAAGTCCTGGGAATAAAAAACATAACATTGCATTGCATGCATTTCATTTTTGCATTTTTTTTGTTTACTTTTCAGGTACCCTATTTGGTTCTCATAGTTATTCTATTACAAGAAGTATTGCTACCGATCACATACATCGCTACTCCACACGAGGCAATAGAAACAGAATGGTTGATCAAATTCAGAATGATTTGGCTGAGATGAAGACCCGCATGGACCAGTTCATGGATCTCATGACTGGTATGGCACAGAACCAAGAGAGGTTAAGACTTATGATCGAGCGTCCAGAGGTCACGCCGGAAGGTAATCACGTTGACAATTCACAGCCAAAGGGAAATCCTCCTCCTATTGGTACTCCGACTCCTAATGGTAATCTGGTTACTGGGGCTGCCAGAAATGTTGGTGTTAATCCTCCTCTGGAAGATGTTCAGGAAGATCAATTCACCTTGCTGGATGCTGATATGGGTAATCCTAATGACAGAAGGTATGATAAGCTGGCTGAAAAAATCAGGGCTATGGAGTGCAAGAACTCTCTAGGCATTGATGTTACAAATCTGGATCTGGTACCGGGGGTTAGAATTCATCCAAAGTTCAAGCCACCCACTTTTGACAAATATAATGGCAATACGTGTCCCCAGACACATATTCAGGCTTACTTTGGAAGAATCTCAGCCGACACTGATGACGAGAAGTTGTCGATGGACTATTTTCAAGATAGTCTGGCTGGAGCTTCACTGACTTGGTACATGAAGTTGAACAGGGTTGCTGTGAGAAGATGGAAAGATTTGGCAGAAGCGTTCTGAAACAATATCAGTATAATATCGATATGGCTCCCAACCGCACTCAGTTGTAAGGGTTGTCGCAGAGCGCTAAGGAAAGCTTTAAGGAGTACGCACAGAGATGGATAGAAATGGCCGCCCAGGTTTAACCCCCTTTGCTTGAGAGAGAAATGGCGGATATGTTCATGGGTACCTTGCAAGGGACATTTCTTGACAGATTGGCTGCTTGTCCGTCGACGGGATTTTCTGATATCGTAATTGCTGGTGAAAGGATTGAGAATTTGTTGAATCTGGGGAAGATTCAGGATGTAAGTGGTGCTGGTTCTTCAGGAACAAAGAAACCTTTTGCTAATGGGCAGAGAAGTAGAGAAGGCGAGACAAGCGCTGTGTACAGAGGACGGGGAAAGGAACGTTCTCAGGTCTATCACCAGGTGGGTGCAGTGACAATTCCAACATCACCTGTTCAGCAACAGCAGCCACAACAGCAGGTTCAACAATAGCAACAACCACCGTTCCAACAAAGGTCTAGGCAGAGGGACCGCAAAATTGATCCTCTTCCTATGACTTACTTGGCATTGTTACCCCAGTTACTCCAATTGAAATTGGTCGAGCTTCGTACCATGAGACCTCCTGTTGCTGGTAACTTGCCACCCAATTATGATGCTAATGCCTGCTGCGATTTCCATTCAGGTGCTCCGGGGCACACCACCGAAAAGTGCTGGGCATTTCAAAATAAGGTGCAGGATCTGATAGATGCTAAAGCAATCAAATTTTCTCCACCTCCTAACGTTATCCACAACCCTATGTCGGACCATGACAGGGCAAATGTGCACGCCATTGAGGATGGAAAGAGGTTGAACTTGGTAACAGATATCAATCGGGTGAAGACTTCATTACTGGTAGTGAAAGATCGTTTGCTGAAGGGACAGGTGTTCCCGGGTTGTGACCGAGATTGTTTGGAATGTATGGGTCAGGATAATGGTTGTGACAGACTGAGGATTGGTTTGCAGAATCTGATTAGTGAAGGCCGTTTACAGTTTGACCGTGTTGTGAAAGATAATGATGAGGTGTCAGCTGTGACAATTTATTATACCCCTGCTGAAATTTAGGTACCTGCAAGGGCAGCTCCTGTAGCGTTTATTGTGCCAGAAAGACCCAGCCCTGTTACCATCACGGTGTCGGGGCCGGTTCCGTTTACCTCTGAGAAAGCAGTCCCATGGCACTATGGGGCGGATGTGTACTATGAGGGGAAGAAGCAGGAAGTTGGAACATCGGCTAGTTCAAATGTAGATAATGTGGGTGGTTTAAGTGGCTTTACCAGGAGTGGAAGGTTGTTTGCTCAACAAACTCTTCGAAGTGATAAAGAAGTCGAGGCTGCGGCGAGAGCTAAAGGAAAACAAGTGGCTGAGAGTGTGCCCGTGCCTGAAGCAGATTCCAAAATCACCTTCGACAGCGAGGCGGAGGAGTTTATGAGAATAATAAAGAAAAGTGATTACAAAATCGTTGATCAATTGAACCAGACGCCCTCAAAGATCTCAATTTTGTCATTACTGATGTGCTCTAATGCACACCGAGAGGCTTTGCTGAAGGTATTAAAGAGGGCTTATGTTCCGCAGGAAATTACTATCAATCAGCTCGAGAGTGTGATTTCTAATGTCAATGTCAGCCATGGGTTGGGTTTCACGAGCCAAGATTTGACTTCTGAAGGTAGAAACCACAACAAAGCTTTACATATTACAATGGAGTGTAAGGGCGCGGTGTTGTCCCACGTGCTGGTAGACACTGGTTCTTCACTTAATGTCTTGCCTAAGAAGGCGCTGATGAAGCTGGAGGTTGATGGATTGATTTTGAGGCTGAGTGATCTGGTTGTCAGAGTGTTTGATGGGTCGAAACGATCTGTGTTTGGTGAAGTGGAATTACCTGTGCAAATTGGACCTCAAGTGTTCAAGTCTACATTCCACGTGATGGATATACAGCCTACTTATAGCTATTTATTAGGTCGCCCTTGGATTCATGCAGTCGGGGCTGTTACATCCACATTACATCAGAAGCTGAAATACGTGTTTGAAGGACAAGTGGTAACTGTGTGTGGTGAAGAGTACATTTTTGTCAGTCACTTGTCCACATTCAAGTATGTTGAGATGGATGGGGAAATCCATGAATTGTTTTGCCAGTCGTTCGAGGCAGTGAATATTGGTAAAGTGCCTGAATCTTCTCCTACACCAGCTAGAGCCAACACGTCAATTTCGTCTTATAAACAGGCCGTCGAAGTTGTTAGAGCAGGTAATGCCCAGGGCTGGGGCAAGCTGATCGAGACACCAGTGAAAGAGGACAAGTTTGGTATTGGCTACCAACCATCTCTGGATTCGGCTGCAAAGTACAAGGGACCCATCACTTTCAGCAGTGGTGGAATCATATATACAGACCAATCTTGTGCGACTGCAGAGGATGGCATCGACAGTGATTGTGACTTGGACAGTTGGGTACGCCCACGTGCTTCGGGACAACAATTGCAAAATTGGTTCGCTGAGGAAATCATTCAAGTTACTTTTCAAACAGAGTAATCTTCTTTGTTTTTCTCTAATCATCATGCATGTTAAAATCTTGCGCTCTGCCCAAGGCGTACAGATTCATCTGTAGGGCCACACATTTTCATTTGAAGTTTTTTTAATCATTAATAAAGGACGTTTTGCATTCAAATTTCGTTCCCTGTCTTTCATTTTTTATTTTTGCACAAAAGCATTAAAATGGCAATGTATTGTTTTCTTTTTCAAAAATAAATTCTAAAATAAAGCATAAACCCACTCGTGCAGACTTGATCCTCCGAATTCCACTGATAACGGTTCTGCTATGGCCATGTATGACTTTGACAAACTGATTTATCAAGCCGAAGAAGAGGATGAGGAAGACTGTGAACTCCCTGAGGAATTGGCCAGATTGTTGAAACAAGAGGAAAGGGTCATTCAGCCTCATCAAGAGACCATAGAGATCATTAATATTGGTACCGAGGATGCTAAGAAAGAGATCAAGATCGGGGCCAACCTGCAGGTAGATGTGAAGAAAGCCTTGATTGAAATGTTGTGTGAATATGTTGATATCTTTGCTTGGTCTTATCAGGACATGCCAGTGTTGGATACTGATATTGTTGTACACAAGTTGCCTTTGAGAGAAGGATGCCCGCCAGTCAAGCAGAAGCTTCGCCGGACTCGTCCCGATATGGCCTTGAAAATCAAAGAAGAAGTTCAGAAGCAGTGGGATGCCAGTTTTCTTGCTGTAACCAGTTATCCTCCTTGGGTTGCCAACATCGTGCCGGTGCCAAAGAAAGACGAAAAGGTTAGAATGTGTGTTGATTATTGGGATCTTAACAGAGCAAGCCTGAAAGATGATTTTCCACTGCCTCACATTGACGTGTTGGTTGATAATACAGTTCAGTTTTCAGTGTTCTCATTCATGGACGGTTTCTCAGGGTACAATCAGATCAAGATGGCACCTGAGGATATGGAGAAGGCCACGTTCATTACCCCATGGGGTACATTCTGTTATAAAGTGATGCCTTTTGGGTTGAAAAATGCAGGGGCAACGTATCAGCGGACAATGGTAACATTATTTCATGATTTGATTCACAGAGAGATTGAATGCTATGTGGATGATATGATTGCCAAGTCGCGAACAGAAGAAGAACACCCGATTAACTTGAAGAAGTTGTTTGAAAGGTTGAGAAAGTTCCGTTTGAGATTGAATCCGAACAAGTGCACTTTCGGGTGCGTTCTGGAAAGCTGCTGGGTTTCATCGTAAGTGAAAAAGGAATTGAGGTTGATCCTGCCAAAGTGAAAGCAATACAAGACATGCCTGAGCCAAAAACAGAAAAAGAGGTTCGTGGTTTTCTGGGTAGATTGAACTACATTGCAAGGTTCATATCTCACCTAACAGCCACGTGTGAACCAATATTCAAACTGCTAAGAAAAGATCAACGATCAGGTGGAATGACGATTGCCAAGTGGCATTCAATAAAATAAAAGAATATTTGCAGGAACCTCCAATTTTAATGCCTCGGGTGACAGGGAGACCCTTGATAATGTACTTGACAGTGCTTGAAGAGTCTATGGGTTGTGTTCTCGGTCAACACGACGAGACAGGTAGGAAAGAGCATGCTATCTACTACCTGAGCAAAAAATTCACTGACTGCGAGTCCCGATACTCAATGCTTGAGAATACATGCTGTGCACTGGCATGGGCTGCTAAGCGATTGAGGCAGTATATGCTCACGCACACAACTTTGTTGATTTCCAAAATGGATCCAGTCAAGTACATTTTCGAGAAACCAGCACTGACAGGCAGAGTTGCACGGTGGCAAATGGTTTTGACAGAATATGATATCTAGTATACTTCTCAGAAAGCCATTAAAGGAAGTATCTTGTCAGACTATCTTGCGCAACAGCCAATCGATGATTACCAACCCATGAAATTTGATTTCCCTGATGAGGACATCATGTTTCTCAAAGTTAAAGACTGCGAGGAACCACTCCCGGTGGAGGGGCCAGACCCTGAATCCAAATGGAGTTTGATGTTTGATGGGGCCATCAACATGAATGGATGCGGAGTTGGAGTAGTTCTTATCACGCCGGAGGGTGTCCATATGCCCTTCACTGCCCGAGTAACTTTCGGATGCACCAACAATGAAGCAGAATATGAAGCTTGTATAATGGGGATCAAGGAGGCGATTAATTTGCGAATTAAGACCCTCGATATCTTCGGTGATTCAGCTTTGGTAATCAATCAAGTGAATGGGAACTGGTACACGCACCAGACACATCTGATTCCGTATAGAGATTATACGAGAAGACTATTGACGTTTTTCACAATAGTAAAGCTGTACCATATTCCTCGAGATGAGAATAAGTTTGCTGATGCCTTGGCCACGTTGTCTTATATGATCAAGTGCAAAGGTGGAACCATGTACCCAAGATTGATGTGTCTCGTCTTGGCAGACCTGCATTTGTGTTTGTTGTTGATGTAACATCTGATGACAAGCCATGGTTTCATGACATCAAGTGTTTTTTGAAAAGTCAGGAGTACCCGCCTGGGGCATCTACCAAAGATAAGAAGAATTTGAGGAGATTGTCTGGTAGCTTCTTCCTGAACCAAGATGATGTGCTGTACAAACGGAATTTTGACATGGTTCTGCTCAGATGCGTGGATAGACGATGGAGGTCGGGGTATTATTGGTTGACGATGGAGACAGATTATTGCAAGTACGCCCGCAAATGTCAGAAGTGCCAGATTTATGCATACAAAGTGCATGTGCCTCCGAATTCGTTGAGTGTCATGTCTTCTCCTTGGCCCTTTGCAATGTGGGGCATTGATATGATCGGAAAAATTGAGCCTACTGCTTCAAACGACCATCATTTCATCTTGGTCGCCATTGATTATTTCACGAAGTGGGTTGAAGCAGCATCTTATGCCAACGTCACTAAGCAGGTGGTAGCTCGTTTCCTGAAATGGGATATTATTTGTCGATATAGAGTGCCCGAGAGAATTATTACTAATAATGGTTCTAATTTGAACAACAAAATGATGGTTGAGCTGTGTCGGGACTTCAAAATTGAACATCACAATTCTTCTCCGTATCGCCCGAAGATGAATGGCGTTGTGGAGGCGGCCAATAAGAATATTAAGAAGATTGTGCAGAAAATGGTTGTCACATATAAAGATTGGCATGAGATGCTACCGTTCGCCTTGCATGGGTACCGAACGTCAGTACGCACGTCTACTGGGGCAACACCATTCTCACTTGTATACGGTATGGAGGTAGTCCTACCGGTTGAAGTTGAGATTCCATATCTCAGAGTCATGATGGATGTCAAATTAGACGAAGCTGAATGGGTTCGCGCCAAGTTTAATCAGTTGAGCCTTATTGAAGAGAAACGACTGGCAACTGTGTGTCATGGGCAGTTATACCAACGAAGGATGAAGCGGGCATTTGATCAGAAGGTGCGCCCTCGGGTTTACAAAGTCGGAGATGTAGTACTCAAAAGGATCCTTCCTCCTAGTATAGATCACAGGGGCAAATGGACTCCCAACTATGAAGGTCCATTCGTGGTTAAAAAGGTCTTCTCGGGCGGAGTCTTATTGCTTACAACCATGGATGGCGAAGACTTTCCATCCCCTGTTAACTCAGATGCAGTAAAAAAATACTTCGCATAAATAGACCCGCTGGAAAAAAAAAGAGAGTCCATGCAAAAAAGGGCATCCCGGCGAACCATAAAAACAGAATAAAAGGGTTCGGGCAAAAATTAGGGATATAAATGAAAAAATTGTACACCCGGTAAGTTGAAAACCCGAAAGGGCAACTTAGGCAAAAAGAGGTATCCCGGTGGATTGAAAACCCGAAAGGGCGGTCCACGCAAAAGAGGGAGTTAAGCGAACGATTGCGGTCTGAGTTATTTGTACTCCATCACCGTTTCAGCAACTGACATTCCAAAGGATAGGAATCGGTCCAATCACTCCTCAGAAGGCAAGGTCGGGGAGTTTTGAAGACATACTGGCTATAGCAGAATCGAAACTCAGTAGAACGCCACTTTCAAATTGCCATTAGGATAATTTCTTTTCTCAATTTACAATAATCTCCTCTTTCCAGGGTTTGCTTCCAAATGTATTTGCCGATTTCAGGCATTTTTCAATAGATTGAATTTCAGTCAAAAGCTTCTTATTTTTGTTTTACTGCTTTGTTTGCAAAACGTCCGAATTTTTGATAAAACATTGCATTTGAAAACATTGTGGCCTTACAATAACATTCACAGAAAAACATTTAAAATCACTTTGAATGTTGAGTAATCCTGGATGGTGGATTCAAACCACGCAATATCCTGGGGCATGTGTGCGTATTCTTTTGTTGCAGGTAACAGGTACAAGCCTTTTCAAGAGCATGGGTCAATTTCTTCCAGACCAGTAATCACTTATCCCTAAGTTCATGATGCTGGGGCAACCGTATTCAGGAAAGGGTTTTCATGTCACCCTTTTGTTGCGAATTTTACTGATTGAGTCCACTGTTTGATCGGCGGCCGATTACAGCAAGATGAGATCAACGAGGCAAAACTAATAAGGGATTGTTGGATCTTATTAAGTCGATTCTCCCATTCGGAACTTCCAACAGTTACAAGCTTTTCTGTGTCGATAACGGTTGCAAATTCCCCAGTAGAGTTGCTTCGCAGACCTCGCAGTTAATGTTCAAGACTCAGTGAGTTCCCAGGAGTTTGAAGATGCCAAATTGTCGCTCCCGGGATTTTCATCCTAGTACAAACGCGAAAGTGGCACCGAAACAGAGTCGCCAGCAATGTGTATTTATCCCAAGAGAGGGAAAGGAAACACCGCATAAACCTGAAGGAAAGGATAGAGCATGGTCTTACGACCAAAAGAAATGGGTTCGGGAGTCGGTTACGCGAGAGGAAGGTATTAGCACCCCCTCGCGTCCATCGTACCCGATGGGATCCACGCTTGCTTGCTTCAATCAAAGGGTGATAGAAAAAAGGATACTGGAAAAGGAACTGAAAGAAAGAAGGGAGAAAGAGAAACAAATGTAGGGAAAATAAAAGAAGTGCTCGCATGGGCCCTACCCCACTGCCTACGTATCTCATCGGGAACATGAGAATCAGAGCGACGTAGTTCCCCTCACTAGGGATGGATTGTTTGTGTTTTTCAAGGAACGGCTAACGTTCTAGCTCAGGTGTTGCAGGCTCGCTGGTCCGAGTGCGTTACCATCTTGCAAGAGAACGAGTAGAAGCACGTTCGTACGCTAAGAGTGAATGAGGTGAGAAAAGAATTCCCGAAGGAAAGACGTTATTGTTTGTTTTTGTCTTTTAGAAAGAAGTGTTTTGTTATTTGTTTGCATATGATAGTGTATCCAAATCTTAGTCATTGGAATGTGTACCTTCTCACATTCCAAGATGGAATGGGTAAGAAAGCACACTAAGGGTGAAGAAGACCCTCACACTTAATTCCAATTATCAAGGTTCAAACACACTAGCATACTTGTGTTTATTAAGTGTTTTGTTGATTATGAAGTGGAGAAGTGTTTTTTATTATTTGCACCTTCAACAAGTATTGCATTTAAGTCCCTCATACAAGATCAAATGTTTAACACATTGACCCAAGATGGGCTATATGCTACACATTCTAAGATTACAAGAGAAGACCCCTTATAATCTTTTCTTTATATGAAAGGCCTAAATGCAATAAATGCCTACCTTTATTATATGTTTTGAATTTTCTTTGAGATGAGAAAAGAGACTCAAGAGAGGAGAAAAGGTAAAACCTATATGGACTAAGACTCAATCCTAATTGAAGATTAAAGGGAGTGATCCTAAAGGTTTGTGAGGTTTCAACCTAAAGTCTAAAGAAAGAAAGAATTAAACAATTCACTTCCAAAGTAGAAGATGAATTGTAATTCAAAAAGGGAAAGTAATGAGTTATTAAAAGAAAGCACATAAGTGCTTAGCAAAACACAAAATGGAATTGTAAAAGAGAAAGGATAGAAGTTGAATGTGGATTCCTTATCCACACTCAATTGAAACTTACCGAAGCCCCTACATGGTTAGTAAACATGTATAAGAAGTATAAGAAGTAAAAGAACATGTAATGCATCATAAAACTCAAAAGAATTAAATGAGAAAACAAATCCTAGAACCACAACCAGAATTGAAACTAAATGGAAAAGGGTTTATAAACATCTCAAAAGTATTTATGAGGTAAACATCAAAACATTTAAGAAGTGATAGAAGAAATAGAATTGAAATGGAAGTTCAAAAGAGAACACAAGTACAAACACAACATGTTAAAGGTGCACAAGGTTTAAATGAAAGTCAACATGCAAGGATGACATATAATATGTACCAATGACCTATAATGTCAAGTGAATGGTTCACCAAATATGCAAATGATCATGCAAGTATACACCAAAGAAAACATGCACCAAAGATTTCAATGATATGACATGTTATAATGCTTTAAATGAAATGCATCAAACAAAAATCAAATGGCCTCATGAAAATTATGAAAACATGGTATTGGAGTTCACTAATCAGAGATGAATCACATATCCAAATAGCATATCAAAGTTCAAAGCAAAATGACTTCAAACAAAGCAATTAGGTCAAGTTGAAATGTCATGCAAAGTGGTACAAATATAGGCATCAAGACATGTCATAAAGTGGTCCAAAAAACCAAACAAAAATCAATTAACATGCTTAAATGTATTAATGACTCAATGCAAAAAGAAGAGCATCAAAACAATTTTTAATGATCAAGAACAAAATTAAACAAATTCAAGTATCACAATTAGAAAGCACACAAATGGAAATTCAAAGAAAATTATGGAACAGGGGTAAAAATGTCATAAAATCATGAGATAAAAATGTCAAAAATTTTCTAAATGTCTTGAGAATGTTCATGAATTTTTGTAGAATTTTCTTATGTAATTTTGAAATTTTAAAAATTAGAAATGAAATGTGCACAAAACAAATAAAAATAAAAGAAATGAAATGAGAGAGGGAGGTGCAAGCATAGCAAATATTCAGTTCTACATGTTTGGGCTTTGGAAATGAGAGGTGCAAATAGTAATTTGGCTTAAGTCCAATTACGTGCAGAACACACTAACAAGCTTACACTCTCAGTCAACAAAATGTCAAAGCAATAATCGTCATTGGATTAAGTCTGGTCAACCAAATAGTCAAAGTAGTCATAATCAACACACACGCGCGAGGGAACACATTCATTAACATGCACTGCACCACACGTTGCATAAGTGAATTCAGAAAATAGGCACGTGAGGTGCATGCTTCTTTTAATGCGCTGGCAATGTTTCACGCGTTGGATCAACAAGATCAAACGGCTGTAATTCCAACTGGCAAGAAAAACCCTAGAACGAAGCTACCGGCCGGAGAGGGACCTCCGGTCACCTTCTCCGGCGAGAACCACCACCTGCAACTCTCACATCTCACAAAAATCCACAAATAGGGTACCAAATTGAAGCTGAGCTTATGTAGGTTAAGAATTCACTCCCAAAAACAACATGCCATGCACTCATAGCAAGAACAGAGGAGATGAATTTGTGCCCTAAGTTTTGCAACTACGCCTTTAAAAGGCCTATCAACTAGCCGGAGTTAGGAATGCTCCTATTGAGCTGAAACCAACAAGAAACAAGTGATAATGAAGAGAAAACGTGCAATCAAAGTTCAAGAACTCAAACCTGAAGTTGATGAAGCTTTGAGTACACAAGAATACCAGAGGAAACTGCTCCTTCCTTGAGCTTCACTTGGCCAAATAAAGGCTTTCAACTTTTGAAAAATGATGATGGATATGGATTTGCAGTGATGCTAAACTTGCAGAAATGGAGTTGCTCTAGTTGTTCTTGATTCAACCACACCAAAACAATGAGCAATGGAAGCACAATGGAGTTGAGATCGTGGAGAAGAAAATGAGCAAAATCAGAGAGAGTGAGAGAAAAATTCTGAAGTGAGTGAGAGAAATGAGTGTTGTCCTGAGAAATGTGAGTGAGATTCGATTTTATAGTGTGAGTTAGAAGTGAACCAAAGGTGGTTAAGTGAGTGAGTTGTGGTGAGTTATCATGGTTAAAGTGAGTCCATCCTAACTAACTGAGTCAAGTTAGTTAGGGGACGAGTTATCAATGGCTGTGCTAAGGTGAGGTGGATGTTTAGAGTGTTATAGTGGAGATTAATTGAATAACGAAAACTCATATATGCTGCAACAACATAAACTTGTTCTACAAGCTTTCTCCTTCCATTTCCATGTATAGTGAGGCACGTGATGTGGTGTTCATGAAAAGTGTTTGGTTTAAAAGGGCAATGGATGAATGGTATGAGTAATGCACGTGCAAGCTTGGTAATAACAACATCAACAACATTTGTTTTTTCTGGTTTTTTATGGCAGTTTGGAACAATGGAGATATGGTGGTTTTGGTGATGATTTTGTCTCTACCCAATGGGTGGTTTGATGTGTTTTTGAGGTCATTGGAAAGAAGAATCATAATAGAACAACTTTGGTATGAGAAATGAATTGAATTGAGGCTTGGAATAGGTTGAAAAAGGGATTGGAACACACAAATTTGGAACTGATATAAGGGCGTGGCATATGGTCGTTTGACAAAGCAACATGGCACTTAGGTTTTCAGCATGATCATAGTAAATTGGACCCATCATAACTTCTCAACCTTTGATCAAATGAAAAAATCATAAACACCACTTTTGAAGATCTCACATAGAGGAACAACTTTCATGTTGAAAGATTTTTCATTTGAGGCCTCTAACCATGAGTAATTGATCAATACATTTGACCCACCATGTGTTTGTGAAAATGACTGCGCGCGTGCCTTGAAAATCTTGGTCATGACCTGGTTTTGAACCTACTTTGCTCAAACTTTGATCAATCATATCTCACTCAATTTTTATCCAATGGAGATGTTCCACACATGGATTTGAAGCTTAAAGCAAGGCCTTTCATTGAGGCAGAGTGGAATTTTCATTTGGTGCTCCAAATTTAAATGGCCTTGGTTCAAACTCTGATGCAAAATGGCCAAAACTTGCTATTTTTAGCAACCCTACTTCATCCAAAAATGGCAACTTTTTACATCTTGATTTTTTCATGATTCCTTTGGAGTTTCTTGACCAAATTTTGTACATTGGACATATGTAACATGAATTTCATGAATTTGGCCTCAAAAAGTCAAGAGTTGACTTTTTCCTCTGATTATTTGACTTGGCCCCAAATTCCTTGATTTTTTATCTTTCTTCCAATTGAAACACTTCCAAAACCAATTGAGAGGCAATTTTCCATACACATACACTTAAGAACATGTAGAATATCATGACAACAAGCTTTGTCCAAAAAATCAGAGATATCCTGATTTTATTAGAAACCCTAATTTTGACCCTCTCTGGTTAGGAGGAAATTGCACATCTTCCAAATCCAAATTCCTCAGAGTATGTTGTGTATCCTCTTAAAGGATGATGAGAAATGCCACTTGAGAATGATTTTGAATCAATGAGCTATCTCTTTTGAGGGTTTTCCTTCAATTTTTGAACCTCTTGCATAGTGAAAGATGTAGTGCTTCAATCTCCCATTGAATCTCACTTCCTTGAGGTTTTAGAAGATCAATTGAGATAGTATGAGACATGAGAGACCTCTTGGCTTGCCTAGAGCCAACTTGATTGACCTTTTTGTGCTTTGAATGATTCCTTGATTGTCCACCTTCCACCTGATCACATGCCCTGATGGTAAGAAGGATGCCATGCTTCATTTTTCTATGTTAAATGCAATGTAATGTTAATGAGGTGGATATGATATGATAAATGATAATGCCATGCTATGATGACAAAGAGGGAGAGCAAATTTTGGGGTATTACAGCTGCCCCTATTCAAGCGCTGTAGACCTGAATGCCTGAAAGAAATTGCTTTCGGACTTTCAAGGTATATAGTGATTGAATACCAAATATAACCAAAAATTTGCTCTGGATGGTGAAGAAGAAAAGGGATATAAACCCAACGAGACTGCTGGATTGAACCCTCGATGAAACGTCGGAGAGATCTGTCTTTTGAACGATGCCAGACGACTACTGGCTTGCCACGCTGATGGTGGACTTTAATATTGTCTTTTTGAACGACGCCAGATGACTACTGGCTTGCCACACTACTGGTGGACTTTAATAATGTCTTTTATGCAATTCCAGACGACTACTGGCCTGCCACGCTACTGGTGGACTTTGCAGCTTCGTGCCACCCGAAGATGGACTTTTGCCAATCCACTGTTGGACTTTTGCCACCCGAAGACGGACTTTTGCCAATCCACTGTTGGACTTTTGCCACCCGAAGACGGACTTTTGCCAATCCACTGTTGGACTTTTGCCACCCGAAGACGGACTTTTGCCAATCCACTGTTGGACTTTTGCCACCCGAAGACGGACTTTTGCCAATCCACTGTTGGACTTTTGCCACCCGAAGACGGACTTTTGCCAATCCACTGTTGGACTTTTGCCACCCGAAGACGGACTTTTGCCAATCCACTGTTGGACTTTTGCCACCCGAAGACGGACTTTTGCCAATCCACTGTTGGACTTTTGCCACCCGAAGACGGACTTTTGCCAATCCACTGTTGGACTTTTGCCACCCGAAGACGGACTTTTGCCAATCCACTGTTGGACTTTTGCCACCCGAAGACGGACTTTTGCCAATCCACTGTTGGACTTTTGCCACCCGAAGACGGACTTTTGCCAATCCACTGTTGGACTTTTGCCACCCGAAGACGGACTTTTGCCAATCCACTGTTGGACTTTTGCCACCCGAAGACGGACTTTTGCCAATCCACTGTTGGACTTTTGCCACCCGAAGACGGACTTTTGCCAATCCACTGTTGGACTTTTGCCACCCGAAGACGGACTTTTGCCAATCCACTGTTGGACTTTTGCCACCCGAAGACGGACTTTTGCCAATCCACTGTTGGACTTTTAGCTGCTTTGCCACCAGAAGATGGACTTTTGCCAATCCACTGTTGGACTTTTGGAATTTGCCACCCTTAGATGGACCTTTCGCCAATCCACTGTTGGACTTTTGCCACCCGAAGACGGACTTTTGCCAATCCACTGTTGGACTTTTGCCACCCGAAGACGGACTTTTGCCAATCCACTGTTGGACTTTTGCCACCCGAAGACGGACTTTTGCCAATCCACTGTTGGACTTTTAGCTGCTTTGCCACCCGAAGATGGACTTTTGCCAATCCACTGTTGGACTTTTGGAATTTGCCACCCTTAGATGGACCTTTCGCCAATCCACTGTTGGACTTTTGCCACCCGAAGACGGACTTTTGCCAATCCACTGTTGGACTTTTGCCACCCGAAGACGGACTTTTGCCAATCCACTGTTGGACTTTTGCCACCCGAAGACGGACTTTTGCCAATCCACTGTTGGACTTTTAGCTGCTTTGCCACCCGAAGATGGACTTTTGCCAATCCACTGTTGGACTTTTGGAATTTTAAAATCGAATTACTCTCTGCCTCTGCGCCAGACATCTCTGCCGACTCTGCTGAGGAACCACAATCAATGATTTAATCTCGGAGACTCCTAAAAGGATAATATCTCTGCTGGCGAATGGATGAACAATCCGTCCGCTTCGAATTGTCAAGCTTGCCAAAAATAAATTGGACTTTAAGATATGAGGGAATGACGACTCTGCCAGGAATTATTCCATCTGTTTGGGGAATGAATTCTGGCCACAGCGATTCCACTGGGGATGAGAATTTTTAAATGACGTCCTGCTGGGGAAATGAGCCATTAAAACTCTGCTTGGGGATTTATTCAACCCAAGATCCTTTATAGGGATTATCAACCTTCTGACCCGGCTGGGGAAAGGCTGTACCATCCTTGTTGAGGAATAGATTCTGTCGATCTGATAAACCTCTGCGGAGAGAACAACAACTCAGCTGGAAGTTACTGACAAGATTCGATGCTGACCTCTGTGGGGATACCATGACCAGAGATACGATCTTGCTGGGTATCAGGGCTACTCTGCCAGGGATATGCAAATCCTGGTTAGAACATTCCACTGCAACTTGCTAGAAAGAGTCCTTAGAGATCTGTTGGGGAAACCCAAAGCAAATCCACAGTAGTCTGCTGAAGAATATGACTGTCGAGCTTAGGATAAGTACTACAATGCCCCATGTTAGGCGAGCTTTCCTTTAGACAATTCCGTTGGGGATGACGAGTTTATAACAAACTCTGCTGGAGAAAACTGCTTTAAAGCGTCTCGTGTTGGGGAATGCCTTTTGAGAGGATTTTACAGAAGACCAACTGTCCTCAAACTCTACTGGGGATGATCAACACTTCATGCTGGGGAACCGAACATGCCCCATGCTTGGACAAACCAACAATTTGTCCCCGAAGAAGATGTCATAAGAGGATTTTACAGAAGATTTAGCCTCTTCAAACTCCTGCGACTTCGCTGGGGATAATGACCATCAGTTTCGGTGTCGACGAGACCACTCTTTTGGGGAACCTGTGACCGTTATCGACACAGAAAAGCTTGTAGCTGTTGGAAGGACTGAATAAGAGAATCGACTTAATAAGATACCACGATACCCAGTTGAGCTCAATTCGTTGATATCGAATCGTCGTGACCGACCGTCGACCGAATGATGGACTTAATCAGTGAACATTGTGACAAAAGGGTGGCATGCGAACCCTTTCCTGAACAGCCTGCCCCAGTATTCTGCATGGGAATAAGTGATCACTCGTCTAGGAAGAAACAATCCATAATCTCGAAAAGGCTTACATCTTGCTTTTGAGCCTAATATGAGGCTGCTACCTGTAAGCAAAGGATGTACACGTATGCCCTGAGCTGGATATAACCTCTGCAACTGAGAAGATCTAACTCTGAACCATCCCTTGTTGGGGAGAAATATTTGTACGCAATCTCTTGCTAGGGACCATGATTAATGAAGCCTGCTGAAGACAGGGGACCACAAATACCTTGAGTTGAAATGCCCCTTGGTTTCAATCCTTTTGACTGACTAGCTGCATATGCGTGACCAACCGTTTTTCTTCACTTGCCCCAGACCAACATGGTCCACCGGAAGAAATTGTCCCAAGAGGATTTTAAAGAAGACTTGACATTCAAAACGCCTCAATGTCCTCAAACTCTTGTAGAGATTCGTCGAATCTCGACGTAACTGCCCCGGACCATATGGTTTTCAGAGGATTTCGCCCCGAGAAGATTCATGAACAATCTCGTGAGATATTCTGTCCCAGCATTCTGAATCCTGGATAGGCTGACCAGTCGTCTGGATGGACCAATTCTCGTGCTCTTGGGATGACCTGCCCCAGTATGACCCTTGAAGTGGTTTTGCCCCTGACTACTGATCTTCGAAGGAAAACCAAAAATGCTTGCATTTGTAGGGATTTGAATCTCGCAATAATTGCCCCAGTTTGGTTGAACTTTGAAGAGATTTCTCGACGTGATTGGCTCAGATGAGCTACACCTTAAAGAGATGGTTCGACGTGATTGCCCCAGATCGACTACGTCTTAGCACAACTTGTTGGGAAAGCTCCTGCTCAACAAAGTTTCCTGAGGAGGTGCCACTGGGCGTGACTGCCCTTCGGGAGTTTCCGGACTCTCAACTCGGCAAGATTAAACTTTTGGACTGGACTGCCATATGTAAACTTCTTTTGATGTCAAACAAATGTATGCAAGCAGAAAATGTTTCATTCTGAGAATGAAAATTCTAATGCAACATAACATGTTAATCTCGAAGTTTTACTAAAAAGATGTAGCAAACCCTTTTGTGAGCGAATCACGGGTTAGGATACGACATTAATTTTTGAAAGAAATAATGCAATGCACATGCAACACCAACAAAGCTCTTTTAGCACAACTGATAGGAGTCAGGAACGCTATCTCTTGGTAGTATGCCTTTGAAATAACCCTGTTTCAATTAGGACTTTTGAGGGTTGTAACGGGGCCTGGTTCACGGTTTTGAGAAAAAAGGATTTATGGCTCAAAGTTTATTGGTGCCCACCCACTCTTCGTGATGTTCTCCAGTCCTACGTTCAGCTAATTTGCACAAGCGTTCGCCTCTCAAAAAGATTTTGTGATCCTTAAGGAACCCATGCATCTGATGGTTTGACACCCAATGAGGCTTTGGAGTGACAGTCACCCCTTTGTCTTTTGTTCGTAGTCACACGACTTTGTTCTTTCTTTTGAGGATTTTCTTTTGTAATCCTTTTGTTTTTCCGCTTTCGCATTCTTTTGCTTTTTGATCCCTAATTTTTGCCTGGACTGATTCTTTTGAATCTTTAATTTCAGAGTCCAGCGGGATGCCCTAACTTTTGCCTAAGTTGCTTGTTTTCAAGTTTCAACTTAGCGGGCTTTTTTCATTTTTTCATTTTTTTTATTCTTTTTCCTTTTTTCTTGAACAAATCGTGTGACACTGGCTTGTCTTGACTTGATTGGAAAGGTCGTGACTGCCTCACTCTTTGATTGTTGATGGATAACCATTGTGGTTTCACATCTCTTGCCCTCTTGACGGTGGAATAGAAGGTAATGGATCCTCAGATGCACACTCCTTTTGAAATTTGAATGCTTGGTCAAATTAACTGACGCCTACCCTGCCCCTGGGTTAAATGTGAGGGTTTTTTCGTACGAAAAGAAACTCCTACTTCAAGGCTCAAAGGGGTTAACGAGGGTCTATCTCCCTTATATCTCCAGTGTTTGAGGAGTTGAAACAATGCCTGTACATCCTCAACAGGGTTCTTATTCCAAAGCACACCGTTAGAGATTTTTGCATTTTCAGACCATCATTCTCCCTCATAGAGTTTGAGCAAGAAAAATGGTATTGCAGTACACATTAGCATTAAATGAGTAAACACAAATGAAATTCTTCAAGAAAACATATTCATTGCATTAAAATCCTCATACCAAATACAAACAAATTTTAACATGCGAACAATGTCTGAACGAACAAATAAAGACTACATATGAAAATGCAGCAAGGAAAATAAAGATTGTCGTTGTTGAGGAGGCTTGGCTCCGTCTAGACTGACCACTTCTGGTGATGTTCTTGTAACTTTGAGCACTCACCATGGTACAGAAGCTTCACCTTGTGGGGTACCATCTGGGGTGATAACCTTTGAGTCAATCAAATCCTGCACCTTGTGCTGGAACACATTACAGTTATCAAGTGTGTGCCCAAACGTTCCTGAATGGAACTCACAGCTAACACTCATGTCATAGTCCGGAGGAATGGGGTATGGCACGGGCATGGCCCTTCTCAGCTGGATTTGCGAACTTTTGAGCAAACGAGCCAATAACTGACTGTACGGAATAGGAATAGGATCAAATGTCCTCTTGGGCTTCCTTGGTCTGAGTAGCCTCCGCTGCTGATAATCTTGCTGCTGCTGGTTCGGGCGCCCAACCTGGCCCTGCACTTTCCTTTCTGCATTCGGCTGAGGCACAAATAAGGGTTGCTGACATAGGTCTTCTGCAACACAGGGTTGTGGAAGAGATCCCTGACGCGAGGTAGACCCTTTGGAAAAGGAGAGAGTCCTCAGTTCCCTTACAACAATGGGAGTGACATCACTTGGTTTACCAGCACCAACTGATGCAAACTTGATTGCCCCTGAATCAATTAGCTCCTGGACTTTATGCTTGAACCTGGTACAATTCTCAACATTGTGACCAGGTGCCCCAGAATGGAACTCACATCTAGCCTTAGCATTAGGTCCCAGAGGAATCTTCGTGGGCAACGGTCCCAAACTAACACACTCAACCAGCTTGAGCTCGAGCAAGTAAGAAAGCAATTGCGCGTACGAAATCGGAATGGGATCGAACTTCCTCTTAGGCCCCTCTGACTTAGGATCCTCTTGAAAATCAGGAAGTGACTGCTGATGAGAGAGCTCTGAACCTTTAGCTTTCAGAGGAGATTCACGAAGCAATCCATGATCTAGAGCATATCCCAAAGAGATGGGAGGAGTAGAGACCTCTGTTGTGGAAGCAGACACATGATCATTTTCCTTTTTTAACACCTTATTCAAGATTTCCATGACCAGGCCCATTTGAATCTTCATCTGGTTGACTTCCTCCTTCAGTAGTTCCTGACCTCGGGACAGCGCCTGAATGTCCCCCATAAAATGCCCCAATTGGGCCCTCACCCCAGCCAAATCCTTCTGCATTTGATCCATGATTCTTACTTGATTTCTTCGCGTCGAATATCGGTGAATATGATTCTCAGCTATACTGCCTGAAACCAAATAAAGGTTAGAAACCCTGCAACGAATACCTGAAAAGCAAGCAACATAAATGCAGAATGATATGCAATGCCATGCAATGTTATGTTTATCATTTCCAAAGTGCTTTACACCCTGATTCCAATCCAAACCACAGAAATCTGAAGACCAGAAATTGTGATATAAAGAGACGTGTCGTGGTCATGTGCTTGTGTGCAGCTATCTGATAAGGAATAATTCTGAATAAAACTGCTCATACTCATTCAACAAAGTATTCAAGTACATTTAAGAACGGCTCATCCGCAACTGCAATACAAGGAAAAATGGATCCATCAACAAGCCTGATGGTAACCATTAACAACAAAATATAAGGAAAAGAACATCAGTCTGACAATTCCACATCCTTCAGCTTATCACTTGAGTATTTGATCTCCTCAAAAAGTATACGGGTACGCTGGTGATTCGGCTTTTCAATCATCTCTTTGATCAAGACATCCCTTTTCTCAAGAGCTTCATTTAAAGAACCCATATGCAGCATCAGAGCCTCGTCATCACACACTCCTTTGTGTCTCTTTATGCTGGCTTGCATCTTGAGTATCTCCCTTTCTATCATGACTTCTTCAAGCTCTTTCTTGGTATTCCTCAGCTCACCTCTAGCTTCTTCTAGCTGTTCTTGACTCTTACCGAGGCTTTCCCGATACTTTCTCCTCTGCTCATGCGCCTTTTCAAGCTCTTCGTCCTTAATCTGCAACTGTTCCTGTAATTCAGCATTCTCTATCCTAACTTCGTCCCAAGCGTGCTGAAACTTTGTTAACTTTTCTTTGGTCTGTGCTAACGCCTGTTTGGTTTGCTTGTGGGCTTGAGTAGCATCATCAGCACCTTTACTAATCTTCCGGAAATGTTGGGCTCTTCCAGCAAAGTCTTTTTCTTTTGCAGTTAGGATTTGTTCAGCATCTTGGGCTTTCCGCTCCAGCTCTTTGTTGGCATGTAGAGCATTCTGAAGACGGCTACTCAACTCGGAATTCTCTCCTTGGAGCTTTTTCACCAAGGCTTGCAACTTGTCAACTTCTTCCACAGTAGCAGTGCTTCTTGCTTTCTCATTCTCCGGATACAAAAGGGGTGCCTTACCAAAAGGCAAGAGAAAATCTTCAACTCTTTTCTTCACCCACTCTTCATATGCTGGATAAACCCGGTTGTTAGGCTTTCCTAGAGTAACTTTCCCCTTTTTCAGTATGCTACCCCAGCTTTCAGAAGCTTTCTGTGCTGCTTCCCAACCATCTGATGTATGAAAATAGAGGGACTCCTCCACATCTCTCTTAATAGGCGGACCTGTCAGGGCATACCCAAATTGTCGAATGGCCAAAGAAGGATTGTAGTTAATCCCACCCATTCTTCCTATCAGTGGAACGTTAGGGAACTTACCACAGCTGTGGATAATATTCTTGCCAATCAGCCCATGATCTACCCATACGATGTCCTTGGCCACCAATCCCATTAAACGCTGTTTCCACTCTAGAGAATCTTTGGAATCCACAAAAGCCCCTGATTGTGGTAAACGGCCTGCAAACCACTTATAGAACAAAGGTGCACAACAACGAATTATCCCTCCTCTTTTCTTTTCGTTTCGGTTGTACAACGAGTAGTGAAGATCTCCCAGTAGCGTTGGCACCGGGTTCTTCATCATGAATATTCGTATAGCGTCCGTATCAATGAAATCCGGCTCGTTGGGAAACAACACTATGCCGTATATACAAAGGGCTAGCAAAGCATTAAAAACAAGCCAATTCTCGCCTTTAGCTGCTTCCTGGGCCTTCTTAATCAGATATTCCAGCTTGTAACCACGAATCTTTCCTTTGTTGGAGACATTGTCACTTAGCTCTGATTTGCTCAAATAAAGAGCACCAGCCAACTTCCCAAAGTCAAGATCCCCCACTGATCCAAAGAAAGGGGGCTCCTCCTTGATAGCAATCCCCAACATGTTGGAATACTCCTCCAGGGTAGGAACCAACACATAGTCTGGAAATACAAAACATCTCAGAGGCGGATCATAGAACTGCATCAACGTATGGAGACCTCTGGCTTCATAATCACTGACATTACGGACCATAGATAAAATCCACCCATATTTCTCTTCAAAAGCTTCTCGTGCTGCCGGGCTCGCCATTCCCTTCAGCACAACAATAGGGCCCAAAGTAGGCGTAAGGAACTTATAGCTGATGATATTCTTCCTCTCTTTAGTGTTCATCTTTGCAGGGACCTGATGACTGGAATCAAGGGTAATATATGCACCTGGAAATGAATAAACATGTATGTTAGGATATGATAATGCAATGCAAAGGGCAATGTGATCAGGTAATCAGGTGTCTGTGCTGAACTGTGAACGGTGTCAGTGTAGCTCTGAGACTAATATAGAACCATAGATAAGAACCATCTGAATACAATAGGATGAAACTTCCTTTTTGTGCAATGATGATAGAAAACCGGGTATGTAGGAGGTCATGGTTACCTACAAACCTGTAAACAACCCGCCCTTCTCACATGTGGGTACTAGGATGTTCAGTATCCTGGGCTCTCAGGTCGAGAAATGATGATACGTTCACCATTTCTGGTTTGGCATCATCATCAATCAAGGAGGCCTCAACTGATTCTCCAAAACAAAAAGGTCCTCAGCTTCTGGCACTGAGGTCGAGAAGCAATAGTACATTCATCCCTCAGGGTACAGTACTATCGCCAATCGAGGAGTGCCTCCGCTGATTCTCTTTCAAAAAGGGATGTCCTATAGCAAGTTCCCAGCATTGGGTCCTCGGATCGAGAATGTGCAATGGGTTTGCCACGGAATGTGGTCTGCCACTGTCACATCTCGGGAGGAGTGCCGCAACTGAGTCCTCGGGAATGGTCACCAGAGTCGACAGTTCCTCAAGAGAATAACCACTGGCCTGCATAACATGCAGTAGCAGAAAGCTCCTGATAGAACCTCGTCTGGTTGTGGGTCTCATGAACAACAATACGTGGTCACCACCACGCAAGCGTCATGACTATCCACTCTAATACCTATGTATGTACTCAAGCCTTGGTAGTGGGCTTATCTCTCAGAACACCCATCCCGCCAAACAGACAAAACAGTGCAACACAATATAATATATGATATGTAATGCTAAAATGCGGTAAATACAGTAATGTACAGTAAAACAGTAAATAACCATACAATAAAACAGTAAATACAGCACAACAGTAAACACCCAATGAAAGAAAAGCAGACAAGCGCTAGGATTGACTTGCTTAGGATGGACCAGCAATAGGTCAACCTCTTATCCCCAGCAGAGTCGCCAGCTGTCGCTCCCGGGATTTTCATCCTAGTACAAACGCGAAAGTGGCACCGAAACAGAGTCGCCAGCAATGTGTATTTATCCCAAGAGAGGGAAAGGAAACACCGCATAAACCTGAAGGAAAGGATAGAGCATGGTCTTACGACCAAAAGAAATGGGTTCGGGAGTCGGTTACGCGAGAGGAAGGTATTAGCACCCCCTCGCGTCCATCGTACCCGATGGGATCCACGCTTGCTTGCTTCAATCAAAGGGTGATAGAAAAAAGGATACTGGAAAAGGAACTGAAAGAAATAAGGGAGAAAGAGAAACAAATGTAGGGAAAATAAAAGAAGTGCTCGCATGGGCCCTACCCCACTGCCTACGTATCTCATCGGGAACATGAGAATCAGAGCGACGTAGTTCCCCTCACTAGGGATGGATTGTTTGTGTTTTTCAAGGAACGGCTAACGTTCTAGCTCAGGTGTTGCAGGCTCGCTGGTCCGAGTGCGTTACCATCTTGCAAGAGAACGAGTAGAAGCACGTTCGTACGCTAAGAGTGAATGAGGTGAGAAAAGAATTCCCGAAGGAAAGACGTTATTGTTTGTTTTTGTCTTTTAGAAAGAAGTGTTTTGTTATTTGTTTGCATATGATAGTGTATCCAAATCTTAGTCATTGGAATGTGTACCTTCTCACATTCCAAGATGGAATGGGTAAGAAAGCACACTAAGGGTGAAGAAGACCCTCACACTTAATTCCAATTATCAAGGTTCAAACACACTAGCATACTTGTGTTTATTAAGTGTTTTGTTGATTATGAAGTGGAGAAGTGTTTTTTATTATTTGCACCTTCAACAAGTATTGCATTTAAGTCCCTCATACAAGATCAAATGTTTAACACATTGACCCAAGATGGGCTATATGCTACACATTCTAAGATTACAAGAGAAGACCCCTTATAATCTTTTCTTTATATGAAAGGCCTAAATGCAATAAATGCCTACCTTTATTATATGTTTTGAATTTTCTTTGAGATGAGAAAAGAGACTCAAGAGAGGAGAAAAGGTAAAACCTATATGGACTAAGACTCAATCCTAATTGAAGATTAAAGGGAGTGATCCTAAAGGTTTGTGAGGTTTCAACCTAAAGTCTAAAGAAAGAAAGAATTAAACAATTCACTTCCAAAGTAGAAGATGAATTGTAATTCAAAAAGGGAAAGTAATGAGTTATTAAAAGAAAGCACATAAGTGCTTAGCAAAACACAAAATGGAATTGTAAAAGAGAAAGGATAGAAGTTGAATGTGGATTCCTTATCCACACTCAATTGAAACTTACCGAAGCCCCTACATGGTTAGTAAACATGTATAAGAAGTATAAGAAGTAAAAGAACATGTAATGCATCATAAAACTCAAAAGAATTAAATGAGAAAACAAATCCTAGAACCACAACCAGAATTGAAACTAAATGGAAAAGGGTTTATAAACATCTCAAAAGTATTTATGAGGTAAACATCAAAACATTTAAGAAGTGATAGAAGAAATAGAATTGAAATGGAAGTTCAAAAGAGAACACAAGTACAAACACAACATGTTAAAGGTGCACAAGGTTTAAATGAAAGTCAACATGCAAGGATGACATATAATATGTACCAATGACCTATAATGTCAAGTGAATGGTTCACCAAATATGCAAATGATCATGCAAGTATACACCAAAGAAAACATGCACCAAAGATTTCAATGATATGACATGTTATAATGCTTTAAATGAAATGCATCAAACAAAAATCAAATGGCCTCATGAAAATTATGAAAACATGGTATTGGAGTTCACTAATCAGAGATGAATCACATATCCAAATAGCATATCAAAGTTCAAAGCAAAATGACTTCAAACAAAGCAATTAGGTCAAGTTGAAATGTCATGCAAAGTGGTACAAATATAGGCATCAAGACATGTCATAAAGTGGTCAAAAAAACCAAACAAAAATCAATTAACATGCTTAAATGTATTAATGACTCAATGCAAAAAGAAGAGCATCAAAACAATTTTTAATGATCAAGAACAAAATTAAACAAATTCAAGTATCACAATTAGAAAGCACACAAATGGAAATTCAAAGAAAATTATGGAACAGGGGTAAAAATGTCATAAAATCATGAGATAAAAATGTCAAAAATTTTCTAAATGTCTTGAGAATGTTCATGAATTTTTGTAGAATTTTCTTATGTAATTTTGAAATTTTAAAAATTAGAAATGAAATGTGCACAAAACAAATAAAAATAAAAGAAATGAAATGAGAGAGGGAGGTGCAAGCATAGCAAATATTCAGTTCTACATGTTTGGGCTTTGGAAATGAGAGGTGCAAATAGTAATTTGGCTTAAGTCCAATTACGTGCAGAACACACTAACAAGCTTACACTCTCAGTCAACAAAATGTCAAAGCAATAATCGTCATTGGATTAAGTCTGGTCAACCAAATAGTCAAAGTAGTCATAATCAACACACACGCGCGAGGGAACACATTCATTAACATGCACTGCACCACACGTTGCATAAGTGAATTCAGAAAATAGGCACGTGAGGTGCATGCTTCTTTTAATGCGCTGGCAATGTTTCACGCGTTGGATCAACAAGATCAAACGGCTGTAATTCCAACTGGCAAGAAAAACCCTAGAACGAAGCTACCGGCCGGAGAGGGACCTCCGGTCACCTTCTCCGGCGAGAACCACCACCTGCAACTCTCACATCTCACAAAAATCCACAAATAGGGTACCAAATTGAAGCTGAGCTTATGTAGGTTAAGAATTCACTCCCAAAAACAACATGTCATGCACTCATAGCAAGAACAGAGGAGATGAATTTGTGCCCTAAGTTTTGCAACTACGCCTTTAAAAGGCCTATCAACTAGCCGGAGTTAGGAATGCTCCTATTGAGCTGAAACCAACAAGAAACAAGTGATAATGAAGAGAAAACGTGCAATCAAAGTTCAAGAACTCAAACCTGAAGTTGATGAAGCTTTGAGTACACAAGAATACCAGAGGAAACTGCTCCTTCCTTGGGCTTCACTTGGCCAAATAAAGGCTTTCAACTTTTGAAAAATGATGATGGATATGGATTTGCAGTGATGCTAAACTTGCAGAAATGGAGTTGCTCTAGTTGTTCTTGATTCAACCACACCAAAACAATGAGCAATGGAAGCACAATGGAGTTGAGATCGTGGAGAAGAAAATGAGCAAAATCAGAGAGAGTGAGAGAAAAATTCTGAAGTGAGTGAGAGAAATGAGTGTTGTCCTGAGAAATGTGAGTGAGATTCGATTTTATAGTGTGAGTTAGAAGTGAACCAAAGGTGGTTAAGTGAGTGAGTTGTGGTGAGTTATCATGGTTAAAGTGAGTCCATCCTAACTAACTGAGTCAAGTTAGTTAGGGGACGAGTTATCAATGGCTGTGCTAAGGTGAGGTGGATGTTTAGAGTGTTATAGTGGAGATTAATTGAATAACGAAAACTCATATATGCTGCAACAACATAAACTTGTTCTACAAGCTTTCTCCTTCCATTTCCATGTATAGTGAGGCACGTGATGTGGTGTTCATGAAAAGTGTTTGGTTTAAAAGGGCAATGGATGAATGGTATGAGTAATGCACGTGCAAGCTTGGTAATAACAACATCAACAACATTTGTTTTTTCTGGTTTTTTATGGCAGTTTGGAACAATGGAGATATGGTGGTTTTGGTGATGATTTTGTCTCTACCCAATGGGTGGTTTGATGTGTTTTTGAGGTCATTGGAAAGAAGAATCATAATAGAACAACTTTGGTATGAGAAATGAATTGAATTGAGGCTTGGAATAGGTTGAAAAAGGGATTGGAACACACAAATTTGGAACTGATATAAGGGCGTGGCATATGGTCGTTTGACAAAGCAACATGGCACTTAGGTTTTCAGCATGATCATAGTAAATTGGACCCATCATAACTTCTCAACCTTTGATCAAATGAAAAAATCATAAACACCACTTTTGAAGATCTCACATAGAGGAACAACTTTCATGTTGAAAGATTTTTCATTTGAGGCCTCTAACCATGAGTAATTGATCAATACATTTGACCCACCATGTGTTTGTGAAAATGACTGCGCGCGTGCCTTGAAAATCTTGGTCATGACCTGGTTTTGAACCTACTTTGCTCAAACTTTGATCAATCATATCTCACTCAATTTTTATCCAATGGAGATGTTCCACACATGGATTTGAAGCTTAAAGCAAGGCCTTTCATTGAGGCAGAGTGGAATTTTCATTTGGTGCTCCAAATTTAAATGGCCTTGGTTCAAACTCTGATGCAAAATGGCCAAAACTTGCTATTTTTAGCAACCCTACTTAATCCAAAAATGGCAACTTTTTACATCTTGATTTTTTCATGATTCCTTTGGAGTTTCTTGACCAAATTTTGTACATTGGACATATGTAACATGAATTTCATGAATTTGGCCTCAAAAAGTCAAGAGTTGACTTTTTCCTCTGATTATTTGACTTGGCCCCAAATTCCTTGATTTTTTATCTTTCTTCCAATTGAAACACTTCCAAAACCAATTGAGAGGCAATTTTCCATACACATACACTTAAGAACATGTAGAATATCATGACAACAAGCTTTGTCCAAAAAATCAGAGATATCCTGATTTTATTAGAAACCCTAATTTTGACCCTCTCTGGTTAGGAGGAAATTGCACATCTTCCAAATCCAAATTCCTCAGAGTATGTTGTGTATCCTCTTAAAGGATGATGAGAAATGCCACTTGAGAATGATTTTGAATCAATGAGCTATCTCTTTTGAGGGTTTTCCTTCAATTTTTGAACCTCTTGCATAGTGAAAGATGTAGTGCTTCAATCTCCCATTGAATCTCACTTCCTTGAGGTTTTGGAAGATCAATTGAGATAGTATGAGACATGAGAGACCTCTTGGCTTGCCTAGAGCCAACTTGATTGACCTTTTTGTGCTTTGAATGATTCCTTGATTGTCCACCTTCCACCTGATCACATGCCCTGATGGTAAGAAGGATGCCATGCTTCATTTTTCTATGTTAAATGCAATGTAATGTTAATGAGGTGGATATGATATGATAAATGATAATGCCATGCTATGATGACAAAGAGGGAGAGCAAATTTTGGGGTATTACACAAATCTTCTGTAAAATCCTCTTGGGACGATTTCTTCAGATCAGCCTTGTAATCTGGGGCAAACGGAAGTTTGTGATCCTTCCCAAGCATGGGGCATCTGGAAATCCCTCCGATAAGATGTGTTCCAGATCTATTATCTCTAGTAGAGTGACCTATCAATTATTGTATTTTTAGCTCAAGTCTTGGCATTTGCTTAAGAGTTTAAAGATGCTTGGTCTTCTGTAAAATCCTCTTAAGGGGCATCCCCAGCGTGAGACACTTTGAAGCAGTTCTCCCCAGCAGAGTTTGTTGTAAACTCATTATCCCCAGTGGAGTCGTCAAACGGAAAGTTCGCCTAACATGGGGCATTGTGGTACTTATTCTAAGCTCGACAGCTTTGTTCCCCAATAGATTACCATGGGTTTTTGTGTTTTCCCAGCAGATCTCTAGGGACTCTTTCCTAGCACGTCGCAACAGAACGTCTTCCAACCAGGATTTGCGTATCCCCGACGGAGTAGCTCCGATCCCCAGCAAGATCCTATCCCCGGCAGTTTGTTCTCAGCAAGAGGAGATTATAAATTCATTGCTTAGCAACCAGGGCTAAATACGGTTGTATCCCCACAGAGTTCAGCATTGAATCTTGTTGGTAATACTTCCCAGCTGAGTTGTTTTTTCTCCCCGTAGAGGTTTAGCAGATCAACAGAATCTCTTCTTCAGCAGAGTGTTAGTACATTTTTTCCCCAGCCAAGTCGGAAAGTTGTCATTCCTCCAGCGGAGTTGCTATGATCAGAATTCATCCCCAGACAGATGAAATAATTCCTGGCAGAGTCATCACTTCCCCTATATCTCAAAGTCCAATTTATTTTTGGAAAGCGTGGCAATTTGGAGTAGACGGATTGTTCAGTCATTCTCCAGCAGAGATATTATCCTTTCAGGAGCTTCTGAGGTCAAAACAGTGATCATTGTTCCTCAGCAGAGTCAGCAGGGATGTCTGATATGTATGCAGAGCGTAATCCAGTGTTGAATTTTTGTAAAAGTCCACCCGCAGTATGGCCAATCAGTAGTCAACTGACTTCATCCAAAAGGCATCTTTCAAAAGTCCACCCGCAGCATGGCCCGTCGGCATTTGTCCGATTTTATTCGAAAGACAAAGCATAGCAAAGTCCAACTGCAGATTGTCAAAAGTCCATCTTAGGGTGGCAAATCAGCAAAGTCCAACCGCAGATTGGCAAAAGTCCATCTTAGGGTGGCAAAGCAGGGTAAAGTCCAACCGTAGATTGGCGAAAGTCCACCCGCAGTATGGCCAGTCAGTAGTCGTCTGACTCAATTTAAAAGACAGTTTCAAGACCAACCGTAGATTGGCGAAAGTCCACCCGCAGTGTGGCAAGCCAGTAGTCGTCTGGCGTCATTCCAAAAGACGTTCTTAAAATCCATCCGTAGTGTGGCAAGCCAGTAGTCGTATGTCCTCGTTCCAAAAGACATTCTTAAAGTCCATCCGCAGTGTGGCAAGCCAGTAGTCTTCTGGCGTCGTTCCAAAAGATGTTGTTAAAGTCCACCCGCAGTGTGGCAAGCCAGTAGTTGTCTGGCGTCGTACAAAAGACGTTGTTAAAGTCCACCCGCAGTGTGGCAAGCCAGTAGTAGTCTGGCGTCATACAAAAGACGTTCTTAAAGTCCATCCGCAGTGTGGCAAGCCAGTAGTCGTCTGGCGTCGTTTAAAAGATGTTTTCCAAGTCCATCCGCAGTATGGCAAGCCAGTAGTCGTCTGGCGTCGTTCAAAAGACATCTCTCCAGTGTTATGGTTATCATCAGAGTTTTATCCGAGCAGAGTTCATTTGGTCGGGTTTATATCCCTTTTCTTCTTCTCCACAGAGTGCAAATTTTCTGGTTATTTTCGGTATTCAATCCCTCCATACCTTGGAAGTCTGAAAGCGATCGCTATCATCCATTCAGGTCTACAGTGATTGAATAGGGGCAGCTGTAACACCCCAAAATTTTCCATCTTGTTGTTGCCTAGCTTATGTTTCATTGCATGGCATTTACATCTCATCTCATCTCATATTTCATACAAGTTGCAAAGGGCATGTGATTAGTGGTTTTCAGAGCATTGATCACTCAAAGTAAGAGAACAAGAGCCAAGGCTCTTCAAACAAGTCACAAGATCATTTCATCATCAAAACAAGCTCAAAATAAAGGTTTCCATGTTTACTCATCAAGACAAAAGGTGGAAAATCGAAACCGGGACTTCAACATCATTTCCAAGCAAATTTGGGTAAATTGGGCTGCAGTAACCGGTTAGCAGTTATGCTGTAACCGATTACATAGTGTATTTTTTTACCAGAAATGCAGGTTTTCAAGCATGTAACTGATTAGCAGATATGCTGTAACCGGTTACTCTGTACAAAGTTGCAGATTTTGCTGCATTGTTGGGACAGCACCATTGCACACACTTGGGTCTTTGATTCTACAAGTGTTATAGCAGCAAGTGGAATATTCTAGACATTTCTAGACATGGCAAGGCTATTCAATTAATTCGAAGGGCATTTATTCTAATGTTTCACTTGGGTCTCTCTGAATTTTCTGCAACTTCTACACTTTCATCTCATTTCTCTCTTCCAAACCCTCACCCAAAAGCTCTTACTTCTTGAAGAATAATCACTTTTTACGTCGAAAAGTGATTAATTCTTGAGCTTAAACTCCATCATTCAGCTTTCTTTGGTTAGATTTCTGGATCTGCAACTTATTCTACTTCAATCCAAGGGTTTCACACCATTTATTTTGGTGAAAGCTTATTTTCGGTGATTTTCGGGATTTTTTGTTCGGTTTCGACACGTTTCGTCTATCGATCTAGGAATCTCTGGTTTTCTTTGATTTGCTACATCAAGATCACTTTGCAACGATTACCAAAGCAAGTCTCGGCTTTGTAGGTTGGTTTTCCTTGAAGCTAAGCTGTTTTTAGCTTATTTGCAGCTTATTCGATGTAGACTTTTGATGATTTTGATTTTGGATCCACTTTGCTTGAATTTGATTCTTGATGTTGATGATTATTGGATCTAAATGATGTTTGAATACTGTGTTTGAACGTAATTTTCGTGCATAAGTGATTACATGATCATGGGAGTGGTTTGAATAAGTCATTTGCTGCTGAAAAGTGCTTTTGGAACTGTTTTTTTTAATCCTGTTACTGTGTAACCGGTTATCAATTATGCTGTAACCGGTTAACATGTTTTTTTTTGCGTAGTTTGTGCAATTTTGAACTGTGTAACCGGTTAGCAGTTATGCTGTAACCGGTTACCACTGGAATAGAGTGTGATTTTCTTGCATTTTCTTGTTCGTTTGAGATCCTTTGCATGTCTAAACTTCATGGATCAATATGTTGATGATTGGTGGATTATTCTTGAGTTATTTTACTTCATACCATGGCATGAACATTATTTTTCGACATACGATTCTTGGTTTTTTATGATGAATGTTTATGCTTGTATTTGATTAATTGAAATGATGATCATGTAATGCACACACTTTGAGCTTGTTAATTGCTAATTGATGTTGGTGATTGCTGGAATAACTATGTGCATGTTCATTTGCTTTTGGTTTCAAGAGATGCATACTTGTTTTAACTTGTTCACATGCTGAACAATGTGTATTCTTTTTAAACGTGCATCATTCCATGTTGTTTTCAAGACTTGTCCACCATGATTTATAATGAGATTATGATCATTCTGTGTTAATTGAATAATGTGCAAGGCTTGAAGCATGTTTTGTTCTTTTATGAATGAATCATTTGTGAATGCATGCTGCCTCTGATTTTTCATTGCTGTCTATACACATATATGTTGTTGTATGTGATGCTATTTGCTTTTTACACCCATTTTGTAGGCTGAACATGTGTTGTTGATTGCTGTTTGGTACATGATGATAGATTTTACTGCTGCATTTCACTTATAAGCTGTAATTGTTGCTGTTTTCATTATTTCCTTCCATTTTATTTTCTTATTTGGATAGCATGATATGGTGTTTTGTGTAGAATTTTCTTCACACCTTTAGGACCCTTCTTCCTTAGTTCCTAACTTGTTTGATCCTTACTTGTTCTTCTCTCCTTATTTCTTTATTTGTAAATTGTTCTTGCTAACATTTTCAGGGGTTAATGGTAAGTCAAGTGTGTGGGTGTGCACCCACATACAACCTCTTTTCTTATTTCTTTTAAGCTTTCAAGTTGTGATTGTGATAAGCATCTTATGCTTCTTTAACATTTCATCTCTTTCATCCCTTTGAGTTATTAACTTAACTTCAATCTTTGAAGTAAGTTAGAACTCACTCTTCTTCTCTTTTCTTCTTTAGATTTAGGTTTCCAAACCACACTTAACCATTAGGAACATCTAAGCATGATAATATTAGGGTGAGTCTTAGTCTCCCTTTAGACTTTTACCCTTCTTAACCTTTGAGTCTCTCCTTTCTCATCTCAAAAACAAATTCAAAACACCTAATAAAGGTTGAAACATCTTCATGTGTCATGAGCCTTATTCCATGGGGGGCTTGCATACATTCCATCTTGGAATGTGTTGTAGGTTTTCTAGCATGATGTACAAGTCTTTAACATGAAGTGATTTCACAAACAAAATCAAAAACACTTCTTCATTTAAAAACAACAAAAACATTTAATAAAGGGAATAGGCTAGTGTACTTAAGCCTTTAAATTTGGAAGTAAGTTTGAGGATCTTCCTCATGCTTAGTGTACTTCATCATCATTTCATTTTGGAATGATGTATGTGATACACATTCCATTGAAAAAGACTTGGTACACTCTCCTATGCAAAACACTTCAAATAAAAAACTTCTAAAACACTTCAAACAAACAATAACGTCTTTCCTTCGGGAATTCTCTTCTCATATCACTCACTCTCAACATACGAACGTGCTTCTCCTCGTTCTCTTGTAATACGGTAACGTACTCGATTCAGCGAGCCTGCAACACCTGATCTAGAACATTATCCGTTCCCTAAAAAACAAAAACAGTTTTCCCTTAGTTAGGGGAACTACGTCGCTCTGATTCTCATGTTCCTGATGAGATACGTAGGCAGTGGGGTAGGGCCCATTCGAACACTTCTTTTATTTTCCCTACATTTGTTTCTCATTCTCTCCGTCCCTTTTCGTTTATCACCCTTTGAGAAATACTTCAAGCATGGATCCCGTCGAGTACGACGGACGTGAAGGGGTGCGATAACCTTCCCTTCACGTAACCGACTCCCTTACCCGTTCTCTTTGGTTCGCGAGACCTTGTTCTTTCCTTTCTCCTGGGTTTGTGCAGCATTACCTTTCCCTTTCTCTGGGATAAAAATACCTGGCCGGCGACTCTTCTTTCTTTCTTCCGCGCCACTTTCGCGTTTGTACCTGGATGAAAATCCCGGGAGCGACACTTTCTCGTGTTGAGGCAACGGATTTGTCTGAACATTTGGATTTGTATCCTTAAAGGATAAGACCCCGCTCCTGACAAGCTTTTGCACATCAAATTTGAAACTGAGGCAGTTTTATATATTATGCCCTGGTCCTCCTTGATGGTAAGGACAAGTCTGATCCACCTTGAACCAAAAAGGCAGATTTTCCGAAACTCTAAGAAGAGACCTGGTTTGGACGTGCCCCTTGACCAGTAGTAGCGGAAATAACTCTGCATACAACATCGATATAGGGTCGAACCCTGGTGGTCGCGTTGTACGGTTGTTGTTGTACTGAGGATGAGCCTGCTGAAGAGGCTGTTGTGTCCTTTGCTGATATTGTTGTTGATTCGGTTGGCTTTGAGCAACCTGAGGTTGATACGTTGGATCAGGCACAGAATTGATAGCAGGAGTTACCGCTGCTACTAGTTGATACCTGCCCCTTTGCTTTCTGAGAGAGATATTACCAATATCTTGCTCTTTTTTCTTAGGGAAAGCACTACCGTATCTTTTGGTACTGCTTGATGGTCCTGCATCTTTAATTAAACGTCCTTCTCGGACAACTTCCTCAAGACGAACTCCCATGCCTACCATCTCGGTGAAGTCACTGGGCTCACTAGCGACCATTCTGTCATAGTAAAACGAACTTAAGGTTTTCAAGAAGATCTTTGTCATCTCTTTTTCCTCAAGAGATGGACAAATCTAAGCGGAAATTTCACGCCATCTCTGAGCATATTCCTTGAAATTTTCCTTGTCCTTCTGCGACATGGCTCTGAGTTGATCTCTGTCTGGTGCCATGTCCAGGTTATACTTATATTGTTGAACAAAGGCAGCGTCAAGATCTCTGAAAGTGACGATCTTAGTGCGATTTAAACCCATGTACCATTTGAGTGCGGCACCAGTTAAACTATCCTGGAAGTAATGGATCAGTAGCTATTGGTTCTTTGTTTGCGTTGACATCCTCCGAGCGTACATCACCAAGTGACCTTGAGGGCAAGAGTTACCCTTGTATTTTTCAAATTCGGGCACCTTGAATTTGAGCGAAACTTTCACATTGGGGACCAAACAAAGGTCTGCGGCGTCCTTACCGAATAGATCCTAACCGCGAATGGCTTGCGGTTCCTTCTGCATCTCCAGGAACTGTTCCTGGAATTCCTTTATCTTATCGTTCATACTCTCATTTCCACCAGAAGGTATCTGTGGAATCTGTGCTTCCGGGACAGTGTGTACCACGGGTGGTGGTATAGTCATTATGGCAGTGACTCTCGGTGCTTCCCTTTCCCGAAGTTTGTAACCTTCAGGAGTTGCTGTCTTGCCCCTTGCATCTTCGCTTTCCCGAAGTTTGTAACCTTCAGGCCCAGCGGCTCCTGCTGCAGTTTCCGAATCTTCCATGATCGGCGGAATATATCCTTTTGGGATATAGTTGAGTGGTATGCCCCAGGGACGATCTTTTGGCATGTTATACCGAGGATCATACTTTTCCACTATGGGCGTAGATGTGATCTCTGAGATCACAGTCCTTTGTTGTTGCATCTGGGCTGCTGCCAGAGCTTGCATGTCATTGTGAAGTTTCCTCAAATCTTCTTTCAGAGTGTCGATTTCTTCTCTCAACTCTTTGTTCTTTTCCTCGAGATCATCCATTTTCTTTTGTCGATTAGCCCGAGTATTGTACGAATGAGACAATTTGACTCTAGAATCGAGACACAAACGTGAGATTCGTAGGGAAGAAGAATGTGTTAGGTGAGAATGATGGATGATATGCAATGATTATATTAATTTTTTTTATTGTTAATCAAAAGAAACTTCGACAATTGGATTACAAATATCATACAGTGGGGAAACCCCGTTTTATTTAATTCAAAGATTGCGGAAATGGAAATATAGTGATTTACAAAGTGCTATAAAAGGAAATGTCTAAACTAATGGATCCTGAGTCCTCTCTGAGGAGAGCTCAGGTGCTGGTTCTGGTGCTTTCCTTTTCTTTGACTGGGGCTCTTGAGCCGTTTTCGGGTTGTCATTCCTTTGCCAAGTGAAAGGAGTGAGCAAATTCCTTTGGTCTTCTTGATTCTCTACAGCATGTTGCTCTAAAATCTCAATCAGAGCATCTTTATCTTTTAACAGTTGCTGTATTTTGTTACACTCCACATTGAGAATGCGATATTTGTTCCTCCAAGACCTCTTCTCCTATTGAACTTTGGCGAGAGTAACCTGAAGTTTTTCTGTATCAGACATAAAATAAAGGACAGATTCCCTTAATGGAAGAACTTCTTGACGAGGGTAAGGCATCCTCAGCTTGAGAGCTCTAGTTTGTACCCAGCAGAGATAAGGCTCCACAGAGATACAGTCTGGTTTCCCTAGAGACTCTCTTCCTTTCTTGTGAACATGTTTCCAGGCATGCACTATTTTTGTCTTTAGTGCCCTGTTGTTTTCTCCTTCCTTGAAGAAAAGACCTTCCAGATGAGCATTACGCGGGACATGCCTCATCGGGTATCCGAATTGACGACGAACTAAAACTGGATGATAATTGATTCCTCCTTTAATTCCTATGAGGGGTACATTAGGGAAGTTTCCACAATGATCAATGATCCTGATCCCGTCATAGATTTGATTGTACCAATCAATGTCAGAGTTGGTAAGAGACATGATTCTCTGCGATCAACGTAAAGTATTCTTTTGATCCCAAAAAGCAGTAGACTTGGATAAATGGGAAGTGAACCATTTGTATAGCAAGGGTACACAGCATGTGATCATTCCTCCGCTGTACAAATTCCTTAAGTGTACAGAATGATAAGCATCTGCGAGCAAGGTTGGTACGGGGTTTCCAATCAGAAAAGTCTTAATGGCATTGATATCAACGAAGCTATCAATGTTTTGAAACAGAAATAACCCGTAGGAGGGAAAAGCAAAGATGCTTTCGAAAGCAGGCGCATTCCCTATACTAGCAAAGTATAGGGCTTTCTTTATCAAAAATTGGGCTGGCAAACCTTGGATTTCACCCTTAGTGGTCATGCGAGTCCTGACTTCTGACTCGTCCAAATAAATTTCTCTTGCAACAGTCTGATCCTTTGGAATTTCTTCCAGTCTAGAAAAGGGAGCTTGTTTAGTGATAGGTAAATCAGTCAGGTGAGAGTACTCCTCCAGTGTTGGTGCTAGCTGATAATTCGGGAATGTGAAACAGTGATAGACCGGATCGTAGAACTGGATGAGTGTGGACAGGATTCCTTCAATTACATGAACCCTTAACAGAGACAGCAGTCCTCCATACTTAGCTATGAAAGCATCAGGGTTGGTGATCACCCTCGCCAATACTCTTAAATCCTCTAATTTTGTAACCTTGAAGGTATACTTGTGAGTCCTTCTTCTACCGAAATCCATAACGCAATCTTTCTCTCTGACATTTGCAATCATTGTCTTAGTTTAATTTGAAAAAGAGAGACTGGAAGAGAAAATTTTTCTTTGTTTTCAATGTTTTTTTAATGAAATGAATGCATGAATGTAGCACACAAAAACATAGAAAAAACACGGGGTCAAAGGTTCGGTGTCATGAAGTCAAGGCTCTACCCATCCCCAAAGGTTATACTGGTGATTTTTTGTACCTGTCCGCAAAATCATTGACCCCTCTTCGGATAACAACAACGGGCTGGTTCACTCGAGCGAGCTGATGCATCTTAGAGTGATCTCAAATGAGGGTAGTATCTCGTGACAACTATTTCCGATAGCTTGCGCACTACAAAATAGTAACATGGTCTTAGTCTACTAAAATCCTCAGTTTCACGGACAGCCCAATCGAACAATCTGCTTTCAACAACCGAAGTCGTATAGGCATTGAATCCGCAAAGGGTATCTCCACTGATTCGATGGTCTACCGGGACCTCTTATTTGGGAGTCACTCCCTGTAATATTACCCGTCTCGTGCCATCACCTATCTTAGGTGTATACTAAATCGTTCCAGATGCGGCATCACCCGCAGTCCCATTAGCAGAAAAATAAACACGGATATCAAGTAGGAAAAGCAATATATATATATATATATATATATATATATATATATATATATATATATATATATATATATATTCATTCCTAAAGCTAGCATCCTAGACCTCTTAGGAGCTATAATAATCCTAGTCCTAAACAATAAAATGCGTCCCCAGTGAAGTCGCCATTTTACTGTAGCGAGCGATTTTTGTCGATGACGCGACCACCTTATCGCTGGGTTGGGTTTTCCTCCTCGAGGAGAAATGGGTGCTACTTTCTGATTTCTTATTTATCCCATGAAGCTGGAAGGGAAAGGGAAGGTATCTAAAACTAACCTTGCACGCGAATGTTTAACTGAACAAACGCTTAAAGAGATTGGGGGGTCCGGGGTCAGATTATACAATGAGCAGTTGTCAGTTACCCATCCTACATGTGGTTATCCACAGGTTGTTAGCTTTAGGTTTTGCTTTGTACTTGGTGGATTTTATCTGTTAATGGGTTTGGAAAGTATGAGTGAGTGAGTTTTTGTTGATGTTTTTGGTAAGGTGTCGGACCTAAGTTTTGATTGGTGTATGAAAGTACTGGACCTAGAGTTTTTGATTAGTATGCTCGCTAAGATTTCTTAATCTTATGCCTACGTATTTCCGTTTAAACGAAACAGAGAAATCAGAGCAATCGTAGTTCCTCCTATTCTAAGGGAGGAAAAAGATGTTTTGGTGTCTCGTTTAAAGCCCAAGACAAAGGCAGAAAGGTTGAGTATTTGTGTCTTGTTCAAAGCCCAAGATTGAAGCTAAAAGGTTTGACTGAGAGAAAACTTGTCATCTCTAAAGAGGGATTGTTGATTTTTATGTACCTTGATCAAACCCCAAGGTTGAAGCTAAGAGGTTGATTGACTCCTCTGGGGAAGTCCTTATACAAAGCCTAAGAGGAGGCTGTATGAGACCGACTCAACAAGAGAGTGGATATATTAGTGTCTTCTACAAAGCCCAAGACGAAGGCTAAAAGAGATTGACTCTTTGGGGATATCATTATATAAAGACTAAGAGGAGGCTAACTCCACTAGGGAGGTACTTATCTGTCTTGTATGAGGCCCAAGATTGAGGCAAAAAATGGTTTGACTCAACAAGAGAGTGCTCTTACCTGTCTCGTACGAAGCCCGAGATTGAGGCTAAAAAGGATTGACTCAACAAGAGAGTGCTTTTTATCTGTCTCGTACGAAGCCCAAGATTGAGGCTAAAAATGGTGGACTCAACAAGAGAGTCTGGAACATAATTGACTCAACAAGAGAGTCTGAAAAGTGGTTAACTCAACAAGAGAGTCTAAAAAGGTGATTGACTCAACAAGAGAGTCTGAAAAGTGGTTGACTCAACAAGAGAGTCTGAAAAGGTTAGCTCAGCTGGGGAGAATCATTTGTACAAAGCCCAAGAGGATGTTGAGTGTGCTGAGGAAAGATCCTTATACAAAGCCTAAGAGGATGCTAACTTCTGCTGGGGATTATTAAGATCCCGAGGCAGGTCCAAATGGGGAATCAACTCTTGCTGAGGATTACAGAAGAGTTGAGGTGTCAGATGCCTTGAGGTTCTGATTTGGGATAGTGTTATATGATGATAAACTGACCCTGGCTGGGGGATGAGAGAGACGGGGTTTTAAAAACCACAAGTCTTAACTCTGTTGGAGATTAATCCAGAATCCGGGGTTTCTTCCTATGTTTTTAGGGAACTTGAGAATGTCTTTGAGACTCAAGGAGATTTAGACTATCCAAATCTATTAGTGTGGTCTATCTTTGTACAATGCCCAAGAGGAGGCCGACTCTTTTATGGGATGAGTATCAACCCTAAAATTGGTCTGAGGGATTTTTGGTGACTCTTTTTAGAAAGACAGCTCTATCAAAGGATGACTAAGTTCTGTCCTATACCTCTAAGAGGTCGTGAGGGTCCTTGTATGAAGCCCAAGAGAAGGCATGAGAACTTTTAAGAAGCCGATGGGTCCTTGTACAAAGCCCAAGAGGAGGCGGGGATGCTTTTAGGAAGCCTGTGGGTCCCAAACCAAGAAAAGTTCAAGAAATGCTATTCACAGAGAATAGATCATTTAGCGAAAGTTCTGTGATTTGAAGAAACTCAGGAGATGCTATTCACTGAGAATAGATCAACTCTGGGGAGTAGAATTTCTTTGACAATTTCTAGGGGTGACATTCTGAGAAAAAGTTCACCGAGAATACTACTTTTCTCTTTGTTCCATATTGATTAACCCCAAGAGAAGGGAAGACTGTATCTGGAAATCTTATGGGGGTCAAGTTTTGACTGTATTTAAGAGTGACCAACATGGCTTTACCTAGTTCTAGACCTAGTTGCCGGGGAAAACTCTAAATAACTATATTAGTATATATACAGTTGATATATGACAAGTATTTAAAGGAGTATGAAAGAAGACTAACCATGCGCAGCTTCCCATAATACAATTATATATATTTGACATGTATTTAAAAGAATGAAAGAAGACTAACCATGCGCAGCTTCCCACAATACAGGTATATATATTAAAGCGAGTAAATGAAAGCAGATAAAAACATACAAGTGAGCAAGCTTCCATGCTGTTTTGTTAGTTGTTCAAAGAAATTAAAGAAAGTTTTGATAACAACTGTATACTTGAATCTAAATCAAAAGGGAAATTATTTTGAAAAGATTGTTGGGGCTTATACTCAAAGAGAGGCCCAAGGTTTAACAGTGATCGTACCGTTGTTTTGAATATCGTATCGGGACTTATACAACGGCTGGGGCCCAAAGAGGTTTTCTATACAAAGGTATGGGTCTTACACCTCAAGGAGAGGCCCAAAGATTATTTTGAAAAATAAAGATGGGACTTACAAAACGAGGGTTGGTCCATATGGTTTGTTTGAAAACGACGATCGCGTCGAGGTTTTTGAAAACATAGTGGGTCTTATACAATGTCTGAGGCCCAACAAGGTATCTTATTTACAAGGAATGGGTCATACACTCTATTAGAGGCCCAAAAGGGTTTTTGTATAAGTGATGGGGCTTACAACTCAAAGAGAGGCCCAAGGGTTATTTTATTCTGGCGATCGCGCCGAGATTTTTTATCGTGTCGGAACTTATACAATATCTGAGGCCCAAAATGGTGTTGGTTAAAGTGGATTGAGTCTTCCACTCTATTAGAGGCCCATGAGTGTTTGAAAAAGATTTGTGAGGGTGAAAATCAAAGAAACCCTAATTTTATCATTTTTAAAAGTAAATTCTTAAAGAAAATCAATAAATAATGATAAAATACCAAATAAGCTTGAATAAACAACTTGTGATTTTTGGTTGAGACTTGAAAAATGATGTTTTAATCACAAGATGAATTAAAACTCATTTGGTTTTGATTTTCAAGATAAAAATCCACTTTTAAAAGTGTTTAAAACAATTAAAAATGAATTTATTTACAAAAATATCAACTATATTAAATAATTGATATAAATCTGATTTTTTTGTGGAATAAAATATTTTAACATTTTTGTGATTTTTTGCAAAAAGAACCAATCAAAAATCATTAAAATTGAGAGAGTTATTAATTTTCCAAACTATTTAAAATAATATAACAAATATTTAGAAAATGGAAAAAATAGTAAAAAGAGAATCAGGGGCGAGGGGGATTCGAATCCCAGACCTCTTGTGTGCAGCGTGCGCCTTCTACCACTGGGGTGGTGATACATCCGTGTATCAAAATCATTCCATGAATACATGAGGCATGCCTTGTTTTTGGCCTGGCCAAGGCAAGGCAAGGCAAGGTTTTGGCAAAAAACGTGAAGCTTGTAACTTTCTCATTTCTCCATGGATTAGGACAAAATTTAGGTCTATCTTGCCTAGAATTTCACAAGGAATTCAATGGTAGTGGTGGTTTTTCCAGATGAGGCTCCTATTTCAAAACCCGATAGTGTTCTTGAAATAGGCCTATAATTGCATTTTCTATGCTACCTCTTGTTACAGACATGAATTACATGATGAATTGGTTCAAACACAACATATATAACATGTATGAGATGTGCATGATCAGTGGACTTCAAAGCAAGGCATATTTCAAAGAGTTTAAGTTGTGATGCTTACCTCTTTAGGAGCTTGTTGTGCAATTTGCCAAGCTTCTTGTGCCAGAAGTAATTTGATTCTTTGGACACTCTCAATTGATCCCTTAGAAGCTTTTAGAATGGTTGGAACCAGCTGGAATCCTCAGGAACAAGTTTGAGCTCTTTCTTGCAAAAAGGGCAAAAGTGACCAATATGTCAACTCTCTCAAATGGTGTTCCAGATGTGGGGAACCATTTGGGACAATTCAAGGATGATATTTGGAGTGTGTTTGAGGTTTTATCTGGTTTTGAAAGTGACTGAATCAAGACATGGCTTGAAAAATGCAAAAAAGTCCAATTTTGAGGTTTTGAGAGGGGACTTTGAGATTTTGGTGTTACAGGTCACATGTGAGAGTTTGGACAGCTTAAATATGACATATTAGATGTGTTTGGATCATGATTTGTGATAGAATTTCTCTCTAACTCAAAAACTCAGAGTTACCTTGCAAAAGAAGGCATTTTGGCCTAGAGAAAGGGATTTTGAGGAAAGAAAGTGTTGTGGTGCTTTGGTGTACTCAAACTGAGCACAAATGAGCTCTATTTATAGTATAGCAAGTTTGATTGGCAAACAATAGTGTGTGGCAACTACAGCAGGATGTTGGCCAATTGGATCACTTTTGAATCTTAAGTCTCATCTAGCCATTGACTAGATGTTAGAGCACAAGCTTTGTAGCTTTGGTTCAGAGATAAATTTAGACGGAATTCAGTTGGAATAGGCTCAGTTCATGTCACCTTGGTGCATCCATTGAATGCTTGAAAACAAAATTGGAGTCTTGAAGCATCTTTAGCCTTTTTAGGTTTGGCATGCTATTTGTAGATTCATGGACTTTGGAGGCTTGGAGATCAGATCACCCCCCTTGGATTTGATCCTCAGATGTGTCCAAAATGATGACAAGGCTTGGATTTGTCAGATTTGATCAAATCGAGCAAAATGCACAAAATCTGCCAAATCTGTCTTGGAAGAATCAGTTCTATGGCCATGTTTCAAGGGTTGTATCTCCTTGCTCAAATGGAATTTGGAGATGATCTGGTACTTGTTAGAAAGCCCTCATGACATACTTCAACTTTGATGTCCAACCCAAGACCTGGTTTGACTTGGATCAAGGTGAAAAATGTCCCTACATTTTGGAAAAAGTAAGGCAGATTTTGACTTAGTGAAACTTTCACTAAGTGCTGGAAAAATGTGATTTTCATGTGTTTAGCCATTTTGATCACTCCATAACTAAAAATCCATGAAGAATTGGAATGAGATGTAGTTGACACTTTTAAAGTATGCCATGAGAGCTACAAATCCATCTTTGGACCAACCAAAATGGTTGCTTGGATCTCAAGTGATGATCCTTGGAAGTTGGTACCCTAGCCATTTTGTTTCATAACTTAGAAAAATTCTAAGTTTTTTATGGTTACCCCTTTTACAAGTTAACCCACTTTTCTTGATTTTTCTTGATGAATGATGATTAAAATCACACATTAACATTGTTTTAGGGTTAAGGAACCTTGGTTGACCAAAATATCAAAAAGTCAAAAATTTGACTTTTTGTATAGTTGACTTTTTATCAAATGAAATCCAAACTGTGCGATCCTCTATGAAATCAAGTCCTTGACCTAAATCAAACTTAATAGATGGATTCCATAGGTGTTGTAGGGTGTATGGAATCATGTCCCAAGGTTTGGGAGCATGTCCTGGTCAAGACTCAAAGATACAGTTGACTTTTTCTTCAAAACCCTAATTGTGGTTTAGATGAAATTGAAACTTGTGAATCAAGCTTCTAGGATTACTCCATTGTTACAAATGGATCAACATGGTGTATTGGAGACCCTCAAATCATGTCTTGAGATCTTGGCTCATGCTTTGTCCCAAAAGTCAACTTAGGGGTGAATTAGGTCAAGAAACCCTAATTCCTGATTTTTTATAAATGCATCCCCTGAGGTTAAATTGACTTGATGATTGGGTCCATGAGGTCCAATGGAGTATCTTAGGTTATGCTTTGAAGCATTGGCTCATGCCTAGAAGAAAATTTCCATCTGGAGGCCCTGGTCGACCAAAACCCTAATTTGGTGACACTGGCAATCTTGAGGCTTGACCCACTTGGAAGGTTGCAACTTTGTGCTTGATTCTTGATGTGGGAGTCCTCTTGATCCTTTATAGGTGTTTGAGAAGTTAGACAAGTTGAAGATCATGTCATTCCTTGATTGATCCTTTGTCTAAGTGCTCTGAGAGGGCTTGAACTCCTAATTCTTGCATGTGGTGAATGCTCACCCCTCTTTGGGGAGACTGATGAGGCATGATGGTTCATCCATATTGTGGTGATGATTTACACAATAATGGGAAATCTTGGTGGTCAAAATTTGGGGTATGACATCAAGTACATGACATCTTCGTTTGGGAAGTCAAATCCGACTGACTCCTGATCGTCAATCGGTTGATGAGCCAAATGATAGGCTAAAATACTTCCTTTGACGACTTTCTGAGCATGGTACTCGATGTCGTATTCCAAAAACAACATCTGCCAACGGGCAATCCTTCCCGTGAGAGCAGGCTTTTCAAAGATGCACTTGATCGGATCCATTTCGGAGATTAACCAAGTAGTGTGGCAAATCATGTATCGGTGAAGACATTTGGCTGTCCAAGCCAAAGCGCAGCAAGTTTTCTCGAGCATAGTGTACCGAGTTTCACAGTCCGTGAATTTCTTGCTTAAATAATAGATGGCAGACTCTTTTCTTTTGGTTTCGTCTTATTGGCCAAGTACACAACCCATAGAGTCTTCCAAGACTGTTAGGTATATGATCAGTGGTCTTCCTTCCACTGGAGGTGACAGGATTGGTGAATTCAACAGATATTCTTTGATACTGTCGAACACTTTTTAGCAATTTTCTGTCCATACTCAGCTTTGATTCTTTTTTAGTAGTTTGAAAATCGGCGCGCATGTTGCGGTCATGAGGGATATAAACCTTGAGATGTAATTCAGACATCCCAAAAATCCTCTGACCTGTTTTTCAGTCTTTGGCGAAGGCATTTCTTGAATGGCCTTGACCTTGTCAGGATCAACCTCAATTCCTTTTTGGCTGACGATGAACCCTAAAAGTTTTCCTGAGCGGACACCGAATGTGCATTTATTGGGATTTAAGCGGAGTTTGTACTTTCTCAGACGCTCGAATAACTTGGACAGGTGTGTCACATGCTCTTATTCTGTTTTAGATTTGGAAATCATGTCATCGACATACACTTCAATTTCTTTGTGCATCATGTCGTGAAACAAAGTAGTCATAGCCCTTTGATAGGTTGCCCCAGCGTTCTTCAAACCGAATGGCATTACCTTGTAACAAAAGGTGCCCCATGGGGTGATGAATGAAGTTTTTTCCATATCTTCCGGCGCCATTTTGATTTGATTATAGCCCGAGAATCCATCCATGAAGGAGAATACTTTGAACTTTGTTGTATTGTCTACCAGCATGTCTATGTGCGGTAATGGGAAGTCATCCTTTGGACTTGCTTTGTTCAGATCCTTGTAGTCTACACACATTATGACTTTTCTGTCTTTTTTTTGGAACTGTCACTATGTTAGCTAGCCATTGAGGATATTCTGAGGTAGCAAGGAAACCTGCGTCAATTTATTTCTGCACTTCCTTCTTGATTTTGATAGCCATACCCGGGTGAGTTAGTCTCAGCCTTTGTTTCACCGGAGGACATTCTGTCTGTAGCGGTAAATGATGTTCCACGATGGTGGTATCCAACCCTGGCATGTCCTGATAGGACCAAGCAAATACATTTGGAAACTCTTTGATAAGTTTTATCAAGCTTTCTTTGACAGTCAGACTAAGCAGTGCTCCAATCTTAACTTATTTCTTTTCTTCCTCTGATCCCAAATTGGCCGTTTCCAACAACTCTTTATGAGGTTCAATGGACCTTTCCTCTTGCCTGAGTAGTCGGGAGATCTCCTCTAGAATTTTTGCATCCTCTTCTTCTTTAGCTTCAAATACCGGGAATTCAAAGTTGGGTGAAGGCATTGGATCGTATATTTCAATGGGATTTAAAACAAGCAATCTACATGACGTGATGATTCTTTTTTTAGCAAACACAGAGAGAATGCAAAAGTGTGTGCAGTGTATTTTCTGAAAAATGCTTATTATTATTTTGGGTTATTTTTTAGGATTACCATTTTCTGAAAAACGAAAAGTGAAAACAACAATGAATGCGGGAATTTAGAATAACATTATTTATTTATGATTTGTCGATTCTTGAAATACAACCATATAAAACAAAACTCTGTCGCTTTGGGAGAAACGAAGAGGGACACTGACAGAAAAGTGAGCCCTATAAAAACATTTGTTTCACCTGAGCAGGGTGAAAGGTTAAAACAAAGATGGCAATTACTTAAACTTATGGGAGACTTTCGGGACATCGACAGCAACTCATTGGTGAAGAACTCATCGGTGAATCACAAAGTCTGGTACCTTCTTTCTTGGTTTGTCCTAAAAAATGACGCTGATTTCTGGTGGAGTAGGATTGTTGGAGTTTTCCTCCCATGCAGAGTTATCATAAACGAACTCTTCTTTTGTATCTTCCCTAATGTTTTCACTCTCAAGAGGATCTCTCCATCCAGTTGGCTGGATGTCCTCGTACCTGATGCAAGAGCTTTCAGGAGCGATGTACTTGACCAAGAAGTCGTACTTGCCACTCGGTTGTCCTAAAGTGTCCCATACTTCTGTGGGGATAAAGGAGTCATCCTTCTCAATGACGTTGACCTCAGGAAAAGCATAGTTGATGAACTCTTGTCCTGTAATCTTTGCAGATTCATCATTGTGCTGGATATCTTTGGAATGTCCTGAGTAATGATCCCATGACTCAGTGGGGACGTGGGTATTCCATTCAATATTACTCAGCTGATAGGCATCGTTTAACTGACTTTTTTGCCTCAATTTTTATGGGTATGGCTTCTAGATAGGCAAGTCATCCAGGGGATCATAATAATCTTGGTCAAAGCTGTCTTTTATTAGATCATCTTCTAATGAGTTAGGTGGAGCACGACATCCCTCAGGATCACAATCTCCATAGATCATCCGAACGTTTGATCTTGGTATATATCTCGGGCCCTGCTTGGGAAAATAGAATGGCATGTGCATTTCTTCCTGAGACATATAACCGTTGTCGTTGAGATAAGATTTCCATTCCTCGTCCGTATCGGAGGAGTCACTCTTATTGATGGTGTGTACTTCTTGAGACACTGGGTTGAGGAAGCCTCCACTGTGGAAGAAGTCTTGAATGGGATGAAAACTTTCATCTTTAGTAGTCTGGGTATAGGCTGAGGAGAAACCAATACCTTTCTTTGTCTTGTTATCTGTAGGAATTACGAGCCGTCCCCATCCCTTTACGTTATTACTCTCGATCACTTTGAGAGCATCTTTGTATGAGGAAATCGACGTCCCTCTTTCTGATCGATTCTCATTGCTCACTGAGAGTGCTTGGAACTGGGTTCCAACAACCTCCTCGGGTTTCACACAGGAGAATGATGATAAATTGCTCACTATTAAGGCCTGCTCTCTGCATACTGTGACTAACTTGTCATTCTTGACGAACTTCAGCTTTTGGCGAAGTGTCAAAGTGACTGCCCCAGCCTCGTGTATCCAAGGTCTTCCTAATAAACAATTGTATGCTGCCCGGATATCCATGACCTGGAAAGTGACTTGGAAAGTGTGAGGACCGATGATTATGGGAAGATCAACTTCGCCGATAACTGTTTTTCTGGATCCGTCAAAGGCTTTGACGATGACCTCGCTGCCTCTCATCGGGGCTCCTTGAAATGATAGCCATATCAGAGTTGATTTTGGCATGACATTCAAAGACGATCCTATGTCTACCAGTATGATGGCTAGAGCATCGTCCTGGCCGTTGACTGTAATTTTAAGCGCCATATTGTGATTTTTGCCTTCTTTTGGCAGTTCTTCATCACTGAATCCTAAATTGTTGCAGGAAGTGATGTTGGAAATAATGTTGTCAAACTGTCTTACCGTCACATCTTGTTCTACGAAAGCTTGCTCCAAGACTTTCTGCAGAGCTTCCCTGTGAGCTTCGGAACTAAGCAGGAGAGATATCACAGAGATTCTAGATGGAGTTTACAACAGTTGGTCCACAATATTGTATTCGTTTTTTTGGATGAGCTTCAGCATCTCATCGTTGTTTTTTACCGGTTCTGGATTACCGGATTGTCTGACTTGTCGGTTTGGAACTTCCACTTGAGGTTCCTTTTCCTTGGTGGGTTCTCCAACTCCTTTGTTAAAGATCCGGCCGCTCCGTGTTACTCGACTGATGTCGGCAATGTTCACGACGGAGGGTAATGGAGTTTCCTTTCCATTTTCGATGGTTGTTGCACCGTACTTGTAAGGGATAGCCTTTTCCGATTTGTACGGCATTGGACCTGGCAAGTAGATAACCACAGGAGCTTTTTGGTTTCTCTGACCATTATAGGCAACCTCAATCAGTTCCTGGTTGGGAACTTTTCTACTATCAAGAGGGATTCTTGATTCATCGAGTAGAGGGATTATGGCGCAAACGTCTTTGGTCCTCCCATGATCGGAGATTATGACAACGTCTTTGCTTTTATCAGGGAGATAGTCTTGTATCACGTTGTTCGTCCCAGAACATGAACATGGTCGAACCTCTTGTAGCGCGTAATTTTTGTTGGTGACGCGATCACTTTATCGCGGGAATTGGGGTCTTCTTCTCAATGAAGAGGAGGGGGTGCTACTTTCTGATTTCTTATTTATCCCGTGAAACTGGAAGGGAAAGGGAAGCTATCTAAAATTAACCTTGCACGCAAATTTTTAACTGAACAAATGCTTAAAAAGATTCGGGGAGTTCGGGGTCAGGTTATATAATGGGGAGTTGTCAATTACCCATCCTATATGTGGTTATCCACAGGTTGTTAGTTTCAGGTTTCGCTTTGTACTTGATGGTGCTTATCCGTTAATGGATTGGGAAAGTTTCTTGGGAAATATGAGAGAAAGAGTGAGTTTTTGTTGATGTTCGGGTCTTCCGATGTTTTTGGTAAGGTACTAGACCTAAGTTTTGATTGATATGAAGGTACTGGACCTAAAGTTTTCTATTAGTATGGTCGCTAAGATTTCGCAATCTTATGCCTACGTATTCCCGTTTAAATGAAACAGGGAAATCAGAGCAATCGTAGTTCCTCCTATTCTAAGGGAGGAAAAAGATATTTGGGTGTCTTGTTCAAAGCCCAAGATTGAAGCTAAAAGGTTGAGTATTTTGTGTCTTGTTCAAAGCCCAAGATTGAAGCTAAAAGGTTTGACTGAGAGAGAATTTGTCATCTCTAAAGGGAGACATCTCGTCAGTTTATCACAACAGTTAGGTAAGTGTTTATAAAGGAGGGTTACTTTAATTGGGATATGAGAATCCAGCAATGCCATAATTTCCTTTATGACAGATTTGTCCTGAAGAAGAAAACTTTAACTCAGTGTTGAGCAATGCCATTTTTCCTTAGGAATCTTTCATGCTAAGAAAGGGACAGTGGCATGGTTGTAAATAATCCAGAGGCTTGCCGCTTACAGCAATTAGATGAAATGGAGGTTTGACCAGGATAAAAGATGGACGACAGTTTGGATATTTGAATCCACAAATGTGCCACTTACAGCAATTATCTGGGATTAGGTTTTGTTTTGATTTCTGTTTTGACAAGTGATAAACAGAGAAGTGACTTCCTACAGAGAGGTTTTTTATTTCCTCTGAGGGGATTTTGGTTTTCTTTGTGTGTGCCTTGATCAAAGCCCAAGGTTGAAGCTAAGAGGTTGATTGACTCCACTGGGGAAGTCCTTATACAAAGCCTAAGAGGAGGCTAGAAAAAGACTAACTCAACAAGAGAGTGTTTATCTATCTTGTACAACGCCCAAGATTGAGGCTAAAAGAGTTGACTCTTTTGGGGATATCATTATACAAAGCCTAAGAGGAGGCTAAAGGTTTGATTTTTCTGAGGAAAATGTTTTGTCTGTCTTGTACAAAGCCCAAGATTGAGGCTAAAAGGGGATTTTGACTCCGTTGGTGAGAGTTTGTATGTGTTTTGTACAAAGCCCAAGATTGAGGCGGGAAAGAAGACTGACTCTGTGGGAAAGAAATATTTATCTATCTTGTACAAAGCCCAAGATTGAGGCTAAAGTGAGACTTTACTAACTCAGCTGAGGTTATTTTAGGTGTCTTGTACAAAGCCCAAGATTGAGGCTGAAAAGATTTTGACTCTGCTGGAGAGTATTATTTGTCTTGTACAAAGCCCAAAATTGAGGCTGAAAGAGGATTGACTCTGCTTAGTAAATTTATATGGTGTCTTGTACAAAGCCCAAGATTGAGGCTGGAAAGGGTTTGACTCAACAAGAGAGTGCTTTTATCTATCTTGTACAAAGCCCAGGATTGTGGCTGAACAAGCTGGAGAAATCATTATACAAAGCCTAAGAGGAGGCTAACTTCTACTAGGGGAAATCTTTATACCAAGCCTAAGAAGAGGCTGGAAAAGATTATCTCAACAAGAGAATGGTTTTATCTGTCTTGTATAAAACCCAAGATTAAGGCTAAAAGGGTTGACTCAACAAGAGAGTGCTGAAAGGTGAGACTCAACAAGAGAGTCGAAAGGTGATTGACTCAACAAGAGAGTCTGAAAAGGTGATTGACTCAACAAGAGAGTCTAAAAGGGTTAGCTCTGCTGGGGAGAAAATCTTTGTACAAAGCCCAAAAGGAGGCTGACTATGCTGAGGAAATAAAAGATCATTATACAAAGCCTAAGAGGAGGCTATCTTCTGCTGGGGATTATTGAGATCCCGAGGCAGGTCTAAATGGGGAATCAACTCTTGCTGAGGATTACAGAAGAGTTGAGGTATTAGAGACCTTGAGGTTCTGATTTGGGATAGTGTTATACTGATGATAAACTGACCCTGGCTAGGGATTTTTAGGAGAGAGACTGGGTTTTAGAACCCCTGGGCTTTAACTCTGTTGGAGATTGATCCAGAATGACCGGGGTTTCTCCTATGTTTGTGAGGTGCTTGATAATGTCTTTGAGACTCAAGAGGGGATTAGATTGTCCAAGTCTACTGGTATGGAAGAGTTTATCTTTGTATGATGCCCAAGAGGAGGCAGGTGTTTTAAGGGATGAGAATCAACCCTCAATTGGTCTGAGATTTGACATTGGAAAGACTGCTCTAGCAAAGGATGACTAAGTTCTATCTTATACCTTTTAAGAGGTCGTCGGGTCCTTGTATTAAGCCCGAGAGAAGGCATGAGAACTTCTAAGAAGCCGGAGGGTCCTTGTACAAAGCCCAAGAGGAGGCGGAGATGCTTTTAGGAAGCCCGTGGGTCCAAACTTAAGAAGATTTCAAGAAAAGTTTCACCGAGAATAATCTTTTCTTTAGTGAACAGTTCTAGGGTTTGAAGAAATTCAAGAGAAGTTTCACCGGGAATTGATCCTCTCCGGGGAAACTGAATTTCTTTAACAAGTTCTAATAGTGACAGTCTGAGAAAAGGTTCACTGATAATACTGCCTTTCTCTTTGTTCCATATTGTTTAAGCCCAAGAGAAGGCAAGACTGTATCTAGAAATCCTATGGGGATCTAGTTTTAACTGTATCAAAGAGTGACCAACTGGCTTTACCTAGGTCTAGACCTAGTTGCCGGGGAAAACTCTAAATAAATATACTAGTATATATACAGTTGATATATGACAAGTATTTAAAAGCGTATGAAAGAAGGACTTACAGAGGAGCAGCTTCCCACAATACAGATGTATATATATAAAAGCATGTAAAGTAAAGCTAGTAAAAACTAACAGGTGAGCAAGCTTCCATGCTGTATTGTTAGTTGTTAAAAGAAATTAAAGAAAGTTTTGATAACAACTGCATATTTGAACCTAAATCAAAAGAGAAGTTGTTTTTGAAAAGATTGTTGGGGCTTATACTCAAGGAGAGGCCCAGATGAAAAACAGTAATTTTACTATTGTTTGTAAGCTGCATTGGGACTTATACAATGCCTGAGGCCCAAAAATTGTTTATGTACAAAGGGGTTGGGTCTTACACTCTATTAGAGGCCCAAAGATTATTTTTGTACAAGTGATGTGATCGCGACTTTATGAGTCGAATGGGGGTTACTGCAAGTATACAGTTGTATCGCGTGGTTTTAAAAGATTATCGGTCCCACAGAGACTAGAAATCGAACACACCGTTATCTATCGTTACTATGTTTATCTAAGGCTAATCAGAATTTGGGTTTTTTAGTTCAAACGAGAAATTAAAGGAAAATTAAAATTTGGGAATACTAGTTATGAATAAGTTATCGCTATATAATTCGGTAACCTACGTAGAATTAATTAAACCTAAGCCTATAGAGATTTATCACCCTATTCATCTGTAGGAAAAATCGGTTTAAAATCCCTCAACTCACACTCCCGTGGTTCTTGCTTCGGACTATACTTCTAAGTCAATACGTCTGCTCTCGCTAGCCCGTATGAGGTTAAAAATACTTTTTGAAAACTAATTAAACCGAATTAACTTTAAAGCGCTTCCGCTGTTTTTAAAACTAATGCTCGATTTCAGCTATCCGGGTAAAGCCTCACACTCCCGTGGTCTCGACTTTAACCTATGTTACCTTTTTTACTCTCGTAATAAAAGTTGGGTTTTATATTAAGAAATCGAAGCCAGAAGAAGGATTGATTATTGATTTTAGCTTAGAGAAAATTAATTCATTTTAGTTACTTCATTACATACCGATAATATCGGTTTAGCTCGACATAATTAGGAAATTAAACACAAAGGCAAGGAAATAAATAAACACAGACATAACTAAGAAAGAAATAAACAATGCTTGAATTAAATAACGGAAACCTGGAATTCAGTAATAACAGCAACAACAATCCCTCCACAAGCCGGTAGGTTCTTGCTTGAATGTAATAAATTGCCAAGGTTGAAGGTAATGAAACAAAGAACTAAAACTAAGTTGTAATAGTTTCTCAGTGTGAGAAACTATCACTTTTGTTTGGAAATGGTTAACAAGGAAATGGAAATGCAAAGTAAAAGAATTGAAATAAACTAAAGCTCTGAAAACAAATTGGCAGCAAGACGGTACACTTTGAAAGCAAAATTGGCCACCCTTTGTTCTTCGTAAATGCTTGTATTTATAGGCTCAGCTGAGGTAGCAGTTGGAGAGAATTCAGCCACTTACACTGACGGTTACTCCACTTGGACCTAGTAATCTTCGGAGGATATGGCATCGTGTGAAAACTGCTTTCTCTGAAAATTCGTAGACACGTTTCTGCTTCAGTGAGTGAATTTGAGCGCATGACGATCGTGATATAGTGTGACGGTCGTGATACATTTTGAGGCTGCCACGGTCGTGGCATATCCATGACGATCGTGATATCAGTAAAAATGGATTTCTTCAATTTTTTCTTCTCTTTTCTGCTCTTTTCTTGCACATTTTGGTTCTTTTCCACACTTAGCATACTCTGACTTGTGAAATGTGATTACCTGCAAAAACACTTAAATAATCTCGAGAAAATCGGATATTAGACGAAAAACGGAATAAGAAACTAACATAAATCGAAGTAAAAATATGATATAAATTCCTGTTATCAAACTCTCCCACACTTGAATATTTGCTTGTCCTCAAGCAATTAATCTATTAAAACGGACAAACTGTATCAAATGCACATACCTGGCATACCAATGGTGTTGAAAAAGAGTTTCTTGTTAGTTAGACGGGTACTAGTGTAAAACACTAAGGATACAATAACGACACAAAGCAACAAGCTTGTCATAGACCTCTCTTTTGTACAATCCAGTCCAAATCATTATATTATAGTTCAACCATAAGTTTTCGTATCTATTTTACCCGGTTTCATTCTGACGCAATCACATTAAGCCCTTTGCCTTATTCACACACGTAGTGGAGTAACCGGTTAGTGACTTTGATCCCATTTTCTCACACGGGGCCTGATACACAAATGTGGTAACCCTTTATACATCCCATTCGTAGATTGTGGGGGATCGAACAGTAGTTCACCCTACCAAGTTCAGAATCAGGTACCTCTGAACCAATCAACAACAGATTTTCTTTCTTTTTCTTGCACATTTTCACAACTGTGAGAGTTGTTGCATAATCTATTTATTTTTTTTCTCGACATATAGATAAGAAAGATTTTTTTTCTTTTTTTTCTTGATTGGGCATCAAACACTTATATTCATCGGTTCCCCACGTGGTTTGTGATATAGACGGTGCTGATTGCTAATATAAACTACTAAGGGTTACTTTAGGACTGAACTCAAGGTATCGTATAATAAGTGTCGAAACTGATATCGCATACGCAAGAGGTCTAAGGTATCAAAACGGTATCGATCTTGTTAGCACTTTCCCAGCTTCCTAACATAGTTTAAAGCTTGGTATGTCCCAGATGAGCATTAATCGCAAAACTTTTCGTTATGGCAGAATAAAGTGAGGAAATCGGATTACTGAACGAAAATATTCATATATTACTTTGATAAGGAAAAAGAAAGTACAAGAAAGGGAAATAAACGGAAATAAATCTAACTCTCCCACACTATATCGGACATTGTCCTCAATGTTGCGATATAAAGGGGAATAAAAAGAAAAACTAAAAAGAGAAACAAAATACAAAAACAAAATAAAATCAAGGTGGACCACGTCCTCTGCCTCTAGAGCGCCCTCTTCCATGCTGCGCTACGTGATCAGGAATGCCCACGTGATGGATGTACTCATGTAAGCCCTGCACTCGCACTGTCAATGCACTCATCTCTTCGATGACACCGTAAAGCCTTTGACCTTGGTCAACTTGCCCTTGCTAGATTTGACGCATAAGTGTCATCATTTCATTCTGTTGCTGGATTTGTTGCCATATAGCCCTCAGGATTTCATCATTAGTAACTGGGTCTTGGTCAGGGCGGCGACGACGTCTGGAGGTCGAAGGGGCATCATTGGCCGGCGGTGGTTGGTTTTCAGGGGCGTTATCCATTTCTTGCTCCATCTCATCAACAGGTCCCTGTGCTTGATCATCTGGAGCAGGCGCATTTTGCTCAGGAGCATTAAGATCAAAAAGCCAATTAGCCATATTCTGAGGGTCAATGCGACTCCTGCAAGGCATGATGATACTTCTTATGGTTTTGGCGCGGACCATAGGATGGTATTTTCCATCTCGTCGTAACTTGATGAGCTGAGAGTTTCTGCAATAATCTATATCAAGGAACACTGGAGGCAAGGAGGGTAGTCTAGCAAGGTCGTTTTCCAAATTCAAACTGAGTGCAATAGAGGTGACAATCCCTCCAAAGTAGAAGGGTTTGGAGCCTCTAGCACAGTTTGACTGTATGTGTGCTAGTAAAAATGGTGCGACATTGATTAGCTCCGGATGAAAAATACAATGAAGGAAAAACAACTCTTTAGAATTCACCTTATGGTTACTATCTCGTGCAAAGATGGTGCTTCCAAGTACGCGGTGGACGTATCTGACGGCTGGGTTGTGGATGAATGTTGCGTTAGGGCTATCCCAGCTGTCGACTACTGTTCCCATTAACTGATTCCATAGTTGGAACGCTGCTTGATAGAAAGTCTCCTGTGGTACTCGGTGATGGACATTCTCGCCATGTTTGAAACCAAGCATTCCGGCAAGACGATCTTGTTCGATTGAGTACTCTTTGCCAAACATGCGGAACTTTGTGACTCCGGATAATTGGTTCGTTTCGCCCGGAGGGGTTATGTAGGTAAAGGAACTGAGGAACTCTAAAGTGAGGTCTTCGTCAGTGGGACGGCTCTGAGTACAAAGCTGCCAAAGACCGGCATTCTGTAACATCCATTGAACTCCCTCAAGCATTCCGAGTTCTTCTAAGCATGCAATGTCGACATAGCGGGTCGGTTGAACGGAACGACGGTAGAAATCGATATACCGAGCTCTTTGGCGTTCTCCCGCCTCTCCATCTCGGAAGTTTAATGTAGATAAATCTGGAATTTCACGTGCCATTGTTGGGTTAAAGAGGATTTTGGAAAGAAAGTAGGTTATGTAATGTGAGGGTTTGTGAAAAAGAATTGTGTACGGTGTGATTATATAGTGTAATGGGAACTTGAATGGTTATGGAAATGATTAATGTGGTTCAAATGATAATGGGACGGTTGGGGTTTGAATGAGAGAAAGAAGAGGGAACGAGTGAAACAATTCTGTTTTAACGCAGAATCTGTTTCAAACCCGCGTGACGGTCGTCACGGGGTCGTCACGATCGTGACGTCCACAAAATCTGGGTGGTGAATTTGTTTTATGACAGACACGATTCCAAACACATTAATTCAATAACAGGTTATAAGAAGCACATGGAAATAGCAGTATATTGCATACAAAGAGATAAGTAACATTATAACACTAATTAATATAGAATTAAAAGAATAGGAATGGAAATTGAAATCACAAAGATTTAATAGCAGCAGCAAATGAAATTATTATTTAAAACCAGAAAGGTGCTAGTTAAACTACTAGCACTGTGTGAAAACTGTATGAAATCAAATTATTCCCAACATGAAAAAATGAAAACTGAAATAATGTAAAATTATTCTAAAGTAAAATGCATAAAAAGTCTTGAAAATAAGGTGCTTCATAAATCTAGCCAAGGCGTTTCTTCAAAGATGCGATGGCTTGATTTAAATGATCAAATTGTTCCATGGTCAGGTCCATAAGTCCAACAATATTTTGACGCACAGTGTTAAGCTCATCCTTTACTGAAGTGATTTCTTTATGGTATTCATCCATAGTCTTTAAAATAGAATTCAGATTAGAAGCATAATTAGTGGCATCAGCTTTAGGAATGTCAATGTTCTCTTGGAAATCCATATAGTCAAGATCATGGTAATGAGGGGGTGTTTTTGGGTCGATCTCAGGTTCAGGAAAGGTTTCTTCTGGTTCAGGCACGGGTTCATCAAGGTTATACAGCCAGTTATGTTGATCGTGCACACTTGTGCATTCATGATTTGGAAGTGTAAAGTGTGGTACGACAACATTGTTAATTAAAAGCTGGAAATGGTTCGGACCTTGGTCCCTAATCATAGCCCTATTGAAGCAAAAGGTGATATTCATGGGTCTAAATTCTCCAAAGGGGTTAATCTTAGAAAGTCGGGTTCTGAATCCCATGGCATCAGCTATCTTAGTAACCAGGCTACCTATCAAAATTGGACTGTTATCATTATTAATAATTTTACAAAAGTTATTCAGCATAAAAGTAAGTCCATTTACCTCTCTAGACTGAGAAGCACAAAACATAATAAAAAGCTCGTCCCTCGAAACAGTGTTATCATTTTCAGGTTTACCAAATAAGGTATAGGCCAGGATCATATGAAAGTAACGGAAAGCGGGGTTATGTATCTCTGTTGAAAGCATAGGGTCCATGTCAAAATCAGGTTTCCCTGAAATTCTACCCCAAAAATCACTCATCTCTCCAACCAACTCTAAGTCCTCTTGAACCACAGAGAAAACATAAAGAACTCAGGAATTCTAAAGTCAGCCTACGGTAGCACTTATGTTTCTTATTGGCAAAACCCTCCCAACCTAACTGGCTAAACAGAAAGTCTATGCTCTCACCTACACCTAAGGCGGTCATGGTGGGTCTGTGGGCGAATTTTGTCAAGGCAAAAGGTCTAAGAGACAAAGCCTCATAGCGATGCCACTGTGCTCCATCTCTGTATTCTACTGGCATGTTATCCTCGTTTGCCATTAGTTAGTACTTTTTGCAAAAATGAAAGCAGATGAGGAGAACAGAGAGAGTAGAAAGACTTTATAATCCTGTAGTTTTTTCAATTTTTAAGATCAACACAATATTCTCAAATTAAATTTAAAATGATGTAAATGAAACTGAAAATTTGCAAAATAAAAACAAAACATAGAAAGCATAAAGAAATAACAAATATAATGCAAAAAAACAAAAATCATGGGTTGCCTCCCATTAAGCGCTGTTTTTAACGTTGAAAGCCTGACGAATTCAATTGGATGCTTAGTTAGGAGGTTCGGTGGGCAACTCTAAAAGTCTTAGGCAGTTCAAATAATCTCTATTTTCAATGCTGTGATAGTGTTTTAGACGTTGTCCATTGACTAAAAATGGATTACTATTCCTCCCCTTTATTTCTACCGCTCCACTTTGTAGAATTTTTGTAATCTCGAAAGGACCGGACCATCTAGACCTTAATTTCCCAGGAAAGAGTTTTAATCTTGAGTTAAATAGGAGTACAACGTCTCCTACACTAAATTCTTTTCTAGATAAGCGCTTATCGTGCCATCTTTTAGTTCGTTCTTTATATATCTTAGCATTCTCGTAAGCGTCTAATCTTAACTCTTCTAGTTCATGCAGATCTAGGATACGTTTTTCACCTGCGGAATCATACCTTAAGTTCAATGTTTTAATAGGCCAATAGGCTTTATGTTCTAATTCCACTGGTAGATGGCAAGATTTACCATAGACAAGCTTGAAAGGTGTAGTTCCGATTGGTGTTTTGTAGGCCGTCCTATATGCCCATAAAGCTTCGTTGAGTTTTGATGACTAGTCTTTCCTAGAGGTGGCTACGGTCTTTTCTAGAATTTTTTTTATTTCTCGGTTTGAGACCTCAACCTGTCCACTTGTTTGTAGGTGATATGTTGTTGCTACGTGGTGTCTTACTCCATACTTCGATAGTAATTTGTCAAATATTTTTGATATGAAATGAGAACCACCGTCACTTATGACAAGTCTCGGCACACCAAATCTGGGAAAGATTGTGTTTTTAAAGAGCTTTATGACTACTCGTGCGTCATATGTAGGAGAAGCTATTGCCTCAATCCATTTTGAAACATAATCGACTGCTACGAGTATATATTTATTTCCAAAGGATGATGGAAAGGGTCCCATAAAGTCAATCCCCCATACATCAAAGACTTCTACTTCTAATATATTCTTTTGAGGCATCTCATCGCGTCTTGATATGTTACCAGTGCGTTGGCACCGGTCGAAGTTTAGTATTGCGATGTGGACATCCTTCCAAAGGTTGGGCCAGAATAGGCCGGATTGCAAGATCTTAGCACATGTCTTTGAGGTACTAGCATGTCCTCCATAAGGAGCAGAATGACATTGAGAGATGATGTTTTCTATTTCTTCTTCTGGGACGCAACGACGGAAGATACCGTCGGCTCCTCTCTTAAACAGCAAAGGTTCATCCCAATAATAATGTTTTAGATCATGAAAGAATTTTTTCTTTTGTTGATAAGATAAGTCAGGTGGAAGTACTCCAGCTGCTAAGTAGTTGACTATGTCAGCATACCATGGTAGGGTTGTGTGCATGTTAATTTCTTCCACGACTTCTTCCATCTTTGGGTCATTCAATCATAGAGTAGACATATCACTTTCTAGTTGGGCTATGAGCCGTTCATATGGGAATTCCTCATTAATGGGTACTGGCTCTGGTTTAATGCCTTCTAATCTGGATAAGTGGTCTGCTACTACGTTTTCGGTTCCTTTCTTATCTTTGATCTCTAAATTGAATTCTTGTAGAAGTAGGATCCACCTTAGCAATCTAGGTTTTGCATCCTTCTTGTTAAGTAAATATCTAATAGCTGCGTGATCTGTATAAATGATGATCTTAGCTCTCACTAGGTAGGAACGGAAGTTGTCAAGGGCAAAGATCACGGCTAAAAGTTCTTTTTCTGTGGTAGCGTAGTTCAATTGGGCGGAATCTAGGGTTCTACTTGCATAGTAAATGGCATGAAGTTGTCTATCCCTCCTCTGTCCTAAAATTGCATCTCCCGCATAATCACTTGCATCACACATGATTTCGAAAGGTAATCTCCAATCTGGTGGTTGCATGATGGGTGCGGTAATAAGAGCTATTTTTAGCTGTTCAAACGCTTTTAGGCATTTCTCATCAAAGACAAATTCAACGTCTTTCATTAATAGACCGGTAAGAGGTTTAGTGATTTTTGAGAAATCCTTTATGAATCGTCGGTAGAAACCGGCGTGTCCTAAGAAACTTCATATTTCTCGTACGGTTTTCGGAGGTTGAAGATCTTTTATAATTTCTATCTTGGCTTTATCAACTTCAATTCCTCTATCAGACACGACGTGTCCAAGTACAATTCCTTCATTTACCATAAAATGGCATTTCTCCCAATTTAATACGAGATTAGCTTTTACGCATCTTTCCAATACCATTTCTAGGTTCGATAGACATCCTTCGAAGCTCTGCCCACATACGGAAAAGTCATCCATAAACACTTTCATAATGTCATCTATAAAATCAGCAAAGATTGACATCATGCATCTTTGGAATGTGGCAGGTGCGTTACATAGTCCAAACGGCATTCGCCGATAAGCAAATGTACCATAGGGACATGTGAAGGTCGTCTTTTCTTGGTCATCAGGATGAATAAGAATTTGAAAGAATCCTGAGTAACCGTCTAAATAGCAGAAGTATGAGTGTTTAGCCAATCTTTCCAACATTTGGTCAATGAAAGGCAATGAGAAATGGTCTTTACGAGTGGCTTTATTTAATTTTCTATAGTCGATGCACATTCTACTTCCAGTTACAACCCTTTTTGTTATAGATTCACCTTTTTCGTTCTTAACAACTGTAACACCTCCCTTCTTTGGAACGACATGTACTGGGGCTAACCCATTTACTGTCTGATATCGGGTATATGATTCCTGCTTCTAAGATTTTTTTCACTTCGTCCTTGACTACAGTGCTCAAGATCGGGTTAATCCTTCTCTGATGTTCCCTAGAGGATTTACAGTCTTCCTCCAGCATAATGCGGTGCATACAATTAGAAGGGCTTATTCCTTTAAGGTCAGCGATGTTATAGCCTAACGCAGTTGGGTACTTCCTTAAGACATCTAATAGTTTATTCGTTTCGGTCTGTCCTAAGTCTGCGTTGACTATTACAGGTCGTTCGAGAGCTTCGTCTAGGAATTCATACCTTAAATTTTTGGGTAATATTTTCAGTTCTAGGGCTGGGTTCTTTGGGCAAGGTAGATGATCTGGTGTAAGTGCTAAGCATTCGCTTAGGCTATCGTCTTGATAAGATTCACGCCAGTTATCATCTTCGAAAATCAGAGGCGTAGGAATTTTTAGAATATCTGAATATATGGTCTGTTCCATCTCGATTTCTCTTACGCACTCATCTATGACATCTAGTAAATAACATGTGTCGTCTATGGCTAGAGCTTGTAAGAATTATGTCAAGATAAATTCAACTTTCTCTTCACCAACTTCAAAAGTTAGCCTGCATTTCTTTACATCTATAATTGCTCCAGCAGTAGCTAGGAATGGCCTTCCTAATATGATAGGAGTAGTAGAGTCTTCTGTAATATCCATGATTATGAAATCAGTAGGGATATAGAATTGTCCTATACGAACTGGAACATTCTTTAGTATACCAACTGGGTATTTAACAGAGCGGTCAGCTAATTGCACAGACATCTTAGTTGGTCTTAATTCTCCCATATCAAGCTTCTTGCAAATGGATAAGGGCATAACACTAATACTGGCTCCTAAGTCGCATAGAGCTTTGTCTATGACGAACTTCCCAATTACACAAGGTATTGAGAAACTACCTGGGTCTTTTAGCTTAAGAGGCATTTTGTTTTGAATTATTGCGCTACACTTAGCAGTAAGCGTAACTGTTTCGTTTTCCTCAATTTTTTTCTTATTGGATAGGATTTCTTTTAGGAACTTAGCATACGAGGGCATCTTGGTGATGGCTTCTGTAAAGGGTAACGTGATGTTTAATTGTTTCAGAAGTTCAAGAAATTTCTTAAATTTCCCTGCAGTTTTAGAAATTTTTAATCTTTGAGGATACGGAATAGGTGGCTTATAAGGTGGCGGAGGCACATAAGGTTTTTCTTTGTTTACATCCTCTTGGTCATTATCTTCCTTTTCCTTGGGTTCACTCTCCTTCTCAGTTGTTTGGTCGTTAGCAGACTTTTGGTACATGGCTGGATTTTGAAGTCTTGGGTCAATGGGTCCATCTAATTCTTTTCCACTTCTCAGTATAACAGCGTTTGCATGTCCTTTAGGATTAGGTTGTGGTTGTCTAGGAAATGTTCCGGCAGGAGCAGCAGTAGGTGCTTGTTGTTGAGCCACTTGGGAGATTTGTGTTTCAAGCATTTCGTTGTGAGTGGCCAAAGCATCTACTTTGTTTGCTAACTGCTTAATCTGTTCGCTAGTGTGTATGTTTTGATTTAGGAACTCTTTGTTTGTCTGGGTCTGGGTAGCTATGAAGTTTTCTATCATCAGTTCAAGGTTAGACTTCCTAGGAACATTTGGAGCAACTGTTGCAGCCTTTTGATAACCTGGTGGTGCAGCAGGTGCTTGACCAGGTGCATACAGTGCATTGTTGTTTTTGTAAGAGAAGTTGGGGTGATTCTTCCAACCAGGATTGTAGGTATTTGCATAAGGGTTTGCTTGAGCATAATTCACTTGATCTGTAGAGGCTCCTGCTAAAACTTGGCATTCAGGGGCAGCGTGTCCAGCTGTTCCGTGGTCTCGACTTTAACCTATGTTACCTTTTTTACTCTCGTAATAAAAGTTGGGTTTTATATTAAGAAATCGAAGCCAGAAGAAGGATTGATTATTAATTTTAGCTTAGAGAAAATTAATTCATTTTAGTTACTTCATTACATACCGATAATATCGGTTTAGCTCGACATAATTAGGAAATTAAACGCAAAGGCAAGGAAATAAATAAACACAGACATAACTAAGAAAGAAATAAACAATGCTTGAATTAAATAATGGAAACCTGGAATTCAGTAATAACAGCAACAACAATCCCTCCACAAGCCGGTAGGTTCTTGCTTGAATGTAATAAATTGCCAAGGTTGAAGGTAATGAAACAAAGAACTAAAACTAAGTTGTAATAGTTTCTCAGTGTGAGAACCTATCACTTTTGTTCGGAAATGGTTAACAAGGAAATGGAAATGCAAAGTAAAAGAATTGAAATAAACTAAAGCTCTGAAAACAAATTGGCAGCAAGACGGTACACTTTGAAAGCAAAATTGGCCACCCTTTGTTCTTCCTAAATGCTTGTATTTATAGGCTCAGCTGAGGTAGCAGTTGGAGAGAATTCAGCCACTTACACTGACGGTTACTCCACTTGGACCTAGTAATCTTCGGAGGATATGGCATCGTGTGAAAACTGCTTTCTCTGAAAATTCATAGACACGTTTCTCCTTTAGTGAGTGAATTTGAGCGCATGACGATCGTGATATAGTGTGACGGTCGTGATACATTTTGAGGCTGCCACGGTCGTGGCATATCCATGACGATCGTGATATCAGCAAAAATGGATTTCTTCAATTTTTCTTCTCTTTTCTGCTCTTTTCTTGCACATTTTGGTTCTTTTCCACACTTAGCATACTTTGACTTGTGAAATGTGATTACCTGCAAAAACACTTAAATAATCTCGAGAAAATAGGATATTAGACGAAAAACAGAATAAGAAACTAACATAAATCGAAGTAAAAATATGATATAAATTCGTGTTATCATGATGGGGCTTACAACTCAAGGAGAGGCCCATGGCTAAACAGTGATCACACCGTTATTTTGAAAATGGTACTGGGACTTATACAATGATTGAGGCCCAAAATTATTTTATGTACAATAGATGGTTGGATCTTACACTCTATTAGAGGCCCAAAAGGTGTTTTAAGAAAAAAGAAATGGGACTTATAGCTCAAGGAGAGGCCCAAGTGATTTGATTTTGAACTAGCGATCGCGCCGAGGTTTTTGAAAATGTGTTGGGACTTATACAATGTCTGAGGCCCAAAAATGGTTTTGGTTAAGAAAGGGATTAGGTCTTACACTCTATTAGAGGCCCATGAGTGTTTTGAAATATTTGATAAGGATCAAAATCAAAGAAACCCTAATTTTCACTTTCTTTTAAAAGTAATTGTTTAAATAAAATAAATGAAAATGATAAAAATACCAAATAAGTTTAAATAAACTACTTGTGATTTTTGGTTAAGGTTTGAAAAATGAGGTTTTAATCACAAGATGATTTAAAACTTATTTGGTTTTGATTTTCAAGATAAAAATTCACTTTTAAAATGTTTAAAAACAATAAAAAATGAATTTATTCACAAAAATACCAACTATATTAAATAAATAATATAAATATGATTTTTTTGTAGAATAAAATACTTTAATATTTTTGTGATTTTTCAGAAAAAGAATCAATAAAAAATGATTAAAATTGAAAGAGAAATTAATTTTCCAAATCATTAAAAATAATATGAAAAATAAAAAAAAAATGGAACAAGTGATAAAAAAGAGGTATGGGGCTAGGGGGATTCGAACCCCAGACCTCTCGCTCGCTCAATACACACAAACCAGTTGATCAACCAGTGGGGCGCAATGCCAATTCATTTAATACATGACAAACAATAAATATATAACAAAATTGGTTGGATTTCTGAAACATGGCGCCATGGCCATCTTCAATCTCAAGCTCAGATACGTGAAGCCTCTTATCTCACTCGTCTCTCAACTATTTCACATGATCCAGATATGAAAATCGTGCGTTTTCATATGAGGAACACAATGGCAATACCCAATTTTATTTAAATCAAGTGAATCAAAATATAATCTGATAAAACCTGAAGAACCCTAAAATTGGCATGAACTCAATGAAATCATATACACGAATTGTAAACAATAATTGATTGAGGGTAAATGATCTACAAACATCCAGAAACACAATGGTAACAAGAAAACATCTTTATGATGCATGATTCATTGAGTTTGAGAGTTCAAGTTTTACCTCTGCAAGTGAGAATCGAATTCTGGTTTGGAGGTGTTACAGATGAGTTCCAATGATTTGGACAGCTTCCTTGTAGCTCAAAGGATGTGTTTGAGTGCTTAGGTTGATTGGAAAACCTCTGAATTGATCAGCCTGATTCCTTCTGCAGTAAGTCATGAGTCTTGTGTAATTGGGTGGCCATTTGGTGATTTTGATGTTACAGATGTTATGTAAGAGTTTGGATCACCTCTATATGTTATATGTGAGGTGTGTGAACCATTGGTTTGGTTGGAATCACTCTCAAATGCAAAACCTGATAGTGACTTGCAAGATAAGGTATTTTTGGAGTGAAAGTGGTGATTTTGAGAAAGGCATCTGTTTAGGACCTTTGGTGTACTCAAACTAATCACAATTGAGGCCTATTTATAGTGTGTCAAGTTTGTTTTACAAGCAACAGTGTGTGGCAACTGTAGCAGGCCTTTCGCTAATGTGGATCAAATGGAATCTCAAGTCTCCTCTAGGCATTGACTTGAGATTAGAGCACAGGCCTATGGTTCTCTGTTGTATGATCTTATCTTGACTAATTTGGTTGATCATGGACTGATACATGCCAGCTCTATGCATCCATTGAATGTCTCAAAACAAAATTGGAGTCTTGAGGCATCTTTAGCTTTTAGGGATGGCACATCTATATGTAGTTCCAAAGACTTGGAAGGCTTATGGATCAGTGTTTGTTCCTCCTTGGTCTCCCCCTGTGGTGTGCAGATGGATAAACATGTCTTGATGACTCATAATATGCAAATTCGACCAAATGCACAATTCTGACTTAGTGAAAAATCAGATTTTGGAGCTAACTTCCCATGGATGTATCTCTCAGCTCAAAATGAATTAGAGAGACTTCTTGTACTTTTTGAAAATCTTGAATGATGTACTAAAACAATGAAGTTTGAATATTTTATTGATTCATCTTGGATCAATGTGAAAAATACCTTGGAATTTTGATGTTTCATCCTGAAATTACAAGGCAGAATTTTCACTAAGTGTTTTTTGACATATTTTAATTTTTCACCACTTTAATCCACCACTAACTGAAAATCCATGAAGAATTGGAACTTGATGTAGTTGAAGCTTTTTTAGAGTGTAGCAAGACCTACAAATCCAGCTTTGGATCACCCAAAATGGTTGCTTGGATCCCAAGTTATGGTCCTTGGTAGTTGGTACCCTAGCCACTTTGTTTCATAACTTAGAAAAATTCTAAGTTTTTTTTATGGTTACCCCTTTAGCAAGTTAACTCACTTTCTTTGATTTTTCTTGAGAATGATGATTCAAATCACATATTAACATTGTTTTAGGGTTAAGGAACCTTGGTTGACCAAAAATCCAAAAAGTCAAACTTGGACTTTTGTATAGTTGACTTTTTCATCAGATGAAATTTTGACTTTGTGGTCCTTTTGTGAAATCAATCCTTGGGTTCAATTAAACTTCATGGATGGCCTCCAAGGGTATTTAGGAATGTCTTGGACCCCTCCCCAAGGTTTGAGATCAAGGGTAGGCCAACAGTCAAGGATAGGGTTGATTTTTCCATCAGAAACCCTAATTTGTGATCAGACGATTTTGAGCTCTTGTGGCTTATGACTTGAGCTCTTTGAGTCAATCAAATATTGTAAAAATGTCATTATGATGTATATGAGGTCTTTGAATTTCATTTTGGAGCCTCAAGTCATGCCTTACTTCACAAGTTAACTCAAAAGTTGAATTAGGTCAAAACCCTAATTCCTGATTTTTTTATAGATGGTCTTTCAAGGTGATTTTGCCATTGTGGATGGGATATTGAGATTAATTTGAGCTTATTGGACCAAATATTAGGGTAATGGCTCATGCCAAGATGGAAGTTTTCATCTGGAGGCTTTGGTCGACCAAAACCCTATTTTGGTGACACTGGCGATCTTGAGGCTTGATCCACTTGGAATGCTGCAACCTTGTGCTTGATTCTTGATGTGGGAGTCCTCTCGATCCTTTGTGGATGTTTGAGAGGCTAGACAAGTTGAAGATCATGTCATTTCTTGATTGATCTTTTTTCTAAATGCTCTAAGAGGGGTTAAAACCCTAATCTTTGATTGTATTGAATGCTCAACCGTCTTTGAGGAGATTGATGAGGCATGATGGTTCATCCATATTGTGATGATGATTTGCACAATGATGGGAAATATTGGTTGTAAAAATTTGGGGTCAGATGCCCCTATTTAATCTTCTTGGACTCGAAGGTGTGAATGGCGAAGGTATTCGGGCATTCGAGGTGCAAGAGGATTAAATATCAGAATACCTGAAATTTTGATGGTGGTTATGAATGACTGCTTGCTCATCCATCTTCTTTTGCTAAACAATGACGCTTAGAAAAGGTAAAAACTTCCCCTCGATCCTGGTTTTTAGCCACGAAATTGGTCTAAGTTTCTGAAATAAACTTCCCCTCGATCCTGGTCTTTAGCCAAGGAACTGGTCTTAGTTTCTTTCGTCCATAAACTTCCCCTCGATCCTGGTCTTTAGCCACGGAACTGGTCCCAGTTTCTGAAATAAACTTCCCCTCGATCCTGGTCTTCAGCCAGGGAACTGGTCTCAGTTTCTTTTGTCAATAAACTTTCTTGACAATGGACGCTATTTGTAGCGGCTTTCCTCAAACTTCTCGCCGAATTTTCCCGGGGAGATGTCATTTGACGGAAACAGTTTTGTTGTCAGACTTGCTGGGAAACCCATTCATCTGAGCTGTAGAGGTGTATAAACTTCTCTGTTGAAGACGCCATTTGTTGACTCTACTGGGGAAAACGAGTCTCTTGAGAGACTGTTTCCTGCTTGGGGATATTATATCATACTTTTCCTCGAGACCTTCTCGGAGAAATGCCATGTGATGTAATCCAATTTTGAGGTGCTGATGACTTCATTATCATTGACTTTCTTGGAGATAAAAATCAATATGTTGCTGAGAGTCTTTGGTGATGAGGCTTTCTCTGAATGGAGAAGAGTGACGTTTGCCGGTTGTCTTCTTGCCTTTCAGAGGTTCAAGTTATCAAAGTGGTCGGGGACCGTCTCCAATCCAGAAATAAACTGGGGGGAAATTGTTCAGACACAACATTTCTTGATGAGGAAAGAACTGACAACTAAATTGAGAGGACTTTTATCACTTGGGGATAAGACTGACCAGAGTGATAGTGATGCAATGTGAATATGAGTATGAATCAATAATGCATGATGTATGTATGTTTATGCTGACAAAAGTGACGCGACATGCAGACTAAGGGATGAACACGAAGGGATACTCGGCCACTGTGGGGGATGAAAAGTATCACTGGTTCCAGATAGCAATCCTGCCTTGCTTAGGAAAAGTAGTTCCTGTGGGGAACAGCGTTGGTCGGGCTTAGGAGGTAAGAACTCTGCCGGGGATATCAGATGGGAAAATCACATCTGATACAGTTGATCCTTCCTTCAGGCGTACTGGTTTTAGAAGGATTACTTTGATTCTGCACTTTGAGGTTCAACCACCTTCAGAGAAGCGATCAATATTCTTTCGATGTTCAACAGTCAAAAGAATTGCCATCTTTATTTTAAAAAGCAGAAAAATTTTGACAAGTAAATTCATTTTTGTTTTATATCAAGAATCGTTGATCATGTTAAAAATATCATTCTGTAAAGCTAAAACAAATAAGAATTGCAAACAAAAGCACTAGGGCTCAAATTTTATTGATGGGATGGAAATCAGCCAAGCGTGTGATTCCATAGAGTATTTACAAAGTCTAGAAAATGGAAATTTAAGGGAAAAGAGCTATACTGAAACATAACGACCGTTATCCTTCTACCAACTTTGAATTCTGGACATCCTGAGCTTCTGTCGAAGATGACCTTGACTGGATTTTTCTTGATGGATGGCATTACTGCTGAGGAGTTGAACTGATCAGAAGTAGTTACTTGCCATTAATCCCTAATTTTTGCCTGGACTATACTTTGAGATTTCCAATCTATCGAGATGATTTTTGTTTGCTTATGTCTCTAATTTTTGCCTGGAACGCCCTTCCGGGTTTTCAATCCACCGAGACGTTTCTTTTTTTTTTATTTAAGAGAAGTATTTCTTGAGTACGTCAACATTCGTGGGGTAGGAAAATTCCTCTCCATCCATGGTTGCAAGTCTCAAGGCACCGCCTGAGAAGGCTTTCTTGACCACATAGGGGCCGTCATAATTCGGAGTCCACTTGCCCCGGGAGTCAGTGAGAAATGATTGTATCTTTTTTAGCACAAGGTCTCCTTTCCCGAAGACACGGGGTCAAACCTTGTTGTCAAACGCTTTCTTCATTCTCTGTTGATACAACTAACCATGGCATAGAGCCGTTATTCATTTTTATTTGATCAGATTCAGTTCGTTGTGCCGACTTTGACACCACTCAGCTTCTGTTAGCTTAGCTTCCATCAATAACCGGATTGATGGGATCTCTACTTCTATGGGAAGCACTGCCTCCATGCCTTATACTAGAGAGAAAGGGGTTGCCCCTGTTGAGGTGCGGACAAATGTGGGATAACCGTGAAGCGCAAAGGGTAGCATCTCGTGCCAGTCTTTGTAGGTTACAACCATCTTTTGAACGATCTGTTTGATGTTCTTGTTAGCCGCTTCTACCGCTCCATTCATCTTGAGTCAGTAGGGAGATGAATTATGGTGTTCGATCTTGAACTCAGTGCACAACTCTTTCATCATCTTGTTGTTCAAGTTAGATCCATTATCCGTAATGATCTGGCTTGGAACACCATAACGACAGATAAGATTGTTTTTGATAAAGCGGACTACCACTTGTCGGGTTACATTGTTGTATGACGCTACTTCGACCCACTTGGTGAAGTAGTCAATGGCTACTAGGATGAATCGGTGTCCGTTTGAAGCCTTGGGTTAAATCATCCCAATCATGTCGATTCCCCGTATGGAGAAAGGCCATGGGGAAGAAAGAACTTTCAGATGTGTTGGCGGTACATGGATTTTGTCTGAGTATATCTAACACTTGTGACATATTCTCATGTACTTGTAGCAATCGGATTCCGTGGTCAACCAATAGTATTCTGCTCTTAGAATTTTTCTCACCATTGTGTGTCCATTGGCATGTGTGCCAAAGAAGCCTTCGTGAATTTCTTTTATCAACATGTTTGCCTCTGGTCTGTCTACACATCGGAGCAAGACCATGTCAAAGTTTCTCTTATAGAGTGTGTCACCACTCAGAAAGAAGCTGCCTGCCAACCTTCTGAGGGTCTTTCTGTCTTTTCTGGATGCCCCAGGCGGGTACTCTTGTTTCTGAAGGAAGCATTTGATATCGTGATACCAAGGTTTGTTGCCGATGACTGCTTTGATCTCGAAGATGTAAGCGAGCCTTTCAAGGCGCATTATGTCAATCTTAGGTACGTCGTTCCATTGACCTACACTAATCATGGAAGAGAGAGTGGCTAATGCATCAGCCATGTGATTCTCTTCACGGGGGATGTGATGAAACTCGATTCTGTTGAAGAATGGTAACAACCTTCTCGCATAATCTTTGTAAGGAATCAGTCCTGATTGGTATGTGTTCCAATCTCCTTTGATATGATTGATAACCAGGGCTGATTCGAGACCCATGATACAAGCTTCGTATTCGGCCTCGTTGTTTGTACACTTGAATGTCTGTCGGGCGGTGAAAGGAATGTGGGTATCCTGAGGTGTTATGATGATTGACCCAATTCTGTTTCCATAATTGTTGACAGCTCCGTCAAAGATTAGTCCCCATTGGGAACCTGGTTCTGGCCCTTCACTGGGTAGAGGTTCATCGCAGTCTTTCATTTTTAAGTACATGACATCTTCGTCTGGGAAGTCAAATTCGACTAATTCTTGATCGTCAATCGGTTGATGAGCCAAATGATCGGCTAAGTTACTTCCTTTGACGGCTTTCTGAGTATGGTACTCTATGTCGTATTCTGATAACAACATCTGCCAACGGGTGATCCTTCCCGTGAGAGCAGGTTTTTTAAAGACGTACTTGATTGGATCAATTTCGGAGATTAACCAAGTAGTGTGACAAATCATATACTGGCGAAGACGTTTGGCTGCCTAAGCCAGAGCACAACATGTTTTCTCAAGCATAGTGTACCGAGTCTTACACTCGGTGAACTTCTTGCTCAAATAGTAAATGGCGGACTCTTTCCTTTTGGTTTTGTCTTGTTGGCCAAGTACACAACCCATTGGGTCTTCCAAGACTGTTAGGTAGATGATCAGTTGTCTTTCTTCCACTGGAGGTAATAGAATTGGTGGATTTAACAGGTATTTCTTGATACAGTCGAAAGCGGTTTGTCAGTCTTCTCTCCATACGCAGTCCTGCTTCTTTTTTAGTAATTTGAAGATTGGCGCACATGTCGCGGTCAAGAGGAATATAAATTTGGAAATGTAATTCAAACGTCCCAGGAATCCTCTGACTTATTTTTCAGTCTTTGGAGAAGGCATTTCTTGAATGACCTTGACCTTATCAGGATCAACCTCAATTCCTTTCTGGCTGACGATGAACCTTAGCAGTTTCCCTGAGCGGACACCGAACGTGCATTTGTTGGGATTCAAGCGGAGTTTGTATTTCCTCAGACGCTCGAATAATTTTGACAGGTAGGTCACATGTTCCTCTTCCGTTTTAGATTGGCAATCATATCATCGACATACACTTCGATTTCTTTGTGTATCATGTCATGAAACAGAGTAGTCATGGCCCTTTGATAGGTTACCCTGACGTTCTTCAAACTGAACGGCATTACCTTGTAACAAAAGGTGCTCCATGGGGTGATGAAGGAAGTTTTTTCCATGTCTTTCGGTGCCATTTTGATTTGATTATAGCCTGAGAATCCATCCATGAAGGAAAATACTTTGAACTTTGATGTACTGTCTACCAACATGTCTATGTACGGTAAGGGAAAATCATCCTTCAGACTGGCTTTGTTCAGATCCTTGTAATCCACGCACATTCTAACTTTTCCATCCTTTTTCGGAACTGGCACTATGTTAGCTAGCCATTGAGGATATTCTGATGTGGCGAGGAAACCCTCGTCAATCTGTTTCTGTACTTCTTTTTTTATTTTGATGGCCATGTCTGGATGAGTCCGTCTTAGTCTTTGTTTTACCGGCGGACATTCTGATCTTAACGATAGATGATGTTCCACGATGCTGGTATCCAACCCTGGCATATACTGATAGGACCAAGCGAATACATCGGGAAACTCTTTGAGAAGTTTTATCAAACTTTCTTTGACAGTTGGACTGAGCAGTGCCCCAATCTTGACTTCTTTTCTCTCTTCTTCTGAACCCAAGTTGACCGTTTCCAACGGCTCTTTGTGAGGTTCAATGGACCTTTCCTCTTGTCTGAGTAATCAGGAGATCTCTTCTAGAATTTCTTCGTCATTTTCTTCTTCAGCCTCAAATACCGGGAATTCAAAGTTGGGAGAAGGACATCCTGACTAGATCTGTTTCCATCGAGCGGACATCCTGACTTTGATGCCTACTAGGATTCCCGTCAATCATACTAATCTGTTGTGTAGCTTCGTCCAAGTAGATTGGAAGCCACCAGTGGTCCAACAAGTGTTGAAGTGTTCTATGGACAAGTGCACACCCTTGGTCGTCTTCCCGACATTCTTCACAGTCTTGATAATCATGTGAAGCCAAAAAGGCGAGCCTGACTTGCTTAGCGTGTAATTATACCTGACTGGTATTAATCAAGTTTATGTCAAAGATCTGAACCATATTGACTTGATGGATATTTCTCTCACGGTAGTCTTGGATCCATCTGAGATCCATCTGACGTTGGAGGGCCTCTTGTACAAAAGAGCATCCCTGATTGCTTGTTGAGCAGATCAGACAAGTGTTGTAATCGTGTCGTGGTAGATTATGGTATTGACTTTGTCTCGAATGCATCGCCACTAAGTTGACATTCATCGCAAGAATGTTGTGATTCTGAACAATGTTGGGATGCGCATGGGCCATGTTGACTTCACGGATTCGGTGATCCTGAATCCAGCCCAGATCCATCTGTTCTTATAGAGCTGATTACACTATGGAACACCCCTGATTATCCTTTGAGCAGATATCACACTGGTGATAATTATGAGGTGGTACATGACCGTACCCACTCTGTCTGCAATGCATCCTGACCAGATTGGTTCCTAATAGGAGCACATCGTGAATTTGATAACTGCGGCTAAATTTTTCCTCTATTAAATTTACTGCAGTCTTCTCATGTTGCGGCAACGGGTTTGTCTGAACATTTGGATTGGTATCTTTGAAAGATAAGATACCATTCCTGACAAGCTTTTGTACATCAGACTTGAAGCTGAGACAGTTCTCAATGTTGTGCCCCGATCATCCTTGATGGTAAGGGCAAGTTTGATCCTCTTTGAACCAAAAAGGTTGATTTTCGGGTACTGTAAGAGGAGTCCTGGTCTGGACGTGCCCCTTGTCCAGTAGAAGTGGAAATAGTTATGCGTACAACATCGGTATAGGGTTAAATCCTGATGGTCTTGTCGTACGATTGTTATTGTTGTATTGTGGACAAGCCTGCAGAAGAGGCTGTTGTGTCCTTTGCTGATACTGTTGTTGACTTGGTTGGCTTTGAGCAACCTGAGGTTGATAAGTCGGAGCCGGCGTTGGGTTGATAGTAGGAGTTATCGCCGCTACTGGTTGATACCTTCGCCTTTGTTTTCTGAGAGAGAGATATTACTGATCTCCTTCTCTTTCTTCTTTTGGAAGCACTACCGTATCTTTTAGTACTACTTGATGGCTCTGCATCTTTGACCAATCGTCCTTCTCGGACTACTTCTTCAAGGTGTACTCCCATGTTCACCTTTTCAGTGAAGTCACTGGGCGCACTTGCAACCATTCGGTCATAATAGAATGAGCTTAATGTTTTCAAAAAGATCTTGGTCATCTTCTTTTCCTCAAGAGGGGGACAGATCTGAGCGGCAATTTCACGCCATCTCTGAGCATACTCTTTGAAAGTTTATTTGTCTTTTTGTGACATTGCCCTGAGATGATCCCTATCCGGTGCCATGTCCAAATTATATTTATATTGCTGAATGAAAGCTGCACCGAGATCTCTAAAAGTACTGATCTTGGTGCGGTTTAAACCCATGTACCATTTGAGTGCGGCACCGGTTAAACTGTCTTGGAAATAATGGATCAGTAGCTGTTGATTTTCTGTCTGAGTAGACATTTTTCGAGCGTACATCACCAAATGACTTTGAGGGCAAGAGTTGCCTTTGTATTTTTCAAAGTCAGGCACCTTGAATTTGTGCGGTATCTTTACATTAGGGACCAGACAGAGGTCTACGACGTCCTTTCCAAATAAGTCTTGACCGCGAATGGCATGCAGTTCCTTCTACATTTTCAAGAATTGTTCCTGGAACTCATCCATTCTTTCGTACATGTCTTCGTTTCAACCAGAAATTGCTTATGGAACTTGTCCTTCCAGGATAGTGTGTACCACTGGTTGTTGCATAGACATTACAGCGGTGATTCTTGGCGCTTCAGTGCCCTGAAGTTTCTAACCTTCAGGAGTTGATGTTGTAAACCATGCATCTTCACTTTCCCAAAGTTTGTAACCTTCAAGGCCAGTGGTTCCTGCTGCAGTTTCTTGGTCTTCAGTGACCGGCGGGATATATCCTTCTGGGATAAAGTTGAGAGGCATGCCTCAGGGGCGACCTTTAGGCATGTTGTACCAAGGATGATTCTCACGTGTCTCCAACATGGCCGTATATATAATCTCTGAGATCACAGACCTTTGTTGTTGCTTCTGAGCTGCTACCAGGGATTGCATGTCACTGTGAAGTTTTTCCAAACTTTCCTTTAGAGCGTCGATTTCTTTTCTCAGCTCTCTGTTCTCTTCCTCGAGATCGTCCATTTTCTTTTGTCGATTGGCCCGAGTATTGTATGAGTGAGACAGTTTAACTCTAGAATCGTGACACATACGTGAGATTCAAAGATAAGAAGAATGCGTTATGTGAGAATGATGAATGATATGCAAATACATATTTTTTTAGTTTTTGTTTTAATCAAAAAGAACTTCAACAAATAGACTGCAAATATTATACACTGGGGGATACCCCTTTTATTGAATTCAAAAGATTGCAGTATGTTACAAGGAAAAGTACATTATTTTACAAAGTGCTGTAAGGAAAATGGATAAGCTTATGGATCCTGAGTCCTCTCTGAAGAGAGCTCCGATGCTGGTTCCGGTATTTTCCTTTTCTTTGACCGGGGCTCTTCAGCCGTTGTCGGGTCGTCAGTCTTTTGCCAAGTGAAATGAGCGAGCAAATTTCTTTGGTCTTCTTGACTCTCTATAGCATGCTGTTCTAATATTTTAATCAGAGCATCCTTCTCTTTTAACAGTCCCTGAATCTTGATACACTCCACATTGAGGATTCGGTACTTGTGTTTCCAAGAGCTCTTCTCACGTTGAACTTTGTTGAGAGCTAGCTGGAGTTTTCCGTATCAGACATGAAATAAAGGACAGATTCCTTTAATGGAAAAACTTTTTGGCGAGGGTAAGGCATCCTCAGCTTGAGGGCTCTAGTTTGCACCCAGTGGAGATAAGGCTCCATGGAGGTACAATTTGGTCTTCCTAGAGACTCTCTTCCTTACCTGTGAATATGTTGTCAGGCATGCACTATTTCCTTCTTTAGTGCCCTGTCATTTTCCACTTCTTCGAAGAAAAGACCTTCTAGATGAACATTATGTGGGATATTCTTCATCGGGTATTCGAGTTGGCGACGAACTTAAATTGGATGATAGTTGATTCCTCCTTTAGTTCCAATGAGGGGTATGTTAGGGAAATTTCCACATATGTCGATGATCTCTATCCCCTCATAAATCCTATTATACCAATCTATGTCAGAGTTGGTAAGGGACATAATCCTTTGTGACCAACGTAGAGTACTCTGGTGATCCCAAAAAGCAGCAGACTTGGGTAAATGGGAAATGAACGATTTGTAGAGTAAGGGTACACATCATGTGACCATTCCTCCGCTATACAAATTCCTTAAGTGTACAGAATGATAAGCATCTACGAGCAAGGTTGGTACGGGGTTCCTAATCAGAAATATCTTAACAGCGTTGGAGTCAATGAAGTTGTCAATGTTGGGAAAAAGGAATAACCCATATGTGAGTAGGACAAAGACGTCTTCGAAAGCAGTTACAATTCCTATACTAGCAAAGTACAGAGCTTTTCTCTATTAAGAACTTAGCTGGTAAACCTTGGACTCCTCCTTTGGTGGTCATGTGAGTCCTAACTTCTGACTCGTCCAAAGAGATTGATCTTGCAATGGTTTGTTCCTTTGGAATTTCTTCCAGTCCAGAAAATGGAGCTCAATCAGTGATAGGTAAATCAATCAAATGAGAGTACTCCTCCAATGTTGGTGCCAGTTAGTAATCCAGAAATATGAAGCAATGATAAATCGGATCGTAGAACTGAATCAACGTAAACAGGATTCCTTCAACTACGTGGACCCTTAACAGAGACAACAGTCCTCCATGCTTAGCTCTGAAAGCCTCAGGGTTGGTAATCATCCTTTCCAACCTCCTTAAATCCTCTAGTTTCGGAGCCTTGAAAGTTTACTTGTGCGTCTTTCTTCTACCAAATTCCATAACGCAATCTCTCTGATATTTACAATTATTGTTTTAGTTTATTTTGAAAAAAGATTTTTTCCTTTGTTAAATAAAAAGAGTTTTTTAGATGAATGCATGAATGCAGCACACAAAAACATTGAAAAAACATGGGTTCAAGGGTTCAACGTCACGAGCATGGAGTCATGGCTCTACCCATCCCCAAAGGTTGTACTATTCTAGTCAATTTTTGTACCTGTAGAACGGGTTTTGAGGTTCCCAAAATCATTGAGCCCCCTAGAGATATCAACAGCAAGCTGATTCACTCGAGCGAGCTGTAATATCCTAGGGTAGATCTCATTTGAGTGTAGTATCGCGTATCAACTATTCCCGTTAGTCACCGCACTACCAAATAGTCATATGGTTAATGTCTACTAAATCCTCAGGGTCACAGGTACCGCACTGGGAAAATTATGCTCTCACGATAATCGGTCGTTCAACATTAAGTATCCACATGGGTACCTCGCCTGATTTGGTGGGCTACCAGGATTGCTTGTCCGGAATTCACTCCCTATAAGTTCTCCCGTCTATGCCACCCTTATCTTAATGTTCTCTCAAACTTTCCACATGCGTATCAATCGCATTCCCATTGACAGAAAAATAAACACGGATATCAAGTAGGAATAGCAGTATATATATATATATATATATATATATATATATATATATAGTATAGAAAATGCTAAACAACCTAGACCTCTTAGGAATTCTAATCCTAGTTTGGGTCCCCAGCAGAGTCGCCATTTTTCTGTAGCGTGCGATTTTTGTCGGTGATGCGACTACCTTATCGCCATTAGTTGGAATTGGGTGCTACTTTCTGATTTCTTATTTATCCTATGAAGCTGGAAAGGAAAGGGAAGTTATCTAAAACTAACCTTGCACGCAAATGTTTTCTTTAACAAATGCTTAAGAGATTGGGGGGTCCGGGGTCAGGTTATACAATGGGGAGTTGTCAATTACTCATCCTATATATGGTTATCCATAGATTGTTTGGCATTTTCTTCTGTTATCTACTTACTGGTGTTTGTCTATTGTAAATTGGGAAAGTTTCTCCTTTGGGAATGTTGAGAGAGTATTTTTTGTTATTTTTCGGGTTTTTCAATGTTTTTGGTAAGGTACTGGACCTAAAATTTTTTATTTGTGTGCTCGCTAAGATTTCACAATCTTATGCCTACGTATTCCCATAATGATAATAGGGAAATCAGAGCAATCATAGTTCCTCCTATTCTATGGGAGGAAAAATGATGTTTGGTATCTTGTTCAAAGCCCAAGATTGAAGCTAAAGGTTATTTGTGTATTGTTCAAAGCCCAAGATTGAAGCTAAAGGTTTGATTGAGAGAGAATTTGTCATCTCTAAATGAGATATCTCATATGTTCATCACAATTGTTGGGGTATTTGGTTATAAAGGAGAATTACTTTAACTGGGATATATGAATCCAACAATGCCATAATTTCCTTTACAAGGGAGATGTCCTGAAGGAGGAAACTTTAACTCAGTTTTAAGCAATGCCATTTTTCCTTAGGAATCTTTCATGCTAAGAGAGAGACGTGGGCTTGAATGTAAATAATCCAGAGGCTTGCCACTTACAACAATTAGATGAAAGAGGAAATTTACTAGGATAAAAGAGGGACTACAAGTTGGATTTTTGAATCAACAAGTGTGCCACTTACAACAGTTATCTAGAATTTAGGTTTGTTTGATTTATCCGTTTTGATGTGTGGTGTACAGAGAAATGTCTTCCTGCAGAGAGAAATTTTGATTTCCTCTGAGGGTATTTTGGTTTTAGGTGTGCCTTGATCAAAGCCCAAGGTTGAAGCTAAAAGGTTGACTCTACTGGGGATATTGATTTTTGTGTGCCTTGATCAAAGTCCAAGGTTGAAGCTAAAAGGTTGACTCTATTTAGGGAGTTTTATATATGTCTTATACAAAGCCCAAGATTGAGGCTGAATAATACTGACTCAACAAGAGAGTGTTTTATTTGTCTTGTACAAAGCCCAAGATTGAGGCTAAAAAAAGAATTGAATTGACTCTTTTTTTTGGGAGATCATTATATAAAGCCTAAGAGGAGGCTGAAAGGAATTGACTCTTTTGAGGAATATTTTGTCTGTCTTGTACAAATTCCAAGATTGAGGCTAAAGGGATTTACTCTACTGGTGAGAGGTTTTATCTGTCTTGTACAAAGCCCAAGATTGAGGCTAAAAGGGAATTTGACTGACTCAGCTGAGAATATTTATATGTGTCTTGTACAAAGCCCAAGATTGAGGCTAAAAGGGAATTTGACTGACTCAGCTAAGAATATTTTATCTGTCTTGTACAAAGCCCAAGATTGAGGCTAAAAGTGTTGAGGGATGATCATTATACAAAGCCTAAGAGGAGGCTGGTTGGGGGAATTTCTTATATAAAGCCTAAGAGGAGGCTAACTTATGCTGAGGATTATTGAGATCCAGAGGTAGGTCCAAATTGGGGAATCAACTCTTGCTGAGGGTTGCAGAAGAGTTGAAATATCAGAGACCATGAGGTTCTGAGTTTTCTGAGGGTTTTACTGGGAGTAACTTGATCCTAGCTGGGGAAATTTAGAATGAGAGTTTAAAGATTGAGTTTTAAAACCTATAGAGGTTTTAAATCTGTTAGTGATTAATGAAATGATCAGGGTTTATCCTGCATTTTTAGGAAACTTTAGGGTTTCTGGAGATCCAAAAGTAGGTGAGACTATCCAAGTCTACTGGTATGAAAAGGTTTGTCTTTGTATGATGCCCAAGAGGAGGCTGGTGTTTTAAGGGGTGAGAATCAACCCTAAATTGTTCTGATGTTTTGAGATTCTGACTCTCTGGAGGATTGAACTATCAAAGGATGACTAAGTTCTGTCCTATACCTATAGGAGGTCTTTGGGTCCTTGTATTAAGCCCAAGAAGAGGCATGAGAACTTCTAAGAAGCCTGAGGGTCCTTATACAAAGCCCAAGAGGAGGCTGTGGATGCTTTTAGGAAGCCTGTGGGTCCAAACCTAAGAAAAGTTCAAGAAAGGTTTCACCGGGAATAATCCTTTCTTTAGTGAACAGTTCTAGGGTTTGAAGAAATTCAAGAGAGGTTTCACCGGGAGTTAATCCTCTCTGGGGGAAATGAATTTCTTAGAAAAATTTCTAGATAGTGACAGTCTTGAGAAAAGTTTCACCGGGAATAATGCCTTTCTCTATTCCATATTGTATAAGCCCAAGAGGAGGCAAGACTGTATCTGGAATTTCCTATGGGGAACTAGTTTTGACTGTGTTGAAAGAGTGACCCTTGGCTTGATCTAATCCTAGACCTAATTGCTGGGGAAAACTCTAAGCAAGTAATATACAAACATATATATATATATATATATATATATATATATATATATACAAGTATGTAAAAGAAAGCTGATAGAACTTACATGTGAGCAAGCTTCCAGTGTTACAGCTGTATGGTTAGTTATTCAAGAAATTGAAGAAAGTTTTGATAACAACTATGAATTTGAATCTAAATCAAAAGGGAAGTTGTTTTGAAAGGAAGTTTGGGGCTTATACTTAAGGAGAGGCCCAGATGAGTTCTTTTGAAAAGGTGACGATCGCGTCGTAGTTTTGAAAACCACAGAGGAATTTTATACAATGACTGAGGACCAAATTGTTGTATTTACCAAAGAGGTTGGGTCTTACACTCTATTAGAGGACCAAAGTTATTTTTATACAAGAAATGGGGATTACAACTCAAGGAGAGGCCCAAAAATAACAGTGATCGCACCGTGGTTTTTGAAAATCGTACCGGGACTTATACAATGACTGAGGCCCAAATTGTTGTATTTACCAAAGAGGTTGGGTCTTACACTCTATTAGAGGACCAAAGTTATTTTTATACAAGAAATGGGGCTTACAACTCAAGGAGAGGCCCAAAAATAACAGTGATCGCACCGTGGTTTTTGAAAATCGTACCGGGACTTATACAATGACTGAGGCCCAAATTATTTGTGTACAAAAGGGGGGTTGGGTCTTACACTCAATTTTTCAAGGTTTTAAACCATTAAAAAAACACTTATTTTCAACTTAATAAAAAGTGATTAAAATTAAAATTTTTTTTATTTTTTTTGTGGATTAAAATATTAGGGTATGTGAGTGACATGTGTGCAAAAAATAATTTGTTTTGAGTGCAAAAAGAATTATTTGAAAAAAATGTAAAAAATGTGAAAAATATGAAAATATGAAAGATTTTGGAAAAAATGTCAAAAGGGGGGGGGGGTCGAACCCGCGCCCTCACACACACTCAAACACTTAACACGCAGGCACAAACCACTGGGGTGGTGATACATCCATTGTTTTAAATGGAACCATAAATAGAAGTATCAAAATTGGTTTGAAAAACCTGAGAATGGCGCCATGGCCATCACCTTCTTCAAGCTCGTGCAAGACCAACCCTATCTCACTCAATTTGCAACCATTTGACATGAAGTAAACACCAAAATCATATGTTTTTCAACAAGGAACATGATGGTAATATTCAATTTCATTTATTTTTAGTGTATCAAAAGAAATTGTCTGAAAGTACATATGAACCCTAACTGATCGCTTTAAAATTAACTTCCATATAATCATGATATAAAGCAATTAATTGAGGGGAAATGATCTATAAACCATCAGAAACATATTGGTAACTTAAAAGGATGTTTATGATGCATGAATTAATGAGTTCAGTTTTAAGGAAGCTTATCTTGCAAGTGAGAATCGAATTCTGGCTTGGAAGTGTTACAGATGTGTTCCAATGATCTGGACAGCTTCCTTGACCTCTATGGATGGTGTTCCAATGCTTAGATTGATTTGAAAACCTCTGGATTGGTTTACTCGATCCAACCTGCAACTACCTTGTAACTTTGAGCAATTGAGGTGCGAGTTGATGATTTTGATGTTTCAGAAACTTGGTGAATGTTTGGATCACTTCTATATGAAGTATATGAAGTGTTTGAGTGGCTGGTTTGGATGAAATTGCTCAGATATGAGAAATTCGATTTCTCACTCTCTTGGTTTTTAAAAATTGGAGTGAGAGCAATAAGAGTGTGAAAACAAGTTTGCTATTGTTTTGGTGTGTTTTGAATCATCAGATGTGGTCTCTATTTATAGGTGAGTGAGTTTGTCTTGGTGGAGTAGTGCTGCAGCAATGGATAAGAGCTCAGTAAATGCATTTTGGCAAGGTGTGCTTACTTCTCATGCAAGGTACAATAGCTCTCTAAGTAGCATAGCCAACTTTTGACCAATTCCACATTCCTCAGATGTTTTTATTGTTGTTTATGCATGAACCTTGACTGAGGAGAGTGGCTTTGTTGAAAGTGCACTATTGCACATAAATGCATCCTTTGAATTCAACATAATGTGACAAAACTCATAAATTCCAAGTGTGATTCCTTTTGACTCAATGCTTGGTATTTGCAGGGTTGTTATGACTCACTCTGATCACATTGAGTTGGTTTGATCATGAACATTGCACTTGACTCCAAAAATCGTGGCTAGCAAGAAATGTTCCAAAATCTGTCTTGAAGACAGTTGTAGCAGGGTGACTTTGGAGGATCATAACTCCTTGCTCACATGGAGTTTTTGAGAGTTCTTGTACTCTTTGGAAAGCTCTCATGACATACTTCAACTTTGATGTTCACAAGTAGACCTGGTTCAGCTTGGATCATGATGAAAGATGACCTCAAAGTTTGGAAAAAGTGAAACAGATTCTGACTTGTTGAAAATTTCACTAAGTGTTGGAAAAAGTGGTCATTTCCCATTTTTGTGATTTTGATCAATCCATAACTCAAAATCCATGAGGATTTGGAATCTTTTGTAGTTGACATATTTGAAGTATGTCATGTGAACTTTCATTTGAGCTTTAGATGGGAGAAAAAAGCCTTGTGGTTTAGGAGTTATGACCTTTCAAATTTGGTACAAAATCACTTTTGTTCCATAACTTAGAAAAAATTTGGTTTCTCAAGGTTGCCCCTTTTGCAAGTTACCTCACTTTTCTTGATTTTTGTTGATGAATGATGATCAATACCATACATTAACATTGTTTTTTACTTAGGGGAACCATATTTGTGAAAAATTCCAAAAATTCAAACTTGATTTTGGGCACAGTTGACTTTTTGTTAGATGAATTCCAAACTGTGTGATTCTTTGTGCAATCAAGTTCTTGACCCAATTAGAACCTAATGGATGGATTCCATAGGTGTTTTAGGGTGTCTTTAATCATGTCCCAAGGTTTGGGAGTATGTCTTGGTAAAGGCATAGTTGACTTTTTCTTCAAAACCCTAATTGTGGTCTAGATGAGATTGAAACTTGTGAATCAAGCTTCTTGGATCAATCCATTGTTGTAAATGAATCATTGTAGTGTATTTGAGGCCCTCAAATCATGTCTTGAGGTTTAGGTTCATGTCTTGCCTCAAATGTCAACTTAGGGGTGAATCAGGTCAAGAAACCCTAATTCCAGATTTTTTATGAATGCATCCCCTGAGGTTATTTTGACTTGATGATTAGGTCCATGAGGTCCCTTTGAGCATATTGGGTTGTGCTTTGAAGCATTGGCTCATTCCCAGAAGAAAATTTTCATCTGGAGGCCTTGGTTGACCAAAACCCTAATTTGGTGACACTGGCGATCTCGAGGCTTGATCCAGTTTGAATGTTGCACTCCTGTGCTTGATTCTTGATGTGGGAGTACTCTTGATCCCTTATGGGTGTTTGAGAGGTTAGACAAGTTGAAGATCATGCCATTTCTTGATTGATCCTTTGTCTAAGTGCTCTGAGTGGGCTTAAAACCCTAATTCTTGATTGTGGTGAATGCTCAACCATCTTTGAGGAGATTGATGAGGCATGAAGGTACATCCATATTGTGGTGATGATTTGCACAATGATGGGAAATCTTGTGGTCAAAATTTGGGGTATGACAATAACCCAACCTCAAGTCAATCTTGCTAAACACACGGGCACCCACTAACTGATCCATCAAGTCATCTATTCTTGGAAGTGGATACTTATTCTTAATCGTCACTTCATTCAGCTGTCTGTAATCGATACATAACCTCATACTGCCATCCTTTTTCTTCACCAACAACACCAGAGCTCCCCTAGGCGATACACTTGGTCTCATAAATTTCTTTTCTAACAACTCTTCCAGTTGCTTCTTCAGCTCTGTTAATTCTGATGTCGACATCCTGTATGGTGCCATAGAAATAGATCTGGTACCAGGGACAAGATCAATAATAACCCCACTTCTCTCTGTGGTGGTACATCCGTAATATCATCCGGAAACACTTCTGGAAATTCATGCACTACTTGCAGTTCATTAATCGCCGACTCACTCTCCACTGACAAGGATGCAAATAATGAAAGCACTTGAGCTTTTTCCTCTAAGATTGATAGTGGACAATTCAAACAAACTTGGGAAGTGGTCACCGATCCCTTTGTAGGAGTTTTGACAACCATCTCTCCCTTCATAGGAGAAACAACAAGGCCTAGCCTTCTCACACAATCAACAACAATAAAACAGTGAGTGCACAAGTATCAATAATAACAATCAAAGGCATATTATTAATGTAACTTGTATCTCTGATCAGTCTATCATCACTGGAAGTCTGAGTCCCTGTCAAAGCGAATACCTTTCTTCCAGTTGAAGCTTGCTTCAGCTTCTGGCAACGAGTACTAATATGGCCATGTTCTCCATAGTTGTAACAAGTCACCACCTTAACCTTGCAGTCAGCAATCAGATGTCTTGCCTTCCCACACTTGAAGCATTTCTTCACATCACTCATGAAATCAATGACACAATGACCTAGCTCACCACACCTGTAACACTTAAGAGGAGCAGGGGCACCTCCCCCACTCGGCTTCTTGCCATCAGCGTGTTTCTGTTTACCTTTCTCAGCTGGAGCTGCATAAGGCTTCCCACGGTTCATCAGTTGTTTTTCCCTCCTCTCGGCCAACCCTTTATAGTGAGCCGACCGAGCCTTGCTATCTTCCTCAAAGATCCTACAACAATCCACCAAATCTGGAAACCTTCTGATTCATTGATAGCCAATTGCCTACTTGATCTCAGATCTCAATCCATTCTCAAACTTGAATTATTTCGAGAACTCAGCAGTTGCCGCATTGTAGTGAGGGTAAAACTTAGCCAGATCTGCGAATTTGGCAGCATACTTCGTAACCGTCATGTTACCCTACTTCAATTCTAGAAACTCAATCTCCTTCTTCCCTCGGACATCTTTAGGAAAATACTTCCTCAATAACTCCCTGTTAAACACAACCCAAGTGATTACCTCTCTTGTTGCTCCCAACAATTGACGAGTGCTAACCCAACAGTCGTCATCCTCCTCATTCAGCATGTGAGTACCTAACCGCACCTTCTGTGCCTCAGGACATTCCATAACCCGGAAGATTCTCTCGATCTCCTCGAGCCAAACCTGTGCTCCATCTGGATCATATCTTCCCTTAAATGTAGGCGGCCTGTTCTTCCAAAACTCATCATTCTCACCAGCAAGAGGCGGGTTCTGTACCGCCTGAGCAACTGCCTACAAAGCAGCAGCAATAGCAGCATCGTTCCTTCCAGCCATTCTAAATCTGTTACGCATCAACAACAGAACACAATGGTTAAGGAAACGGCATCGACAGTAATCAACTCTCACACAACAACAACTCAACAACTGTGCCGGACAGACCGACCTGCTCTGATACCACTATGTAACACCCTAAAACCCCCGCGTTAAATTATAATAAAATACTAGAGTAAAATAAAACATACGGCATCTAGGATTTCACATTCACCATAAACCTGCTCATACATTATGATAATGAAACATGTCTGAAAATTCAACTCTTATTGCAGCGGAACATCAACAACTAGACAGTTTAATGATTCAAAGCATAATCATGTTTTAAAGTAATTGTAAGAAACATCTTATGAAAAGATATCCAAACAAACATAAATGACATAAAAGCGTTCCATATCCCCAGTGTTACACATCAGAGCAGACGCTGAATATAAACATAAAGTGAAGGACTTCGTCATCACTAACTGCAACTCCGCATTATTCTTGATGATCTGCACGTTACCCACGTAGAGGCAACATTCGAACAGAATGGGTGAGATTCTTGTCATACCCTCATTTTCCCCCTAGCCCTGCATATCATACATTTATCATACCATGGAGCATATCAAGCATGGATTGGTACAAAAGAGTTGTAAGTGAGGGTGATTGCTTCAAGAAAAGTGTTTGGATCTGGTTTAGTTGGTTCTCCATCCACAACCAGGAGGAAGTTTGACCAGATATTAGTCAAACCTGAGCAAGAGGGGCATACGTCATGAGCCATTGTGAAGACAAGTGTTATTTGGAAACCAACAAGTGATTAAATTAAGGTTTTTGATCCACTACAAGATCCTCAGGAGCAAAGTGACCTAATTACTTTTGATCATATCTAATCACTTCTTGGGCAATTAAAATGGTGAAACTTCAAGTCAAGGTGGGTGTTCATAACCCAAGTTTAGATAGGATTCTCCTTATGGTGTTCTGGCAATGGTCACTTCTGGTGGGATCTAAAGCTTTAGAACCCTAATTCTTAGGCTTGGTATCTCTGAGTCAGGAGGACGGTGTCCCGGATTTTGGTCATCAACCAAGGGTCATGTATATATTTTAACCAATCATGAGAATTTGGATTTTTTTTTGCTATTTAATCATTTATGGATTTTTGGTCGTTACATGGGATGTCCAGGTTACTTACTCAAGAGTCCATATTTGATTTCATCTCAAAGATTCATGTGTCATTCTAATATACTTGTTTCCATAACAAATAAAATAGTCCAAAATTCCATTCCAAGGTTGCATTTTCATGCTAGACACCAATGCCATTCCAAGTTACCAATTCAAATATCATATTCAAATTACATATTACCAATCTGTGGCAAGTTACAAAGTTTCACATCAAATTACAAGTGCAAGTGCATAAAAGTCATACATTCATCAATGATGTCACAAGCTTTCAAGGATAAATAAGAACTTTGTTTTGTAAACTTCCATTGATTAAAATTCAAAGGTTACAAGAACACATTGTACAAATTGGATAACTAAGAAACTACAAGTTCTTTGACATAATTTTTACAAGACTTTGCCAATCCCAAATCTATACTACCAATCAAGGATCTAAATTTCATGCTTTGTGTACTTTTGAGCCACCACCCAAATTCCGCGTCAAGCTTCCTCAAGTCCCTACAACAAAAGGAGACAAATTCAAATCATAACAAAACCATGCCAAATCATGAGAACAAGTGCAATTCTTCATTCACAAATTCATCTCAATTCATGGATCAAATTCATAATTCAATTCATGTTATCACCTATGTCAAACAAAAATCCAAGACAATTTTCAACATCCAAATTCATCACATAACATTTCAATCCATATTACATACTTTTTCCATAGCATATATACCCATTTTCGTGCAAGAATTTTAAGCATACACAAGTTTATTTCAAAGTCAGAACAGCCACATAAAGCAAATAGGGACCACATGTTCAGATTCACAAAAATGGCAAAAATGAAACAGCAGCAAGCAACCATGGTACATCAGATTTAACATAAAAACGGGAATAGAGACAAAGTGTAGCAGACAAGGCCTAAACTATAGCAATACAGAGGATTTCAGAACTCTACAAAACAGGTCTGCTAATCCTAATGTTGTAGTTATAAGTAGAACTTCATTTCAGAGGGAAAATGAGCTAAGTTTTTCTACACACTAAAAACCCTAAAGCAGCCATTTTGAATCATCATCAGAGTCATAATAACAACAACAACATAGTAGCAGAAGAACAAGAAGGAAAAAGCAAGAAGAAAGAAAAAGAAGCAGGAACGAGTTAGAATCAGAAGACACTCTACCTGAGTTCGAGATCTTCGAGGGTAAGCTTTTTCAAAACTTCTTCTCATATTCGTGTAGCTTTTGCTCGTGTTGTTGCTCTATTCTTGTTAAACCCATGTCTGTTTGCGCTTTCTCCTTTTAGGGTTTGGTTTGGGAACGAGGCCGATTTGGCCATTTGAGAGGAAATTAGGGAGAAGTGAGTTCGGATTCGACTTTTTCGTTGTTTTTTAGGTAGGGTTAGTGTTTAAACTTTGGCATTTTGAGGTAATGAGTGACCGGAGAAGACGGCGGAGCCACCGCCGGCCGCCGACCTTCTCCGGTGAAACTTATTGCAGAAAGGGTTGAGGACGAGAGAGAAGCACGTAAAGGGTTGAGAAGTTGGCATGTGATTTAATTTTCAGGTTTTGATTTCTTTTAAAAGGATAACCACTCTTTTGTATTCATCTTCAAAATACATCTGCCAGTGTGTGTGGTTACTTGAGGGTGTCACCGTCAGATTGAGGAGTGGCTTCATCATCAGCCCCTTATTTACATCATGTGTAGCACTCCCTTGTTTTTTTTACTATGGGCCCACAGATCCAAACCCTTGGATAGAGTCAAGCTTTGACTCTATGTAAATCCAACGACTCTAATTCATTTGTGAAGGTCAACGAATATTGACTAGCCCACACAGAATCATGGACTCGCTTGGGCCTCTTGTAGCTTTAGGGCTTGTTTTTCTTCTAATTACACCCTCCGTTCAATTAGTCGCAGGCCCGTTTGGCCTCTTTTTCCTTTTTATTTTTATTTCTTTTATATTTCTTCTTTTATTTATTTGTTTATTTATTTTATTTTGACTCATTTTTCTTATGATATTTTTAAGAGATGAAAATTTTGTATTTCTTTTTTTATTTATTTATTAGGTATATTTACTTAATATTTGATTAGTTAAAAAACCTAATTAATTTTACTAAGTATTCATATTTAATTTAGTTAATAATTTTGTGTGTTATTTAATTTGGTTTAATTGTGTTGTACGATTTTCTCGTATGATGTTTATGCCATGATAATATTTGACTAGTATCTCATTTGCACATTCAAACTATTTTCAAAATAAATTCTCGATTCAAATTCGAGTCATTTTTCACCCTTGTAAGTCAACTGCTTCGCGCGTCGCCATCGACCTTACCCTAGCACTTCAGGTCCTTCACCCCATTTAGTTCAAACCCTTAATCATCTCAAACGCAAACTAAAACCTCGATCCTTCGAGTATTCTTCAATTCTAACTAAAACACTTAATAATTATGAAACACTTTCTCTCAATAAAAGATGAAAAGAGAGTGGGACTGGTATCTTCGAGTTCTCTCTTCGATTATTTAAGTGTGAGGAGTCTTCTTCACGCCCGAATAATCGTCTTCTCTAAAAGATTATAATCCGTCTCGCATCAAACTATTTTTCCTAAACAATTTGAATCAAATCTATTTTCTCCAATCACTTAGTTGAAAAAAGAGAGAGAGTCGAGTCTTCGATTCACTCTTCCGATTACTTGGGCCCGAGGAGCCATTCTTAAGCTTCAAGTAATCGTCATCCCTTAAAATACTTTAACTATATCAAAATCCTTTCATAACTAAGGTTGAAAAAGAGAGAGGGTCGAGTCTTCGATTCACTCTTCCGATTGCTTGGGCCCGAGGAGCCTTTCTTAAGCTTTAAGTAATCGTCATCCAAATAAGATACCAACATATTAATTTAACTTCTCGCCTCCGTGCGACCAAAACTTTTCAAAGAGGACATGTCACATCCGTTCTACCGCAAACAGGTAACACCTAAGACTCCACGAGCGAGCTGCAAAGCACCTAACTGCTAGAACGCGAACGTTAGTGTCGTCCATAAAAAACACCAACAAATCGTAGGCCGAACTACGGACGCTCTGATTCTTCACTTCTTTGAAGTGAAGATACGTAGGCATAAGGGCCCCAATCCTTGGCGAGCACCCTAATAAAAAACCACCCATTTCCCCTTTAGTATCTAAACCTTTTTTCATTACTCATCTTAGAAGAAAACAAACAATCCTTAGCTAACTTTCTCGCGAATCGAGTTAAGAGGTTCCCGTTGAGTACAACGGGCGTGAGGGGGTGCTAACACCTTCCCCTCGCGTAACCGACTCCCGAACCCAGAATGTGATTGCGATGACCATGTTCTTTCCCTAAAGGTTTTATCGATATTTCCCTTTCCCTTTTTGGGATAAATAAAATTCGGTGGTGACTCTGTGTTTTCCGCGTCCATCGCGAAGGTCGTTACCCTGTCATTTTTCGAGGTGCGATAGCTGGAAACTCTGTTGGGGTTATAATTGCTCCATGCAACAAAGAGTCAAGCCTAACTTGATTCGATTCATGAGATTTAACTTCGTTTGTTTTCTTTCTTCTTCTTTGTTTTCTCTTCGGTTTGCTTGCCTGTTTATTCATTATATACTTGCTTGCTTACCTTTATTATCTTTATCCTATTATTATCTTGTGGCACCATTGGGTTCTCTAGTTATTGGTACTTGGTGAGATGACTCTACACTCGAGTCTTAGAAAAACATAGGATTTGTATGGTGGTTGTGTAGTGGAGGTCCAAGAGGAGCCTTTCTCGTTGGGACGATACGAAAACCCCGCTTAGAGTAGATTCCCTTGGAAATATTATTGTTGTGGTGAGCCTTCATCATAGCAATGATGTTTTCAGGCCTGAATCGATAACTCTAAGGACATTTTAACCCATTTCCATGGTGGTTGGTAGTGTTAACTCATGAAGGTCACTCCTTTTGGGTTGACACGAACGCCCCAATCAGATGAGATCCCTTGAACGTATCGTTATTTTGACAATGATATTTTCAACCTCGATCTATGACTCTGAGATACCTTTTAGAAACCTTGGACACGATGGTTGTGTAATAGAGACTCACGAGGAGGCTTCCTCGTTGAGACAACACGAAAACCTCACCTAGAGGAGATCATTTCAAAGATGTTGTTGTCTTGATGAGCCTTCGTCATGGCGATAATATCTTTGAGAAGATCCATGACTCTAGGCACCCACCTGTTTTAGAGCCTACCTTTGGGGTTCCGATAATCAGAGATATCTATTGCCATTACTTCAAACTTGTGATCCTGGGCATCGCACTTCATTTTCTTGCATATAAAAAAAAAACTTATTGCATTCATAACATTGCATTTGCATAAGCATTTTGCATATCATTCTTCAAACGAAACAAGTGAGCTCATCCATCCTCTGTCCTTAACCCGCAGTTGATTTTCTGACACCCGTATTGGACTTAAAGTAGCTTTGGAAGAAATCATGGTCTCAGAAGAGCAGAACCAGTTTGTAACAAAAGAGGATGTTGAATTGATAAAAAGGCAGTTTGACCAACTTGTGGAAGCTATGACAGCCTTAGCAAGGAGAGATGACAACATTCAAAGAACTTCAGCCACTGAGAATGTCGTTCCACCTCAAGTGAACAATGTTGCTCAAGCTCAGCCTGTGCAGATCTCCGTTGAGGATCCTATTATTCGTGAACGTACCATTGTCCGAGATGGACATTCTTCTTCTCTTGATGCCATGGAATATCACAGTTTTGCATTCTCTGAGCCAAATTCCCAAAAGGCAGTCCCTGTGATGAAAACCAAGGACCTGCGAGCTGTTGAGATTATGGAAAAATGTCGAGTGTTGGAAGAAAAGCTTAACACCATAAAGGGTTGTGATACTTTGGATCTGAATGCTTCAAGCATGTGCTTGGTACCCAACCTTGTAATACCTCCAAAGTTCAAGACACTGAGGTTTGAGAAATACAGAGGAGATAGATGTCCAAAGCAACATTGGGTGATGTTTTGTAGAATAATGACCTCACATGTTTATAATGATAAACTCATGATCCATTGTTTCTAGGACAGTCTGAGTGGGGCATCACTGGGTTGGTACATGCAGCTAGAGATCAGACACATCTAATCATGGTCAGACCTAGCTAACGCCTTTGTGAAGCAGTACCAATACAATCTGGACATGGCTCCCAACCGCGTGCAATTGCAAGGCTTATCTCAAGAGGACAACGAATCCTTTAGAGGGTATGCTCGGAGATGGAGAGAGGTAGCTGCTCGCGATCAACTACCAATCTTAGATAGAGAATTGGTTGACCTGTTCTTGAATACCTTGCAAGGTCCATACTTGGAAAAGATGGATGGTGCTGGGACATCAAAATTTTCTGACCTGTTAATAGCTGGAGAATGCCTCGAGTGCATCCTCAAGAGTGGAAAGATCCAAGGCGCCTTGAACATCCCAGCTAGCGAAAGTGAATCATTTGTCAGTTCCCAAGAGGAAGAAGATGATGGTGAAATTAATTCCAACTGGGAAGCTCCACAAGTTCCACCTCCATTACCTTGTCACCCAAGCATCTCAATTGTTCAAAGTCAACAATCCTATGGGTCTACCTGTGCAATTTCATTCTCTCCACATGGTCAATATCCTCCTGTCGATAGAGGTCCCCCTCATCAACAACAGATTGCACAACAGCATGCTCCGCAACACCGACGCTACTATAATAAAAAGTCAAAAAGGAATTTTGATCCATTGCCAATGCCATTCAGTCATATACTACCACGCTTGATCAATAGTGGATTGATAGTGCCAAAGGACTTGGATCCCGTGATTCCCCCATACCCACCAGGCTTTGACGCCAATGCACGATGTGGCTACCATGCTGGCGCCATGGGGCATTCAACTGAGGATTGCAAACAATTCAAAAACAATGTCCAAGATCTGATTGAGTCCAAGCTAATCTCATTTACGCCTCAAGGTCTTCAAATCCACATCAATTCTTCATCTGATCAGGCGGGTCCATCATCCCCTATTATGGAAGAAGCTGCTGAGAGTAGGTGTGAAAAAGGCTACTATACTGGTCTTGATGAACAAGAATGCTAGCCCAACAGTGAATCAAGAAACAAAAGCCCAGTTCCCCAATGCTGACAATTTTTAGATCTTGTCATTTGTTTGCATTCATGGTTTCTTTTTTGTTAAGTGCTATTTGCTTTTAGACATTGTGCTTTATTAATGGTATTGTTAATGTAATGAGCGTGCATTTTTTGAATAAGTCCATTTGTATCCACTCATCTTTTCTCATATATTAAAAAATCACAAAACATTTTCCTCCACATTTCACTCCCTTTATCAACTGTTGTCTTAGTAAAGACTTGAGGGAGGATGATGAATACGAAGTACCCATAACTGCTAATAGCATGCTTTTGGATAAAATCCTGCTAATGATGTACGGGCATTGGTTCAAATCCCCTAAACACCGGAGAGATAAGGAGTTAGTCTCTAGTCAACCACTTCGAGCCTAGAAGTAGGAGTTTTCTTCGGATTTATAAACCCTTACGCTTAACCTGGGGTATGGGTAGTGTTCAGTTATCTTAATTACACATATTTTCAAGATGAAACCTCCTGTTATGGCGGTTGTTCTTCAACGACCAAAGACTTGGCAGTTACAACCCTTCAAAAAAAAAGAAAAGAAAGAAAAGCCCGCTAAGTCCACCACCCTAAAGAGGCGACTTAGGCAAAAGTTAGGGATAAAAAATAGGCCCTCAAATCCTCGAGCAAAACAGAATAAAATTCAGTGATCACCATCAAAAGGTCACCGATATCCATCCACAAAAACAGAATAAGGTGACTGTCATTTTAAGAAAATCTTGAATCATCATCTTCATTCTTATACTGTCAAACTCTAGATGTGTGTGTCAATTTAACTGAACGTAGGACTGGAGAATCATCACGAAGAAAGGGTGGGTACAAATAAAATTTGAGCCTTATTTCCTTTGTTTCAATAACCGTGAACCAGACCACGTTACATCCCTCAAAAGACCTAATTGAGGCAGGGTTTATTCTGAAAGAATACAACAGTAATGTTGCGTAAACTGACTACTAGAGATTTGCTAATCTTATGAATTGGTTTCATATTCTTGCCATATCTTTCACGCACCAGTAAATCAGCATTACGTTTGGACTAATGGTCCACTCGTCACACACTTTCACATCATTCCAATAAATGATATTTCAAAACTTGAATGAATGTCGCATTAAAATGACTATTTTTTAATAAATAATTTTAGTTGCAAATTAGTATTTGACATTAAGGAAATTCCAGCTAAGAGCAATCAAAGAGGAACTTGATCATCCGTTGGTGCTGGCAAGAATCAAGACTTTCTCACAACCTTGTGAATCTGGGGCAAGTCCTTCCGAGGTTTAAATAGGGGCAGACCGCTGCAAAATCCAGACACTGGGGCAAATCATCTCAGACTATGTCATGGCATAAACCTTTCCAGGAAGAACTCTTTCATAAACCCTACGGACTGGGGCAGATAATTTGCGAATTATCAAATTCCCTTCCTACTTTCAAGTTGGTCAAGCAGACCGTGCCAGACAATAAGCAACCTTGGAGTTTAACAAGTGTCAAAAGGCCTTGGGGCAGAGCAAAAACACGATCAACATGCATTGGCTAAGTCGCCACGCTCCACTACTTTTTGCAAGCCATCACGACACATTAGCTAGAAGCGAGGTTCTCTCAGGAACAAGCACGCAACTTCTGCAAATGATCAAGCTTGGGGCACCAGAAGCATCCACATTTATCTTCTGATCATCGCACCGTCAAATACCGAGTATCAGGAAGTCAAATCTTTTCACCAAAAGTCCAACCCTGCTTCGCAACCTACCAAAAGCCCACCCTGCTGGCATCATCATAAACCAAAGTCCACCCTGTTGGCACCTTCATAAAACCAATCACCTGCTTGCATTCACATATGCATCGCATACAATTAACATGACCCGTATGCATACATGACATAATCAATTTCCTTCCTCAACCCCTGCGTTGTTATTTTGATTTGTTCTTGACCCTAGAGTCAATATTGTCTTTATTTTCTTGACCCCCGAGTCAATATCATTGTTATTATCTTTCTCAACCCCCGAGTTGGTATCTTGTTTTCTTCATGACCCCTGAGTCAATGTTGCCTTTACATTCTTGACACCCGAGTCGACATCATTGCTATTTCTTTCTCAACCCTGAGTTGATGTCTTGTTATAGTTCTCGACCTCTGAGTCGATATTGACTTTATCTTCTTGACCCCCGAGTCGATATTTTTGCCTTTACCTTTTTCAATCCCCGAGTTAATGACAATTTATCTTTGTTTCTTCAACCCTCGAGTTGATTTATTGTTTCGATTTGTTCAGGACCCCCGAGTTGATGGTATATTTGTTTTTCTCAACCCTCGAGTTGATATGCCATTATTCCCAACAATGTCCAGACTCTCACATTTTCATATCCCCAGCTTTGTGCATACATTTCTACATCATTTGCACGCTTGTTTAGCCCGTTCCTATAGGGTAGGGCATTCATGTGGATATTGTTCCCCATTGCTTTATTCTTGAGTCCTCTCTACCTTTCGTAGGAGGAATATCTCATAATCCTTTTATTCTTGAGTCCTATCTACCTTTCATAGGAGGAATATCTCAACCTCTTATATGGCCTCAGGATCCTACAGGGATGGCTCCCCTTTCAAGACTGGCAAATCACTATTGTTCATTCTGCATTGCATCTCAAGCATATCATCATGTCCCTCATAACCGATTGCCTTTTTGCCCAATGACAGATGCCTTTTTCAAGCCATCCCACTATTTCATCACCTTTCATTCCACTCCTTTCCCGACTGAAAATTCTGGGTATTCTTATATTTAATCTCCTTGTACCTTAACTGTAAGAAAGCCTGTGCCACTCATACCTTCAAGTCCAAGAAGATTAAATAGGGGCAACTGTCATACCATCATTTTCCCCTAGCCCTACATATCATACATTTATCATACCATGGAGCATATCAAGCATGGATTGGTACAGAAGGGTTGCAAGTGAGGGTGATTGCTTCAAGAAAAGTGTTTGGATCTGGTTTAGTTGGTTCTCCATCCACAACCAGGAGGAAGTTTGACCAGATCTTAGTCAAACCTGAGCAAGAGGGGCATACGTCATGAGCCATTATGAAGACAAGTGCTATTTGGAAACCACCAAGTGATTAAATTAAGGTTTTTGATCCACTACAAGATCCTCAGGAGCAAAGTGACCTAATTACTTTTGTTGTTGCTTCATCTCTCAAGGGAGGACCTTTAGTATTAAGGCATGAATGCTTTGATCATATCTAATCACTTCTTGGCCAATTAAAATGGTGAAACTTCAAGTCAAGGTGGGTGTTCATAACCCAAGTTTAGATAGGATTCTCCTTATGGTGTTCTGGCAATGGTCACTTCTGGTGGGATCTAAAGCTTTAGAACCCTAATTCTTAGGCTTGGTATCTCTGAGTCAGGAGGACGGTGTCCTAGATTTTGGTCATCAACTAAGGGTCGTGAATATATTTTAACCAATCATGAGAATTTGGATTTTTTTGGCTATTTAATCATTTATGGATTTTTGGTCGTTACAAGGGATGTCCAGGTTACTTATTCAAGAGTCCATATTTGATTTCATCTCAAAGATTCATGTGTCATTCTAATATATTTGTTTCCATAACAAATAAAATAGTCCAAAATTCCATTCCAAGGTTGCATTTTCATGCTAGACACCAATGCCATTCCAAGTTACCAATTAAAATATCATATTCAAATTACATATTACCAATCTGTGGCAATTTACAAAGTTTCACACCAAATTACAAGTGCAAGTGCATAAAAGTCATACATTCATCAATGATGTCACAAGCTTTCAAGGATAAATAAGAACTTTGTTTTGTAAACTTCCATTGATTAAAATTCATTGTACAAATTGGATAACTAAGAAACTACAAGTTCTTTGACATAATTTTTACAAGACTTTGCCAATCCCAAATCTATACTACCAATCAAGGATCCAAATGTCATGATTTGTGTGCTTTTGAGCCACCACTCAAATTCAACGTCAAGCTTCCTCAAGTCCCTACAACAAAAGGAGACAAATTCAAATCATAACAAAACCGTGCAAAATCATGACAACAAGTGCAATTCTTCATTCACAAATTCGTCTCAATTCATGGATCAAATTCATAATTCACTTCATGTTATCACCTATGTCAAACAAAAACCCAAGACAATTTTCAACATCCAAATTCATCACATAAGATTTCAATCCATATCACATACTTTTTCCATAGCATATATACCCATTTTCGTGCAAGAATTTTAAGCATACACAAGTTTATTTCAAAGTCAGAACAGCCACACAAAGCAAATAGGGACCACATGTTCAGATTCACAAAAATGGCAAAAACGAAACAGCAGCAAGCAACCATGGTACATCATACTTAACATAAAAATGGGAATAGATATAAAGTGTAGCAGACAAGGCCTAAACTATAGCAATACAGAGGATTTCAGAACTCTGCAAAACATGTCTGCTAACCCTAATATTTTGGGTATAAGTAAAACTTCATTTCAGAGGGAAAAGGAGCTAAGTTTTTCTACACACTAAAAACCCTAAAGCGGCAATTTTGAATCATCATCAGAGTCACAATAACAACAACGACATAGTAGCAGAAGAACAAGAAGGAAAAAGCAAGAAGAAAGAAAAAGAAGCAGGAACGAGTTAGAATCATAAGACACTCTACCTGAGTTCGAGATCTTCGAGGGTAAGCTTTTTCAAAACTTCTTCTCATATTCGTGTAGCTTTTTCTCGTGTTGTTGCTCTATTATTGTTGAACCCATGTCCATTTGTGCTTTCTCCTTTTAGGGTTTGGTTTGGGAACGAGGCCGATTTGGCCATTTGAGAGGAAATTAGGGAGAAGTGAGTTCGGATTCGACTTTGTCATTGTTCTTTAGGTAGGGTTAGGGTTTAAACTTTGGCATTTTGAGGTGGTGAGTGACTGGAGAAGACGGCGGAGCCACCGCCGGCCGTCGGCCTTCTCCGGTGAAACTTATTGCAGAAAGGGTTGAGGACGAGAAAGAAGCACGTAAAGGGTTGAGAAATTGGCGTGTGATTTAATTTTCAGGTTTTGTTTTCTTTTAAAAGGATAACCACTCTTTTGTATTCATCTTCAAAATGAATCTGCCAGCGTGTGTGGTTACTTGAGGGATGGTGACACTTGTCACCGTCAGATTGAGGAGTGACTTCATCATCAGCCCCTTATTTACATCATTTGTAGCACTCCCTTGTTTGTTTACTATGTACCCTTAGATCCAAACCCTTGGATAGAGTCAAGCTTTGACTCTATGTAAATCCAACGACTCTGATTCATCTGTGAAGGTCAATGAATATTGACTAGCCCACACAAAATCATGGACTCTCATGGGCCTCTTGTTGCTTTAGGGCCTGTTTTTCTTCTAATTACACCTCCGTTCACTTAGTCGCAGGCCCGTTTGACCTCTTTTTCCTTTTTATTTTTATATCTTTTATATTTCTTCTTTTATTTATTTGTTTATTTATTTTATTTTAACTCATTTTCTTATGATATTTTTAAGAGATGAAAATTTTGTATTTCTTTTTTTTATTAAATATATTTACTTAATATTTGATTAGTTAAAAAAAACCTAATTAATTTTACTAAGTATTCATATTTAATTTATTTAATAATTTTGTGTGTTGTTTAATTTGGTTTAATTGTGTCGTACGATTTTCTCGTATGATGTTTATACCATGATAATATTTGACTAGTATCTCATTTGCACATTTAAACTATTTTCAAAATAAATTCTCGATTCAACATCGAGCCATTTTTCACCCTTGTAAGTCGACTGCTTCGCGCGTCGCGATCGACCTTACCCTAGCACTTCAGGTCCTTCACCCCATTTAGTTCAAACACTTAATCGTCTCGAACGCAAACTAAAACCTCAATCCTTCGAGTATTCTTCAAATCTAACTAAAACACTTAATAATTATGAAACACTTTCTCTCAATAAAAGATGAAAAGAGAGTGGGACTGGTATCTTCGAGTTCTCTCTTCGATTATTTAAGTGTGAGGAGTCTTCTTCACGCCCGAATAATCGTCTTCTCTAAAAGATTATAATCCGTCTCGCATCAAACTATTTTTCCTAAACAATTTAAATCAAATCTATTTCTCTAATCACTTAGATAAAAAAGAGAGAGAGTCGAGTCTTCGATTCACTCTTCCGATTACTTGGTGTAGCGAGCAATTTTGGACGCGGTTCTTAAGCGCTGGTCGCTCTCTGCGGTTTGAGCTTAAACTACAGGTCGATTCATTTTTTATCCTATTTTGAGCTGATGAAGGAAGGGAAATAGATGTCTCCAATTAACCCTGCTTTGCATACTGAGTTTAAACAGCAGTCTGTTAGGTTACGGATGCTATCAATGTGGGGGGGCCTTTGTACTGGTTATTTGTATTTTCGCCAATACAGTTTCTTTCTTTTTATCTAGACAGAAGGTTTCTGGCGGGGAACAAGGATTAGGATGTTAGGACTGATGCTTTTTGATGTGAGAGTATGGGATTTGGGTTTTTTGTTTAGTGTGCTCGCTAAGATTTTTCTTTCAATCTTATGCCTACGTATTCCCGTTTACCGAAACAGGGAAATCAGAGCGTTCGTAGTTCCTCCTATTCTATGGGAGGAAATGGTTATTTTTGGTGTCTTGTTCAAAGCCCAAGACGTGAAGCGAAAGGTGATTTATATCTTGTTCAAAGCCCAAGATGTGAAGCTGAAAGGTTTATTTGTATCTTGTTCAAAGCCCAAGATATGAAGCTAAAAGGTTTTGACTTTTAGAGAGAATTTGTCATCTCTAAAGAGGGGGTTGTATGTCACAACTGTTGGGTGACTGACTGTAAAGGAGGATTACTTTAACTGGGATGTGTGAATCCGGCAATGCCATAATTTCCTTTATAGGGGATTTTAACCTGAAGGAGAAGACTTTAACTCAGTGTAGAGCAATGCTATCTTTCCTTAGGAATTTCTCATGCTAAAAGAGGGACAGTGGCGTGGATATAAATGATCCAGAGGCTTGCCGCTTACAGCGGTTAGATGAAAGGGAAGGAGTTGTTGATGTTTGTATACTGTGAACGAGGCACAACTTTGATGCTAAAAGGTTAATTGGATTAACCAGTGGTTTTCTTATATAAAGCCTAAGAGGAGGCTAATATGTGTCTCGTACAAAGCCCGAGAGAGAGGCTAAAAGTTTTTTGACTCAATGAGGGAATCTTTTGGTATCTCGTATAAAGCCCGAGATGGAGGCTAAAATTCGTTTGGCTCAGTAAGAACCTTTTTGTATCTCGTATAAAGCCCGAGATAGAGGCTAAAGGGTGATTGACTCAACGAGGGAATCTTTTATGTGTCTCGTATAAAGCCCGAGAGAGAGGCTAAACGTTGTTCGACTCCGCTGGGGAGAATCATTGTACAAAGTGCAAGAGAGAGGCTAACTTCACGGGAGTAAGATCATTATACAAAGCCTAAGAGGAGGCTATGGCGACTGTTCAGTTAAGTGACAAGTCCAGTATACTGATTTTTAAAGAGAAAATTAGTTCTTATATGAGCAACACTGTACTCAAGGATTTGATTCAAGGATCCGGGTTATTCCTGTTCTTTAAGGAAGTGGGAAATCCGAAGGGTATTGAGACTGTCCGAGTCTACGGGTTTCCTTCCTATTTAACGAAGGGGTCACTTGAGAATGTCTTTGAGACTCAAGGAAATTAAACTGTCCAAGTCTAGAGTTTCATCTTTTGTACTATGCTTTGAGAAACAGTAGTAGACTCTATGAAAGGACTGTTCTATGAAGGTGACTAAGTTTTGTTCCTATACCTCTAGGAGGTCGTCGGGACAATTTGTACGAAGCCCAAGAGGAGGCTGGAAACTTTTAAGAAGCCGACGGGTCCTTGTACGAAGCCCAAGAGAAGGCTATCATTCCCGGAGGAAGAGATCATTATACGAAGCCTAAGAGGAGGCTATGAATACTTCTAAGAAGCCGTAGGGTCCTTGTACTAAGCCCAAGAGGAGGCGGGGATGCTTTTAGGAAGCCCGTGGGTCCTTGTACGATGCCCAAGAGGAGGCCGATGCTTTTAAGAAGCCGATGGGTCCCCAAACCCCGAGAAATTCAAGGCAAGCTATTCACAAGGAATAGATCAAGTCAGGAAAGTTCGAGAATTTGGAAGAAACTCAAAGATGTCATTCACGGAGAATACATTCATCTCTGGGAATAGAGTTTCTTGACAATTCCTAATGAGGACAGCCGAAGAGAAGACTGTATCTGGTGATCCTATTGGGGATCTAGTTGTCTATTTCTATGAATAAACGAAACGGCGTCACCTAGTTCTAGACGTAGTTGCTGGGGAAACTCAAAATATCTATACTATTATTACACAGTTGATATGAGTTTACGAAAGAAGACTTACAGTGAAACAGCCCCACAATACAGTTATATGTATATGAAAGCGGTAAATGAAAGCAATAACCACTTACTCGGTTGTAGAGCTTCCATGCTGTTTGGTTAGTTGTTCAACAAAGAAAGATTGAAAACAACAGTATATTCAAAATCAAAGGAGAAAGTGCTTTGAAAAAGGAAGATTTGGGGCTTACAGCTCAAGGAGAGGCCCAGGGTTTTATCAGTGAGCGCACTGTTTGAATTTGTACAGAGGGACTTATATAAGTGACTGAGGCCCAAAATGTTTTTCTGTACAAAGGGATGGGTCTTACAGTCTTTCAAAAGGCCCTAAAGGTTTAAAGAAAAAGAGTGGGGCTTATAACACGAGGGTAGGCCCAGGTGATTTCTCCGTTTAAAAATGGCGATCGCGCCGAGGTTTTCTTTTAACGCGGAGGCACTTATACAATAAGTGAGGCCCAAAATGTTTGGTTAAAAGGGGGTTGGGTGTTACACTCTATTAGAGGCCCAAAAGTTTTGAATGGGTCTTATAGCTCGAGGAGAGGCCCAAAAGGTTATGTTTCAAAAGGCGACGATCGCGCCGTTTGTTTTGACCGTATCGGGACTTATACAATGCACTGAGGCCCAAAAATGGTTTGGTCAAAAAAGGATTGGGTCTTACACTCTATTAGAGGCCCAAAGTGTTTTGAAAATGATTTATGAGGGTTGAATTAATCCAAAAACCCTAATTTGTTTTCAAAAATGTATTTAATTGAATAAAAATTCAATTAAAATGATCAAAATTGTTTAACATGTGAAAAACAAATTGTGATCTTGGATTAATGCTTCAAAAATTAAGTATTGACCTACAAAATAATTAGAAAGCATTAAAAGTTGCAAAATCAATGTGGAAAAAATATTTAAAATGTCAAAAACAATTAAAATATTAATTCTTTGCAAAAATATTAATTATATGAAATAAATAATATTTTAGGATTTTTTGGGAAAATAAAATATTTTAACATTTTTGTGAATTATTAAAAAAAAAATCAACTCAAAATCATTAAAACTCAGAGAGAAATTAATTTTTGAATCAATTAAACAAAAATCACAAAATTCAAATATTTGAAAATTCAAAAAAAGCGCCAAGAACAGCTGAAGAACACGCGCATGTTCTGGGTTTGGCTGATTTGCATTTTCTATCCAATCTCCCTGAATACTTGATTATAACATGCAATCCATATATCATTATGCTCGTCTCAACCTCACGATCATGTCTATGTCCATTAATTTCATTTGAATTAAACACATAACAAGAAATCATGAAAAATCCTCAAGAACCCTAATTTCTGCATGAAGGCCGGGATTTTTGATACACGGTTCAAACAATGCAATTAATTGAGGGAAAACATTCCATGCATGATTATGAACATATGGCCAAATTATTGTGCAGCAAAAATTGCATGGATCATAGAGTTAGAAGAGCTCATGCTTACCACTTGCAGCTGGTGATCGTGATTTGTGTTGGAGGTGTTACAGCTAGGTTCCAATGATGTGGATAGCTTCCCTAGGTACCAAGTGATGTGTCTGAGTGCTTGGAATGGATTGAAATGGTTTGGAGTTGAAGATGGCACCTCAACTGCAAAATTGTCAAGAACTTGAGTAATTGGCTGGTGATTTTGTGAAATCAGTGTTCCAGATGTTATGTGAGTGTTTGGATCACTTCTATATGATGTATGTGAGGTGTGTGAGTGATTGGTTTGATTGGAAAAGCTCTCAAACTCAAAACCCGATAGCTACCTTGCTAAGAAAGGCATTTTTGCCAAGAGAAAGAGATTTTGAGGAAAGCATATGTTAGATGGCTTTGGTGTACTCAAATTGATCACAATTGAGCTCTATTTATAGTAGAGCAAGTTTGTTTTGCAAGGAATAGTGAATGGCAACTGGTAAGTAGGTTTGGCCAATGTTGGCAAATGAAAATCCAAGTCTCCTCTAGCCATTGACTAGAGGTTAGGGCACAGAGCTTTGGTTCCCTTGGGCTTGGATAAGTCTTGACTGATTTCATATGAGAATGGCTCAGTCCATGTCACCTTGATGCTTCCATTGAATGCTTCAATCCAAATTTGGAGTCTTGTCCCTATTTTGGCCATTCTAGGTTCAACATGCTATTTCTTGTTCCATGGACTTTGGAGGCTTGGCTCAGTGATTGTCCCCTTTAGATTCAATCCTCAGATGTGTCCAAGTGGATAGGAGCATTTGAATTTGGCTGATTTTGGCAAATCGAGCAAAGTTGCAAATTCTGCCTTGCCTTTGACAGATTTCAGCAAGGCAACTTTCCAATGTCATAACTCATGGTGTAAGTTGAATTTGGTAATGCTCTTGACCATTTTGGAAAGCCCTTACATGATACAACAACTGTTTGAACATGTTTGGTTTTGATCTCTTTTGAATCCAAGTGAAAAATCCCTCTACATTTGGCAAAAAGTGAAGGCAAATTCTGACTTAGTGAAAATTTCACTAAGTGTTGGAAAAAGTGATATTTTCACATTTCAGCCATTTTGATCACTCACTAACTCAAAATCCTTAATGAATTGGACTTAGGTCTAGTTGAAGTTTTTGTAGAGGGTAATGAGGGCTACAAATCCATCTTTGGATGAAAAAAATGGCTTTGTGGTTTAGGAGTTATGATCCTCCAAAGTTGGTGCCCTTGTCACTTTATTTTTAACTTAGAAAATTTTCTAAGTTTTTATGGTTACCCCTTTTACAAGTTATCCCACTTTTCTTGATTTTCTTGATGAATGATGATTCAAATCATACATTAACATCATTTTAGGGTTAAAAATCCATTTTGGTGAAAAATCTCAAAAGGTCAAAGTTGACTTTTGTGCACAGTTGACTTTTTATCAGATGAATTCCAAACTGTGCAATTCTTCAGGAAATCATGTCCTTGACCTAAATCAAACTTGATGGACATGTTCCATGGGTGTCATAGGGTATATTGATGCATGTCATAGGGCTTGGGAGCATGTCCTGGTCAAAAGTCAAAGTTACAGTTGACTTTTTCCTTAAAACCCTAATTGTGGTGCAGATGAAATTGAGACTTGTTGCTCAAGCTTCTTGGATTAATCCATTATTCCAAATGGATCAATATAGTTCATTAGAGACCCTCAAACCCTCTCTTGAGGTCTTGGCTCATGACTTGCCCTAAAAGTCAACTTAGGGGTGAATTAGGTCAAGAAACCCTAATTCCTGATTTTTTATGAATGCATCCCCTGAGGCAAAATTGACTTGATGATTGGGTCCATGAGGTTCCATGGAGTATATTAGGTTAGGTTTTGGATCATTGGCTCATGCCCAGAGGAAAATTTCCATCTGGAGGCCCTGGTCGACCAAAACCCTAATTTGGTGACACTGGCGATCTTGAAGCTTGATCCACCTAGAAGGGAGCAACCTTGTGCTTAATCCTTGAAGTGGGAGTCCTCTTGATCCATTGTGGATGTTTGAGAGGTTTAGACAAGTTGAAGATCATGTCATTCCTTGATTGATCCTTTGTCTAAGGCTCTGAGAGGGCTTAAAACCCTAATTTTGATTGTAGTGGATGCTCACCCATCTTTGGGGAGACTGATGAGGTATGATGGTTCCTCCATATTGTGATGATGAGTGACACAATGATGGGACATCTTAGTGGTCAAAATTTGGGGTATGACACTTGGGCCCGAGGAGCCTTTGTTAAGCTTTAAGTAATCGTCATCCCTTAAAATACTTTAACTATATCAAAATCCTTTCATAACTAAGGTTGAAAAAGAGAGAGGGTCGAGTCTTCGATTCACTCTTCCGATTACTTGGGCCCGAGGAGCCTTTCTTAAGCTTCATGTAATCATCATCTGAATAAGATACCAACATATTAATTCAACTTCTCGCCTCCGTGCGACCAAAACTTTTCAAAGAGGACATGTCACGTCCGTTCTACCGCAAACAGGTAACGCCTAAGACTTCACGAGCGAGCTGCAAAGCACCTAACTGCTAGAACGCGAACGTTAGCATCGTCCATAAAAAACACCAACAAACCGTAGGCCGGACTACGGACGCTTTGATTCTTCACTTCTTTAAAGTGAAGATACGTAGGCACAAGGGTCCGAATCCTTGGCGAGCACCCTAATAAAAATACCACCCATTTCCCCTTTAGTATCTAAACCTTTTTTCATTACTCATCTTAGAAGAAAACAAACAATCCTTAGCTAAATTTCTCACGAATCGAGTTAAGAGGTTCCCGTTGAGTACAACGGACATGAGGGGGTGCTAACACCTTCCCCTCGCGTAACCGACTCCCGAACCCAGAATGTGGTTGCGATGACCTTGTGCTTTCCCTAAAGGTTTTATTGATATTTCCCTTACCCTTTTTGGGATAAATAAAATTCGGTGGCGACTCTGTGTTTTTCGCGTCCATCGCGAAGGTCGTTACCCTGTCATTTTTTGAGGTGTGACAATTCTCAATCAATAAAAGAAATGCATAATATAAATATAAAAGCATATAATCATTATACAATTCACCCTATCATCAAATCATCAACACAATTACAATTTCCACACAAGCAGACAATCATATTATCAACAACACAACATAACACAATGCAATACAATGAGACTCACAACTTAACTCAATGCATGTGGTACCAATTCGATCCCTTTTTCATGATCATAATTCCCGTCGGAATTTCAATATGAGTCGCTCACACCCCACATGGGCACACAACATCCGTGATCGCTCACACCCCGTATGGGCATACGAACACCCGTAATCGCTCACACCCCACATGGGCACACGATTACCTCAAAAATAACAACAATATGAATCTATTTCATAGAATCCGGATAAGGCGCTCACACCCCACATGGGCGCACGACTTATCATACAACGCATGCAACATGATATGCATTCAATGACAACATACAACGATGAATAATGCATATGACTATCATACAGCCAATACACCACACCACAACTATACAACACGCAGCATATACATGCCAAAACATGCAACAATTGCAATCCACAGCTACAACGCACATTCGCACAACCGAACTCAACATCTAAACGTTCAACACATCCCAACATACACGGGAACACAATTAATGTGTTGAATAGTTGGAATTCTTACATTGAAAATAATTTTAATAGAAAGTACATGCAACCAGCTTTCCAACGATTCGAACGGCGGCTGAAACGGACCTACGGATCAAAAGATATGAATTTTTAAAGTTTTAGAAAATTCAATTCGTTCCAGTGGCAGCCAACTACTGTCTCTGCTCGCCTAACGTTCGCCCGGCGAGACGCCAGTGAACTCACCTTCCATACAAATTCTATAAAATCCTATTTTCCAACCCTCGCTCGTCTCTCAGTTTCGCTCAGCGACTTCCAAGCGAGATCGCTTCGCCCGGCGAGACACCTCATTCGCCCGACGAAAATGTGCGAATCAGCAACCCTACAGTTGCGATTCTGCATAGTCCAGACCCCAAAATTTCTTACAAGTTCAATACCATACAGTCCATAATGCACATAGAATCATTATCAATTATCACACAACATAACTCACATCGATTATATTCACTTTCAACATAAGATCACAATTCAACTAGAAATCAATTTGCACCATTTACATGTTATTGTTAGGTGAAGATTTTACCTTAATATGAACTATCTTTCTTTCCACTTTTTCTACTCAATTCTCATGTTTTCATTAGTTTTACTCATGATTGTTGTTATTCTTCTAACATTGAGAATATACCTTTGGCGCTTGTAATATGTGTGTTATTGTGCAGGAAAAGGCACTAAATGATCAAAGTTGTAAGACACGAGAAAGTGATACAAGCTGCCAAAGAACAGAGGAAAAATTCAAGAAGTTTGCTTTGCAAACTAGCTGGCGAAGTTTCGCTTTGCGAACTCTGGCGAAGTCCCCAGCGAATGGTCCCAGAATTATGGCAGAAGAAAAAGGCACTAAAGTTCGCTTTGCGAACTTGAAGGCGAGTGTTCGCTTTGCGAATAATCCTTCGCATTGCGAACTCATGAAGAATTTATGTGGCGGTTTAACTATCAGAGGCACCTCAGGTGCCATTTTTTACCATTCTTTGTGCGAGTAAAACGTTCGCTTTGCAAACATTAAATTTCCTGAATGTATTATAAATAGATTTTTCTCACCTTTTAGAGGGATATAGATATTTTTCAGCATAGAAATAGATCTCTCTTCATTTCAAGAATATTGGAGGGATAGAAACTCAAACCCCGAGGGGGAGAAGGTAAGATCTTCAATCTCTTGTTGGGTGTGGATGTAATCTTTTGATACCTTATGTATTTCTTCTAATCTATATTTGTGAACTAGTTTGGATTCTCTATTGTTGATTGTCTTTGATTGCTTATTTGTGGGTCTTGACAAAACCTATTTCAAATCCTTGATCTTAGATTTTCATCTATCAATGAGTAAAACTTTTGACATGGTTTTGTGAGTTCATATTCATTTGCATCTTAGCTTTTTATCATTGTGTTGATTGTTAGTTTGAATAGCTTCTAGTAATTAATGCAATAAAGACCGCGATGACGCTTGACGAACGGTATCATGAGGGTGCGTGAGAATATTGATGAATAACTTTGTTCCCATCCATGGGGTAAATTAGTTGGATGCATGTAAAGAGGATTAATCATATGTACGTATTTTGATCATGGCTTTATATAAGAACTACTCATTAGTTTGATATGGATGTTATAGTAATATTTGTTGGATCTAGATGCCAGAAATGGATATAGGCTTAACATTCATGTAGGTAATAAATACTTTGTATTGATTGGTAATGTGCAAGAGCAATTATTGATCGGTACAAAATCATTCACAACAAGCGGAGACAGAGAGGATATGTATGTCGTGAGTGATACATGATGGTATTAGACGAACAAGTGATTTATGTATAAAATGATCTGAAGAATGCATGTGTTATCAATTGATGAGATCCAATCCCAACAAGGCTCCGTTTATAATTTAGTCTTTACTTTATATTTTCCATCTTTACATTTTTTGCATTTAATTTTGGTTCCTCTTTTAAACCAAAACTTTTGAACCATAAGCTTAGAAACATAGAGATCGTCGAACGACATTCTTTCCCTCGCACTGATCCCTGTGGATACGACAAAACTGGGTTACTTAAATTAATTTTTGCTTATTGCTGTATTACAGTTTCAACAAAATGGAGCCGTTGCCGGGGATCGGTGTTTAGATATTGAATCGCATTGCGATAGTTTCTATATTTTTGAGCTTTGTACATTTGTTTATATTGTATATATTTGTTTTCTTTTATGTTTTCTCTAGTGTGTTTAGGAATGATGAGAACTCCTTCTGGATTGGTTGCTATCTGTATAAAAGTATTCAATGAAGCTTCGACTGAGTCTGGATGGTGAGATTTGAATGTTTGCGAGGTAAATTGTACTGCTTTATTGAATGTTAGAATGATTTAAGAATTTTGTGCTTTGTGAAAATGTGTATTTTTGTTTCATGTTGCAACTTGTTTGAATGCTTGTTTCACTTAGCTCCAAAAGCCACAAATTTTGAGAAACCTCCATTGTTTACTGTATACTAGGATGACTGATAATGTTGTTTAATTCGTTTGATTCATGCTTTATCTTTTAATTATTGTGATTTTGTGGAAGCATTAGAAATGATCAAGGCATTTGTTTATATTGAGCACAACCGTATCCAAAAGTACCTTACCCGTGAGTAGTGAGTATTTGTTAACCCCTTTGAGCCTAAACAGTTTAGATCTCATTTTAGTGATGAACTTGGTTTATGTACATAATTTGAAAGTGTAGTTCATCATTGAATTTTGTGAGGTTCTAAAAAAATTTTCTTGAACCTTTGAACATTGTTTTAATTTGATTTCCTTGCCGTAAAAAGCAAGGAGCATTCACTTGAGGTTTGTTTGAATTCAAGTTGGGGAGAATGAAAAAGAAGATTGGTAGGTTGCTATAAACTTTTGAAAAATTTCAAACAAGCATGAAAAGAAAAAGTGTGAATATGAATGTGAAAAACAAAAGAAAAAGAATGCTTGTTTGAATGAGAAAAATAGAGAATGAAATAATTGTGCATAAGGAAGTTTGAGAAGGTTTGTGGTAAAGGAATGAAAATGGTGAATGAAGTTGTAATGTGTAAATACCATGTATAGTGAATGTTTCTTTTTGCATCGGCAATTTCGATTCAATGGCCTTTAGAAATGTCCCTTTATTGTTAACCCGACCAAGCTACAACCCTTAAAGCCCTTAGTGATCTTTTTGCTTCCATGTTTTCATTTTTTGATTGTTAGATGTTGTATGAATTGAGTTGCTATTAGCATTGTTTGTCAGGTGAGTGAAATTGCCCTGCGGTTGCAAACGCGTTAATTTCTTCATTCTTATTCTGAAGAGGAGTGTTAGAGTGATTCAAGTATAAAAATTTAGTTGTTCTTTGAACCATTCCATGATATTTGTTTAAGAACTTAATTCTTTGTCATTGTTTGATTATATTGAGTGGTGAATGTTGCTTGTGCGCGTTTTCATCTTTTCTTGGCTGAATCTTATGCTTAAGCAAATTCTCTTGTTTTCATGAGGGGCATACTTTGCTTGAGGACAAGCAAAAATCTAGTTGGGGAGAGTTGTTAGGTGCAGATTTTACCTTAATACGAACTATCTATCTTTGTACTTTTTCTACTCAATTCTCATGTTTTCATTAGTTTTACTCATGATTGTTGTTATTCTTCTAACATTGAGAATATACCTTTGGTGCTTGTAATATGTGTGTTATTGTGTAGGAAAAGGCACTAAATGATCAAAGTTGTAAGACACAAGAAAGTGATACAAGCTGCCAAAAAACAGAGGAAAACTTCAAGAAGTTCGCTTTGCGAACTAGCTGGCGAAGTTTCGCTTTGCGAACTCTGGCGAAGTCCCCAGCGAATGGTCCCAGAATTATGGCAGAAGAAAAAGGCACTAAAGTTCGCTTTGCGAACTTGAAGGCGAGTGTTCTCTTTGCGAATAATCCTTCGCATTGCGAACTCATAAAGAAATTTTGTGGCGGTTTAACTATCAGAGGCACCTCAGGTGCCATTTTTTACCATTCGATGTGCGAGTAAAACGGTCACTTTGCGAAATTTCCTAAATGTATTATAAATAGATTTTTCTCACTTTTTAGAGGGATATAGATATTTTTTAGCTTAGAAATAGATCTCTCTTCATTTCAAGAATATTGGAGAGATAGAAACTCAAACCCCAAGGGGGAGAAGGTAAGATCTTCAATCTCTTGTTGGGTGTGGATGTAATCTTATGATACCTTATGTATTTCTTCTAATCTATGTTTGTGAACTAGTTTGGATTCTCTATTGTTGATTGTCTTTGATTGCTTATTTGTGGGTCTTGACAAAACCTATTTCAAATCCTTGATCTTAGATTTTCATCTATCAATGAGTAAAACTTTTGACATGGTTTTGTGAGTTCATATTCATTTGCATCTTAGCTTTTTATCATTGTGTTGATTGTTAGTTTGAATAGCTTCTAGTAATTAATGCAATAAAGACTGCAATGACGCTTGACGAACGGTATCGTGAGGGTGCGTGAGAATATTGATGAATAACTTTGCTCACATCCATGGGGTAAATTAGTTGAATGCATGTAAAAAGGATTAATCATATGTACGTATTCTGATCATAGCTTTATATATGAACTACTCATTTTTTTGATATGGGTGTTATAGTAATATATGTTGGATCTAGATGCCAGAAATGGATATAGGCTTAACATTCATGTAGGTAATAAATACTTTGTATTGATTGGTAATGTACGAGAGCAATTATTGATCGGTACAAAATCATTCACAACATGCGGGGACCGAGAGGATATGTATGTAGTGAGTGATACATGATGCTATTAGACGAACAAGTGATTTATGTATAAAATGATCTGAAGAATGCATGTGTTATCAATTGATGAGATCCAATTGTAGCGTGCGATTTTTGTCGGTGACGCAACCACCTTATCACAAATTGGGGTTCTCTCCTCACCGCAATGGTAGGAGTGGGGTGCTACTTTCTGATTTCTTATTTATCCCGTGAAGCTGGAAGGGAAAGGGAAGTTATCTAAAACTAACCTTGCACGCGAATGTTTAACTGAACAAACGCTGAAAGAGATTGGGGGGTCCGGGGTCAGGTTATACAATGGGGAATTGTCAATTACCCATCCTATATGTGGTTATCCACAGGTTGTTAGTTTTAGGTTCTGCTTTGTACTTGATGGTGTTTATCTGTTGATGGGTTGGGAAAATTTCTTGTTTGAAAGAGAGAGAGAGTTTTTGATGATTTTGGTGAGGTATTGGACCTCAGTTTTGATTAGTATGTGTGAAGGTACTGGACCTAGAGTTTTTGATTGGTATGCTCGCTAAGATTTCGCAATCTTATGCTTATGTATTACCGTTTAAAGTAACAGGGAAATCAGAGCAATCATAGTTCCTCCTATTCTATGGGAGGAAAAAGATGTTTGGTGTCTTGTTCAAAGCCCAAGATTGAAGCTAAAGGTTATTTGTGTCTTGTTTAAAGCCCAAGATTGAAGCTAAAAGGTTTTTTGACTGATAGAGAATTTGTCATCTCTAAAGGGAGACATCTCGTCTGTTTATCACAATTGTTGGGTGACTGCTCATAAAGGAGGGTTACTTTAACTGGGGTATGAGAATCCAGCAATGCCATAATTTCCTTTATAGGGGATTTGTCCTGAAGGAGAAAACTTTAACTCAGTGTAGAGTAATGCCATTTTTCCTTAGGAATCTTTCATACTAAGAGAGGGACAGTGGCGTGGATGTAAATAATCCAGAGGCTTGCCGCTTACAGCAATTAGATGGAAGAGGAAGTTTACTAGGATAAGAGATGGACGACAACTTGGATATTTTGAATCAACAAGTATGCCACTTACAGCAGTTATCTGGAATTAGGATTTGTTTTAATTTTCTATTTTGAAGAGTGATAAACAGAGAAATGTCTTCCTACAGAGAGATTTTGATTTCCTCTGAGGGGATGTTGATTTTTGTGTGCCTTGATCAAAGCCCAAGGTTGAAGCTAAAAGATTGATTGACTCTACTAGGGAAGTCCTTATACAAAGCCTAAGAGGAGGCTGGAAAAGACTGACTCAACAAGAGAGTATTTTTATCTGTCTTGTACAAAGCCTAAGATTGAGGCTAAAAAGAGACTGGCTCTTTTGGGGATATCATTATACAAAGCCTAAGAGGAGGCTAAAAAGTTGACTTTTCTGGGGAAATATTTTGTTTATCTTGTACAAAGCCCAAGATTGAGGCTAAAAGGGATTTTGACTCCGCTGAGGAGGGTTTGTATGTGTCTTGTACAAAGCCCAAGATTGAGGCTGAAAAAGAAGACTGACTATGTGGGAAAGAAATCTTTATATGTCTTGTACAATGCCCAAGATTGAGGCTAAAGTGAGACTTTACTGACTCAGCTGAGGATATTTCAGGTGTCTTGTACAAAACCCAAGATTGAGGCTGAAAAGATTTTGACTCTGCTGGAGAGTATTATATGTCTTGTACAAAGCCCAAGATTGAGGATGGAAAGAGGATTGAATCTACTTAGGGAAATTTATATGGTGTCTTGTACAAAGCCCAAGATTGAGGCTAAAAAAGGTTGACTCTACAATAGAGTGTTTTTATCTGTCTCGTACAAAGCCCAAGATTGAGGATGAAAGGGTTGACTCAACAAGAGAGTGCTTTTGTTTTATACCATCAACAAGAGAGTGTGGAAAGGTGATTGACTCAACAAGAGAGTCTGAAAAGGTTAACTCAGCTAGGGAAAATCATTGTATAAAGCCCAAGAGGAGGCTGACTTTGCTAGGGTAAAGTAAGGATTATTATACAAAGCCTAAGAGGAGGCTAACTTCTGCTGAGGATTATTGAGGTCCAGAGGCAGGTCCAAGTGGGGAATCACTTGCTGAGGGTTTACATAAGGGTTGAGATATCAGATGCCTTGAGATTCTGATTTGGGATAGTGTTATACTTATGATAAACTGACCTTGGCTAAGGGATTTTTAGGAGAAAGACTGGGTTTTAGAACCCATGGGTTTTAACTCTACTGGAGATTGATCAGTAATGACCAGGGTTTTCTCCTATGTTTGTAAGGAACTTGAGAATGTCTTTGAGATCCAAGAGGGGATTGTCCAAGTCTACTGGTATGGAAGAGTTTTATCTTTGTATGATGACCAAGAGGAGGCAGGTGTTTTAAGGGATGAGAATCTACCCTAAATTGGTATGAGGTTTTGACTCTGGAAAGACTTCTCTAGCAAAGGATGACTAAGTTTTGTCCTATACCTTTAAAAGGTCTTCAAGGTCCTTGTATTAAGCCCAAGTGAAGGCATGAGAACTTCTAAGAAGCCGGAGGGTCCTTGTACAAAGCCCAAGAGGAGGCGGGGTTGCTTTTAGGAAGCCTGTGGGCCCAAACTTAAGAAAAGTTCAAGAAAAGTTTCACCGGGAATAATCTTTTCTTTAGTGAACAGTTTTAGGGTTTGAAGAAATTCAAGAGAGGTTTCACCGAGAATTAATCCTCTCTGGGGAATGAATTTCATTGACAATTTCTAATAGTGACAGTCTGAGAAAAGTTTCACCGGGAATAATGCCTTTCTCTTTGTTCCATATTATTTAAGCCCAAGAGAAGGTAAGACTGTATCTAGAATTCCTATGGGGATCTAGTTTTGACTGTATTAAAAGAGTGACCAACTGGCTTTACCTAGTTCTAGACCTAGTTGCCGGGGAAAACTCTAAGCAGATATACAAGTATATATACAGTTGATATATGATAATTAATTAAAAGGATATGAAAGAAGGACTTACAGGTGAGCAAGCTTCCAACAATACAGTTATATATATATATATATATATATATATATATTCTGGACTGGACCAATGGCTAGACATGGCCCAATCCGCTTCTGCTCCAGAGCGGCCCAAATTGCCTAAGTCCAATCCACAGAGGGGAAAAAGTTACCTTTCTGCCCCTCCAACCGGGCAAGGAATGCAACATTCCTCCCCGAAATTACTGCCTATTACGCACGGCTTCATTACTCCCCGAACAGCTGTGGGCAGGTGCCCGAAACCATGCATATTCCTGACATAACGGCTAGTTTTGGGCGCCCAGCCCGACATAACGGCTAGTTTGGGTAGTTACCTATTCTTTGGGGAAAACGGTTATTTCTCCCCAAAAATAGGACCGTTGGCCACACGTTGGGGGCTCTATATAAACCCTCTCGCCTGAGAGGGTCAGGTATCCAATATTCACCCTAAGAATTCATACTTTGTACTTGCCCCTTTTCTATGACCCTTTCTTACTTGAGCGTCGGAGTGCCTTGCAGGTACACGCCCCTCCTCTCCTTACGACCAGCATCCCTAACGCACTTGGCGGCCCAATTCTACAGGATTTGATCCAGCCTTCACGATCAGTGGCACCATCTGTGGGAACATTGTTCTCCCCATCTTTCTTTCCTCAGAAATCGAAGATCAAAACAATTCTCAAAGATCATCACGATCATGGCCTCCCAAGATCGCACCAAGGATGCTCTCCAAGCCACCATCCTCCCTGTCAACAAATCTGACGTTGACGGCCAGTCATCTCTCCTCCGAGATGCCCGTTTCCTCAGGGACGGAGCCACTGCTTCTCTTTCCACTACCCCTGCTGATCGCAACAACGACCAGCCTTCACTTGACGTCCAGCACGTTCCTGTTCCGCCCAACGCCGACCCGGCCGTGGCAGCCCTCTTGGAGGCGATCAACAAAACCAACACCCTGATCCGGCAGCAAAATGAGAGGATCGGGGCGTTAGAAGAGTCCAACTATCCAAGATCCTCTCCTCCGCGGAGGAACCAGCAACGGTCAAGGAGCCCGCAGCCCCGGAGAGACATCAACCGAAGACTGTGCCAAGATCCTGATCCTCGCGCAGCCCAGAAGCGCGACCAGATCTCCCTGCTGACCAACACGCTCACGACCACAAGAGGACTCGAAGGAATGGGCAATCTTCCCCAGTCAAGTCTACGGGCCAGGTCCGTTCACCTACCCCCCGAAGGAACCACTCACCTTCTCCTCGAAGGAACCGCTCTCCTTCTCCCCGGAGGAACCGCCGCCGCGAGCGTCCCGTTCGGTCCCCATCATACACCAGTTCTAGCAGCGACGACGAGCCTCGCGACCCATTGTCCCAAGACATCTTGGCTACCCGTCTCCCAAAAGGCTTGGAGAAACCCCCGTCACTGACCCCGACAAGCACATCGAGAACATCGATGCGCTGTTAGACTACCGCGGCGTACGGGGCGCCATCAAATACCGACTGATCCTGACCACGCTCCGAAAAGGAGCAATGACATGGTACAAGAAACTGCCCGAGGAGTCCATTACCTCGTGGAGCAGCTAGGCAGGATGTTCTCGCGGCACTTCACAGCATCTCGCCGCCACCCCAAAATTGAGGCCTCCCTTGGAGCCATAATCCAAGGAAAAGATGAACTTTCCGCGCATATATCGAGAGGTTCAACAAAGAAACAGTACAGGTCCCTACAACGGACGAAATGAAGAAGTTTCTGCTCGAGCAAGGTCTTCGCCCAGGCTCCGAGTTTTCTAAAGCCATTGGCCTCGTACCACCGAGGAACTTAGACGCCCTCCTCCTCAAAGCCCAATCACACATTCAGTACGAAGAGAAGGTTGCGGCCAGCAACGTCCGAGCATCACGCCATTAGGAGAATGCTCGGGCATCCAGAGAAGAGGAAGCCTCGACATCTCGTCGGGGTGAACGGAAGCGCGAGGACCGTCCACGAGACTCCCGCGACGACAAGGGACCCTCCGGGAGTTTCTATGACTACACCCCTTGACCGTCTCCAGGGAGAAAATATTGTCTGAATGTGCCAATTCGGAGTTCAAGCAGGTCGGGGTCCGCTTCCCCAAACAACTGCCGGCCAGACCGAACATCGACAAATCAAAATACTGTCGTTTCCACAAGAGTCATGGCCACACTACTGAGGACTGCATCCACCTGAAGGATGCCATTGAGATACTGATCAGGGACGGCCACCTGAAATAGTTCGCGAAGAAGAAGGACACTCCTCGGCAGGACGCCCAGGAGTCCAAGAAGATAGAAGAGGAATTTCTCTCCTCGGAAGACGCCAACATACAGGTCGTTATGTCCATATCGCGACCGGAGGACTTCTACGTCCCGGACGGGCTCAGCGCCCTTCCGCCATGGTCATCTCTGGCGGGGGCTTCAACAAAGTCATTATGGGCTCCGTGAAATGCAAGTTCGAGCATCTGATCAACACGAGCTCAGATAAAGTGACCACGCTCGATCAGGCCCAGAAGGGCTCCGTCCCCATCTCCTTCTACCGGGAAGAGCTCCTCGACGGATCCCCGAACTCGAGCATACCTTTGCTTGTCAGAGTCCGAATGGCGAACTTCGACGTTCGCAGAATACTCGTCGACCAGGGCAGCTCGGTCGACATCTTGTACTCCCAGCTGTTCTCAACGCTTCAGCTGGATGAATCGCACCTTACCCCCTATGTAGGGTCCGATTTACAGGGATTCAACGGATCAGTGACCAAGACGTGGGGCTACGTCGAACTGATCGTAACCTTCGGATCAGCTAAGACGGCCAGATTTGTCAAGGTACAATTTCTGGTAATCGACTGCCCGTCGCTTTACCAGTGCATATTCGGAAGGCCAACTCTGGCCGAGTTGGTAGCGGTGCCTTCAACAGTCCACCTAAAGATGAAGTATTACACTTCAAAGGGGATGGTCGCCACCCTCCACGGCGACATCGAAGTTGCACGTAGGTGTTTCGAGGCAGCTACAAAGGGGCTCAACGCCATTGCGTCCAAGCCAAAAGCATCGGGCAAGCCAGCATTGCCAAGCAGCTCCGAGGAAGCCAAGCCTGTTCCCCAGGTCGACTCTATCGACCTCGACAGTCGCTTCCAAGAAGAAGACCGGCAGGAGGAACGAGCAGCTTCGGCCGACCCGTCCACATCGTCCAGCAGCAACTCCCATCCGATGCGCCCGATCCCGGATGGCAACTTCGAGATCGTTCTGTTCGGCGACGACCCTCAGCGGGGAGTGAAGATTGGAGCAGACCTGCCTGACATCGCGAGGAAGCAGCTCAAAGCATGCCTCCACGAGAATGTCGATCTATTCGCATGGAGCGCCACCGAAATGCCCAGACTGGATCCGTTCGTCGCCTGCCACCAGCTGACAATTGACCCGGCCATCAAGGTCATAGTACAACGTAGGAGAAAGCAGTCTCTGGAGAAAACAGAGACTGCTGAAGAAGCTGTAAAGGACCTCCTCGAGGCCAAATTTATTTCGGAGGCCAAGTACACCACTTGGCTGTCCAACGTTGTACTAGTTAAAAGATCTAATGGAAAATGGCGCATGTGCATTGATTACACCGATCTCAATAAGGCATGCCCGAAGGATGCCTACCCCCTCCCCAATATTGATAAACTCGTTGATAATTCTATTGGTTTTAAACTTTTATCGTTCATGGACGCCTACTCGGGCTATAATCAAATTCCAATGGCAATGTCTGACAAAAAATATACGGCCTTCATGACCGAGTCGGGCAACTATTACTACAACGTAATGCCCTTCGGCCTGAAGAACGTCGGAGCAACGTACCAACGAATGATGAACAAGGTATTCCGGGGAGAAATAGGCGACATGATCGAAGTCTACATGGACTACATGATCGTAAAATCCCACGAGGAAACCGATCATACTACCCATTTGAGAAAGGTCTTCGAACAGGCCAGAAAATACAAAATGCATTTTAACCCGGAGAAGTGCACGTTCGGTGTCCGGGCAGGCAAATTCCTCGGCTTCTACTTAACGGAACGAGGAATCAAAGCCAATCCCGACAAATTCCAAGCACTCTCCGAGTTTCCTACGCCCAAGTCCAAAAAATCCATCCAGTCCCTCAACGGGATGCTCGCGTCACTATCTTGTTTCGTGGCCAAGTCCACCCAGCACGCCCTATCATTCTTCAAACTCCTCCGTAAAGAGGCAGCATTCGAATGGACCGAGGAGTGTGACGAGGCCCTTCTCCATCTGAAATGAGCACTCTCAGAGCCACCGGTCCTCTCTCTCCCGGACAATGGCAAAACGTTGTACCTGTACCTCGCCGTAGCAACCGAAGCAGTGAGCGCCGCTCTCATCCGTGAGACACCTGACGGGCAGAAGCCCATATATTTCACGAGCAAAGCGCTACAAGGACCAGAGTTAAGATACCAACAAATAGAGAAGGTGGCGCTGGCCCTCATCAACGCAGCCAGAAGATTAAGACACTACTTCCTGGCTCACAAGATCGTGATTCGAACAGATCAACCCATAAAGCAGCTGGTCGGACGACCAGACATGGCCGGTCGGATGCTCAAATGGTCCTTGGAACTGTCCGAATTCGACATCCAATACGAAAGCAGAAAAACCCTCAAGGCCCAAGCTCTAGTCGACTTCGTCGCGGAAATGACATTCGCAGACTCCCCCGCGAGCGAAGCGCGCAAATGGACCATTTTCGTTGACGGTGCCTCAAGCTCGGCAGGCAGCGGCGCGGGCATCATACTGGAAAGCGATGAAGGAATCATCGTCGAAGTATTGCTCACCCTGTCCTTCCCAACCTCCAACAACCAGGCTGAATACGAGGCCTTCCTCGCTGGGCTACACCTGGCCAAAGACCTGGGCGCAGAAGAAGTCATCATTTGCACGGATTCACAACTCGTGGCCCTCCAGGTCCGGGGAGAATATTAGGCCAAAAATGACAACCTGACCGAATACTTGGCCCTGGTCAAAAAGGAGATGGCGAAGTTCACAACGGTGGAAGTGAAACATGTTCCCCGCGAACATAACGTGCGAGCGGACGTGATATCCAAACTAGCCAGCACAACGAAGAAAGGCGGAAACAAATCCGTCATACAGGAAGTACTTCCTCGACCCAGCATCGAGAAAGTCTCCACAACACTCGACGTACAGGTGATCGGCGATAACAACTGCTTGATGACCCCCGTCTACAACTATCTCGCCAAAGACGAACTTCCGTCTGACCCAAAGGAGGCCAGCACAGTCAGGCGAAGAGCCTGCTCTTATGTCCTGGTCGAAGATAAACTCTACAGGTGGAGATTCTCCATTCCGCTGCTCAAATGTGTCGAGGAGGAAATGGTCGCACACATCCTGCACGAAATCCACGAAGGAATCAATGCCCAACATCTCGGTGGAAGGTCGCTTGCCCGAAAGGCCCTCCGAGCAGGATACTATTGGCCAACCATGCAGCACGACGCAAAAGAGCATGTGAAGAAATGTGATAAATGCCAACAACACGGGGACATGCACCTGGCTCCGCCCAACGAGCTCAAGGCTATGTCCTCCCCGTGGCCATTCGCCTGGTGGGGCCTAGACATCCTAGGACCCTTCGTGGTAGGATCAAGTCAGAACAAATACCTAATAGTGGGCGTAGACTATTTCACGAAATGGATAGAAGCGAAAGCTCTAGCCAAAATAACTTCCCTCAACATCCTGCGTTTCTACAAATGAAACATCCTTGCACATTTCGGCATCCCCCAAGCGATAGTAACGGACAATGGGACGCAATTCACGGATAGGAAGTTCCAAGACTTCGTCGCCCAACTGGGTATGAAGCAGCACTTCGCATCCGTGGAGCACCCTCAAACAAACGGGCAGGCCGAAGCAGCCAACCGAGTCATCCTTCGAGGCCTTAAGCGAAGGCTAGACGAAACAAAGAAGGCATGGGTCGAGGAACTGCACAGCGTACTCTGGGCATACCGCACAACTCCACACTCAACAACCGGGGAAACACCTTTCCGTCTAGCATACGGGACCGAGGTTGTAATTCCTGTCAAAGTTCACGTGCCCTCTAGGCGGACAGAGTCGCCTCTAGACGAGGAGATGAACGATGGGTCATTGCGAAAAGAACTCGACCTTGTCGAGGAAATCCGAAGCGGAGCAGCCCTCCGCGAAGCCTCACTGAAACAAAAAATTACCATCAGGCACAATGCCAAGGTGATACGACGAGAGTTCGACGTGGGAAGCCTTGTTCTAAGAAGAAACCACAAAGACTCTCGAGAAGGCAAACTAGCGGCCAACTGGGAGGGGCTCTATCGCGTCCGAGCAAAAACGGAAAATGGGGCCTACTACCTAGAACATCTCACCGGGGAAGAACTTGCTCGGCCATGGAACGCTGAAAAGCTAAAACAATACTACAGCTAAATTCTCGGTTCGACCCGTCACAACGACGGACGTCAGCTACCGACCACTATGCACGTCTAGGTACAAGCGTCGCATACGAATAAAGCAGAACCTCGCTCAGTAACGAGCCGGGTAACTGCTCGACAGCGGTCCTCGATAGAGTATCACTGTCGTCAAAGTCCATGACTGGCAGAACCCTAGCTCGCGATGGGACGTTCACGCCGCGAACTCAGGCCTCAAACGCGACCTGAGCTCCGCACCCCCGCCAGGATATTCCCCAGCCGTTCGACCAGTTCCCTCACTACTGAACACATTTACAACGAGCAATCCCCCCAAATTATTCGCACAATTCAAATACCCCCTATCACGGGCGGACATACATTCACAACGAGCATGAATACAACACTTAGCAAAAAATAAAAGCAAGTAAATTCATGCAGATGACAGAATCGAACATATAATAACTTAACATGATAAGAGGCCACAAGGACCACGATTGTACTGGGTTACATCAAACGGGGGCCACGCCCCCCAAGAAATAAATTACAACGGTTACACGGCACGCAGGCCGGACAAATTACAACATCAAAAACACAAACTCCTCACTCATCCACATGCTCGACAGGCTCGGACAGAGGCCCCTGGTCCTCCGCGGGCTGATCCTCATTATTCCCTTCAAGGAAAGTGTAACACCCCATTTCTACCCAGCGGATAATAGTAAAATCAGAGTTATATAATTCCAACAAACAATAGGATGCTACACTTTCATCTTAAAAACCACTTCGATTAATTTCATATGAACAAATACATAACACTTTGATCGGATGAACCGATAACAACAAACTTCATATATATCTTCTTTTCAAAGCAAAACAACTTCAAGATATGAATATTCAACTTTGATTCACTTAACATTTTTGTTCGACTAAAACAACTTCAAAACAACATAATTCTTAATAAATTCAACTTAAAAATTCAGCAACATAAAACATATTCAACAATAAACAACAAGCGTCCATCCCCCGAGTGTTACGTATCAGAGCAAGACCCTTTTGACTTGCCATTGAGCAACAAAAGGCTTCATAAAGCTACTTCGAACTTCCATTGCAAATCTTGAGTACTTGCCAATTTCCCATGGTAGGGGAAATATCAGCAGAAGGGGTAAGATATCGAATAATATAAACAAGAGTATGATAATCAATACATTAGACTAGAATCATACAATTTCACTACCTTACATCAACAACACAACAACCATCATCAACAACTCAACAACAACTTTATCAGCATAATACTACAACAACTTTATCAACATAATACAACATCACTTTATCAACATAATACAACATCACTTTATCAACATAATACAACATCAACTTTATCAACATAATACAACATCAACTTTATCAACATAATACAACATCACTTTATCAACATAACACAACATCAACTTTATCAACATAATACAACATCAACTTTTCAACATAATACAACATCAACTTTATCAACATAATACAACATCAAATTTTCAACATAATACAACATCAACTTTATCAACATAAGCAATGCAACACAAAATGCGACTCAACTATGCGTATGCATGTGGTACCATGGAGCAAAACTCCCAACTTAGAAACGGAGCAGAACTCCCAACTTAAAAACGGAGCAGAACTCCCAACTTAGAAATTGCCAAGTAATAGAGGCATCAACAAAGCATAAGCCTTCAACTTCAACTTTTAGCCAATCCAGGCCAAAGTGGGTGAGCATTAGCTCCAACTTATAAAAATGCAATGTATGCGTCTAATATGAATGGCATACGACAACAATAACTCAACATTGGCCAAAGGCCTACAACTTAACAACAACAACAACATTGGCCAGAGGCCTGCAACTTAACAACAACAACAACATTGGCCAAAGGCCTGCAACTTAACAATAACAACAACATTGGCCAAAGGCTTGCAACTTAACAACAACAACATCTACAACATAAGATATACATCAACTGCAACAATCAAATCAACACTGGTCATCCAACGTGCAACTCAAATATGCCCATAAATCGGGACAAAGTATCTTACTCAGTTGTACCTACAAATCCACTTATTCATCATATTTTCAACAAAATCAACCGACCAAAATTACCTACTAGTTTATACGAACCTTCCCGACCAAATTCAACTAATTCCGGACAACTAATTTTCCCGCTTAATTCTACTCATTCGGCTAAATCGGTACTGTTTTACATGATAGGATCACTACTGCTTTATTTTTACTGATGCTGGTAATTTTCAACTTACTGATACAAGCACAGTTAGTCTATCACTCATACTGTCATCAAAAGTCTAACTCTGATAAAAATGCCAATGTCTGCAAATTCTCATTTTCTGCTAAAAACCTGATACTACTATTTTTCTCATTTTCTGTCAAAACCTGCTAACTCATTCTTTTCTATTATTTCATACTCGCTGTTACTTTCCTACTAATGTTAATTTCATTGGTACTATCACTTGTTAAATCTACTAACCTGTTAATTTTCCAAATACACGTACAAGTAGTACTTTATGAAAGTATTAATTAAATAATTATTCACAACAAAGCACCACTCTCACATGAATTAAAGTGGCATGTGCCACTAATTTTTCTTTTTATTCCCTTCTAGGATATGGCTGGCGCCATACTTCCTCTTCATGGAAGGTGGCTTGCGCCACACCATACTTAGGTGGCTTGCACCACACAATACTTGGCACACAGGGGTGGCGGGCACCACCCCCTATATATATATATATATATTTTAACACAACTAGCATATATATATAGTTTCCGAACCCAGAAAATCTCCATGCTCAATACTAGCTCCCAGTTCATCAAATCAATCACAAATTATTATGCCACAGGGCATCAAATTCCACAAAAACGAAACCCATTCATCAATGCACTTCAACACATTCAGTAGAAAATTATATAAATCCCAATCCCACGTATCAATTATCATAACCCCGGTTATAAGATTCGAACCCCACCCTTACCTTGGATTGAAGGTACCTCGAATTTTCGGTCGAAACTGAAGCTTTTACGGCAAACTCTCGAATTCTCTCTTCTCCAACCTTGGTGCCTCCCAAACCCTCGTTCAGTTATTTCTGTAACTTCCTTTTTCTTATCTTACTGCCACTTCTATTCCTTTCTATTTTATTCCTCTTAATTATAAACCTAATAAAATAATGGGCCTACTAATTGTCTTAATGGGCCTAATACATGATACCCCCAACTTTGCTATTTCTCACACACAGCTTAACCCAACTAAATTAATTAATATTCTACGAAAATATATTATTTCTAATATCAATTTCTCCCGACTAAATCGACTAATTACCCGATTAATACTTATTAGCATCAAACAACATATTCAACATATTCAATAACTATTCGGAAAAATACTCAATACTATTTAATTAAATACGGGCGTTACAACTCTCCCCCACTTAGAATATTTTCGTCCTCGAAAATTTACTCGATGCACCACACTCCAATTACGTTATCTCAGCTAACAAATCAACTTCCCTGCCCTAAAAAGGCAACCCCACGTCTAACACCAAACAACAATACATCACATCAACGACAACAACAACACGAAACAATGCTTACGCAACGCACCCAACGACTACCTCAAGACACAAAGAATAACCAAGTTAAGAACACACAAGTTCACTACGGGTCAGAACACAACACGATCGTTACCATCGCCGTAGGCAACACTTCCCTAATCCTCCATCATAGGAATTAGCTACTCGCACTCGAACCATCACCCTAGGTAACGAGGCAACAACAAGGATAAGAGCACAAAAACCCAAAGCACAACATCAACATAATCAAACTACCGACATCGTGGTTACCCACATAAGAACCAACCGCTCTGCACCGCGCTTTCGCTGCGCACTCTGATTAATTGCAACCCTCAAATCTACCAAGTTCACATCAACTTCCGACCATCAAAGCAGTCATAAGAAAAGACTTCCGACTTAATTCTCCGGAATTCCGACCAACAGGTATTCTACACTTTGATTACTGACCACTTCGAACTTAGATCCGTAAATAATACCTCCGAATATCCAACACAACTACAACTGCAACCAATTCCAAATCTTGAATAGGATAGATACTTTCAAGAATTCCCAATTATCGTCAACATAAGCTACAACTTCACCACCTTGTATTAACACATCATCAAAATCCATCTCAACGCATAACAACATTACCACAGCATAAGGATACATGTGCCCAATAAATCTCAACAAGAAAAATCATCTTCCAAACAGAGCTTAACACCCAATAGCCATAGATTTAGCCTCAATAACCTACAATTAACATGGCATATTAACCAAACCAATCAAACAAACTAATCCATCAAGCCCTACTCATACTAGCACAATTCTCCAAAATCCCTCATCCGAATTAACACAACCACTCAACTTCATCTTTACAAATCATAATTCACACCTTGCTAACTCAGCATATAGCTTCACTTCTTTCAGTACTTGCAACTCAACTCTCAAATACTCTACGCGCTCTTCTTCTGATTTTATAAAAACATCAGAATATCCACAACGAACACCAGTTCTAACTTATCCAAACAAGTATGGAAAATACCATTCATATTTCCATATATACACTTTAAGGCATACCAGCCACTACCCTTCTCGATCCGACATCCTTGGTCAAATCATAGTCTTACATTACCATTTACTTCCTACTTGGTTTATCTCTACAATTCTTCAAGTCTCGTGTCAGTCGAATTCTCGATCCACCACAAATCAAAACCCAAGTTATCCGGAACACAACTGTGAGTTTCCAAACTACTCACTGATCAACTCGCAACCTCATACTAACATCCTCAAGTCCGCCTAATTTTCCTATATAGGAATTCGCATCGACAACTCAAACAATTCATAAGCACTTGGCTCAACCCCAAACAATTCACTGTGCATACTATTCTAGTTGGCAAGACACGTCTACTCCATCCAACATGATTCTGTCGACTATCAACAAGAGATTAAGGGTGATCAGTTCCTCAATTTGTCAATAGACAGCCGGCAACCATAATGGTGGCATAAATCATCATTATCCAACTAAAATAGCGTCTTGTTCCTCGTGCTCAATGTTATCTAAGCATACTGCTCTACCATTTCTCTAAGGCTTACGAACGTTTTCTTAATTTCCTTACTTCCAAGAACGCACAAAATCCAGCACATATATTCTTATACACACTTGTTGCACAACCTAATTATCGAATATCCTTCTGATACATCAAGTACAATCCAAATCGGCCCACTTCAATCAAAACATTTATCCAAGTCCAAAACTTTTGACAACCCTAACCAATCCTTCGTCTTTCTTTATAATCTCACAACTTCGATGATCCGTATAGTTTCACACTTGATTCTCATTCCAATCACAATCTCAACAATACCATCTCATCATCTGGTTGGTGATATAACTTCCAAAAATTTCTGACTCATGTCGACACATCTCGCCAACAACACACAATCCACTTTACTATTTAACATTCCTCAAAGATTTCTATACTTTAATCATTCCCAATTATCATACGCCGCACTTCCATGTGCTTCTCCGATATTTTTCTTCTTATTACTAAACATTTTATACTTGACTTCATCTTACTATTTCCAGCAAGAATTTTCCAACTTCAAACACAATTATCTTCTCCAATACAGACCTCCCAGACACAAAATTATATTCCAAAATAAAGGGAATTTCATGTAGATTCCAGAACTTCAAGAATCACTCAAATCCGAATTACGAGTAAAAAGTTATCGTCCTTGCAATGGGACTGGTCAAGAAATCCCATATACAAACTTCCACCAAACAAAATCCGCATCAGACCCAACTATTCAAACGCGTCTTTCTCTCTCCTCACAAACATGCCAAAGACAAAATTTATATGCAAACTGTAGGGGAATTTCGTAAACTTTCCGAAAAGTCCAGAATCGCTTTCATTGGAGTTACGAGTAGAAAGTTATACCTCTTTTACTGAAGGATGTTCCATATATGTGAAAATAAAAACCGAAATTGGTGAACATGAGTTCTACCTCTTTCTCTTGCTTCCAAACTCTTCCAACAATCCTTGTTTTTCACCCAACTCTGAAAATCATCCGACTTCACTCCAGATATACTCCACTTGCATATCACTATTCGTCACATTGCCCTCTCTTCTCCGAGAAGCAAACATCAATCATACTGACTCGTCCTCCTTCAAATGTCTCAACTGGACCGACAGATAAAATCATGAGTCCATACTCTCGTCGATTCACAACAACACAGTTCTGACAACACTTGTACTCCTGCAATCAACATCACCTTGATCCAACTCCACATACTACAATCATCTCTGAGAAGTAAACTTCTCCCCCACTTGTTTCAGACCAACTCCTGCATACCATCGATTAGGAAAACAAATAAGTACCGACAGTGTTCCACACACTTGTCGCGTACTAAGGGATAAACAACATTAGACAACTTGGCCGGACAGACCGACCTGCTCTGATACCACTAATGTAACACCCCATTTCTACCCGGCGAATAATAGTAAAATCAGAGTTATAAAATTCCAACAAACAATAGGATGCTACACTTTCATCTTAAAAACCACTTCGATTAATTTCATATGAATAGATACATAACACTTTGATCGGATGAACCGATAACAACAAACTTCATATATATCTTCTTTTCAAAGCAAAACAACTTCAAGATATGAATATTCAACTTTGATTCACTTAACATTTTTGTTAAACTAAAACAACTTCAAAACAACATAATTCTTAATAAATTCAACCTAAAAATTCAGCAACATAAAACATATTCAACAATAAACAACAAGCGTCCATCCCCCGAGTGTTACGTATCAGAGCAAGACCCTTTTGACTTGCCATTGAGCAACAAAAGGCTTCATAAAGTTACTTCGAACTTCCACTGCAAATCTTGAGTACCTACCCATTTCCCATGGTAGGGGAAATATCAGCAGAAGGGGTGAGATATCGAATAATATAAACAAGAGTATGATAATCAATACATTAGACTAGAATCATACAATTTCATTACCTTACATCAACAACACAACAACCATCATCAACAACTCAACAACAACTTTATCAGCATAATACTACAACAACTTTATCAACATAATACAACATCACTTTATCAACATAATACAACGTCACTTTATCAACATAATACAACATCAACTTTATCAACATAATACAACGTCAACTTTATCAACATAATACAACATCACTTTATCAACATAACACAACATCAACTTTATCAACATAATACAACATCAACTTTTCAACATAATACAACATCAACTTTATCAACATAATACAACATCAAATTTTCAACATAATACAACATCAACTTTATCAACATAAGTAATGCAACACAAAATGCAACTCAACTATGCGTATGCATGTGGTACCAATGGAGCAAAACTCCCAACTTAGAAACGGAGCAGAACTCCCAACTTAAAAACGGAGCAGAACTCCCAACTTAGAAATTGCCAAGTAATAGAGGCATCAACAAGGCATAAGCCTTCAACTTCAACTTTTTGCCAATCCAGGCCAACGTGGGTGAGCATTAGCTCCAACTTAGAAAAATGTAATATATGCGACTAATATGAATGGCATACGACAACAATAACTCAACACTGGCCAAAGGCCTACAACTTAACAACAACAACAACATTGGCCAGAGGCCTGCAACTTAACAACAACAACAACATTGGCCAAAGGCCTGCAACTTAACAACAACAACAACATTGGCCAAAGGCCTATAACTTAACAACAACAACAACATCTGCAACATAAGATATACATCAACTGCAACAATCAAATAAACACTGGTCATCCAACGTGCAAGTCAAATATGCCCATAAATCGGGACAAAGTAACTTACTCAGCTGTACCTACGAATCCACTTATTCATCATATTTTCAACAAAATCAACCGACCAAAATTACCTACTAGTTTATACGAACCTTCCCGACCAAATTTAACTAATTCCGGACAACTAATTTTTCTGCTTAATTCTACTCATTCGGCTAAATCGGTATTGTTTTACATGATAGGATCACTACTGCTTTATTTTTACTGATGCTGGTAATTTTCAACTTACTGATACAAGCACAGTTAGTCTATCACTCATACTGTCATCAAAAGTCTAACTCTGATAAAAATGCCAATGTCTGTAAATTCTCATTTTCTGCTAAAATCCTGATACTACTATTTTTCTCATTTTCTGTCAAAACCTGCTAACTCATTCTTTTCTGTTATTTCATACTCGCTGTTACTTTCCTACTAATGTTAATTTCACTGGTACTATCACTTGTTAAATCTACTAACCTGTTAATTTTCCAAATACACGTACAAGTATAACTTTATTAAAGTATTAATTAAATAATTATTCACAACAAAACACCACTCTCACATGAATTAAAGTGGCTTGTGCCACTAATTTTTCTTTTTATTCCCTTCCAGGATATGGCTGGCGTCATACTTCCTCTTCATGGAAGGTGGCTTGCGCCACACCATACTTAGGTGGCTTGCGCCACACAATACTTGGCACACAGGGGTGGTGGGCGCCACCCCCCCCCCCTATATATATATATATATATATATATATATATATATATATATATATATATATATATATATTAACACAACTAGCATATATATATAGTTTCCGAACCCAGAAAATCTCCATGCTCAATACCAGCTCCCAGTTCATCAAATCAATCACAAATTATTATGCCACAGGGCATCAAATTCCACAAAAACAAAACTCATTCATCAATACACTTCAACACATTCAGTAGAAAATTATATAAATCCCAATCCCACGTATCAATTATCATAAACCCGGTTATAAGATTCGAACCCCACCCTTACCTTGGATTGAAGGTAGCTCGAATTTCCGGTCGAAACTGAAGCTTTTACGGCAAACTCTTAAATTCTCTCTTCTCCAACCTTGGTGCCTCTCAAACCCTCGTTCAGTTATTTCTGTAACTTCCTTTTTCTTTTCTTACTTCCACTTCTATTCCTTTCTATTTTATTCCTCTTAATTATAAACCTAATAAAATAATGGGTCTACTAGTTGTCTTAATGAGCCTAATACACGATACCCCCAACTTTGCTATTTCTCACTCACAGCTTAACCCAACTAAATTAATTAATATTCTACAAAAATAAATATTATTTCTAATATCAATTTCTCCCGACTAAATCGACTAATTACCCGATTAATACTTATTAGTATCAAACAACATATTTAACATATTCAACAACTATTCAGAAAAATACTCAATACTATTTAATTAAAATATTTAATTAAATACGGGCGTTACAGAAAGCATCGGGCATGACGATCCGGCCATCCTCAACGTGTGCCAGATAGTGGGTGCCCTCGACAGAAAAGTCAAGCTCGGGGTTCACCACCCACAGTTGAGCCACGGCGTTCCCGAAAGACTCCTCCGCGACGACAATACCATCGTCCTCGGTCGTCAGCAAACTGGCAACTAGCTCGGATCTCATCTTCAATGCCTTCACATCTTCCGGCTCATCATCACCCGGGGCATTGGCCGCCCTCAGCCGCTGGACCAGCTCCTCGGTAACTTTCTTCTCCGCCGCCAACGTGGAGTTCTCCTTCTTCAACCGAGCCACCTTCTCCTCAGCCTTCTTTCGAGCATCTTCGGCAACCTTAGCTTCTTCTGTGAGGGACGTCATGGAAGCCCGAGCAGCGGTAAGTTCGGCCTCTGTTGCAGAGTCCCCTTCGGCGTAAACAGCCGCCATCTCCAGCATCCTGACCAAGGCGGAAGCATCTTGAGCCACCAACGCCCTCTTGCTCGGGTGGTCCACGCTTTCCAAGCAAAGAGACTCCGCCCGAGGCACAATCAGAGAGTTCTCCTCGAAGAATTTCCTGTCATGGATGCAAGGAGGAAGCTCGAACTTCCCCTTCTCCGAAGCCCGAGTAAGATCCACAGCGTCAGTGATTCTTGGCCGCTTGGATCGATCGGTCAAAGGAAGAGGAGACCCCCGGGGAGCAGGAGTAGGAGAGGAAGAAGTCCTCGCAGTAGACTGCGCCGGAGGAAAAGCACGAGCACCGGCAAACCGAGACTTCAGAGGAGCCGCACCGGCCTTGTTCCTCGCGAGAGCATTCCTCACAACCCGGTCATGAGCCTGAGGCATCTCACCTGCACAAACAAAATACGAGCACATTAGATATGAGGAAAAGAAATAAAGCAAACAAATTTAAACAACTAATACTACCAAGTAGCTTCCCGGCATCCTCGGGGGTCTTGTACTCCAGCAGTGCCTTAATATTGATAAATCGACGCTCAACCCTCTGACTCCCATCTTCCTCGAAGATCGGATCACCCTTGCTCGTCCAGCACTCAGCAAGCCGGAAGGAGTTGACCCACTTCACCAACTCCTCATACGCCACGACATCCTGCCCGTGGAGCTCGTTCGGCTGGAGGACATAGTCGCTGGGCTTCTTGGTGAAATGATCGGGCGCCCAATGGATGGGGAACTTATAGATTCTCCGCCCAATAAATTTCCCCTCCTCGTCACGTAGGTCGTTCCCATCCTCGTCCACCTCAATCTCCCAGACGTATGTACTGTCCTAGGCAGCTTCGGACAGGGGATCGACAACATAATATCGCTCCTTGAACGTCCATATCGATTCGGAGAAAAGCTTGAACAGCTTACGCGACTGCTTCAAAGAAAACCAGCCGTACTTCCTACCCGATAGCTGCCTTTGAAGATGGAAGACAGTGAAAAACAGAGGGAGAGTAGCCCCTATGGAGAGATGCTCACATACCAGCTCGAACGCCCGGATAAAGGCCAACGAGTTGGGATGCAGTTGCGTAGGGGCCAATCTCAAATGAACAAACACTGACTGCTGAAATTCAGTGAACGGTAACCTTAGGCCCAACTCCTTAAAGGCATATTCATACATCGTAAAATGGTCCCCGAAGTTCGTGCAGACCTGCTCTTCCTCAGTAGGGAAGTGCACCTTCCACTCCCCCTCCGGTCCAACCTCCATGAAGACATCGCCCAAATATGTTGCGAAAGTGGACACATGTTCGGAAGGCTCGGCCAACTCCCATTCTTCATCAGGACCTTCAACGGCGTCCTCGTCCATAACTTCCAAGTCTTCTTCCTCCCCGACATCACTGGAGGTGCTCGAGGCCGTCGAGCTACTATTTTCCGAAGAGCCTGTTTCTTCCTCGGATGTATCTAGGATAACCTCTCTATCTGGCCCTGTCGCCATTACGATCACCTAGAAAGCAGAGAAGAAAGTGAATTCGACAACAAATCAAATCCACCCTTTCACCGTTAAGTCAAGTGAAAGGGCGCGCAAAGGGATAAGGACAATGTCCCCGGCTTAAGCCCTAACATTAAAGAACAAGCTGAAACCTCCCCGCGAGGAGACGCTCGTAACTAATTATCCCCGAGCGAGGAACTTCCCCGCACCCATACCCAGTTTCCGTTCGAAGCTTCGCCGGAAATCGCAAAGCTTCACCGAAATCTGGGAATGTCCTACCGGGAAACTCATCAGATGAACAGACACGGCGGTCACACATGCATAGCTATCACGGCGACGCCGTGAACCGCCCTCCTCGCTAGAACATACTACTAACTCCGGCGACATGTCAGAGGTTGAAAAATGGCTTAACCACACTCCACCACCAGCAATCGCCGAAAACTCACCCATTTCATCCTCTAAACCTAGCCCTAACCACATTCAACCTACCATTGACAACAAAAGGGAGTAAAACAAGCAAAGGATCAGAAAACTTACTTGATTTAAGTAGATGAAAGTAGCTGCTCGAAGCTTGAAGCGGTGGTCGGAGTAGGCAGACGGCGGTTACGAGCAAGAATGCTGAAGAAAACGGAGAGAAATCAGAGCAAAAAGTCCCAAATGGAACGATTTTCCCCTTTTTATACAAAGGGGCACGTGCGAACACGCGCTCGTAAGCCATGATGGCTATCCACTAGCCATCATTGCCTATTTACTACACGGAGCTCTAAGCACACGTGGCATCCCAACGTTTCCAATTCTGTTTGACCATTAGTCTCCCCGAACACTGGGCAACAATGTCACGACCACGAATCTCACGGACACCAGGGGTCATAAGCGCATTGAGACAATCCTCCTCGTCTTCAAACGACGGCTCCATGCTAGCTCCTCGGAGCAACAAACTGCCCTTAAGTCATCACTCCCATGCTCGGGAGCAACGACTTGGGGGGCTTATGTTCTGGACTGGACCAATGGCTAGACATAGTCCAATCCGCTTCTGCTCCAGAGCGGCCCAAATTGCCTAAGTCCAATCCACAGAGGGGCAAAAGTTACCTTTTTGGCCCTCCAACCGGGCAAGGAATGCAACATTCCTCCCTGGAATTACTGCCCGTTACGCACGGCTTCATTACTCCCCGAACAGCTATGGGCAGGTGCCCGGAACCATGCCTATGCCCGACATAACGGCTAGTTTTGGGCGCCCTGCCCGACATAACGGCTAGTTTGGGTAGTTACCTATTCTTTGGGGAAAACGGTTATTTTGCCCCGAAAATAGGACCGTTGGCCACGCGCCGGGGGCTCTATATAAACCCTCTCAAGCGAGAGGGTCATGTATCCAATATTCACCCTAATAATTCATACTTTGTACTTGTCCCTTTTCTCTGACCCTTTCTTACTTGAGCGTCGGAGTGCCTTGCAGGTACACCCCCTCCTCTCCTTACGACCAACATCCCTAACGCACTTGGCGGCCCAATTCTACAGGATCTGATCCATCCTTCACGATTAATATATATATATATATATATATATGAAACCGAGTAAATGAAAGCTGATAAAACTTACAGGCGAGCAAGCTTCCATTCTAACAGATGTATGGTTAGTTGTTCAAGAAATTAAAGAAAGTTTTGACAACAACTATGGATTTGAACCTAAATCTAGAGGGAAGTTGTTTTGAAAAGTTTGTTGGGGCTTATACTCAAGGAGAGGCCTAGATGAAAAACAGTAATCGTACCGTTGTTTTGTAGACTGTACTGGGGCTTATACAATGACTGAGGCCCAAAAAGATTTTCTGTACAGAGGGATGGGTCTTACGACTCAAGGAGAGGCCCAAAGGTTTGAAAAAGAAAAGAAATGGGACTTACAACACAAGGGTAGGCCCAGATGGTTTTCGTTTAAAAGGCGACGACCGCGCCGAGATTTTAAAATCGCAGTGGGACTTATACAATGACTGAGACCCAAAAAGGTTTTCATTTACAAGGAATGAGTCTTACACCCTATTAGAGGCCCAAAGTTTATTTTATATACAAATGACGAGGCTTACAACTCAAGGAGAGGCCCAAGTGATTTTTGTTTAAAAGGCGAAGACCGCGCCGAGATTTTAAAATCGTATCGGGACTTATACAATGACTGGGGCCCAAATTATTTATTTACAAGAGGGAGTTGGGTCTTACACTCTATTAGAGACCCAAAAGTTGTTTGAAAATTTAAAATCGAGAGGAAATTCTAATTTTAAATTAAAATGTCATTTTTCAAAGGTAATTTAAATAATAAATGATAAAATATCAATTATATTCAAAAACAAGTTGTACGCTTTGGAAAAATATTTTGAAAAATCATGTTTAATCATATGAAAGCTTAAAATTCAATTGATTTTGAAAGATCAAAGTGGGAATTTCATTTTTAAAATGTTTAAAACAATAAAAAATGAAATTAATTACAAAAATTCTAACTATATTAAAAACAATATAAATTGGATTTTTTTTTGTAAAATAAAATATTTAAACATTTTTGTGAATTTTGAGAAAAAGAATCAATTCAAAAACACAAATATTCAGAGAGAAATTAATTTTTGAATCAATTAACAAAAATAACTAAAATTCAAAATTTTGAATTATGGCGCCAAGAACACTTGGTTCTTGCCCGCGCCCTTTGTTTTTCCAGATTTGCATTTTCTCACTTTTCTCCATGATTTCTCAATGGTTTTGCATGATTCAAGTACCAATCTAGTTCGTTTTTGAACAAGGATCACAACCATATAGTTTAATTGCATTTATATTAAGTATTGTAGCGCAATTTTCGTGGTTTCGAATCACTATCGCTTTGGTACTATAGGTCGATTCATTTTTTATCCTGTGAAGCTGATTAAGGAAGGGAAATAGATGTCTCCAATTAACCCTGCTTGCACACTGAATTTAAACAGGTGACTGTTGGTTTACAGATGCTATCAAAAGGGGGGTCTTGTCTTAGGTTATTTTGCTTAAGAATACTGTGTCTGGACTATTTGCGAGGCTTTTGGTAAGGTGTTAGATCTAATGCTTTTGGTTGATTGACGGAGGTACTGGATTTTGAGTTTTTGATTAGTATGCTCGCTAAGATTTCGCAATCTTATGCCTACGTATTCCTGTTTAACGAAACAGGGAAATCAGAGCAATCGTAGTTCCCCTCCTATTCTAAGGGAGGAAAAAGATGTTTTGGTGTCTTGTTCAAAGCCCAAGATTGAAGCTAAAAGTGATTTGTATCTTGTTCAAAGCCCAAGATATGAAGCTGAAGGGTTTTTTTGTGTCTTGTTCAAAGCCCAAGATTGAAGCCAAAAGGTTTGACTGAGAGAGAACTTGTCATCTCTAAAGAGGAACTGTTGATGTTCGTATGCCTTGATTAAAGCACAAGTTTGATGCTAAAAGGATGATTGACTCAACCGGGGATTTCTCTATACAAAGCCTAAGAGAATGCTATTGACCCAACAAGAGGGTGTTTATTATATGTCTTGTATGAAGCCCTAGAAAAAGGCTAAAAGGGTTGACTCAACAAGAGAGTACTAACAAGTGACTGACTCAACAAAAGAGTGCTTTTATATGTCTTGTACGAAGCCCAAGACCGAGGCTAAAAAGGTTTGACTCAACAAGAGAGTACTTTTATTTGTCTTATACGAAGCCCAAGACAGAGGCTAAAAAGGTTGACTCAACAAGAGAGTCTTTTATACTCAACAAGAGAGTGATTTGCTGTCTCGTACGAAGCCCGAGTGTCATACCCCAAATTTTGACCACTAAGATGTCCCATCATTGTGTCAATCATCATCACAATATGGAGGAACCATCATACCTCATCAGTCTCCCCAAAGATGGGTGAGCATCCACTACAATCAAAATTAGGGTTTCAAGCCCTCTGAGTGCTTAGACAAAGGATCAATCAAGGAATTACTTGATCTTCAACTTGTCTAACCTCTCAAATATCCACAAAGGATCAAAAGGACTCCCACTCCAAGGATTAAGCACAAGGATGCTTCCTTCTAGGTGGATCAGGCCTCAAGATCGACAGTGTCACCAAATTAGGGTTTTGGTCGACCAGGGCCTCCAGATGGAAATTTTTCATCTGGGCATGAGCCAATGATCCAAAACACAACCTAATGTACTCCATGGAACCTCATGGACCCATTCATCAAGTCAATTTTGCCTCAGGGGTTGCACTCATAAAAAATCAGGAATTAGGGTTTCTTGACCTAATTCACCCATAAGTTGACTTTTGGGACAAATCATGAGCCAAGACCTCAAGAGAGGGTTTGAGGGTCTATGATGAACTATATTGATCCATTTGGAACAATGGATTAATCCAAGAAGCTTGAGCAACAAGTCTCAATTTCATCTGCACAACAATTAGGGTTTTAAGGAAAAAGTCAACTGTAACTTTGACTTTTGACCAGGACATGCTCCCAAGCCCTAAGACATGATTCAATATGCCCTATGACACCCATGGAACATGTCCATCAAGTTTGATTTAGGTCAAGGACATGATTTCCTGAAGAATTGCACAGTTTGGAATTCATCTGATAAAAAGTCAACTGTGCATAAAAGTCAACTTTGACTTTTTGAGATTTTTCACCAAAATGGTATTTTAACCCTAAAATGATGTTAATGTATGATTTGAATCATCATTCATCAAGAAAAATCAAAGAAAGTGGGATAACTTGTAAAAGGGGTAACCATAAAAACTTAGAAAATTTTCTAAGTTAAAAATAAAGTGACAAGGGCACCAACTTTGAAGGATCATAACTCCTAAACCACAAAGCCATTTTTTTTCATCCAAAGATGGATTTGTAGCCCTCATTACCCTCAACAAAAACTTTAACTAGACCTAAGTCCAATTCATTAAGGATTTGGAGTTATGGAATGATCAAAATGGCTGAAAAGTGAAAATGTCACTTTTTCCAACACTTTGTGAAATTTTCACTAAGTCAGAATCTGCCTTCACTTTTTGCCAAATGTAGGGGGATTTTTTACTGGGATTCAAAATAGATCAAAACCAAACATGTTCAAAAAGTTGTTGTATCATGTAAGGGCTTTCCAAAATGGTCAAGAACATTACCAAATTCAACTTACACCATGAGATATGACATTGGCAAGTTGCCTTGCTGAAATCTGTCAAAGGCAAGGCAGAATTTGCAACTTTGCTCGATTTGCCAAAATCAGCCAAATTCAAATGCTCATATCCACTTGTACACCTCAAAGGATTGAATCTAAAGGGGACAATCACTGAGCCAAGCCTCCAAAGTCCATGGAACAAGAAATAGCATGTTGAACCTAGAATGGCCAAAATAGGGACAAGACTCCAAATTTGGATTGAAGCATTCAATGGAAGCATCAAGGTGGCATGGACTGAGCCATTCTCATTTGAAATCAGTCAAGACTTATCCAAGACCAAGGGAACCAAAGCTTTGTGCCCTAACCTCTAGTCAATGGCTAGAGGAGACTTGGATTTTCATTGGCCAACATTGGCAAACCTACTTACCAGTTGCCATTCACTATTCCTTGCAAAACAAACTTGCTCTACTATAAATAGAGCTCAATTATGATCATTTTGAGTACACCAAAGCCATCTAACAGATGCTTTCCTCAAAATCTCTTTCTCTAGGCAAAAATGCCTTTCTTAGCAAGGTAGCTATCGGGTTTTGAGTTTGAGAGCTTTTCCAATCAAACCAATCACTCACACACCTCACATACATCATATAGAAGTGATTCAAACACTCACATAACATCTGGAACACAGATTTCACAAAATCACCAGCTGGTTGCTCAAACTTTCAATCAAGTTGCAGCTGAGGTACCACAAATCGTTCCAGCCATTTTCAATCAAGTCCAGGCATTCAAACACATTCCATAGGGTGTAAGGAAGCTGTTCAGATCATCACCACTCATTTGTAACACCTCCAAATCAAAAATCACATTGCACTTGCTGTCACGGCTTAGAGGTAAACATACACTTGGTCATCTCTCAATCTATGCATATTTCCTCACACAATAATTTGGCCATATGTTCATAATCATGTATGGAATGTTTTCCCTCAATTAATTGCATTGTTTGAATCGTGTATCAAAAATCCTAGCCTTCATGCAGAAATTAGGGTTCTTGAGGTTTCTTCGTGATTTCATGTTTTATGTTTAATTTAAATGAAATTAAGTGTTATAAACATGATCGTGAGGTTGAGACGAGCATAATGATATGTGGATTACATGATATGATTAAGTATTCAGTGAGATTGGATGGAAAACGCAAATCAGCCAAACCCAGAACACGCGCGTGTTCTTCAGCTTGTTCTTGGCGCCTTTTTTCCAAATTCAAATATTTGAATTTTGTGATTTTGTTTAATTGATTCAAAAATTAATTTCTCTCTGAGTTTTAATGATTTTGAGTTGATTCTTTTTTTTGATAATTCACAAAAATGTTGAAATATTTTATTTTATCAAAAAATCCCAAAAATATTATTTATTTCATATAATTGATATTTTTGCAAAGAATTAATATTTTAATTGTTTTTGACATTTTAAATATTTTTTCCACGTTGATTTTGCAACTTTTAATGCTTTCTAATTATTTTGTAGGTCAATACTTAATTTTTGAAGCATTAATCCAAGATCACAATTTGTTTTCCATATGTTAAACAATTTTGATCATTTTAATTGAATTTTTATTCAATTAAATACATTTTTGAAAACAAATTAGGGTTTTTGGATTAATTCAACCCTCATAAATCATTTTCAAAACACTTTGGGCCTCTAATAGAGTGTAAGACCCAATCCTTTTTTTGACCAAATCATTTTTGGGCCTCAATGTATTGTATAAGTCCCGATACCGTCAAAAAACAAACGGCGCGATTGTCGCCTTTTGAAAAATAACCTTTTGGGCCTCTCCTTGAGCTATAAGACTCATTCAAAACTTTTGGGCCTCTAATAGAGTGTAAGACCCAACCCCCTTTTAACCAAAACATTTTGGGCCTCACTTATTGTATAAATCCCTTTGTGTTAAAAGAAAACCTCGGCGCGATCGCCATTTCAAACGGAAAAATCATCTGGGCCTACCCTCGTGTTATAAGCCCCACTCTTTTTCTTTAAACCTTTTAGGCCTCTTGAGAGAGTGTAAGACCCATCCCTTTGTACAAAAAATCCTTTTGGGCCTCAGTCACTTGTATAAGTCCCTCTGTACAAATTCAAACAGTGCGCTCACTGATGAAACCCTGGACCTCTCCTTGAGTTGTAAGCCCCAAATCTTTCTTTTTCAAAGCACTTTCTCCTTTGATTTTGAATATACTGTTGTTTTCAATCTTTCTTTATTAAACAACTAACCAAACAGCATGGAAGCTCTACAACCAAGTAAGTGGTTATTTCTTTCATTTACCGCTTTCGTATACATATAACTGTATTGTGGGGCTGTTTCACTGTAAGTCTTCTTTCATAAACTCATATCAACTGTGTAATAATAGTATAGATATTTCGAGTTTCCCCGGCAACTACGTCTAGAACTAGGTGACGCCGTTTCGTTTGTTCATAGAAATAGACAACTAGATCCCCAATAGGATCACCAGATACAGTCTTCTCTTCGGCTGTCCTCATTAGGAATTATCAAGAAACTCTATTCCCATAGATGAATGTATTCTCCGTGAATGGCATCTTTGAGTTTCTTCCAAATTCTCGAACTTTCCTGGCTTGATCTATTCCTCGTGAATGGCCTGTCTTGAATTTCTCAGGGTTTGGGGACCCATCGGCTTCTTAAAAGCATCGGCCTCCTCTTAGGCATCGTACAAGGACCCACAGGCTTCCTAAAAGCAACCCCGCCTCCTCTTGGGCTTAGTACAAGGACCCCCCGGCTTCTTAGAAGTATTCACAGCCTCCTCTTAGGCTTCATATAATGATCTCTTCCTCCGGGAATGATAGCCTCCTCTTGGGCTTCGTACAAGGACCCGTCGGCTTCTTAAAAGTTTCCAGCCTCCTCTTGGGCTTCGTACAAATTGTCCCGACGACCTCCTAGAGGTATAGGAACGAACTTAGTCATCTTCATAGAACAGTCCTTTCATAGAGTCTACTACTGTTTCTCAAAGCATAGCACAAAAGATGACACTCTAAACTTGGACAGTCTAATCTCCTTGAGTCTCAAAGACATTCTCAAGTGACCCCTTTGTTAAATAGGAAGGAAACCCGCAGACTCGGATAGTCTCAATACCCTTCGGATTTCTCGATTCCTTAAAGAACAGGAATAACCCGGATCCTTGAATCAAATCCTTGAGTACAGTGTTACTCATATAAGAACTGATTTTCTCTTTAAAATCAGTATACTGGACCTGTCACTCAACTGAAACAGTAACCATAGCCTCTCTCTCGGGCTTTGTACGAGACACATAAGAGACTCCCTCGTTGAGTCAATCACCCTTTAGCCTCCATCTCGGGCTTTATACGAGATACAAAAAGGTTCTTACTAAGCCAGACGAATTTTAGCCTCCATCTCGGGCTTTATACGAGATACCAAAAGATTCCCTCGTTGAGTCAAAACCTTTTCGCCTCTCTCTCGGGCTTTGTACGAGACACATATTAGCCTCCTCTTAGGCTTTATATAAGAAAACCACTGGTTGATCTAATTAACCTTTTAGCATAAAAAATGTGCCTCGTTCACAGTATACAAACATCAACAACTCCTTCCCTTTCATCTAATTGCTGTAAGCGGCAAGCCTTTGGATCATCTACATCCATGCCACTGTCCCTCTTTTAGCATGAAAAATTCCTAAGGAAAGATGGCATTACTCTACACTGAGTTAAAGTCTTCTCCTTCAGGTTAAAACCCCCCTATAAAGGAAATTATGGCATTGCTAGGATCCACGTATCCCGGTTAAAGTAATCCTCTCTTTATAACCAGTCACCCAACAGTTGTGACAAAAAGACCTCTTTAGAGATGACAAATTCTCTCTAAAGTCAAACCCCTTCAGCTTCACATCTTGGGCTTTGAACAAGATACAAATAGACCTTTTAGCTTCACATCTTGGGCTTTGAACAAGATACAGATCACCTTTTTCTCTTCACGTCTTGGGCTTTGAACAAGACACCAAAACACCCATTTCCTCCCATAGAATAGGAGGAACTACGAATGCTCTGATTTCCCTATTTCGGTAAACGGGAATACGTAGGCATAAGATTGAAAGAAAAATCTTAGCGAGCACACTAAACAAAAAACCCAAATCCCATACTCTCACATCAAAAAGCATCAGTCCTAACATCCTAATCCTTGTTCCCCGCCAGAAACCTTCTGTCTAGATAAAAAGAAAGAAACTGTATTGGCGAAAATACAAATAACCAGTACAAAGGCCCCCCCACATTGATAGCATCCGTAACCTAACAAACCGCTGTTTAAACTCAGTATGCAAAGCAGGGTTAATTGGAGACATCTATTTCCCTTCCTTATTCAGCTCACAATAGGATAAAAAATGAATCGACTTGTAGTTTAAGCTCAACCGCAGAGAGCGACCAGCGCTTAAGAATCGCGTCCAAAATCGCTCGCTACAGAAAAATGGCGCCCACTGTGGGGCCCGTCTTTCTTTTTCCTTTTTCCTTCTCTTCACTTATGTGAAAACCACAGATTGGGGCTTTCGCCGGGGAACCCATTTTCTGTCAGGAACATAGGATTCATAGCTTTAAAGGTCTAGGATGCTTAGGACAAATATATATACTGCTTTTCCTAATTGCTATACATGTTTATTTTTCTGCTAATGGGAATGCGGGTGATGCCATATGTGGAAAGATTGAGTATACACTTAAGATAAGTGATGGCGACGGGGTCGACCATCAACCTCAGTGGAGGCTGACCAACGCAACCCATTCTCTCACCTAGACAATGGGCCGGTTGTTAAGTCTGAGAAGCTGAGGAGCCAAACCCTATCATAGTGCGGAAACTATCGGAAATAGTTGTTACGCGATACTACCCTCATTTGAGGCTGGTGGTCTATTCTCGGTGAATGACACTTACTCTAAGATCGCTCTACAACTCGCTGGCGATCCGCTTGTTGTTTTGCTTTCCTGGGAGGAGCTGAGGATAATGAGTACAGGTACAAAAATCACCTTAGTATAAACCTTTGGGGGATGGGTAGAGCCTTGACTTCATGACAACGACCATTTGACCCCATGTTTTTTCTATGTTTTTGTGTGCTGCATTCATGCATTCATTTAAAAAAAACATTAAAACATTCAAAAAAATCTTCTCTTCTAGTCTCTCTGGTTTTTCAAATTAAACTAAGACTGTGATTGCAAATATCAGAGAAGAGGATTACGCTAATGGATTTCGGTAGAAGGAGAACTCATACGTACACCCTCAAGGTTCCAAAACTAGGGGATTTGAGAAGGTTAGCAAGGATGATCACTAGCCCTGAGGCTTTCAGAGCCAAGTACGGAGGTCTGCTACCACTGTTAAGAGTCCATGTGATTGAGGGAATCATGGATGCGCTCATTCAGTTTTATGATCCAGTTTATCACTGTTTCACATTCCCGGATTACCAGCTCGCACCAACGCTGGAGGAGTATTCTCATCTGATTGATCTACATATCACCGATCGAGCTCCATTTTCTGGACTGGAAGAAATTCCAAAGAATCAGACCATTGCAAGAGCAATTCATTTGGACGAGTCTGAGGTCAGGACTCACATAACCACTAAGGGTTGCATCCAAGGTTTGCCAGCCCAATTCTTGACAAAGAAAGCCCTGTACTTTGCTAGTATAGGGAACGTCACTGCTTTTGAAAGCATCTTTGTCTTGCTCACCTACGGGTTATTTTTGTTTCCCAACATCAATAACTTCGTCGATATTAACTCCATTAAGGTTTTTCTTATTGGAAACCCTGTGCCGACTTTGCTCGCAGATGCGTATCATTTTGTACACTTGGGAAATTTATATAGCGGAGGGGAGATCACATGCTGTGTGCCTCTGCTTTACAAATGGTTTATCTCTCACTTGCCCAAGTCTGCTGCTTTTTGGGATTGCAAGAGTGCCTTACGTTGGTCGCAGAAGATCATGTCTCTTACCAACTCTGATATAGATTGGTGCAATAGGATTTATGAGGGAATAAGAATCATTGATCGTTGTGGAAACTTCCCCAACGTACCCCTCATAGGAACTAAAGGTGGAATCAACTACCATCCGGTATTGGTTCGCCGTCAATTTGGATACCCGATGAGGCACATCCCACTGGGTGTTCACCAGGAAGGTCTTTTCTTCAAGGAAGGAGAAAATGACAGAGCACTAAAGATGGAGATAGTGCACGCTTGGAAGCATGTTCATAAGAAAGGATGAGAGTCTCTAGGAAAACCAGATTGTGTCTCGGTGGAGCCTTATATCCATTGGGTACAAACTAGAGCTCTCAAGCTAAAGATGCCTTATCCTCGTTACGGAATTCTTCCGCCAAAGGAATCTGTCATGTACTTCATGACTGTGACTGAAAAGCTTCAGGTTACTCTCAACAAAGTTCAAAAGGAGAGAAGGTCTTGGAAGAACAAGTACCGCACCCTCGACGTAGAGTGCATCAAAATACAGCAATTACTGAAAGAGAAAGATGCTCTGATTAAAATTTTGGAGCAACATGCTGTAGAGAATCAAGATGACCAAAGGAATTTGCTCGCTCCTTTCACTTGGCAAAGGAATGACAACCCGACAACGGCTCAAGAGCCCCGGTCAAAGAAAAGGAAGATACCAGAATCAGCACCCGACTTCTCTTCGGAGAGGACTCGGGACCCATTAGCTTAGGTTTATGTTTCTGCACTTTGTAATCTACTGTATTTCCATTTCTGTAATCCTTTGAATTCAATAAAAAGGGGTTTCCCCACTGTTTGATATTTGCAATTTAATTGTCGAAGTTTATTTTGATTAAACCAAAAAACAATTAATATATCATTGCATTCATCATTCTCACATCACGTATTCTTCTTACCCACGAATCTCACGTTTGTGTCTCGGTTCTAGAGTTAAACTGTCTCATTCGTATAATACTCGGGCCAATCGTCAGAAAAAGATGGATGATCTTGAGGAAGAAAACAGAGAGTTGAAGGAAGAGATAGACGCTCTGAGAGAGGATATGAGAAAGCTTCGTAATGACATGCAAACCATGGCAGAAGCTCAGCTACAAAGAACTGTGATCTCAGAGATCACCTCAACGCCCATAGTGGAGAAGTATGATCCTAGGTATCAAATACCGAAAGATCGTCCTTGGGGAATGCCTGTTAACTATATCCTGGAAGGATATGTTCCGCCGATCACTGAAGATCAGGGAATCACAACAGAAGGCGATGGGCCTGAAGGTTACAAACTTCGGGAAAGCGAAGATGCCAGGGGCATACTAAAGACTCCTGAAGGTTACAAACTTCGGGAGACGCCAAGACTCACTGCCGTAGTTACGGTACCACCCCCTGTGGTGCACACTGTCCCGGAAGGACAGGTTCCACAGACACCTTCTGGTAAGAAGGAAACTATGTTCGACCGAATGGATGAATTCCAGGAGCAGTTCTTGGAAATGCAGAAGGAGCTGCAAGCCATTCGCGGTCAGGATCTATTTGGAAAGGACGCCGCAGACCTCTGGTTGGTCCCAAACGTGAAAGTCCCGCACAAATTCCAAGTGCCCGAATTTGAAAAATACAAGGGTAACTCTTGTCCTCAAAGCCATCTGGTGATGTACGCTCGGCGGATGTCAGCTCAGACGGAGAATCAAGACCTACTGATTCACTACTTCCAGGATAGTTTAACCGGTGCCGCACTCAAATGGTACATGGGTTTAAACTGTACTACGATTAGCACATTCAGAGATCTTGGCACTGCCTTTGTCCAACAATACAAATACAATTTGGACATGGCACCCGACAGAGATCAACTCAGATCGATGTCGCAAAAGGACAAGGAAACCTTTAAGGAGTATGCTCAAAGGTGGCGTGAAATTGCCGCTCAAATTTTTCCACCTCTTGAGGAAAAAGAGATGACAAAGATCTTCTTAAAGACCTTAAGCTCATTTTACTATGACCGAATGGTTGCCAGTGCGCCCAGTGATTTCACCGAGATGGTCGACATGGGTGTATGTCTTGAGGAAGCCGTCCGAGAAGGACGTTTGGTAAAAGACACTGGATCGACGTTCGGTACTAAAAAATACGGTAGTGCTCTCCCTAAGAAAAAAGAGCAAGATATTGGGAATATCTCTCTCGGAAAGCAAAGGCGACGTTGTCAACCGGTAGCAGCTGTGACTCCTGCTGTCAACCTCGGGTTACGCAGAGCCAACCTGATCAGCAAAGGACACAACAGCCTCTTCAGCAGGCTCGTCCTCCATATAACAACAACCGTACAACACGACCACCAGGGTTTGATCCTATACCCGTGACATACGCAGAGCTGTTTCCGTTACTACTGGCTAAGGGGCACATTCAGACTAAGTCTCCTCTTACAGTACCGGAAAATCTGCCTTTTTGGTTTAAGGTGGATCAGACATGCCCATATCATCAAGGAGGTTCAGGGCATAACATAGAGACTTGCCTCAATTTCAAGTCCGACGTGCAGAAACTTGTTAGAAGCGGGGTCTTATCCTTCAAGGATACAAATCCTAATGTTCTCACGAACCCGCTGCCTCAACACGAGAAGGCTGCAGTCAACTTGATTGAGAAAGAGACTAATAATGTCTATCAAATTCACGATGTACTCTTGTTGAAAACCAATCTGGTTAAGATGCATTGTAGACAGAGTAGATATGGCCATGTGCTACCTCATAACTATCACCAGTGTGATATCTGCTCTAAAGACAACCAAGGATGTTCTGTAGTGCAAGCAGCTCTACAGGAACAAATGGATCTCGGATGGATCCAAGAGCACCGAGTTCGTGGAGTTAACATGGTTTACACGAATTCCAACATCATTCAGAACCACGACATCTGTGCGATGAATGTCAACTTGGTGGCAATGCACTCAAGGCAAAGCCAGTATCATAATCTGTCGCGACACGATTGCAATTCCTGTCTGACTTGCTCGGTAAACAAACAGGGATGCTCTTTCATACAGGAGGCCCTCCAGCGTCAGATGGATCTTGGATGGATCCAAGATTACCATGATAGGAACCCTTATCAAATCAACATGGTTCAGATCTTCGATATTCGCGTGATGAATACCAACCTGGTAGAGTTACATGCTGAGCAGGTCCGGCTTGGATTCTTAATATCACACGACTATCAAAGCTGTAAAGCAGGTTGCGAAAACGATCGAGGTTGTACCCTTGTCCAGGAGGTACTTCAGCACTTGTTAAATCATTGGTGGATGCCAATCTACATGGATGAAGATACTCAGCAAATTAGTATCAGTAACAGGAATCCTACTCGGCGTCAAAATCAGGATGTCCGATCAGGGGAAGGTAACCTAGTGAGGTTACATTGTATTCAAAGTGGGCGTGGCCAGATGCCACCACACAACTATGACAGTTGTAGCGTCTATTCGGAAAGTAACCAAGGGTGTTACCTTGTGAGAGCAGCTCTTCAGGGTCAGGTGGATCATGGAGAAATTCGTCCATATCCGGGTTCTGGACCCATCGACTGGACGCCAAACTACCTTGCCGAGCAAGTTGAGGATGTTGTCACAATCTCTGGTCATCACAGGACCAGGGATGTTTTTGCCATTATCCCTCTACTTGACGAATCTAAAGTTCCCAACTGGGAACGAATCGAGATTACTTATGATGGTCAGAAAAATCAGAAGGCTCCCGTAGTCATCTATCTACCAGGACCACTATCGTATGAATTAACTAAGGCTATCCCTTACAATTACGGTGCGACAACAATTGAGAATGGAAAGGAAATTCTATTACCTCCGTCGTGAATATTGCAGACATCAGTCGTGTAACACAGAGTGGTAGAATATTCAACCGAGGAGTTGGAGAACTTAACAAGGAGAAGGAACTTCAGTCTGAAACTCCTGATCCACCAGTCGGTCAATCCAGTAATCCCGACCTTTCGAAAAACAATGATGAGATGTTGAAGCTCATCCAAAGGAGTGAATACAACATTGTCGATCAACTATTACAGACTCCTTCAAAGATCTCAGTATTATCACTGTTACTCAGTTCAGAAGCCCACAGGGAGGCTCTACAGAAAGTCTTGGAGCAAGCCTTTGTGGAACAGGATGTAACAATCAGACAGTTCAATAGCATTGTCTCTAACATCACTTCCTGCAATAATTTGGGATTTAGTGATGAGGAATTACCCGAAGAGGGTCGCCGTCATAACATGGCGCTCAACATTACAGTTAATTGCCAGGACGATGCTTTAGCCAGCGTACTGGTAGACACAGAGTCAGCCCTGAATGTTATGCCGAAGTCCACTTTGATGCAATTATCATTCAAAGGCCCTCCGATGAGAATCAGTGAGGTCGTCGTCAAAGCGTTCGGCGAATCCAGAAAAACAGTTATCGGCGAAGTTGATCTTCATATAACTATCGGTCCTCACACTTTCCAAGTCACTTTCCAGGTCATGGACATCCGGGCAACATACAGTTGTTTATTAGGAAGACCTTGGATACATCAAGCTGGAGCGGTTACTTCAACCCTCCACCAAAAGCTAAAATTCGTCAAGGACGATCAACTTATCACAGTTTGTGGGGAACAAGCCTTGCTTGTAAGCAACTTGTCATTATCTACTGGTATAGAACCCAAGGAGGTTATTGGAATGCAGTTCCAAGCACTGTCGATGAACGAGAACAATCAGTTCAGAGGAGGAACCTCGATTTCCTCATACAACGATGCTATCAAAGCGGTCGAAAGTACCGATACTACCGGATGGGGACAACTTGTCATTCCCATTGATAATAAAACAAAGAAGAGTCTTGGTTTTTCTGCAACCTGTACCCGGACAGCTGCCAACGATGAAAGTCTTCATCCCCTTCAAAACTTCTTCCACAGTGGAGGTTTCTTTCACCCAGTGTCTCAAGAAGTACATGTTATCAATGAGGAAGATCCCTCTGACATAGATGAAGAATGGAAGTCCTACCTTAACAAGGACGGTTATATGTCTCAGGAAGAGGTGCCTATGCCATTTTGCTATCCCGCACAGAGTCTGAGATTTATACCACGGTCAGACGTCGAAATGATATATGGAGATTGTGATCCGGAAGGATGCCGTGCTCCGCCAAATTCATTAGAGGAAGACACTCTGATGAAAGATAACTTTGACCACAACTACTACGGCCCAATGGATGGCCTGCCAATGTGGCAGCCTTACCCAGGAAACTTGGGGCAAGAAAGTCAGCCGAGTAATGAAACTCAGCTGAGCATCATTGAACAGAATACCTGTGTCCCCACCATGTCATGGGATCAACACTCAGGTCATTCGGAAACTACTCAACATGAAGATGAATTCGCAACGTTTGCAGGACTTGAACTTATCAACTATGCTTTTCCCGAGGTCAACGTCATCGAGAAGGATGACTCCTCCAGTTCGAAAGAAGTGTGGGACACCTTGGGACAACCAAGTGGAAAATACGACTATATGGTCAAGTACACCGCTCCCGAAAGCTCTCGTATCAGGCTCGAAGATATCCAGCCTACTGGATGGGGAGATATAGTTGAGAGCACAAATGCTATGCAAAATACAACTGAGGAATTCTCCTACGACAATTCTGCCTGGGAGACAGATTCCAATGATCCCGCTCCACCAGAAATCAACGTCATTTCTGAAGACAAATCAAGGAAGGTGCCAGACTTTGTGATTCACCGAGGAGTTCGCCGCCAATGGGTTGCCGTCGAGGTTCCGAAGATCGTTCATCAGTCAAAGTAATTGCCATCTTTAACCTTTCACCCTGCCCAGGTGAAACGGCTGTTTTGATAGGGCTCGCTTTCTGTAAATTTCCCTCTTCGCTTTGCCCGAAGCGATAGAGTTTTGTTTTATAGGGCTGTAGTTTCATGGATCGACTTGTTCATTAATAAAATAACGTCGTTCTGTAATTTCCGCATTAATTGTTGTTTTCTCTTTTTGCTTTTTCAGAAAATGGTAATCCTAAAAAACAATTCAATAATAAAAACAAGCAGTAAAATAAAACACTGCACACACTTGCATTTCCTCTATCTCTTCTAAACACGAATCATCATGTCATGCAGATTGCTTGTTTTAAACCCAGTTGGAACATACGATCCGATGCCTTCTCCCAACTTTGAGTTCCCGGTATTCGAGGCTGAAGAAGAAAATGACAACGAAATTCCAGAAGAGATCTCCCAACTACTCAGACAAGAGGAAAGGTCCATTGAACCTCACAAAGAGCCGTTGGAAACGGTAAACTTGGGTTCAGAAAAAGAGAGAAAAGAAATCAGGATTGGGGCACTGCTCAGTCCAACTGCCAGAGAGAGTTTGATAAAGCTTCTCAGAGAATTCCCCGATGTATTCGCTTGGTCCTATCAGGATATGCCAGGGTTGGATACCAGCATCGTGGAACATCACTTACCGTTAAGATTGGAATGTCCGCCAGTAAAGCAAAGGTTGAGACGGACTCACCCGGACATGGCCATCAAAATCAAAGAGGAAGTACAGAAACAGATTAACGCGGGTTTCCTCGCCACATCAGAATATCCTCAATGGTTAGCCAACATCGTACCCGTTCCCAAAATGGACAGAAAGGTTAGAATGTGTGTCGACTACAGGGATCTAAACAAGGCTAGTCCAAAGGACGACTTTCCTTTACCACACATTGACATGCTGGTAGACAGTACAGCAAAGTTCAAAGTTTTCTCCTTCATGGATGGATTCTCGGGCTATAACCAGATCAAAATGGCGACGAAAGACATGGAGAAAACTTCGTTCATCACCCCATGGGGTACCTTTTGTTACAAGGTAATGCCGTTCGGTTTGAAAAACGCCGGGGCAACCTATCAAAGGGCCATGACTACTCTCTTTCATGACATGATACACAAGGAAATCGAGGTATATGTCGATGATATGATTACAAAATCAAAAACAGAGAGTGAGCACGTTGAACATCTGTCAAAATTGTTTGAACGTTTAAGAAAGTTCAAGCTCCGCTTGAATCCCAACAAGTGCACCTTCGGTGTCCGTTCAGGGAAACTCTTAGGGTTCATCGTCAGCTAGAAAGGAATTGAGGTTGATCCTGACAAGGTCAAAGCCATTCGAGAAATGCCTTCCCCGAAAACTGAAAAACAAGTCAGAGGATTCCTGGGACGGTTGAACTACATCTCCAGATTTATATTCCTTATGACCGCCACGTGTGCGCCGATTTTCAAATTACTCAAAAAGAACCAGGATTGCGTTTGGTCAGAAGATTGCCAAACCGCCTTCGACGGTATCAAGGAATATCTGTTGAATCCTCCGATTCTATCACCTCCAGTGGAAGGAAGACCACTGATCATTTACCTCACAGTCCTAGAGGACTCAATGGGATGTGTACTTGGCCAACAAGACGAAACCAAAAGGAAAGAGTCTTCCATTTACTATCTAAGCAAGAAATTCACCGACTGCGAGACTCGGTGCACGATGCTCGAGAAAACTTGTTGTGCTTTGGCTTGGGCAGCCAAACGTCTTCGCCAATACATGATTCGTCATACTACTTGGTTGGCCTCCGAAATGGATCCAATCAAATACGTTTTCGAAAAACCTGCTCTTACGGGAAGGATTTCCCGTTGGCAGATGTTGCTATCAGAATATGACATAGAGTACCACACTCAGAAAGCCGTTAAGGGAAGTATTTTAGCTGATCATTTGGCTCATCAACCGATTGACGATCAAGAATCAATAGGGTTTGACTTCCCAGACGAAGATGTCATGTATCTAAAAATGAAAGATTGTGATGAACCGCTACCCAGTGAAGGGCCAAAACCAGGTTCCCAATGGGGACTTATCTTTGACGGAGCAGTTAATCATTATGGAAACAGAATTGGGGCAATCATTGTTACCCCTCAGGGTACCCACATTCCTTTCACTGCCAGACTTACGTTCAAATGTACAAACAAAGAGGCCGAATACAAAGCTTGTATTATGGGTCTCGAAGAAGCGATTGATTTAAGGATCAAAAACTTGGACGTATATGGCGACTCAGCCTTGGTTATCAATCAGATAAAAGGAGATTGGAACACATACCAATCAGGACTGATTCATTACAAAGACTATGCAAGAAGGTTGTTAACCTTCTTTAACAGAGTCGAGTTTCATCACATCCCTCGTGAAGAGAATCACATGGCTGATGCCTTAGCCACTCTATCTTCCATGATTAGTGTAGGTCAGAGGAATGACCTACCTAAGATTGACATAATGCGCCTTGAATGGCCCGCCTACATCTTCACGATTGAAGCAGTCATAGACGACAGACCTTGGTATCATAATATCAAATGCTTCCTTCAGAAACAAGAGTACTCATCTGGGGCACTCAGAAAAGATAGGAAAACCCTCAGAAGATTGGCTGGAAACTTCTTCCTGAGCGGTGACACTCTCTATAAGAGAAATTTTGACATGGTCTTGCTCCGATGCGTCGACAGACCAGAAGCAGAAATGCTGATGAAAGAAATTCATGAAGGGTCCTTTGGCACTCATGCCAACGGACATACAATGGCAAGAAAAATTTTGAGAGCAGGGTACTATTGGTTGACAATGGAATCCGACTGCTACAAGTACATGAGGAGGTGTCACAAATGTCAGATATACTCCGACAAAATTCATGTACCACCATCACATCTCAAAGTTCTTTCTTCCCCATGGCCATTTTCCATATGGGGAATCGACATGATTGGCTTGATCGAACCTAAGGCTTCAAACGGACATCGGTTCATCCTGGTAGCCATTGACTATTTCACCAAGTGGGTCGAAGCAGCGTCGTACGCTAATGTAACCCGACAAGTGGTGGTCCGATTTATCAAAAACAATATCATCTGCAGTTATGGTGTTCCAAGCGAGATCATTACTGATAATGGATCTAACTTGAACAATAAGATGATGAAGGAGTTGTGCGCAGAGTTCAAGATCGAACACCATAACTCATCTCCCTACCGACCCAAGATGAACGGAGCGGTAGAAGCGGCCAATAAGAACATCAAGAAGATCGTTCAAAAGATGGTTGTAACCTATAAAGACTGGCACGAGATGCTACCCTTTGCTATTCACAGTTATCGCACATCTGTCCGCACTTCAACAGGGGCAACCCCTTTCTCTCTAGTGTATGGTATGGAAGCAGTGCTCCACATAGAAGTAGAGATCCCGTCAATCTGAGTATTGATGGAAGCCAAGCTCACCGAAGCTGAATGGTGTCAAAGCCGACACGACGAACTGAATCTGATCGAAGAAAAGAGAATCACGGCACGATGCCATGGTCAGCTGTATCAACAGAGAATGAAGAGGGCGTTTGACAAAAAGGTTCGACCTCGCATCTTCAGGAAAAGAGACCTCGTGCTCAAGAAGATACAGTCATTTCTCACTAATTCGCGAGGTAAATGGACTCCGAATTATGATGGCCCCTATGTGGTCACGAAAGCTTTCTCAGGCGGTGCCTTAAGACTTGCAACCATGGACGGAGAGGAATTTTCCTACCCCACGAATGTTGATGTAGTCAAGAAATACTTCGCCTAAACTAAAAAAAAAAAAAAAAAAAAAAAAAAAACGTCTCGGTGGATTGAAAACCCGAAAGGGCGGTCCAGGCAAAAATTAGAGACATGGAAAAAATCATCCCGGTGGATTGGAAACATCAAAGTACAATCCAGGCAAAAATTAGGGATAATGGCAAGTAACTATGTTCAACAGAGGCAAATCCCTCAGCAGTAGCAGTTATACCATCCATCGGAGGAAAACTCCAGTCAAGGTCATCTTCGAAAGAAGCTCAGGATGCCCCGAATTCAAAGTTGGTAGAAGGATAGTGGTCGTTATGTTTCAACATAGCCCTTTTCCCTGTAAATTGCCATTTTTTTAAACTTTGTAAATACTCTTTGGAATCACGCGTTTGGCTGATCTCCATCTTATCAATAAAATTTGAGCCTTTGTGCTTTTGTTTGTAATTCTTACTTGTTTTAGCTTTTATAGAACGACGTTGTTAACATGATTAACGATTCTTGAAATAAAACAAAAATGAATTTATCTATTAAAACTTTTTCTGCTTTTTTAAAAAAAAAATAAGAGATGGCAATTTCTTTTGACTGTTAAACATCGAAAGAACATCAATCGCGTCTCCAAAGGTGTTCGAACCTCAAAGTGCAGAATCAAAGTACTTCTTCTAGGCCTAGTACGCCTGAATGAAGGGATCAACTGTGTCAGAGACCTTGTTTCGTCTGACACACCTCGGCCGAGTTCTCATCTCCTAAGCCCGACCAGCATGGTTCCCCGCAGGGACTATCTCTCCTAAGCAAGGTGGAATTGCTATCTTGAACCAGTGATATTTCTATACGCCCCGCGATGGCCGAGTATCCAGTCCTGTTCATCTTTTAGTTTGTGTGTCGCGTCAGTTTTGTCCGCATATACATACATGCATCATGCATTATTTGATTTGTATTCACATTTCATATTGCATCACTATCACTCTAGTCGGTCTTGTCCCCTAGTGATAACACTCCTCTCAATCAAGTTGTCAGTTCTTGCCTCGTCATGAAACGCTGCGTTTGAACAACCTCGCCTCCAGTTTATTTCTGAGAGGAAGTTGGCCCTTGACCACTTTGATAACTTGAACCTCTGAAAGACCAGAGAACCTTCGACCGATGTCACTCTTCGCCATTAAAGATGATATCCTTGCTTTCCCGGATTAAGGAAAGTCCCTAGAGAAAGCCTCCTAAGCAGAGATTTGGCAGTACAGCTACCATTCTCCGAAAAACCCACCGATGAAAAGGTCATCGGCACCTCAAAATTGGATCCCATCATATGGCATTTCTCCGGGAAGATCCTGAGAAAAGTATGATGTAAGACCCCAAGCGGAAGAAGTCTTTCAAGAGACTCATTTTCCCCAGATAGAGTCGACAAATGGCGTCTCCAACAGAGAAGTTTGTGTACCTCTACAACTCAGACGACTGGGTTCTCCAGCAAGTCTGACATCAAAGCTTTTTCCATCAAATGGCATCTCCCCAGGAAAATTCGGCGAGAAGTTTGAGGAAAATCCGCTACTGATAGCGTCCCTTGTCAAGAAAGTTTATTGACAAAAGAAACTAAGACCAGTTCCTTGGTAGGAAACCAGGATCGAGGGGAAGTTTATATCAGAAACTGAGACCAGTTCCTTGGTTGGAAACCAGGATCGAGGGGAAGTTGACAAAAGAAGCTAAGACCAGTTCCTTGGTGGGAAACCAGGATCGAGGGGAAGTTTAAATTAGAAACTAAGACCAGTTCCTTGGTGGGAAACCAGGATCAAGGGGAAGTTTAAATCAGCAACCGAGACCAGTTCCTTGGTAGGAAACCAGGAACGGGAGGGAGGTTGACAAAAGAAAACTGAGACCAGCTCCTTGCCTGAAGACCAGGATTGAGGGGAAGTTTACCTTTTCTAAGCATCATCACTTAGCTAAAGAAGATGGATACGATCCGCCATTCATAACCACCATCAAAATTTCGGGTATTCCGATATTTAATCCTCTTGCACCCCGAATGCCTGAATAACTTCGTCATTCACACCTTCGGGTCCAAGAAGATTCAATAGGGGCATCTGTCATACCCCAAATTTTGACCACTAAGATGTCTCATCATTGTGTTAATCATCATCACAATATGGAGGAACCATCATACCTCATCAGTCTCCCCAAAGATGGGTGAGCATCCACTACAATCAAAATTAGGGTTTCAAGCCCTCTCTGAGTGCTTAGACAAAGGATCAATCAAGGAATGACTTGATCTTCAACTTGTCTAACCTCTCAAATATCCACAAAGGATCAAAAGGACTCCCACTCCAAGGATTAAGCACAAGGATGCTTCCTTCTAGGTGGATCAGGCCTCAAGATCGACAGTGTCACCAAATTAGGGTTTTGGTCGACCAGGGCCTCCAGATGGAAAATTTTCATCTGGGCATGAGCCAATGATCCAAAACACAACCTAATGTACTCCATGGAACCTCATGGACCCATTCATCAAGTCAATTTTGCCTCAGGGGTTGCACTCATAAAAAATCAGGAATTAGGGTTTCTTGACCTAATTCACCCCTAAGTTGACTTTTGGGACAAATCATGAGCCAAGACCTCAAGAGAGGGTTTGAGGGTCTCTGATGAACTATATTGATCCATTTGGAACAATGGATTAATCCAAGAAGCTTGAGCAACAAGTCTCAATTTCATCTGCACAACAATTAGGGTTTTAAGGAAAAAGTCAACTGTAACTTTGACTTTTGACCAGGACATGCTCCCAAGCCCTAAGACATGATTCAATATGCCCTATGACACCCATGGAACATGTCCATCAAGTTTTATTTAGGTCAAGGACATGATTTCCTGAAGAATTGCACAGTTTGGAATTCATCTGATAAAAAGTCAACTGTGCATAAAAGTCAACTTTGACTTTTTGAGATTTTTCACCAAAATGGTTTTTTAACCCTAAAATGATGTTAATGTATGATTTGAATCATCATTCATCAAGAAAAATCAAAGAAAGTGGGATAACTTGTAAAAGGGGTAACCATAAAAACTTAGAAAATTTTCTAAGTTAAAAATAAAGTGACAAGGGCACCAACTTTGAAGGATCATAACTCCTAAACCACAAAGCCATTTTTTTTCATCCAAAGATGGATTTGTAGCCCTCATTACCCTCTACAAAAACTTCAGCTAGACCTAAGTCCAATTCATTAAGTATTTGGAGTTATGGAATGATCAAAATGGCTGAAAAGTGAAAATGTCACTTTTTCCAACACTTAGTGAAATTTTCACTAAGTCAGAATCTGCCTTCACTTTTTGCCAAATGTAGGGGGATTTTTCACTTGGATTCAAAAGAGATCAAAACCAAACATGTTCAAAAAGTTGTTGTATCATGTAAGGGCTTTCCAAAATGGTCAAGAACATTACCAAATTCAACTTACACCATGAGATATGACATTGGCAAGTTGCCTTGCTGAAATCTGTCAAAGGCAAGGCAGAATTTGCAACTTTGCTCGATTTTCCAAAATCAGCCAAATTCAAATGCTCCTATCCACTTAGACATCTCAGAGGATTGAATCTAAAGGGGACAATCACTGAGTCAAGCCTCCAAAGTCCATGGAACAAGAAATAGCATGTTGAACCTAGAATGGCCAAAATAGGGACAAGACTCCAAATTTGGATTGAAGCATTCAATGGAAGCATCAAGGTGGCATGGACTGAGCCATTCTCATTTGAAATCAGTTAAGACTTATCCAAGACCAAGGGAACCAAAGCTCTGTGCCCTAACCTCTAGTCAATGGCTAGAGGAGACTTGGATTTTCATTTGCCAACATTGGCCAAACCTACTTACCGGTTGCCATTCACTATTCCTTGTAAAACAAACTTGCTCTACTATAAATAGAGCTCAATTGTGATCAGTTTGAGTACACCAAAGCCATCTATCAGATGCTTTCCTCAAAATCTCTTTCTCTTAGCAAAAATGCCTTTCTTAGCAAGGTAGCTATCGGGTTTTGAGTTTGAGAGCTTTTCCAATCAAACCAATCACTCACACACCTCACATACATCATATAGAAGTGATCCAAACACTCACATAACATCTGGAACACAGATTTCACAAAATCACCAGCTGGTTGCTCAAACTTTCAATCAAGTTGCAGCTGAGGTACCACAAATCGTTCCAGCCATTTTCAATCAAGTCCAGGCATTCAAACACATTCCATAGGGTGTAAGAAAGCTGTTCAGATCATCACCACTCATCTGTAACACCTCCAAATCAAAAATCACATTGCACTTGCTGTCACGGCTTAGAGGTAAGAATACACTTGGTCATCTCTCAATCTATGCATATTTCCTCGCACAATAATTTGGCCATATGTTCATAATCATGTATGGAATGTTTTCCCTCAATTAATTGCATTGTTTGAATCGTGTATCAAAAATCCTAGCCTTCATGCAGAAATTAGGGTTCTTGAGGTTTCTTCGTGATTTAATGTTTTATGTTTAATTTAAATGAAATTAAGTGTTATAAACATGATCGTGAGGTTGAGACGAGCATAATGATATGTGGATTACACGATATGATTAAGTATTCAGTGAGATTGGATGGAAAACGCAAATCAGCCAAACCCAGAACACGCGCGTGTTCTTCAGCTTGTTCTTGGCGTCTTTTTTCCAAATTCAAATATTTGAATTTTGTGATTTTGTTTAATTGATTCAAAAATTAATTTCTCTCTGAGTTTTAATGATTTTGAGCTGATTCTTTTTTTGATAATTCACAAAAATGTTGAAATATTTTATTTTATCAAAAAATCCCAAAAATATTATTTATTTCATATAATTGATATTTTTGCAAAGAATTAATATTTTAATTGTTTTTGACATTTTAAATATTTTTTCCACATTGATTTTGCAACTTTTAATGCTTTCTAATTATTTTGTAGGTCAATACTTAATTTTTGAAGCATTAATCCAAGATCACAATTTGTTTTCCAAATGTTAAACAATTTTGATCATTTTAATTGAATTTTTATTCAATTAAATACATTTTTGAAAACAAATTAGGGTTTTTGGATTAATTCAACCCTCATAAATCATTTTCAAAACACTTTGGGCCTCTAATAGAGTGTAAGACCCAATCCTTTTTTTGACCAAATCATTTTTGGGCCTCAGTGTATTGTATAAGTCCCGATACCGTCAAAAAAACAAACGGCGCGATCGTCGCCTTTTGAAAAATAACCTTTTGGGCCTCTCCTCGAGCTATAAGACCCATTCAAAACTTTTGGGCCTCTAATAGAGTGTAAGACCCAACCCCCTTTTAACCAAAACATTTTGGGCCTCACTTATTGTATAAGTCCCTCTGCGTTAAAAGAAAACCTCGGCGCGATCGCCATTTCAAACAGAAAAATCATCTGGGCCTACCCTCGTGTTATAAGCCCCACTCTTTTTCTTTAAACCTTTTGGGCCTCTTGAGAGAGTGTAAGACCCATCCCTTTGTACAAAAAATCTTTTTGGGCCTCAGTCACTTGTATAAGTCCCTCTGTACAAATTCAAACAGTGCGCTCACTGATGAAACCCTGGGCCTCTCCTTGAGCTGTAAGCCCCAAATCTTTCTTTTTCAAAGCACTTTCTCCTTTGATTTTGAATATACTATTGTTTTCAATCTTTCTTTGTTGAACAACTAATCAAACAGCATGGAAGCTCTACAACCGAGTAAGTGGTTATTGCTTTCATTTACCGTTTTCGTATACATATAACTGTATTGTGGGGCTGTTTCACTGTAAGTCTTCTTTCATAAACTCATATCAACTGTGTAATAATAGTATAGATATTTCGAGTTTCCCCGGCAACTACGTCTAGAACTAGGTGACGCCGTTTCGTTTGTTCATAGAAATAGACAACTAGATCCCCAATAAGATCACCAGATACAGTCTTCTCTTCGGCTGTCCTCATTAGGAATTGTCAAGAAACTCTATTCCCAGAGATGAATGTATTCTCCGTGAATGGCATCTTTGAGTTTCTTCCAAATTCTCGAACTTTCCTGGCTTGATCTATTCCTCGTGAATGGCCTGTCTTGAATTTCTCGGGGTTTGGGGACCCATCGGCTTCTTAAAAGCATCGGCCTCCTCTTGGGCATCGTACAAGGACCCACAGGCTTCCTAAAAGCAACCCCGCCTCCTCTTGGGCTTAGTACAAGGACCCGCCGGCTTCTTAGAAGTATTCACAACCTCCTCTTAGGCTTCGTATAATGATCTCTTCCTCCGGGAATGATAGCCTCCTCTTGGGCTTCGTACAAGGACCCGTCAGCTTCTTAAAAGTTTCCAGCCTCCTCTTGGGCTTCGTACAAATTGTCCCGACGACCTCCTAGAGGTATAGGAAAGAACTTAGTCGTCTTCATAGAACAGTCCTTTCATAGAGTCTACTACTGTTTCTCAAAGCATAGTACAAAAGATGACACTCTAGACTTGGATAGTCTAATCTCCTTGAGTCTCAAAGACATTCTCAAGTGACCCCTTCGTTAAATAGGAAGGAAACCCACAGACTCGGACAGTCTCAATACCCTTCGGATTTCTCGATTCCTTAAAGAACAGGAATAACCTGGATCCTTGAATCAAATCCTTGAGTACAGTGTTACTCATATAAGAACTGATTTTCTCTTTAAAATCAGTATACTGGACCTGTCACTCAACTGAAACAGTAACCATAACCTCTCTCTCGGGCTTTGTACGAGACACATAAGAGACTCCCTCGTTGAGTCAATCACCCTTTAGCCTCCATCTCGGGCTTTATATGAGATACAAAAATGTTCTTACTGAGCCAAACGAATTTTAGCCTCCATCTCGGGCTTTATACGAGATACCAAAAGATTCCCTCATTGAGTCAAAACCTTTTCGCCTCTCTCTCGGGCTTTGTACGAGATACATATTAGCCTCCTCTTAGGCTTTATATAAGAAAACCACTGGTTGATCCAATTAACCTTTTAGCATCAAAACTGTGTCTCGTTCACAGTATACAAACATCAACAACTCCTTCCCTTTCATCTAATTGTTGTAAGCGGCAAGCCTCTGGATCATCTACATCCATGCCACTGTCCCTCTTTTAGCATGAGAAATTCCTAAGTAAAGATGGCATTACTCTACACTGAGTTAAAGTCTTCTCCTTCATGTTAAAACCCCCCCTATAAAGGAAATTATGGCATTGCTAGGATCCACGTATCCGGGTTAAAGTAATCCTCCCTTTATAACCAGTCACCCAACAGTTGTGACAAAAAGACCTCTTTAGAGATGACAAATTCTCTCTAAAGTCAAACCCCTTCAGCTTCACATCTTGGGCTTTGAACAAGATACAAATAGACCTTTTAGCTTCACATCTTGGGCTTTGAACAAGATACAGATCACCTTTTTCGCTTCACGTCTTGGGCTTTGAACAAGACACCAAAACACCCATTTCCTCCCATAGAATAGGAGGAACTATGAATGCTCTGATTTCCCTGTTTCGGTAAACGGGAATACGTAGGCATAAGATTGAAAGAAAAATCTTAGTGAGCACACTAAACAAAAAACCCAAATCCCATACTCTCACATCAAAAATCATCAGTCCTAACATCCTAATCATTGTTCCCCGCCAGAAACCTTCTGTCTAGATAAAAAGAAAGAAACTGTATTGGTGAAAATACAAATAACCAGTACAAAGCCCCCCCCCCACATTGATAGCATTCGTAACCTAACAGACCGCTGTTTAAACTCAGTATCCAAAGCAGGGTTAATTGGAGACATCTATTTCCCTTCCTTATTCAGCTCACAATAGGATAAAAAATGAATCGACCTGTAGTTTAAACTCAACCGCAGAGAGCGACCAGCGCTTAAGAACCGCGTCCAAAATCGCTCGCTACACTGAGATAGAGGCTAAAAGGAAAGTGACTCAACAAGAGAGTCTTTGAAAAGTGATGGACTCAACAAGAGAGTCTGAAAAGGTTAAATCCGCTAGGGGAAATCATTGTACAAAGCCCAAGAGGAGGCTGACTTTGCTGAGGAAGGATCATTATACAAAGCCTAAGAGGAGGCTATACTTCTGCCGGGGATTCTTGAGATCCCGAGGTAGGTCCAAGAGTGGAATCAATCCTTGCAAGGGAATGCAAAAGGAATTGATAGATCAGAAACCTTGAGGTTCTGGTTTGAGATAGTGTTATCTGACCCGGGTCGGGGAATTTTGGGAGAAGGACGGGGTTTTAGAACCCGCAAAGTTCTAACTCGGCTGGAGATTAATCCAGAATTCGGGGTTTCTCCTATGTTTGAAAGGGACTTGAGAATGTCTTTGAGACTCAAAGGGAATTAAACTGTCCAAGTCTACTGATAGAGTTTTATCTCTTGTAGGATTCCCAAAAGAGGGCAAGGGCCTTAAGGGACGAGGATCAACCCTGAGGTGGCCATAGGTTTGACACTGGAAATACTGCTCTAGCAAAGGATGACTAAGTTCTGTCTTATACCTTTAAGAGGTCGTTAAGGGTCCTTGTATTAAGCCCAAGAGCATGAGAGCTTTTAAGAAGCCGAAGGGTCCTTGTACAACGCCCAAGAGAAGACGGGGATGCTTTTAGGAAGCCTGTGGGTCCCCAAACCAAGAGAAGTTCAAGAAATGCAATTCATAGAGAAGAGATCATTCCAGGAAAGTTCGAGAATTTGGAAGGAACTCAAGAGATGATATTCACGGAGAATAGATCAACTCTGGGGAGTAGTGTTTCTTTGACAATTTCTAATGGTGACAGTCTGAGAAAAGGTTCACCGAGAATACTACCTTTCTCTTTGTTCTATGTTATTTAACCCCAAGAGAAGGGAAGACCGTATCTGGAATCCTATGGAGATCTAGTTTTGTTTGTATTCGAGAGTGAGCAATAGGCTTTACCTAGTTCTAGACGTAGTTGCCGGGGAAAACTGTAAATAACTATACTAGTATATATACAGTTGATATATGACGAGTATTTAAAAGGATGTGAAAGAAGACTTACAGTGAAACAGCCCCACAATACAGTTATATATATATATATATATGAAAGCGGTAAATGAAAGCGGATAAACACTTACCCGTTGTAGAGCTTCCATGCTGTATTGTTAGTTGTTCAACAAAGAAACTAAAGAAAGTTTTGATAACAACATATATTTGAATTCAAAATCAAAGGAGAAAGTGCTTTGAAAAGATTGTTGGGGCTTACAGCTTAAGGAGAGGCCCAAAAAGTTTTCTCTATAAGGGGATGGGCCTTACACTCTATTAGAGGCCCAAAGATTTATTTTTGTACAAGAGATGAGACTTACAACTCAAGGAGAGACCCAGGGTTATTTGTTTGAAAATGGCGATCGCGCCGAGGTTTTTGAAAACACAGTGGGTCTTATACAACATTTGAGGCCCAAATCATTTTGGTTTAAAAAAAAAGGGTTGGGTCTTACACTCTATTAGAGGCCCAAAAGTGTTTTTGTACAAATGATAGGGCTTACAACTCAGGGAGAGGCCCAGTTGATTTTGTTAAAAAGACAATGATCGCGCCGAACGTTTGAAAATATACAGAGGGACTTATACCATGTGTGAGGCCCAAAGGTATTATTTACAAAGGGGTTGGGTCTTACACTCTATTAGAGGCCCAAAGAGTATTTTAAAGAAAAAAAATGGGACTTATAACACAAGGGTAGGCCCAAATGATTTTATTTTAAACTGACGATCGCGCCGAGATTTTTGAAAACACCGTGGGTCTTATACAATGACTGAGGCCCAAACTATTTTGGTTTCAAAGAGGGATTGGGTCTTACACTCTATTAGAGGCCCAAAAAGTATTTTAAAAAAGATTTGTTAGGGTGAAAATCAACAAAACCTTAATTTCATCATTCTTTAAAGTAATTTTCAAAGAAAATTAATTAAAATGATAAAAATACCAAATAAGTTTGAATGAACAACTTGTGATTTTTGGTTAAGGTTTGAAAAATGATGTTTTAATCACAATATGAATTAAAACTCATTTGGTCTTGATTTTTCAAGGTGGATATTCATTTTTAAAAGGTTTAAAAATAATAAAAATGAATTTATTTACAAAAATATCAACTATATTAAATAATTTATATAAATCTGATTTTTTTGTGGAATAAAATATTTTAACATTTTTGTGATTTTTTGCAAAAAGAACCAATCAAAAATCATTAAAATTGAGAGAGTTATTAATTTTCCAAATCATTTAAAAATAATATGAAAAATAACAAAAAGTGGGAAAATGATAAAAAGAGGATCTGGGGCGAGGGGGATTCGAACCCTAGACCTCTTGTGTGCAGCGCACGCCCTCTACCACTAGGGTGGTGATACATCCGTGTATCAAAACCACCCCATGGATATATGAGGGTTGCCTTGTTTTTGGCCTGGCCAAGACAAGGCAAGGCAAAATTTTGGCCAAAAACGTGAAGCTTGTAACTTTCTCATTTCTCCATGGATTGGGACAAAATTTAGGTCTATCCTGCCTAGAATTTCACAAGGAATCCAATGGTGGTGGTGGTTTTTTCAGATGAGGCTCCTATTGAAAAACCCGATAGTGGTTTTGAAATAGGCCATGATTTGCATTTTCCATGCTACCTCTTGTTACAGGCATGAATTACATGATGAATTGGTTCAAACACAACATATATAACATGTATAAGATGTGCATGATCAGTGGACTTCAAAGCAATGCATATTTCAAAGAGTTCAAGTTGTGATGCTTACCTCTTTATGAGCTTTTTGTGCAATCTGCCAAGTGCTTTGTTCCAGAAACAATTTGATGCTTTGGACACCCTCAAATGATCACTTAGAAGCTTTTAGGATGGTTGGAAACAAATGGAATCCTCATGAACAAGTTTGAGCTCTTTCTTGCAATAGGGGCAAAAGTGACCAATATAACAACTCTCTCAAATGGTGTTCCAGATGTGGGGAACCATTTGGGACAATTCAAGGATGATATTTGGAGTGTGTTTGAGGTTTTAGTTGATTTTGAAAGTGACTGAATCAAGACATGGCTTAAAAAATGCAAAAAAGTCCAATTTTGAGGTTTTGAGATGGGACTTTGTGATTTTGGTGTTACAGGTCACTTGTGAGAGTTTAGACAGCTTAGATATGACATATTGGATGTGTTTGGATCATGTGTTGCGATGGAAATGCTCTCTAACTCAAAAACTCAGAGTTACCTTGCTAAAGAAGGTATTTTTGCCTAGAGAAAGAGATTTTAAGGAAAGCAAGTGTTGTAGTGCTTTGGTGTAATTAAACTGAGCACAAATGAGCTCTATTTATAGTAGAGTAAGTTTGTTTTGAAAGTAATAGTGAATGGAAACTGCAGTAGCTCATTGTCCAATTGCATCAATTTGGAATCTTAAGTCTCCTCTAGCCATTGACTAGAGGTTAGAGCACAGACCTTTGGTTCTCTAGTTCAGAGATCATCCTTGACTCATTCAGTTGGAAAAGGCTCAGTTCATGCCACCTTGGTGCATCCATTGAATGCTCCAAAACAAAATTGAAGTCTTGTCCCCTTTTTAGGCATTTTTAGGTTTGGCATGCTACTTTTAGTTCCAAAGACTTGGGAGGCTTATGGATCAGTGTTTGTTCCTCCTTGGCCTCCCCCTGAGGTGTTCAGATGGATAAACTTATTTGTCATTTACACAATTTGATCAAATCGAGCAAAATGCACAAATCTGCCTTGCCATGACAGTTGCAGCAAGGCATATTGCCACTGTCATAACTCTTAGCTCAAATGGAATTTGATGGAGTTCTTGGCCATTTTGGAAAGCTCTCATATGATACAACATATTTGTGATCATAGTTTGTCTTGACACTTTTTGGATCCAAGTGAAAAATCCCCCTACATTTTGAAAAAAGTGAAACAGATTCTGACTTAGTGAAAATTTCACTAAGTGTTGGAAAAAATGCCATTTCATGTTTTCAGCCATTTTGATCACTCCATAACTTAAAATCCATGAGGAATTGGAATGAGATGTAGTTGACACTTTTAAATTATGCCATGAGAGCTACAAATCCATCTTTGGATGAGCCAAAATGGTTGCTTGGATCTCAAGTTATGATCCTTGGAAGTTGGTGCCCTAGCCACTTTGTTCCATAACTTAGAAAATTTCTAAGTTTTTTATGGTTACCCCTTTTACAAGTTATCCCACTTTTCTTGATTTTTCTTGATGAATGATGATTCAAATCACATATTAACATTGTTTTAGGGTCAAGGAACCATAATTGTGAAAAATCTCAAAAAGTCAAACTTAACTTTTGTGCACAGTTGACTTTTTATCAAATGAAATCCAAATTGTGCGATCCTCTATGAAATCAAGTCCTTGACCTAAATCAAACCTAATGGATATGTTCCATAGGAGTTGTAGGGTGTATTGAATCATGTCCCAAGGTTTGGGAGCATGTCCTGGTCAAAAGTCAAAGGTACAGTTGACTTTTTCTTCAAAACCCTAATTGTGGTTCAGATGAAATTGAAACTTGTGAGTCAAGTTTCTTGGATCAATCCATTGTTGCAAATGGATCAATATGGCGTATTGGAGACCATCAAATCATGTCTTGAGGTCTTGGCTCATGTTTTGCCCCAAAAGTCAACTTAGGGGTGAATTAGGTCAAGAAACCCTAATCCCTGATTTTTGGTGAATGCATCCCCTGAGGTTAAATTGACTTGATGATTGGGTCAGTGAGGTCCCTTGGAGTATCTTGGGTTATGCTTTGAAGCATTGGCTCATGCCCAGGGGAAAATTTCCATCTGAAGGCCCTGGTCGACCAAAACCCTAATTTGGTGACACTGGCGATCTTGAGGCTTAATCCACTTGGAATGTTGCAGCCTTGTGCTTGATCCTTGATGCGGGAGTCCTCTTGATCCATTGTGGATGTTTAAGAGGTTTAAACAAGTTTAAGATCATGTCATTCCTTGATTGATCCTTTGTCTAAGGCTCAGAGATGGCTTGAAACCCTAATCCTTGTTTGTAGGGAATGCTCAACAATTCTTAAGGAGATTGATGAGGCATAATGGTACATCCATATTGTGATGATAATTTGCACAATGATGGGAAATCTTAGTGGTCAAAATTTGGGGTATGACAAGTATGTAGAAAGAAATCAACAGAAAACCTCAAGAACCCTAATTTCAGCATGAACACAATGAAATTCCATACACGATTGATTCATGGTAATTGATTGAGGGTTATCACTCTATATACATGAAAGAACAAGATGGTAACTCAAAAATTCATTTGTGATGCATGGAATATAGAGTTTGAAGGGTTCATGCTTACCTCTTGCAGCTGGTGATCGAGTTTGATGATGGAGGTGTTACAGCTAGGTTCCAATGATCTGGACAGCTTCCTTAGGTGCCATGGAGTGTGTTTGAATGCTTGGAATGGATTGAAATGAGCTAGAACTTGATGTGGCACCTCAACTGCAACTCTGTCAAGAACTTGAGTAAATGGCTGGTGATTTTGAGAATCTGATGTTCCATATGTGATTTTGTGTTAGGGATCACTCACATATGATGTTTATGAGGTGTGTATGTGTGTGTGATTGGTTTGGTGGTAATTGCTCTCAAACTTAAAACCCGATAGTGGCTTGAGTTAGAAGGCAAAATTGGAGTGAAAGGGAGATTTTTAGGAAAGCATCAGTTTGGGTGCTTTGGTGTACTCAAACTGATCACAAATGAGCTCTATTTATAGTAGAGCAAGTTTATTTTGTAAGCCATAGTGTGTAGCAACTGCAGCAGGTCTGTGGCCAATGTGGATCAAATGGAATCTCAAGTCTCCTCTAGCCATTGACTTGAGGTTAGAGCACAGGCCTATGGTCACCTGGTTCAGAGATAAGGCTTGACTCATTCAGTTAAACTTGCCTTAGTTCATGCCACCTTGATGCATCCATTGAATGCATTGAAACAAAATTGGAGTCTTGGCACTTTTAGGTTTGGCATGGCTATATGTAGATCCTTGGACTTGGGAGGCTTAGGGATCAGATCATTCTCCTTTTGTTTTATCCTAAGATATGTCCAAATAGATGACAAGGCTTGGAGTTGTCCAAATTTTCAAAATCGAGCAAATGCATAAAATCTGCCTTGCTTAGAACAGCTGGAAATGGTGATTTTGAGGGATTCATATCTCCCTGCTCAGGTTGAGTTATGGGAGGCTCTTGTGCTTTTTAGAAATCCCTCATATGATACAAAATATGTGTGATCATAGTTTGTTTTGAAACTATTTGAATCCCATTGAAAAATCATCATGAACATTGATGTTCAAGGCTGATAACTTAGGCAGATTTTCACTAAATGTTGGAAAAAGTGTCATTTTCATGTTTTTGTGATTTTGATCACTCCATAACTTAAAATCCATAAAGAATTGGAGTTGGAGGTAGTTGAAGCTTTTGTAGAGTGTGGCAAGACTTACAAATCCAGCTTTGGATCACCCAAAATGGTTGCTTGGATCAGAAGTTATGGTCCTTGGAAGTTGGTACCAAAACCATTTTGGTTCCATAACTTAGAAAAATTTTGGTTTCTTATTGTTGCCCCTTTTGCAAGAAACCTCACTTTTCTTGATTTTTCTTAATGAATGATGATCAATATCATACATTAACATTATTTTTTACTTAGGGGAACCATATTTGTGAAAAATTCCAAAAAGTCAAACTGATTTTGTGCACGGTTGACTTTTTATCGGATGAAATCCAAACTGTGCGATCCTTTGTGAAATCAAGCCCTTGACCTAAATCAAACCTAATGGATGGATTCCATAGGTGTTACAGGGTGTATTGAATCATGTCCCTGTCATACCCCAAATTTGTCCTACCTGTATAATTACCTTCAGCTGTATATCCATTCACTAACTATTATTCAGAAAATCCAAAAATAGGTTGTCTTCAACTTTATCTCTCTTTTATTTCTTATCCATTTTTATTTTTAAGTCATATCTACCTTGTAACCATTTTTATCCTTAATCCAATTAAATAACCATTTCCATATTCATTTAAGTTTCATATCCAAAACCAATTCTCAAAAAATCTATTCATAATCCATTTCAAACCAATTATCCATCCATATCCATTTATTTATCCATTATCCATTTTTATGTCCATATCTATTTTTCAATTTTCCAATTCCATTATCCAATTTCCTTATTTAGATATCCATTTTTTATCCATATTTTTATATCCATTTCAAAACCATTTTTTTACCAATATTCATTATCCGTTTTTTTAATATTTTATATCCAAATCCATTTGTTTCAAAACCATAATCCAAATATACATTTCATCCACTTTTCATTCCAAAAATATATACATTCATTTACACACAAAAAATTATCACAAAGACAAAGGCCCATAATACAAGACCATAAATGCCACAAAATGAAATGATAATACACAGTACAACCAATGCATATATCCTGCAACACACATCCAATTCTTGTTTGAACCGACAGCAACATAGGCAGCGCATCACTCTTCTTTTTCTCCCTTTCACATGACACAAAGTATACTCAAATGTGACCCCACCATGTCCACGTCACACAAGGCCTGCATCAAAAGAAAAATACAATGTTTCCAGCAATACTTGTGAGTTTCAGCGGCATGTTATCACAAAACCATGTAAATACATAACAGACAAATAATTCCACAAACCGACCATAATGCGCAACAGCGACCACTCATTCACTTGTACGATTTACAACACCATCAGCAAACCATTTCCTACACAAATATTACGACGGAACCGTACACCACGCAGAATCCTCCAGCTCATCAATTCCCCTCACAGTATTCCCTTTCTACCCTTTGAATTCAGTTTATAAATAACAACACTGCTCACCACAAAAAAACTCACGGCCGCCAAACCCTAGCCGCCACCACCCAAGACATCATCCTCACTCAAAAGGAACTGCAGAAAACCTCTGCGCAACCTTCATCCTTTGACATTCAAAAACCTTCTTCAACAACCCCAATACCCTCATCACCAAATCACAACACACCCTCCGCCTCCGCTTCGTAAACCCACTCAAATACCACAACAAAACCCAACCGCACCACAAATCAAACCCTTTTTCAAATCAAACCAGTAAAAACGAGAAAGTGATGAAGAAGAGATGAGGTAAAACCCAAAACAAAAATGAGGAGATGAACTGAGAAGAACAAACAGAAGAGAGATTGAGTTAGAGACGAACACAAACCTGGAACTCAAAGGGAATCAAATCTCGAGGGAGAAAAATAACCGATACTGAGCGGAGGAGAAGGTTAGATCGAGATCTTTTCATGCTTTGTGATGACCCTTCCATAGCCTTGTTTGACCGTGCCCTTATTCATCGTTTATTTTATTTTTATTTTTTTTCAATATGAAGGCGTATTTGGAATTTAACGTGGCTTTGTTTTCTTTTTCAACCGTGTTCTTTTATTTTATTATCATCTTTTTTTCTTTTCTTTTTGTTTTTGGTTCATTGTGTTATGGGCTTTCATAAGCCCGTGTTGGATTTTCACTGTTCAGACACCACCACCAAACCTTGCGCACGCTTCCTTTTTTGGTGCATCTTTTTGTGAGGTTTGGTCTTTTGGAGCCATGGATGATGGGCTGAGTCCACATGATTCCAATTCACACTCACACACCCATTTCCAGCGCACCCCTTCTTTTTTATTTTGAGTTTTTTTTCTTATTTAGTTTGTAATATTATTATTTTGATTTCTTTGTTTTTAAAATGTTAATTCTTAATATTTTTTTTAGGGCCAATGATATAAAAGCATCTTGATTAGTTTAACAATCTTGATCTATATGAGGCCTACTTATTTTCTTTTTGATTTATTTATTTTAATTTCAATACATTATTTCTACTCATTTATTTTGGGTCAATGAAAACCAAACATCGATTGATTTATCAATTTCTCGACTAAATCTCGATAAAGGTGAGACCTTTATTCTTTTTCCTATTCATTTCGATTTTATTTCATTTTTATTCACTTTGGGTCAATGAAAACCTAAATATCGATTGATTTATCGATTTCTCGACTAAATCTCGATAAAGGTGAGACCTTTATTCTTTTTCCTATTTATTTCGATTTTATTTCATTTTTATCATTTTTATTCACTTTGGGTCAATGAAAACCTAAATATCGATTGATTTATCGATTTCTCGACTAAATCTTGATAAAGGTGAGACCTTTATTCTTTTTCCTATTTATTTCGATTTTATTTCATTTTTATCAGTTTTATTCACTTTGGGTCAATGAAAACCTAAATATCGATTGATTTATCGATTTCTCGATTAAATCTCGATAAAGGTGAGACCTTTATTCTTCTTCCTATTTATTTCGATTTTATTTCATTTTTATTCATTTTGGGTCCATGAAAACTAAATATCGATTGATTTATCGACTTCTCGATTAAATCTCGATAAAGGTGAGACCTTTATTCTTTGTATTCATATTTTCGATTTAATATCTTAATTGTCACTTTATATTCTTTTATTCTCACTTTTGATCAATGAAAGTCAAAAATCGTTGATTATCGATTTTCTCGAATAAATTTCGATTAAGACGAGACCAATTTTATGTTATATTATACCTTGTTAATATTATCTCGATTATATTATCGTTCATTCTTATTCATATCCATATGATATTCATATTCATGTTTATCTAATCATTTTTATTTGTTCAAAAGCTTACTTCCCAATTAAAATACTCAACACATATTCAGACCATTTTTCTTAATTAAACCGCAAAAGAATTGAGCTCTTGAGGTCTAGCACTTCTTGGGTTCTTGAGTGACCGCTATTGAGGCGCACGCCTTAGGTGGCGATCATTCGACCTTTCGCTCCTAAAACACTCGTCTTAACTATTTGAACAAAGGAATGCCATTGGAATCTAGCACTCCACGTGGTACTTTCGTTGTTCATCAAACAATATTTCGTAAATCAATCGAATGAAAAAGGTGTCGTTGGGATCTAGCATCCCAATAATACCCCGATTAATTGGTTGCGAGACCGACGTCTCGTTTATCGAATAATCGTCATTCTCCCTAAACACTTAACAAATCAAACCATTTCTAAACCAATTCTCAACTCGTCGTCGAGCCATTCTTCAAAACATTCTCGTAAGTCGAGTGCCTTTTGCCTCGTCGTCAAACGCACACTCGCACATCTCGTGGTTCCGTTACTAGGAGCACCCCTAGGGACTAGTATCGATCCTCACCTCTGTTCGTAACTTGTCCAATTCGATCTTTTTCAAACCGTTTTCTTAATCAACTAACGAAAGAAGGAGATTCTTGGAATCTAGCATTCCTTGGATCTTCGAATGAATAGCTCTTGAGGCACGCCCTTGGGTTGTTATTCATTCACCCTTTCGTCTTAAAACACTTAACCATTATCGAACATTTTCGCAATCAACTCACGAAAGAACTGAATTCTTGGAGTCTAGCATTCCATGGATTCTTGAGTGACTGCTCTCGAGGCACGCCCCTTGGGTTGTATGTCATTCAATCTTTCGTCTTTTAAAAATCAACCAACTCCCTTGTTTCGTGGGCGTACCACGAACTACGACTGCTCTAATTCTTTACTCTTGTCTGAGTAAAGATACGTAGGCACAAGATTGCGATGATCTTGGTGAGCTACCTTCCCTCCATCTTCCGTTTTCCCTCCACACTTCCATCTTTTTCCGTCAAACCCCGTAGTCGAACTACGATTGCTCTGATTCCTCATTCTCGTCCGAATGAGCATACATAGGCCCGAGGTCGCGATGACCTTGCCGAGCACCCTATCCTAAAACCACCACGTTTTCCCTTAGCATCGAAACCTTTTACTTTACCTTTTCACGTTTACTATTGAGAAGAAAACAAACAAGCTTAGCTAACATTTCCTCACAAATCGAACTAAGAGGTTCCCGTTGAGTACAACGGACGTGAGGGGGTGCGCGTACCTTCCCCTCACATAACCGACTCCCGAACCCGAAATGTGGTTGCGACGACCATGTTCTTACCCTTCCTTAAAGGTTTTCTCGATATTTTCCTTTCCCTATTTTTGGGATAAATAAAGTTCGGTGGCGACTCTGTCGAACCGTTTTCCGCGCCTTTCGCGCAAGGGTCATGTCTTCGATTTTAGCGATTTTTTTGAGGTGCGACAGATGGCGACTCTGCTGGGGACTCATTTTCTCCATGCAAGAGAGAGTCAAGCCTATCTTAGAGCGATTTGTGAGGAGCGTTATCTTTGTTTGCGTGTTTTTTCTCGTTTACGTGTTTGTTCTCTTATTGCTTTCTCCTATTGTTCTTATCTGTTGGATCTTGGGATGATATCATGAGTAAAGCTCTACACCCGAGCTTTGGTAAAAGCAGAGAGAACACATATCTTAGAATTGGATGTCGAGTAGTGTTAGTCCCCAAGGACTCGCTCCTTGCGTGCCTAGCATGAAAGCTCCCCTAGAGTAGACCTTTTCGTAGATCCTGTTGTAACGTAGCTAGCCTGTTGCACGACTTGATTCATGAAGGGTCCGTGACTCTATGAACCACTCTTAGAACCAAGTTCTATATTGGTGGTCGTGTAGTGTTAGTCTCCAAGGACTCGCTCCTTGTGCGCCTAGCAAGAAGACCCCGCTCAGGGGAGACCTTGTCGTCATTATCGTTGTAATGCAGCTAGCCTGTTGCGTGACATTGATGCGATTTGTGTCTGTAATCCTGGGAACCTTATCCGTCAACATAGAAACCATCCCGTGAGTGGGTTTGTGGGTAAAGAACCTAGAAATTTCCTCATAGAACCTACCTATAGGGTTTCTTTGATCAGAGACTTTGGTCATCTACCCATGAACGGCCAACCTCAGAACTATTTGAACCTGCGATCTGCGATCCTGGATCTTGCATCTTGAATTGTATCTCATATCACTGCATTGCATTGCATCTGTTGCGCATCTTGCATTGCATTTTCAACCTCAGAATCTCACTTCACCTTCCTTCCTTCTCCATCAAATCAAGCCGATTCCTCGACACGGATGCACTACTTGAGCCAAGAGCAGATAAAGGATGAATCACATCCAACAAGACCATGTCGCCACATACACAGGCAGGACCATCAGTTGTCGAAAGAGTTGCCAAAGACAAGCAGAATAGTTTTTAACTCTGACCAAGCTAGTTCAAGTCAATCAAGTCAAGACAAGAAAATCAGTTCCTCGAAGAAGGCATTCGTCATGCCATCCCATCATTTTGCATCTTTGTACTTTGTATTTGTTTATTCAAGTACTGTTTGCTTCAAACATTGTCGTTTGTATTTGGTTTTCTTAATGTAGTGGTTATGCATGTTTTGAACTAGTTATGTCGTATTCACTCATTTCATCCGTTAACTACAAAATCACCGACACACTTTATCCACTTCACTCTCTTTATCAACTGTTGTTTAGCAATGATTGGAGGGAGGATGATGGAAACGAGATACCCATAATTGCAAAATGTATGCTTTCAGATAGAATCTCGCCGATGATGTACAGGCATTGTTTCAACCCCCAAACACTGGAGAGACAAGGAGTTAATCCCTAGTAAACCACTTCGAGCCTAGAAGTAGCAGTTTCCTTCGGATATTCAAACCCTTACACTCAACCTAGGGAAGGGTAGTGTTCAGTTAATCCAACTACACACTCAAATCACAAAGCAAAATCTAGAAGACGTGACAGTTATTCATCAATAACCATGACTTGGCAGTCATAATCATCCAACAATCAAAAAAATCAGAAGCCTGCTAAGTCGAACACCTTAAAGGAGACTTAGACAAAAATCAAAGTAACCCTGATGGACTCGAAAAGCGAAATCAGTCCATGCAAAAGATAGGGATCAAAAGCAAAAGAGGCCCTCAAATCCTCACCAAAAACAAAATAAGACTCAATGACCACCATATCAAAACCAAAGGATCACTGACACCCATCAAAAACAAAATAAGGTGACTGCCAGTTCGAGTAAACCTTGAGCCATCACTCTTACACGGTCAACCCTTTTGGAGTACAAACACGTGTGAATTAACTGAACGTAGGACTGGAGATCATCATGTAGGGGTGGGTACAAATCATACTTTAAGCCAAATATCCTTTGTTTCATAACCGTGAACCAGACCACGTTACAACCTTTGAAAGACCTAATTGAGGCGAGGTTTATTCTGAAAGCATACTATTGCAAGGTTGCGTAAACTGACTCCCAATATTTGCTAATCTTCAGCATTGGTGTCATTCTCCTTGCTATATTTTTCACACCATCAAAATTAGCACACGTTTGGGCTAACGGTCCATTCGTCTCACTATCACGACACTCCAATAAGCGACTCTTTTTCAAAACTTGCATGAGCATTGCATTAAGATTACCATTTGTGAATGTGCAATTTTAACGGCAAATCAGTGCTAGACATCAAAGCAATTCCAAAAAGGGGCAATCAAAGAGGAACTTGAGCTTTCAGTGGTGCCAACCCGAAGCAAGACTCCCTCAAAACCCTCAGGCTGGGGCAAACCCTTCAACAGCTCAAAGCACATCAAAGTTCGACTTCCAAAGATCCAACTATGTCAAGAACTAGGTAATCAGGGGCAGACCATTACCATGTTCAGACTAGGGCAAGACCTATTGCAGCAGGCAGATCCCTTTGCATCTTCGAGTTGGTCAAGCAGGCTAACCTGACCCTCAAGCATAAGAGTTATGGTCTTCTCAGAAACAAACACCATCAAGTGAGCTGACTCAGGGGCTTCAAGAGCATCTCTGTCTGCTTTAATCATGGCGGCTTCAACGAACTGAGTGTCAAGGAAATCAAATCCCTTCCACCGCCCAAAAGTCCAATCCTTATTGGCAACTACCCCAAAGTCCACCTTACTGGCATCTCCAAACATATCCAATCACCCGTCTGCATCAAACGCATCATATGCATCACATTCGTCATCATAAACATCATCTGCATCATATGCATATCAAAAAACCAATCATACTCCCCCAGCACTTGCATCTCCGCGCGTCAGCATTTGCATTGCACATCACTACAAAATCAAGCATTCATACATGCGTAAGATCCAGGATCAATTTCAAGATTTTCAAGATGATCTTCAGCCCAGCCAGGGGCATCTTTTCAAGTCCGTGGGCATTCCTCACGAAGTTGTTTTCAACCTTTGGTCGAACAAGACAAGTTAAAGACGATCTCCAGCAGTCAGGGGCATCTTCTTCAAGTTCATGGGCGTCCCCCATGAAAGCCTTTAACCTTCTGTTGATGAAGTTGTGATCTCCAAGCAAGTCAGTGTGCATTCCTCATTGTGTTGTGTTCCTCAACCTTTTGTTGTTGAGGTCGTCATCCTCATCCCAACCAATAAACATTCCTCCGAGTCAGTGGGCGTTCCTCATCGAATCTTTTCTTCAGGTCGAACTACGACTGCCCTGATTCTTTATTCTCGTCCGAGTAAAGATACGTAGGCACAAGATTGCGTAGATCTTGGCGGGTTACCTTCTCCATTTTTCACTGTTTACCTTTCCTTTTCATGGGCTCTCCTCATTGATTTCTTTACTTCAACCTTTTGTTGATGTCTCCAAATAAATCTTATCACATCCCCAGCAAACTTGACCTTTTGTCAATTGCCTTACTATCATCTTTTTGGTGATAGCCAAACCCAATCAAATCAATTCAACCTGCATCCTTTTGGTGTTGGTAACCCTCAAATAAGAAGTTCCTATCATTCTTTTGGTGGTAGTAGCTTGTTTTGATCCGTCATCCTTTTGGTGTCGTCAATCCATAAGCTCTTGGTCTGTGTGTCATCCTTTTGGTGAGTGACAGCCTTTGTGTGTGTGCCCTACTATCCTTTTGGTAGTAGCAAGCTGTGTGTATGTGTGCCCTATTATCCTTTTGGTAGTAGCAGGCTGTGTGTGTGTGTGCCCTATTATCCTTTTGGTAGTAGCAGGCTGTGTGTGTGTGTGCCCTATTATCCTTTTGGTAGTAGCAGGCTGTGTTGTGTGTCATACTATCATTTTGGTAGTAGCAGGCTGTGTTGTGTGCCATACTATCATTTTGGTAGTAGCAGGCTGTGTTGTGTGCCATACTATCCTTTTGGTAGTAGCAGGATGCGTGTGTGCCCTATTATCCTTTTGGTAATAACAGGCGTTGACCTCATTTTCCATCCTTTTGGTGGAAGGGTCTGTGTGTGTGTGCACATTATCCTTTTGGTAATAGCAGGCTGTGTTGTGTGCCATACTATCCTTTTGGTAGTAGCAGGCTGTGTTGTGTGCCATACTATCCTTTTGGTAGTAGCAGGATGTGTGTGTGCCCTATTATCTCATCGGTAATAGCAGGTGTTGACCTCATTTTCATCCTTTCGGTGGAAGGGTCTGTGTGTGTGTGTGTGCGCCCTATTATCTCGTCGGTAATAGCAGGCGTTGACCTCATTTTCATCCTTTTGGTGGAAGGGTCCGTGTGTGTGTGTGTGCCCTATTATCTCGTCGGTAATAGCAGGCGTTGACCTCATTTTCATCCTTTTGGTGGAAGGGTCTGTGTGCGTGTGTGTCCTATTATCTCGTCGGTAATAGCAGGCTGTGTGTGTGTGCCCTATTATCTCGTCGGTAATAGCAGGCTTTGACCTCATTTCCATCCTTTTGGTGGAAGGGTCTGTGTGTGTGTGTGTGTGCCCTATTATCTCGTCGGTAATAGCAGCCTTTGACCTCATTTCCATCCTTTTGGTGGAAGGGTCTGTGTGTGTGTGCCCTATTATCTCGTCGGTAATAGCGGGCGTTGACCTCATTTCCATCCTTTTGGTGGAAGGGTCTGTGTGCGTGTGTGTGCCCTATTATCTCGTCGGTAATAGCAGGCTTTGACCTCATTTCCATCCTTTTGGTGGAAGGGTCTGTGTGTGTGTGTGCCCTATTATCTCGTCGGTAATAGCAGACTTTGACCACATTTCCATCCTTTTGGTGGAAGGGTCTGTGTGCGTGTGTGCCCTATTATCTCGTCGGTAATAGCAGGCTTTGACCTCATTTTCATCCTTTTGGTGGAAGGGTCTGTGTGCTTGTGTACCCTATTATCTCGTCGGTAATAGCAGGTTGTGCGTGTGTGCCTTATTATCTCGTCGGTAATAGCAGGCTTTGACCTCATTTCCATCCTTTTGATGGAAGGGTCTGTGTGTATGTGTGCCCTATTATCTCGTCGGTAATAGCAGGCGTTGACCTCATTTTCATCTTTTTGGTGGAAAGGTCTGTGTGTGTGTGTGTGTTCACTTTCATCCTTTTGGTGATAGGTCTGTCATCCTTTTGGTGTCAGATTCCCTGTTATTCAGTATTTCAACTGCCCAATCCCTTTTCTTTCTTTCGGACAAATTTGTGGTCTTTTTATATCTAATTGACTTATACCGCCGTAGAACGAACACCGTACCAGTTCATCTAACTCGGTTTAAGCCAATTAGATAGGGGCATCTGTCATACCCCAAATTTGTCCTACCTGTATAATTACCTTCAGCTGTATATCCATTCACTAACTATTATTCAGAAAATCCAAAAATAGGTTGTCTTCAACTTTATCTCTCTTTTATTTCTTATCCATTTTTATTTTTAAGTCATATCTACCTTGTTACCATTTTTATCCTTAATCCAATTAAATAACCATTTCCATATTCATTTAAGTTTCATATCCAAAACCAATTCTCAAAAAATCTATTCATAATCCATTTCAAACCAATTATCCATCCATATCCATTTATTTATCCATTATCCATTTTTATGTCCATATCTATTTTTCAATTACCCAATTCCATTATCCAATTTCCTTATTTAGATATCCATTTTTTATCCATATTTTTATATCCATTTCAAAACCATTTTTTTACCAATATTCATTATCCATTTTTTTAATATTTTATATCCAAATCCATTTGTTTCAAAACCATAATCCAAATATCCATTTCATCCACTTTTCATTCCAAAAATCTATACATTCATTTACACACAAAAAATTATCACAAAGACAAAGGCCCATAATACAAGACCATAAATGTCACAAAATGAAAGGATAATACACAATACAACCAATGCATATATCCTGCAACACACATCCAATTCTTGTTTGAACCGATAGCAACATAGGCAGCGCATCACTCTTCTTTTTCTCCCTTTCACATGACACAAAGTATACTCAAACGTGACCCCACCGTGTCCACGTCACACAAGGCCTGCATCAAAAGAAAAATGCATTGTTTCCAGCAATACTTGTGAGTTTCAGCGGCATGTTATCACAAAACCATGTAAATACATAACAGACAAATAATTCCACAAACCGACCATAATGCGCAACAGCGACCACTCATTCACTTGTACGATTTACAACACCATCAGCAAACCATTTCCTATGCAAATATTACGACGGAACCGTACACCACGCAGAATCCTCCAGCTCATCAATTCCCCTCACAGTATTCCCTTTCTACCCTTTGAATTCAGTTTATAAATAACAACACTGCTCACCACAAAAAAACTCACGGCCACCAAACCCTATCCGCCATCACCCAAGACACCATCCTCACTCAAAAGGAACTGCAGAAAACCTCTGCGCAACCTTCATCCTTCGACATTCAAAAACCTTCTTCAACAACCCCAATACCCTCATCACCAAATCACAACACACCCTCCGCCTCCGCTTCGTAAACCCACTCAAATACCACAACAAAACCCAACCGCACCACAAATCAAACCCTTTTTCAAATCAAACCAGTAAAAACGAGAAAGAGATGAAGAAGAGATGAGGTAAAACCCAAAACAAAAATGAGGAGATGAACTGAGAAGAATAAACAGAAGAGAGATTGAGTTAGAGACGAACACAAACCTGGAACTCAAAGGGAATCAAATCTCGAGGGAGAAAAATAACCGATACTGAGCGGAGGAGAAGGTTGGATCGAGATCTTTTCATGCTTTGTGATGACCCTTCCATAGCCTTGTTTGACCGTGCCCTTATTCATCGTTTATTTTATTTTTATTTTTTTTCAATATGAAGGCGTATTTGGAATTTAACGTGGCTTTGTTTTCTTTTTCAACTGTGTTCTTTATTTTATTATCATCTTTTTTTCTTTTCTTTTTTTTTTTGGTTCATTGTGTTATGGGCTTTCATATGCCCGTGTTGGATTTTCATTGTTCAGACACCACCACCAAACCTTGCGCACCCTTCCTTTTTTGGTGCATCTTTTTGTGAGGTTTGGTCTTTTGGAGCCATGAATGATGGGCTGAGTCCACATGATTCCATTTCACACTCACACACCCATTTCCAGCGCACCCCTCCTTTTTTATTTTGTGTTTTTTTTTCTTATTTAGTTTGTAATATTATTATTTTGATTTCTTTGTTTTTAAAATGTTAATTCTTAATATTTTTTTTAGGGCCAATGATATAAAAGCATCTTGATTGGTTTAACAATCTTGATCTATATGAGGCCTACTTATTTTCTTTTTGATTTATTTATTTTTATTTCAATACATTATTTCTACTCATTTATTTTGGGTCAATGAAAACCAAACATCGATTGATTTACCGATTTCTCGACTAAATCTCGATAAAGGTGAGACCTTTATTCTTTTTCCTATTTATTTCGATTTTATTTCATTTTTATTCACTTTGGGTCAATGAAAACCTAAATATCGATTGATTTATCGATTTCTCGACTAAATCTCGATAAAGGTGAGCCCTTTATTCTTTTTCCTATTTATTTCTATTTTATTTCATTTTTATCATTTTTATTCACTTTGGGTCAATGAAAACCTAAATATCGATTGATTTATCGATTTCTCGACTAAATCTCGATAAAGGTGAGACCTTTATTCTTTTTCCTATTTATTTCGATTTTATTTCATTTTTATCAGTTTTATTCACTTTGGGTCAATGAAAACCTAAATATTGATTGATTTCTCGATTTCTCGATAAAGGTGAGACCTTTATTCTTCTTCCTATTTATTTCGATTTTATTTCATTTTTATTCATTTTGGGTCCATGAAAACTAAATATCGATTGATTTATCGACTTCTCGATTAAATCTCGATAAAGGTGAGACATTTATTCTTTGTATTCATATTTTCGATTTAATTTCTTAATTGTCACTTTATATTCTTTTATTCTCACTTTTGGTCAATGAAAGTCAAAAATCGTTGATTATCGATTTTCTCGAATAAATTCGTATTAAGACGAGACCAATTTTATGTTATATTATACCTTGTTAATATTATCTCGATTATATTATCGTTCATTCTTATTCTTATCCATATCATATTCATATTCATGTTTATCTAATCATTTTTATTTGTTCAAACGCTTACTTCCCGATTAAAATACTCAACACATATTCAGACCATTTTTCTTAATTAAACCGTGAAAGAATTGAGCTCTTGAGGTCTAGCACTTCTTGGGTTCTTGAGTGACCGCTATTGAGGCGCACGCCTTAGGTGGCGATCATTCGACCTTTCGCTCCTAAAACACTCGTCTTAACTATTTGAACAAAGGAATGCCATTGGAATCTAGCATTCCACGTGGTACTTTCATTGTTCATCAAACAATATTTCGTAAATCAATCGAATGAAAAAGGTGTCATTGGGATCTAGCATCCCAATAATACCCCGATTAATTGGTTGCGAGGCCGACGTCTCGTTTATCGAATAATCGTCATTCTCCCTAAAACACTTAACAAATCAAACCATTTCCAAACCAATTCTCGGCTCGTCGTCGAGCCATTCTTCAAAACATTCTCGTAAGTCGAGTGCCTTTTGCCTCGTCGTCAAACGCACACTCGTACATCTCGTGGTTCCGTTACTAGGAGCACCCCTAGGGACTAGTATCGATCCTCACCTCTGTTCGTAACTTGTCTAATTCGATCTTTTTCAAACCGTTTTCTTAATCAACTAACGAAAGGAGGAGATTCTTGGAATCTAGCATTCCTTGGATCTTCGAATGAATATCTCTTGAGGCACGCCCTTGGGTTGTTATTCATTCACCCTTTCGTCTTAAAACACTTAACCATTATCGAACATTTTCGCAATCAACTCACGAAAGAACTGAATTCTTGGAGTCTAGCATTCCTTGGATTCTTGAGTGACTACTCTCGAGGCGCGCCCCTTGGGTTGTATGTCATTCAATCTTTCGTCTTTTAAAAATCAACTAACTCCCTTGTTTCGTGGGTGTACCACGAACTACGACTGCTCTGATTCTTTACTCTCGTCCGAGTAAAGATACGTAGGCACAAGATTGCGATGATCTTGGCGAGCTACCTTTCCTCCATCTTCCGTTTTCCATCCACACTTCCATCTTTTTCCGTCAAACCCCGTAGTCGAACTACGATTGCTCTGATTCCTCATTCTCGTCCGAATGAGCATACGTAGGCCCGAGGTCGCGATGACCTTGTCGAGCACCCTATCCTAAAACCACCCCATTTTCCCTTAGCATCGAAACCTTTTACTTTACCTTTTCGCATTTACTATTGAGAAGAAAACAAACAAGCTTAGCTAACATTTCCTCACAAATCGAACTAAGAGGTTCCTGTTGAGTACAACAGACGTGAGGGGGTGCGCGTACCTTCCCCTCACGTAACCGACTCCCGAACCCGGAATGTGGTTGCGACGACCATGTTCTTACCCTTCCTTAAATGTTTTCTCGATATTTTCCTTTCCCTATTTTTGGGATAAATAAAGTTCGGTGGCGACTCTGTCGAACCGTTTTCCGAGCCTTTCGCGCGAGGGTCGTGTCTTCGATTTTAGCGATTTTTTCGAGGTGTGACAGTCCCAAGGTTTGGGAGTGTTGTACCCTAAATTTTACCCCTTAGATGTCATAACATCTTGCACTTGCATTTAGGTCTCAATCATCTATGCATTTGTTAGCTAACCACAATGTCTTACCAGTTTGTTTCTTTTGTGTAAAAGTTAGGGTTGGCACAAGAAAGAGGATAAGTTCAATAAGCCAAGCTCTTGACTCATTCAACATGATCAAGAGTTTCCCTCCATCAATAATCAAGTTTCAGTGTGCATCAATTCACGTTCACCAGGATCTCATGGCTTAGAACGTGATTCAAAGGTTTCAAATGCATCTTTATGGCTCATTCATATGTTTAAAATGGCTCGGGAAGTTTGATCTATTAGTAGTTGAAGAATTTTGGTTCAATTGTTAAAAAGTCAACAGATGCTCAAAGTCAAAGTTTGACTTTTGACATTTTTTTGTCAACTACGAACTTTTCGAGTCAATAATCGAGAAATTGTGGGAAATAATTGAGTTTGGTCAAGTTAAGTCGAGAAAATCGAAGAAAGAAAATCATTTGTTCAAAAGAAACACAAAAAAGGAATAAAAAATAAGGCAATGGCAAAATTGTAATTACCAATGACAAAATTGTAATATTTCAAAAGCTGTTGAGGATCAGTATGAGCGTGAGGATCAGCATTGTTCAATGGCAAAGTGGTAATTATGGAACATGCGTGAGAATCAAGGAAGGAATATTCCTTACTTAGGTACCAAGCAATGGCAAAGTGGTAAATACCAAATGTTAGTTGAGGATCAGCAAGTGAGGATCAGCAATTGAGGATCAGCAGCGTGAGGATCAGCAATTGAGGATCAGCAGCAAGTGAGGATCAGCAGCGAAAGGATCAACATTACACTACTAATGGTAGTTTTGTAATTACTAGTGGCAGAATTGTAATTAAGAGCTGATACTCAGGGCAGCCTTGGTACTCAAAAAAGGGGAGGATCAAAAATCCTATAAATAGCCCTTTGGTTTCTTCATTTTTGGGGGGAGATTAGAGGAGATTTTTGAGGAGATTGGAGGAGATTTTTGAGAGGATAGGAGGAGATTTTGGAGAGGATCAAGGATTCATTCAAGGAAAAATCAAGGGAAATGGTCATGAAATTCTTCCAAATATCATATTCTCACTAAATCCATTGTCACATAAGAGTCGAAACTTCTAATCTCCCGATTTTTCCACTTCTCTTACATCAAACATAACTCATCAAATGCATTGAAACCCATCATTCCCACACACTCCTGGGGGCTCAGTGAAGCTGTAAACATCATCACATCTCATCTGGAAATGCTCTAGAAAGTGCATTGGACACACTATAATAGGTAAACCTTCTTGATTTTTGAACTCCCTCCTTAAGGTATCATTTTCATCCATTCAAGTTACCATTGTGTTTGTTTTGAAATGTTGAGTGAAAACCCCATGAAAATGGGTATTGGTTGATCATATATGGTACTAAATTTTATTTATTTTCTTTTCAATTATTTTAATTTTTCATCTTTATTTTAAATCAAAAATGACAAAAAACATTTTAATTATTTTCTTCTTATTATGTTTTTCACATTAAAAAACCCCAAAAATATTTATTATTTTTGTATTAATTGTTTATCTTTGTTTATTTTTAACTTAAACCTTAAAAATCAAAGAAAACATTTCATTCAACCTTAGAACTTTTAAACCACTTTTTCATCTACAATCCATTAGCCTTCTCAAGAGATAGCCATTAATCTCTTGTAACCTTTAACCATTCCTTTAACTCTCCATAGAGATAGCTATTAATCTCTTCTCCATTTACCACCTTTGACCTTACACTTACAATTAACCTTGTCATAGAGATAGCTATTAATCTCTTCTCCCTTTACCACCTTTAACTTTTCATTCAAATCCTTTCTATTTAAGATACGTAGGCATAGGATTGAGATGATCCTAGCGAGCTACCTAAACACTTTTCCCGTAGTCGTCCGAACTAGGATTGCTCTGACTTCCTATTAAGGATACGTAGGCATAGGATTGCGAGATCCTAGCGAGCTACCTTTTTCTTTTTCCACCTTTTTACTTTACATCCAATTCCTTCTTGGATTCCACATTTTTCCTTTACATCCAATGCCTTCTTGGATTCAACCTTGTCTCTTTTTACACCCTTTTACCCCGTATTGTGGGGAACTACGAATGCTCTGACTTCCTATTTAGGATACGTAGGCACGAGATGCGACGTCTTGACGAGCATACTTAGTAAATAAACCCCTAGGTCTTTCCCTTAGCACATTTTCCTTAGTAAGCAAACAATAGATAACATAAATACTAACAAGAGGTTCCTGTAGAGTACTACAGATATTTAGGATGCTAACACCTTCCCTAGGTATAACCAACCCCCGAACTCAGATTCTCTTAACTTAGGTTTTTTCGATCTTTAACCTTTCCTTTGGATAAATCAAAGACCGGTGGTGAATTTCAAAGATGTGTAATTCAAGTTAATTAATATCTTGGTATCTGATTCTCACCGCAATAGAAAAATGGCGATTTCACTGGGGACCACATTCCCCTAAGAGGGTTAAGCATATCTTGTTTGTATTTGTGTTATTTATATGTTTGCTTGCTTGTATACTTGTATATTTTATATATCTGTATATACCTGTTGTGCTTGGGTTTTCTGTATGCAGGTTGGTTACTTTGAGTGGTGAGGATAAGTCTTGTACCCGGACTTGAGAGTACACTTATGATAGGACGATGGTATATTCAAGGAGGCTTTGAGGGAGTTGATTCCCGAAAAAAATTGACTTGAGACACCATCACTCAGTGAGGCCCTCTTGAGAGTCTAGTCATGTTGAACGAGTCTATTCGTGAGAACGTGCTACTCTCGACATAGGTTCCATCGATACTGAGAACCGTAGTTACCTCTAACCCCACTTGGCCTTCTAGCATGTAGTGCGAGGACTATGAGGGAGTCTATTCCCGAATTGGTTGCTACGCGATACTACACTCAGAAGAGACTCTCTTGAGAATATTATTGACTACCGAGTCATTCGGGAAATCGATAATATCCAAAAGATGAGTTGTCGACTCTGGGAACTTCTTAGAACCCTGTTTTACGGATACAATAACCCTAGTACACACCCGGTGATTGGTTCTTTACCTTGACTCCTTACTGTGATCTCGAACCCTTGATCCTGTTACATGTATTTTGCATCCTGTTTGCATTGCATTGCATGTCATTTGCATCTTTGCGTGATTCATTGCATGCGTCTGTTTGTCCAGTTACTCATCTCCAACTATCTCTATATACTAGTGTCACCTGTGAGTCGTCAAGCTGATTCCTCGACACCGATACCAGACTAGAGCTAATTACAAACATAGAATGTCAGAGACATGACTCTCACTTTCCATGATGACAATCTAAATGTCCAAAGAAACCCTCTGCCAGGGCACGTCAAGTGAAGCTTCAGTCGACTTCAGATTGGTTACTTCTCAAAGACAGGGACAGCTCATCCTTATGTTTAACTAGTCACGAGGACTTGTTTCTTGTTGTTTGCATTTTCCTTATTTGTAATAGTTGTTTGCTTTCAACTATGTTTTTACTTTCATGATTAATGAAATGAGCATTGCAACTTTTTGATTCAATTCATTTGTGTTTGCTATTTACATCTCTATGCTTCTTCTTTCAAAAAAAAAATTTCTTGTCCACTTTCTTTTGATTATGCAAAGATTGGAGGGAGGATGATGAAAACAAAATACTCATAACTGTTGTTGGTATGCTTTCAAATCAAAACTTTGCTGACGATGTAAGGCATTGTTTCACTCCCCAAACACTGGAGAAATAAGGAAGTTAATCCCTTGTCAAACCCTTCGAGCCTGGAAGTAGGAGTTTTCTTTACAAAAAAACCCGCAATCTTAACCTGGGGCAGGGTAGTTCTCAGTAACTTGATTGTGCATTCAAATACAAGAGTTTCATGCAAGACACCTGTCACATAAAAGTTGCACTCGTCAATTTTCCTTTGCACACAGCAAAGCAAGTGTCGAAGATGTCCTTCAATTCAAATTCTAATGATGGTTCACCGAAATCATTAAGTTATTTAGCCACTTTCCTTACCCAAAGAATAAGCTGATTCCCTTTCAAGGCAAAAGCTAAGAAAGATAGGAAGCTCATGACCTTGCCTTATAATAAATAAATAAATAAATAAAGAGAGAAAAAAAAGAAGAAAGAAAAGTTTGTATGACAACCCAAAAAGAGGAAACCTTTAAATTTTCATCCTGAAAGTCCTCAATGGCAAACATTGGTGAGGAAGCAGTAACCGCCATCTCAAGTCCATTGAATTTTGGACCATCATCATTATCATCATTAGTACAATTCCTAACCTAGAGGAACCTGAATGTATAGCTTGAGTTAACTGAGCATAGGATTGGAAGTTCATCACGAAGATTGGGTGGGTACAAATAAACTTTGAGCCTTTCTCCTTTGTTTCATGAGCCGTGAACCAAGCCACGTTACAACCCTTCAAATACCTAATTGAGGTAAGGTTGTTTGAAAGCATACTACAGCAAGGTTGTGTAAACTGACTCCCAAAGATCTTTGTAGATCATCTGTTTTGGCAACATACCTTTCACTTTTAGATGTCTTGAACCGCCGTGTTCAGACCAATGACTTATTTTATTTTGCATCTTTACAAAAATAATTTTGATTTCAAAAGTTGCATGATTTTGCTTTAAAATTACCATGTTTGTACTAATACTTTTGTTTGCAAACTGGCTTTCCTCTCAAGGAATTTTCAAACAATTAAGAAACTTGGTCGGTGATCCTATCAGGGGCAAGTTTTTTCCGAATCTTGTTGAAGAATCAGTTTAAGATTTGTTGTTCAGGGGCAATTCCTTCTCAGAATTGGTTTATCCAGACTTTTCAAGATTCAGACTGGGGCAAGCTTTCCAAAGAGCACCGTGAAATAGTCAGTTACAGAATCAGACAAACTGAAGCAATGATCAGTTCATCTACAATAAGACAGCTAATCTGGGGCAGTTTATTTGAAGAATCCCAAGAAGTTCTTCATCCTTCTTACAAGGATCATCACTTGATAAAGTTTACCAATGTGGCAAAAGTATGTTCATCAGTAGCATCTCTAGTCCCCAAGCAGAATAGCAGTGATCTCCATGTTGAGGAATCAGTATTCCAATCTTGTATTCTCACCAAAAAAGTCGATTTGTGTCGTCAGCATCTGCATTTGCATGGCATAATTCATATACCATATGCATATCATGGGTGTTTCATCCTCATTTGCATTTCGAGGTCGTGTCGTTATCCACGTCTTACCTTGTGGTCAAAGTCCATTTACTTGGCGCCTACCAAAGCGTTATCCGTCATTTCATTCAGTGTCATTCCTGAATGTTGTCGTTTCCTTGTGCATCTAGTCCTGTTGTTAGATGTTTGTCTTCTTTCATTCCAGTGTTATTCCTGGATCTTTATATTCTTTCATTCCAGTGCCATTCCTGGATGTCCGTCTCTTGTGGTCCCCAATGTCATTCCTGGATATCTCATTCCTCTTGTCTCTCCCAGTGTTATTCCTGGAAGTTTTACCTATCTTCTGTAACCCCATCAAATTTGCTTGGATACTTTCAGTGGCATTCCTGAAAGTTCACAGTCATACAATGTTGTCTTGGATACCGTGATTCCTTTTATCCAATGCTTTCTTGGATTTCACCTTTATTCAGATTCATCCAATGCTTTCTTGGATATTATGATTTCCTTTTATCCAATGCTTTCTTGGGTATCTCCTTGTTCATTTTCATTCAATGCTTTCTTGGATGTTGTGGTTTATCCAATGCCTTCTTGGATTTCACCTTTTGTCTCAATTGCATCTGATGCCTTCTCAGATAGTTTGAGTCTACCTTTCATTTAAAGCCATTATTGAATGTCTGATGTCTATTTGTCCAATGCTTACTTGGATCCTTACTTTGTTCACTTTATCTAAGGTCATTACTAGATATTGTGATTTATACCTTTCGTTCAAAGCCATTATTGAATGTCTGGTGACTGTTTGTCCAATGCTTTCTTGGATCCTTACTTTGTTCACTTTATCTAAAGTCGTTATTAGATATTGTGATTTATACCTTTTGTTCAAAGCCATTATTGAATGCCTGGTGACTGTTTGTCCAATGCATTCTTGGATCCTTACTTTGTTCACTTTATCTAAAGCCATTATTAGATATTGTGATTTATACCTTTCGTTCAAAGCCATTATTGGATGTCTGGTGTCCAATGCTTTCTTGGATTACCCTGTTTATCTCATTCTCTTCTGATGCCTTCTTAGATATTATGAGCATACCTTTCATTCAAAGCCATTATTGGATGTCTGGTGTCTTTCTGTCCAATGTTTTCTTGGATTACCCTGTTTATCTCATTCTCTTCTAATGCCTTCTCAGATATTATGAGCATACCTTTCATTCAAAGCCATTATTGGATGTCTGGTGTCCTTTCATCCAATGCCTTCTTGGATTACCCATTTTTATCTCATTTTCATCCAATGCCATTCTTAGATCCCTACCTTGTTCACAGTCATCTAAAGCCATTATTAGATATTGTGATTTATACCTTTCATTCAAGGCCATTATTGGATGTCTGGTTTTCTTTATCCAATGCTTTCTTGGATCTCTATTTTGTTCACTTTCATTTGATGCCTTCTCAGATATTATGATCTATACCTTTCATTCAAAGCCATTATTGGATGACTGGTTTCTTGTGCTTTCTTGGATCCCTGCTTTGTTCACTTTTATCTAAAGCCATTATTAGATATTGTGATTTGTACCTTTCATTCAAAGCCATTATTGGATGTCTGGTTTCTTTTTCCATCTGATGTTCCTCTGGATGTACCTTTCTCTTTCTGATGTTCTTCCAGATTGGGTCTTTGTTATCTGATTCCCCAATGGAGACCGTCTTTCCGGTGCTACTTCCATTGAGGATCTCGTGTTATCTTTTCTTTCTAAAGTGCCAGACGGTCATGCTTGAACCAGTTGATCGGTCACCTTCAGCTTCCCCAGTGTTGTTGTCATCCCCAGTAAGTGCCTATTCATTGTTGTGGATCTATCCCTGCTTGCTTTCGTTTTTCGTCTGCATCTTGCATTTTGCAGACCATCATTTTCATCATGCTAGAGTTCATGACATGTCAGCATTATAGATTAGTTTTGTCCATAGCATTGCATATCAGTGCATCTAAGGGCAAAATTTTCGGTTATCTATATTTAAATATCTTTCACCATGATTTCATGAGGATTTCCATCTCTCGTGTCATTCGGCAAAGATATTTAAAGAGGGGCAACTGTTGTACCCTAAATTTTACCCCTTAGATGTCATAACATCTTGCACTTGCATTTAGGTCTCAATCATCTATGCATTTGTTAGCTAACCACAATGTCTTTCTAGTTTGTTTCTTTTGTGTAAAAGTTAGGGTTGGCACAAGTAAGAGGATAAGATCAATAAGCCAAGCTCTTGACACATTCAACATGATCGAGAGTTTCCCTCTATCAATAATCAAGTTTCAGTGTACATCAATTCACGTTCACCAGGATCTCATGGCTTAGAACGTGATTCAAAGGTTTCAAATGCATCTTTATGGCTCATTCATATGTTTAAAATGGCTCGGGAAGTTTGATCTATTGGTAGTTGAAGAATTTTGGTTCAATTGTTAAAAAGTCAACAAATGCTCAAAGTCAAAGTTTGACTTCTGACATTTTTTTTGTCAACTATGAACTTTTCGAGTCAATAATCGAGAAATTGTGGGAAATAATTGAGTTTGGTCAAGTTAAGTCGAGAAAATCGAAGAAAGAAAATCATTTGTTCAAAAGAAACACAAAAAACGAATAAAAAATAAGTCAATGGCAAAATTGTAATTACCAATGACAAAATTGTAATTACCAATGGCAAAATTGTAATATTCCAAAAGCTGTTGAGGATCAGCGCGAGGATCAGCATGAGCGTGAGGATCAGCGTGACGATCAACATTGTACAATGGCAAAGTGATAATTATGGAACATGCGTGAGGATCAAGGAAGGCATATTCCTTACTTGGTACCAAGCAATGGCAAAGTGGTAAATACCAAATGTTAGTTGAGGATCAGCAAGTGAGGATCAGCAGCGTAAGGATCAGCAGCAAGTGAGGATCAGCAGCGAGAGGATCAGCATTACACTACTAATGGCAGTTTTGTAATTACTAGTGGTAGAATTGTAATTAAGAGCTGATACTCAGGGCAGCCTTGGTACTCAAAAAAGGGGAGGATCAAAAATCCTATAAATAGCCCTTTGGTTTCTTCATTTTTGGAGGGAGATTAGAGGAGATTTTTTAGGAGATTGGAGGAGATTTTTGAGAGGATAGGAGGAGATTTTGGAGAGGATCAAGGATTCATTCAAGAAAAAATCAAGGGAAATGGTCATGAAATTCTTCCAAATATCATATTCTCACTAAATCCATTGTCACATAAGAGTCAAAACTTCGAATCTCCCGATTTTTCCACTTTTCTTACATCAAACATAACTCATCAAATGCATTGAAACCCATCATTCCCACACACTCCTGGGGGCTCAGTGAAGTTGTAAACATCATCACATCTCATCTGGAAATGCTCTAGAAGGTGCATTGGACACACTCCAATAGGTAAACCTTCTTGATTTTTGAACTCCCTCCTTAAGGTATCATTTTCATCCATTCAAGTTACCATTGTGTTTGTTTTGAAATGTTGAGTGAAAACCCCATGAAAATGGGTATTGGTTGATCATATATGGTACTAAATTTTATTTATTTTCTTTTCAATTTTTTTAATTTTTCATCTTTATTTTAAATCAAAAATAACAAAAAACATTTTAATTATTTCTTCTTATTATGTTTTTCACATTAAAAAATCCCAAAAATATTTATTATTTTTGTATTAATTGTTTATCTTTGTTTATTTTTAACTTAAACCTTAAAAATCAAAGAAAACATTTCATTCAACCTTAGAACTTTTAAACCACTTTTTCATCTACAATCCATTAGCCTTCTCAAGAGATAGCCATTAATCTCTTGTAACCTTTAACCCTTCCTTTAACTCTCCATAGAGATAGCTATTAATTTCTTCTCCATTTACCACCTTTGACCTTACACTTACAATTAACCTTGTCATAGAGATAGTTATTAATCTCTTCTCCCTTTACCACCTTTAACTTTTCATTCAAATCCTTTCATCAGAGATAGCCATTAATCTCTTCACCTTTACAATCAATCCTCACAAGCTTTACTTTCAAGCTTTTCATCCGTAGTCTGAACTACGATTGCTCTGACTTCCTATTTAAGATACGTAGGCATAGGATTGAGATGATCCTAGCGAGCTACCTAAACACTTTTCCCGTAGTCGTCCGAACTACGATTGCTCTGACTTCTTATTAAGGATACGTAGGCATAGGATTGCGAGATCCTAGCGAGCTACCTTTTTCTTTTTCCACCTTTTTACTTTACATCCAATGCCTTCTTGGATTCCATCTTTTTCCTTTACATCCAATGCCTTAACCTTGTCTCTTTTTACACCCTTTTACCCCGTATTGTGGGGAACTACGAATGCTCTGACTTCCTATTTAGGATACGTAGGCACGAGATGCGATGTCTTGACGAGCATACTTAGTAAATAAACCCCTAGGTCTTTCCCTTAGCACATTTTCCTTAGCAAGCAAACAATAGATAACATAAATACTAAGAAGAGGTTCATGTAGAGTACTACAGATATCTAGGATGCTAACATCTTCCCTAGGTATAACCAACCCCCGAACTCAGATTCTCTTAACTTAGGTTTTTTTGATCTTTAACCTTTCCTTTGGATAAATCAAAGACCGGTGGTGAATTTCAAAGATGTGTGATTCAAGTTAATTAATAGCTTGGTATCCGATTCTCATCGCAACAGGGAGCATGTCTGGGTCAAAAGTTAAAGTTACAGTTGACTTTTTTCTTCAAAACCCTAATTGTGGTCCAGATGAAATTGAAACTTGTGAATCAAGCTTCTTGGATCAATCTATTGTTGCAAATGGATCAATGTGGTGTATTGGAGGCCCTCAAAGCATGTCTTGAGGTCTTGGCTCATGCTTTGCCTCAAAAGTCAACTTAGGGGTGAATTAGGTCAAGAAACCCTTAATTCCTGATTTTTGGTAAATGCACCCCCTGAGGTTAAATTGACTTGATGATTGGGTCCATGAGGTCCCTTGGAGTATCTTGGGTTGTGCTTTGAAGCCTTGGCTCATGTTCAGATGAAAATTTTCATCTAGAGGCCTCAGTCGACCAAAACCCTAATTTGGTGACACTGGCGATCTTGAGGCTTGATCCACTTGGAATGTTGCAACTTTGTGCTTGATTCTTGATGTGGGAGTCCTCTTGATCCTTTATAGGTGCTTGAGAGGTTAGACAAGTTGAAGATCATGTCATCTCTTGATTGATCCTTTGTCTAAGTGCTCTAAGAGGGCTTAAAACCTTAATTCTTGATTGTGGTGACTGCTCAACCATCTTCGAGGAGATTGATGAGGCATGGAGGTATATCCATATTGTGATGATGTCTTGCACAATGATGGGAAATCTTGGTGGTCAAAATTTGGGGTATGACACCAATCCCAACAAGGCTCCGTTTATAATTCAGTCTTTACTTTATATTTACCATCTTTACATTTTCTGCATTTAATTTTGGTTCCTCTTTTAAACCAAAAGTTTTGAACCATAAGCTTAAAAACATAGAGACCGTCGAACGACATTCTTTCCCTCGCACTGATCCCTGTGGATACTACAAAACTGGGTTACTTAAATTAGTTTTTGCTTGCTGCTGTATTACAGTTCCAACAGTTATTACGAACACCGACACGCAACTAAGAACAACCAAAACAATTAGAGAGATGCATAGAGATGAACCTAACGATTTACCCACCCTCATACATACATTATTCATCCCTTAGATGATCAAAGAACCCCACCCTTACCTTAGTGATGATTCTTCGAATGTTCTCTAAGCCCTAGCTTTGCTTCTCTCTCCCGTTCCTCTTTTCTCCAGAATACGATCGTTCTCCAAAATGATCCTCTCCTTTCTAATTTTATTCTTTTTCCTACTATAACCCTTAGACCCCTAATATGCTCTTCCTTCCTTACCCTTACTAAACATCATGAATGGACCACTTTGCCCTTACTATTTCTCTACTTATATTATCCACTTTTAAATTAATAAAATAATTATAACTAATTATTTAAATAAAATAATTATCTAATTATTATTACCCATATAATATTATTCCAATAAATAATTACTAACTAATATTAATAATTACTTACTAACCACACCACTCATCTCTACAGAATTGGTCACACACCTCCAATACCTTATTCTCTATAATTCTAAGGTCACTACCCCAAACTAAAGGCAACCCAAACACAACCAAAACACACATAATCACACACATGTACACAACGTCATATAATTTTAATTACGAAAAATAAATAAAATAAATCGGGGCGTTACAGCGTGCCCTTTCTCGGTCACCTTCGTGTTCAGACCCACTGGTATGGGAATTCTGGGTTTTAGTCTTGGACGGTGAAGTTTCGCGCTGTTCCCCGACCGTCTGATTAATCTCGCTCATCGAGCTTTTTCAGAATCTTTAGCAGAAGTAGGATGATACGTCGGTTCGCCTTCGCTATTGAGGAGTGTGGTGTTGGTTGGTTTGGTTGCCGGTTGAGTAGAAATGCCTGCATCGTCCTGAAAAGAGTAATCGAAAGTCTGAAAGTTGAAAAGATTACTAAGTAAATGATAAGGTATAAGATTTGGTACCTTGGGAGTAATCGGAGGAGTGTGGTATAGGTGAAAGAGAATAAGTAATAAGAAATGTTGGATCGAAACCTTCCCCATTCCACACCTTCATATATTTCGGATTCAATACGAACATCTTTGATCCCAATATGAAGGTGACCTTTGAAATTGTCTAATGTGTGCTTAGTCGCAACCACCCGCTGAGCACGCTTTTGCGATTCTTTTCGAAGGGTTTTTATAGAATCCCCACAAACAAACCAGTCTGGGAATGGAGGGCTAAGAGCCACTCCAAAGTCAGCACTTGGCAGTCGGGGAATTTGGGAGGAAACATGTTAAAAGTCGTTTCGTACCGTTTCTCAGGAGGAACGTACGAAGGGATCTTTAGGTTCTCTATTTTCTTTAAAAAAAATTCCTTTAAAGTAACAGTTGCGTCGCAGACGGTTCGACCAATATCATTAGGTCTATAGGCAGTTTCAAAGTATTTATGGAATGCTTGGATTTCTTTGATATGCGTCGAAGTACCTTTCTTGACTTTTTCCTGCACAGAGAGGAAAGTCTTGTTAATGTGCTGAGTAAAAGCAGACCCATCGAAAAATTCTTCTACATAGTAAGCTTTCCACCATTCATCGAATTGTTAGGTGCAGACAAAGCTTGGTTCGAAAGCAACAAGAAGGAGTTGTGTTCGAACAACATACCGCACAATTTGTTTAATAGTTACGGCTTCAGTATGCACTGCGTTATAGAGGAGGAGGAGGTTTTTCTTGTCATAAAGGGGTTTGGGTAAGACTTGAACTAATCTAAATTGTCGGGCGACAAGATTGGGCTGATAAGCAATCAAGGTAACTAGACTCTTCGAGAGATTGAATCTGAGAGTTAAAACCCTGGGAGTCAGGAAAGCTTCCCATATTGCATTTGATTCTGCTTCTTGAGCCTTCGACGGAGCTGGAAATGGCCTGGTGAACCATTCAGGACCACATTTCCTTGCAGCGAAGGGAGCCATGTTTGGTGAGAAGTCATAACATTTGGCAAACATCATGATAAAGCTAGTGAAGGTTTGTTGAATAGGCCGACCTTCGTCAGCGGGAGTTAAATTGGCCAGGCGTGGACCTTCTACTCTCCTGGTCTTCACTTCGTCAACGTCCTCATTGATTTGATTCTTATAGGGAAGACAGGCTTCGAATGAAGCGTTCAACCACAATTGAAGAAGCCAGAAAGGTCCAGAAAGGAGGAAATTTCCTTTGTCACCCAAACACTTAAGTTGGGTAACATCTTCGCTCATAGATTCATAAAGGCTAGCTAGAATTAGTTCGCTTAGACAAAGATTATGTCCAGAATGGAGTTAGTTCTCCATAGTTAAGAGTTTTCTGGCTACTTGGAGTGACTTCGAACAGAAGACACAACGAGACAGCCATAATGCTAAGAAAGCTATGTGTTCTACATCCGAAACCTCTTCTATATCTTTATCATGATAATGTGCGATGTGGGTCGAATATGCTGCCCTAGAGGTCGAAAAGCCAATGCTATCATCTGACATAAAGTCAGGGTCATAGGTGTTTCCAGTTGGTTTGAGCCTTGTGATAGCGGCTACATTGAATAAAGTTGGTGTCATCATTCCACATGGAAGATGGAGAGTGTAATGGGTGATGTCCCAAAAGTACAAGGAAGAGACAAGCATGTTTGAGCAATAGTCAGGACCTATCTTCGACAACATGATCAAATCATAAATGCTCATGTCTTTCCAGACTTCGGACTTTGTTTTTTCTAATTTCTTTAACCATCCTAGATAGTCAGAGGGGTCCTTAAAAGATGGACTAGCTCTAAATACCCTAAAGTTGTTCATGTACCTAAGATCAATGGCCTCTTCAGTCGAAGGGTTGTTCTGGTTAGCAGGATTGGAATCCTCGTTACTAGCCTTAGGTTTCTTAGCATGACCTATGGGTTTATATTTGTGGTAAGGGGGGAAGAAATCCCTAAGTTTGCTAGGATCAACATTAGGATCAGACAAAGAACCTAACAAAGCCAGAGGCTTACCAGCAACAGTAAGAGGAATGAGTACTTGTGAAGCGTAGATTCTCCTTTTTTCTTCAGCAAGCGGTTCAGGCATGTATTGTTGATTTCCTGCCATGACCGGGCCAGTGATTGAGTCAAATAGAGGAAGTTGAGAGATGTTCTTAGGAATTTTTGTAAGTTTGTTAGACTCTTTAGTGGTTTTGTTGGCATCTTTGGTGGATCGTGTTGTTGAAGCCATTGTTGAAATGTGAAGAGGGAGACTGGGTTCTCTGAAGTGTGAGAGGATTTTTCTTGAAGAGTTGAGAATTTAAAAAGCGTAAAAAGTGAAAAGAAATTAGAAAAGGGGTATTTATAAGGATGGGAGTGGAAGCGGTTCCAGAATCACATTAATGGTTAAAATAGGAGTGAGACGCGTGTCCTTCCCACTATCCATGATGAAACGGTGGCAGTTAATGCCTAGCACCATGATCTCCTAGGGTCTAGGGGATATGTTGATGATGAAGATTCTCACGCGGGTTGAAGAGACATTTTTCAGTAAAAGGTAATCATGACTATGACGTCATAAGTGTGCTGAGGAAGGGTAACCATTTTGACATTGATTCATTACAAACGTCGAATCACGCATAGATTATTTTAGGCGTCGAATAAGTTTGTCAAAAAATGTATCTTTCTCCAGTAATGTCGAAAATGACATTTTTGGGGGGCAATTTGTTGGCTCTCAATTTCGACGCCTAGTTTGATTCAGGTAACAAATAAAGGAAAGGAAATCATTTGCTAAGTTTTGGTACATTTCGACTAGGAAAGATGGATGATAGATGCTCAGTCGAAATCATTTTTACAAAAAGGGAGAATGGCTGGATGGATTTAGGAAATTCTCTAAGTATGAAGTTGTTGTTTCGACGGAGTATCACAGATGATGTGTTCGGCATGATTTTGAATTTTAATTAAGGAGGGAAATTATCCTTATCCTGTTTTTTGAAACGAAGACACGTGGAGAGTACTGAAGAATTGGAGCCATGTCGAGCGCCACTTGTCTTAACCTTAGAGAAAGACCATTAAAAGCGATTATTTCGATTCATTATAAATAGGTATTCTTAGTGATAGGATTGTGTGTGTTCAAAATTTGTATAAAATTCTCTAATTTACTCAAAGTACCCGTGTGCAGAGAAAAAAGTGTGTTGAGAAAATGTACGTTTGATGTAAACACCATATTTTACATTTCAATTCAAGTTTAATTTCTTCATGTCGCCCAAGTTATTTTTAGCGCATTTACTTGCTTTTTTATCACTTCCTGCAGTTTATTTTCTTTAACATTTTCAAAGTTTTAAACCTTTAAAGTCTTAAATGCTGTCGAAGTCGTCATTTTCACAAACCTTATTTAACTTGTTAGCACATGTCCTATCATTTAGTATGGTCGATCCTACAAGTTACCCAATCTCTTATTGATTTGGTAGACCAGCGGTTGTTTACTAATTTTCACAGTAAACACAAGGTCAATTTCACCCTCCTCGAAAAAGGTATCGACATTAGTTTCTTGCTCATCTTTGTCGAATTCGACGTAGGCTACCCTTTCTTTTCTATTCTTGTTAGCCCTAGCGTTTTCAGCCTTTAATCGTTCGACCTGTCGAACTCTATCAGCCAACTGGGCCATATCTATCAAGTACTGGGTATCCAACTTCTTCCTAATTGAGTAGTTGAGGCCACCAGCGGCCATTTCGACCAACTCATGTTCAAGAACTAGAGTAAAGCACCTTGCCTTAAGCAGTGGAAACTTATTTAGGTAATCATCAATTGGCTCAGAGAACTTCCTCTTAATACTAGCCAATTCTTTTAGACTTATCTTTGTCTGTCCCATATAGAATTGCTCATGGAACAGTCTCTCTAACTGAGTCTAATTGTGGATTAAATTTGCTGGCAGTGTTGTAAACCAAGTGAAGGCGTTTTAGTGAGTGAACTTGGGAAGACTTCACTCTTAGGTTTTCGTTGTTAGCGATTTCGCCAACCTCTATCAAATATCTTGCCACATGTTTGACTCTGGACTCACTAGTATCCCCAGAAAACTTAGTGAATTTGGGGACTTTCCATCTAGGGGGTAAATCTGACTGTAGGATATATTCAGATAAAGGTGATGTATAATTTGGCCTATGAAGGCCAATATTTACCCCATTTCTGGCCATAATCCTTTCGACCATGGCTGCCAGGTTGTTATCCGCCGCTACATCTTCGTGTCGAACTTGGTTTATTACATCATCAGTGTTCAGGTTTCTATGTACCATTACTACCCTTGGTTCCCTCTAGATTGGTTGTTCGACTCTAGGAGCTTCGACCCTGGGTGGTTCGACTACTGCCCCCTGGTTTAAAGTGTTCGTCTAAGGTACATTTGGTTGAACTTGGTTAATTGTAGGGTCTTCTTCTAAGACCACCCCAGTATTTTGTACCATCTATTCCCTCTGGGGATGTCGAGGAGGTTGTGGGACACCAAAGAAGGCAGCAATTCGCATCATTTGCACTGCCAATTGCTGGTTGGTTTGGGTAGTATTTTGGATCAGGGGATTGAATATAACCCTCATCTGTTGGGCAAGCATCTGGACCATTTCATGATTGCTTTCATCCATCTGTTGCCTTATCACCACTGCAGAATTATTGGTGATGTTTAGCATATGGTAGGATATCTGGTTTCTAAGGGTTGACTAATTCAACCCATGTTATTTATACCTGAACTAGATCCTTGTATTGGCGAAGTCACATTCACCACTGGGTCTGCAAATGTTGATGAGGCATTGTGCAAACTTGCCATCACTGACGTTGGCATACCATAAGGTTGATCACGTTCTAATGGTGGCATTGAAAATCAATGAACAAGAGGCCTGGATAAACTATGCCCTACTGGAGGGGGGGTTGAAGGTAGTCCCTGTGTTCCCCTATAAGACGGAATGGGACCACTTTGCGCAATCGACTGCATAGTCGTCGAACTTACTATGGTTGGTATGGCTTCAGATACTAACGTTGAAACCGTATTGCCCCTGGAGAAGAAGGGGGTGATACTCCATCATTTGGTGGATTTTAGTTACTTGGCGGATTTTGATTCGCCATCCTTCTTACGTATCTCCTTCTAGGCCTTTCTTCGTTGTTTGTGGCTTTTTTACCACTCCTAAGTCTCATGCAACGAAGCATAGAAAGATCTTAAAAATGAAGAACTTAAATGTAGAAAAATTTCCAGAAAAAGTAAAAGAAAATATTTTAACACACTATAGCATTGTCCCACTGGGCGTGCCAATTTGTTTACCGTGAAAATTGGTAAACAACCGCTGGTCTTTCAAAACACTAATTGATTTGGTTCACTTGCAGGATCAACCAGTGAATCCTAAGGACATAACTATCGTGTTTTAGGTATTTCTGGAAAATTTGTAGAACACTTCGACAGTATTCATTTGTTGTCAGGAGATTGTTTGATTGTTTGTTGAAAAAAACTAAACTTTGTAAAAATTTAGTAAAGTAAAGCAATGAAGAAAAATAACTTCAAAGTAAATGAAATGTAGTAAAGAGTAATTGGTAAAGAAAATAAATTTCTATTAAATAAAATGTATGGTGTTTCAAACATACATTTCACAACAATGACTCTTTTCTCACATTAACTTGGGTACTTTGAGTAAATTTGAGTATAGTACAATAATTGAACACACGAAAATCCTAAAACTAAGACTCATATTTATAATGCGTCGAAATAACTGTCTCTAACGAACATTTCTTCAAAAGCTGACACGTTTCGCCCCTGCATGCCTTTGTTTCACCATGGTTCGCCACATGTATTCTCCTAAGAAACGGATACGGACAAAAGACAGTTATCCATCCGTATTTGAATTTCAAATGTCTTTCGAAGGAAGGCCTTATAGCATCCCTTCGTCGAAGTAACTTCCTATACTTAGAAAATATTTCTAAGTATTTTCTCAAGCATGTCTCCTTATGAGAACCATTTCGACAGAACTTTACACCAATCCCTGTCGAAATCAACCAAACTTAAGAAACTTTCATTTTTCTCTTAGTTTCTCAAATGGGAACATGGCGTCGAAATTCCCAACCAACAACGTGGTGCTAGAACAAAAGGAAGTAATTTTTCATCCGCCCCCGCTTAAGAGATCAATGAGATATTGGATCGTTCCACACATGAAATCACCACGTTATACTTGTTGGTTGCAGATAGCGATGACCCGATTTCTCTTCCGTTAGAGCATTGTCCAAAGATAGAACTCTTCTTTTCTGCTCCTAGTGACATACGAGATTTTCTCTCTGGAAATAATTGGATGGACGTAGGGATATTACAAGTTTGCTGCACGTAAGTATATAATTGAATATGCATGTCATTATATATAGTACATTATCGTTTTTTATTTCCTCACTTATTTTTTGAATTTTGTTTAACCATTTAGGTACATTCACCGTGTTTGTATAGAATTAAATAAATCGAATATTTATAGCATCTTAGATTCATATAGTATTCGATGGTCAAATAATGATCCAAAGGGGATTAAAGCTTACATTTCAAAACAGTTAAGTGAAAAGGGAAGGGGGGGGGGGGGGGGGGGGGGGGAGAATGTTACTTAGCACCATTTATCAAATCGTAAGTAATTTTGAAATTGTGGTTTATCTATTATAGTTAGTTTTGTTTTAGAAAATACTAAATATATATATATATATATATATGTCCGTGTTTATTCAGTGATCATTGGCAATTAAACATTATATCACTTATGACGAATACAGTAACGACATTGTGTTCCTTACATCAACCAATCAATCCTAAAATGAAGCATATTATTAATAGGTAATTTTATGTTTATATGAAACTTTTTAGTAATATTTTTTTTTGACTTTGTAATTGGTTTAACACGTAATATGTTTAAATCATTTTCATTGTACATTGTTATGCAGCGACACTATATCTTGCACAATATTATAAAAAAGCCCACATTTATCTTACCTAATGTAAGTGGCTAGAATACTTGTGACATTCATTTATATATTGTTACATGCATGTGTGGTTATAAAATTCATGAAATTAATGTTTAACTTTTTAAATGAGGGAACAACCAAAGGGATACTAGTGTAGGTATTATGTAATGAAACACATGGTAAACATTGTCTTCGCCTACATTGTTGATTCATGGGATCAGGTACATATTATGTATGTAATAAATTGTTTACAATAACATATTATTGTTTAAGTTGGCTATGATTATCATATATGTGTGATATTCACATTTTTTGCACTTTTTTATGTTGACGTTTAACGACGCTACACCATTCCCCTATGACGATTTTGTAGACATTCGTAAACGTTGGGCGTATATCTTCAATGTGCTTAAAGGTCCTCAAACATGAGCTTAATTTGTAATATATATATATATATATATATATATATATATATATATATAGCTGGTCTTGGGCCAAGGCAACCAGGCACATAGCCCAGTGCCTCTAAAAAAATAAGGGCCTCAATATTTTTGGGCTTTTTAGAAATTATAAGATAAATTATTTATATATAAAGTTTGTTGAATAATGTCAAATTAAACCAACTATGGCGCAGCAGTTCAGTTTGTTTTGTATTGATTTTTTGTTGTGTGTTCGACCCCTGGATCAAGCATATATGTTTTTTTATTGTTTTTCAAAAACTTTCAAAACGTATGTTCAACTCCTGGAGCAAGCATAAGCAATTTTAAAACGTGTGTTCAATCCTGGAGCAAGCATAAGCAGTTTTTTTTTAAACAAAAACTTCCAAAACAAAAGGTACATCAAAGCTAAGAAAGATATATTGTTAAACTTAGTTAATTTATAATACGGACAAATTCTAAACCAATCATTTATTATTAATCTTTTATGATAAAATATAATACTTTAGCTATTATATCAACACTAATACAATCTTGAAGCATTTATTGTATTGTATTAAAATTTTGAAAGTCTCGTAATTTTAAAAAATATATATAAAATATAAAATGTACATCATTACAATTACTCTAATGATTTGTATGATCTAACAAAAATAAAAAATTTAATTTTGAGACGGACATGCTATAGAATATTGATTAGAGTATGTCATTTTTTTTATGTTAGTTACTTATATAAATAACTAGTTTTGATGTTGTTGATATTATTTACAATTTAGATAAATAATGTTCTTTTTTAGAAATATTCTACTTTTGGGAAATGCTAAGAGTGCCTCTGGGGCACTGGTTAAGATATTAAAATGGTAAGTTGAGCATTATGTAAGAGATTAAAAAAACATGTTTTTTCTAAATATATGTGTATTCAATGCACTGAAAACATTTATACTCAACTTATTTAAAGAAATATTGTGTGTATTCAATGAACTGAACCTAACAAATATTCTTTATTTAGAATTCTTAACCAGTGCCCTGGGGGCACTGGTTAGGAGTCCAGATCCACTCCATTTCTTTATCCTCCATTTAATCTTGACCGTTCAAATCATTAAATTCTACGTGGCAAAAAGCTATTAAAGAAACTTGAATAAATGGAGGATAAGGAAATGGGGTGGATCTAGACTCACTGGTTAGCATGACCCTATATTTTTTTATGGGTCTAGTTTTAATATTTGCCCTGGGCCTCTAAAATGTCAGGACCGGCCCTATATATATATATATATATATATATATATTTGAGTTTGATGATGTAAATAATATTTTTTGGATTTGATGTAGTAGATAATTTTTTTAGCTTTTGATGTAAATTCTATTTACCTTAGTAATATATGTATAAAATCAGGTTCAGAATACAGGTACAAAAATATAATGGGCTAGTAATGCAATAATATAAAAAAAATTAAAAACTAATAAATATTTTAAACGGTTTATAGAAAGGACCTTGGTGATAGACAACGCGTCTAATATAATTTTTCACGCAACTACTGAGATTCGAACCCATGACCTTAAGATTATGTAACGGTTGCAACCAACAACCGTGGTTATAAGTAGAGTGTTACCTAGTATAACACAACAGTCACATGCCCGTAGTTGCATATAGCGAACTTACAACCACATGCTACTTCACAACAGTGGGTCACGCGTGATGGTATCCCTTTTCCAACCGTTGTTGTATATGTTTTTCGTAGTAGTGGAGTTCATTACGTTGAATTCGGGGTGTTCATTTTACTATAGAAAATTTACATAACACTCAAAGTATCAGCATCCAGAGAAAAGAGTAATGACTGAGAAAATGTATGAACAGTGAAATAACATCTTTTACATTCAATAAAAAGTCTTTAATTATATCTTTACTTTCCCTTATTGTTTTACTTTCAATCCTTTTCCAGTCATTTCGTTTTACACATTCAGTCTTTATATTTTGTTCGTTTGCATTTCTAAAGTAGTCGAATTCGACCTTTTCACACATTCATTTAGTCACTTAGAATCCTTATTTCAACAAAGTCAAAAATAGGACCTTTTGCAATAGAAAAACAAGAAATAAGGTTTTATTTGACACCGTGTCCTAGGATTCACTGGTTGATCCTGCAAGTAACCCTTAATTAGGAGACCAGCGATTGTTTACTAATTTTTGGCGTAAACAAATTGGCACACCCAGTGGGACCTATGCTAAATCTCATACCTTTTTTATTAATATTTTTTTTCTCTCTTCAAAATTTGTTGCATGTTTATGAGTTTTTCTGGGTAGTGTGTATGCAATTAAGGAGTGGAAAGGCTTTATCTAAAATGTCGCATCCTCCCATAGACAATGTAAATCCTCAGAATAATCATCAAAATGTAGCGCAACAACCATTCGTTTCGACGGTTGAAGAGTCGGTCCTTTAAACACCAATTAGGACAACTGGTTCGGTGGCGTCGAAAGTGCCAGTCACAGTAACATCATCGCAGGGGGCTACACACCCACCGCAATTAGGGAATTCACTTACTAACCCTGCAATTGCGAGACCGTTATTTGGGTTTTCAATGCCACCGAGTGGCATAGATTGCCTTTAAGGTATGCCAACTTCGATGATGGCTAACCTCCAACCAAATATGTTAACTTTTAGTGATAATGCAATGATCACAACGCCATTGTACAATCCTTATAACGCCTCAGCATCGACCATTAATAACATGGCACGACCAGGAGGGATCAATTACATCCCCCAGAATATGTCGTCTTTAAATACAACTTATATGATGGCTATGATGCAACAAATGAACGAAAGTAATTTAGAGTTAGTTAACACTCTAACCTAACAAATGGAAACTATTTTTAACTCGTTGATTGCAAATACGAATCAAACCTATGAAGTATTGGCAAATCAAATGGGGGCGTATTGCTGATTTATTTCGCACGTCCCCAGTGCAAGTTAAACCTACCCCTCAAATATCAAATGTTAGGTTGGTCGAAACTCCTGAAAATGGGGCAGTACAAGTCAATGTAGGCCAGAACCAATGGTTGCAACCAGAACCTCCCCCGAATAAGGAAAAGGTTGAACAAATAGAACAAAACAACCCTAGACTATTGGTTTTCCAAAGGAATCAAAACGTTGACCAAGTGCTTAGACTTGTCCAGCAAAACCATTACAAATGATTAATGGACGGTTACGTCCGTTATGGTCATGAATGGCTATCAAGCCTACTAAATGGTGACCTCTTCAGTATCCATGGAGGGGAGGTCTATCAAGATATATACGCAGGCCATGAGATCAAGGGGGAGAGATACATGAATGAATAACAACAAAAGGAGTGAGATCTAGGAAAACCTTGGACCATCAACAGTGGTGGTCGAGGACCCTTCAACCATACAGACACGTCAAACCATACCTTTAGAGCCTTCCTTAGCTAACATCAGGGAGGTTGACCAGTTTATGTTCTTTACATAAGAACAATAACCACCACTCTTATGTCAATCATTAATTACTTCATATATATTTGATCACCAATCCGACTACCATTTACTACCAATTTGACCATCATCATTCAACATTTCGATTTTGTCTTCTAACAAATACCATTTCAACCATTATTATTAAAATGTATGTTTTAAACTATTACATTATATATTTGTAATGTTTACTCTTATGTTCATATTTTAATTTCATTTTGGTGTTTAAAAATATAAAATTCAAAACTGAACATTTAATTTTGAATTTAGAAAATTTTCATCAAAACTAACTCAACAACTTTTGGAAGAAAAATAAGATAATAAAATTTTAAAACGAACAATTGTGTACAATTTTTAAAAACAATACAAATATCAAATATTATTTTCATTATTTCCAAAATTAGATAATCTCTAACTAATATTTTATCTTCAATCCATCACAATAGTTCACTTTATAAATATGTCTTCACAACATAAACAAAGATTAACAACTTAAAGTAATTTTCATGAATTCATATCCCTTGGTGGACCCATACACAACACATAAATATAAACTAATAGGCAAATAACATTAAATTAATATTAAATTAAATTAATATACTAATGCATTGTTAATTAAAGTGGTTATAGTCAATGTTTTAAAAACTGAACTGGTCATCAAACCGGTGAAGGTACTGAGTTGTTAGTTCATTGGTCGAACCACTGAGGTATTGGTCGAACTGCATGACAAAACCAGATAACTTGACTAAATAAACCGGTCTCTACAAAATAACTATATATTTAATAAATCGGTCGAACCGGATAACGCGGTCTTTAAAAAATATCACGATACCTACAAAATCTCAAAATATCATAATTTCACAAGTTCGTTCTTTAAATTTAAACTCTTGACGTAGTCGTCACACATGATAAAATAGTACAAAATACAAATTCAAATAAATTTTAAACAATAATTGGTTACAAACGAAGAAAATTCAAATAAGTTTTGAATAAAGTTATTTTAATTTTATTTTTAAAAAATAAATTATCAAAACGATGTCGTTTTTATGAAGAAAAAAAAAAGACATGCATTTAAACCACCGGTTTTTAGCGGTTTTTGCCGGTTCTGGCCGGTTTCCACCGGTTCAATAGCATATCCGATCCAACAATCAAAACTGACCGATGATCTCTCCGGTTCCCTATTCGACCGGTCCGACCGGCTGGTTCGGTCCGATTTTTAAAACACTGATTATAATACTAGGAAATAAATTGTTAAAAAGACATAATAAAAGTTGACTATAATTAAACTATGTGCTATGATTGCTCGGCAAATTAAAAATAATAGATGACCATATAGTTAACAACTTTCCAAACCAAATCCATAATCCATTCCCAAATTTTCAACGCGACGATGAACAATAACAGCACCTCACAACCCCAACACAACAGTTTTGACGCAAACAGATTCACATATATCCTAACATTTGCATTTAGTCTTGTATTCTTGATTCTTACAATAGTTGTTGCTTGTGTTCGACTTCGTATGTCACAAAATCGAAGCATGCTCAATATTTTGTCTGGTTTTCCACTACATCATCAGGAAGACTCAACCATGGAACAAGGACTTGGTCGTCATAGGGACAAAAGTATTGAAGGACATACCAAGCTATTATACTCTCAAATTCAGAAGAATATAGGTGGCTCTTCAACTTCAAGTTGCTCTATTTGTTTAGGGGATTACAAAGAAAGTGACATGTTGAGGTTGCTTCCTAATTGTGGTCATCTTTATCATGCTGCTTGTATTGATCCATGGCTTAGGTTACATTCCAATTGTCCCATTTGTAGAAAGTCTTTGCTACCTTCAACCTAGTGTCTCTCTTCAATATTAGAAGTTTGTAAAGTAAATTAAATCACTCTTTAATTTTCTCTGTGTATATATTCATGTTTTAATTGATAGATTTAATGTGTTCTTTTTTCATTTTAAATAACAATTAAGTGTGTAAAGTTTGCAGTGCTTTTGTAAGGAATATCTTAAGATTAGTTTAATCAAATTTTATACCGTGTGTTATCTGGAGTTGGTGGTTTGGTATTTTATGTAAAATATCAAATTTTAGTTTGAATCATCACATTTTTTCCAGAATCGTTTAATATGCCAGTTTATGCTCAGCGGATTAAACGGGTGGACAAGCTAGCATAGCCATTGTTCCATTTAGAAACTAGATATGGGTGATGAAGTGATGAAATAAAGCTTAGATGTGATAGATCAATCTTTCCGACAATTAGGACTTTTCAAAAAAATCATTGAACCGAACAAAACCGCAAAACCAAACTGAACTGGAGTTAAAATAACCGAACCATTACTAATGATTAGTGAACCGAACTTATATTTTATTAATAGTTCTAGAACCGAACCGTTAAGCAATTAACCAATCTCAAATTGGTCCGAACCGAACTATTGTTATTTTAGTTTCTAAATTGTAACTTCTAATAACTTTGTTTTATTTGAGTGTTAATAACATCAAACACATTCTAAACTATTGGAACTTTGAAATTTTGAAAAATGGCCAACAATCCTAAACCCGTAAATTAGTGAAGATCCCAAACCCTCAAACTATATTCTCTTTGAAAAATTGAATTTTTTTTTATCGCTTGCTTTTGTGACATTATAGTTTTTCTGTTTATAATGAACGAATGAACTCAAATGCTTTCTGTGACTTGTTCTAGAAATTTAGTTTACTTGGCATTGTTTTTTTTTTTATGGAAACGGAATTTTCAATAAAGAGAAGAAAAGACCGAAATCGAGGTAGAATCGGACTGAATGGGACAGACCCCCAACCAAGTCCTATCTCCAAACAAATGGCCTACCTTTACAAGGTTGTGAGCCAATGTATTCATAGTTCTAGGAATAAACATAAAGGAAACCAAATCAAAATTATTCGCTAAATTCCAACAATCTTCCGCTACAAGTTTAATATCCGCAATGTCATAGCAGAAATTCAGACAATCAACTGCAGCTTTAGAATCAGACTGTATCAGCACCTTAGCAATATTAATATCCTTAGCAAGCTTCAAGCACCATCTTATAGCTAGAGCTTCAGCGATGAGCGGATCCAGATTCATTCTCTCCCGCTTATTGGCAGACAGAATAGGCTTTTTGTTGTCGTCACAGATGGAACATCCAAAACCAACAAAACCATCCTGAAAAACACCTGCATCAACTTGAATTATATGCAGACCCAAGCTCCCATAATCCTCCTCAACCCGAATTTTATTCTTAATGCAAATAGCCGTATTCCACCTGTTAAATTCAGCAACATGGAGGCTAGCATCTCTAGCTAAATTAATGGGGCTAGTACCTTTATCCTGGAAAACCAATTGACTTCTTGCATGCCAAATACCAAACAGCAAAGAACCAAATATCTGGGAGATCCCTTTGTCACTGCCATTCCAAATCAATTCCACCCAATCCAAAAATTCTATTCCTTCCTGTACTCTCAGCCCTGGGGAGGAAGAGAACAGAACTTGTCTCGCAAAGTCACACTGCATAAAAAGATGTTCAACAGATTCAACAGCATTATTACACATGGGGCAGGAAGGATCCAACATTATACATTTTTTCCTCAGGTTACCTTGTTATTCATTTGAATTGCATATGATTTGCTTATATCATATCATGTATAACCAACAAAAATAATTCTATGCAACATTATAATTGATTTGGTTATTTGTTGACTCAAGAAATGGATCAGGTTTCTCTGTACTCTGCAGGTTCTATAATGCAGGAATCTGTTAAAATATTCCATGTAAATAACTTGTGTGACATATTTGATAAGTTCTATTTTGTTTATTGAAATAAACTCTTCACAATAGTTTATAGAAACAATTTTCACGGTATTGAATGGGTAATGGTTTTATTTTGAACAATGTTTACCTTTCTTCAATTTTTAAACTACTTGTGACTATAGAAGTTTTTTTATGATATGAATGTCAAGTGTAAGTATATTTGAGGCTTTTGTTGTGACTTACAAACATAGACTATATGCATCATCATGTATTTAAATCAGTTTTTTTAGATACTTTTTTAGCATGTAAGGTATGTAACTGTTATCATTAATTCCTGTTTCTTTTCTTCTATGTTGTCTTTTTTTCCTAGATGAATGTATGTTTCTTAGTTTGTGTTATGAGTAATGTTTATGCCCCACCAGTAATTTGGAGTCAGAAAATTTATAGTAATGTTTTATCATATGATTCATTCAGTAGTTAATATGAATAAGGTTGTATTATTGTTAAAGATACATTATTTGACCCAAGATTTCATGTATAATAAAGATACATTATTGTTAAATGGTTCAATTCTTTAATAAATGGTTCGGTTTGCAAAAAATTGTCTTCTAATATCTTCTAATGGCCATATGTTTCAACTTACGATTATTTCTTTCATGTGTTGGCGGCCTCTTTTGACATGGACAACTCTCAACTCATATAGTCCGGAAAGTGATAGGAGATAACTTTGCCGCATGGATGGATCAAGAGAGTATGAATGACTTTTTCCATCGTCGGTAAGGGTATTTTGGACCACACATTTATTAAAGTGGGTCCCTCTTTAGACTGGGAAGTGATTCCTTCAGAAGGCGATAAAATGATCTTTAGCAAGTACGACGAGTGTGTCATACCTCTCTACAATTCCTTGTTTTCTTTGATAGGTCCCCCTCCTTAACGAAATTGAGGTGGCATATGTTAATATATGAAGCATAGATTTCGAGCCGTCTTACCAATGTTCAAACAAATTCCATAAGTTTTGGCGCCAAAGTCATTTCTTGGCGGATATTGAGTTTGATGTTTATAAATAGGACAATTTTTTGTTGGGGCAACTCATGAGGAAGGGTTAGATGTCTTACTTCGGATGTTCGAGCGAGACTTAGGAAGACCTGGTTTTGATGTATGTTTACCACCAACCACGACTGCATTACCACTTTCACTTCTAACACGTCTTCGTCCGCGGACGGCAAGAGAATTTTGATGTTCTACTTATGATTAGGATTACACATATTTTTCAGGAAATTTCGAGATCGTTCGTCAAGATTCGTTGATTGAACTGGCGTACTAAAATCGTCGCGTGCCAGCCATTTTGGCCTTTGGTTCCTCCAGAGGGGGAATGTTTTCTTGAGTGACCATCTCTAGAAAGAAAAAGAAACGCTTTATAAAAGTGTTAGTGCTTTTACCATTGAACATGGACGGTATCTAGAGGAGCTCAGAAAGGTGGTCGTCTTGTTGTCGGGAATATAGAATGATGTACAAAATTTTGGGTACCCTAACTTGATGTTTGAGAAGGAGCGGTCACTTGTGCAAGAGATGAAAATGAAGGATGAAGCTCCAACTGCTGCTCGGACGACCCTATCCAAGATTGAGGTTTCTCTTGTTGAAGCGAACCGAGCATTGGATTCTTCACTTGTTGAGTCAAAATTATTCTCATCATACCTACAAGGATCCTTGGTCCCTTCTTTTGAGGATTTGATCACCATCTCTTTTAACTGCTTGGTGAGGGAGGCCATGTTGATTTCCATAGGTATTTCCCATTTTGGTCGGACTGCAAAGCTTTATGTATCCTTTTTGCTTTAGAAAATCTGGTTTATATCGTCACTTTCTCATTGTGAACATTGTGATACTTCAATTTGAGGTGGACGGGAGATGCCACCACGTTCATCATCGTCACAAAAGGCCCGGCAAAATTGCAGTTTTGGACACTTTTACAGAAAATTACAAGCAATTGTGGGACAACCCTCCTAGTGTCTCTCTATTCTCCCAGGGTAACCATCAATTCAGTATACCTAGGGGCAAGTTAGTGTGTTGTTAAAGGCTTAAAGGTCGGACCCCTTATACGGCCACAACTTCTCCCTTCTTAGTCCAAGTTTTTCGAAAATATTTTTGTACATAATGTTGTAAGAGCTCCCCCATTAATGAGGATCTTGGATATGTAAAGTTTGGTAACGGTTGCCATTATCACTAAGGGGAAAATATTCTTTGGGTTCAACCTACCTTTTCACTATCCCGAAATTCGAGGATATGCCTTTTTTGCTTCCCGTCAGGAGTTTTTTTTATCTCTCCTTGCTTAATGTCATTAACTCGATGACCCCCCTCTCCAAATTCCCAATGAAAGGTTTTTTATTTATTTGAGAAGGCCTCAAGTAATGGAAGAAATATATTGTCGTTTCCCTTTTCAATCTTCCTCTTCCTTGCTACTTCTATATTTCTTTCCTCTAGTTCTTCTCACAACCTCGATAGTTTTCTTGGGGCGTGTTTTCTCTGGTGATAGAACCATTTCTTCCTTGTAAACTCATCGTAGCTCTTATGATATCTTTTTCGGCCTCGATCGTCTCTTTGACCTTCTTTCTAGATATACCCGGTGAGTCATCCTTTTTTTACTAGACTTTAGTTGCATCCTTCAGGTGGATACATTCATTAGTGTTGTGGTTGTGACTTTTGTGGAAACGAAAATATTTCGACTTATTTGTCATAGCTGGCTTTCTCACCAGGTATGAGTTCTTGATCTCGACTTCTTTGAATTTAGTATTTTTCGCATTCGCACCTTATTTTCTCCCTCGATGTGTTTTCAAATGAGTGTATGCAAAAACTAGTTTTGGGTCCTCATTCTCCATTGTCTCTACGGAGATTACTGTCTTTCTCTAGAACTCGATCGTCCCTGGTTCTTCTCTTTAGTTTAGAGCTATCCCTCATATTTGATATAGGGTTAAGCCCTACTCAGTAGGTCACTTAAGCTACAAGCTCCTTCCAACCCTAGATTTTCTAGGAACATGCAATTTGACCTTATCCCCTTTTTAAATATTCAGCATTTTAATCCATCATTTATACCTCATACTTCCACTTTACCTTATTAAATCGATCTATGTACTTCCATATGGTCTCTTTTTTATTCTGTGTGATCCTGATGAGTATGGCCATATTAATGGGTTTCCTCTTTCGAGGGGTAAATTGAGCAGTGAACGAGTAACATAGTTATTTCCTTGAATTTATGATTCTGTCTATGAGGGCTTTAAACTAGGTCATAAAAGCTCTCTTAAGGGTTAATACAAAGAGCTTGTATTTCATTGGTAATAATCCAATATGTCGTAATATTATAAGTTTTTGGGCTTCTCAAGGGACCTCAAAATCTTGGGGTCAATAATGCGTATGGAGAGTAGGTTTCTCTTTCACTTAGAGACTAGTGTATATGCATCGTGCTTTTCTCCTCTACGCGAGTGATGTGTTGGCGGGCTATAAGGAAGGAGAACCTCTGGTGGAGTATGGCTACCACTTTTCACTCTATAGTAGTGTGGAGAAGTCTAATTTCCTTTATTTCAGTTACTACCTGTCGATCTCAGGATTGTTCAGTGCGTTAAAGTTGTGTCTTTTGGAGTGGATTACGGTATGACTTATTAGTTGTAGCGCAAAGTTGTCTCGTGCATGCTACTGGTTTTTAGAGATTGCATTGTGGGTTCTCTTCAATACTGAATATCATGTCATCCACGGATTGAGAGCTTTACTATTGTACTTAGGTATATACATTGTTCAACATATCGAAAACTCCTTGCATGCCTTGGTTAGGTTGCAGTCTCTTAATATTTTAGAGCATCTCTAGTCCAGATATTAATAGTTCTGGCAGAGGTTGCTTCAAAGGTTGGAAAATTGAAGGGCTTGGAAATTTCCTCTGTTAGATCTCGAAGGAACAAAACCTTATTGCGCAAGACCATACTGAGAGGTCACTGGAACTAGATCATCTTCTACTAGAGGAGGAGGTGGAACCATGTTAGCTTCAACGGTTGGAGTTACGCCGTGACATTGATCAGCGGATCTAGTTATCTTCGACGTCACCATGGCTTTACGAGTTCGACATCTGATGCGTTTGAGAAAGAGATCGCTGATCTAAATCTTCAGCGAAGAGACTGTGGTTTTTCATGGAAAAATGGCAAAAATCAATAGTTAATACCCAAAGATGGCGTCATTGTTCCGCTTAGAAACTAGAGGTAGGTGATAAAGTGATGGAATAAAACTCATATGTGATGGGTCAATCTTCTGATGTGGTGGATCAGACTTCCGGTGCACTGGAGAGGGAAGTCGACATGTAGTGTTAACACTCCAACGCTCAAGTAAATGATTGAGAGATGAATTGTTTGAGTGAGAATGGATTGAATACTTTAGATAGCGCGAGGTGATCTTTATATAGTATGGATGATTAAAACCGTCTGTGTGATTCAATATCTTGTGCAAATTGTCGTTCGATTAGATTCAACTATGAGACATATGATGGAGAACGTGATTTGCGAAAATTCATATGTTCTATGTGTTTTCTCTTCATCACTTCTTATTAGATCTTCTTTATGGGTCCTGCGGCATAGAAAAATAAACTTAATGTTATGACCACTAAAAAAACATTGTACATTTTCTTGTGATTAGACCGCTAATCACAAAGGTAGTGGTGGCATGTTCCTTGCAATTAGGCCACACACAAAATTTGTTATGATGTGGAATATTAAATCTATGTCAACATATTATCATGCTTAATGTTCGGGTTTAGAGGAAATTGAGTCAAATATAAAAGGTATGGGTCATGGGTCATGGGTCATGGGTCATGGGTCATGGGTCATGGGTGACTTAAGACATTCAGGTCTCATCCAAGGTAGGACAAAGAATCTATTGGTCAAGAAGACAATCTCATCCGAAACTTAGTAATTAACGTTAATGCAAAGATCAAAAGGTGAAGTTAATGTAAGTATATACTTAAATGAATCAAGTGACATGTTCTTATATCTTTATTTTTTGATAATGTCATTTTCGTATTTTAATTTAATTATTATTTTATTATAACGTCATTTGCGTCTTTCTTTGGTATTCAAGAGTTGTGATTATAATAATATAGAGTAATATTTGTAATAAAAAGTAAAAATATAAAGTATATTGATTATTTCATGTACGACGTAAAGGAATATATGTTGTTTATGAAATGATCAATATATTCTAAAATTTTATTTTTGATTTATGCTTATTTGACTATAAGGGAAGGAAACTACGACATCGTCGGCAAAACTATGAACAATAACATCGTCATTGTCAAAGTTGTTTCAAAGTTGTGAATAAAGATGTTTTTGTCGCCGAGGCCGTGGACAACTTCGTCGCCAACGCCATTGTAGAAGTAATGTGTGAACAACGCCTTCGCTTTATGTTCAGAGATAGAAAATGAAGAACTTAATGTTCGTGGTTTGGCTTGTGATATAAAATAAGAAAAAATTTGATTTATTTTGTTGAGAGTGGAAGAAGAGAAGATAGAATAATTGATAACGTAGATGGAAGTATGGGTGGCAATTGAATCCATTAAATAAAAATTCATCCGATCCATCTAATAAAAAATTCATCCAATTTATCTATTACTCATAAAATTAGTTAATGGATTAGACTCAATCCATCCAATTAGATTCATGGATTGATCCAATCCATCCACTAAAATTTTCAAATCCATTGGATAATTTTTATAATAAAAACTATTTTATTATTTCAAAAAATATATATCATGAAAAAATAATTAAAAAACACACAATTTTTCTTTCTCTTATATTTTCTAATAAAAAATATTATAATTTAAAATAATCTTTCTCTTTTATTTTCTGAAAATAAAATTTATTCTAAAAATCATAATTTCAAATATGTAATTTAATGCTTCAGTTTTACTGTTTTTAAATTTTGCTTTAGATGATTTTTTTAATAGTATAATTCAAAATTTAGCAATGATAGTTAATTAATATTTTATATCGAAAAATTAATTTTAATAGCCCAGATCAAATTAATAATTTTACCGTGTAAATAGGTGTTGGAACAATCTTTTCCCGTTAACACGTTTTATCGTTAGTTTATACATATTCATTGCTCACTAGAATTACTGCACATTAACTATTAATTAAGTTGTTGTTATTTATTACTACTTTAGATTATTGTTATTTTGTTACTACTATATTACTTTACATTAATTATTAATTACAGTATTTATTAGAAAGTGAATTATTATATTTTATATTTTTTAGTTAGAGAGAGAAATTTAATTGATAGAAAGAAAAATTAATAAAAACAATTATTTAATAGACCATAGTTATGAATTTTGAGAGAGATAGAGAAAAATTACTGGAAAAAAATTATTTTAAAAAATAGTTTTTATAAATTTAAAATATACAATATTTTTTTATGGATGGATGGATATCCATCCATTAAAAAGAAGTTAATGGATGGATTGGATGGATTTTATTCTTAATGGATGGATTGGATTGGATTTTTTTAAATAAGTTTTAGTGGATTGTTAATGGATTAATGGATTGTTTTGATCCATCCACTAACAATTCAATCCATATCCATCCAATTCATCCATTTTGCCACCCCTAGATGGAAGAAGAAAAGCTTTTAATTTATGTTTTTTCTTTTTTTTTTAACGTATTTCAAAACGATTTTGTTTTAGTTGAAGAAAAATAATAATTTATGTGTGAGGTATTTTGAAGAATTTATCATGTTACCCTTAGATTTGACCTGACACTCCTTAAGTTTAGTTAAGACCAATCTTACCTTAGACAAAATTTTAGTTAAAAAGTCTTAACGAAATATCAAGTAGAACAAATGAAATTTTTGGTACAAATCAAAAAATTTGGTAGTGTAAGTAAAAAGTCGGGTACGCATTTATAGCGGTTTTTTTAAATTGATGTGTGGAAAAATTTATCGGCTTTTTAAGAAACACTATGTTGTACTGGACTTTTTAGCAAAACATTGAAAATTCCGTTAGGGTAAAATCACCATCTACATCCTTAAAATGATGGGGCACCTCTGTCTTGGCCACCATCTTCCTTTTACCCTAATCCTCTACATCCTCATCATCAAGATCTCAGGTCCATTTATCAGCTTCTACAGATCCTCTATGTCGGATACTACGGGGTGTGTGAAACTGCTCGACTGCCATCTGCCTTCTATAAGAATGGCTCGAAGCTACTCTTATCGTCCGAATATGTGAGTCCTCGACGTCATCTCCCATCGTACGAGCCCTCGCAGCAGTAGTTGCGACTCTGTCATGCTACCTAGAAGCAATTATGTCGTATGATCCTCTAGTCCATACTACAAATACAAAAAAGCAATGCAATTTGAACTATCGAATTTTTTTAAAAAACCAAAAAATTTCATGTATTTCCCCGAATTTTTGAAATTTCTGGTTAACCTAAGAAACATTTTCCACTACCAATTTTTTCAAAATCACTAGTATAGTGAAATATCTGGTATGTTTGAGAGGTTTTCAAAAAAGCTCGAATTGTTACAATAGTATAGTGAAAGGGATTTTTATATTTGGCAATGTTAATATGGTAATAGCATAACGTGTGGGGGTGTCATGTAAAATTTGGGAGGTGGCAGAATACATTCTATGTGCTTTGACAACTTTAGTTTGATTCTAAGCTCAAGAGATTTGTTCTGGCACCCTTAAAAATAAATCTGACACCCCTAATTTTTCAGAATATCAAAAATGTCCTTTTTAAAAAAATGTTTTGTTAAAAAATTTGGTAGTGCAATAAAAAAAGCAGTGTGCACACAAAAAATTTGTAGTCCAATATAAAAATTCAATTTGCATTTTTACCATTTTTTCAAAAAAAAATCAATTCGTGTCAAAATTTAGCTTTCTTTTTCAAAAGCACCAGAGATTATCATATTTTTTTCCATAACCCTAAGAAATATGGTAATGTTAATTTACCAGTTTTTCCAAAAAAAAAAATTCTAAGACTATCGAGTTTTTTAAAACCTCAAAGAATTACCGGATTTTTCCTATAACAGTCAAAAATATGGTAGTGTTAAATCTCAAAGGTTTGGATTTCGCTAACACTTTTGGAGGGTTGTGATTGCACCGATAATTTTGTGTGGTCTATATTAATTCCAAACTTGTATAAATATGCTTGATATGTTAAAAAAAACATATCATAATGTCTCGATATTGGTATCTTGCATTTGTGTATTTCAACAGTGTGAAACCTTCAGCTGATTTTAGGCTCACAAGGGACACTCTTATTGTTGTTATGAAATCCAAACTCGATAATCTTGTGCACCATAACGGAAACATAAATGTGGTTAATATTGAGTATCATTTGCCATCAATCGATAATGGAGGAAATATTATGTTCAGTAAGTTTGAGATGAATACAGATGAAGATTTAAAAGTCATGTGGAGCACATATCACTGCTACGAAATAAAGGATCCAATCTAGGTGGATGTGACAATTTCCAGATATGTCGACAGTATGATCAAGATGTTGAAACTTCCTCAATTGTCTAGCAGTGTTTAAGTTATGTTAAGAAATTCTCATGTTAACTTATATTCATCTCGCAGTAATGTAGTTAATTTTTATCTAATGCAATGTTAAACTAAAGTGTCAACAATATGCAAATAACTCAGTATAAACCCAAAATAATGTCAACGGCAGTAAATAATGAACAAATCATACATCTCACCATCTGGGTTTACCAAACCCATGAGGTTATCTGAAAGAAGTGTGATACTCTACAGTCGCTGGTGGTCAGTCATACCAGGTGGAGGCAGTGCCACATCATCTGAAGGTCCTCCATCATGGAAAGGTCAGACATCATCAGCGGGCTCAACAAGTGAGATGACATGAGGGTGTGATACTATAACATACCGCTTTAAGTAACCATCCTCACACTACCTAGGGAACTGCACCTTCATTGCACTATCTCTAATAGCAATAGCGTTGCTGACAATGTTAGACATAAAGCATATATCAATCCCTTCAGATGACACAACATGAACTAGTCGAGAAATTCCCTAAACATACCCAAACTAACGCATACACCTTTGAGGCAAATATCTAGCCACTAAACTCTCCCATCGCAGATAGCCCGAAAATAGGGTAGTGTCATCAAAAGCCCGGCGTGTAACACCCCAAATTTAGAATTTTGATGCTTATGTGTTTATTTATGAATATTAGTGATTTATTGTGTTTATTCATGAAATATTTGTGATTTGTTGTAATGATTGGATTATTGGTGAGAATATAAGTTCTTAAGTTAGAATTATTTAGAATAATTAAATAATAGTTTGTGTGGTTTATTAATAAATAATAAGGAAAAAATATATAATTAGAAGTGTAGAGATTTAAGGGCAATGAGGTAATTACAGGAGAATAAGTGAGGGCGTATGAGGGAAAACATATAAAGGGTCTAGTGTTACTAGATAAAAAGGAAAAATAGAGAGAAGTGAGATCATTATGTTGGTACGTGAAAAGTTGAGAGAAATTAGAAGAGAAGCTAGGGCAAGGAGAAAGAAAGAGAGCATTCATCCCTAGACTTTGAAGAAAGTAATTTCTAGAAGAATTCTAAGGTAAGGGTGGGTAATGGTTTTCAATTGTGATTGGCATGAGGGAAGAGTAGAGTAGGGTTTTAGTTTTCTTTTGATTGGCGGTGAATCTTATGAAATATTTGATGATGAATGTTGAGAAATAATTGATGATGATTTTGTGATGAAATTCGTGTTCCTTTCATGTATGCATAAATTCTATTTTGATGTGGTTGATGATATTATGCCATTGATTGATGTTTGAAGGTTGTGACCTTAAGTGTGTTAATGGTGATTTAGAGATGATGAATTATTGATGTGATGTGTTTATTTCCCTTGATTCATGTGACATATGATATGATATGTTTTGGGATTGTGTGGAGGTTAAAACTTGGGGTTTGGGGTCTGTTGAAAGGCTGGAAAATAGGAGAGATCACACAAAATCGCGTGGAAAAAGTGGTTTTTCGGGCTCTATTACGGCCCGCATTAGCTATTACGGGTGGTCGTAACAACCCTCTGGATTCTGGTACCAGAAACGTGTAAAAAATGAAATTCTGGACTGGGGGCATTACAGGTCGTAACAGCCATACGGGTGGTCGTAACAGCTCTCGGGATTTTGTACTCCGGAATTATTTTTGCCATAACTTTGTAACCGTAAGTCCAAACTGAGTGTCGTTCGAAGCGTTGGGAAGCTAACGCGAATTACTATCAAATGAAATTATTTCCAGAGGCTGATCATGATAATTAGTTGATGCCTTTGATATTTGAAAGAAATGTTGAACTTGAAACTTATTTATCTTCTGATGATTTTTGTTATATCTTTTTAACCGTGTATCCAATTGACGAGCCGTTTGAAGCGTTAGAAAGCTAACGCTCAGAGCTATAACATAGTAGTAATAGGTGAAATGTTTAAATATTATTTATATGCCTAATGTATTGATGAAGTTTTATGTGATGTTGATGATGTTGTTGTGATAATGTTGTTAATGATGTGCATGTCTGAATATATGCATGATGTGTTTATTGTGATATTATGTTGATGATGGCATACACGGTCAGAAGAGGGGCCAATGTGTATGTGTTGTTGTTGCATGTTGAGAGCCCATGAATTCATGTTGTTAGAACTTTGGTTCTTTTTTATGATTCTTTTAATGCATTTAAAAAAATTTAAGCGGAAGTAGAAAATCAATTAAGTAGAAGTATTAAAGTCCTCATGAGTGATAGGGGAAGTGAATATTTTTATACTAAATTTGATGCATATTATGAAGATTATGGTATTATATATGAACGTGGAAACTCAAAGTATGCTGAATTATCCTGAGTATTAAATAGAGAGTGCTTGAAATATTATTATAAAAGTCCTCATATGCACGATTCTAACCTTGATTCGTTGAACTAAGAAACAATTCCTAACAAGTTTGGCCCATTCTATATTTGTTGTGTTCTCTTGACAACTCCTTCGAAATAAGATCTCAAAAAGAGCTTGTCCAAGCACGAACTTATAATTGACCCGGAAGGTATTTCTTATGCTTTGTGTTGTGAGTTGGTAGAGTCTGTTTCCCACTTATGTGTGACCTATGAAATGGTGGTGGCTTTGTGGCTTAAGATTTCCAGGTGGTTGGGGGCGTTTGTGATTCCTAGGGATCGTGTGTCTCTTTTTTAGGGGTTTATCTTGTTGGGACGGAGGCCTGGGATTAGATGTAGTCTCTTCATAATTTAGCATTTGGTAGTGTAGTCTATTTGGAAATCCCGAAGCAGTGTAGTATTTACAGGTTTATTTATTAATGTGAATCATAGGAAGAAAATATCATTTCCGTTGTTAGGAAAATGTACTATTGTAAGATTGCGGCCTACTCATGTTCTTTTTCTAGATGGTTTGAAATTTCTATTTTTATTTTAAGTGGATAGTAGTTTAAGAGAATTTGACATAGTTTTTGGAGCAGTGTGCTCTTAATATTTTCCTTTAAAAAATTATTAATGTTGATGGTTGTTTCTTGTAGATAGGATCTTGCTTATCTTTCTAGAGGTATGGTGGATCTAGTGTGTTCCTCTCCCCTTTGGTAGTCGTTTGGTTGGTGGCTTTATCTTTAGTTCAGTTTTGGTTCTTTGTTTGTTTTTATGTTTACTTCTTTACTACTTGTTTGTATTTTTGCTGAATGTCTTGTGCCTGAAACTAGTTTCGCTTATTGTACCTTTTAGGGCCTTGACCATTCCCTCTTATTATATGAATATTTTCTTATTGATATTATGAAAAAAGAAAATCCAAAAAATTGTTAAATATGTAATTCATTGTTTTAGAAATATTAGATTTGATTTAGAAAGATCAGATTTGATATTTTTGGGCTTTTATAGTTTGGGTTTTAGCTTGAGATGCAAGTTAACCTAAATCTATAAATAGAGAGGAACCCTTATCATTGTAATAATCAAGTTTGATAATTCACAGTTTGCAGTTGCAAGTGAATATTGAAAGTTTCCACAGTTTGTGGGCAGAAAGAATTTTGCAGTTTTTCATCTTCTTCTCCAACGCTACTATTTCTCTTTTCTCTTTCTTTCTTTCTTTCTCAATTTTTCTTTTCGCTGCCATTGTGAGTGATTGTTAACAATCTTGAGATCAAGATTGAATAGGAATTCTCAAAAGGTTTTGGGTTAATTCCAGCATCTGGTATCAGAGCTCTAGTTGCGATTCAAGGAAGGAAAATCGTGATGGCGATGAATCATCCGAACGGGCACTTTTCGGCGAGCCTTCCGATTCTCAAGAAAGATAATTATGAGAATTGGTGCAAGCAGATTAAGGTGGTTTTCTGTTATCAAGATCTTTGGGATCTTGTGAAGGAAGGAGTAGCACCGCTTGCAGAGAACGCGACAGATCAAGAAAAGGCTGCACACAAAGAATTGAAGAAGAAAGATTATAAAGCTTTCTTTATAATCCATCAGTGTGTCGATCCTGATAACTTTGAAAAGGTTAGTGATGTAGAGTCAGCAAAGGAAGCGTGGGAGATTCTTGAAAAGTCGTTTGGAGGCATAGAGAATGTGAAAGAGGTGAGATTACAAACTCACAAGAGAACCTATGAGTTGCTTCAGATGGAAGACAATGAAAGTATAACAGATTTCTTCACCAGAGTTATAAAGCTGGTGAATCAAATCAAGGTATGTGGAGAGGTTTTGACATCAAGATCAGTTGTTGCAAAGATCTTGAGGTCATTGGCTCCAAAGTTCGACCACGTGGTAGTAGCCATAGAAGAGTCGAAAGACTTGTCAGTATTGACGAAGGAAGAGCTTAAAGGGACGCTTGAGTCTCATGAACAAAGGATGGCTGAAAGAGCTGCAGGAAAGTCGAAGAGTGATATGGATTTGCAGGCACAGTTAGAAAAGGAAAGGAAAATCAAAGGAAGCTGGAATGGCAACAAAGGTAGAGGATGCTACAAAAATCCGACTGATCAAAATCAGCATGAAGGAAACTGGTCGAATCAAAGAAAACCCTGGAACCAAGGCAACCAAAGAGGTGGTGTTGTAGATAGAGGAAGAGGTGGTGGTCGAAAGCCGGACAAAAGTCACATTCAATGTTTCAATTTTTAGAAGTATGGTCACTATTTTAGTGATTGTCCAGAAAAGAAGAAGAATCAAGAAAATGATGCAAAGCTGGAGAAACATGAAGAAGAAGAGATGTTGCTGATGGTCACAACAAGAGACAAAGAGAGATTCTAGGACCAGTGGTACTTGGACTCAGGATGCTCATCACACATAATTGGAAGGAAAGATTGGTTTGTCAATATGAAGCCCTCGTCGAAGAACACAGTGAAGTTTGCAAATGACAACACTCTAACAGCTGAAGGTGTTGGTGATGTTCTGATTATGAGGAAAGATGGCAAGAGGTCAATAATTTCAAATGTGTTGTATATACCAGACATAATGAGTAATTTGCTCAATATAGGGTAGTTGGTCGAAAATAACTACAAGGTGTTGATCGAAGACAAGATGATGAGAGTTCTCGACGCAGGTGGTAGGTTAATCTTGAAGGCTCCAATGTCTCAAAATAGGACCTTCAAGATTGAACTCAATGTGATGGAGCACAAGTACCTAGCAGCTGCAGCCAACAGAGATGAGTGGTTATGGCATTTTGGACTAGGCCATCTCAACTTCAATGACATCAAAGAGCTAAAGAGAAGAAATATGGCTTCAGGATTACCTGAAATCGACATTCTAAGTGAAGTCTGTGAAGAGTGTGTTCAATCGAAACAACACAAGAATAGATTCAGCAAGGATGCAGGAAGGAAGTCGAAGGCAATTCTGGAAGTCATATACTCTGATGTATGTGGTCCAATCCAAGTGGATTCGATTGCAAGCAACAAATACTCTGTCACGTTCATAGACGATTACAGTCGAAAGTTGTGGACAGTCCTCATCAAGAAGAAAAGTGATGTGATCGAGGTATTTGCCAGATTCAAATCTATGGTTGAAAGACAAAGTGGTCGAAAGCTGAAAATTCTGAGGACTGATGGTGGTGGAGAGTATGTGTCGAAAGAGTTCGATGCATTATGTGAGAAAGAATGGATTGTGCATGAGGTGGTGCCACCCTATACTCCACAACAAAATGGAATTGCAGAAAAGAAGAACATAACCATCATGAGCATGGTGATAAGTATGTTGAATGGAAAGCATCTACCCAAAGAATTATGGGGAGAAGCGGTTTCGAAAACAACATATATTTTGAACAGATGTCCAATGAAGAAGCTTGAAGGAATCACACCAGAAGAATGTTGGTCCGGTGTCAAGCCTAGCCTCAGTCACTTGAAGTTGTTTGGATCTATATCACATAGACATGTGCCAGATCAATTGAGAAGGAAGCTTGATGACAAGTCAAATCAGATGATCTTGATAGGATATCATTCGAATGGAGGTTACAAGTTGTTCGGCCCAGTGAATAAGCAGGTAGTGATCAGTAGGGACGTGATCATAGATGAGCTTAAAGAATGAGATTGGACTGAGAATGTCAAGAAGGATTCAGAGAGAATCTCTTGTGAAGAACCAGCCACTGAAGTCGAAAGAGAAGTTTGACAGAAACAAGTCATAGATGAAGCAGGTCCAATCAGACCTCGACGAACAAGACACATGCCTGCAAGGTTGCAAGAATGTGTAATTACATCAGATGATGTGGTTGATGAAGAGGGTGAGTTGGTAAATTTTACTTTCTACGCAGATGTTGAACCAGTCAATGCAGCCGAGGCATTGAAAGATTCGAAGTGAGTGAAAGCAATGAATGAGGAGTTAGAATCCATCGAAGTCAACAACACCTGGTCACTTGTTGAATTGCCTCAAGGCAAGAAGGCAATTGATGTGAAGTGGGTTTACAAGGTGAAGGTAAATCCTAGAGGAGAAGTAACTCGACACAAGGTGAGACTTGTGGCGAAAGGATTTCTTCAGAAGGAAGAAATCGACTTCGACGAAGTGTTTGCCCCTGTTGCTAGGATCGAAACAATCAGGTTGGTTGTTGTTCTAGCAAATATGAATAATTGGCACACATATCAAATGGATGTGAAGTATGTATTCCTTAATGGCCCCTTAGACGAAGAAGTTTATGTCGCACAACCAGCTGGGTTTGTGAAACGAGGCGAAGAAGGAAAGGTGTACAGGTTGCATAAAGCCATGTATGGACTTAAGCAAGCTCCAAGAGCTTGGAATAAGAAAATCGACATCTTCTTAAGGGAGAAGGAATTTGTGTAGTGTACGACTGAGCATGAAGTATATGTAAGAAGAAACAATAGTGAATTGTTTATACTATGCCTCTATGTCGATGACTTGTTGATAACATGAAGTTGCAAGAAGGAGGTCGAAGATTTCAAACATGACCTAAGTGAGGAGTTTGAATTGTCATACTTGGGAAATCTCTCATATTTCCTTGGCATCGAATTCTATAAGACTGGTAGAGGTTTGATGATGCACCAAAGAAGATATGCAGGCGAAATACTCAAGAGATTTGAGATGCAAGATTGCAACCCAACTTCGACTCTAGATGAGACCAGATTGCAACTGTTGAAAGATTCAGATGAAGATGATGTCGATCCTACCCAATACAGAAGATTTATTGGGTCACTTTGATACCTTTGTCACACAAGGCCTGACTTAGCATACAGTGTGGGTATGGTAAGTAGATTCATGCAGAAGCCAAAGGTATCACACCTAGCAGCAACGAAGAGGATACTAAGGTATCTGAAAGTGACTCTCGACTACGGCATTTTGTTTCCTGCAGCTGATGAAGGAAGAGAATGCAAGTTAGTGGGATACACTGACTCTAGTTGGTGTAGTGATTCTGAGGATAGAAAAACCACAGCTGGCTATGTGTTTATGTTAGGTGGTGCACCAGTTGCTTGGAGTTCGAGAAAGGAGCTAGTAGTGGCATTGTCGTCATGCGAAGCAGAGTACATAGTTGCTTCCCTTTGTGCATGTCAAGCAACCTGGATGGTGAACCTGGTCGAAGAGATCACAGGGAAGAGTCATGGAGCAATTACCATGAAGATCGACAGCATGTCAGCTATCAACTTGGTAACGAATCCAATGGCACATGGTCGAAGTCAACTCATTGAAATGAGGTTCCATTATCTTCGTGAACAGGTAGCAGAAGGGAAGATGAACTCGGAACACTGCAGAACTGAGAATCAGATTGCATATATCATGACGAATGGAGTGTAGGTCGAAGTTTTTAGAAGACTAAGAGCCATGATGAATATAGACAATTTAGACATAATGAATTATGTGGTGTGTTAAATATGTAATTCATTGTTTTAGAAAGATTAGATTTGATTTAGAAATATCAGATTTGATTTAGAAAGATTAGATTAGATATTTTTGGGCTTTTATAGTTTGGGCTTTAGCTTGAGATGTAAGATAACCTAAATCTATAAATAGGGATGACCCCTTATCATTGTAATAATCAAGTTTGATAATTCACAGTTTGCAGTTGCAAGTGTATATTGAAAGTTTCCACAGTTTGTGTGCAGAAAGAATTCTGCAGTTTTTTATCTTCTTCTCCACGCTACTATTTCTCTTTTCTCTTTCTTTCTTTCTTTCTCAATTTTTCTTTTCGTTGCCATTGCGTGTGATTTTTACAATTTTGTGATCAAGATTGAATAGGAATTTTCAAAAGATTTTGGGTTAATTCCAACAAAAATTACTTAGATTTTCTTATTGATATGCACATATTTTTGTATGAATTGAAAATGCTCTGAACGCTATTATAAAGATTAATTTGTAATTATGTTTAACGTGAAATTCTTTTTTTTTTGTGATTGATGAGGGATAAAGCCCAAAGAATTATACACTAACTATCCTCCTAAAGGAGGTACCCCTCATGTCATCTACATATGCCTTATACATCTCCCTAGGACAATCCTCTAAAACATCTATACCATTATTATGAATCGCCCATAACTTTGCCAACCTGTCGGCACATATGTTAGCCTCTCGAAAAACATGCTTTATTTGAAACTCCACCAACTTGTTCAACTCCTTATGAGTTTATCTCAAAAATCTCATACATGTATCCATGTGATAGTTCTCCTTGGATATAGTCTCACACACTTCTTTTGAATCGAAGTTATCCTCACTCTCATTATCCTTCTTCTGTACAATAATTCCAGTCCTTCTAGCACTCCCCCATAATTTTGCACTCATAACATTACATCGTCCTAGCACTTTTATGAACCCACGTATCCACCTACCATAATTGTCCCTGATTATTCCACCACATCTTGCATTGTGAGTTTGAAGGACTGCTTCATCACTATTTAGAGCCACCCAATTATCTTCAGGTGGTTGCCACCTAATGTACTCTATCACTTTGGTTTTCACTGATGTTTTTTACAACAATTGAGTACTAATTTTGTACCGTTGAACACGCTCTTTAATGTCTCTGAACAAGTCCTAAGTCATAATGAAATCATCAGTCAAAATTCTTTGATGTTATACGTCATGTTATATTTTAGACACTCATGCACATTCAAGGTAAACTAAACTTCCCCCAATGTGTGTTGTGAACTAAAGTTAGCCAAAAATTCCTAACGATTTTACAGACCCTTAGAGCATGAGTCATTGTTTCCTCCATTCCTTCACATTCAGCACATTCCGAATCATAATTGTTTCTAACTGCCAGGGCTTCCTTGGTTTTTAATCCATTGTGGTGCATCAACCAAATGAGAAATCTAACTCTTTCACATACTTGGACTTTCTAGATTTTCTTCCAATCAATGCTTGATATTGTATTACCATTTTCAGAGATCTCATCATAAATTGCTGAAATGGAGAAAGCCCCATTATTTGTGCCTCCTCGTATACACACATAGTTCCCGATATCACTACTAGGAGGATGAACAACTGCAACCATATTCAACATTTCTTGGTCAAACCATTCAAACTGCTCCAATCTAATTCACCATTATCATCTATGAGCTCAACCATTATTTTAATTTGATTCAAAGTTGTATTATTATGCATGTGATCCATGTTGAAATATTAAATTAGATTTGATTTGATATGATTAGATTTGATTAGATTTAATATTTAGATATAATCTAAGTTGTGTTAGTCCAAGCCCAATTAGGGTTGTATATAAATAGACCTAACTTGTATCACTATTTACACAATTCAATAATACAAATCATTATTCTCTCTCTTTCTCTCCTCACTAAAAGTGTCTCACGCACTAACAAATTGGTATCCAGAGTTTCCAGTTATTGTTCTTGATCGAGTTTTCAAGAATTTCACGTCAGAGATCGTGTTTTCAGGGCAAGTGAATCAACCGCTGCGAAGATGACTGGTGATAAGAGCATTCCGAGTTTCCTTCCAATGCTTGACGGCAAGAATTGGATCCGATGGAAAAAAACAGATGCAATCCTTATTTGGCTTCCATGAGACCCTAGAAGTGGTTACCGGCGGTGTTCCTATGTTGGCTGAAAATGCAACCGAAGAATAGAAAAAAGCCCACAACGAAGTCAAGAAGAAAGATTGCAAGGCTGCTTATTGCATTCAGACGGCGGTCGATGCTGCTAACTTCGACAGAATCTCTCATGCTGAAAGGGCGAAGGAGGCATGGGATATTCTGGTGTAGTATTATGAAGGAGGTGAGAAAGTCAAGGTTGTCAAGTTGCAAACCTTGCGTCGACAATATGAGTTGTTGTCAATGGGAGAAGACGAAAAAGTCGCAGAATATGTGTCGAAGGTTCAGAAACTCGTCCATCTCATTAAGGGTTATGGTGAAACCATAACTGATAAGATGATAGTTGAGAAGGTAATGAGAACTTTGACCTCTCACTTTGATCACGTTATCGTAGCTATTCAAGAATCCAACAATCTTGAAACCCTAAAAGTGGAAGATTTGGTTGGTTCGTTGGAGGCGCATGAGATGAGGATTGTCGAAAGAAAGGGAGTTCAGGATTCGATACAAGCACTGCAGGCTCAGTCATGGAAAAAGAATGGTGGTTCTAACAAATTCAAAGGCAAAGTCGACAAGACTCAAGGAAAGAAGTCTTGGTCGAACCCTCATAAAAATCAGGTCGGAGATAGAGCTTCTGAATCCTCGAAAAGAGGAGGAGGAAACTATCGAAAGGACAAAGAAGATAAGAAAGGTATACGGTGTTATAACTGTGAAAAGAGGGGTCATTTGGCCAAACATTGTTGGTATAGGAAAGACAATGGATCGAAAAAAGGCAAGGACGAAGGAGCGAACCTTGCACGCCAAGATTCAGATGATTCTGAAGGTTGGTGGTTATGGCTGCAGTAGCAGATAACCATGTCGAATCCAAGATCTGGTTTCTCGACTCAGGCTGCTCAAATCACATGACTGGTCAAAAGGAGTGGTTGGCAGATTTTGATGAGTCGAAGAAGAGTAAGATAAAACTTGCTGATAACAGTTCGTTGCAAGCAGAAGGTACTGGAAACATAGTTTTTCAACTGAGTAATGGAGCGAAAGCTATGATCAGAGATGTGTTCTATGTACCTGGAATGAAGTGTAACCTGATAAGTGTTGGACAACTGGTCGAAAAAGGCTTCTCAGTTGTCATGGAAGATGGAGTATTGAAATTGTTCGACACCCAGAACAATTTGGTCTTGAAATCTCCATTGTCGAAGAACAGGACGTTTAAGACCATGATCAGTTCGACTGAAGTACAATGTCTAAAAACTGTTGTCGACCACAAGGATAGTTGGTTATGGCATTTGAGGTTTGGATAGTTGGTTACTCAAGATATGGTATCTGGTATTCCAAGTCTTGAGATGCCTGACAAACTCTGTGAAGGTTGTTTAGTCGGAAAGCAATCCAGAAATTCTTTCGTTTCGACTATGCCAATGAGATCATCCTGCATACTCGAAGTTGTACATTCAGATGTATGTGGTCCATTCGAAGAACATGCCATTGGTGGAAACAGATATTTTGTTTCGTTTGTCGATGAGTTTAGTCGAAAGTTATGGATCTATGTGATCAAAAGAAAGGACGAAGTATTTGAAATCTCTAAGAAATTCAAGATGCTTGTCGAAAACCAGAGTGAGAAGAGGATCAAAATTCTGCGAACAGATGGAGGTGGTGAATACACTTCGAAGATGTTTGAAAAATTATGTGCAGAACATGGTGTTGATCATGAAGTAACTGCTCCTTATACTCCTCAACATAATGGAATTGCTGAAAGAAGAAACAGAACCATATTGGATATGGCGAGATGTATGCTCAAGCAGAATAATTTGCCAAAATCCTTATGGGGTGAAGCTGTTTCGACAGCTGTTTATATTCTGAACAGGTGCCCTATCAAGAAGCTAAAGAACAAGGTTCCTGAAGAAGTATGGAGTGGCAAACGACCATCAGTGAATCATCTGAAGGTGTTTGGCTCTATGTGTTACATGCATGTTCTTGATGCAAGAAGAATGAAGCTTGATGACAAGAGTGAACCTATGATTCTGGTAGGATATCATAAGACTGGTGCATACAGGCTATTCAATCCAATTAATGAGAAGATTGTGTTAAGTCGAGATATTATGATTGATGAAAATTCTGCCTGGGATTGGAATTCTGGAAATTCAATTAACAAACCATTGATGAGCTCTGATTTCGACGAAGAAACTGATGAAGTCGAAATTGAAGAAATTGCTGAGAATCAAGTCGAAGTCGAAGTAGACGCAAGTGCTGACATTCCCGATATAGAGGTTGTGGCTGAAACAAGCCAAAGACCTCGGCGAAATAGAGTTCCTCCAACAAGACTTCATGATTATGAAGTGACTGGTGATGATGAAGTCACACCAGATGGAGAATTAGTTCATTTTGCTTTACTTGCAGGTGTTGAACCAATCAACCATAATGAAGCTTTAAAAATTCAACCGTGGAAGTTAGCTATGGTCGAAGAGTTACAGGCAATCGAAAGAAACAACACATGGGAGTTAGTCGAATTGCCAGCACATACAAAAGCTATTGAAGTAAAGTGGGTGTTCAAGTTAAAACACAATGCTGACGGGTCGATAGCAAGACATAAAGCAAGATTAGTAGCTCGAGGATTTCTTCAAAGAGAAGGACTTGACAACTCTGAAGTATTTGCTCCAGTAGCAAGACTGGAAACTGCTCGACTAGTGGTAGCATTGGCATGTAACCAAGGTTGGTTGACATTTCACTTAGATGTGAAGTCAGCTTTTCTGAATGGTCCGTTAGACGAAGAGGTCTATGTCACACAACCTCCTGGGTTTGTGATTCAGAAGGAAGCGAGTAAAGTATATAAGTTGCACAAAGCGCTCTATGGTCTCAAGCAGGCACCTAGGGCATGGAACAAGAAGATCGACTCATACTTAGTCGAATTGGGATTTGTAAAATGCAAGTCTGAGTATGGTGTCTATGTTTAGGTTGTAGCACAAGATATAACAATCATCTGCTTATATGTCGATGACTTGTTAGTAACTGGAAATAGCCTGAAGAACTTGTCGAAGTTCAAAGAGCTGATGAAGAAGGAATTTGAGATGTCGGGTCTGGGAAATTGTCTTATTTCCTAAGCATGGAATTTCATATGTCGAAGCAAGGTATGGTGCTACATCAAAGGAAGTATGTCAAAGAGATACTCAAGAGATTCAGAATGGATGATTCGAATCCTGCATCCTCGCCTGTCGAACCAAACTTGAAGTTGGAGAAGCATGGAGAGGAAGACAAAGTTGATGTAACATTATTCAAACAAATAGTTGGATCTCTGAGATATGTGTGCAATAGTCGACCTAATATAGGTTTCGCAGTCGGATTAGTGAGCAGATTCATGAGCGAACCAAGAGTGTCACACATGAAAGCTGCAAGAAGAATTCTAAGATACTTAAAAGGAACAACAGATTTTGGAATTATATTTCGACGAGATTCTGAAGGCAAAGGAGCAATAGTTAATTGCTTTTCAGATGCATATTGGTGTGGAGATAAGGAAGATCGAAGAAGTACAACTGGCTATTTATTTCAAGTATTTGGTGCCCCAATCTCATGGTGTTTAAAGAAGCAACCTGTGGTGGCATTGTCATCGTGTGAAGCTTAATATATAGCAGGATCCTATGTTGCATGTCAAGCAATTTGGATCAGATCAATACTTGAAGAAATGGAGGTCGAAGTGAAGAAACCTCTTGTGTTACAAATCGACAACAAGTCAGCTATAAATCTGGCGAAGAATCCAGTTCTACATGGAAGGAGTAAGCATATCGAAGCCAGATTTCACTTCTTAAGGGAAAAGGTAAATCGAGGTGAACTTGAAGTTAGACATTGCTCAAGTGAAGCACAGTTGGCCGACATTTTCACCAAAGGATTGAAGATCGACAGATTCCTGAATTTGAGAAAGAAATTAGGAATAGTTCATATCGACTATGACTAGCGTAGGTTCGACAACTTGGATTATGAGGGTGTGTTGAAATATTAAATTAGATTTGATTTGATATGATTAGATTTGATTTGATTTGATTAGATTTAATATTTAGATATAATCCAAGTTGTGTTAGCCCAAGCCCAATTAGGGTTGTATATAAATAGACCTAGCTTGTATCATTATTTACACAATTCAATAATACAAATCCTTATTCTCTCTCTTTCTCTCCTCACTAAAAGTGCCTCACGCACTAACAATCCTTTATAAATATTCCCGGTATCATACAACAATCATTCCACACATTTATATTTTCCCCATTACCAATTGTCCATACTATCTTGTTACCATACAAAGGCCCAGTCTTGATAAGATTTTTCTACAAGCTAGAATCTTGCATTTTCTCCTCTCTAACACCAGCTGTAGAGTTAATTTTGTCGTATTTTCCACGTAACACATTGCACCATAACTCTTTGTATCCCTTGCTTAACTTCTAATATAATTTAGCAATACAAGCCTTACTCATATCAGTTATATTTCTCAGCCCTAACCCACCCTCCTTTTTAGTTATAGTAAGCTTATCCTAGCTGACCGTGTGAATATGCTTCTTACCATCCTTATCGCACCAAATTAATTATCTCTGGATTTTTTGAATATCTTTAAGACATCTACTTGGAACCATGATACTCATCATAGAACAAGTATGTATAACTTTTATCACTACTTTATCTAACATAGTTCTCCTGTCGTGGATAGTTGCCTTGCTTTCCACATGGTGAGTTTTGTCTTGACATTATCAATGAGGTGTTGAAAATCTCTAGATTTAGGACTCCTTCCTGTAATAGGCACACCAAGATAAAGTCTTGAGTTATTAGTTTCTTTAAGACCGGCCACTTGTAGGACCACCTTCCTAGTCAAGGAATTAATGTTCTTGGAGAAAAGAATGTTTGAGTTCTCCTAACTTATCCTTTAACCTGACATTCCACAAAATTTATCCAGCACCCCTTTGATCACCAACATTTTTTTTTAAATATATGCAAACATTAAATAAGATATCTTAGGGCCTTTTCTCCCAACCTTCATGCATTCCCACTTGCCTTCTTCAACTGCATCAATAATCAAATGGGATAAATTTTCCATACAGAGCATAAAAAGATAGGGACAGATTGGGTCTCCCTATATCTAACCTTTTCTTCTGCCAAAGTAACCATCTTTATTGCCTTTCCAAAGGACTGACATGTTGGCCATTGAAATTATTACATAATCACTTTCCTTAGCTTGTCATGGAAATCAATTTCTATGAGAACAGTATGTTAGAACAAGATTTGTTCATGACATATATTCCTTAGGTTTTGATGATGACAGAATATTTAAAGAACAATGATTTTATTTGATGTGTGTTTCTTGTATGCGGGTTCTAATATTTGTAAATATTAGATACAGAATATGATATACAAAGGCACACTTGAGAGAAGCTGAATTGCTAGCTTCTAGTGATGCAAAATCTAAAGAATAATTGCTAACTGATGTATGGCTTAGACTCTGAAGCTGAAGGTCTCAGCATCAGAAGAAGCAACATAATTGTGTCTACCCTTGGTGAATGTAAATTGGCTTCTGGTATTGTTCAGAGTTGGTGATAAAGCTAAAGTTGTCTGTATTGCATAAAGCAAGCTGCAATTATCAAATCAGTTGTCAGCTGGAGTTTGAGTTCACAAGGCTCAAGAAAGGTTGACATGTTTTACGGATATCCTCTCCAACGAATCTATAGTACATGATCTTCTTGAATACTCAACGGTTAAACATGTTACACAATAGATCAAGATCTTTTGGTGTATCTATCTTCAACATCTCTTGTACTATGGAGTAAAGCAAAGACACTAATCAAGTTATCTCACCCAACAGCTAGTTTGTTGCAATTTTTATATAAGTGGTTGAAGGTTCAAAGTGAATCTTTAACAAGGATTGACCAGAAGATAGAGTAACATGATCAGCAGTTATCAACTCTATAGTTTATGCAGATTTACTGTTGTAGGTTGTAATTGTAAAAGCCTTACGATTTCTTTCACATTGAATATCTTAGAAATCTTAAGAGCTTTAGGTCTTTGTTATGGTGATTTCCCGTACCTATGATATTAGTATCAAGTACAGCTTGTTCTCTATTCTGCTGAACCTATTTAGCAATTTAGATTAAGTCTCTCGCCAAGATGCTTGAGCTATGAAAGTATCTTGCTATGTGCTTGAGCATTGAAAGTCTTAATCAAGTGTATTGATAGAACAAAAGTCTTGTATCATTGGGATACAAGCAAGGAAGTCTCTCGCCAAGATGCTTGAGCCATGTAAGTCTCTTGTTATGTGTTTGAGCAATGAAAGACTTAACCAAGTGGATTGATTGAGAAGAAGTCTTGTGTCGTGGGGACACAAGCAAATAAGTCTTTGCCCAGTGTGGCTTGAGCAGGTTGACTCGGTTCATGAAATTGGGATCAGTAAGTCCTGAATCTGAGGGGTTCAAGCAAGGAGGCTCGTTTCATGGGACTTAGAGCAGAAGCCTTGAGTCTGGAGGACTTAAGCAGGAAGTCTCGGACCTATGGTCTGAGCAGTATAAAAGATGATTTGGTTATAGTGAAAATCTCTTATGAAGCAAGGGGAGTGGACTACTCTCAGTTGGAGAGGAACCAGTATAAATCTTTGTGTCTTCTGTTTTTATTTATTTGCTTTTGTTAACACCACTGCTAAGTATAAACACAATCTGAACACCAGTTGAGATTCTGAACTCTGATCAGACATAGATTTAAAAAAATGGAAAACACAATTCAACCCCCTCCTTCTTGTGAAATTTTCTCACCTTTAATTGGTATCAGATCATGGTATGTGATTAACACTTAACAATGGTGCAGATAATGATCCAATAAGAAAAGTATGTATGTTAAAGACTTTCCTTCAAGAAGGAATCAAGTGCCACATGAAAAATATCATAATGATTTTCCTACCATATTCAAAGGGTGATTCCACTGAATTTAAATGATGGAAAAGCAAAACATACTTTTAACTCATTGGTCTTGATAAAGGGTTGTGATGAAGGTCTAAAGAATATCCTTGAGAAAGGTGTTACTATAGAAGTTGATGGTGTATAGATGATAAATGTTTGAAAATCTCTATCACCAGTTCAAAAGAAGCTTATTGAATATCTTCAGAGGTAGTTGCATTCTGGTAGGTGCTCTATCTCACTTCTGAGTATGTCAACATCATTGGTATGTCTAATGCTCGAACTATCCATGAATCCTTGTGCTCAGATTTGTGGAAATCAGTTTTGAAGCTTGTCCAGTTACACTTCATCTAATCTCTCCAAGCAAGTTCTAAGAAGATTGTTCTGGATTCAAACCTTAGGTCACAGTTATTCAAGAAGTTATACAACTTGAATTTATAGTGCTCTGTCGGTTTGTCATACAATCTTCAAAGTAAAGAAATGGAATTAGATGTTGAAAAGCTATCTATAAGATTATTTCTTGTAAAGTCTGTTGAAGGATACTTCTTATGGAATGTCTGATGATGAGGAATTAATCTTCCTAATCAGAAGACTTCTTTAACTGGCTGAGTGAAATGTGACATCTGATGATAGAATAGTAACTTAAAAAGTTTCTGAAATACTAGTATTTGAGTTGATTTCCTAAATCTGAAAGCAATCAGAAACACTACTAGAACCTAATGTCAAAGGTATTCATTGCATATTCATTTGATGCTGACATTAGTGCAGGATTTAGATGAAAAAGTAATCTGGATCTTCCATTCATTATTGCTTCTGAAGAAGCATATGAGTCTTGAAATAAAAATCAAGTATTGAAGAAAAAGAGATTATGCCTAATCTATCTTGCTTCAATATTTGATAATAAGGAGTATGTTATTTAAGGTGATATCTTAAAAGACTCCATTGATCCTTGATTGAGGGTCATCATGGAATTTGTATTTAATGACAAGTCTATGAGAAACCTTCAATTCTTCTTCGTGTTATGCAAGCAATTACTTAATAGTGCTTTAATTTGTTTTATGCCATTCTCTGATAGCTAACATCAGCAGGTTCTTTGCTTATCAAAGACTTCAAAGTCTTAATCCAAGACAATGAAATCAATGATTTTTCTAAGAACAAGATCTTGTTCATATTATGTTTTATCCTAAATTGATACTCTGGAATGAATCATGGTACTGCTATCAGAATGTGGCATAAGGCGAAGGAAAGCCTGTCTGGACATTTATGTATGGTCTCATAGAAATATGAGTATCATCATTCAAATGTATTTGCTGCAGATATCAAAGAAAGGAGCATATGCATCTTCCATGGCAGTTATCAAAGGTTGTTTACAACATTTGATGGAAGAAGAGCCTACATCCCAGAATCAAGTATTAGAGGTACTGAGTTTGGTGGGAGAAGTGGAGTCAATGGTTTAACAGCTATTGAATCAAAATCCACTCAAAGCAGTGTTCAAACTCTATGGTCAAGTCTGAATACTGATACGAGTCTGACCGAGAAAACAACAAAAAAAGTGTTATGTTCTTTTCTAGCTTATCTTTTGATTCAATGAGATGTTTGTGTATATGTTAATACAAAGTCTGCTAGATTTCTAGAGAAGTTCTTTTATTGAAATAATCTTTAGAAATCTTTAAGAAGAAAGTATGTTATATTTATCTATACTAAATATTTCATTAAGCTAGATGACTATCATATTTATGGAAACAGATTCCTCACTTTTTGTGATGTTACTGCTGCTTGTTAGCTGTCAAAGAAAACAATTCAATATTCTTTAATCTCTCATGACTCTTATTTTAAGAGGAAATGTTTGTTTTGAATAGAATCTTGGTGACTGGTGACTGACAGAGATATCTCTCTCTTAGTCTAGATCTACTAGACTCTGATGGATGATAGCTTCTGAAAATTTTCAGACTCCGAGATTCAGAAGAAGATTCTTTACTTCTGATAAAGCTGTTTAAGTAAAAGGTTTTTCAAAAACTCTTATATTACTTGAATATCATAAGTTTGAAAATCATCTAGTGGATTCAAGAGATTTACTGGATAAGAACCTTTGGGTAATGATGCTTTCTTTTTATATATTTTTTATCTCTATCCCCTATCTTGTGAAACATCATTTTGTGCCCTTTTTCTGACAAGATTCTTATTCCTTTAGAATCTTGTTCAGTTCTTTTTCTTTTTTTTCTCTTTGGTTGTGTTCTGATCAAGTCAAAGTTGAGATGAGTTTCCTAGTCAATTCTTCTTTGAATCAATTGGTTGTCATCAATGAAAAGTTTATGGATTTCGGTGAGTTGCTTAAGTTGAGTTTAAACTTCTGAAAGACTGTGTCTGAACAAAGATGGAATGTATACTTTGAGATGCTCTGTGATTTCACTTATCCAGATATTGTCAAAGAGTTTTGAATTAATGCCTCCATTGTTGAGCTGAATTCTGGATGTGTTATTCTTTATAAAGTAGTTGGTGTTTCTATAACAGTAACCTCTAAAGTGATTGCTAATGTGATCAATTCTGAGGAAATTGGAGAAATCCCAGGAACTCTTGTTTGGGAACACTATCTTCCTACTTGCGTATCTTTGTAGATCCATCTAATGCATCAGTGGTCTCAAATCTTCGTCCTGGTGCAGTTGTTTGGAATCAAATTCTGAATTCAAACCTGCTAACTAAGGATAAGGATTTAGACCTTGTGGACCCTATTGAAAAGGATATGCTACTACTTCTCAATTCAGACTTGCAGATTGATCTTCCTCAAGTTATGTTTGACTATTTGAAGAGGACCCTTTCTTCTTTTCACAAGGGAAAGATTTTCTTCATTCCTTATGGATGAGTTCTTTTAGAATTACTTGTTCAGTAGGGAGTTATCATAAGTTCAGAGGTTGATTCGTCTAAAATCTGGAGAGACAAGTTTGAAGCTATCTATGAAAGATTCTGATGATAGATTTCTACATAGTTATGCTTTGTAATTGTTAGAACCTTTGTATTAAGCAATCTTATTAATAATTCATGTTTGTTCATGATGTTGTGAAATTTAACTGCTATTTATATATATTTATTGTTGTTCTAAAGGATTAAAGAAATAGGATTAAGAACTCAAAACATGCAACAATTCTCATTAATAAACTGGAAGATATTACAAATTATTTAGACTTTCTAATCTGTTGTATTTGCCCTAAGATATTTCCTAGGATCATCTGACATGTCCAGATTATCTAAATAATCTTGTCATTCTTCCTTAGCAAACTCCAAAGCCTCATTTCTCAAATGGTTTCTGCGCTTGGACTCAGAAGTTTTTCTTCTTCTGGGAGTCTTCACAATGGATGTTGAAGAGGTGTGTGCTTCTGAAGTCATCTGCTTGCTAGTAGATTCTTCAGTTGTTGCTTTGCCTTTAGTTGCTTGAGTTGTTGCATTTTGTATAACTGCCTTTCTGAAATCTCTCTTTGAAACTCATATTTGTTTTTGTTTATACATCTTGGTATTCTAAAATTAAGTGATTAAGGGAGAGAGTCTGCTATGAGTTTTTATAGACTTATTACATTCATTGTCTTGAATATCTGTTATTTTAATATTGATTTAGTCAAATCAATATTTTAATGATGACACTTGGAAATGTTATCTAATAGTCTGACCTATTAAGATTCCTTTAATAATAGTAAGTATTATAGTTAACACGTTTAACTGTTGATTCTGGTGTCAGTATTACTTCATTAATGTGATTATCAGAAAATCTAATGGGTAAATAATGTGTTTATACGATTGCATAATATTTATTGGCCAAAATAGCTTCTTTTCATTAATTGAGCTTAAAGGATTACAAATAACATAAGAAACTGGGTTGTACTAAGATTAAGCTCTATCTATGTCAACCAGTACCTTGTAGCAGAAGTTGTTGCCATAATCATAATCTGGCTCATCTGGATCAATATTCTTCTCTTCTGCTTCTGGGACAACAAGACGGTGAAGCTTCTCGTTGAGCCTCTTCCTCTTTGTCTTTTTCATGTATATCTTCGGTGGCTTCAAAATAACTGTTGATGGACCTGCTTCTGTAGGTCTTTGTGGTACTGCTGACAAAGTCTCATCTGAAGTGTTCAAGGAAAAGGCATAGGACTAGTAATAGAAGCTTCTAAAGCTGCTGGCTTCTGAGGGTTTTGGATATTCAGGCTTGTAGAATTCTATGTAACTTCTGTTACAACAGAAATTATGTTGCTCTCGGCTGATGACTCCATAATGTTTTGGTTGATGTTGATGAAAATGAACTAGACTTTGGTTGTTTTTATAATACCTTATGGGTAATCTAAACGTTTGGATAAAATCCTTTGCTTGATTCTTGAAATCGTTATGACCAATAAGTATTCTATATGCACTGTACATACCTTAATGACCCCATGTTACTTGATTGTTTTTTAATTCTTGGAAAGTGATCTAGTAATGATGGTCTGTTATGCATTTATGAGTGTAATTTTTTTTCTTTCTCTTTTTTATTCTTTTTGATGTGACAAAAGGGGGAGAAATGATAGTAAGTATTTAATTAGAAACTGAACCCATTGAACCTATTCAGTCTGTACATAATGGTCATTTATAATTTTTTTATTTAAATTTCTATTATTATGGTTATCTTGCCCGGGCGACACATTTTAACTTTCTTGTACATAGAACTAAGGAGGAGCTTACAAACCTCAACCTTAGCCTATCAAACTCATAAGGAGCTTACAAACCTCGTATTTTGTTGTTGCCAAAGGAAGTTAAAATATTATTTTTGGTTTTCTTAAATATAGAACTAAGGGGGAGCTTACAAACCTCAACCTTGGAACTATTTGACTCAGGGGGAGCTTAGAAACCTCAGACTCTGATGTTACTAAGAAAACTAAGTTACTTTTTCTTGAAAGTAGTACTTAGGGTGGGTCAAAGAACTCAACTTTAGACTATTAGACTCAGGGGGAGCTTACAAACCTCATACTTTGATGTTGCAAAGAAAATTATAACTGCCTAACATTATTCTATTAAATACTTATGTTTGTCATCATCGAAAAGGGGGAGATTGTTAGAACATGTTAGAAATCACCCTTTCCAAAGGACTGTCATGTTGGCCATTGAAATTTATTACATAATCACTTGCCTTAGCTTGTGATACCCTTTGATGCAATTATCAACCTTGATTGAAATTTTACTTTTTATTCTTTTTCCTTTTCTCTGCCTTGGTTTCATCCACATGTTTTCCTTCCCTTATTCCATTCACCTCCCATGCTGCTTGGGTCTTCATTTTCATTGCATGCCTTTCTTCTAAAATATCTGCTATTATGTTCATCCTTTTTGTTTATACCTTTTTCTTCATTGAGCGCCATGAATCTCGAGCCATTTTCTTTGGCTTGCACATTTTGTCTACCTTGACTTTCTTTGCTTCCTTCACCTTTCTTTACTGCTTGTACCCTAGTCTCTTGAAATCTCTTTTTTTTTTCATTCTCTTAGGTTTCTGCACCATTGTCAATGGTCCAGCTTGTCAACTGTTGAATTCTCCTTCTCCTTACCTTTGTCCTTACTATCTGTTGAACCTTTAAGTGTTTGTTCCACTTCAATTTTGTCTTTTCCAAACACCCTTTTATATAATGGCCAACATTTCCACAAGAAAGACATGGCCTATGCAGACCCCCATACTTAAATTTATAGTGTTTTCCCTTGATGGAGAACATGGCTAAAGGGACTTGGTCAAATCAACTTGGATACACAAGCGTGTGTACTTCCCTCGCTCCCTTGATATCATATTTTTGTCCACCTTCACCTCTCTTCCAATTTGATTGCCAATAAATGAAAGCACACGATCGTCGCAGTATTTGATAGGCAATTCGGAGATTCACATCCACACTTCTAGTTTCTCACAGAGAGGTAGTGGTCATAAATGAGCAATGGTCTTTCCATAAGAACAAGATTCAGATCATCTTCATTGGTGAACGTGACGAGGTAGTGTTCTTGCCCTAAGTCGACTATATTCAAGACTCATTTATTTGCCTATAGCTGGTTTAGCTGATTCTCTAAAGATTTTGAGCATATTCTTCTTCCTAGTATCTTAACTATAACTCTTTTTCCATGAGTTTGCTATTCTCCTTTCTTCCTTGTCTGAAAGAATGAATTCAGGGCAATCGTAATCGCCAAATTTCCTTTCTTTAATCTTTAACCCTTCAAGAACTTCATCCTCTGACTTTAGTTGTTCATCATTCATCATATCATATGATTCACCTGTCACCATATTCTTGTAAATGATTGAAGTGATGGTTTTGAGAACCACCGCGTTCACGCTATTCTTTCCTCTGATTGACTCCTCCACTCTTTTATTTTTTACTTTGTTGGTGCTTCATTCCCTCATATCCTTTTCTTGAGCTTGGATTTCATGGTTTGCAACAGCACATCCTAGCAGTGGAATACTCATGCAAACCCTACTAGAGAGAATTTGTATGCCTTACACAGATTCGTATTTTGTTTAATGAAAAATTCTAACTATTAAGTCAATAAACAAAAAATATTTTTTAATAATATATATGTAATCAAGATTATACATAAATAGTAGGCAAAAAGGCAACAAGTTGCGCCGCTACTCCTTTTTGGATGATAAAATCAACCCTTTTAAACACTACATTCATTGACCTAGGTGACACAACATTATTATGCATGAGTCTTTGCACTCTCTATAAAAGATCCATTGTTTCTTGTGCTAGAAAGCCAAAGGTGTCAAAGGCAAATGGCATGAAAGCATGTTGATTGCCGAAACACGTTTTCTCATGCTTTACCACTTTATTTGAAGTGGATTTGAGAGCTGTTTATCCCACGACAAAACCTACAAACCTCAGTCCCACCAATGAGGAAGCTCCTGTCAAGTCGACACATACATGTTTCTCTCCTACCCACCCATACACCAGAACATCGGCTGGTCTAAGAGTCGATCTCCCCTCCCGTGGTTCAATCAAGAAATTCACATGCGCCTCTTTCTTCATAGATGCCCCAGCACGCCTAAATATATCAAATAGGATATCCCTAACAAGGTCATGTCGGTATTTGAATCCTGGAAGCTCCTTGTAATGAATAGCATGTTTCCCAAATGTATCCAAGCACGCCTTGCGAAAAACATGGCAAACCTCATCAACAGGGAATAAGGGAATCATAAGACGGTATTTAAGGATTGTGTAATACTCTACCGGAGACATATGTTGGCCTAGACCTTCAATAGGGATAGCAAGGATAAAATCTTAAGCATGTGTTGCTTGCAAACAACCAAAGACAATTTTTTATCTTGTGGTCATGTCAAACTTTACATCCATGTCCTGAACACTTTTATTAAAAAGGGCACTCGCCAAAACATGTTGTGCTTAGGAGGATAGTTTCCTTTCTAGTAAAACCGTTAAGATCAAAAACTGGAATCACAACACTAAGACCATCTAAAGCTTTGTCGAAATTAAGGTCCATACCATATATCCCGCTGCCTCTCAATATATGATCATGTAACACCCAAGATTGGGCCCTAGAAACCACAAACGCGTATGAGGCAACCTCTACACCTGAATACAAAGTCAAACCCCCAACTCTAATAGGCAAAGAATCCACCCTCCATTAAAGATTCCCAAAGAAAGGTCCTCCACCAACTACAATATCTTCAACCGCCATTCGTGACTCTTTATCAAACCAAATAACTACTTTCTTCATAATCTATATTTTTAAGATTATATTCAAATCTAAAATTTCTAGTTAAACGAAAAGAAGTTAAGTTTCTATCATATTTTATCCCTCCCAATATTCATGAGTAGATGAGAGAGTATAATTGATTAAGAGAAAGAAACAGACAAATTTTTAGTCCCCAAAATTAAATCAAAGTAGGCAATTTTAATTCAAGATTCTTTGATCCTCACGGTACGCAGCAGAAGTATATAACTTGAATATTTTTCTTACAATAGGACAGATTAAAGCTCCAACATTACATAAATTATAGGACATATAGATTTGCCATTACGGTAAACACCACAAATAATTAAAAACGTCACTTCACACATAGTAGTTTTTCCATAACGTTATGAATATATATAAACAAAACCATGCTTAAAATTATCTCATGAAATATACTAGACATGAACATTCATGATGCAGAGTTTAGAAAAATGGGTTATTTCATTTTATTTCTTGTATGCTTAATAATTATAACCCTTATAGTTACAATTGCCTCTTATCTATGCACTCTACCAACTTTATCACCTCTATCTCCTAACCCTGTTGCACGTGAAACAAACAACCATACTACAATAACTGTAGTAGTGGAACCAGCTGATCAAAATACTGCAAATGTGTGTAGAAGCTATGATCAAATTAGCACTCTTCCGCGTTTATCGGAAGTTAAATTGTGTAACAGCAATAATATTAATTCGGTTAGTAGTTGTTGCTGTTCCATATGCTTGATGGATTATAAAGAAGCTGATTTGTTGAGAATGCTTCCTGGTTGTGGACATTTCTTTCATGTGGCTTGTGTTGATCCTTGGTTGAGAATGAAGTTGACTTGTCCTGTTTGTAGGAAGATATACCGATCTGTATAATCCAGATCAATGTCTTTCTGTGGATTGCTGTTCCATATGCAGTTAAATTTGGTACTTAATCGACTAGACGTGTGATCAGCTGGTTAGTTGTTTGCTTGTCTGACTCGTCGTATGTTTAGTTGATGAGATGATATATAGAATAAATTGTACTTGTGACAGTGATTTTTTTTAATTAAGTGATTACGTTGAGAAATAGATTTTGTTTCTCACTTGCAAAGTATGGTGAAAACCCTTAGACTGACTATGTATTTGGGAAAAAAAAAGTTTTATCAGCAAATCATGAAGAGCATAAAAAATTTGGACATAACTTGTACAACAAGAAAGCATTAACAAAAAAAATATTCGTTAAGTTTATGTGAAGTTTTGGTTACTAGCTCTCTATCAACTTTTGGGCATGTTACTCAGAGTTTGGGAGGCATAAAGTCATGGGTTCTGTATAAAATTCTAGACAATAACCTTCAGAATCACCTTGTTATGAAAATAGATACAGAAAACACATATGTGAGAAATGTGATTCCTAATAATAATAAAATGTTATAAGTCGTGCGTAAAAATGTGAAAAACATATGTCTAAACATAAGAATTAATTTCCAAATAGTCTCTTCAAATACAGTAAAATCAAAACATCGCATTACATAACATCACAAGTAAATGAGAATCACAGTTTAAGTTAATCAAACCCAAAGTTAACCCTACCAAGTCCCTGAATAGAATCAACCTCTAAGATTAAAAAGAACACTGAAACTTCCATACCCTTCCTACATTATCCAAAATCCTAGGAGTGTACCAACCATAACACAAACCAATAATACCACATCAACATCATATTTCACCCCTTGACTTGAAGATGGTGACGCAGGACCTTCTAAAGGTGTAGGAGATGGTACATCTATAGGCGCTGAAGGGTTAATCATGGCAGCACTTGGTTGAGGAGCATAACCATTTGGTAATGATCGTGGAGATATCTTTGGAGGTGATGCTGATGGTGCTGGTGTAATTTGTAAGGAAACTCGATGAACATCAATTATAATCTTTTGACCTAAAGAGCAATAGTTTGAGACACCACATATGAAGTAGTAGAGATCTTTCCCCTTTAATGGGAAATTTATAGGGCTGGTATTGAATACCTTCAGAGGTTCAAGTGCTGTGCAATGCTCATACTCAGATTTTGATACTTGAATTAGGTTGTAGAATTTTGTATCGAAGTTGAATTCTGTGTTAGCATCACAAAAAATAAATAATGAAAATGTCCGCAGCTAGCATAATATACATATATCAGCAAGAACTTAAGAATCGAAACATCCATTGATTAGGCCGTTACCTAGAGAGTCTCCTTCTCTAATGAAATGGGAATCTGCCCAACAAGTGTAGTATGTTGGATACGGTGGAATAACCCAACCTGCCGAATCCCCCACTATGAATTGAGTAGCACAACATTGATAGAGGAATGTTAAAAACACCGACGAAAGTAAGAGAACAAAAGGGTATTTTTGAGGCTGCAACATTTTGAGATATGGAGAAGAGATAGATGAAAGATAGCTATGAAGAGATAGGTTTGAAATGTAGAAGTGGAAGAGATGAGATTATTAATAGTTATTGATGATTCTAACGTTACAGAATACAAAGAGATAAGACTAAATAGTGAGAAAAAAACCATCAAAGTAAGAATGTATTATAGGCACAGAATCTGATATTAAAACAACTACAGACTTTAGCCAAGAAAGAGTGCAAACATCCAATGAAATAAGTGCTTATAGCACTTACCAAAAAAACTCTATCAATGTAATCACAAAACAGAATTATACACACTACAACCACAAATTGAACAAACAAGTATAGTATCATGAACAACATCTCTATCTAGCCACAATAAGCACACACAACCAATCCATTCTCATTGCACTGCAAACACTCATTAGTCTCTTTCTCTTCCTTAGCAAAAATCTTATGGCTACCATTACACTTAAAGCACATCACAAACCTTAAACCACCACAAGCATCACAAGGACCATTAGACCAATCCAATGGAACCCCTTCAAGAATTTTCTTCAACTTCCCTTGTTCATGCAAACTCATTACTTCTTCAGCTGCACCTATATATCTTCCCTTCACAAAAAGCCTCGGAGGCACAATTTTCTCGCCCAAAATACTCCACAACTCCTCCTTAAACTCTCTATGCATTGATACATCTCTCTCAAGATACAAAACCTTGAAACTTTGCAATAAGAAACGAATTCTGTTGCAGTCTTCATAAGTCTTTCTGATTCCCGTAAGCGATGTTGTGTAGAAAATCACAGTTCCATCACCACCCGGTGGACATTTCTCTTCAAACAACAACAAAGGATCAACTTCAACTTCATCTTCAGCAAATTTAACTTTCTGTAAAGACTCTTCTTCAACTCTAGCCCTCCTCTGTTCCTCTGTCATTCTACAATGCTCCTTCACCGCTTCCTCGAACGCAGCGAGTAGCTTCGGATCAAACAAGCTACCGGAATTCAAATCCGGTCTCCGGAACGACAAATCATCACTCTCCGAAAAAGAAATTTTCCTCTTCCTATCAGAACTACCTCTCGGCAACAGTGGCGGCTTCTTATCTCTCAAAACCTCACTCTGTTTCGACTCTGTTCCTTTGTAACAAACATTCTCTTTGTTATCGTCACGACCATCATCATCCAATTCCTCCATTTCTTCATCATCTTCAAGACCTTTCATGAGCTCTGACACATCAACAATCTCCGGTTCTCCCTCCTTCAAATTCTCGCAATTCTGCACATTTTTCTTACCCTCGTTTTCTCCAGAAACAAACGGATTCGATATGTTGAAAGATGAAATCTTTGGGAGAAAATCTGCATACCCATCACTGGATTTCACCTGAAGAATTCGATCTGGCTTTAGATATCCAATCTGTTTGATTGATTTCAGCTTCTTCAGCAATTTTCCTTTCACTCCCTTCATTTCTGTGAGATTTTTCAACGGAATTTTCTGTAAAATAAAAAAAAAAAATTGAGTTTTTGTAAATTAGGGTTTAAGAATGTGAAACTAGTGAGTGTTGTTTCTTTGTTCTAGAATACGGAGAAAATGATGAGTGATAGAAAAGAGTTCTAACGGCTATAAAAATATCGAGCGCATTTTTTATTCAAAGCGTTAGAAAAACGTTTTGCCAATGAAAGATTGCCACGTGTTCAACTAGATAAATAAACAGTTTATTCGGTTCAATATAAATTGTCGAAATTTTGTTTTTTTGACCAAAAACTACTCGGAGCTGACTAATGAAGTAACTCACTGTTCATTTTTATTGAAAGTTTATTATATTGCATAGGTAATTTAATTAAGAGGCATTATTTAATAATTTTAAATAAGAAAATTATTGTTTAAAAAAATTAAATTCTTTAATTTCTAATATTTTTCAAAATAATCTGTTGACTTATTTTAATTTTTAATTTTTAATGTATTGAATAAATAAATTTTTGTTGAATTTATTCTTTTAAGTATTTAAAAAATGTCCTTATAATATTCGTTACTATTTATTTTTTTCTTAACTAATAAATTATTTTGAAAAAAAAAACTTATATTTTATTGTTTTTGGTTTAAATATTTTTCCCTTTGTATATATCTACTTTATTTAATTGTTCGTCTCTATAAAAAAAAATGCAATAGTCATTTTGGAATTTAATTCCCTTCATGTATCCTTCAATCACATGCACTTGGTGTGTAATTAGTGTATTTTAGAGGTCGGTTTTGTCATTACATTTCTCAATATTATTTCTTTCCCAATTCCATTTCATTTATTTGAGTCAAATGTAGGATCCTGTCATCACATTGACTATAGCAAATCCAGATCCAGTTATTTTTTTGTCTTTACTATTTTGAAAATTTATTTGTATTTAAATTGATCTATGTATAAAATAATTAATTTTGTAATCCTCAAAATAAATACTAAAATAAGTATTATAAAGACTAAAAATAATTTGTGTAAATCAAAATCTATAAATGTAGAATTAGTCAAAAGTTTTTCAATCAAGTGAAGATCAGATAAAACAAAGTCAAGTATGAATCAGTTGAATCTTTCTTTAAAATTTACGTGGTCTATTGTTGTGATCTTCAAGGCTCTAGACTTAATCAAAACATAATATGATGAGATAATTGGATTTTATGGTCGTGTTTTGTGATAATATTGTCTATATTTAAATAGGACAAAAAGTGTGGAACTACGAGTAAGAAAATTTGCACCATAAAGATAAAGTCAACATAACATGCTAAGAAAAGTTGAGCGTCATATACCTCAACATAAAGGAACATTCATACATTACTCGTGTAAGGTTCGTATGATAGTTTCCTTTATAAATATCACCGCTTATAAATTACTTCACATTTAATCAATCAAAATATTTCACGCACGTTATCTTTTTTACTTTATATTATTTTTTATGTATGTATAATGCTAGTGTCTCAACATTCAAATTTTTGTACTTAACGTTCTTTGGAGTTGTTTGTTTTGGACCACTCACAAGACTCAATGTAACGCCCTACTTTTCGACTCGACAAATAATCAAATAAAACATATATGACACAAATATCTTCCAAATAGAATGTTACTTCAACATCAACATAACATACATGAACCACATAAAAATAAAACTTGATTCATTTGATAAGCAACAAAATTATAAAATAGTTGGCATAGGAAGCCTCAACAACAATAAGTTTGCAAAGTGGTTCATCATCAAAAAAAACAAAGGAAATATATGCAACATAAAATAAATAAAAGAAACAGCATGCTCACATTGTGTTACATATGAGAGCGACTCCAACTATAAGACTCGATCAACAAGCAACTAAAGAGGCATAACGCATTCCTCAACATCAAGCTCTTACTCATGTACTTGATTGTATGTACTATAGAGGAGCACGGGTGCAGGAGCACAAAAAGGGGGTGAGAATACGTTCAAATAAGAATTGGTGCACAAAATAATCAGAGTATATTCACACACTACAAAAACATACACATATCAAATATGCACCACAACATCATGTATTCACATCTCACCCACATCACAATCAACTCACACCAATTATACAAGAGTACTCATTGTTACACAAACATCTCATCATCATGTAATGCAATGCAATATCGAATATACTCATGCTCATCACGGTCCCCACTCTGAACCAGACTCATAACCCAACTCTATATACATGTGGTACCAACTTAACATTTGGCTCTTCTTACTAACCGGGTTCCAATCAACTGTGAACACCAAGCAATCCCCCCCCCCCCCCCCCCCCGAGCCCTTATGAGCTCCAATCAACTGCGAACTTCGAGCCCCCTTTGTGAATTACTATCCACCCATAACAACAACGATGCACACTAAAAACACATAATTAATCACCATATAACATCACCAAAGAGCAACACCACATCAATTACATATTCACCCACAACACTCAACCATGTTAAATCATCTCAACATTGATTCATCATTAAGCACGTATAATAATTCACACATTTAACATACATCCACACATCATTTAAACATATCAATTTATCTCACAAGCCACTACCATATTGTAGCTCTATTTGTTAGCTTTCCAGCGCTTTAACTCACACCTCAATCCTAGTCCTGAAACTCAAGTTACGAAAATTTGAGTCGCGAACAGCAACTCTATGTCGTCATCCTCGCCAGGCGAGAACAGCAGCTTACTGGGTGAAGTTCACAGTGTAACACTCTAAATTACCCCAGTGTAACACTCTAAATTACCCCCGCAAATTTTTAAATAAAACATTAGAGTAATTAAATCAAACACACACAAATTAGGATGTTACGGTCAACATGCAAAATATGCTCATCTGATAGTCTATGTAACACTTATATATTAAATATAATCATAAAAACATGAACATATCTGAATATTACTTTTATTGCAACGGAATAACAAAAATCACTTATCATGTCTTGGCATATAATAATTATCATGAAAGTCACACAATTCATCAAAATAGTAATTAAACATAATAAGGAGATGTCTACAAATATCAAAAATATTTACAAAACATAAACGCGTTCCACGACTCCCCAGTGTTACAATAAGAGCAGACGCCAAACTAAAAAGAAAAGTAAGAAGACTCCATCTTCAACTTACATCCGAGTCCTACTGCTGAGTATCTGCACATTACTCATGTGGAGGCAATATTCAAACAGAAGGGGTGAGATATCATGATAATATAAAGGAAAGCATGACAAACTGTATGCATTAGGTTAACACATCCATTATCACACATTCTTCAACACAACACACCCAACACCAACACTAAGTTATCCAAGCATAAAGATAACACAACAACAATTCAGCTAAATATCTCATATTAATCAACCAACAACATCATTACTAATTATTCCCCAACCAATATGGAAGTCACATGATAACAAGTCCAAATGATTCACACAACACCGTATATTTAGCAAGATAACAACATAGTTAATATGTAATGCAATGGGACTCACAACCTGATGCAATGCATATGCATGTGGTAATAAATTTTCGTGAACACTCAAGTTCACCGTTCTGATCCCTGCCTCCTAGGATCAGAACCACTCACTGACCCATCACCTCTGGAATCAGTTATTGGCCCAATCCACACAATGGGATTTTAGGCTCACCAACAACGGACCATTGTCTACAAATGTATGCAATGCGACTATTTATGCATACCACAACGACAACATCATCGTCCACAGTAACTCACCGCCATGGTTATTGTACACCGCCCAAAGTGGCCAACAAGCATAAAATATATTTCATACAATATAGATATATATATTTTATGCAATCACAACAACATCATTAAAACATCCTCATATTATCATCATTAACATCACAACAACATCTTTGTAACAACACTTAAGATTCGTCACTTACAACAAGACTTCTTAGCGTACACAACAAGTAATAATCACATTCTTAAACATATTAGACATAGAAATAATGGGAAAATAAATCACCTATTTATACCATTTTAATGTTCTATTTATTATCTTTCCAACGCTTTAAACGGTTCGTCATTTGGATATACGGTTAAAAAGTTACGATCAAAATTGTATTTAACATTTTTGTGTGCTGACGCAGAGCTCGACGCATAGGTCGACGCATACAACCATTTTTTCAAAGAATTCATTTCTACAAGCTACAGTTCAATGCATAAGGCATGTAGGTTGTTGCGGTGAAAATCGGATAACAAGCTATTAATTAACTTGCATCATATTTCTTTTACAACCGACTTTGATTTATCCAAAGGAAAGGTTCAAGATCGTTAGAAAAACCTAAAGGGGGGAGATCTAAGGTTCGGGGGTTGGTTACGCATAGGGAAGGTATTAGCACCCTAAACGTCTATAGTACTCTACAGTAACCTCTTGTTTTACTTGTTAAATCTTACTCTCTTGCTAAAGGTACTATGCTAAAGGTTGAAAACCCTAGGGGTTAGTATCTAAGTATACTCAACAAGGCATCGCACCTTGCGCCTACGTATCCTCGGGAATAGAATCAGAGTATGCGTAGTTCTACTTCTACTGAATGATTGACTGTGGTCAATATTCAGAGGGGAAATGAGTGTGGACTCATTGTAGAGTATAAGAACTCTCTAAGTCTAGTTATAATGGTCATATATTATGTTTTAGTCAATAGGGAAAGTGAGTATTCATTAGGATGAATATCACCAAGAGGGTAAGAACTCTCTCCTAAGGCTAGTTATGATTCCATGGCTCTGATGAGGCCAAGAAATAAGGTTTAGCTCTTATGAGGCTACTAGGTTATGATGGGGGTTATGACTTTAAGAGTCAACAATAATCACCTTCCTTTGGAATGGGGGAAAAGATAATAGTTGATAAGATACTAAAAGATAACAGGTTAATGATTCAAGTAAGATGATGCACTAATATATGAATAAATTTATGAGATGAAATAAAGTCAAGATAATAATGCAAAGTGGAAATATATATGTTAGACAAAGATCAAACATGATAAATGGAGATAACATGGCAAGATGCATCAAGAAGTGTAATAAAGACCTTAAAAAGATACTTTCAATTTATCAATAATAAAAAGGCTCAAGAATAAATATTTGCCAATCTCCTTTTATATTTAGAAAGTAGATTTAATTAGAAAATCATAGCAAAAAGAAGGGCAGAAAAAGGATTAAAAATGAATAAGTTACTTTATTTTGAAAATGGAGATATAAACTTGAAAATAAATAAAAACAACAAGTAGTAAAAAAAATAAGAGAAATGCACTCCTAGGGATTGAACCCATGACCTTGTGAACGCAGCCCAAAACACAGGCCAACTGCGTTGTGTGTGCAACGTGATAACATGAGGCCAGTGCAACATAATATATTAAGTAAGCGAAAAAAACAGAAAAACACAAAAAGGGTTGGTCCGCAGGATCGAACCTAGGCATGGTGTGTGAAAGGGAAAGGCAAGGCAAGTGTGCTACCGTTGGGACGGCTGTTTCATCCAAACATAACATGCCTCCAATTCATTTTATTTAAAACCCAAACATGGATGGCCAATTAAGAACACGCAACAAAAAATGTGATGTCATTGCACATGCATGCACACACACTACTGATAAAAACAACAAATAGCTCATACAGCCAAAGTGTAACATTAACCACAAGACTACACCACAGAATTAATGCGCTATAGTCTCATCATGCACATTTAACTACATAGGCCACAGCATGCGACACAACGCTGTATAAACAAGTTGAAGTACTACAACATAGCACATCACACATTACATAATACAACAATAGTTATATAAGATAAGCATAGCACAACAACATATTACAGCAGATAGTATTACAACACATGAAGCATGCTTTAACACAACGCTATATACAACACTACCACGAGCTAGCACCATACATCTGCATTATTGTCGTACTACATTAGCACACACATACCAATTAAAACATGATAGCAAATACAACAAGTAGAATTAATTCGTTTTAATTAAGTGGCATAACTCATCATAATATACCTCTATTTCATACACCCAACATTCATGTCCCTTTCGCTATAACACCGTCATATGTATGCAATCATTTAACACAACAACTTTACCATAATAATGTCACACTCACTAACATAACTACAAACATTGTACACAGACTAATATCATTATCAGTACGCTACTGCAACAGAACTACAATAAAGCACTTACCATTATCCAAAACAGCGTCATTGTCTCACACAACAACAACTACAACACCACACCACACACACAACGAGCATATTCACGTAACAACGTAAATCACAAACTCTCAATTATCGTAACGGCTTGCACACAGTTAGTAAACGGTATACAATACTAAAAATTCTTAGGAGAATAATGGTAATGAACATGAGAAGTTCAAAGTATGATACGAGTACCTTTGCTTGTGATGTGTGGCCGTGAGGATATACGGTTGAAGGCAAATCTGCGATGGTTGTGAATACTTATCGCATGCGAGATACAATTCTTCTTCAACCCACGAGCTGCTGCGAAGCAATTCTCCCTTCTTATCCTTGCTTGCCAAACCAGAACTTAATGATTTTTCTGAGTTTTCTAGTGGACTCTTGGTGTGGTGGTTTGTTGATATTGTGTTGATGGTTGGACAGAGAAACAGTTTGCAAGTTGTGGGGTTCTTGAAGAGATGAGATGCAAGGGTGGTTGAGTGTATTGGTTTTCTTATGTTGTGAAAGGTCAGCTTCTAATGGTGTTTTTTTTTGCTGAAACCATGAAAAGGGGGAGGCAGCCTCGTTTTATAGGTGAATGAATGGTTAATTTGCATGGCAGACTCAACGGTTATTAGCTTTGTTCAAGAGGAAACGTGATAGAGTTTGGATACTACACTCATAGCCTTTCTACTCCATCTACCTTGAGCCAAGTGAGAGCACTTTGGCCGCTTATCCTAGGGCTTTAATCAGTGAGAAAGCAAGAGCAAAGTCCAACAAGTTAAGGTACCAAAGTGGTTTACATGATAATCAATGGCTTTACAGCATGGAACCCTTCAAAAGTCCACTTATTAAGTACAACTCCAATGTACTTTTGGTCTGTTTACAAAGTTATCTTATAGTTCCCATGACACACCCTATTTCCCCGCTCTTGTCATATCCTTAGAGCAGTTGGATGGCCAAGAAGCCCCAACGGATACTTGCTTTTCTTGAGGAGAGAATGATGGTAGGTTTATGCGTATGGCCTCTCATTCTTGAGCCAATAGATATTTTGAAATGGTTGCTTATTGTGTGTTTTGTCAGTTGAAAAGGTATGAGTCATGAAGCCTTATACGATGGGTGCTTATTTTGGCCTTTGTATATCAACTTTGCAAAGAACAAAGGTGTACTTTTGATGGTTGCCTCTTGCACGGTTTATGGAAAAAGTTGACAGTGGGAAATGATGGAAGAAGTTAGTAGCATGGTACTTGTGTGGATGTGATTTGCTCAACATGGAAAGCAAGGTTTGGCGGTCCATATGGTTACAACCAGGTTTTTTAAAAGGTAGAAAAGTGGGATGATGTAGTCCTTTTTTGAATTTCTTTGTTGTAATGTGTGGGCCAATTGGTGAGAAATGGAGATGTTCTTTTTCTTAATTAATTTTGAAATAATAAAATGATTAATAAAAAAAATAAACTAATTAATGTTCTAAATTAAAATTAGTTAGAAAAATAAACTAAATGAATAATTAATCTAATTATTTAAACTAATTATTAAAATTAAATTAAATTAAGATTAATTTAAATTAATAAAAATAAAATAACTTAAATATAAATGAAATAAAAAAGGCCACATTGAATATAAATTAAGATAAAGACAGATAAAGATATTAGAATAAATATTAAGTTAAACAGAGAACAATAAATAAAACATCAACTAGCAGAAAAAAAAAAAGGAGGGTAAAATTTGGGGTACAACAGTTGCCCCTATTTAAATATCTTCACCGGACGACATGAGAGATGAAGATCCTCATGGGATCAAAGGTGAAAGATATTTAAATACAAATAACCGAAAATTTTACCCTCAGACGCGCAGACATGCAATGCAACAGACATGATGCCGAAGAAGATACAAAGATGCAGACACAACCAGGCGCCAAAGGACAGACAGGAAGCAAACACAAGATGAGCTTCACTGGGGAAGGAGGAAGATTAGTATCCATGAGAAACACTCACTAAGGATACACGCCAACCAACCAAAGAGACTCACCGGGGAGACTCCAAAGAAACACTGGGGAAAAAACCAAAAGACAATCTCCACTGGGGAAAGAAAATCCGGGGAGATAGACTACTGGGGACGAAACAAACCCACACTCTTCCTGGGCATGAAACCAGAAAGAAAAACCTGATCCGGGGTTCAGCCTAAAAAGACAGACAACCAAGCAAAACTTCCTGGGGACTCTTATACCGAAGAGTTCAAGATGGGATCTTCAAGAAAAGCCAGAAAGACAGAGACAAACTCTGCGCGCCAGATAAAAACACCTGAAATGAGCAATACAGGTTCAAGATAACCTGATATAAGCAAACGGTTCACGATAACTGAAGATAAACAACTGGAGTTTAAATGGAACAAAGTCAATGAGTCAAGAATAGACTCTAGTATTCCAATAAGAGTTGGTTGAGATAACACATAATTTGCTTCATGAGGAAAAACCAGTAGGAGCCAGAAGGTAACCTTATTAGAAATAGAACCAACAAATGGGCTCCAATAAAGGTATCTAGAATGATTGATCATCAAGGCTAGATGACATTCTAGAAAAGATCCGCAATGAAACTTGAACCGGAGAAACGGTCTTTACCGGGAAAAAGACATCCAAAGTGATGGAACAACAGGTTCAAGTATGACCGGTTGGCACTTTAGAAAAAGAAGAACCTTATTGGAGATTGAACCAAGAAATGGCCCCCAATAAAGGTATCTAGAATGATTGATCATCAAGGCTAGATGACATTCTAGAAAAGATCTGCAATGAAGGTTAAACCGGAGAAACGATCTTCACTGGGAAAAAGACATCCAAAGTGATGGAACAACAGGTTCAAGTATGACCAGTTGATACTTTAGAAAAGACGAACCTCATTGGAGATAGAACCAAGAAATGGGCTCCAATAAAGGTATCTAGAATGATTGATCATCAAGGCTAGATGACATTCTAGAAAAGATCCGCAATGAAGATTGAACCGGAGAAACGGTCTTCACTGGGAAAAAGACATCCAAAGTGATGGAACAACAGGTTCAAGTATGACCGGTTGGCACTTTGGAAAAAGAAGAACCTTATTGGAGATTGAACCAAGAAATGGGCCCCAATAAAGGTATAGAATATGATAGGTTAGTACCGGGGTTGCGTAACTGAAGATAAGGCTTCCTGGGGAATACCCAATTACGGTTGCGAAGAGGTTGAATAGTACCAGAGATAGATAAGCTGCTTATAAGAGACTGCCAAGCTTCTTCAAGAGATTCCTGCTTCAAAGATATGTTGATATCACAACAATATTGGAGAAATAATTATGTCTTCACTGAGGATCCTGAGATTCTTCTTGCGAGACACTGTGCAAAATAAATGCACGTCCAAAGATAGGTTTGAAAACCACACCTGCCAGGGACCAAAGTTCAATCTAGGAACAAGCTAGAAAGAAACAGTCAAACAAGACTCCAATTAAGGAATGAACTCAAATGGGGATTTATCTTATCCAAATGTGGAAAAGATAACTAAAACAACCATTATCCACGAGGATAAAACTCTGTGGGGAATTCAGAAAAGATGGGCACTCTATGCCTAGGGCTGACTCTCTATTGGAGTGAATAGACAAACCCAATCACTTGGGGAGATAACCGCCAAAGTGAACCAAAATAGGTAAACACCAGAAAGGAAGCAGAAATGCTAAGATGCTAAACATATTAGTGCTTATGTCATGCTTATGCTTATGCTGACAAAACAGACCAGAAGCAAAACGAGACTGGAGATGAAATAAACATCTCGACAAGGGACACCCAGCCAAACTCAACAGGTTGGACCAATACTGGGGGTGAAGAAGAATCAACAACTTCACTGGTGAAAAGGGTATTCCATTTGAGGTATAACAACCTGAGGATTGCCATCATGAGCTTGATTTCTTTGTTGGTGGAAGATCCATGGAGAATTGTCAAGATTAGCTGAAGTAACAGCTTATCGGGGAATTAGTAGAGGATATCACAAGAACAAAGTAGTTCTGCATCCTACTGGCGTAATGATCATCTTCAAATCTTATCTGCCCCAGGCTATATGGTTTGTCAGAAGACGGTAACAAGAGGATTTTACAGAAGAATTGGCATACAAGGTGTTTCAATATCTTTAAACTCTTGGAGAGATCTCGGCGTAACTGCCCCAGATTAACTGCTTTCACACAACAAGGTCCTTGAACTTGCTTCAGACTGGTTGTTTGACGATTTGGGGAAGACGCCCCATACTGATTGGCATTTTAGAGATTTACCGAATCTCGACTTAACTGCCTCTGATTAATTGGTTTGTGAGGGTAAGTCATCAAAAGGATTTCACAGAAGAATTGACGCACCAGATGCTTCAATGTCTTCCGAATTTTGAAAAGAAATGAACCTAGACATGATTACCCCAGTTCAACTGTATTCGTGATACTCAAAATGTAGTAGAAACGACTGGGGAATAAAACTTGCCCCTACTGCTGGGTCACCGGAGTCCATACTTGTCATAAGATGACCTGGAGAAGATTTATTCCAGTATTTTGAACTTTGACGAGTTCTGCCCCTGATTCAATAGATTGGCAAGTCCTTCCGCTTGGTTGCCCCTGACTGAGCTTGATTTATCAAGTCGAATTCCCTGGCTGAGTGCATTCGTTGGGATTTCTTTAATATTGAATTGATTTTACAAACAAGTATTGTTCATTAAAAATTGGCAATTTCAATGCAATATTCATGCAAGCTTTTTGAAAACAAAGTTTATTGATGAAACGCACACGGTGGAATGATTAAATAAAAAACAAAGTGAATCTAGTCATTTACGGAATGACAGATGAAGTGATCAACACACGCAAATAGCAAAGATTATTAGGAGTCAAGTTAATCAACCTTGTTGTAGTATGCTTTCAAAACAACCTTACCTCAATTAAGTCTTTTAAGGGTTGTAATGTGGTCTGGTTCACGATTTTATGAAACAAAAGGATAAAGGCTCAAAGTTTATTTGTCCCCACCCCATCTTCGTGATGAACTCCAATCCTACACTCAGTTAACTCAAGCTATACATTCAAGTTTCCAAAAGCTAGGAAGTCACTTGACCTGAGAGAGTTAATTGGTGTTTTGCATGAAGTGCTTGCATTCGATTGCATAACCAAGTTAAACTGAGAACTACCCTGCCCCAAGGTTGAGTATTAAGGTTTTTTGTGTAAAGAAAGAAAACTACTACTTCTAGGCTCGAAGGGTAATCAAGGGATTATCTTTCTTATTTCTCTAGTGTTTAAGAATTGAAACAATGCCTTATATCATCGGTAAGGTTTAATCGGCAGCATACCATATCAATTATGAACACGAGGTTTTCATCATCCTCCCCAATCTTTGTTTAACAATAAGTTTGATAAATGGAAAGAAACGAGATGAAGATTATATTTTTTATATGAGCATAAAAGTAGATGAGTGAAACGAAAGGACTTAATCTAAAAGATGCACAAACATTTCATTAACCTTGCCAATTTGAAAGTACAACAAAGCTTATAAGCAAATACAAATTCATAGTGCAAAGGAAATACAATAAACTTGCTGAAACAGCCAAAAGATTGCCAGCTTTAGGGAATCAAATACAGCAAATCAAAGATGAGTTCAATCATAGACCCCTAATCCATCTTTGTCTTGATACATCCTCTGCAGCATTACTTATCTCATGAGCGGGTAAGGATCGTTCTTGATATTAGGTTGGGAGCCATCGAAATAAAAAATGTTTCTCTCCACTAAGTCCTTCACAATATGCTTCAGAGCAAAACAACCTTCTAAATTGTGGCCTGGTGCGCCTTCATGGAATGCACATTGAGCATTGGGCTTGTAAGAAGGTGGAAGCGGATTAGGAGGTGGGCCTGATGACCTTGTAGTTATCAATCCTTGTTGCACCAAAGCAGGATACAATGCTGTATACGTCATAGGAATGGGAGGAATCGGAGGCCTTCCACCCTTTCTTTTTCCTGGGATATTCCGACGAGAAACTTGAGTCCGTTGATGATAAGCAGGAGCATTGGGCGCTCATTGATACACTAGTGGTTGAGGAACCGGCTGATAAACAGAAGCTTGGTTGTTGAATGTTGGCGTAATGGTGGCCACATAAGGTTACCGAACAGGATAACACTTTTGTTGGCGCTGACGTTTCCAGTACTGATTCTTCTTCTTTTTGTTTGTCATCACTGCACTGGTTTCTCCTTCCCTTTTGAAGGAAACTTTGGCATCGTCGCTACTAGCTCTCTTGGTCATTTTCCCATTCTTCAGACCAAGCTCTACTTTAACCCCCACAGCCACAATATCGGAAAAATTAGCAAATACGCTACTGATCATCCTTTTGTAGAATTTCGGTCTCACTGTGTCGACAAACTAATCAGTCAACTCTTGGTCAGATAAAGGTGGCTCTACCTGTGAAGCCAACTCTCTCCATCTCTGTACATACTCTTTAAAAGACTCAGTATCGTTCTGAGACATGCTCAATAATTGTCTGCGATCCGGCGGGAGGTCCATGTTATATCTATAATGCTTTACAAAAGCATCGGATACATCTTGAAAACATTGGATCCTAGATTGGTCCAAAGTCAAATACCACTTTGCGGCAGCCCCTTTCAAACTATCTTGGAAGCAGTGGATCATCAACTTATCATTATCCATAAATGCAGCCATTCGTCGGTAATACATGACCAAATGCGACTTAGGACAGGTCGCACCTGAGTAGAGGTCGAAATTGGGTAGTTTGAACTTGGGTGGAATTACCAAGCTTGAGACTAAGCACGTGTCTTTAACATTAGTATTAGATACATTGCTCCTCTCCATTGCTTCCAATTTCCTCCGCATTGTCTCTACACTTTCCTTCAACCTTTCATGTCGATTATCCCCTTCTTCGGACATATTGACATGATCATAAACCGGATGTGGGTTCTGAAAAATTGGGCGCACCTGAGCTTGCACTGTTGCTGGAGTGAAGGTAGAAATAGCTTGAAAAGCCTCATTAACCAAGGGAACAGCTTGTTGAGTAGAAGTGACGGCCGGAGTGTAACGCCCCAGTTTTTGTTAGAATTATTTAATAGAGTATATTTAATTGGTTTTGGTTTTATATTATTTTATTATTGACTTTTATTTGACAAAATGTTATTTTTCATCGTTATTATGTTTTATCGCATTTTGAGAGCGTTTGCGAGATATTTGAGTGTAGGGGTATTTTGGTCATTTGGGTAGATATTTTGTTTAAATAGAAAAGTTGAGAGAAAAAGAGAGAAAAGAAGAAAAACAGAAAAATAGAGAGAAAGGGAAGAAGAAGGAAAAGAGAAAGAAAAGAAGAAAAAAAGGGAGAAAACTTGGAGAGAAAGAATTGATTCAACCGACTTTTCAAACACGATTTAATCGGGTAAGGGTGTGAAATATTGTTATTATAACTTTGTGTATGATTATGTATGAGTTTTGTATGAATATTTTGGTTGGTTTTTATATGTTTCCGTTTATGCCGTATCGGACGAAATCGATAGAAACCGATGTTTCTACGGTCGGAAAGTCGTATAAATACATGTGTTGGTTGGTTATATGTATGTGAGCTGCTGTTTGAAGTTTCACGAAGTTTGGTTATGTTTCGGTTAGTTTTCGGTATGTTTCCGTTGTTGTTTCCGTTTAGGTCGAATTATAGGAAATTGATAGAAAACGATGTTTTCACGGTTAGAATTCGAAATAAATTACGTAGTTGTATCGAGGAAGGTTAGGTCGTCGTATGTCGTGCTTTTTATTCGATTTGGCGAGGTTTGAAAATTCTGGTTTTTGAACGGTTGAAATTTAATCGAAAAATCGAACGTCGTAGAAATTTCGTTTAGGTGTTCTAAATTGTTCTTATGTATTGGGTGGTTGGGCGTATATGTTTGTTTCGGTGAAATTATTCGATTTAGTCGAGTTTTCGGACATTCCGGAAAAATACAGCATAGGTGTAATTGAGAAAATCTGGTTTTTTGTGAAAAAACAGGGTTAGGGATCGATACATAACCCCAGGGATCGATCCCTACTGTGAAAATTGGGAAAAATGGAATTTTTACTACAGCAGGGATCGATACATGCGAGTTAGGGATCGATACCTACTGTGCTGAAACAGAAATTCTGGTTGTCGGGGAAACTTCGGAAATTCATATCTCTTGAACCGTAAGTCGGTTTTGACCCCCGTTTGAAGCGTTAGGAAGCTAACGAGATGTTATTTCTAGGAAAAATAGTTTTGGGGTTTGAACTTGGTCCAATCGGTACAGTTTTTACGAACCGTTTCGTAGTGTCGGGCGTCCGGTTTACGTTTTCGCATTATTTTGAAATATTCATATCTTGTTAACCGTTTATCGTATTTAAGAGTTCTTTATACCGAATCGAAGCTGTCAATGAGTACTTTTTGATGATGATAGAAAATATTATTTTTGGCCGACTTTTAGCCAACTTTTTCGGGCAACCGAATAATGGAATTTTGAGTTATTTTTCAATATTGTAAGACATATTATGATATGTTATGAGATGGCTTGTGTGATGATTCTTTGATGGGAATTTGATGTTGTGGAATGGTATATTGGTGTTTGTGGCCATTTTGGGCAATTGTGTGCATTACTTTATATGTACTTGAAATACATGATTATTGTTAATGCATGAGCATTTGATGTTGGCATGAGTCATTAATGTGTCAAGTATCATGATATGCATTCTTGCATTGGAAGATTCATAGATGAATCAGTTTTATCGTCTTACGCCCTGAAATAATGGTAGAAGCGATTAATCACAATCAGTTTTATCGTCTTACGCCCTGAAATAATGGTAGAAGCGATTAATCACAAATGATTGCGCGCCCTGAAATAGTGGACTATGGCAATCGGATTGTGCGCCTTGAAATAGTGGTCGAAAGCAATCCATAAACGTCGTTCGCCCTGAAATAATGGTTTATAGCGACGGGGAACATCGTAGGCCCGACGGGGAGTTACTCTATGTAACAAGCGATGATTCCAAGAGTTCCTGGGGGACTAATGAATTACGAGGTTGAGTCGGTACCGCATTGCATTTGCATAGAGTCGTGAGTCGGTCTCTATGATTTGCATTGGTCGTCTTTGTATATGTGCATTGATGAAGGAACATGAATATATGTATTTATGTTGAATGATAAGCATTGTGATGAATATGTTTGGTTTTGTATATATATATATATGCCTTGCGATGTATATTGAGTAAGATGTGATGAATGGCGATAAGAGTTGTATCTTTGTAATGATACATTGGTGAATAAACATGTATGTGTGTTGTGTTGAATGTATGGTGATGAATTGAGATGTATTGGGGATACATGTATTTGAGCATGAATGAATATGCCTATGTGAAGGATTCGTTAATTACGGATTGTTATGCCGTGTATTTGATTTATGGTATATGCTTGGTGTTATATGTATATATATATGCATAGTGACGAGTTGTGGTGAGAATGTGGTATATGTGTATTATATGTTGAGATATATAATTATATGCAACGTTATTATGATAATATTTCTCACCCTTCTGCTGGAATATGCTTTTTATGGCATAGTGCAGATTGTCAGCTTTAGAGGCGTGGAGGCTTTTGTGAAGATTAGTCCTCCGTTCCGTTGTCGGTCTTGGTGTCTGCTCTGATACGTAGCACGGGAGTCGGGGAATGATTATAATTATATGTATATAATTGTTGTATATATATTTGGTAGTACTTTTGTATATAGTAGAGGTTCTGAAACAGTTTATTTTGTAAAACAAGTCAATTATGGATCTTTCCGCTTTATTCCATAATTGACCATCATTTTGTAAGGAAAAGTTTCCCTTTGTGTTATGTATCAAAAATGTTGAGCAGGGATCGTATTTTGTTCATTTAGGTGTGACATCCATGTTTCCTGTCGAAAAAATAAATTTTTTAGTTACTCTGATTTTATTAATTGTTATTTATTTATGATGGGGAATTGGGGTGTTACATTAGTGGTATCAGAGCAGGTCGGTCCGTCCGGCCAAGCTATTGAGTCAGTTGGTGTGACAGTTGAATACTGTCGTTGTTGTTTATCTCTTAGTACGTGATAGGTGTGTGGAACACTGTCAGTACTTTCTGGGTTTTCTAATCCTTTGTTTTCAGGATTGAGTTTGAGATAAGTGGGGGAGAAGTTGGTACTTCTCCATGTTGCTTCAGGTGTGGAGCGTTGGCTCAGTGTATTGTGAATTGCAAGATTGTAAGTGTTGTTCGGACAATGTTGTTCTCAGTTCCGAAGGGGATGCGGAGGTAAGGTTTATGTCAACTAAGGATTTGTGCCTTAGGTAGTTTTGTGTACAGGATGTAAGAAATGTTATTATAGTTTGGTAAAGACGGTTTATGCCCCATCGTGATTGTCGGCTGTCTATTGACAAATTGAGGAACTGATCACCCTTAATCTCTTGTTGATAGCAGACGGAAATTATGTTGGATGGAATAGGCGGGTCTTTCCGGCTTTGATAGTGTGTGAAATGAGTTGTTTGGAATTTAAAGAGATGATTACAGATTGTTTTGATGAGTCGATGAAGATGCTAATATCAGAAGATGAAATGGATTAGAGGTTTTGGTATGTTAGTCCAGTTGGGAAGTCATTGAGAGAGAATGATTGGGTTTTATTTAAGGACTGCTTCACAGAGAGTAGAGATTAAACTTAATTGGACGAAGGTGAATAGTTGAGGTTTATATCTGCTAAGTAAGTAGGAAACTCTTAGTAGATGGGAATAAGACGTTTGTTTTGTCTGTGATGGTAGTGTTCTGGGAATTGGCAGGAAGTCGCAGTGATGGGCCGTCAGTTGGGCATGGTTTTCAGATATGTTTTTGGATGGAACGTTAAGGTGTTGTCTTAGAGAGCTCCAGTATTGTTGGTGACAAAAGGAATGATGTTTGAATGGAATAACAAGCAGGATGTGTATAATGGTATTGAGACTATGGAAAGCAAAACTTAGAGTTCTGGTGAAGTTTGACGTCTTGGGAGTTTTAAGGCATTAATGGAAATTTTGAGAGAACCCTTAGGTATGGGTGTAATATTTAAGAGTTCTTTTTGGTTAGTTGTGGCTACATGTTGGGATTTGTGGAATTTGGATTGTCCAGAGAATGAAATTGTGTATGAGTTACTGTCAGTGGAATAAGGTAGTGAATGAGAATAAGTGTCCACTTTCATGAACAGATGACTAGAATGGTTTGGTTGAGTTTGAGTGAGTTACAATTGTTTGGAATGTTTGATAAGAGTGGTGAATTGTGTGAGCTTAGGCTTTGATCGATTTAATGTGACTGGTTATGGTTGTTATCATTGGGATAGGTTGTTATGTACTCGGTTAAGCTTGTGTGTGAGTAACCAGTTACCCAGTGGAAAGTTTTGCAAAAGCTTTAAGAATTTATATCTTTTGGAATTTGGTTGGACATTGCAGAGTACGGTGATGTTATTTGGTGTTAGTAAGGAATCTGTAATGTTTGTGGAGTAAAGGAATCGTATCTTCCATATTTAATTGGATAAGTTCGTAGTGGTTTCGATTGAGGATATTTGGATTTGTTATAAACTAAGAGGAAGAATGAGTAAAGTGTTTGAGATTTGAATTACAAGTGTTGAAAAGAGACGAAGTTTTATGCTAAGTTATTCGAGTGAGAATTTTGGCTGAAAAGGGCTAGTTTCTTGGAAATGTTATTTCAGATGAGAGTATGCTTAATGGATCCATCGGAAGTAGATGTAGTTCTACATTGAGAGGCTCCGAAGTTAGTTAAGGAGATTAGAAACTTTTGGACTCAGTTGGTTGTTATTACAAGTTATGGAAGACTTTGTTAAGTTCGTACTTCTGGTATCTCAGTTGACTTACAAAGGGTGAGTCGTTTGTTTGGATGTTCGTTGTGAGTAAGTTTTGGTGAGCTGGAGTAGAAGTGTCTACGGTTTCAGCTTGATTTTGTGTGATCCTAATAAACCGGTTGTGGGGTATTGTGATGCGTCTTTGATGAGTTTAGTCAACGTGGTAATGCAAGAGGGTAAAGTCGGGGCTTATGCTTTACGACAATTGAGGATTTATAAAAGGATCTGTATTATTATGGATTTGGAATTTGTTGCGGTGGTATTGTGTTGGAATGTTTGGAGGTATTATCTTTATGGTTCTAGGTTCAAAGTGTTTGGTAATCGCAAGGACATTGAGTACTTGTTGGGTCTAAAGGAATAAAGTATGAGACAACAAGGATGGTTAGAGTTCTTGATGAGTTATGAATTTGGCTTGGATTATCCTTCGGAGAAAAGCTGTTGTTGTGCCTGAAAAGTTAAGTCGGAAGTTTCTATGCATGTCTATTTTGATGATCAGGGAGTTAGAATTATTTGAGAAATTCCGAGACTTGTGTATGGTGTATGAGATAACACAAGAGAGTGTGAGATTGGTAATATCAAAGTGAACAGTGATTTTTGGTGAATTTGAGAAAGAGTTAAACCTTGGTCGTGAGATTGGTAGTTTTGATGGTTTCGGGTAATCAGAGTGCGCATCGGAAGCGTGATGTGGCACAATTCATATATGTGTGTGTGACTTGTAAGATTTCGTAGGTTGAACATTGGGAATATGTAGGACTGATGAGACCATTGGACGTTTCAAAATGGAAGTGTTAAGTGAAAATTTTAAATGTTATCCATGGGCTACTATGTAGATGGATGTTTCGGTTATATGTTCGATTGGTGAATCATAGCATTGTTGTAGTATGGTTGTGTGACAAGGATGTTGGTGTTCTGGTTTTGTTGATGTTGTTGAGACCTTGTGGTGTCGTGGAATTTTATGTTCTTGTTGTGTTGTTGCCTCGTTTCCATGGTGATGGTTCGAGCGTGTGTAGCTAATTCCTGTGTGGGGAATTAGGGGAGTGTTACCTATGGTAGGGTAACGATCTTGTTGTGTTTCAGTTCTAGAGTGAACCTGTGTGTTGGTATCGTGGGTTTCCTTGAGTTGTGAGTTGGTCGTCAAGTGCATTGTATGGGCTTTGCATCTTGTCGTGGTTGTTGTCGTTGTTGTAATTACGGTTAGCAAGGTGTTTATCTGTTGTGTTATTCGTGGTGTGCCTTTTGTTGGCATGTTGGTTTGTTTGTCGGATGCGAGAGTCGTGTCCGGAGTTGTTCGTCTCGGTTATATTTTCGAGGACGAAAATGTCTAAGTGGGGGAGAGTTGTAACGCCCCAGTTTTTGTTAGAATTATTTAATAGAGTATATTTAATTGGTTTTGGTTTTATATTATTTTATTATTGACTTTTATTTGACAAAATGTTATTTTTCATCGTTATTATGTTTTATCGCATTTTGAGAGCGTTTGCGAGATATTTGAGTGTAGGGGTATTTTGGTCATTTGGGTAGATATTTTGTTTAAATAGAAAAGTTGAGAGAAAAAGAGAGAAAAGAAGAAAAACAGAAAAATAGAGAGAAAGGGAAGAAGAAGGAAAAGAGAAAGAAAAGAAGAAAAAAAGGGAGAAAACTTGGAGAGAAAGAATTGATTCAACCGACTTTTCAAACACGATTTAATCGGGTAAGGGTGTGAAATATTGTTATTATAACTTTGTGTATGATTATGTATGAGTTTTGTATGAATATTTTGGTTGGTTTTTATATGTTTCTGTTTATGCCGTATCGGACGAAATCGATAGAAACCGATGTTTCTACGGTCGGAAAGTCGTATAAATACATGTGTTGGTTGGTTATATGTATGTGAGCTGCTGTTTGAAGTTTCACGAAGTTTGGTTATGTTTCGGTTAGTTTTCGGTATGTTTCCGTTGTTGTTTCCGTTTAGGTCGAATTATAGGAAATTGATAGAAAACGATGTTTTCACGGTTAGAATTCGAAATAAATTACGTAGTTGTATCGAGGAAGGTTAGGTCGTCGTATGTCGTGCTTTTTATTCGATTTGGCGAGGTTTGAAAATTCTGGTTTTTGAACGGTTGAAATTTAATCGAAAAATTGAACGTCGTAGAAATTTCGTTTAGGTGTTCTAAATTGTTCTTATGTATTGGGTGGTTGGGCGTATATGTTTGTTTCGGTGAAATTATTCGATTTAGTCGAGTTTTCGGACATTCCGGAAAAATACAGCATAGGTGTAATTGAGAAAATCTGGTTTTTTGTGAAAAACAGGGTTAGGGATCGATACATAACCCCAGGGATCGATCCCTACTGTGAAAATTGGGAAAAATGGAATTTTTACTACAGCAGGGATCGATACATGCGAGTTAGGGATCGATACCTACTGTGCTGAAACAGAAATTCTGGTTGTCGGGGAAACTTCGGAAATTCATATCTCTTGAACCGTAAGTCGGTTTTGACACCCGTTTGAAGCGTTAGGAAGCTAACGAGATGTTATTTCTAGGAAAAATAGTTTTGGGGTTTGAACTTGGTCCAATCGGTACAGTTTTTACGAACCGTTTCGTAGTGTCGGGCGTCCGGTTTACGTTTTCGCATTATTTTGAAATATTCATATCTTGTTAACCGTTTATCGTATTTAAGAGTTCTTTATACCGAATCGAAGCTGTCAATGAGTACTTTTTGATGATGATAGAAAATATTATTTTTGGCCGACTTTTAGCCGACTTTTTCGGGCAACCGAATAATGGAATTTTGAGTTATTTTTCAATATTGTAAGACATATTATGATATGTTATGAGATGGCTTGTGTGATGATTCTTTGATGGGAATTTGATGTTGTGGAATGGTATATTGGTGTTTGTGGCCATTTTGGGCAATTGTGTGCATTACTTTATATGTACTTGAAATACATGATTATTGTTAATGCATGAGCATTTGATGTTGGCATGAGTCATTAATGTGTCAAGTATCATGATATGCATTCTTGCATTGGAAGATTCATAGATGAATCAGTTTTATCGTCTTACGCCCTGAAATAATGGTAGAAGCGATTAATCACAATCAGTTTTATCGTCTTACGCCCTGAAATAATGGTAGAAGCGATTAATCACAAATGATTGCGCGCCCTGAAATAGTGGACTATGGCAATCGGATTGTGTGCCTTGAAATAGTGGTCGAAAGCAATCCATAAACGTCGTTCGCCCTGAAATAATGGTTTATAGCGACGGGGAACATCGTAGGCCCGACGGGGAGTTACTCTATGTAACAAGCGATGATTCCAAGAGTTCCTGGGGGACTAATGAATTACGAGGTTGAGTCGGTACCGCATTGCATTTGCATAGAGTCGTGAGTCGGTCTCTATGATTTGCATTGGTCGTCTTTGTATATGTGCATTGATGAAGGAACATGAATATATGTATTTATGTTGAATGATAAGCATTGTGATGAATATGTTTGGTTTTGTATATATATATATATGCCTTGCGATGTATATTGAGTAAGATGTGATGAATGGCGATAAGAGTTGTATCTTTGTAATGATACATTGGTGAATAAACATGTATGTGTGTTGTGTTGAATGTATGGTGATGAATTGAGATGTATTGGGGATACATGTATTTGAGCATGAATGAATATGCCTATGTGAAGGATGCGTTAATTACGGATTGTTATGCCGTGTATTTGATTTATGGTATATGCTTGGTGTTATATGTATATATATATGCATAGTGACGAGTTGTGGTGAGAATGTGGTATATGTGTATTATATGTTGAGATATATAATTATATGCAACGTTATTATGATAATATTTCTCACCCTTCTGCTGGAATATGCTTTTTATGGCATAGTGCAGATTGTCAGCTTTAGAGGCGTGGAGGCTTTTGTGAAGATTAGTCCTCCGTTCCGTTGTCGGTCTTGGTGTCTGCTCTGATACGTAGCACGGGAGTCGGGGAATGATTATAATTATATGTATATAATTGTTGTATATATATTTGGTAGTACTTTTGTATATAGTAGAGGTTCTGAAACAGTTTATTTTGTAAAACAAGTCAATTATGGATCTTTCCGCTTTATTCCATAATTGACCATCATTTTGTAAGGAAAAGTTTCCCTTTGTGTTATGTATCAAAAATGTTGAGCAGGGATCGTATTTTGTTCATTTAGGTGTGACATCCATGTTTCCTGTCGAAAAAATAAATTTTTTAGTTACTCTGATTTTATTAATTGTTATTTATTTATGATGGGGAATTGGGGTGTTACATTAGTGGTATCAGAGCAGGTCGGTCCGTCCGGCCAAGCTATTGAGTCAGTTGGTGTGACAGTTGAATACTGTCGTTGTTGTTTATCTCTTAGTACGTGATAGGTGTGTGGAACACTGTCAGTACTTTCTGGGTTTTCTAATCCTTTGTTTTCAGGATTGAGTTTGAGATAAGTGGGGGAGAAGTTGGTACTTCTCCATGTTGCTTCAGGTGTGGAGCGTTGGCTCAGTGTATTGTGAATTGCAAGATTGTAAGTGTTGTTCGGACAATGTTGTTCTCAGTTCCGAAGGGGATGCGGAGGTAAGGTTTATGTCAACTAAGGATTTGTGCCTTAGGTAGTTTTGTGTACAGGATGTAAGAAATGTTATTATAGTTTGGTAAAGACGGTTTATGCCCCATCGTGATTGTCGGCTGTCTATTGACAAATTGAGGAACTGATCACCCTTAATCTCTTGTTGATAGCAGACGGAAATTATGTTGGATGGAATAGGCGGGTCTTTCCGGCTTTGATAGTGTGTGAAATGAGTTGTTTGGAATTTAAAGAGATGATTACAGATTGTTTTGATGAGTCGATGAAGATGCTAATATCGGAAGATGAAATGGATTAGAGGTTTTGGTATGTTAGTCCAGTTGGGAAGTCATTGAGAGAGAATGATTGGGTTTTATTTAAGGACTGCTTCACAGAGAGTAGAGATTAAACTTAATTGGACGAAGGTGAATAGTTGAGGTTTATATCTGCTAAGTAAGTAGGAAACTCTTAGTAGATGGGAATAAGACGTTTGTTTTGTCTGTGATGGTAGTGTTCTGGGAATTGGCAGGAAGTCGCAGTGATGGGCCGTCAGTTGGGCATGGTTTTCAGATATGTTTTTGGATGGAACGTTAAGGTGTTGTCTTAGAGAGCTCCAGTATTGTTGGTGACAAAAGGAATGATGTTTGAATGGAATAACAAGCAGGATGTGTATAATGGTATTGAGACTATGGAAAGCAAAACTTAGAGTTCTGGTGAAGTTTGACGTCTTGGGAGTTTTAAGGCATTAATGGAAATTTTGAGAGAACCCTTAGGTATGGGTGTAATATTTAAGAGTTCTTTTTGGTTAGTTGTGGCTACATGTTGGGATTTGTGGAATTTGGATTGTCCAGAGAATAAAATTGTGTATGAGTTACTGTCAGTGGAATAAGGTAGTGAATGAGAATAAGTGTCCACTTTCATGAACAGATGACTAGAATGGTTTGGTTGAGTTTGAGTGAGTTACAATTGTTTGGAATGTTTGATAAGAGTGGTGAATTGTGTGAGCTTAGGCTTTGATCGATTTAATGTGACTGGTTATGGTTGTTATCATTGGGATAGGTTGTTATGTACTCGGTTAAGCTTGTGTGTGAGTAACCAGTTACCCAGTGGAAAGTTTTGCAAAAGCTTTAAGAATTTATATCTTTTGGAATTTGGTTGGACATTGCAGAGTACGGTGATGTTATTTGGTGTTAGTAAGGAATCTGTAATGTTTGTGGAGTAAAGGAATCGTATCTTCCATATTTAATTGGATAAGTTCGTAGTGGTTTCGATTGAGGATATTTGGATTTGTTATAAACTAAGAGGAAGAATGAGTAAAGTGTTTGAGATTTGAATTACAAGTGTTGAAAAGAGACGAAGTTTTATGCTAAGTTATTCGAGTGAGAATTTTGGCTGAAAAGGGCTAGTTTCTTGGAAATGTTATTTCAGATGAGAGTATGCTTAATGGATCCATCGGAAGTAGATGTAGTTCTACATTGAGAGGCTCCGAAGTTAGTTAAGGAGATTAGAAACTTTTGGACTCAGTTGGTTGTTATTACAAGTTATGGAAGACTTTGTTAAGTTCGTACTTCTGGTATCTCAGTTGACTTACAAAGGGTGAGTCGTTTGTTTGGATGTTCGTTGTGAGTAAGTTTTGGTGAGCTGGAGTAGAAGTGTCTACGGTTTCAGCTTGATTTTGTGTGATCCTAATAAACCGGTTGTGGGGTATTGTGATGCGTCTTTGATGAGTTTAGTCAACGTGGTAATGCAAGAGGGTAAAGTCGGGGCTTATGCTTTACGACAATTGAGGATTTATAAAAGGATCTGTATTATTATGGATTTGGAATTTGTTGCGGTGGTATTGTGTTGGAATGTTTGGAGGTATTATCTTTATGGTTCTAGGTTCGAAGTGTTTGGTAATCGCAAGGACATTGAGTACTTGTTGGGTCTAAAGGAATAAAGTATGAGACAACAAGGATGGTTAGAGTTCTTGATGAGTTATGAATTTGGCTTGGATTATCCTTCGGAGAAAAGCTGTTGTTGTGCCTGAAAAGTTAAGTCGGAAGTTTCTATGCATGTCTATTTTGATGATCAGGGAGTTAGAATTATTTGAGAAATTCCGAGACTTGTGTATGGTGTATGAGATAACACAAGAGAGTGTGAGATTGGTAATATCAAAGTGAACAGTGATTTTTGGTGAATTTGAGAAAGAGTTAAACCTTGGTCGTGAGATTGGTAGTTTTGATGGTTTCGGGTAATCAGAGTGCGCATCGGAAGCGTGATGTGGCACAATTCATATATGTGTGTGTGACTTGTAAGATTTCGTAGGTTGAACATTGGGAATATGTAGGACTGATGAGACCATTGGACGTTTCAAAATGGAAGTGTTAAGTGAAAATTTTAAATGTTATCCATGGGCTACTATGTAGATGGATGTTTCGGTTATATGTTCGATTGGTGAATCATAGCATTGTTGTAGTATGGTTGTGTGACAAGGATGTTGGTGTTCTGGTTTTGTTGATGTTGTTGAGACCTTGTGGTGTCGTGGAATTTTATGTTCTTGTTGTGTTGTTGCCTCGTTTCCATGGTGATGGTTCGAGCGTGTGTAGCTAATTCCTGTGTGGGGAATTAGGGGAGTGTTACCTATGGTAGGGTAACGATCTTGTTGTGTTTCAGTTCTAGAGTGAACCTGTGTGTTGGTATCGTGGGTTTCCTTGAGTTGTGAGTTGGTCGTCAAGTGCATTGTATGGGCTTTGCATCTTGTCGTGGTTGTTGTCGTTGTTGTAATTACGGTTAGCAAGGTGTTTATCTATTGTGTTATTCGTGGTGTGCCTTTTGTTGGCATGTTGGTTTGTTTGTCGGATGCGAGAGTCGTGTCCGGAGTTGTTCGTCTCGGTTATATTTTCGAGGACGAAAATGTCTAAGTGGGGGAGAGTTGTAACGCCCCAGTTTTTGTTAGAATTATTTAATAGAGTATATTTAATTGGTTTTGGTTTTATATTATTTTATTATTGACTTTTATTTGACAAAATGTTATTTTTCATCGTTATTATGTTTTATCGCATTTTGAGAGCGTTTGCGAGATATTTGAGTGTAGGGGTATTTTGGTCATTTGGGTAGATATTTTGTTTAAATAGAAAAGTTGAGAGAAAAAGAGAGAAAAGAAGAAAAACAGAAAAATAGAGAGAAAGGGAAGAAGAAGGAAAAGAGAAAGAAAAGAAGAAAAAAAGGGAGAAAACTTGGAGAGAAAGAATTGATTCAACCGACTTTTCAAACACGATTTAATCGGGTAAGGGTGTGAAATATTGTTATTATAACTTTGTGTATGATTATGTATGAGTTTTGTATGAATATTTTGGTTGGTTTTTATATGTTTCCGTTTATGCCGTATCGGACGAAATCGATAGAAACCGATGTTTCTACGGTCGGAAAGTCGTATAAATACATGTGTTGGTTGGTTATATGTATGTGAGCTGCTGTTTGAAGTTTCACGAAGTTTGGTTATGTTTCGGTTAGTTTTCGGTATGTTTCCGTTGTTGTTTCCGTTTAGGTCGAATTATAGGAAATTGATAGAAAACGATGTTTTCACGGTTAGAATTCGAAATAAATTACGTAGTTGTATCGAGGAAGGTTAGGTCGTCGTATGTCGTGCTTTTTATTCGATTTGGCGAGGTTTGAAAATTCTGGTTTTTGAACGGTTGAAATTTAATCGAAAAATCGAACGTCGTAGAAATTTCGTTTAGGTGTTCTAAATTGTTCTTATGTATTGGGTGGTTGGGCGTATATGTTTGTTTCGGTGAAATTATTCGATTTAGTCGAGTTTTCGGACATTCCGGAAAAATACAGCATAGGTGTAATTGAGAAAATCTGGTTTTTTGTGAAAAACAGGGTTAGGGATCGATACATAACCCCAGGGATCGATCCCTACTGTGAAAATTGGGAAAAATGGAATTTTTACTACAGCAGGGATCGATACATGCGAGTTAGGGATCGATACCTACTGTGCTGAAACAGAAATTCTGGTTGTCGGGAAAACTTCGGAAATTCATATCTCTTGAACCGTAAGTCGGTTTTGACCCCCGTTTGAAGCGTTAGGAAGCTAACGAGATGTTATTTCTAGGAAAAATAGTTTTGGGGTTTGAACTTGGTCCAATCGGTACAGTTTTTACGAACCGTTTCGTAGTGTCGGGCGTCCGGTTTACGTTTTCGCATTATTTTGAAATATTCATATCTTGTTAACCGTTTATCGTATTTAAGAGTTCTTTATACCGAATCGAAGCTGTCAATGAGTACTTTTTGATGATGATAGAAAATATTATTTTTGGCCGACTTTTAGCCGACTTTTTCGGGCAACCGAATAATGGAATTTTGAGTTATTTTTCAATATTGTAAGACATATTATGATATGTTATGAGATGGCTTGTGTGATGATTCTTTGATGGGAATTTGATGTTGTGGAATGGTATATTGGTGTTTGTGGCCATTTTGGGCAATTGTGTGCATTACTTTATATGTACTTGAAATACATGATTATTGTTAATGCATGAGCATTTGATGTTGGCATGAGTCATTAATGTGTCAAGTATCATGATATGCATTCTTGCATTGGAAGATTCATAGATGAATCAGTTTTATCGTCTTACGCCCTGAAATAATGGTAGAAGCGATTAATCACAATCAGTTTTATCGTCTTACGCCCTGAAATAATGGTAGAAGCGATTAATCACAAATGATTGCGCGCCCTGAAATAGTGGACTATGGCAATCGGATTGTGCGCCTTGAAATAGTGGTCGAAAGCAATCCATAAACGTCGTTCGCCCTGAAATAATGGTTTATAGCGACGGGGAACATCGTAGGCCCGACGGGGAGTTACTCTATGTAACAAGCGATGATTCCAAGAGTTCCTGGGGGACTAATGAATTACGAGGTTGAGTCGGTACCGCATTGCATTTGCATAGAGTCGTGAGTCGGTCTCTATGATTTGCATTGGTCGTCTTTGTATATGTGCATTGATGAAGGAACATGAATATATGTATTTATGTTGAATGATAAGCATTGTGATGAATATGTTTGGTTTTGTATATATATATATATGCCTTGCGATGTATATTGAGTAAGATGTGATGAATGGCGATAAGAGTTGTATCTTTGTAATGATACATTGGTGAATAAACATGTATGTGTGTTGTGTTGAATGTATGGTGATGAATTGAGATGTATTGGGGATACATGTATTTGAGCATGAATGAATATGCCTATGTGAAGGATGCGTTAATTACGGATTGTTATGCCGTGTATTTGATTTATGGTATATGCTTGGTGTTATATGTATATATATATGCATAGTGACGAGTTGTGGTGAGAATGTGGTATATGTGTATTATATGTTGAGATATATAATTATATGCAACGTTATTATGATAATATTTCTCACCCTTCTGCTGGAATATGCTTTTTATGGCATAGTGCAGATTGTCAGCTTTAGAGGCGTGGAGGCTTTTGTGAAGATTAGTCCTCCGTTCCGTTGTCGGTCTTGGTGTCTGCTCTGATACGTAGCACGGGAGTCGGGGAATGATTATAATTATATGTATATAATTGTTGTATATATATTTGGTAGTACTTTTGTATATAGTAGAGGTTCTGAAACAGTTTATTTTGTAAAACAAGTCAATTATGGATCTTTCCGCTTTATTCCATAATTGACCATCATTTTGTAAGGAAAAGTTTCCCTTTGTGTTATGTATCAAAAATGTTGAGCAGGGATCGTATTTTGTTCATTTAGGTGTGACATCCATGTTTCCTGTCGAAAAAATAAATTTTTTAGTTACTCTGATTTTATTAATTGTTATTTATTTATGATGGGGAATTGGGGTGTTACATTAGTGGTATCAGAGCAGGTCGGTCCGTCCGGCCAAGCTATTGAGTCAGTTGGTGTGACAGTTGAATACTGTCGTTGTTGTTTATCTCTTAGTACGTGATAGGTGTGTGGAACACTGTCAGTACTTTCTGGGTTTTCTAATCCTTTGTTTTCAGGATTGAGTTTGAGATAAGTGGGGGAGAAGTTGGTACTTCTCCATGTTGCTTCAGGTGTGGAGCGTTGGCTCAGTGTATTGTGAATTGCAAGATTGTAAGTGTTGTTCGGACAATGTTGTTCTCAGTTCCGAAGGGGATGCGGAGGTAAGGTTTATGTCAACTAAGGATTTGTGCCTTAGGTAGTTTTGTGTACAGGATGTAAGAAATGTTATTATAGTTTGGTAAAGACGGTTTATGCCCCATCGTGATTGTCGGCTGTCTATTGACAAATTGAGGAACTGATCACCCTTAATCTCTTGTTGATAGCAGACGGAAATTATGTTGGATGGAATAGGCGGGTCTTTCCGGCTTTGATAGTGTGTGAAATGAGTTGTTTGGAATTTAAAGAGATGATTACAGATTGTTTTGATGAGTCGATGAAGATGCTAATATCGGAAGATGAAATGGATTAGAGGTTTTGGTATGTTAGTCCAGTTGGGAAGTCATTGAGAGAGAATGATTGGGTTTTATTTAAGGACTGCTTCACAGAGAGTAGAGATTAAACTTAATTGGACGAAGGTGAATAGTTGAGGTTTATATCTGCTAAGTAAGTAGGAAACTCTTAGTAGATGGGAATAAGACGTTTGTTTTGTCTGTGATGGTAGTGTTCTGGGAATTGGCAGGAAGTCGCAGTGATGGGCCGTCAGTTGGGCATGGTTTTCAGATATGTTTTTGGATGGAACGTTAAGGTGTTGTCTTAGAGAGCTCCAGTATTGTTGGTGACAAAAGGAATGATGTTTGAATGGAATAACAAGCAGGATGTGTATAATGGTATTGAGACTATGGAAAGCAAAACTTAGAGTTCTGGTGAAGTTTGACGTCTTGGGAGTTTTAAGGCATTAATGGAAATTTTGAGAGAACCCTTAGGTATGGGTGTAATATTTAAGAGTTCTTTTTGGTTAGTTGTGGCTACATGTTGGGATTTGTGGAATTTGGATTGTCCAGATAATGAAATTGTGTATGAGTTACTGTCAGTGGAATAAGGTAGTGAATGAGAATAAGTGTCCACTTTCATGAACAGATGACTAGAATGGTTTGGTTGAGTTTGAGTGAGTTACAATTGTTTGGAATGTTTGATAAGAGTGGTGAATTGTGTGAGCTTAGGCTTTGATCGATTTAATGTGACTGGTTATGGTTGTTATCATTGGGATAGGTTGTTATGTACTCGGTTAAGCTTGTGTGTGAGTAACCAGTTACCCAGTGGAAAGTTTTGCAAAAGCTTTAAGAATTTATATCTTTTGGAATTTGGTTGGACATTGCAGAGTACGGCGATGTTATTTGGTGTTAGTAAGGAATCTATAATGTTTGTGGAGTAAAGGAATCGTATCTTCCATATTTAATTGGATAAGTTCGTAGTGGTTTCGATTGAGGATATTTGGATTTGTTATAAACTAAGAGGAAGAATGAGTAAAGTGTTTGAGATTTGAATTACAAGTGTTGAAAAGAGACGAAGTTTTATGCTAAGTTATTCGAGTGAGAATTTTGGCTGAAAAGGGCTAGTTTCTTGGAAATGTTATTTCAGATGAGAGTATGCTTAATGGATCCATCGGAAGTAGATGTAGTTCTACATTGAGAGGCTCCGAAGTTAGTTAAGGAGATTAGAAACTTTTGGACTCAGTTGGTTGTTATTACAAGTTATGGAAGACTTTGTTAAGTTCGTACTTCTGGTATCTCAGTTGACTTACAAAGGGTGAGTCGTTTGTTTGGATGTTCGTTGTGAGTAAGTTTTGGTGAGCTGGAGTAGAAGTGTCTACGGTTTCAGCTTGATTTTGTGTGATCCTAATAAACCAGTTGTGGGGTATTGTGATGCGTCTTTGATGAGTTTAGTCAACGTGGTAATGCAAGAGGGTAAAGTCGGGGCTTATGCTTTACGACAATTGAGGATTTATAAAAGGATCTGTATTATTATGGATTTGGAATTTGTTGCGGTGGTATTGTGTTGGAATGTTTGGAGGTATTATCTTTATGGTTCTAGGTTCGAAGTGTTTGGTAATCGCAAGGACATTGAGTACTTGTTGGGTCTAAAGGAATAAAGTATGAGACAACAAGGATGGTTAGAGTTCTTGATGAGTTATGAATTTGGCTTGGATTATCCTTCGGAGAAAAGCTGTTGTTGTGCCTGAAAAGTTAAGTCGGAAGTTTCTATGCATGTCTATTTTGATGATCAGGGAGTTAGAATTATTTGAGAAATTCCGAGACTTGTGTATGGTGTATGAGATAACACAAGAGAGTGTGAGATTGGTAATATCAAAGTGAACAGTGATTTTTGGTGAATTTGAGAAAGAGTTAAACCTTGGTCGTGAGATTGGTAGTTTTGATGGTTTCGGGTAATCAGAGTGCGCATCGGAAGCGTGATGTGGCACAATTCATATATGTGTGTGTGACTTGTAAGATTTCGTAGGTTGAACATTGGGAATATGTAGGACTGATGAGACCATTGGACGTTTCAAAATGGAAGTGTTAAGTGAAAATTTTAAATGTTATCCATGGGCTACTATGTAGATGGATGTTTCGGTTATATGTTCGATTGGTGAATCATAGCATTGTTGTAGTATGGTTGTGTGACAAGGATGTTGGTGTTCTGGTTTTGTTGATGTTGTTGAGACCTTGTGGTGTCGTGGAATTTTATGTTCTTGTTGTGTTGTTGCCTCGTTTCCATGGTGATGGTTCGAGCGTGTGTAGCTAATTCCTGTGTGGGGAATTAGGGGAGTGTTACCTATGGTAGGGTAACGATCTTGTTGTGTTTCAGTTCTAGAGTGAACCTGTGTGTTGGTATCGTGGGTTTCCTTGAGTTGTGAGTTGGTCGTCAAGTGCATTGTATGGGCTTTGCATCTTGTCGTGGTTGTTGTCGTTGTTGTAATTACGGTTAGCAAGGTGTTTATCTATTGTGTTATTCGTGGTGTGCCTTTTGTTGGCATGTTGGTTTGTTTGTCGGATGCGAGAGTCGTGTCCGGAGTTGTTCGTCTCGGTTATATTTTCGAGGACGAAAATGTCTAAGTGGGGGAGAGTTGTAACGCCCCAGTTTTTGTTAGAATTATTTAATAGAGTATATTTAATTGGTTTTGGTTTTATATTATTTTATTATTGACTTTTATTTGACAAAATGTTATTTTTCATCGTTATTATGTTTTATCGCATTTTGAGAGCGTTTGCGAGATATTTGAGTGTAGGGGTATTTTGGTCATTTGGGTAGATATTTTGTTTAAATAGAAAAGTTGAGAGAAAAAGAGAGAAAAGAAGAAAAACAGAAAAATAGAGAGAAAGGGAAGAAGAAGGAAAAGAGAAAGAAAAGAAGAAAAAAAGGGAGAAAACTTGGAGAGAAAGAATTGATTCAACCGACTTTTCAAACACGATTTAATCGGGTAAGGGTGTGAAATATTGTTATTATAACTTTGTGTATGATTATGTATGAGTTTTGTATGAATATTTTGGTTGGTTTTTATATGTTTCCGTTTATGCCGTATCGGACGAAATCGATAGAAACCGATGTTTCTACGGTCGGAAAGTCGTATAAATACATGTGTTGGTTGGTTATATGTATGTGAGCTGCTGTTTGAAGTTTCACGAAGTTTGGTTATGTTTCGGTTAGTTTTCGGTATGTTTCCGTTGTTGTTTCCGTTTAGGTCGAATTATAGGAAATTGATAGAAAACGATGTTTTCACGGTTAGAATTCGAAATAAATTACGTAGTTGTATCGAGGAAGGTTAGGTCGTCGTATGTCGTGCTTTTTATTCGATTTGGCGAGGTTTGAAAATTCTGGTTTTTGAACGGTTGAAATTTAATCGAAAAATCGAACGTCGTAGAAATTTCGTTTAGGTGTTCTAAATTGTTCTTATGTATTGGGTGGTTGGGCGTATATGTTTGTTTCGGTGAAATTATTCGATTTAGTCGAGTTTTCGGACATTCCGGAAAAATACAGCATAGGTGTAATTGAGAAAATCTGGTTTTTTGTGAAAAACAGGGTTAGGGATCGATACATAACCCCAGGGATCGATCCCTACTGTGAAAATTGGGAAAAATGGAATTTTTACTACAGCAGGGATCGATACATGCGAGTTAGGGATCGATACCTACTGTGCTGAAACAGAAATTCTGGTTGTCGGGGAAACTTCGGAAATTCATATCTCTTGAACCGTAAGTCGGTTTTGACCCCCGTTTGAAGCGTTAGGAAGCTAACGAGATGTTATTTCTAGGAAAAATAGTTTTGGGGTTTGAACTTGGTCCAATCGGTACAGTTTTTACGAACCGTTTCGTAGTGTCGGGCGTCCGGTTTACGTTTTCGCATTATTTTGAAATATTCATATCTTGTTAACCGTTTATCGTATTTAAGAGTTCTTTATACCGAATCGAAGCTGTCAATGAGTACTTTTTGATGATGATAGAAAATATTATTTTTGGCCGACTTTTAGCCGACTTTTTCGGGCAACCGAATAATGGAATTTTGAGTTATTTTTCAATATTGTAAGACATATTATGATATGTTATGAGATGGCTTGTGTGATGATTCTTTGATGGGAATTTGATGTTGTGGAATGGTATATTGGTGTTTGTGGCCATTTTGGGCAATTGTGTGCATTACTTTATATGTACTTGAAATACATGATTATTGTTAATGCATGAGCATTTGATGTTGGCATGAGTCATTAATGTGTCAAGTATCATGATATGCATTCTTGCATTGGAAGATTCATAGATGAATCAGTTTTATCGTCTTACGCCCTGAAATAATGGTAGAAGCGATTAATCACAATCAGTTTTATCGTCTTACGCCCTGAAATAATGGTAGAAGCGATTAATCACAAATGATTGCGCGCCCTGAAATAGTGGACTATGGCAATCGGATTGTGCGCCTTGAAATAGTGGTCGAAAGCAATCCATAAACGTCGTTCGCCCTGAAATAATGGTTTATAGCGACGGGGAACATCGTAGGCCCGACGGGGAGTTACTCTATGTAACAAGCGATGATTCCAAGAGTTCCTGGGGGACTAATGAATTACGAGGTTGAGTCGGTACCGCATTGCATTTGCATAGAGTCGTGAGTCGGTCTCTATGATTTGCATTGGTCGTCTTTGTATATGTGCATTGATGAAGGAACATGAATATATGTATTTATGTTGAATGATAAGCATTGTGATGAATATGTTTGGTTTTGTATATATATATATATGCCTTGCGATGTATATTGAGTAAGATGTGATGAATGGCGATAAGAGTTGTATCTTTGTAATGATACATTGGTGAATAAACATGTATGTGTGTTGTGTTGAATGTATGGTGATGAATTGAGATGTATTGGGGATACATGTATTTGAGCATGAATGAATATGCCTATGTGAAGGATGCGTTAATTACGGATTGTTATGCCGTGTATTTGATTTATGGTATATGCTTGGTGTTATATGTATATATATATGCATAGTGACGAGTTGTGGTGAGAATGTGGTATATGTGTATTATATGTTGAGATATATAATTATATGCAACGTTATTATGATAATATTTCTCACCCTTCTGCTGGAATATGCTTTTTATGGCATAGTGCAGATTGTCAGCTTTAGAGGCGTGGAGGCTTTTGTGAAGATTAGTCCTCCGTTCCGTTGTCGGTCTTGGTGTCTGCTCTGATACGTAGCACGGGAGTCGGGGAATGATTATAATTATATGTATATAATTGTTGTATATATATTTGGTAGTACTTTTGTATATAGTAGAGGTTCTGAAACAGTTTATTTTGTAAAACAAGTCAATTATGGATCTTTCCGCTTTATTCCATAATTGACCATCCTTTTGTAAGGAAAAGTTTCCCTTTGTGTTATGTATCAAAAATGTTGAGCAGGGATCGTATTTTGTTCATTTAGGTGTGACATCCATGTTTCCTGTCGAAAAAATAAATTTTTTAGTTACTCTGATTTTATTAATTGTTATTTATTTATGATGGGGAATTGGGGTGTTACACGGAGCACGCATAAAGTTAAAAGGGATGCCTAAAGTGGGGTTCATAATAGTAATGGGAGGTTTTACAGTTGTAGTGATAATCTCGGAGACCACCGTCGCTTGTGTATCCATCCTTGCACTCATAACTTGAATTGCTTCCAGAATCTTCCCCACTCCTCCTCGGAGCTCACTCAATTCATTATTGACTCTGTCTATTTCACAGTATTGCTCAGACATCCTTTGTCGAGTTTGGGTCTAGTGACGATTCAAAGACGATTCTGAAGGGAAAACGGTGACATGAGACGAAGACAGAGAGGAAATGCACATGCTATGACATGATGCAAATGAGATGCTAATGCAAGCCAAATGGTTTCAAGGAATTCAAAGGCAAGTTGCAGATTTTTTTTGGAAAACAGAAGAAGTTTTTGTTTTAAAATCCCTGATCTCTATTGATCTTTTGAAAAGGAAACAAACATTTGAGTTCCTCGAGACCAAAGGGCTAAGAATGCTTAAATGTATGGATGCATAAAGCACACGAGCACAAACACATGTACACACAACAAGATAAATAAATCCTAGGTTTATAGGGTCTCATGAATGGAGCCATGGTCTACCCATCCCAATAGGTATGTACTATGGGTTTCCATCTGCAAAACAGGGTTCTAAAAAGTGCCCAGAGTCGACAACCCATCTTTCAGATTTTATCAACTTCCCAATTGCTCGGTGATCAATAAAATTCTCAAGAGAGTCTTGTCTGAGTGTAGTATCGCGTAGCAAACATTTGGGATTGCTCCCTCACAGTCATCGCACTACGTCCTAAATAGGCCAAGTAGGGGTAAAGGGTAACTAAAGGTCATCAGTGTCACGGGCTCCTAGGTCGAAAGTAGTAACGCATTCACGATTGCTCGTTCAACATATACCAATTTCGAGAGGGCCTCAACTGAGTGTGGACTTCAAGTTCACTCCTTTGGGATTTCTCCCTCGAAGTTCCCTTGACTATGTCCACGGTTCCTAAACAAATGTGTTCTCTCAAGTCCGGGTTAGGACTTATCTCACCACTCAAAAGTAGCATACCAACCCAAAGAAGAAATCAAACAGAGATACAAAAATATATACAGATATATACAGATATCACATATATATACAAGTAAGCAAAGCATAAATAAAACAAATAAAGCAAGGTGGGCTTAACCCTCAAAATCGTTCGTCCCCAGTGAAGTCGCCATTTCTGTTGCGGTGAAAATCAGATAACAAGCTATTAATTAACTTGCATCATATTTCTTTTACAACCGACTTTAATTTATCCAAAGGAAATGTTCAAGATTGTTAGAAAAACCTAAAGGGGGGAGATCTAAGGTTCGGGGGTTGGTTACGCCTAGGGAAGGTATTAGCACCCTAAACGTCTGTAGTACTCTACAGGAACCTCTTGTTTTACTTGTTAAATCTTACTCGCTTGCTAAAGGTACTATGCTAAAGGTTGAAAACCCTAGGGGTTAGTATCTAAGTATACTCGACAAGGCATCACACCTTGCGCCTACGTATCCTCGGGAATAGAATCAGAGTATGCGTAGTTCTACTTCTACTGAATGATTGACTGTGGTCAATATTCATAGGGGAAATGAGTGTGAACTCATTGTAGAGTATAAGAACTCTCTAAGTCTAGTTATAATGGTCCTATATTATGTTTTAGTCAATAGGGAAAGTGAGTATTCATTAGGATGAATATCACCAAGAGTGTAAGAACTCTCTCCTAAGGCTAGGTATGATTCCATGGCTCTGATGAAGCCAAGAAATAAGGTTTATCTCTTATGAGGCTACTAGGTTATGATGGGGGCTATGACTTTAAGAGTCAACAATAATCACCTTCCTTTGGAATAGGGGAAAAGATAATAGTTGATAAGATACTAAAAGATAACAGGTTAATGATTCAAGTAAGAAGATGCACTAATATATGAATAAATTTATGAGATGAAATAAAGTCAAGATAATAATGCAAAGTGGAAATATATATGTTAGACAAAGATCAAACATGATAAATGGAGATAACATGGCAAGATGCATCAAGAAGTGTAATAAAGACCTTAAAAAGATACTTTCAATTTATCAAGAATAAATGGCTCAAGAATAAATATTTGTCAATCTCCTTTTATATTTAGAAAGTAGATTTAATTAGAAAATCATAGCAAAAAGAAGGGCAGAAAAAGGATTAAAAACGAATAAGTTACGTTATTTTGAAAATGGAGATATAAACTTGAAAATAAATAAAAACAACAAGTAGTAAAAAAATAAGAGAAATGCACTCCTAGGGATTGAACCCAGGACCTTGTGAACGCAGCCCAAAACACAGGCCAACTGCGCTGTGCGTGCAACGTGATAACATGAGGCCAGCGCAACATAATATATTAAGTAAGCGAAAAAAACAGAAAAACACAAAAAGGGTTTATCCGCAGGATCGAACCCAGGCATGGTGTGTGAAAGGGAAAGGCAAGGCAACTGTGTTACCGTTGGGACGGCTGTTTCATCCAAACATAACACGCCTCCAATTCATTTTATTTAAAACCCAAACATGGATGGCCAATTAAGAACACGCAACAAAAAATGTGACGCCATTGCACAGGCATGCACACACACTACTGATAAAAACAACAAATAGCTCATAAAGCCAAAGTGTAACATTAACCTTAAGACTACACCACAGAATTAATGCGCTACAGTCTTATCATGCACATTTAACTACACAGGTCACAGCATGCGACACAACGCTGTATAAACAAGTTGAAGTACTACAACATAGCACATCACACATTACGTAATACAACAATAGTTATATAAGATAAGAAGAGCACAATAACATATTACAGCAGATAGTATTACAACACATGAAGCATGCTTTAACACAACGCTATATACAACACTAACACGAGCTAGCACCATACATCCGCATTATTGTCGTACTGCATTAGCACACACATACCAATTAAAACATGATAGCAAATACAACAAGTAGAATTAATTCATTTTCATTAAGTGGCATAACTCATCATAATATACCTCTATTTCATACACCCAACATTCATGTCCCTTTCGATATAACACCATCATATGTATGCAATCATTTAACACAACAACTTTACCATAATAATGTCACACTCACTAACATAACTACAAACATTGCACACAGACTAATATCATTATCAGTACGCTACTGCAACAGAACTACAATAAAGCACTTACCATTATCCAAATAGCATCATTGTCTCACACAACAACAACTACAACACCACACCACACACACAACAAGCATCTTCACGTAACAACGTAAATCACAAACTCTCAATGATCGTAACGGCTTGCACACAGTTAGTAAACGATATACAATACTAAAAATTCTTAGGAGAACAATGGTAATGAACATGAGAAGTTCAAAGTATGATACGAGTACCTTTGCTTGCGATGTGTGGCCGTGAGGATATACGTTTGAAAGAGAACCTGCGATGGCTGTGAATACTTATCGCATGCGAGATACAATTCTTCTTCAACCCACGAGCTGCTGCGAAGTAATTCTTCCTTCTTCTCCTTGCTTGCCAAACGAGAACTTAATGATTTTTCTGAGTTTTCTAGTGGACTCTTGGTGTGGTGGTTTGTTGATATTATGTTGATGGTTGGACAGAGAAACAGTTTGCAAGTTGTGGGGTACTTGAAGAGATGAGATGCAAGGGTGGTTGAGTGTATTGGTTTTCTTCTGTTGTGAAAGGTCAGCTTCTAATGGTGTTTTTTTTTGCTGAAGCCATGAAAAGGGGGAGGCAACCTCGTTTTATAGGTGAATGAATGGTTAATTTGCATGGCAGACTCAACGGTTATTAGCTTTGTTCAAGAGGAAACGTGATAGAGTTTGGATACTACACTCATAGCCTTTCTACTCCATATACCTTGAGCCAAGTGAGAGCACTTTGGCCGCTTATCCTAGGGCTTTGATCAGTGAGAAAGCAAAAGCAAAGTCCAACAAGTTAAGGTACCAAAGTGGTTTACATGATAGTCAATGGCTTTACAGCATGGAACCCTTCAAAAGTCCACTTATTAAGTACAACTCCAATGTACTTTTGGTCTGTTTACAAAGTTATCTTATAGTTTTCATGACACAGCCTATTTCCCCGCCCTTGTCATATCCTTAGAGCAGTTGGATGGCCAAGAAGCCCCAACGGATACTTGCTTTTCTTGAGGAGAGAAGGATGGTAGGTTTATGCGTATGGCCTCTCATTCTCGAGCCAAGTGATATTTTGAAATGGTTGCTTATTGTGTGTTTTGTCAGCTGAAAAGGTATGAGTCATGAAGCCTTATACGATGGGTGCTTATTTTGGCCTTTGTATATCAACTTTGCAAAGTACAAAGGTGTACTTTTGATGGTTGCCTCTTGCACGGTTTATGGAAAAAGTTGACAGTGGGAAATGATGGAAGAAGTTAGTAGCATGGTACTTATTTGGATGTGATTTACTCAACATGGAAAGCAAGGTTTGGCGGTATGGTTACAACCAGGTTTTTTAAAAGGTAGAAAAGTGGGATGATGTAGTCCTTTTTTGAATTTCTTTGTTGTAATGTGTGGGTCAATTGGTGAGAAATGGAGATGTTCTTTTTCTTAATTAATTTTGAAATAATAAAATGATTAATAAAAAAATAAACTAATTAATATTCTAAATTAAAATTAGTTAGAAAAATAAACTAAATGAATAATTAATCTAATTATTTAAACTAATTATTAAAATTAAATTAAATTAAGATTAATTTAAATTAATAAAAATAAAATAACTTAAATATAAATGAAATAAAAAATGCCACATTGAATATAAATTAAGATAAAGACAGATAAAGATATTAGAATAAATATTAAGTTAAACAGAGAACAATAAATAAAACATCAACTAGCAGAAAAAAAGGGAGGGTAAAATTTGGGGTACAACACAGGTCAACGCATATTATTCCGTTTGCTCGAAAATCACTTTTTAAAAGCACTTTTACACTAGTTTATCGTGTTAGAACCTATGCTACAAAATTCTACCATCATAGACCCATTTTTCTGCTATCTTAACATTCTAAAAATCAATTATTTTCTTGTATTACTCATGGATTAACATCATGTAATCATCAATTTTCTATCTATGATTCAAACCCTCATAACTCAACAATGGAGGAAAACATATCAACAACCCAAAAACAGAATTGTTACACATATAGGCAAACGAAATTCATCATATAATCAATATATTATAACAGTATCAGCATCCACTATCTCACAACATTCATAGCATTATTGCAAAACACACAATTTATCAACTAATAGAGATCAAGGTTCATAGCATAGAACGACACAACAACCCAACAACGCAAGAACCTAAATCCTTACTCATTATTCATCATACTATCCCTTAGAAGATTAGAACCCCACCCTTACCTTGTAATTCCAGGAAATCAATCTCTTCAAGCTAAATGGATGGATACTTTTTGCCCTAGCCTCTTTCACCTTCTGCTCTCAATTTCACGTATGATGTAAAACTGACTTCACTATTCTCTAATTCCCTTTATAAAATCCCTCAACTAAGGTTTACCTCATTTACCCTCACTCATCCTCATACAATTATTATCATGTCCTTCAAATCTCTACACATCTAATGTTCCATTTTATTTTATTTCACTATTATTATTATTGTTATCTAATAATCCAATAATTCAAATAATAATAATCTAACCTTTCAAATTCTAGTTTAATAAAAACATATTAAATCTAAATAATTATTTAAATTAGATAATATATTTTACTATATAGCATAATTACCTAATTACTTAAAAAAAATTAATTAATTAACTATACTCTCTACACCTCCATCACTACGCAATTACTCATGCACCTCTAACACCTTAATTCCTACCATTTTAAGGTAACTACCCCCACACAAAAGGTATCCCAAAACACAATAAAGCACACATAAACACATACATATACACTTATTGCATAATTTAATTACGAAAAATAATTAAAATGAAATGGGGCGTTACAACTCTCCCCCACATAGAATATTTTCGTCCTCAAAAATTACCTAACACAAATAACTCAATATACGATTCTCGCATCCTGCTCTCCAATTCCCAAGTTACATTTCCTCGGGCAGCGCCTCCCCACACGACCTTCACGAGAGCAATCTACTTGCCTAGCAACTGTTTCACCTCATGACCATCAATTCTCACAGGTAAGGCCTTCATAGTAAGGTTATCCCTTACTTGCACATCGTCCATCGGAATCACATGCGACGGATCTGGAATGTACTTCCACAACTGAGAAACATGAAATACATCATGTAAATTGTACAAACTTAGTGGCAACACCACTCTATACGCAACAGCTCCCACCTACCCGGATATTTGATATGGACCGATAAACCGAGGAGTGAGCTTCTTCGAATTCAAGGCACGTCCAACACCGGTCACCGGAGTGACTCTCAAGAATATATGGTCCCTTTCCTGGAACTCAAGATCCTTTCTCCTCTTGTCATGATAGCTTTTCTGTCTATTCTGAGAAGCTTTCATTTGCTCTCGAATCAGTTTCACTTTCTCCGTAGTTTGTTGGACTAATTCAGGTCCAAGCACCACATTTTCACCGGATTCATGCCAACACAAAGGTGTTCTTCATCTTCGACCATACAACACTTCAAAAGATGGCATCCCAATACTAGAATGAAAACTATTGTTATAAATGAATTCAATCAACGACAAGTGACTATCCCAAGCACCTCCTTGTTCTATAAAACAAGCCCTCAACAGATCTTTTAACGATTGAATAGTCATCTCTGTATGATCATCTGTTTGGGGATGATAAGCCAAACTCAACCTCAACTTAGGACCCAACACCTCTTTCAAACTCTCCCAAAATCTGGAAGTGAACCTCGGGTCTCTATCCGACACAATGCTCAAAGGAATTCCATGTAACTTCAAAATTACACGGATGTAGATCTCTGCCAACTTCTGCATAGAAAAATTGATGTTAATCGAAATAAAATTGGCCGACTTTGTCAGTCAATCCACAACCACCCAAATGGCATCATACCCTCTCGGAGTATTTGGAAATCCTATCACAAAATCCATATAAATGTTATCCCATTTCCATTCTGGAACATCCAACGGTTGCATCAACCCTGCAGGTCTCTGATGTTCAACCTTCGACTTCTGGCAAGTCAGACAAGCATAAATAAACTGCACAACACTGTGCTTCATTCCTGACCACCAGAATATCTTCTTCAGATCTTGATACATCTTAGTAGCTCCCGGATGGATACTTAAGCTACTCCGATGACCTTCTTCTAAAATCATCTTCTTTAGTTCCACATTATCGGGAATATAAATTCTATTCCTGAATCTCAACACACCTTGTTCATCTATTTTGAAATCATTCCCTGCAGCTTGACCTAGAGATGTAAATGGATATCCATGGGGACAGATACTATGATATCCGTATCCGTCCCGTTGGATAAATATGATATCCATATCCGCCCTATATCCATGCGAATATCCGTTGAGCGGTAATCCTTGAATTTTACGGTATTCGCAGATATTTACAGATATCCATGGATAATATTTTTTTATAAAAATTATTTTTTGAAAAAATAATTTTTAACAAAAAGTTATTATCACATAACATCCATATGATTCGCTCTTAATTTAACAATAAAATTTCATCACATTAATTTTTTTCTTATCCACCAAAACATAATTAGATCCAAACATAATATCCATATATTTTATTTTTTTAACGAAACAAATAAAAGATATTGCGATTGTGAGTTATGATGGAAGAGCGAACAACAGAGGAGTAGGAAGGGAGACACTGGTTTGACATAGGAATGACGACACCAGTTGGTTGGACTGTGAAATTGTTAAAGTAAGGTATGAAGTATTAAAGAGTTTAAATATAAAATGCCTTATAGAATTTGAATGAAATGTGAAAGGTTTTCTTCAAAAAAAATTAAAAAGACTAATTTTTATAGAAAATGAAAAGATAAAGTATTATAAACTAATGATTTTTATAATTTATTAACGAATATGGATATTCGCGGGCACGGATATCATTAAACCTGTATCCATATCCATATCCATTAACAAACGGGTATTTAAATATCCATTTATTTTATCTATGGATATCCATTAAGCTACCTGCCCCATATCCGTGACGGATTTTATCCGCGGGTACCGATTTTTTTGCCATCCATAGCTTGACCATCTCCAGCCATCAAGTCCACCAATTTCAAATTGAGTTTCTGATTATCTTTAATTCTAGTAAGAAAATCATTGTTGATTGTTAGCATCCCCAACTTCACACTTTGATGTGTTAATTCACAGACTAAACCCATGTCTCTGAACTGCTCCAGAAGCTCCAACTCTCTAACCATCATTGCTGACATGTGCAACGACTTTCGACTTAAAGCATCAACCACGACATTAGCTTTACCAGGATGATAGTTCAAGCTGAAATCATAGTCTTTCAAGAATCCCAACTATCTACGCTGCCTCATGTTTAATTCCTTCTGATCAAACAAGTACCCCAGACTTTTATGGTCACTGAACACTTTGAACCTAGAACCATACAAATAATGTCTCTAGATTTTCAATAAAAACACTACTGTAGCCAACTCTAAGTCTTAAGTAGGATAATTCCTCTCATGAATCCTCAAATGTCTGGAAGCATAAGCCACAGCTTTTCCATCTTGCATAAACACACCCCCCAAACCCATCAACGGCGCATCGCAGTATACTACAAAATTTGGTTCAGGCAAAACCAAAACCGGAGATGTAGTCAACCTCTTCTTCAACTCTATAAAGCTCTTCTCACAATGAATATCCCATACGAACGGCTTACCCTTGCAGGTCAGCTGAGTTAGCGGAAGTGCTAACTTCAAAAAACCTTCAATGAATATGCGGTAGTAACCAGTCAACCCCAAAAAGCTTTGAATTTCTATAACTGACTTCAGAGCTTCCCATTGTAGAACTGCATCTAGCTTACAAGGATCCACTGCAATACCATTACCTGAAATAACATGACCAAGGAAGCTAACTTCCTTTAACCAGAACTCACACTTCGATAGCTTAGCATAAAGTTTCTTCTCTTTCAAAACCTACAACACAATCCTCAAATGCTTCTCATGCTCTTCCTCTTACTTATAATAGATCAGAATGTCATCAATGAAAACTACAACAAACTGATCTAAGTAGATATGAAAAATTTGATTCATATACTCCATAAATACATCGGGGGCATTAGAAACACCAAAAGGCATCACCAAGAACTCATAATGTCCATAACGATTCCTGAAAGTTGTCTTCTGAACGTCTTCATCTTTTACTTTTATTTGATGATAACCCGATCTCAAGTCTATCTTGTTGAACACCGGAGCACCTACCAGTTGATCCATCAAATCATCTATTCTGGGAAGTGGATACTTGTTCTTAATCGTCACTTTTTTCAACTGTCGTTAATCTATACACAATCTCATACTACCATCTTTCTCCTTTACCAACAATACGGGAGCTCCCCAAAGCGACACACTTGGTCTTACAAACTTCTTTTCCAGCAAGTCTTTCAGTTGCTTCTTCAACTCCGCTAATTTTGAAGCCGACATCCTGTATGGTGCCATAGAAACAGGTCTGGTGTCATGGACAAGATCAATAGTAAACTTCACTTCACTTTCTGGCGGTACATCTGAAATATACTCCGAAAATACTTCTGGAAACTCTTGCACTACCTGCACTTCATCGATTACAGCTTAGTTGTCAAAAAATAGAGATATGAACATCGCTAATACCTGAGCGTAATCTTCTAAAAGCTCCTTCAACCCTTCCATAGATAGGAAATCATCTCCCTCTTCACCACCAGGAGTAGGAAACAACATTGATTGCTTAAAATAATTAATCTGAACATGGTTAAACATTAACCAGTTCAATCCCAAGATAACATCGAGATTCATCAGCGACAAGCAAATAAGATCCACACCAAAATCCCTATCAAATATTCTCAAAGGATAATTCAAGAAAATAAGAGAAGTAGCCACTGATCCCTTAGCAGGAGTTTCGATAAGCATTTCTCCTTTCATCACAGATACACTAAGGCCTAGCCTTTTCACACAATCATCAGAAATAAAGGAATGAGTAGCTGATAAGTGCAAAATGTAACTATTTTTGTATATAAGTTTTGTTGCACTTATCGATACTTTTTGTTAATATCGTACGAATAAACCCCGCTTTGTTTGTAAATACGTTTACTTTACGTTATAGTGTATATATTGCGTTATTGTGTAAATATCATTGAGTTTAATTGATTTCCATTTATTTTTGCAGGTATTCAATCAAGGATATCTTGCCATTGTTGTATAGATCATTGAATAAGCTTTCCAACGCTTCGAACCGGGCGAAAAACGGAGTTACGGTTCAAAAGTTATGGCCAAAACAGTGCAGAATTTTTGCTGTCTACTATCAGCTGCGCCTCAGCAGCGTCGGGCAGTACATTGCAGGGTCGGGCGCTCTAGAACAATGCTGGATAACTTACAAAATAAGTCGCCTTACACCTTCGGGCGACCCAGAATACCGCCGGGCGAAACTGGACTGACAGAAACACCATTAAAGGGCCAAAAACACAATTTTTAGAGGATGGTTGGGTAATATTTGTTCCCAATGCATCAAAATTTCATTTTTTCAGTAGGATTAGCTTAGAAAACAACATTGGAGTTTGCACACGGATGATCCGGGGTGGATTTCTCATCGATCGGCGCCGACAAACCGCGAGATGTTTGGTTTATTTCTCTTCTTCTTTGTGTTTTTCTTCTATGTTGGGTTTGTGTATATGTATTTACTCTGAACTCATGTATATTTGTCGCGCATGGCATTGTATGAAATTTGCTTTACAAATCTTTATCGGCGATTGTCCTTTATTTTTGCTTTATGCGCGGGGTTTGAGTTGTGTTAGAGATAAACATCGCAAACTTTGATTAGGGATGATTATCTGTTAGTTTCTGGATGCTAGAGATAGATTTAGAGCTAATAATCTGTAAAGGTGTCGAAGCTTAATGACTCCGTATCTTGAGTCGGGTGCGAGAGTGCCGATGATGGTAACACGGTTGTTCTCTCAGCTCAGTATGCCAGAGATAGACACTGTTGTGAGCGATACTGGATGATTTTGACGAGTATTGTAGTATAGTGAAAATAATCGATAAATTTATGTTTGTGAGGAGTGGATTATGTGCATGCCGGATAAGTTTCTTCTCTCTGAAGAATGATTTCTTTTTATTTTAATGTTTACTTTTCTGCATTTACTTTAAACCAATTTAATCCAAACTTATAAACGCAAGAGATTGTCGAACGACATTCTTTCCCTCGAACCAATCTCTGTGGACATGACATAAATCCCAGAGGGAATTCTTCCAAAAATAAATATTTTTGCTTGCCGCTTTACCGCTCCAACAAAATGGCGTCGTTGTCGGGGATCGATTTTGATATTGAATCGCATTGCGATAGTTTCTTTCTTTTTGAGTTTTGTAGATATTGTATATATTGTCTATTTTCACTTGTTTATATTGGTACTTGTATATATTTACCATATTTGTGAATCTTACATGTTTTACATACTTGTGAATATAATGTATATATTTGTTTCTCTTCACGTTTACCAAAAGTGTAGTTAGATGTGTAGTTCCGGTTAGAGCTCGAAGAGATGAGAGCAAAGGCGGGAGTGAAAGCATTTGGCTCTTTCGAAGCAACGTGTTTATTTGTAAATAGTAGGAGTCAAGCTTACGACGTAAAACAAGCATGTTTTATTGTTTTTAGTTTCTAATGTTTTTGTTTGTTGTTTGGAGTTGGCTAATTTGAGGTTGCATTTTGTGATTTTCCAAGTTTGATCTTTCAACTTGCGGATGTATGGTAATGATATTGTTAAGTTTTGTACGCGTACAAGGTATGTGTTTATTGTTTTCTTGAGTTTAGCATATTCATGATACTTAGGCTTTTTACAAACTTCCATGTCATTCAATCTTTTGTATACTTGTTCTTGTTGTGAATCACTTTAGTTCCCACCTTTTTGTGAGGTAGCTTTCCATTGTTCATATATGCACGGAGTACCAACATTCTTGTTTTAACTGGATTTTATTATGCTTAATCTTTTATTTGTGTTGATTATATGAAATCATGAAAAGGATCAAGGAATTTTATTTCATTTTGAGCACAACTACCTAGCAGAATAGTCATTCACCTTGTGAGCGTGTGATCTTTCGTAACCCCTTTGAGCTTTTTGATCCATGTTTTATTTGAACTTAATGCTTGTCTATGAGTATTTAATTCACTTATTTTTTAATGGATTTTGTTTTTACTTGAACCCTCAACTTTTTGTGTTGTTGTATGAATTTTTACCTTGCCTTAGAAAGTAGGGAGTATTCACATGATGATGTGGTTGAATTCAAGTTAGGGAGAGAATGATTGTTTACTCATTGGTTGGTTTCTATGAGGTTGAAAAAGAAAAGAAAAAAAGAGAAAAATATGACAAAGAAAAGAAAAGAAAAAAGTGAGAAAAAGAAAACCCTTGAGAAAGGAAACAAAGAGTTCAAATAATTGTACTAAATAAGTATTGTGTTTTGTGTAACACTTGGGATGAAATAAGAAGTTGATTGTAATTTGGTGTTTGAACTTTTGTGAGTTGATCACTCCCTTAGGTTTAGAAAAGTTTTTGTTTCAATTACCTTTAGAAATTGCCTCTTGTTTGTTTACCCGACCACGCTACAACCTTGAAAAGTCCTTGTGATTCTTGCCTTTGTATGTTCAATATGATTTTTGGATGGTTGTATAATTTAGTCTATTGTTTGCATGATTGTTGTGTGAGTGATAAGTACCTCATTTTGTGTTTTTTATCTACCGATGATTATTTTTGCTAGGTGTGATTCACGTTTGAACTTGTGTTGTTTTAGGATGTTTGGCATGATTTTTGTATTTTGCATTTGTTTCGTGACTATGTTGTCATCGTAGTTTAGTGGTAAGTATTTACTTTGTGTGTACCGTTTTTCATTTGAACCATACAATTGTTTCCATTTTTCAAAACCTGTCGATTCGTGATTCTTTGGTTATCACTCTGTTTCTTTGAGTTGTTTGATTTTTGTTTGAGGACAAACAATTATGTAAGTTGGAGAAAGTTTGATAAGTGCAAAATGTAACTATATTTGTATATAAGTTTTGTTGCACTTATCGATACATTTTGTTAATATCGTACGAATAAACTCCGCTTTGTTTGTAAATACGTTTACTTTACGTTATAGTGTATATATTACGTTATTTTGTAAATATCATTGAGTTTAATTGATTTCCATTTATTTTTGCAGGTATTCAATTAAGGATATCTTGCCATTGTTGTATAGAGCATTGAATAAGCTTTCTAACGCTTCGAATCGGGTGAAAAACGGAGTTACGGTTTAAAAGTTATGGCCAAAACAGTGCAGGATTTTTGCTGTCTACTGTCAGCTGCGCCTCAGCAGCGCCGGGCGAAGCAGCACCGGGCGGTACATTGCAGGGTCGGGCGCTCCAGAACAATACTGGATAACTTACAAAATAAGCCACCTTACACCTCCAGGCAACCCAGAATACCATCGGGCGAAATTGGACGGACAAAAACACCATTAAAGGGCCAAAAACACAATTTTTAGAGGATGGTTGGGTAATATTTGTTCCTAATGCATCAAACTTTCATTTTTCAGTAGGATTGGCTTAGAAAACAATATTGGAGCTTGCACACAGATGATCCGGGGTGGATTTCTCATCGATCGGTGCCGATAAACCGCGAGATGTTTAGTGTATTTCTCTTCTTCTTTGTGTTTTTCTTCTATGTTGGGTTTATGTATATGTATTTACTCTGAACTCATGTATATTTGTCGCGCATGGCGTTGTATGAAATTTGCTTTACAAATCTTTATCGGCGATTGTCCTTTATTTTTGCTTTATACGCGGGGTTTGAGTTGTGTTAGAGATAAACATCGCAAACTTTGATTAGGGATGATTATCTGTTAGTTTCTGGATGCTAGAGATAGATTTAGAGCTAACAATCTGTAAAGGCGTCGAAGCTTAATGCCTCCGTATCTTGAGTCGGGTGCGAGAGTGTCGATGATGGTAACACGGTTGTTCTCTCAGCTCAGTGTGCCAGAGATGGACAGTGTTGTGAGCGATACTGGATGATTTTGACGAGTATTGTAGTATAGTGAAAATGATCGATAAATTTATGTTTGTGAGGAGTGGATTATGTGCATACCGGATAAGTTTCTTCTCTCTGAAGAATGATTTCTTTTTATTTTAATGTTTACTTTTTTGTATTTACTTTAAACCAATTTAATCCAAACTCATAAACGCTAGAGATTGTCAAATGACATTCTTTCCCTCGAACTAATCTCTATTGACACGACATAAATCCCTGAGGGAATTCTTCCGAAAATAAATATTTTTGCTTGCCGCTTTACCGCTCCAACAGTAGCCCCAGTATCAATTATAGAAATCAAAGGCGTATTATTAATATAACATGTACCTCTGATCAACCTGTCCTCACTGGAAGTCTGAGTTCCTGAAAGAGCGAACACTTTGCCTCCAGTTGCAGCTTGCTTTAGTTTATGGCAATGAGTACTGATATAACCAGGTTCCCCACAATTGTAGCAAGTCATTACCCTCTTAGTGCAATTAGAGACCATATGTCCTTTCTTACCACACTTGTAGCACTTCTTTACATCGCACTTACACTCATTGACATGATGACCCATCTCACCATATCTATAGAACTTTGGAATAGTTGGAGTACCTCCCCCACTTGGCTTCTTGCCATCAGCATATCTGGTCTACCTTTATTAGCTGGAGCTGCATAAGGCTTTCCACGGTTCATCTGTTGTTTTCCTTTCCTCTCGGCCAGCCCTTTATAGTGATCTGATCGAGCCCTGCTATCCTCCTTATAGATTCTACAACAATCCACCAAATCTATAAATCTCCTAATTCGTAGGTACCCGATCGCCTGTTTGATCTCAGGCCTCAAACCGTTCTCAAATTTGACACACTTGCAAAACTCGGCAGTTACCTCACTGTTGTGAGGGTAGAACTTAGCAAGTTCCACGAATCTGGAAGCATATTTCGTAACCAACATGTTACCCTGCTTCAACTCTAGAAACTCAATCACCTTCTTACCTCAGACATCTTCAGGGAAGTATTTCCTCAGGAATTCCCTTCTGAACACAACCCAAGTGATAACTTCCCCTGTAGCTCCCAATAATTGATGGGTGTTAACCCACCAGTCATCGGCCTCCTCAGGTAGCATGTGAGTACAGAACCGCACCTTCTGTGCCTCAGGACAATCCATAACTCGAAAGATCCTCTCAATTTCTCTGAGCCAAGTCTGCGCTCCATCTGGATCGTATCTTCCCTTGAAGGTAGACGGTTTGTTCTTTCGAAACTTGTCATTCTCAGCAGCATTAGGATGATTCTGCACAGCCTGAGCAACAACCTGCAAAGCAGCAGCAATAGCGACATCGTTTCTTCCAGCCATTCTTTTTGTTACGCATCAATAATAATACACAATGGTTAAGGAAATAACATCGACAGTAGTCAACTGTCACACAACAAACACTCAACCATTTGGCCGGACAGACCGATCTGCTCTGATACCACTATGTAACACCCTAAATTACCCCTGCAAATTTTTAAATAAAACATCAGAGTAATTAAATCAAACACACACAAATTAGGATGTTACAGTCAACATACAAAACCTGCTCATATGATAATCTATATAACACTTATATATTAAATATAATCATAAAAACATGAACATATCTGAACATTACTTTTATTGCAGCAGAGTAACAAAAATCACTTATCATGTCTTGGCATATAATAGTTATCATGAAAGTCTCACAATTCATCAAAATAGTAATTAAACATAATAAGGAGATGTCTACAAATCTCAAAAGAATTATAAAACATAAATGCGTTCCACGACTCCCCAGTGTTACAATCAGAGCAGACGCCAAACTAAAAAGAAAAGTAAGGAGACTCCATCTTCAACTCACATCAGAGTCCTATTGCGGAGTATCTGCACACTATCCACGTGGAGGCAATAGTCAAATAGAATGGGTGAGATATCATGATAATATAAAGGAAAACATGATAAACAGTATGCATTAGGTTAACACATGCATTATCACCCATTCTTCAACACAACACACCCAACAACAACACTAAATTATCCAAGCATAAAGATAACACAACAACAATTCATCTAAATATCTCATATTAATCAACCAACAACATCATTACTAATTATTCCCCAACCAACATGGAAATCACATGATAACAAGTCCAAATAATTCACACAACACCACATATTTAGTAAGATATCAACATAGTTAATGTGTAATGCAATGAGACTCACAACTTGACTCAATGCATATGCATGTGGTGCCAATTTTCGTGAACACTCAGGTTCACCGTTCTGATCCCCACCTCATAGGATCATAACCACTCACTGACCCATCACCTATGGAATCAGCTACTGACCCAATCCACACATTGGTATTTTAGGCTCGCCAACAACGGACCATTGTCCACAAATGTATGCAATGCAACTATTTATGCATACCACAACGACAACATCATCGTGCACAATAACCCACCACCATAGTTACTGTACACCGCCCTAAGTGGCCAACAAGCATAAAATATATTTCATACAATATAGATATATATCTTTTATGCAATCACAACAACATCATTAAAACATACTCATATTACCATCATTAACATCACAATAACATCTTTGTAACAACACTCAAGATTTGTCACTTACAACAAGACTTCTTAGCGTACACAACAAGTAATTATGACATTCCTAAACATATTAGACATGGAAATAATGGGAAAACAATTCACCTATTTATACCATGTTAAATTTATATTTCTTATCTTTCCAACGCTTTAAACGGTTCGTCATATGAATATACTGTTAAAAAGTTACGATCAAAACTATATTTAACATTTTTGTGTGCTGACGCATGGGTCGACGCATACAACTAGTTTTTCAAAGAATTCATTTCTGGAAGCTACAGGTCGACGCATAAGACATGTAGGTCGACGCATACTGTTCCGTTTGTCCAAAAATCACTTTTTAAAAGCACTTTTACACTAATTTATCATGTTAGAACCTATGCTATGAAATTCTACCATCATAGATCCATTTTTCTGCTACCTTAACATTCTAAAAATCAATTATTTTCTTGTATTACTCATGGATTAACATCATGTAATCATCAATTTCGTATCTATGATTTAAACCCTCATAACTCAACAACGGAGGAAAACATATCAACAACCCAAAAACAAAATTGTCACACATATAGGCAAACGAAATTTCATCATATAATCAATATATCATAACAGTATCATCATCCACTATCTCACAATATTCATAGCATTATTGGAAAACACACAATTTATCAACTAAGAGAGATCAAAGTTCATAGCATAGAAGGATACAACAACCCAACAACACAATAACCTAAATCCTTACCCATGATTTATCATACCATCCCTTAGAAGATCAGAACCCCGCCCTTACCTTGTAATTCCTAGAAATCGATCTCTTCAATCTAAATGGATGAATACTTCTTGCCCTAGCCTCTTTCACCTTCTACTCTCAATTTTACGTATGATTTAAAACTGACTTCACTATTATCTAATTCCCTTTATAAAATCCCTCAACTACGGTTTACCTCATTTACCCTTACTCATCCTCATACAATTATTATCATGTCCTTCAAATCTCTACACATCTAATATTCCATTTTATTTTATTTCACTACTATTGTTATTGTTATCTAATAATCCAATAATTTAAATAATAATAATCTAACCTTTCAAATTCTAGTTTAATAAAAACATATTAAACCTAAATAATTATTTAAATTAGTTAATATATTTTACTGTTTAGCATAATTACCTAATTACTTAAAACAATTAATTAATTAACTATACTCTCTCCACTTCCATCACTACACAATTACTCCCGCACCTCTAACACCTTAATTCCTACCATTTTAAGGTAACTACCCCACACAAAAGGTATCCCAAAACACAATAAAGCACACATAAACACATACATATACACTTATTGTATAATTTAATTATGAAAAATAATTAAAATGAAATGGGGCGTTACACACAGGGTCAAGTTCACCAGGAGAGCTTGTTATGCAAGGTCTTCCAGTCCTGCAGCATCAGAAATGCAATTTTTGCATTATAGAACCTCCAAACTCTTCCAATCCAATTCCAAACTTCTCCAATCAATCTAGAATTGATACATATATGGTTAACACATTTAACATGTTATTCCCATTAAATTAACCTATTATTCCATCATCTAACCATAAAAATTCAAATTCATGGTCATACCTAAAAACTTCTTAATTCAAACACAAACAATCCATTCATGAGCAATCTCACATAGACAACAATCATACAACATCAAGAACAAATTTCATGTTAATTCATGGCATAAAAATAGGATTGCATTCATATAATTCATCCAATAAACAATCAAAAGAAAGAATAAAACCCTATTAGATGTTAAGGGAACCCTCTCTACCCTTTCATGATCAAGGCACCCTTAGATGAATAATCTCTCATACCTTATGAATTCAACAAAAGTACAAGAAATCAATCTCTAAGGTATCCTCTTCCTAGCCTTAGCTCTCCAAGGCTCTTTCTCCAACTTTCTCTTCTTTTTCAAGTTCATTGACAAACTCTCAAATAACCCTTATTTCTCTATTTGTCTAATTATATAATATTTCTAATTATTTTCTCATAATTATAATTTTTGCCCAACTAAAACTCAGCTTCCCTCCATTCACCACCTAATTCCCTTAATTCACGAAATCTGCCCAACTCTACATATCTACCCATTTCTATTTATTTAATTAATTAGATCTCACTAAAATCAATTAATTATGCACACTTCCCCACAATTGCTACTCACCGGCAAAACCACCCAAAATCACACAATGTAATATTCAAATAATTTAATTAAATAATTTAATAAATAATTAAATAAATTACGAATAAAAATTAGGGTGTTACAACTCTCCCCCACTTAAAAGAATTTTCGCCCTCGAAATTACCTGACGGGAAAAGCTCTGGATAAGATTCTCTCATCCTACTCTCGAGCTTCCAGGTCACACTGCCACCAGCAGGACCTCCCTAAACAACCTTCATTGAAGCAATCTCTTTGCTCGCAGGTTCTAAACTTCACGGTCCTCAATCCTTAGCGACAAAGTCTCTACTATCAAGTTCTCTCTAACTTGCACATTATCCAACTGAATCACATGAGATGGACCAGGAATGTGTTGGAACAAAATTGGTTGATACCATATCCCTTGGGTTTTATGATAAAAAAGTATTTAAAGAACAAAATGGTATTCTAGCATATGTTCAAGTATGCAGGATTATATCATTAAGAATAGATGAAGAAATGCTTGAGGAATATGAATATGAAGATCAAACTCTGGCTCTGAAGATCTCTTCTGAAGACTCTGCCTCTGATGGAGATCCATACTTTGAAGAAATCCATCCTTTGGTGACCCAAACTCTTAAGCTTCAAAAGCCAAGAAGTGGACTCTGATGTGATCAGCCTCTAAAGAGTGAGGTCAGAAGGAAAGTTAGGCTACAAAGCATAAGCTCTTCTACCAAGACAACTCTGAAAGACTCAGAGAATTTTTTATCATGTGAAGACTTAAGGAAAATCTCTTCCTTGGTGCCTGAGCTTCAACGGATAATTCCTCTTGCAAAAAGGTGCTTTGTTAATGTGTCTAATCAAGTACAAAGCTAGCCCAACCTATTTAGTGAAAGTCTTCAAAGTCTATTTTCCCCTCTCTATAAAAGGAGCTGCAAACCTGAAGAAGAACACAATCAAGAGCTAATATAACTCTGCTAGAGACTCTGAAACTTGACAATGAAAGATAGGCTACTATGTCAATACTGTTAGACTTTAGAACATCTTAACACTTATATATTTTAGAAGTTTTTAAGTTTTAGAGTCTTTATAAGTTATATTATATCTACACCTCTAATTATATATCAGGTGTAGTTGTTACCCAAAAATTCTTAATAGTTTGTTTAGAGTCAGAAGTCTCTTGCTTCAGTGCTTGAGCATTTGAAGTCTTAAGCTTGCGTGTTTAAGCAAGGAAGTCTCAGACTTGTGTGTGTGAGCAAGGGAGTCTTTAGCTTGTGTGCTATAGCAAAGAAGTCTTAATCTTGTATGCTTGAGTAAGGAAGTATCAGACTTATGGGTATGAGTAAGGAAGTCTTTAGCTTGGCTGCTAGAGCAAGGAATTCTTGAGCTTGTGTGCTTGAGCAAGGAAGTCTTAGACTTGTGGGTCTGAGCAAGGAAGTCTTATACTTGTATGTGTAAGCAAATGAAGTCTCTTGCTTGTGGTTTTTAAGCATTTGTAATCAGATTTGGTTATAGTGAAAATCCCTTGGAAGTACAAGGGGACTATACTACTCTCAGGTTGTGAGACGAATCAGGATAACTGCTTGTGTCTCTTATGCTTTTACTTTATTTGCTTATGTACTTAAATATTATGTTGTTGTTAACTCTGATCATTCAAATCAAATTCTGGTTCAGAATCTGATAAGATCCTTCAGAAGTCTACCAAGTTTTTTGAGTAAGACTCTAAACAAAGTGTTCAGACTCTAGTTGAGAAACATCATAAGCAGAATTTGAAAAGCTTAAAGAAGAAGAAAGCCAACATAATTCAACCCCATTTCTTGTGTTTTTCTCACTTTCACTTGGCATTAGAGCGAGGTCGGTGGTGAACACTTAACAGTGGTGCAGAAAAAATCCTGAGAAAAATACTTTTCCTTCATGGCTGACGAACCTGAAGTAACTAGTCCTGGTGGGGGCACTCCTTATCCTTTTGGTAGGGCTAATCATTATTACAATACTTATGAGAAAAATAATTATACAGCTAGACCTCCTAATTTCAATGGAGATTCCACTGAGTTTAAATGGTGGAAAAGGAAAATGTATACTCACATCATAGGTTTTGATGATGAGTTGTATGGGATATTTTGGAAGATGGCATCAATATCCAATTCAATGGTGTTGGAATGGTGTTTGACGAAAAATCTCTCACATTTAAGCAGAAAAAGATTTACAGAAAACACCATAGAGTTAGAGGCATCTTGGTTGATGACCTACCTCATTCTGAGTATATCATAATCATTCATAAATCTACTGCTAAGACAATCTTCAAATTCTTATGTGTTACATATGAAGGAAACTAACAAGTTCAGGAAACTAAAACTAGTCTTCTAGTTCAGCAATATGAGTTGTTCAGAATGAAAGAGGATGAGAACATTGAAACCATGTTCTCAAGGTTTCAAGTCCTTGTGTCTAGGCTTCAGGTCTTAAACAAGAGTTATATTACCTCTGATCATGTTAATAAAATTTTTAGGAGTCTTCCTCTGATCATGTTAATAAGATTCTTAGGAGTTTTCCTGTCAGATATAGACCCAAGGTAATAACAATCCAGGAAGCTAAAGACTTAAAAACGTTAAGTCTTGAAAGTCTTATTAGCAATCTCCAAAGCTATGAGATAGAGATGAATGGAGATGAGACTGTAAAGTAATTTAAATCACTGGCCTTGAAGTCAGTGGTAGAGAAATTTGGTGATAAAGTTGTTAGATCCTCAAAAGTGTGGAAACCGGAAGAAGCTTCTGATGAAAAAGATTCTGATGGTGACACTAATGATGAGGAAATGGCCTTTATCATCAAGAGGTTTCAACATCTGGCTAACAAAAATAGGAGATTCTCTAGAAGTGGATCTGGACTTAGAGGAACAAGCTCCAAAGTTAACAAGACTAATCAAAAAGGGTTCTTCAACTGTCAGAAGCCTGGTCATTTTATAACTAATTAACCAGAGCTTCGGAAGGACAAAGCTAAAAAGGGAAGCTTTCAAAAGAATAACTTTAGAAGCAAGATCAAGAAAAGTCTCATGGCAACATGGGATGAACTTGATAATGAAGAAGAGGCTGATGAGAATAAAGAAGAAACTAATCTTGCTTTGGTGGCTTCAACATTCTTGAAATTTTAGCACTAAGTGGACAAATGTCGTATACGATGTCATGAAATCAAGATGTCGAATGCAATGTCAAGACATCCTGATAACAGAATTAACAATGAACAAATTAAACAAAATTGTAGGAAGTAAATAACACAAGAAAGTTGTTAACCCAGTTCGGTGCAACCTCACCTACATCTGGGGGCATCCAAGCTAATAAGGAAAACCACTATAATAGTATAAATTTGAAGCCTCAGTAAACAACCTTCGGTTTACAATCTTCTCACTTAATCACTACCCGTGCTACTTCTACCTAGGAACTCCTAGATATGAGACCCTTCTCACTTCCCACCAACCACACAACAGTGACAAACTCAACAATAAAGAACACTGTAAGTCACACTTCCAAAGACACAAAAATCCACTATTTGCTTAAAAGCTTAGGAGTGATTACAATTCAAAACTCAGTTCAATTCAAGTACCTAAGGGGTACATGAATGGCTCACAAATGCACAAACAACTCAGTCCAACTCAAATGTCAAAAGACATAAGAGAGGATCATAAAGAACAAAGACACACTAAACCTTAAAATCTCCTTGCACACACACACACACACACACGACTTAGTTACTTATTTTAGGTTTAGAAACACCCTTAAATAGCTTTCTAAAAATCTAAACTTGATAAGCAAATCGGGCTAAAATAAATAGCACATCCATAATATTTTGGAAAATAATATATTATTAAATTCAATAATATTCTAAAAATAATATATTATTAAATACAGATCCATAATATATTATTTCCTATATCAAATCTTCTGCGGAAACAAATCAAATCAAATCTCATGTTTCCTTAAATGGCTCAAAGTCCCTTTTTATGAAACAGATGCACATATGGAGTAGAAATAGTAGATCCTAAAATACCCTTCTTGGACTGTAATATATTGGAATCAAATCTTCAAAGAATCTTCACTAATAAAACCAAATCTTCCAAAACGCAAAACCCTAAATTTCTGGTATAACATGTCATGACATCAGGTCATGACATCGTGTTGACCATCAGTGAAGTCTGACCAACATGTAAAGACATCTGGCTCAACATCCTGTCGTGATACTTATTTTTCAAAATTGTTGCCAATCCCAAAATCACAGAACTTACAATCTCCCCTTATAGTAAAATTTGGTTAAAACAACCTTTGTAAGAAGCACTGGAGAAACAGAAACAAACACAACAACAACAACCAAAAAATACCAAGACAAGTCAGAGGCATATGCAGCAGAAAAAGAAAACCAGCCTCACAGAGATAAAGACAAACAAAAATAAATAAACTTTCCTACACCAAGATCCTCCCCAAAAAAAACTAACACGCAATGTCAGGACATCTCGTCTGATATCACAACAACAATCACAACAAACTAAACACAATGTCAGGACATCCTGTCTGACATCACAGCAAACACACTTAGAAATCCCTAAGCACCAAACTACCAAACTCCCCCTGAATTGCATGAACAACAATTTAGATCTTTACTCCCCCTGTCACATAGAACCACATAGTAGAATAGACACAAGCTCATAAAAGCTTTAAGAAAATTCTGCAGAGAAAAATAAATTCTCACAGACAAGATGTCAAGACTTCAGGTATGACAAGATGCCAGCAACAAAACATCATGCTCCCCAACACCAGATCAAGAGCAAAAGAAACTACTCCCCCTCAAGTAATACTCAGGGCAACAAACATTAAGCAAACATACTAATTACTCTCCCTTTTTAGCTACAAATTAGTCAAAACAAACATACATTCACTAGGAGCATAAAAAAAACCTATGTAGCAGATACAGACAAAAAGAAAAATAGGACACAATAGGTGTCAACACTACTATCTGTTTCCTCATCTTTATCACCACCTCACCAGATGTTACAACATTGTTTGAGACATGTGTCCCTACAATAACTTATAGTGCAAAGGAATAGAAGATTTCCTTTTACATGCAACATCAGAGCTGTCCAAAATACTAGGGTATTGTCTGATAATAACACCATTATCAGTCACTTCCACCTCAGCTTGCTCCTCATCGTTCCTACCCATAAACCATTTGATAATTTCAGGAGAAAACTCCACACATTTACCTCTGTCATAAACCTTCTTGTACTCCTTACTCATCTTACTATTACAATCCTAAAAAATGTGAACAATGAATTTCTTCACCAACATCCCACAACAGTCACCAACACCAGAAAAACTCTTCATTAAACCAGCATCCTCAATAAGATTCACCACTGAATGGAGGGAAGAATAAGTATTCTTTGCACTCCTCCACATTTGTAATTGCTATAACCCTCAAACGTGCAAATTCTCAATTTGCCCCTTAACTTCTCAAATTGATTTGCATTCAAAGCCTTAGTAAATATATCTTCCAGTTGCTTCTCAGTGGCCACGTGTTCAAGTGTCACAATTTTATCCTCAACAAGATCCCTAATAAAATGATGATGAATTTCAATATGCTTTGTCATTCTATGTTGGATGGGAATCTAAAATATATTGTCTGCACTCAGATTGTAACAATATAAAGTCATGACATTCTATTCGACATTATGTTCCTTCAGAATTAATTTCATCAAAATTAATTAAGAGCAATTGCTTCCTGCAGCAATATATTCAGACAAAGACACATAATTTTGCTTCTTACTGAACCAAGAAATAAGATTGTTTCCCAAGAACAAACATCCTCAAGAAGTACTTTTTCTATCATCAGCACTACCTGCCCAGTCTGAATCACAATACCCTATAAGCATCGAATTTGGACTATGAGAATATAACATTCCATAATCACTAGTACCATTGATGTATTTCAAGATCCTCTTCACTTGAGTAGTGTGGATCATTTTAGGCTCAGCCGGATATCTAGCACAAACTCCTACAACAAAAGTGATGTTTGGTCTATTAGCTGTAAGATACAGTAGAGTACCAATCATACTCTTGTATAAGCTTTGATCCACATCAACACCTTTTTTCTTAGCAAGAGGCATGATGTCTTGAACATCTTATTCGACATTATACTCATAGTCACTTGAGGGCACTTCCTTTCTTGTCAATGACTTTTTCTTGGTAGCAGGGGCCACACTTTTACTCCATCCTTTGTCAGGTCCAACCTTAGTACTTTTCTTGGATGCCTTAGAAGGCTTGCTTGCAGACACAACAACCTTCCCCTTTTTGTTCCTTAATCTTTTAACAATACTAGGAGCCAATTTCTTTCTTATAGGCTCATCATTAGAATCTAAACCATTTACATTGACAATGTTAGTAGACTAATCATTCTTCACACCAGCACTCTCTTCTTTATCTTCAGCAGACATACTATTATCATCAGAATCATCTCTTTTACCACCAACAGAACCATCTTCAGCCACATTCTCATGAGATTTTTTAGGAGACTGCTGAAGTCAAAGTTGTTGAAGTCATAGTTAGGATAAAGTATGTTGATAGGACCTCTGAAGTTGAAGCTTATGGTGTACCAGAAGAAGTTATATCAGAAGTTGCTGCCAACCCTACTTCTGAAGCTGTTGGTGAAGAGAATCAAGCTACTCTAGATGTTATGGAGACTGATATGACTAGGGGTGGCAAAGTGGGTGGCCCACCCCGTTTAGACCCGCCTTATTTAAACTTGTCCAAAAGCGGGGCGAGGTGGGCCAACTTAGGCGTCCGAGCTCAAAAGTCAAGTCCGCCCCGTTTACTTGCGATTTGGTGGGTTAACAGGGCGGGCCGCCATTTTTTTTTACAATTTGATTTACTACATAATTTACAAAATTGTTAATCATTACAAAAGAGGCCGGCAAATTTTAGTAATGCATAGTAAAACTTTAACAAGTCTTAACGCAAATGTCATATTCTTCAACATAAACAAACAACGTAACTATAATACTAAAAACTTAAAACAAACACACTAAAACCCAAAAATCAAAACTTTATTATCATAATGAGAAACAAACTCCTATGTGCAAAACCTTATAACTTTAGAACCCGAATCCAATGACAACGAGTAATAGAAAATAAAAAAGAATGTATTCTCTATGTTTTGCAATAAAGACTTTTCCTACTACGAGTGAAAATAAAGAAGGAAACAGAGATCAATTAATGTCTTCAAAATGAGGTGTTTGTGGTTATGTAAAAAATGAATATTGTGGTTTGAAGAAATGAGGGTTGTTTTAAAAGTATGTTTACTACATACCATGTTAATTTTGTTTTAATTCCAAGTAAAGAAAATAAAAATTTTAAACAAAAAGCTCGTGGGCAAAACCCGTCCAGCCCTCGACCCGTTTTAAAAGTGGGTTAGGCGGGACGGGCCAACTTAAGGCACCGAGCCGAAAACCTCGTCCCGACCCGCCAAAATAATGGGTTAAATGGGCGGGCCCGGCGGACCCAACCCGTTTTGCTACCCCTAGATATGACATGTAACAATCTGGACTCTATCTTTGAAGATTGTTTTGATTCTTCTACCTTAAATCACATATCGCCAACACCCTCACTCAGTCTTTCAACCAAACCTTCTCCAAAACACACTTTATCACCTGTTCAAAAATCAAAACCTGTGGAGGAGTCTCATAACCCAACTCCTATCATCCAGATTCTAGAAAAAACTATGAATCTAGCTGATTCTGAACATCCTGTTAGTGAATCCATTAATAATCAGAAACAGCTAGCATACCTTTTTTTTATTTTGATCAACCAACACCTTTGAACACCATGCTTGAACCCTCCATAGATGTTTCTAGTGGGAAAACTTCTTCTAGCTCTGAGTCAAAAGTTAAAGAAACTGAGTTCATTGCTTATCTTAATCTCAAACATGTGATTCTCTCAACTATTTTTATCAGACCTATCCAAGCTACCCCTCTTCAAACCTTCACCTTCAAGACCTACATGCTGACCAAGCATGTTCAACTGATGCAATGGTCTCGCTGTGATGATGTGCTTGATGTGCTATTCGCAGTTTCCTGACAGCAATCTTTGTGATTTACGCCTTAGCACATTGAAGTTGGTTAGCTACCATTTTTTGTTGTTATACATGTCTGTTGTATTTAGAGTTTGCTGTAGTAATGTATTGATTGGTGCACTGCATTAAGCGTGTTTCTATGTTTTCCACAATGGGGCTTGTACTCAGAGAGACCAATGATATGCATTCGTCTCTTTGTGTTACACTCTGCCTCACAAATGACCGTTCTCCGACCAAGGGTAGGATTCTCGTTCTTGCCCCCAAGGTTTGGCTCGGATTGAGTTAGACGTCTTTGGGCTCAAACACCTATGACCAGAGGTTCCTTTGAAATGGACTTGGTTTCCTTATTACCATAGTCTGAGGGTTGTTTCTGATCTATCTCGTTCGAACTCTAGCCTCGACAAAAACTGTTGTACTTACCGGGCGTCCTGAAGCTGTAGTTTGTTCAACGTTCTTGTTCTTCGAGCAACTATATTTCTTGATGCACCACCATAGGGTTATATGGAAAAGGTAGTTTAATATAAGGTCATCACTAGAATCAACTGTTCTCCCAGTAATAATTGACCTAAGCGATAAGGAAATGATGCAATAGATTCGACATGCTCTACCTCGTCCTACTGGATATGATTTGAGGATGCCTCTTTTAGCAGTTAGAGATCATTTTCTACCTATAGAAGGCACTCTAGTACCAGATATACGCCGATCATTAACTATGAACTCGTCGTATCTTCGATGTTGCTACGACAAGTATTATGTCGGCGACGAGAGGTAGAGGAAATGTTAGATCAGAAGATGGATCGTGAACTTTTGGCATAATCTCCAAGAAATTTGAAGGTGTGAAAAGTACATAAGAAGGGGGGTTGAATTGTGTTTCGCGTTTTCTTATTATTTAGCTTCTGATCAGAGTCTCAGAATTAGAACTGATGTTCAGATTCTGAGTTAATTCATTTGGCAGCGGATACAACAGAAGTAAATAAAATAACAACAGAAGACACTAAAGATTTATACTAGTTCCTCCCTTAACTGAGAGTAGTCCAGTCCCCTTGTCTCGCAAGAGCTTTTCATTATAACCACTTCATGATTACAATCGCTTATGCTTCTGCATAAGACTTTTACAACTGCTCAGACCAAATGTCTGAGACTTTCCTTACTTAGAGCACATGTCTAAGGCTTAACCTTTGCTCACACCATCTGACTGAGCCACCTGCTCATCTGGTTGAGACTTCCCCTTACTTAGAGCACATGTCTAAGACTTAACCTTTGCTCACACCATCTGACTGAGCCGTCTGCTCATCTGTCTTCTAGTTGAGACTTTCTTTTGCTTAGAGCTTGTGTCTAAGATTTCCTTTGCTCACACCATCATACTAAGCCGTCTGCTCATCTGTCTTCTTGGTGAGACTTACCTTTGCTTAGAGCACATGTCTAAGACTTTCTTTTGCTTAATCAGACTAGATAAAAAAGGCTTTTGTTTGATCAAGCACATAGCAGGAGACTTTATCTAAACTACTGAAGGCTCAGCAGAATACAGAACAAGGTGTACATGATGCACGCATCAGAGGTACGGGAAATCACCATAACAAAGACCTAAAACACTTAACATTTCTTGAATATTTACAAGGTTAAGAAATCTTAAGGCTTTTACAATTACAACCTAAAACCGAAAATCTGCCTATTGCATAGTTGATAATTGCTTGATCTTGTTACTCCTTCAACAAAAGAATCCTTTTTAAAAATCCTGGTTTGAATCTTCATCCATATATATAGGCTTTCCAGAAACTAGTTGTTGAGAAGGTTACTTGATCAAGTGTCTTTGCTTTTGCTCCAAAGTACAAGAGACGTTGAAGATGGATGCACAACAGATTTCTGAATCCATTGTGTAACACGTTTAACCATTGAGTCTTCAAAAGGTTTTGTACTAATAGAGCTGCTGGGAGTAGACATCCATAGAACGTACCAGCTTTTCTTGAGCCTTGCAATTCTTTAGACTCGAGCTGACAGGCTGATAAGATAATACAACATGCTTTTAGCAGTATGGATAGTCTACGACTTTATCACTAACTCTGAATGGTATCAGATGCTAATTTACAATTACTAAGTGTAGAAACTCGTATGAATACTGAGGCTTTCAGTTCAGAGTCTTTGTCAAACCACACTAGAAATCGTTCTTCAGACTCTGCCACCAGAAGCTAGCAATGAAGCAACTCCAAGTGTATCTTAAGTAAACAGATTCTGATTATTTATGTACAAGACAAGAACCTGCATAAACAAAACACACATCAAATAAATCATTATACTTTAAATACTTTTGTTATCATCAAAACTAAAGAGAAAATATCAAGAACAAATCTTGTTCTAATAGAATTTTCCTTCACTTTTTGGTAATTACCGTGAAGACCTGAATTTGGATCTAAGACCCTTTATTCTCCTACTTTGCGGAGTTCTCGAGGGAACCAGAGATCTGGAAATATGATGAATCATAGTTGAAACGATAAGTGAATGGATCTAATGCGATGGATCTTCGTGTTTGATTTTGAATGCTCATAGTTCGACGACATGAGGAGGTCACGAATAGGTAAATCATAGTTTGGATTTGAAATTGTGGAAACCTTAGGAATCATAAGTCATTTCCCAAGGACGTATAATGAAAAGCGGGGATCATAAAAGTGTGCATTATTTCTTGTGAGGTCTGACTTTATACTTTGGGTTGAGTGGATTCGATTTGAGATGAATTGGATCTCGACTATTTAGGCCGACCCAAAACAAAATGCAAGAGAGAATAACCAGGAAAAATAAATACACGACGCTTTAACGAAGAAACAAAAGAATAAATTATGGTAATAAATCCCTTTTTACGGGTAATTGAATCAGAAAAATCTATGACTAAGAATCGAAAGAATACCAGGAGGCAAAATCAACAGGTCAGGATTAATCTTGAGGCCATAACGACACTTAAGTACACTCGAGTTCTATAACAGTGTCGCCACTCTCTATCCAAAGGGCTTATGATTATGTGGAGGAAATTAATTGCAAAATGTTTTGGCTACAAGACAAGCATTTAATATGCATGTTCCTGATGCCACCTACTCCCACATAACACTTCTCCGACCTCGACTTCGAGATTGGGATTGATTCAAGTGCATCAAGACAACTAGGAAGGTCACACTTGAGACCGGTCTCAACATTTTCATCTTAACCATAACTTCATAGATGATAGCAAAGACTCCATGAGAGCCTAATGGCCTAATGAGGTTGACCTAACTTGAGCGGTTCAATCCAGAATGTCCTCAAAGAGGAATGCGAACAGGTTGACCCTTGCTAGAAAGTCACGCATCAGATCTGATTCGCATGTGCATCACCAACCGTCATATTCAATCGGACAATCTCCCACACCACATGTCGGGCCAAGTTGTAGTGGTTTTAATCGCCCCTCGTATATAAGCATTGTCACACACCACAATAGACATTATTGATTCATTCTCACTTTCTTTACGCCTCTTTGATAGTCATAACTTCAATGTTGAAGTGTTAACCTTACATATTTGCGACCACACCAAAAAAACTTTTTACCTCAGCTACCTCCCCAAACTTAGTTTATTTACACCCTACTAGATTCTAAGTTATTGGATAAAAAAATGAAGGACCCAATTAAATGTCAGGATTATAGCGGGCAAAGACGTAATGAATGATTAACACGTCTGCTATGGGGATAGGTAACATCCATACATTTACTTATGAGCTGTAATTCATGCAGAGGATGAGGCGCACGAATCCGGTTCCCAATTTTTATGGTAACCCCCACTTCATTCATTCAACTATAATGTAACCACTCTTTTTTCACACTCAAATGAGTTTACGCCTCCATTTCCAATCCATCTTCACCCCCAATTTTCTCCCACGTCACTTCTCTCATTACACACCGAGGTTCATTCTCTTCACCCCTCTTCTCTTTTATACTACTTTTTCCCCAACTCCTTCCCTTGTAATATTACCATTTTGCATGTCTCATTCTTCATTAATCTTGTCTTTTTCTTTAAAGGGCGTCGTTTTCTACATTTTCTTCTGGGAGAATGGAGGATGTCAAATCGGGTTCGGAATTGACCGTGGCTGATCCTCTTTTGCTTCACACCAAAATTGCCGCAATTCGTTCCGCCGGTCCTCAAAAGCTTCAGGTTTTTTAACCCCCTTTTCATTCATAATTGGGTTTCATGCAACCAAACTTGTCACGTTTTGTATTTCGTATACTCCATTGTTTTATTATTATACTCTCAGTGTAGTTGCATAAGCATAACACAAAATTGGGACACTCTCTAGATGTTCAGTCTTGGGATGTGTTAAGAAGTGTGTGAGATAATGCTGAAATTGTTCTAAGACTTACATTTTCATGTTTGTAGGTGATTGCTGATTTTGATGCCACATTAACAAAGTTTTGGGTTAATGGAACTCGTGGCCAAAGTATATATTTCCTCTTTTCTTCTCCCTTACATGTCGAAAACTAGGAAATTTGCCATGTATTGTATAAACCTAATCAAATCATTTCTAGGCAGTCATGGCCTTTTGCAGCAGGATAATCCAGAATATAATGCCAAAAGACAGCAGTTATATGAACATTACCATCCATTAGAATTTTCTCCTACTCTTGGACTTGAAGAGAAAAGGAAACTCATGGAAGAGTGGTATGTCACTCAGTTTCTCAATGCTCGACTGCAGATATAGCCTCTAAGTCGAATAATGATATTCAGTAATTTTTTAGTGACTGTTAAATTTTGATTTATTATTAGGTGGGGAAGGACGCACGGTCTTCTTATGGAGGGAGGGCTTACATATGAATCAATAAAACAGTCGGTTGCTAATGGTAACATAGCTTTTAGGGAAGGTGTTTCTGAGCTTTTTGAATTTTTGGAGGTATATTTTCTATCCTGCCTTAGCAAATATGAGTTCTTACATTTTGATATGTTCATCTTATATCAGGCGAATTTATGAAACTTAAAATATGTATGTATGTATGTATGTGAAGCAGAGCCGTCTTAATTTTTTGGAGGCTCTGTATAAGTTATTCAAGATTTAACTATGGCATAACAAATAGGGGCCTTATTTTGCTAAATTTTAGCCGTGACAAATATTTTATGAGGCCCTATTTAGCCACATGTTAAATGTGAGAAATTTTGGGCCGTGTGCGGCAGTCTGGCTTGCACGCTCTCAAAGACGGCCTTGATGTGAAGATTCAATTGCTTCTGATATTGGATCTTATTTTGCTAAAGTTTAGCCGTGACAAATATTTAATGAGGCCCTATTTAGCCACGAGTTAAATGTGAAAAATTTTAGGTCCTGTGTGGTAGTCCGCCTTGCACGCTCTTAAAGATGGTCTTGATGTGAAGATTTTGCTTCTGAAATTGGATCCCATTTTCCATTTTTGTTATTTTCAGGAACAAGACATTCCTGTATTAATATTCTCTGCGGGGCTTGCTGATATCATTGAAGAGGTCTGAAAAGTTAATTTTGTTTTATGTTAGCAAGGTTACTAAACATTTTTCTTCACTTTCTTGTCTGTTATTGATTGTGCATATGTCACTTTTTCTAATAATAACAGGTTCTAAGACAGAAGCTTAACAGATCCTTCAAAAATGTGAAAATAGTATCGAACAGGATGGTTTTTAATGATGATGGTCAACTTGTATCTTTCAAAGGTGATTCTATGTTACCAACATTTTTTATTGTGTATTTATTTGCTTTTCATCTTGATGTTCGAGTCCAAATACATCTTTCAAAGGCTGAGGTATTACAGAATTGCTCTTAGGTTTCACTGTTATTAGAGAAAAGCACATTTATATTACAATGTTTATTTATTTGTTTCTGTTTAAGCCCTGGCGAATGAGTCTGAAAAAAAGTATGACAAGATCTACAATGTCTTTCATTATGAGTTATGACTTCCTAACAAACAAGGAGGTTAATTGATGTAATGTCACTTAGGGTTAGGTCGAAATTTTTGAAACATGCAAAGGTTAACTGTTTACTTTCATATAGAGTTGTTTGCCTTGGAAGAGAACAAGGCTGTGTGGTTTTTCCCTTTCACATTCGGAAGATTTTCCGCGTTAAATTTTTTTATGACTTTGTTCTTCTTTTCTATGTGTTTTTGCCCTTCTTAATTAGATAGAGATGGAAATTTGTTCTCATATTCCCAACCCAACACTAATTAGTGTAAAAAAATCTATCTTATGCTAATTCTTCTGTCATTCACAGAAGTTAACAAGGTATTCAGCTACAGTAACCTCGAAAAATCTTCAAGAATCTTAGGCCATAAAAAACTAAATAAATGTCTAGCTGTAGTTCTGTAATTTGATATTGGCCTTCACATATCCTGAATTTGAACTTTGAAGCTTATGGCTGAATTGAAAAGAAACATTTCATATACCTGTGTTTGTTGATAATTGGAATGGATTGGGGTATTTGAGATAAAGTACTTGACGAGAATCGGTTCTTAATTCTTTCTTCTAAATTTTAACTACAGGAAAATTGATTCACAGCTTAAATAAAAATGAGCATGCTCTTGATATGGCTGCACCTGTTCACGAACACTTTGGTGATATCGATGGTCCAACTGATGACAATGATTTGCTCAAGAAGAGAACCAATGTTCTCCTTCTTGGTGATCACACTGGAGACTTAGGAATGTCCGATGGTTTAAATTATGATACTCGAATTTCTGTGGGATTTTTGTAAGTAAAATATTTGCTATACTTTTGCTGGGATAATACGTAAATTTGAGCTCAATTAATGTCTATAGGAAATTTATGAATGTGACCTGATCTGATCCCTGCTTCTTTTTCTGCCACTTTGAATTATTGCAGGAACCACAACGTTGAGAACTCACTTAGCATCTACAAAGAAGCTTTTGATGTTGTTTTAGTGGTAAGTTGATTAGATGGATGATAACATATCCTTGGATTCCTTGTTTCTTCCAACTTTTGTAAGAGCAATCCTATTACTATTGACTTCTATAAGTGTGTCTGCATTACTGAAGAATTACATCATGTTAAACTAAACTATTTCATAGATCACATTATGTTAAATTGAAGTGAAAAACCAGGTAAGAGATGATTGAGTAGCTAATCGTAACTGGAAAATTACTTTTTTCCTGCAGAATGACGCGCCTATGTGGGAAGTTATCAAACTGGTTTCTCAGATGTGTTCAAGTGAGAAGTGATTGTTAGCAGAATTCATATATTCTTAGCAGTATCATCTTCTTTTTATCCTTCACATCCCAAGGTTCCTCTTTATTTCCCCTTATGAAGAATGCTAACATGTAACAAAATATTCCCTTGACACACTCTGGTGATTAGTTAGTTATACTAGGACATAGTTTTATTTACTCCTATGCATACACAAACTGCATTTTCAGTTGTGAGGGGTCGGTTCAGTCTGTTTGTGTTTTTTTTTTCTTTCTTTTCTGCGCATAACCCTTTTGCAGGTTCCATAAAAATTTAGAGCACGAAAATATTGACTGCATTAAACCAGAACTATCAATAAGAATTTGAAGTTTGATCTTAGTACATGTTCTTATAGTAAGCATATACAATATTTTAAGGCATTATGAGAATATTTTGTTGAAATAGTTATACTAGAATTGAGTTGTTTGTGGCTTGTTTGTTTCCCCTGTCATTTCCTCTCAACTTATTTACATCCAGTTTATGCCACCAACAACTTGCCTAACTGTATCCAAATATAGATGGGTGTGGGTTCATATGGGCTCACGCGGATGCGAGTTAAATTGTCATGCCTAGTTCCAACTTCCAATAGAGAGAAGGTTTAGTTATTTTAAATTCAGAATTTGAATTTTGCAATTTCAGTTCAAACTTTTATTAGTCGAAAAAAGTTGAAAAGCAAACCCACCTTGACTATTGAAAAGCCAAAAATTGTTACTTAAAGTTGAATGTGCGTTCATTTGAAATTTCACCATAAAAACAAACATAGACTAAACCTCCATATGGGCATGAATTACAAACAGAAGTAAACAAAACACTCTAGAGTATTTTCAAAATACAATTTGTTTTATGGATATACCAAACTAATTAGATGCAACACATCAATACCAAATTAATTGGATGCAAACTAAGTTTATTTAATTTATATAGTTTCGTTTCACTTGTCTCGACTCTTGAGAATCCTCAAAGTGAGCTCCGAGGCTGCGGATTATGCAGATGTTCCTCAAGAGCAACTACAAATTCAGCTTGCTGAGAAATCGTAAGGAGACGACAAAATTGATGCAAGAATTCTCGGCGAAGATGATCAGCCTGATTAAAGAAGCTTAGTTGTATAGGTACATATGTCAATTGAAACCCTTTGCCATCTGCTGTTGTTGATTTATCAAGATTTTGCTTGAGTTTTACCAAGCCTTGTGCAAGAGCATATTCTGCTTGTTGACATGATTGTCCAAGATTATAAATATCACTAAGTTGTTGCTGGGTGTACATATGTTGAAGTTGAGGCAGAATAACCTGTATATATCCAAATCAAAACATATATAGTACTTATAAGAAAGCATAATTCAAATTTGTAATTCTATTAGTGCATTACCTGAAGAATTTGAGAAGGACGAAAGCCTCCGATCCACCATTGATTGCTTTCACATGTTATGGCAGAACGAACACTCAAGACATCTACATAATGTTTCATGATTGTGTTTATAACCAACTGTAGCGTGCCATCCTCAATAACATAGTTGTGATCATTTAAAGCTTTATGTATCACAGAAAGAAGGTTATTCTGTTCTTCAGAGGAAAGTGCATACTTTTTCACAGAAATTGTGTTTCCTGCAGAATTCTTCTGTTAGTTTTAAATAAAGGAAGTGCTTACCAAACCAATTTACACTTGAATGGTATTCTTAAGGATCAAGCTTTAATAAAGTATATAGTATTAATACAAGAAAAAAAATATTTTTTAGATTTATTAAAAAATCAATGTATCTAGACTACATAAGAACCAGAAAAAGTAAATGTTAATTATTTTTATGACAAGACAAATTTTATATACTCTTACCATTACTCTTGAAGACTTCTCCTTGAGTATTAGTCTCTTTCATTGGTTTGTTTACAAGAAGCCAGAACTTGTTAGAATTGGAACTCAAATAGAGAGGCAATCACAAGCACTTAGTTTCACAATGCACCAATGAAAATGGGAAGAAGAGTTAAGAGTGTATATATAAAACTAAAAAGTGAAATAAGGTGACCAAAAAGCTAGATCCTATTACCTAAATAAAACACCACATCATCAACCACTTATCTAAAAAAAGGGTACACTTCACTACACGTATTATTTACCATTCTTGTCGTCAATCATCATACATTGGTAAGATTTACTGAATATTTGAGAATCTCCAAATCATTAACCAATATATGTATACTTTTGGCCTTTCAAACCATGATGAGAATAAGCATCATCACTTAATGTTTTGTCATGTCCCCAATTAGAGATGGTGTATATCCATCTATGTTCATTTGTGAATCATGGAGTGAAATACTCCTATTTGATTAGAAACTCCAAATCATATTTTGAATTCTCTCACTTCTCACTGTTTGGTTTAAACAATTTGAATTATTTGTTTTTGATAATTTTAGAATATTAAACGTATGATTTTTTATTTGTATTTTATCATTTAAAATATTTGAAATATATGTGCGAAATTAGTTGAAATTATTTACTTTATTATTTGTAATATATGTTAATGTTTGATAGAATCTCAGAGTTTGTTAGAAAATATCATATTGTATCGATTGAATTATAGAGTTACAAGTGTAATGCTTATATAGCACAAATACTGTAACAAACTATGTCAGCTCAGCATAGCTGAATGGCTCAGATCTAATCTTAGCTAATAGATCTAACTAACAAATTACACTTTATATTAAGTATAACTCTATCATTCCCCCTTAGAAGTTGAGGGTGTGTCAATCAAGCTTTGTTTGTTGATCACTTTTAACTTGTCACGAAGAGGTAAAAATTTCACAGCTGATAAAGGCTTGGTGAGAACATCTGCCCACTGGTCATGAGCAGGAACATGAGCCACCACCAGGCTTTTGCTAAGAACTTTTTCTCTAATAAAGAAGATATCCAACTCCATATGTTTGGTTCTGTTGTGGAGGATTGGATTGTGATCAAGAGTAACCGTGCTGAGGTTGTCACATAGTATTTTTGGAGTTTGAAAGTTGCAGTGAAGCTCCCTTAGCAAGGATTGCACCCATAATATCTCTGCAGCAAGCTGTGCCATGCTCCTGTATTCGGCCTCTGCACTAAACCTAGCAATCAGCTGCTACTTTTTAGACCACCACGATATTAGATTGGGACCAAGGAACACACAAGCACCAGAAGTAGACCTTCTGTCATCCGGATCAGAGGCCCAATCCGCATCACAAAACCCAAGCAAGGAAAGGGGTTGATGAACTTGAGCAGGTTGGAGAAGAAGGCCATGGTGCAAAGTGCCACATAGATACCTCAAAATTCGATTGATAGCCTTCCAGTGCTCCTCTAGTGGATTAGATAAAAACTGACACACTTTGTTTACAGAAAAGGAAATTTCTGGTCTTGTCAAAGTAGCATACTGTAGTGCCCCAACAACTGACCTATACAAAGCAGGATCAGAAACACTATCAGAACCAACCTTTGAAAGCTTGCTACTAGAGATCATAGGAGTAGGCATCCCATTTGCATTGAGCATATTGACTTTGGCCAACAAGTCACTTACATACTTGGTTTGAGAGAGAAACAAAGAACCATTAGCAAGATGAGATACCTCAATTCCTAGAAAATAATCCAACTTTCCAAGTTCTTTGAGAGAAAAGGCAACATTTAAACTCTTGATCAAGGAAGGAATAAAGGAAGAAGAGTTTCCAGTGATGATAATATCATCAACATAGACCAAGACAACAATGTGAAGGCTGGTGGTGTGGAGGAAAAACAGGCTTTTGCCAGAAAAGATCATATTGTATTGATTGAATTATAGAGTTACAAGTGTAATACTTATATAGCACAAATACTGTAACAAACTATGTCAGCTCAGCATAGCTGAATGACTCAGATCTAAACTAGCTGAACTCATATCTAATCTTAGCTAATAGATCTAACTAACAGATTACACTTTATATTAAGTATAACTCTATCAATGTTTGTTAGAATCTGATAGAGATTACAGGTTTATCTTAGATTTAAGGTTCGAGAAAGATTATGAGTTTGGAAAATAAACTATTTTTATGTTTAAAATCTTCTATAGAGATGCGATGGAGAGGAGATACTTGAATCGGTTTGAAAATGTTCAATCATTCATTCTCGTCGAAAAAGAAATTAGAATGGAACAGAAGAATATATCAACGAGTCGAGTTTGAAGACAAGAAAAGTAAAACGTGTCCCCGCCATACCCATTGTCATCTCTCTCTCTCTCTCTCTCTCTCTCTCTCTCTCTCTCTCTCTCTCTCTCTCTCTCTATATATATATATATATATATATATATATATATATATATATATATATATATATATATATATATATATATATATATATATATATATATATAACATCTCTCTTTTCTAACAAGTGAGAGAATATATATATTTTTATGTGAAAACATGATAATGAATCTGAATCATTAGATTTTAAAATAAATGGTGGATATTATGTGTCAGTTTTTTTCTCTCCCCTCTATCATTTATTTTAATAATGGAGGAGAGATAAAATCAAAAACCACACATAATCTCTACCATTTATTTTAAAATCTAATGATTCAGATTCATTCTCATATTCTCACATAAAATTGACATTCTCATAAAATATGAAACATATATATTTATATATATATATATATTGTGGAGGTGAGGCAAATCAGTAATTACTCACACCACACCACACCACCCCACCATAATTCATAGCTGCCTTCGTGGAACCATGTGTTTCTTTTGCTTTCCATGCTATGGTCAAGATTCGGAATATTTCTTATTCAAATTTTCTATTATGAGTGCAAAGAATCCAATTTAGTATATTCCTATGAATCACTGTTAATTTTGCTTTATTTCACTTTCTTATATTATGTAGCTATCATTCAACATAGTCTCTAACCATTAATGGTGCATCTCCTTTTGCCATTTATTATTTAAACAAAACAGTAATATCATCTCACGTGGATAAAACGGGGCCTTTGATAGTGTGGCATACTGCTTGAGTACTGACCAAGAAATTAAAGTAATAGAATAAAGTTAGTGCATACTTGTAAAGTCTTTCTTCATGCAATAAAACAAAAGAAAGATTATATACTGAAAATGAAAGATTATAGTATTAATTTTCGTAGGTGCTTGCGTGGCTAAAAAGTTCATGACGCATACATTCACTCAATGAGATTTTAGAATGAGAGTCTTTTTAATATGCCACATGTGAATTTATTATTATATAAATTTTTATACTAGTTATACTATAGTACAAGTGTATATAAGAATAATTATTTGTAATTTGTAAATCTTTATCAGTTATATTTGAATATTTTTTCTATCGAAAAAAGAGAGCTATATTTGAATATTTTAGCTTAGATATAGCATTGATGTGGCGTACTATATCAATAAGCTGCATGCTACTTATTTCAATATATCTTTTATTTTATTATTAAGTCATTTGCTATCAAACCAGACCATTTATCACTATAACTATTGGTGGAAGTGGAACATGCCTAAAGTTTCAAATGGTGGGTGGAATTACTTTTTCAACTTTTTTTAAACTCAAATATCTGTCCCACCTTTATAATTGAATGAATGTAGCTATTTTGACGGTAAGGTAATTAATAATTATCAACATAATAATGATATGAAGATACGTAATTGGAATCTGTTTGCATTTAAAAATAGATATTTTAGTTGAGTTCTTTTGGTAGAAGGGAGATGAGATGAATACAATATACAAACACATTTAAATGCGATTAAGTTTAATTTTTTTCAAGTTTACTGAAGCTCTTGAAAGTGTAAGATTAGATTAAGTTCATTAAAGTTAGAGAGACTTAACATTTTACATGTATTCTTTGTTTGTAACGCCACTAACTTTAGTAGCGAGTGACACAAAGCCATGTTATGAGGAAATAGTGTATGAGTGGATCAAAGAAACCAAAATGTTGTGAAAATGAGAAGAACAAGTAGGACATGAGGCGCCATGTATTCTCAGTAGCGGAAAAACTACACATTACTTACGTGATTAGTCGAATAATATTAAATCTTGTAGGCTAGGTTGTTTTGTATAGTAATACTAGTGTTTTTTTTATAAATGATTTACATGTAAGTTTTCAGAAACACAATCAAACAACTTTTTATAGGATTTGATCCCAACTACAATTCCAAATGACTCATGTTATGATCTTATACATTTTAGGTCTTTCTATTCCTTCATCTGGCTTATGTTGTTCAAGTAGCATTTAGACCAAATAACTCTATAAAATTAGGTTGCTACTTACACACAGCACAGGTAATGTAGGGGACGAAAAGTTTTATAGGGGTAATATTCAATTCACTTGACATTATTATAGTCGACGACGTAGTGATAGGTACAAAGGAGGTGATGTCAACCTTCATCATTTTAGGTAGATACTACATACGAACAAGTGAATTTGACACATCAACATTTCACAAAAGCCTCATGTTTTGGGTTGGTTATACAGTAGAGTTTGTGGAAGTTGAAAAAATCCTTTCTCAGCAGAAGTAAAAAAGTTTGAGCATTTTTTTTATAATCAGAATCTATATATTAAAAAAAATACTAGATATTTTCCACGCCAATAGACCAATACAACACGGCTACGGCGACCAAATATTCTACCCTATGAAGTAAACGAACGTCTTATAAAAAATTAGAAGGGCGCTTAAACCATTCGTAATAATTACATTTAATCCTAGGGCTAGAACAAATAGCTAGCCACCACCAAGAAGTGAAAATAATTCTATGGACTATTTCTTCATGGCAACCGATACCGTCATTGAATAAAATCTAGTATCTACACCATCAAATACACCAACAATAACAAAACCATATCAACCAAGCTGACTTTTTTAACGTAGAACCAACAGACTTCAAGAACCAAACTAACAAATGCTCACAACAATTATCCATATCGCTCCAAGACACAACGGTCCAAGAGAAAATCGCCCTCCACGCCAATATAATTATTGGACAGGAGATAAAATCATGTTCAACGGATTCTACAGAGTTGAAACAAAAAACACATACCAACTCGTGGGGATTAGAAATTACACCCCTGACTGCCAGATTCTTCCGCATCAGAAGTCTATCCAATAATAACCTCCATCCAAAGATCTTTTTTTTTAATACGCAAATTATTATTAAGAGTAGGAGATGTACTTCTAATAATACAAAGTTAAACAGAAATTACACACAACTTCTCAAAAGAGGAGCCTTAAACCATTCACCATAAGATACATTAACATCCACTAACTCAGCTGCTACAATCCACACCCAAGCCCTATGAATTATATCCGACCAACACCCTAAGAAGCTGAAAACCAGACCCTCGAACTGAATTCTGTTCCGCCACAGCCAAATGCTCCAGACCGTGGCCATCCAAATCACCCCAATCAAATGTTTCACTCTACTGCTAGTGATTTTGGAGTGGTGCCAAGGGAACTCCACTAATTTAGCATAATTCACTTGTAAATAAACTCCTAACCACTCCCAAATCTTCTTCCACAATCTACTGATGATTGGACAATAACAAAATAAATGTTGAGCATTTTCCGCCGCATTAAAACAAAGGACACAGACCGTATCTCTCGAATTCGTAAGGACCCCCCTCTTAACTAGCTGGTCCTTGGTTGGCAGCCTATTAATTGTATACCTCCAGCCAAAAACCAAAACCTTCGAAGGAATCTTAATTCGCCACAAAAATTCAAGCGTTTTGCATTGGCCAGCATTGATCTGGGGCGACACCAGCAACTCCAAATACCGCTGAAAACAAGAATTTGTCGTGTACCTTTGATTGTCCTCCAGGCCCCAATGAACTTTATCGCTTTCTGACATCTGCGAAGCATAGTCCTGCAGCATCTCCAATAAGTCAAACCACTGCAGCCTGTGTTGGTCATTCTCCATATGAACGATGGAATTTGGATTCCACACCCACTGCCTACCGAACCACCCTCCCAAATCAGCAACATTGGCGTACTTGTCTACAGGAACGTTGAACAAAGTAGGAAAGACATCCTTCACCGTTTGGCCTTGCAACCATGTCGACATCCAAAATGGTAATGAACTCCCATTGCCTAACCTACAAATTAAAGTGTTAGTAAAAATATTTGTTGTCGGAGTGGAGAGCTCGTTTAACACCATGTCTCTCCACCAAATGGAATCCTTCCTACTCAACACCTCCTTGTCACCAACTAACACCTTAAGGCCCGTGTTCCCATACCGATATCTCAACAAATAATGCCATATCGCATCCGGCTCCTTCAAAACTCTCCACTTCCACTTTAACATTAACGCTTTATTAGATACCTCTACATCCTGAATCCCCAAACCACCCAAGTACTTTGGCTTACACACCTCACTCCACTTAACCCAATGAATGGATCTTTTATCATCTCTACCCCTCCACAGAAAATTGCTTTGAATCCATCGAATCTCTCGTATCACCGACGAGGGAGCCTTAAAAAAGGACAAGGTGAAAATCGGTAACGCATTTAAAACTGAATTTATCAATGCAACTCTGCCCGCAATTGACAAATCTTTGCCTTTCCACACCGCCAATTTGCTTTTCAAAGCATCCAACAAACTTTTCCAAACTATCCTCCTCCTCGGATTATCACCAATCACCACCCCCAAAAATTTGAAAGGCAAAGACTCAATACTACACGAAAGAAAAGTTGATGCTGCTTCGAGGAACCACTCCGGAACATTAATACCGTACATCTTACTCTTGAAGAAGTTAACTTTAAGCCCCGAAATAAACTCAAATCCCCTCAAAATTGCTTTAAAACTCCACAAGTTATCCACCGTCCCTTCTCCCATAATAATTGTATCGTCAGCATATTGTAAAGTATCAAGCAAACCTGTGTCGTTAAAATTAAATCCGCGAAATTCATTTATTTCTACCGCCTTCTCAACCAATCTAGTTAGACCTTCCATGACGATCACGAAAAGAAAGAGAGATAATGGATCGCCTTGACGTAATCCCCTCTCCACCTTAAAATCTTTGGTAGCACTTCCATTCACCAAAACCGACATAGAACTAGTGAACACACAACTCTCCATCCACCTTCTCCATCGTTCCCCGAAACCCATGGTTACAAACATATATCTCATATAGTTCCAATCAACACTATCGTATGCCTTCTCGTAGTCCACTTTCAGCATCAAACAGTTCCTCTCCTCCCTTCTAGCAAGATCCACCACCTCATTAACCAATAAAGCGCCATCTGCAATGCTACGGCCCTCAATGAAAGTCGTTTGTTTAACTGATATCAACCTGCCAATAACCTGTTTCAATCTTTGCGCCAAGATTTTAGCCAAAATTTTGTATAGGTTATTAACCAAACAGATTGGACGAAAGTCCCCTAAAGATTGAGGGTTGTTAATCTTCGGAATTAAGGCCAGAAAAGACGTTGTACACGCCTTTAAAAGTCTCGCATTTCTATGAAAGCCATTAACAAATCTACAAACATCTGATTTAAGAAAATCCCATCCCTTTTGAAAGAATTCCATTGAATATCCATCCGAACCAGCACTTATATTCCCATCACACGACCAAACAGCCGCTTTGATTTCCTCCTCCGTAAACTCTCTCCAACCAATTACTATCTTCAATTGACAGTCTAGAAAACCTCACTCCTTCCGGCACAGGTCTATTAACAATATGCTGAGAGAAAAAATTTTCAAAATGTGATTTTATCTCCTCCTTCACTCTACTCGCCCCTTCCAAACATCCATCTGTTCCCAATAAAACCGTTACACTACAGCTCCTATTTCTTTCCTTAATAAATTGATGGAAGAAATGTGTGTTTTGATCACCCTCTCTAAGCCAGAGTTGTCGCGACTTCAACCTCAGCAGACTGTCTTTCAACACCAAATTATTCCATAGTTCCCCTCTGACCTGTAGTCTCTCCTCCACCAAATTGACTATGTCCCCTCCATGATTATCCACCAACATTTTGTCTAAGTCATTAAAAATGTCTACCTGTTTTCTGATATTAAGATCCAACCGACCAAAAACTTCCAGATTCCACCACTTTAGCTTACCTTTCATCGCCTTTAGCTTCTCGCAAAGGACATAGTCTCCCCTACCTGCAAAAACTAACTTCCCCCACTCTTCACGAATGAACTCGGAGAATTTGTCATGTTTGAACCAACAATTTAAAAACCTAAACGGTTTCGGACCCCAATCCGTGTGATTTGGTTTCAGCCATATAGCAGAGTGATATGAAATGTCACGAATTCATATTCTTTGATCAACCAAATGCCAAAGTAAAACCATTTCATCTGATATTAAAAATCTGTCTAACCTGCTCATAGATGTACCACCAGCATTGTACCAGGTAAATCTCCCTCCGCTGCAGGGAAGATCGACCAAACCCATATTTGATATGAAGCTAGCGAAATCCTCCATATCTCTGCTATTGAAGACTCCTCTCACCCCAATTCTCTCATCCCTATTTGCGACTGCGTTGAAGTCTCCCCCAACACACCAATGCTCCGAAACCCCTTTTGCATGCCACCTATTCAGCTTCTCCCACAGCAGCCTCCTTTTGCTCTGAATGCAGGGAGCATACACATTAACGAAATTATATGTTCCCCCCTTCCAATCCACATTGATGCTAATGAACCCCTGCCCTCTGAAGCTATAGTTCAAGGTCAAAAAACCCTTCTTCCACAAAATTACCATTCCTCCCGAAGAACCCGTTGAATTGGACGCCGATCAATCCACACAACAATTGCCCCACAGATCCCTAGCCATACTATCATTGAAACTTGTGAATTTTGTTTCTTGAAGAAAGCATAAGTCGGTCGAACCTGTTTGGATGATATGACTGATCCTCTTTCTCTTGGCTCTAATCCCGCCTCCACGTATGTTCAAAGAAAGAATAATCATAACAACTTTCCTTTGCCCACCTTCGAAGCTTTCGCTCTGTCTCTATCCCTGGTCTCCATGACCTCTACCTCCTTAATGTCGTCTGAATCCTGCAAATTGCTCACTATCCCTAATTTGGAGATTTTCCCCCACACAATACCATTAGAAGCTTTCTCACCTTTTAAGATTCTTTTATTGCATCGATTAACCACAGAATCCGTCAACGATATATCTCCACTATTCGAAACTGAATCAAACCTCTGCTAATCTGCTTTTTCGCCTAAGAAAGAAGTGGAAATTGAATCTGAAGTGTTCGTTCTCCTCGAAAGAAGACATGCAAAGTAAGACGGATTGAACTCCACCTTATTCCCCAGATTCCTAAGCCTCTTTTTCTTTTTCAACTTAGGCTTAATGACTTTAATTTTCGAACATTCTTTGTCAAAACAAAGTGGGCCTATCTTTTTTACCTTTTAGGCCCAATGACCCACCTTTCCTCCTTATTACCCTATCAATAAACAACTCATTTTCCTCCTCTCTTCTCTCTCTAACACCTGTCCCACCTCCACCACCAATGATTCTGACCCATCTGCCTCATCTGAAAAAGCCTGCTGTTGATGACACGTCTCATCACAAATCTTACCACCAAAAGTAGACTCGTCATTTAATGAAGAAACCACATTAAAGGAATTTGTTTCCTTAACAAATGAAAAATCCTGGTCAATTGTCACCTGCTGACTTCCCCTCGATGCACCCAAAAGATCAGTCATTTCAGCACAGTCTTCTCTTCCATCAGTATCGCCGACACCCTCAGCTGCAACGTAGGCTAGCTTACTCCCTAAAACATTTCCTAGCGCTTCGTCGCCTGAACAGCCACCGTCTTCATCAGAACTACTTCCGTCGTCGACTTCGTCACTTGATAAGGTATCATCCCGTACCTTGGATTTATCCCTCACCAACAACTCCATTGCACTAAAACTTTCTTCCACCAAATGTATGCGGAACACCTCGTTGTTGATCAAAACTTGCAATACTTCATTGATGAACAAAGGACAAGTTGTTCTTACCAAAATTCCGGCTTTATCCATTTTGACCCCCAACGATGTGGTTTCGTCGCTGCTAATGTAAAAGCCAACCGTAGTTGCCATGAACTTGAAGAATGGTTCTCCCCATGCGTGACACGGTATTCCAGAGCAACATAACCACGCTAATTTTTCCTTATCAACCTCATTACAGCTCCACCTTCTAACATTCTTAAACCACTTGTCCACCCAATCTTTGCTATCACCCAACAACGACTCCACCTCCCCTTCCACCAAATCCTCCAAAAGGTACAAATTTGCTCCAAGAGGTATGACTCTGACCGTGAATAATCCTTCAGAATGAAAAACTTCCTTCATGATGTAAGCCAAACCCGACGTTACAACTTCCCCAACGTAAGCATTAAAAAATCTCTTTAATTCGTCCTCTTCAACAGAAAACTTCAAAATATGTTGGTTCTGGTTGTCTCCTTTAACACTCCTAGTAATATCAGCATATGATCTTCCTCCGCGAGCTATAACGAACGGCTTCTTGCCTCCAGCCTATCCCCCAAACCCTCTAACCCTCCTCTCCTCCTTCCTATGTGATGTAGGTGCACTTACACCACCGTCCTTTGTAGTGGTCTTTCTTTCAAACCTCGGGACATTTGCATGTAACTTCCTTCCATCTAGAAACATATTATCTAACTTAGTAGCTAGAAGCCTTTCATTTTCCACACCAAAGAACCTAGCAAAGGCATATCTTCTTCCCTTAGAGTCTCTCCTAGGTGGAATCACAATCTCATCAATATCTCCAAGGCTCTTAAACTCCATGTAAAGATCCTTGGCGGACCATTTTTCTCCAAACTCCGTTATGAAGAATGTGGACGTTTGGGACCTGTTAGTTAACACTCCACCCCCAGCTGCCTCACCCTTGTCTCTAACTCGCCGAAAACTTTTCTTGTTCGTAACCTTAATCCATCCACCCCCCTTAATCGATGTACTATTCATGATAAAACTAACACCAAGTAGAGTCAAGTAGCAAAAACAAAACCAGTACCAAGTCCCCTAACCCTAAGGCTAGGAGTTTAAGCCAAAAATACCAGTAAGTCTCTACTTAAAAAACTCAAAACACCAAGGAAGAAAAAGAAAAACTAGGGTTGGCCAGAAGAAAGAAATAGAGAACCATCTTCAATCACACAATCTACAATCACTACTCTAACTAAACTTTAAAGGAATTCATACAAAAAGCATGGTTTTGGAAGTGGTGATATTTATTCCATCCAAAGATCTTGACCTTCATTGGAATAGACAATTGCCACATAATTTCTAGTGCAGTCTTGAGAGTAATTTCCAATAACTCAAACCCACCAGCCCTTTGAATAAACTCATAACGATATTCAATCGAAAACGTGTTATTCTGTATTGAAGGCCACAAAATTTCACCAGTTATCTCAGCCCTTGGTTTCACGTTGGACAACAGCATCAAAAACTCCAAATATTGAGTCCTTAACTCACCAACAATCAAAGAATCTTAGATACCCAAATTCCACTGCCATGAGTCATCCCCCCAACTCCCCATCTCCCAGACAACCATGAATTTGGATTCTGAAACTTCAAACAGCTGCGGGGAACTCCTATACGGCGACAACATTTCAGGCCATCGCGAAAACCAAAACGAAACTAGCTTGCCTTCCCCTAACTTACATGAACACTGCATCATGAAACCGTCCACCTCCTTTGAATTACCAATTCACATTAAATCCTTCCACCACTGCGAATCAGGCATATGCATGCTGCCATCGAATTTTAACAGAATACGATGCACAAAACATCCATACTTGTATTCCAATAATGGTTTCCAGATTTCTTGCTGCTCCTGAATTAAACGCCACAGTCATTTGGTTAACAAGGCAGAATTGAACAAAGAAATATCCTTAATACCAATGCCTTCGTATTCCTTTGGCAAACAAATCGAAGACCACCGCACCCAAGCCATTTTCGAAGCTACATCAGAACCGGACCAAAGGAAGATCCTTTGTATGGAAACCAACTGTTTAACCACTTTAGCAAGAACTTTGAAAAAAGACAGATGGTGAATAGGCAGGTTTGTGAGCAATGACTTGATAAGTGTAACCCTTTTGCATATTGACAATAACTTGCCTTTCCAAGTGGATAACCTTACTCTAAAGCAGTCTGTAGCAGAAAAATTTGAGATTAAGTTATTGATTAACTTAACTCACAAAGCAAGAGTCCCGCCGTTAGGGCTGTCAATGAACCGAACCAACTCGAAAATAGTTCGGAACTCGGTTTGATAATTAAATCATTGAACTAGGTTCATGAACCAAATGAGCTGAATATGAGCAAAAAACCATGTTCGTTAACTAAATGAGCTGAACTTGAACTATACATAACTCGACTCATTAGGTTCATGAGTCAACTCGATTATATATGAGAATGATTATATTATTTTTAATAGTAGGTTTAAAGATTTACTCCAAGTTTTAACCCTATATTGTCCCTTATGTACTAGTTATGGCAATAAAGCTGACAGTTACATTTAAAGTCATCCTTGTTAGAGACATTATGGCATTTGCTAAAATAAGATGTGTAATGAAGGTTGTAAGTGGCGTAATCATTTTGGGATGAAAATGTATCAATTTCTAATAATTTTTTGTGTACTATTTCATTAAATTTGTAAGTTTCCTAAATATTTGATGAAATAATGGATTTTTTAGATAAATTTAAACTTCAATTGAGTATTTTTTGAATTAGACTTTCAAATGTGTCTCTTGAAAGTTGTGTAGTTTTTGAATTAGTAGATTTTTGAAACAAAGTTAAATTCTATACTCATAACTTAAATTTTATTTCAATATTTTCTTTTTTAAAAAATATTAATTTAAAATCTCAAATATATAAAAATAAAATGGACTTTAAAAATTCGTTTTTAAGTCCGTGAAGCAAGTGAGTTGAACTTAGCGAGATGAACCTAACGAGATGAACCGAATAGTTCGTGAACTTTTAACGAGTCGAATTTGAGCTTAAAAAAAGTTCGTGTCGAACTTGAACTGAGATTTGAGCTGAACCAATTCTTAACGAGTCGAGCCGAGTTAAGGCGAGTTCGACTCGACTCGAATCATGTTCAGCTTTAGTCACCGCACTTTTATTTTATCCAAAAGGAAAGGGAAAAGAGCAAACAAAACCTAAAGAAGTTTTAAAATAAAACTAATAAAAACAGAGACAATGGTAAAGGGGTTGATTACGCAAAGGAAATGTGTTAGCACCCAAAACGTCTATAGTACTCTATAGGAACCTCTTGGAAAATCTAACGCTCGGCTTAAAAGGGTGTTGTTTGCAAAAGATTGTGGAGGTGAGAAGAGAAGTATTTTTTATAATTTCGTGTTTGACAAGACTTCCTGAGCCTCGTGCCTACGTACCCACAAAGTGCAATAGAAGATCAAAACCTCGTAGTTCGTGGTAAAAATGACAAAAATGGTTTGTTATGATTCATTTTAAATTAAAAGACAACTTGTCATTTTAAGGAGAAAACTTCAACTAATCACCCACAAGTATGTGAAAATAGACCTTTGCATCACCATGAGAAGGGCTTCAACTTAGATAAAATCAACAAGTATACCACTAGCTCTCTTAGATGGAAAAGTGTCAACTTATTTCAAATAATACTATGGGGATAGGAGGATCACATCTCAACTATAAATGACTCATGTCTAAACTTTATGAAAAGTTTTAAAGCAAAAAGTGAACAAATGAACCAAATGGTTTGAATGAGTTAAATGATTTTTAAGTCTTTTGAAAATAGTCTAAGTATGCTTAAGATTGATTAGCATGTATTAAAAAAATGGGTTTGAAAATGCACTAGACAAAGTCAAGGTTCATTAAGAAAGAGGTTCTAGTTTGAAAGAAGAAGGTTTTGAAAAAGGGAGAAGATTTTGAAAATTTAAGAAGGGGATGGGATGAAGAGACTATCCTAAAGCATAAAAATAAAAGATAAGGAAGGAAAGATCTAACTAAGATACAAGCCTTTGACATAAACAATCCAAAACTCCCATCATTTGGACTCAAGCAATAAGCAACCAAATAAGCAATAATATAATTAGAGGAATAACTAAGCATCAGATGAAAGCCAAGTCTCTAAGCCAAGTCTTCACAAGAGATCAACTCAAGGTCAAAAGTACTTGATGAAATCCAAGGGCTCAAGATATAACTCCAAATCATAGGTCAAGGATCCTAATTCTAAGTCTATAAATCCATGAGCAAAGGATAGTCACCAAGTAGTCCAAAGAACATTAAGAGTTTTTTAAGTGTTTAAGCCCTTATTAATGTCTTAAAAAGAAAAAGAAAGTTCAAATGGACAAAGAGAAAAAGGCAATAAACATAAACAAAGGATCCAGGTTAGTCAGTTGTAAGTGGATTTTCAAGGTAAAGGAAGGAATCAAAGGAGTGATTCGAAGCGTTTAAGGTAAGGTTGGTTGCTAGGGGGTTCACTCAGAAAGAAGGTGTCGACTTTAATGATGCGTTCTCACCTATTGTAAAGCACAGATCCATTCGAATGTTGCTTGCTATGGTGGCATAGTTTTACCTAGAACTTAAACAGATGGATGTGAAAACAACCTTCCAATATGGTGATATAGATGAAACGATCCTGATGAGGCAACCTGGAGGGTATGCAGAAAAGGGAAAGGAAAATTATGTGTGCAAGTTGAATAGGTCCTTGTATGGCCTGAAACAATCTCCTCGACAATGGAATAGGAGATTCGGTAAGTTCATGGCACACATTGGTTTCACTAGGAGCCATTTCGTCCATTGTGTTTACTTCAAATTTCGACTTGGAAATTCACTTGTTATTTTGTTGCTTTATGTGGATGGCATCCTTGTAGTAAGCAACAGTGTCAAAGATGTTATGAAGGTGAAGGCTGAAGAAGATTCTTGGGATTGACATCAGGAGAGATAAAGAGTTTGGTATGAAGGATTTGGGAGCTGCCTCCAGAATTCTTGGGATTGACATCAGGAGAGATAGAAAGCAATCGAGATTTGCTTATCTCAAGAGACATGCCTGAAGAAGATTCTCGACAAGTTTGGTATGTCGAATTCAAAGTCTGTTCTAACACCGACTAATCCTCAGTACAAGCTGAGTACGACTCAAAATCCTAGTACTGAAGTTGAAAGAGCCTATATAAATAACATTATATATGCTAGTATAATAGGTTCTTTGGTGTATGTTATGGTCTGTACGAGGACAGACATAGCGTACAGAGTGAGCCTTGTAAGCAGATATATGACCAATCTTGGGAAGGCGCACTGGCAAGCATTAAAGTGGATACTAAGGTACATAAATGGGTCTCTGAGCAAAGTCTTGATTTATAGTGGAGTCTGTGGTGAAGATAACAATGTTGAAATCGAAGGATTTGTTGACTCTGATTATGCAGGTTGTATGGATTCCAGAAAATCTATTTTTGGATATGTGTTCACTATGTTTGGCACGACAATCAGTTGGAAAGCAACTCTTCAGAAGGTTATTGCCTTATCAACCACTGAAGTTGTAAGCATTGTGGCTTAAAGGTTTTGCTAAGGAGCTAAAACTTCAAGGTCGAGTTATCGCTGTTAAATGCGATAGTCAAAGTGTTATACATCTGTCGAAGAATTCAACCTATCATGAGCGAACCAAGCACATCGATGTAAGGCTGCACTTCGTCAGAGAGATAATCGAGCGTGGAAAAGTCCAAGTGCTGAAGGCTTCGACTGATGACAATGCTGCTGATATGATCACCAAGACATTGCCGAGTAGCAAGATTTTCCACGATATGCAGTTGATGAAGCTGCATGATGAAAGCTAGTTTGTTTCCTTGTTAGTGTAGAGTTTGTTCCAAGGTGGAGATTTCTGGTATTTGGATCGAACTCTAGTGTCGACAAGGGTAGCTTCATGGTTCGACAGGAGTTGTGCATGCTGTAGTCGAAATTTGTTCAAGCATGCTGTCGAAATATGTTAGCTCTGTGTTTAAGTTAGCATGTCAAATTGCACCTTGCTTGTAAGCCTAATTGTTAAGTTAGCTTATAGTCTAAGTTAGCTTAGTAGTTTATAAATAAACTAGATCTCTCAGGTTGTTGAGAAAGGTTAATTGTTGTTATTCACTTGTAATCTTTGAACCCTTATTGAAAAAGTGAATAGTAAAACAGGTTTCACCAATTCTTATTCTTCTTCCTTCTTCTCTCTCTTTTGTAAAACCTAATAGGATTTCTTGTGTTCGTTCAAAAAACTTAATCTTTATCTTATAACTTTGTTCTGTTATTATTGACGACATCGTGTCACAACACGAATGATGGTTGAGACCTTAAATTGTCCCTTGTCCACCCCTTAGTCTCGATTCTTAACTAAGGTTGACTTTTAACATGAATTTAGATTGTCAACACAGTAGAAACTATAAATAAATTAATGTTGATATTAATTGTATAAAGATAAATAAAATATCAGTTTTTATATTTACATGCAAATAAGATAATATTTCGATTACACCAAAAATTGAATATTTTTTCGGATATTATTATGAATGTTTTTATAATGTGTCAAATGTTTGTCTAAATTCTTTTACATTGTCATCAATCAAAACTATTAAGTTATTATTAAGGTTTTAGTTTTGTCATTCCTATAACAATTTTTTTAGTCTAGCAATCTAATAAAAATGTATAAGTGGATCTCTAGATTTGAACCTGGGACTCCGCAATCAGATCTGTTAGATTTTGTGTTGGGGTATGCTGCAAAATATGAATCAGAAGAAGATGATGAAGACAGTACGATGAAAGTTGCACAAAATAATTTCAAAGCGTGTGTTTATACTAAGCTTTAGGTTCGATTCGCCCCCACCAATTTATGCAAATCGGATGCAAAAGGGTTAACCGGCGAATCCCCTTTAAGATACTTTGAAAACCTTAACATGAATCACACATTCACATTAAGCATATTGATTAATGATATTTTACTAAATAAAGTTTTCTCATTTATTCTCGTGCACTAGAAAAATCAAGAAATGACTTAGATATAATTTTTTGACTCTGAAATATATTATTTTTGTATATATTTTATGTCTAACAAGTATCTCTATTTATAGAAAAACTTGTACCAATTGGTGAGGAGAAACAATGTTTAAATGGTTTCAACATGACCATTTGCGAACCATTATATATCAATAACAGCAAACCTTTTCACAAAAAGTTGTGTTGGTCTGGTTATTGCACCTTATGACCACACACCCAAACATTATAGGGTCTTTGGTTTCACTCTATACAGTTGCAACTTTTGGCCATTTACTTCATAGCAAAAGCCATAACCACTACAACACATAGCCATTATTTATGATTAAAAATATTCATAAAATCAATTTAATCATTATTATTTATCAATTTAATATTTTGGAAATTTCTCCAACAATCCCCCACCATTTTCAAAATATATCTAAATTTATTATTCAAAAAATTTCATGGTTTCAAATAAAGGTATCTTACGATTTGAACTAATACTTAGTAAGTTAAGTTTTCACTCATCCCCGAATAGATTGGTAGACAAGCTTTGAACCAATTATTCATTAGAACAAACGTGCATAACTCACACATGAAATCTCGGTACCATTGATCGAATTATTAATATGACACATTTAATAAGGCCTTGTGTCTCATATCCTTTTCATGAGAATTTAAGAGTCAAGCACTTGAACTCTATGAAACGGCACCACTTCATTCTCATATAAGTAGACTATATCAGAAATGCACCTATGCATACCAGCAAACATATGTTATATGTCTATTAAGAGGAAAACCTCATCCTACCACACTGATTCTTATGGTCCAAGTACTTTTACCCATTGGGATGTATTTATCATTAAGTACTTCAATCACTCTAATAGTGTACTTTCATCATTGAACTCAAGACTTAACATTAATCAAGTGTGAGTGGAGTTTTCACTATTGATAATTAATTAGATACGGACTTGTTCCACATCCCTAATGGTGTATTCATTGTATTCAATTATATCAAAAAACATCATATCTTTATCAATCCTTTCGTCAAAGAATGACAAAAAATTTCCAAACTTTAATAAATTCTGAATATTCAATTTTTCAACTAATCATGCATATGATTACTTTATGTACTCTTGATAGTATTTGTCATCTATCATCAAATCATAACACTTTTGTCATATTAATACAATTTCCATATACAACATATGTTCTATATTTTTGATAGTTTCGATAAACTATCATCATGACACTTTTGTCATTCATTTTGTTATATACACAAATTTTATCTGAAATAATACATTTATAGCAATCGACAACCACGATCAAACAAATTTGTCATGACTAACTCTTATTTCATGAAGTGAATTCAAACATGTAATTCATAAACTCCATATAAATACAACACCATAGAATTCATTTCTATTCTTTTAAAATAAACAATTTTCTTACATAACTAATATGCATAACAAATTTTATGTGATAAATTCATGTTTCATATTTAACAATGTTCTATAGTATATCAAAATAAAAATCACAATACAAAGTAAACAATGAATTCAATCATTAATATTTTCTATAATTTTTTTCATAAATATTTGTCAAATTACAATAATCTAAAATATACCAAAATTACTTTTAATATCAGATGAACAAGAAATAATACTTTCATATTATGATATACATATAATATGAGATAAATCATTTTAAATTTAATAAATTCTTGAACAAACTAAAATACAATTTAAACACATCCTTGATATTTCTAACATTTTATTTACATCATTTCATGTTACCAATACATGCACCATACATTCAAATTCATGATTTTTTTTTCACCAAATCATTTTATCCAAAATTAATGCATTATTAATTAAAACAAATTACTTGCACAAAAAATAATATTTAACATGTATTTTACATTCAAGTATACACCATAAATCAAATATATTCTTAATTATTCAAATTCAGATACTTGAATAATTTATAAATCATATATATATATATATATATATATATATATATTCCACGTGTTAAACTTAACATAAATAAATATTATTTTCAACATGTTTTACATGAATTTAAAATATCATACAAATGACATATTTATTTAATATGACTTAGATATAATTTTTTGACTCTGAAGTATATTATTTTCGTATATATTTTATGTCTAACAAATATCTCTATTTATAGAAAAAGTTGTAGCAATTGATGAGGAGAAATAATATTTAAATGATTTCAACATGACCATTCGCGAACCATTATATATCAATGACTTCAAACTTTTTTATGAGAAATTATGTTTGTCTGATTATTGCACCTTACAACCACACACCCAATTATTATAGGGTCTTTGATTTCATTCTATACCGATGCAATTTTTGATCATTTACTTCTTAGCAAAAGTCATAACCACTGCAACACATAGCTATTATTTATGATTAAAAAAATTTATAAAATCAATTTAATCATTATTATTTATCAATTTAATATTTTAAAAATTTTTTGAACAAGATCCACATCATTCCTATCAACTCTGCTAAAATAAGAGAATTTCTAAAATGATTTTTAATCCATAGCAATTAAACTATTAAAAAAATTGTATTGAGATAGTAAGAGTAGATACAAACCTAGATAGATCTCACTCACAGCCAATATAGTTACACGTTTTTCCTGCTTATTCCTCTTTCAATTCTTTCGAATAACTCTACCACCCAGGTAAGCTTCAATTTCTCCGCTTCTTCAACATTTTTTGTAAGTTTCTTGCTTTATTATCTATTTTTATTTCTAATATTGGTTATTCGAATTTGATATATCAATATACTTTTATCTGTGATTCTGTTGATTTTCATGTATCCATTCTGATTGAGCTTTTGATTGTTCCAATTTTAGCTCATATTGGATTCTTAGTCTAATTGTTGAGTGCTTGTTGTGGTGGGTGATTTTAGTTGTTGATAACCACCAGGGAAATATGCAATTTTGTTTTTCACTTTTTTGTTTATTTATCTACAAATTTGGATTAACACTATATTTGATGCCTAACATTAATTACATTAAGAGTCTTAACTTCTGCTGATGTGTTTTCAGTGGGTTATGTTTCTGGACTTGAATGAAAGTGTGAGCAAAAGGTATGATTTGACATTCAACAATCACCTGCCATGGTTCTCGAATCATTCTGTAAGTTGTGCTCGAATACATCACACTTGTAGCAAAAATGCAAAATAGTTCTGTAAGAAATTATCTCGCTGGCCAGCCAGGCTTGTTTTCTGGTGAGAATGAGACTCGAAATAAACAGACATGTTTGGCGAGAGATAAATACGGATCACATGGATATGGCTTGCCGACTATTGCATATAATGAAGGCAAGTAAGTATGACCTGTGTTAGTTAAAGTATGATTTGCATATAATGAAGGCAAGTAAGTATGACCTGTGTTAGTTAAAGTATGGTATGATTAACTAGTGCAATGTATCTAATCTTGCAGCCTTGTCAATTTAAATCTGTACCATTTTTTTAGTGATGCTTAACTTCGCTATTTGATGTTTGAAATTTGAAAGATCTGTCGATGTGTTGATGCTGTAGAATAAATTGTGGATGTAAATAGACTTTAGAAGAATGGATTGAAAATGATGTAGTTATCCGCTAATCCTGTGATATATATAATATATTTTCCAGATACTGTATGGTGAAGGTATATAAATGTGGTGTGTGCTTTTTGCCAGAAAATGATTTTTAGATCACAAAGTCATGAGAGGAAAACATAGCTTTGGGTTTGGAGTTTGGACATTGCCATGCACTAGCAATTCTATAATCTTCATGATTAGGAAATGCTTTTCAATTTTTACTTAGTAGTAGTGCCTTTAGCTTTTTATCTTGGCATTATATTGTTAGAAATGATGTACTATAAGGGCTTTGGGTTATGACATTTACATGATATTCTGCACCATCTAGTTCAACATGACATTCGGTATTTGCCACAGCCCACGCTATGATTTCTGATTTTTCTGATTCATTTTGCAGTTTTTGTTTTTATGTTTCAATTCGGTATAGTTATATAGCAATAAATGGTCAAATGATTGAAAAGTAGACGCCAACATTTTACCTTACATTAAATTCTATAATGCAGTTCAAGAGAATAATGGAATGCAACCTTACATTCCTGATGAATCAATTGACGCCAAAGCCAGTCAGCAGAACCAAGTCAACCAAGAAACGGACGAGGCCCTTGAGGAAGACATGGAAATTGGATATGATGACATGCCACAAACACCAACTTACGAGGGTCTTGAACAAAGATTTATTGATGAAATCATGAAATTAGTTAGGGAGCGAAGTGATAAAGAGGATGCAGAATTTGCTAGGCACAAGGAGGTCAGTGTTTAATAGAATTAGTAATATTTTGCAATACATAGAATACTCCACACAAAGCTAATAAGCCTTTTCTCAATACAGAGAATAATCTATATAAAATTTGTAGTGTTAGACATAAAAGCATCACATCCATTCAACAAACTACTTAAGCTTTTGGATTAGGATATTGTTTGGATAAACAAACAACTTAATCGAACACTTATTATGTAAGTTTTTATGTATGAGCTATTATTATAACAAATCATAAAACAATGTCAAAATTGTTTTTATATATTGATGCAGAGTTTGATTATCTAATCATTTCGAACCTAATATATATTGTTTTTGGCCAGAGAATAGTTGAGATAAACATAGAGTTCCAAGAGAAACTGTCTTCCCTGAGAGCACATCAAGAAACTCGGAGACAAGAGTTTCTTCATAAGGAATTGAAGGCAAGATCAAACCAGTATCAGGTTGGTAAAAGGAATCACCATCCCAACACGAAGATAGCAGATGCTAATGGCTATTTATGTCCAACAACATTCACTGCTGGAGAAGCAACAAGTAGTAGCAGGTTTCATGGTGCTACTGAGTATAGTAAGTGTGTTGGAGAACCAACTGAGTGTGTGACAATAATTTCAAATGGGATAAAAACTAGTCAAAGCAATGAGACAAGGGTTCCGTTGCCCCCTGGTCGTGTTTATAATAACAATTCTGTACATAACTAGATTAGAAATAATACAATGATTCATTTGAGCCAACCGCAACTGTTGCCTTTTTTGAAAATGTGACTGATGATCATGTTTTGAGCCAAAGTCATATAATTTAGCCACATATTCTTAATTTGGCAAGGAATTGATTACGAGGTAACTTATTCTCCAGTTATAGATGCTATTACTTTTCGTTATTTAATTGGTTTATAAGTATTTAACAACCTTGATATGTATCTTATGGGTGTTGGTACTGCTTATTTGTATGGGTCACTTGATATTGATATATACATGAAGGATTTAAAATGCCCGAGACATCAAAACCTAGAGAAATGTATGCAATTAAGTTGCAAAGATTATTGTATGGGTTAAAACAATTCGGGCGCATGTGGTATAATAGGCTAAGTGAATATTTACTTAAAGAAAGCTATGAAAATAATCCTATTTACCCTTGTGTTTTTATAAGAAAAACAACATCTGATTTTGTAATAATTGTTGTCTATGTTGATGATTTGAATATCACTGGAACTAATAGAGAAATTAAGGAAGTAAGAGATTACTTAAAGAAAGAATTTGAAATGAAAGATTTGAAAAAAAATCAAGTTTTGTTTTAGTTTATAAATTGAGTATACTAAAAATGGTATATTGGTACATCAATCGAATTATCCATAAAAGATATTGAAAAGCTTTAACATGGACAAAGTAAATCCTTTAAGTACTCCAATGATTGGTAGAACACTTAACATTAAAAATGATACATTTAGGCCTAAGAAAAGAAAAGTAATGAAGAAGATCTTGGCTCTGAAGTACCATACTTTAGTGTCATTGGAGCACTCATGTAACTTGCTAACTATACAAGACCTAATATAGTTTTTGCAGTAAATTTACTAGCAAGATTCAGTTCATGTCCTACAAAAAGACATTGGAAATGAATAAAGCATATACTCCGTTATCTTCGACGTACATCTGACCTTGATTTGTTTTATTCTAACAATACAAACCCAGTTTTGCTTGGTTAAGCAGATGCAGGATATTTGTCTGATCTACATAATGCTAAATCACAGACTGGATATATATATTTACATATGGTAACACTGCAATATCATGAAGATCACAAAAGCAAACACTTGTAGCAACTTTTTCAAATCATATTGAAGTAATTGTCATTCATGAAGTAAGCAAAGAATGTAGATGGTTACGATCGGTAACTCAACATATCCAAGGAGCGTCTGGTTTACCAATTGATAATAATCCAACAATCTTGTATGAAGACAATGTTGCATGTGTTACCCAGATGAAAGAAGGTTACATTAAAAGTGACAGAACCAAGCATATCCCTCCAAAATTCTTCTCATTCACACAAGAACTTGAAAGAAATAAAGAGGTTAATATTCAATTTTCAAAAAGCACTTACTACATCAATTTTTAAAAAGCATGTATAAAATATTGGAATGCGTCAACTTCGAGATCTTTAAAGAACTAAATGTACTCTGTTAAGGGAGAGAATCATGTTGTACTCATTTTCCCTTATTAAGGTTTTTATCCTAATGGATTTTTTCTAATAAGGTTTTTAACGAGTCAATATATGTTCCCATAAATTTCTCCTTGATAAGACTTCGATGGAGCACCGTAATAGATATTTTAAATGAAGTATTATAATATTACTATTGTTATAATAATATTATTAGTTAGAATTATCTATCTTAATAGTAATTACCAATTATTATAGATGCATAATTTGTCATAGTTAAAATAATAAGTCCAATAATTTGTCATAGTAAGTCCAATTGAATTAGTGTAATAGTTGTATTTAAAGTAGTATAAATACTACCTTTGGGTAATGTAAAAACACATCAATTTTTACTTTGAAAACATAAGTAAAGTATTCTACTCTCTTCAATCTTTTTCATCTAGTTTGTTGTTTACAACTAGATTAGTAACTTATATCATTATATTAGTTCATAAATATTATCAAAAGAATATTCAAAATCGATTTCTCTTAACAAATAATAATAATAATAATAATAATAATAATAATAATGTTACTATTAATACTAATAATAATAATAATAATAATAATACTAATGTTCCAGACTGGGCCAGCACCTGCCCTACGGTCGGGCAGGCCCAGGCCCAATGACCAACGAAGGCCCGACGAGGCCGAGAACCACCTCTGTGTCGGGCACATGCTAGTCTCCTCAGACGTCGGACACGCGGGATAGAAGACCGTCGAGCAGAGACACGTAGCACCTCTCCTCGACGCCCACATGCTCCTCCCCGCGAGGACACGTTCTCTTGTAACTTCTCACTCCCGAAGAAATCGGTCTGCCCTACTTCCGGAGATTTAGGGACCGTTACACAAGGGCGAAGACCACGTGTTGGTCTTCACTATGCCACGTAAGCCCTGACAGTTACTTGGATGGGGTCTGTCAATTCAGCCCAGTGCAAGTAACTGTTGGCCCCGCGCTGGGGGCTCTCTATAAATACCCTCTCGCTTGAGAGTGTCAGGTTACACAATACATTCTAACTCTCACACTTGTTCTTCTGTACTTGCCTTTCTCTGATCGTTACTTTACTTGAGCGTCGGAGTACCTTACAGGTACACCCCCCCCCCCCCCCCCCCGCGCCGTCTTTCAACATAACCGGAGCTGAAGTCCACACGACCTTGCTGGCCATTGAATAACTGTCTGATCCAGGTACGATCAACTAATAATAATAATAATAATAATAATAATAGGGATGTAAACGGGAATCCCGTGCAGATTATTTATTCGGAGCTCCGAAGTCAGAGTTTCTTTTTTCACGGGAACGGAGATGGAGGCAAAAATTTCCCCGATGAAACTTCGGGGCGGGGATCAGAAAAATACCCTCTGCCCCGCTGATTCCCCGAATTCGGCCATATTATTAATTATCTTTTTTATATTTATAATATTATATAAAATATAATAATTAGGTTCTTGTACATTTTTTTATAAAAATGTTATTATATTATTGGAAAATAAAGAGTCATTAATGGAGATTTTATTTACTAATCCTAGAAAAGTGAACTATGCATATACAAATTACAATGTTAAACGTTTATTCTTCTTAGAACAGTCTTTTTTTTCTCAAAACTATTTGTCTTTTCCATTCCTCCTCTCCTCTATTCTCGTTATCATCACAACAATCACTCTCTTTTGTTTATTCTCAATTTCTCATCAACGCAACTGTGGTATTTATACTCACTGTCTCTTTTTACAAATTTTGATACTCTTATTGTCTCTTTTTTCAATAATAATAATACTAATAGGGAGGGGATCATTTGACACCGGTGTCAAAATATTAACTTTGACACTAAATCCTACCCCTTTATTATTATACATTCAATGACTAAGATAAATTCCCTTAAAACACTCATGTGTTAGTTTTAAATGAATATATCTTAGTCATTGAATGGATAATAATAAAAGGATAGGATTTGGTGTCAAAGTAAATAATTTGGCACCGGTGTCAAATGATCCCCTCCCATAATAATAATAATAAGAATAATAAGAATAATAAAGTCAAAGACTATTTAAAGTTCGAGATGGTACAATTAATTTATTTATTTTTACCAAAAGTAGATAAATCAAATAGATTAAAAACTGAACTCTTAGTATAAAAAATAGTTAGCAAATTTTTAAATGAGTGAGCAAATTGTAATTGATTCATAAGTAAAATAATTTTACTGAGCATACTTTATACAGAGTGCATGTCTTCTGATCTCAAATACAAATTCTTATAAAAAAATGGAGCGGAATCAATCATTGTGAATTACTTGCTTCCTTAGCTTTAGAAGAACAACAATTCGTCGGTCTATAAACAAAAATTCATAACACAATAAAATGCAGAAAATATTCGACAGGTCGCTCACTGGAATTGAAAGTTACAACCAGATAAGCTATAAATCCATCCCTAATTCTGCTAATCTTACAAGTGAGGAGAGTACAAAGATATCATCAGTATCATCATAAATCGTGAACTGTATGGCCTAAAATCACTACCCGTACAGCACTTATGTTCTATCATATCATACAATAACAAAATTGGGAAAATTTATGCCTTGCTTATCAAAGGTGAAAAATGACCAACAAATTTCAATATGCTGACTACCCATAGATTAGCAATAGCACCCCTTGTCCATATCCTCGAATGAGCAGGCATTATCCTGCATTCGCTTTTCAGAGCTTATTTATTTGTTGGCCTACTGTAGTGCAGCCTGAAGCAGGTGACAGATAGCCACCATTGTCTTAAACAAAGGTCTTTTACTTCTTACGGTTTCTATGTTTAACTTTAATAATTTTTCGACCAGACTTATCACCACCACCCGAGCCCAATGAAAAACTTCCCCCTCCTGCATTAAATTCCAGACTGCTGGTAGCCTGAAATGGAGAAGGGTTCTGTGGAGCAACGTTCTGTTGACTAGCAAACTGGAAAGGACTGGTTCCTGATTGAGTGGATGCTCCAAATACAAAATTTGATTGAACTGGGGCAGGTTGTTGACCAAACATAGGACTGGATGGCGGAGTCGCTTGAACATTGTCCTCGGCCATGCTGTCCACCATACTCATCTGATCATTATTAACTGGAGCTGAACCAAAAGCAAAGGCAGGGTTAGGGTTTCCAAAAGCAGGCTGTGTGGAGGTCGAGGCTGCAGCTGAAGTGAATGAGAAATGAGGAGCTGAGGCAGCGGTGGTTGATGCAAACATTGTGGGTGAACTGGTGGTGGAAGCAACAGAAGCACTGGGCGTTCCAAAGGAAAACCCAGTCGAAGGTGACGAACTAAATGTCGAACCAAACGGAGACTTGCTGGGCTGCCAACTAGAAGCCCCAAATAAAGTAGAGTTTGTACCGCTATTAGAGCTAATAGTGCTGACTGCCGAAGAGGAAGCAGATGTTCCGAGTCCAAGAGTTGCACTCGAATTGAAAATATTTGTGGTAGAACTTGAAGGAAACATCGAACTCCCAGAAGAAAAAGATATATTTGTGGCAGAACTTGAAGAAGGAAAAAAAGAACTCCCCGAAGAAAAATCTGTTTTACCAGTCAAACCAAACAATGGGGATGATGCAGGTGATTGAACTGACTGGGTCTGATTAGAAGTCGCAAATCCACCAGCAGGAGACGCATGGGCACCAAACATAGAACCACTACCAGCACCAAAAGAAGACTGAGACGGGCTCGTTCCAGTTGTCATTGCTGAAGAGCTAAACCCAAAAATGGCACTCCCTGTGCTTCCACCTGTAGCAGATGAACTACCAAATGCAGTGCTGCTAAAATTACCTATTCCAGCATCTTGCTGGCTCCTAGTTTCCAGTGGTTTTGAGACAGAAGATGATACAGATAAACCTGATGATGTGACAGGAGAGGCACCAAATTTGAAAATGGAAGTTGAAGAAGTTGCCATCACTGGGGTGGAGGAAGTTGCCAGGCTAACTCCAGTGGAAGCAGCAGTAGCACTAATGCCACCGATTGCTGAAAGAGACGAGCTACTGTTGCTAAAGTTATTTGATACGAGAGATGGAAAGGAAGAAGAGAATGAAGGGCCTGAAGCAAGGGATCCAGTATTTTGATTTGAACTGTTGCTAAAGTTATTTGATATGAGAGATGGAAAGGAAGAAGAGAATGAAGGGCCTGAAGCAAGGGATCCATTATTTTGATTTGAACTAACGCCAAATTTGAATATACTGTTTGGTGGTGTCGACAATGATGCAGGTGCTGCAGATGAAACCGCTAGTTCTGATGCCTTAACAGAAAATCCAGTATTTGTATTAGTCTCAGCATCACCACCATCAGATTCACGAACATTTTGCATAGAACCAGTCGAACCAGCAGCAGTAGTGAAGCTGCAGACGAAGCAAGCATTTAGTACATGAATAATTGCAACACTTATCAGTAGTAAATCAAAATATCTCTGTTCAAATTTGATTGTACCGCACATAAGAATCATATGGCCGAATTGCATATGTTTTTAAATATCCATCGCCTACACTATCCAAAGTTTGAGGAATATATGCCCCCAGAAAAAAACTGTTGTCTAAATTCAAACCAGGTAAAAAGTAGGGGTAGCTAAACATATGAAATGGAAATGTAAAAGGTTTTAAATGAAAGGAAAGATATGCACACCACCCAAAATCACTCGGACATTATATTTTCTAAATAGAGCAGGAGTAACACAAAATTCCTACTATCATTCCGGTAAAATGGGTGTAAATATCTTCACTAAATACCAAGCGAACTCCGCCAAAGGAAAAAACAAATGGCAGAACAGACACAAACCCCCATAAAAACAGTATAGATGATGTGAAGAGAATTGTGTTCAGCGAGGTTTTCAAAAGCACAATAAAGTAACATAAACTAACCTGATTGAGCCTCCCGACTGAGAGTCAAAAGAAGCACCAAATTTCAGAGAAGATTCACCACCAACTAAGGGTGTAGTAAATGGGATTGGAGGAACCTTGAAAACATTTTGATTGGTGTCAAAGTTCACGGGTGAAGCATCAGGACCGCCCTCCTTTGAGGGAACAGCCTTCTCCAAACCAAATACCGGAGCTGATTTGGCTGTCTCCTTTGATGAAGCAACAGAAGTTGATATCTCTGCTGGAGAAATAATCTTATTCTCCGAATTAAACAAAGGATTAGAAATTGACCCATTTGGTAAAGCTGGCTTGTCAGAACTAAAAGCTGTTACTGTAACCGCTGTAGTTGCAATTGTAGCTGCATTGTTGTTTGGATCCGAGATAGGTGACACCTCAAACTTCTCATCAGCTTTAGGCCCTTCAACTTTCATAAAACTTGTGGATGGCAATACCATAGATAATGTTGAGGGACTTTCATGTGCAATGACGTCAGAACCAGAAGAAATTTTATCTACCATAGCAGTGAAGCTTCTTGTTTCTTTATCCGCGGGAGAAAAAGAGATGGCTCCATAAGCATTATCATCCAGGTCCAGAGAATTCTTTAATAGAGGAGACAAAATGAAAAGAGAATAATCATGATCTGAAGTTGAGCCGTACTATCAAATAAGATAAAACACATACACTACCAAATAAAGATCTAAGAAAAAGTCAACTGCTTTACACGTAACTGTTTAGGAGTAAAATGGAAGGAAGAAACAAATGTCCATGAGCAACATGTGTAGATGGTTAGTAATATTTATTACCATTTATTCTCACTACAATAATTTAGAACAGCTTATGAAACTGCAAGCTGAAGATTTAAAAAAAATTACATAAATTGATATCATACAAAATCTCATACCTCGTGTGCACTCATATGGAATGCCTTTTTCTTTTGAGAAGGGGAAGAAATTGATTTCATCATAAAAGAATTTTCACTAGACAAGACTTGATTCCTTGGCTTTGTGGTATCTGTGGTGGTTACAACATGAACTACTTCATTGGAAGGAGCAACAAGCTTCAATGGACCATTTTCACCCTTATCTTTAGGTGAAATTGACTTCTGATTCTGGGAACTGGGAGACAAATTTCCAAATGTGCCATCCAATTTATTACCTTGTACAACTGGTAGCCTTGATTCAGATGATTTTTCTTTGGGGGAAACTAACTTATCAAGTTGCTGCAATATTTTTGTAGCCATCTCACTGGATTTTGAGGAAAAAGGAGGAAAGCTTGTACTGGGTTTAGTTCCGTTAACATTTTCTTCAGACTTGTGTTTAACTTCATCGAGCATAACAGGCTTACGCGAGGAAGATGAGGGTTGCTGAGCAGCATCAATACCCAATCCGTTCCTATAGACAGATAGAGCACTGCCAGAAAGAGGTGAGCTGGAGCCTTTAGAATATAGAAGATTAGATTTATGACGGACTCGGCGTATAGGACCAACAGATCCTATATTATTATCCACTGCTAAATTTCTACGCTTTATCCCCTGCAAAAATAAGCAGAACACACCACATAATCATATTAAATACCTGTAACACACACTGGAAATGGAAGACATGACTTTAAACTAAAAGTGCTTATACCCCTTGAGTAGATCCAGAAAGCATGCCATGATCTATTGCAGACCGAGTTGAAGATGAAGGCTCATCTTGAACGGCATGCCCACCACCCTGTAGAATTAAATAAACCAGATCATGAATTTGACCCAATAAACATTATGATACAAAATCAGTCAGGAAAAGGCAAACCTTGAGAGTAGAGGTTGGATAAATTCTGGCATATGGTGCACGTGCCATACTATATATTGCAGATCTGCCACGAGGTCTTGGGGTCACAAAACCATTTTCATGAGCTGCAGTGTGTCTAGTAGCCCTTGGCACAATCGACATAATAGGGGATTTATATGGAAAATTTTCACTTTTTAGAAGAGTTGAATCTTCACCGCGAGCATGATATCGCATACCAAGCATTGCTGAGAATACATTGGAATGCCGGCTCCCCATGTAAGCTTTTGCAAGCTCTGCAGGTGAAGCAACATCCTCAATAGGAACCTATAGACATTACCAACCAATCCATAGGTTCGGAGTGGAGAAATCAGTAATTTCAAATGCACAAATTACTATAAAACAAATAGATTAGGGTTTCAAATAATGAGAAGGGAAAAAAGAATAAAGATTTAGAATTATGAATACTGTTTGATAGTTATGATTTGTTACAAAAAATAATAAGCATTTAGCCCTTTACAATGCTCCAAATCCCAACTATAAAGAATAAAAAAACCATTACAGTAACAGAAATGTGGAAACTAATCTCAAGATATAATATAAAATACACTAAGACACTATTCCTATAAAGAGAACTATTCATATGAGATAATCTTAGATCCTCCAACATGATATCAAGATGTTGTATGACGAGACGTTTTTATAACTCTAAGCAGAATATATATTCAAACAAAATGTATATTCAAGCAAAATATATATTCAAGCATAAAATAGTAAGGCAAGTTCACGTACACTCGGAGTAACATGTTGAGATAATACAAGATTGTTCTCAATCCCATTTTCTACAGTAGGTGTTTTGGGATGTTCTTCCTTTTGTCGAGAAGATAACATAGGTTCTGAGGGAATCACTTCGGGACTCTTCTCTTCTCCCGTAATAGGTGCATCTACAGTCCTTGACTGCATAAGGGCTGTCAAATGATCAATCTCAGACCTGTTGGATAGACCGAAAACACAAAGAATCAACCAATAAAACATTGCAAAAGGTATACCATAATCAAAGAACTCAGAATGAGATGCAATTGATATAGATATCAGGAAGAGGCAATATCATACACATTGCAGAATGAACTTCATGAATTTACACATGAAACACAAATTACTGAAAGCAACTAAAAATATAAAAAAGATTTGAAGGAAAAAATCGGAGACTCAAATGGTAAGCAAATCAAACTCATCTCAATAACAAATTCAACAATAGTAGTAAATGTCAGGATGCAAAATAAAAAGATGCTCAAAACATAGCAATGTATGAGAAAAAGCTCATAAACATGCCAAAGAATGCTATAAAAACAACTAACATAAGTATAACCAGCAATTCACTATAAAACGCCATCACAACGTTTCATAGTTTATATGCATATTAATTCTTTGAAAAAGAAGTTATGTTAAGCCTTCTCTGTAAATAAAATTAGCAAATGCTCAAGAGAATTATGTTAACAAAAAACCAACAACAATGATTCCTTATCCACAAGATACAAAACATGCCTGGTGAAAGTCTTCTGCTTTAACAGTTTCTCAAGTTCAGTTAATCCACCTTGATCTGAGTCAGAACAATTAATTTGAACATTACTTTCACCAACTGCTCCTTGCTGATTGCCAGGAGATTCATTTGCAATCTGTCTCTGATACAAGAAAAGAATAAACTGTGAGGTATCAATAATAACATTGTTACACCAATCAATAGGGAATATTGCAGCCCAAATGTTTCGTACCCAATATAGTAACCAATAGAAATATTGATTTCACAAGCACTGCAAGCAGGTAAATGAAACACGCAAATAAACGAATAAAACTAACAAAAAATTGAGGGAACTTTTACATCTGCAATGCAGGTTACTTAATAGTATAATCAAAACCACACGAACACCTAGGGATAAAAAGTATAGAAGGATTAAGCTAAAAAAATAGCAATAAAAGCTCTAACCAATATTAACAAGAATTCTACATTAACCCTTACAGAGAGCTATAATCCATCAAGAATCCAAATTAAGCCAACTCGGCAATGCAACATGAATATGCTAATAAACTGTGAGCCCATAACCCACAGGTCGAACCTGACTAACTAATCCACACGAAGCTGACTAGTAAAATAGGGTTCCCACCACTTAAAAGCAGTATTTGGGTCATATCACTATCCAATTTGGAACTCTCAACATACACCCTGCACGCTCAAGACTTGACATCTAGAGCTTTACCCAATTGGGCCAACGGATTTAGTGTTGGAATTTCCGCCTTAATTGCTGTCCGCCCCTTGTCGCCTTAATTGTGGCACTTTGGCTTGCCTTCATTGCATGAAGGTGTTGGGTTTGAAGGGGTGGATTTAGTCCCACATTGCTTAGAGATATGGCATGTGTTGTGTTTATAAATGGGGGCAATCCTCGCCTTACAAGCTAGTTTTGTAGGGTAGAGTTAGGCCCAACCCAAACTCTAAGATGGTATTAGAGCCTATCCTAGATCTATTATTGGGACTCCCACATCGTCCACGCTATAGGCTCATTGAGACCCGAGCGTGAGGGGGTGAGTCGAAATTTCCGCCTTAATTGCGGTCCGCTCCTTGTCGCTTACACTTTGGCTTGCCTTCATTGCAGCCCCCAACACCTTCATTGTGTTGAGTTTGAAGGGGTGGATTTAGTCCCACATATATGGTTTGTGTTGTGTTTATATGTGGGGGCAATCCTCACCTTACAAGCCGGTTTTGTAGGGTTGAGTTAGACCCAACACAAATTCTGAGATTTAGAATAGACTAATATCATCTTAAATTTTGGTCGTAACTCTTATCTTATACCAACTACACAAAACCGGCTTTTAATGTGAGGATTGTCGAAGCCTTACGAGCACTACTTAAGCCATAAACATATATATGGTTAATACAGGACTCAACATGATGCATATTGCAACCCTCAAAATTATCAACTCCGACCACAACTAAACATATACACAGACAGGAATAGAAAATGTAAAAAATAAGTAAAAGCATTAATTTGGCTTTTTTTCATTTAAACAAAGTGAGGTAATTTTACACTATTAAGAAGCTGTAAATGAATCTGAGAATTACCATACATGATGAAATATAAAAACAAAAATAGCATAATTGCTTATTGAATCAATCACACCCCAAAAAACAATCCTCAAGATATGAAAATGGTGTTACAACAATAGAGAGCATGCATACATACAGCTTCTTCTTGAAGACTGTCTTGCCTAGTTTCTTGTTCCATCCCTGTATCGTAAAAAACCACACATCAATGAAGTGGATGACAATAAAGAAATCATGGAGCCGTGTGATTACTGTCGTAGAAGAGAAGAACAACGATAAATGACATGAAAAGTGGGGAAAATGGGTAAACCATAGAAAAGTTACAACCAACAACATGCTTGAGGTTAACAAGGAAATATATATAATGGTTAGAATAATAGATAAACATGGTATTCAGTATGTCTAAACCTACAGTAAACTATAGGCCAACATCCACAGGTATGACAGAGAGCATTCACTACATTAATATAGATTAGAAGAGTAGTCAAGTAGCACTTGTGCCCTTGCCCCTGTACTACACCGGAATGGTCATTATGACCGACACACATAAGAGACTGCAATCTGACAGCTCAATCTATCTGCTTCCACCATAAACCCCGTGAAAAAATTCAACGAAGAAACACTTTAAAGGAAAAAAAAATGAACTTTAACCCCTGTTCCCTGTTTTTTATTTAGACTTTGTCCTGTTATCAGCTTAGAAAAGAAAAATTTGCACACCAACAGTCTTGTTGCTGACAAATATTTTGAGGAAAACTAATATTACGGTTGACGGTATACTATAGCACTTCCAGTGAAACATAATTGAGAACGACTATCAATACCATGCTATAGCAGCAAAGCCGAGCGAAGGATGACCGATACAGCACCCTGCCCCGCATCGAATTTCAGAGCAGCAGGTATAATGACTGCTTTTGCAGCAGAAATAAAAGGCATTGCTATCACATTGCCCCGTGCTTCTGAAACGCAAAAAGAATCCATCAAACTAAACGCTAGTGCTTTTGTTTCGAGGTACTTCATGGATTTCAGCCTTAAAACACACCAGAACATCTACCTTATGAATATACATGATTTTTTAAGATATTATAGGGATTTAAGTCTTATTTGAGACACTGACTTAATGAATAAATATGTATTCACCGTGAACTTTGAGTAGTTTTATCTCTATATTAGAGTTTATATGTATAATATGCATCTTATAAACTGCATAAATTATTTAAGAATAGTGATCATGCCACTAAAGAGTTTTTGATGTTGCCCTTGGTTATCCCACACTATAGCATTTGTTAGGCTGGCCTATGTCCCTCCGCTATCCGAGATTTATAACAGCATCTACTATATAATACTACTTTCCTAATGCCGGGAATTTCGACAGACAATTAAACAATTAGTATTGGAGAGTTTAACACTGGAAATAACAATTCCTACACAAAATTGAATTACATTAGAAAGCATAGTGATGATGAATGATGACGGTGATAACAATCAAACTACCATGTTAACCATCCTCAAAATATTTATTAATAAATAATTAATAATTGATGATTAATAAATAAATAATATACTAAATTGCTAATAACTGTAGCATGAACCAAACAATTACCTTTTCATAAACCCTGAAACGACAATGTCAATAACAATTAAAAAACAATCTACCTGAGCCAAATACAAAATTTCAATCTAGGAGGAATAATTCAAAAACAAATTAACCAATTAGAAGCAGCCGAACATTATTTCTCTTTTGAAAAAGTAACAAACAGCATAATAATTCAAACAAATGAAGGGGAAAAGAGGATACCTGAAGAAATGGGAGTGGGAGGGGGAGGGGGAAGGCGCTTCCGGAGAAGAGACGAAAAGAGAGAGTGGGCGCCATGAGTGATGAGTCTGTGGGCGGGATCAACCAGCTTCGAAAGCCACCCGTTGTTGTTTCTGTTAGGGTTTCTGAGGGCTGTCGGAGGACGATCGTACGGCGTTTGAGTCCTGCGGAGGGGACGTTTACGGAACTTGCCTCCGGTTCCGCCTTCGTAGGGATTTTCATTCCCTTCCGTCGCCATCGAAATGAGTACGGAACTTCGAGGAAAAGCGAGCGTAGGGCGAATTAGGGTTTTAATCGTTTAGAGAGAGAAGAAGAGGAAATGAAATGGAAAAATGAATAATACATATTGCAGACTACAAAATAATAAAATATATTGTTGTCTATAGAAAAATGAGAAGTATTAAATAAAAAGTTGGGATTAAGATTAAATTTTTTGTAACTTACTTCTAAATTGAATCTAATTTAATAATAATTAATTAAAAGATCAATTTAACTATTAAATTCAACTAGTAAGATAGCACGGGTAAAATTATTTAATACGGTATAAAAGATATTTAAATGTATATATAAATTTGGTATGATTTAAAAGTATTTATATACATATATAAATATGAAATTAGATATAAATTTTAAAATAAACAATAATTATATAAATTCAATTGTATTAAAATACAAAGAGAAAAAAAAGAGACTCGTGCGATAAAAAAAATAATATTTAATATTTAAAAATAAGGATTTTACCTTTAAAATTAAGGTAATTATTGATTAAAATATGTATTGTGTTGATAATGACCCGTGAAATATAAAGTTTAATATGAGTTGCAATGTAGAAGTGAAAAACTTTCGTGTAACATGGAATGGCTTGCCTAGTTCAATGAAATTCAAATTAATTGGAATTGTAATATTAGATTAATCTGTTAAATTTTAAATTATAATGAGTCATGTCATAATTATTGATGACATGAATCAAACATAAATTGAAAGGTATTATAGTCAAAAGATGAAAGTTCTTATCAAGTCTTAGATTCATAATCAATGTAGGGAATATTATTTTTTGAAGCACATGTAAGAAAAATAGAAATAACCATGATTTAAAAATAAATAGTTAAAAAAAATAAGAAAATAGAAGTTTGACCTAAACTTTTATGTAAAAAGAGCATAATACTTAAAGCTCGTGTGAGACAACAAAATAGGGATTGGATTTACCTAAGTAAAAAAAACCATGAATTTCAATGAAACTTTGACATAAATTTGATTTTGCTAAGTAATGAAATGATAGACATGGATCAAACAGTGTGGCATCAATTGAATTTACATGAAGTAATGGATCAACTTAGGGACAAGTGAGACTGATATTGCAAGGCTATTAGTGATATAGAGAAAGAAATTATTATTAATTATCCTAGTTTTAGGCATGAATATTATTGAAGGAAAATACATAACAGTGCTTCAACAGTTGTGTAATATTTACTTTGACAAGTGTTTGATTTATTTCAATATTGTACAAAATTTCTTTTAATAAATTATTTAAGCAATGTGATTAGGAAAATTGTAGAAATGTATCCTCCTTGGTTTAATATATTGCTGATTTAGATCAAGATTCACTGCAATTGGGTTTTCATGCAGTTGTTTCCCTTATTACTTTACTTGATCAAAAATGTGATGCACATTATTATGAAAATTAAATGAATGAAGACATATACGTGATGTACTAACTCCTGTACTCGAGATCTAGAACTCTGCTTTAGCAGTATAAATTTGTTTTCCTTTTTTTAGGTTTGAAATTTAATTGTTTACTAATTTATAAATCATGAGGGAGTAAACATTATATAATTATGCTCATAGTTCATGAGGGAGTTTGTCTTAAGCTAATGGAGCAAGATAGACCTGTCACACTTTTTGCTACTGCATGATTATTAGCATAATGTAGTTCATGGCCTCAAGACCAAGTGTAACTTAAATCCTAACTCTATCATGTAATATGTATTGTAAATATTGAGTAGTGCATGCTATTAGATATTTTTAAGAAATGCAAAACTTTTCACTATAGTTTATCAAGATTATAACAGTGGTGTTGTATTATAATTCAAACACTGCTAAGTAAAATTCAAACACTGCTATGTATAATTCAAACATTGCTCCTATATATAAGTATTCAAAGTAAAAAAAATGTGAAATTCATAACTCGTGACTTATTTGAGGTGTTGTATCTATGTAGAATAACACAATTAAATATATGTGATTTTTATTGCTAACAGTTAATTCATTAAGTATCAAACTAACAGAACAATTAACACTGAAAAAGTTATTTCAGCCGGGTGCATGCTAGAACGGGTTGTTTCTACAAACTCTATTGCAAAATGGATTGTTTTTAACAAAAATATGTTGCCATAGGACAGAGCACGATCCAACATAGAATTTTCGAAAATAAAAAACAAATAGCAGCTTAATTGAGTCCACAATTCAAAAATGCAATCACACATGATTTCAGCATAATCTGATTCTCCGTGAACTCTAAACTTTAGATGCAACAACTTGAAACAATGAAGACAAGAGGAATTCAGTCAGAACATTAAGCACAGTGAAAGGTATTTGAAAATTCAAAGCATAACTATTAGCACCTTAGGTTATAAATAAATGTCCAATGGAAGTTTCTGAGCATCATAAGAGTAGACAGCATCAAAAGTCTTAAAGTTTCTATCTACAGATATAGCCAAACCTGAAAATGTTTCAAAGTGTAAAAAGAAGCATGAGAAATCACCATAGCTTGAAAACAGATCAGAAGAAACATAGATTTTATATTATGAGTTACCATGGTGCTGTAGATATCAGATTAGTTCTGCACACAACCATGTCTATTAGGTATAAATTTAAATGTAAATATATACAAAAGTTCTAGAAGCAAAAAAGGAAGTTGACATAATTCTTGTAATCTGCATGGATGATAAATGTTCTAACCAAAGGATTTATTTACCTGTAGGTTGCCACCAGCACCAGTGTTTGCACAGTCGTCGGAGACACTAATAATTGTCCATGGATCAGCGGCATTCAAATGAAAGTCGAGAACCTTGTCCATGGATCAGCGGCATTCAAATGAAAGTCGAGAACCTTGTCCCTGAAATGGTTACTGACTATATGTTGCAGAATCCATGGCTTTTTTTTAATATATTACATATATCAGAGGTCATATATTTTAATTGTTTTCATTGTAACTTTAACTTGTTTTATAGTTAAATATTAATAGTATCAACATTGTAACTTTAACTTTTTCATTGTAACTTGATTGTTTTCTTAACCTAAACAATCAAGAATTAATTTTTAATCTAAATTGAATGTTTAATGAAACAGAGAGCCTTCGTTATATGACTACATGTCAACACTATGGATGACAAGAATTGAATACCATAAATAAGTCAGCAGGTCAAGGAGTTTAGGTTAAATTCAAAATGTAGTGCTACCATTTGATCCATTGAAGGCATATATGTGAATCAAATGTTTAGCAAATGCAACACCTACACCAAAGCAACCAGTTAGTTATTGAATCAAATAGCTTCAAAATATGTTTTAAAAACATAACATACCCACAAAACTTCCATCAAGGCTCTATGTGACACGCCTGATAGAAATAGGTGTTTCTTTGTTCATGACTGACCCATTGAAAGCTATGAATTATCAACAATCTCATTTCATGTTCATGAAATCCCAAAAGCAAGCATATATCATCATTAAATATAATCACTCATTGTGGCAATATACCTCCATTGGCGTATGTACTTCATGTAACACCCCAATTTAAATTATTTAATCGTCGTGTTTTATTTTCAATTGGTTGGCCTTGTTTGGGGGAGGGGGTGTCTGAGTACGAAGGGGTAATGTTAATAGTGATAAGGTGGGGGTGTATCCATTAATAGTAATATGGAACTTATTTTATTAGTATTATTATTATTATTATCCTTATTATTATTATTATTAATACTATTATTATTTTAAATTAAAATCTGATTTAATTAATTTGATAATGGGCTAATGGATGAATCAAGGGGCAGTTTAGTAATTAAGCTGAGATTAGTGAGGGTTAGTGGGAGAGTTTGCCATAATCAGATTTTGGAAAAGAAAGAGTTAAAGAAGGAAGAACAAGGAAAAGCTAGGGCACCCATCTTCATCAATTTCGCAGAAATTTGATCAAGAAATTCGAGGTAAGGGGGAGAATGGGTTTAATATTGGCAATGTAATCATGAGAGGGTAGTGGGAAGTCCTTAACCCCGTAGGAATTCGTATGAATTTATGCTGCATTATGATTATGTGATGCATATGTGAATCTATGATGAAAATTGTGTGAATTAAATCATTGCGATTCTGATTGTTTGATATTTTGGTGTTGCTGGTACTGTATGAATATGAATGTTGCAGATCTGAGTTTTGGTGCAAGTTGAGTGATCGAAATTAGATCCAAGAACCATAAATTTGACTAGTAATGATAGGTAAAAGAAGTAAGATGAAGAATAGGACATAAAACTAGTGTAGAAACAAGTTTAGAACTGGATTGGAGTGGAAAAGTGAGGATCCCGTAGCAGAACCCAGACTGGTGTGGGGAAATTGCATTTGCGTAATAGATCTGGCCATACGCGTATCAGGTAGGGCAATACGCGTATGGCTATGGTCAATACGCGTATGGGAGGGCCAAAAGGAGGCTTGGCACAGCCCTCTGCCCGTACGCATAACAGTACGCGTATGGAAGCTTGGCATTACGCGTAAGAGGGGGCGTTACGCGTAACGAGATCTAAAGTGGAATTTTGATGGAAAAACAGGCCTCTGCCCATACGCGTATCAAGTGGGGCAATACGCGTATGGCCAGTGAGAGTGCAGAATTTTGCCGTTTCGCGATTTCTTTCTCGTTTTCGCGTCCGAAGTTGTTTCTTTTGGTTTGAGAGGTTGGGGATAGATGTCAAACCTTGAAAAATGTAGGATTGGTGATAAAAATAATTAATTTAATAATTTTGGTGAATTAATTAGTAATCAGCTAATTAGCGTCGTGTGAGGTGTTTTCTGTGGTGTTATGTATTGATTGTGATCAGGAGGATCGTGGAAATGTATGAGTGTGATTATACATGAACTATATGTATATTGATGTCATGCATTCATGGTGTGTCGGTGGTGATGGATCATTGCTCAGGAGGAGTGTATGTGATTCATCCGAACTCCAATGTGGAGAGTGGTGGGATAAATCATTGCCAAGTAGAGGTGTATGTGATTTATCCGGGGTCGATTAAATGAACCATGGTAATTGTTGGTACCACATGCATTGTGTCTATTGTTGAGTCGTATTGCATTATCATTTTATGTTAATTGAATTATGATTGAAAGTGACAAGTAGGTCGTGCTTATGTGATTGTATGATTGTATGTGAGCAACTACTCTTATTATGTGTTATTTGTCGTTTATTATTAAATGTAGTTCTCACCCTTTTATTGTTATTGTGTCTGTGCTTCTTCGAAAGTACAGATAATCCTGGTACTTGAGTTGCTTGGAGTGTGTGTTGCATGTTCGAGTCGTATGAGTCGCTCTGATACGTAACACAGGAATTTTGGGGATTTTATTGATTGTTATTCTTCATTGAATTTTGTTACGTATCTCTTTTGAATTCAATATTTTGAGGACCACGAATTTATGTGGAGTTTTGGAGTATTTTGGCAAGTGTGTCGTGAACTTATGAAATGATTATTCTGCTGTTTTACTTCATTTAATACAAAGGAGTTTTATTGTTGATTTTATTTAGTGTAGCATCCTACTTGTAAAAGTTGAAAACTCTGATTTTATCCGTATTACTTTTATTTTTATAAAATGGGAAAGTGGGGTGTTACACTTCACTTATAAACCAGAATGAAAAGGTGCAAATGCTTGATAAATTTAAGTGGTTTATAAAAGACAAAATTAAGAAATACTTCAAAAAAAATATTCAACCTATTTAATCAATACAACACTCATATGTTCATTACCGTGACCAAATATTTTCATCAGGGAACTAAGGGGATGGTGTAGCTAAATTATACAGTAACATGTCAACCATATTCAACCCTAAGGCCAAAAAGGTACAAAGATTTTTGGACTTACCTATACAATAAAAACCATATTTGGTGGGAGCTTGGTAATACATGCTTTGACCAACAACAAACCCAGGGGCTCTTTTGTAAACATGTCTTTGAATGGTTAAAAATTCAAAACTTAGACCTGTAAATTTTGAGTATAAATCAGCAGCTTTAATCTGAGAGATATATGAGTAGTCATACCAACTATAAACAGAATGTTTCGTTCATGTCAATGAAGACGAAATCAAAACGGTTCTAATACACGATGTGAACATATCTCAAAACAAAAACAAATTCATTTCAAGTAAAACCAAGAAAACAAAACTACATCAAGACCGGTTGAAAAAAATCATAAAAACTGCCATTAATTGCAAATTATCTCTTGGAAAGGTTCAATTATAATTCAAGTAAAAAAACACATACAGCGAAGCCTTAATTTGAAAATAAGGATATGTTTGATTCACAACTCTCATTTTAACTGGTATATGAAGTTGCATATTACTGCAGGGCATTAGTTGCTGCCAACAGTAACTCGACCATAATTGTATCATAGGAAGTAGTCAGGGGTTCCCCTAGTTACATCTAGCTTTTCCCTCATTGGATCTGGCTCAAACTGGAATTAAAAATTAAAACAACTTCATGTAACAAACACTAATCACAATACTAAAAGTATTTTGTCATGGAATAGTGAATGAAAAGTAGTTTGAATAGGAAATAAAAGAATAAGCTCAACCTGAATGAATGTGTATCATTTGCAATCATCAACTTCAATGATGAATTCCATGTTCCTACACCGATAATAATAATTAGGTGTGCTGAATATGGTAACCACCTTTTGTTCCTGCAATAAGGTACTATGAATCAACCATTTACCACCAGACAGAAAAATAATAGATAATCAAGAGAGATCGGATATTTACATGACCCCAGTGATATCCTTCCAGAACCAGATGGTGAGCTCTAACAATCAGCTTCAAATTATTGGTATGAAGCATGAATCAATACAAGATTTTTACACTGCAAATTTGAACAATGATTTCAAAAAACAGTTAAACATTCATAGCATTTACAGAAATTTATGAAGCAAAATAGTATATAGCTCTCATCTTGTCATTAATCTCAGGTTGTGTTTGCAATGGACACAATCAATGAGTATGGCTCTCATGTTGTTGTTAATCTCAGGTTGTGTTTCAACCACAAACCATCAGAACAAACTCACAAAAGCTGAACTGAAAATACTTATAAAAACCAGAACAATAAAAATATCATGAATTGTGTAACATCATGAACTGAAAAAAATCATAAAACCAGAACAAACTCATATAAAGAACAATAACAACATCATAAAACCAGAAGAAAGTATCAAAAAGCACATGAATCCGAAATGAATAAAGCATCATGAAACCGACCTGGTACAATTTGTCAAACATCTTCTTGAGGTACAGTGACCCGTCATAGTGAAATAGCCTTTGCTTCGGCTTCAACTTCTTGTCGTGATGTTTGCATCATTTGATGTGTACCTGTAACACCCTTCTAAACCCCGCAGAATAAATATAAATAAATCAGAGTAATTATCATGCATTTCACAAAAGGGTGTCACATATAATTTCAAAAAATATCATACAACAGCTATCATGCTCATTAACATTTAAGTAATTTCATGCTTTTCAAAAACTTCGCTTAGCATGTAGCAGCGGATCCAAATTAATCATATTTGACATAAAGAGAGTTTCATGTTCATCACATTAATAAACAATATTTAGGCATACAAGCCAACTTCATACAAATCAAGTAAGCATAAAAGTATAAAGTAGAGCACATAGTGTATCTCTAAAACATAAACCCAATGATCCCAGTGTTACATGATCAGAACACGACTCAACCCAACATAAATAAAGACACTAAACAACTGCATCAGCGGCTACCTCGCGCTACAAGCAAGTCTACTCCTCGGTACCTGAGTGATGTCGTATAAAACATCATTCCAACAGAAGGGTGAGAATTCACATCAATATTGAAATTATAAGATAATGATTATTGTGAAACATATAAACACAAATAATAAATAATCTCACACTTCAATATTCATCAACAAGTATCACTCAAGTATCCACACAATTCATATCACATTCCAATACTCAACAAGTCACAATCACACACATACTTCCATATAACAATCATATATGTCATGCGACCCGATGCAAACTCAATGCAACTCATGCCATGTGGTACCAACACTTGTTATTTTTTTCGGTTTTTACATTTAAACCGGGTCCGCCCCCTAGACCAATAACAAAACAAAAGCCCGTCCCCTAGGCTTTCAAACCCCACTCTAGGTTTGGGACAAGTCACTAGCTCCCACGGAACTAACAAGCATTGCCTCTTGACACAAATGATGCGTATGCAATCAACAACAATATGCAATTAAGACAATTCCCTAATCTTAATATCATGCATATTTCAAATAATTCATCACACTTAAATTATCACACAATTGCACACACAACGCAATTATATTTCATAATTAAAGTATTCACACTTCAAATATCATCGCCGCACTCAATAATTATTACATAAGGACTAATTAGTTCCAATCACAACTCATAAACATAATTTACCGCGTAGATATGGACTAATTAACCAATCACTAATAATTGAATCCAATATCTAATAGTTTCTATTATTCAATAAATAAATCACTATTTAATAAATTATCAATATTCAATTAAGTAATGTAATAATTAAATAGATAATTCCTTTTTTAAATAATATTCATGATTAATAAGTAATCTCTAATTAAATAATTTATTGATCAATGATGTAGTGATTAATTAATAATTAGTAAAGCTACTTGAGGCAGATACATCATCTACCACACCTACAGTCCATGCGCATCATGTATGTAAGAGGGAAGGTTACACTAGTTACAAGATATTAATAGAGCCACTTAAAAGTACATACAAAATTAATAATGTCTACCTACCCAATTAAATTGTTATTCCAATAAGGTTCTTCAGTAATAGTGAGGTATTAAGCAATTGGGGTGAGGGAAAAGTATTATACAGCTTGTGAATTCATACATACCATTTCTCATATAAAGGAGGGTGTCACTCAACATCAGTTATTAATTAATATAACCTATTAATTAACCAATTCATTTCCATTCCATTGTAAAAATAAAAAAAACTATCCCATGCCACCATCTACAGTACCCAGCGCAAGAGTACCAAGGTGGATAGAATTTCAACAACATTAAATAATACCACATAGATGGACTAGTGGACTACATTCATTCCAAGTGGCTAGTGAAAATCCCTGCTAAATAATTCAGTAGCAGAACATGCGCAGTAAAAGGTTGTTCCATACAATGTATTATACAATGCATCATTTCATTATTTAATAACTTGTTGCACTACGTGTCATTGCAACAAGACTAAGGTCACTGAAATTAGCACTTTCACACTTTAAATTTCAGGCGCTACAATTGTCCTTAAGGAAAGAGTTATGTAACTTCATTGCCTAATATTAATTAATATATCCTACTCTTAGCAACAAGTCACCTAATTAAATTATTTCCATACTAATTCATTCCTATTCCATGCGCAATGAAAAATAGGAGGGTAGCTCACCTCACTGCTATGGATTCATTACAATCCTAATATTTCAGAAAACATATTCTAAGCGCAGTACCCACACATTTATACACTAAATGTTAATGCTACAGTGATCAACAAATCCAATAATCATATTCATTTTCCAACTCCAAATATCAAATGGGTCTCTAAAATATCATCAAGAAATCAATTTCTACACATCCAAAATCAATAATTTCAGAAATTAACATTAACCTAATTAATTTAAAGTTCATAGAAAAAGTTTGGGAATTTTTCACTAACTCCATTTCTACCCAATAATCAACACCCAATAATCCCAATAATGAGAGAAAACCCACCCTTACCTTAGATTTTCTAGATGACTTTGTTCTTGAGTTCCTTGGTTTCCTCCTCTCTTTTACTCTTCCTCTTTTCTCTTCTCCTCTTCTACATTTTCCTCTTCTAATTTTCTGGTTTTTCTCACTCATTCAACTCTTACTAACTCCCTTACTAAAACCCTACTATTCATAACCAAATGGGTCTAACTCAACCCAATACTCTTAATATCAACACCTCCCTTTAAGCCCAATAATTTCTAATAACTATAAAATCATGTAAAATAGAATAAATTAAATAGTTCACTAAATACCAAAAATTCAATCAAATAATTAATTAGATAAATTCAACAATTCAATTTATTTTCAAATAATAAATTAAATCACACGTTTCAATTTAATCAATTAAATCGATTAATTCACGTAAATTAAATAAATTAATTAATTTATATAAACTCAATAAATCATATAAATCAAACAATTCATATAAATTCAATAAATCAAATAATTCACTTAATTCAAATAAATCAATATTTCATAAAATCACTTAATAATTAATATAAATAATTAATTACTAAGAATCGGGGTGTTACAATCCTCCCCCACTTAAAAGATTTTTGCCCTCGAAAATTATCTCAAACGAATAACTCGGGATATGACTCCCTCATCTGGCTCTCAAGCTCCCAAGTCACGTTTCCACCGGCCGGTCCTCCCCAAGTGACCTTCACCAACGTGATCTCTTTACCTCAAAGTTGCTTCAACTCTCGATCCTCAATCCGCATAGGTGATGTCTCCACAGTCAGGTTATCTCTCACATGTACATCATCTACTTGGACTACATGAGACGGATCCGCAATGTATTTCCTCAACTGAGATACATGGAACACGTCATGGAGATTAGCAAGTGACGGCGGCAAAGCAATCCGATAGACTACCTCTCCTATCCTCTGCAAGATCTGATAAGGACCAATGAAACGCGGCGTCAACTTACGCGACTTTAATGCCCTACCAACACCAGTTATCGGAGTAACTCGAAGAAACACATGATTTCCTTCTTGAAACTCAAGTGCTTTCCTCATATTGTCATAGTAACTCTTCTGATGATTCTGAGAAGCCTTCATCTTCTCCTGAATCATCTTAATCTTATCAGTGGTTTGTTGAACTATCTCAGGTCCAACCACGACACTCTCTCCCGACTCATACCAACACAACAGCGTCCTACACCGCCTACCATACAGTGCCTCAAACGGTGCCATACGAATATTAGAATGAAAATTGTTGTTGTAAGTAAACTCAATCAAAGACAAGTAGCGATCCCAAGCTCTCAAAAGATCCTCAAGTGACTGAATCGTCCTCTCAGTCTGTCCATCGGTCTGCGGATGGTAAGCAGAACTCAAACGCAACTTTGTACCCAAGGCGCCCTGCAAGCTCTCCCAAAATCTCGAAGTAAATCTCGGATCTCTATCCGACACAATGCTGGATGGAATACCATGCAGACTGACAATTCTCTCAATGTACAGCTTTGCCAATCTCTCCAACGGGTAATCCATTCGCATAGGAATAAAGTGAGCAAATTTCGTCAATCTGTCCACAATAACCCAAATAGCTTCAAAGTTACTCAGTGTTCTAGGTAAACCAGAAACAAACTCCATAGATATGTTATCCCATTTCCACTCAGGAATTGATAATGGTTGCATCAAACCCGACGGTTTCTGATGCTCAATATTCGACTTTTGGCAAGTCAAACAAGAATACACAAACTTGGCAATATCTTTCTTCATACGAGGCTACCAAAACACTTTCCTAAAGAATAATCTTCTTCAACTCGACAATGTCCGGAACACAAACTCGATCACGACACCTCATGATATCGTTCTCATCAATCCGGAAATCACCACCTTGGCTTTGATTGATCAAAGTCAACCGATCAACTAACTCAAATCAGATTTTTGACCTTCTCAAATCTCATCAAGAATGCCACTAGTAAGCTTCAACATACCAAGCCTAACTCCATAAGAAGTATTCTCACACACCAAACTCATATCACGGAATTGTTCAATCATTTCCAACTCTTTTACCATAATCATCGACATATGCAAAGATTTCCTACTCAATGCATCAGCTACCACGTTTGCTTTACCCGGATGGTAATTCAAACCAAAATCATAATCTTTCAAAAGTTCAAACCATCTCCTTTGCCTCGCATTCAATTCCTTCTGGTCAAAGAGATACTTCAAACTCTTATGATCACTATACACCTCAAATCTCGTACCAAACAAATAATGCCTCCAAAGCTTCAACACAAACACAACAGCGGCCAACTCTAAGTCATGCGTCGGGTAATTCCTCTCATGCACTTTAAGTTGCCTTGAAGCATAAGCTACAACTTGCCGATTTTGCATTAACACACCTCCCAAACCCATCAAAGAAGCATCACAATACACAACAAATGGTTCTGACGGATTCGGTAAAACCAAAACAGAAGCTGTAGTCAATCTTCTCTTAAGCTCTTGAAAACTTTCCTCACACTTTGCATCCCAAACAAAAGCTTGACCCATCCGAGTCAAAAGCGTCAACGACAAAGATAACTTAGAAAATCCTTCAATAAATTTCCGATAGTAACCTGCCAAACCAAGAAAACTTCTAATCTCAAAAACTGATTTCGGAGCTTCCCATTGCGATACCGCTTCGACCTTCGATGGATCAACTGCAATACTTCTACTTGAAATTACATGTCCAAGAAAACTCACTTTCTTCAACCAAAACTCGCACTTAGAAAGTTTAGCATATAACTATTTCTCTTTCAACACCGATAACACAATCTTCAGATGCTCAGCATGTTCTTCTTCACTCTTCGAATAGATCAAAATATCATCAATGAACACAACCACGCACTTGTCCAAATAAGGATGGAAAATCCTATTCATGTACTCCATAAATACACCTGGTGCATTAGTCACATCAAAGGGCATCACAGAATACTCATAATGTCCATACCTTGTACTGAAAGCAGTCTTCTGAATATCTTCAGCCTTCACACGAATCTGATGATACCCAGATCTCAAATCTATCTTACTAAACACACTCGCACCAACCAACTGGTCCATCAAATCGTAAATCCTCAGAAGCGGATACTTATTCTTGATAGTCACCTTGTTCAATTGTCTATAGTCCACACAAAGTCTCATAGAACCTTCTTTCTTCCTAACCAACAAAACTGGTGCACCCCACGGTGACACACTCAGACGAATATACCTCTTCTCAAGTAAAACTTCAAGTTGACTCTTCAACTCTTTCAATTCCGATGCAGACATATGATATGGAGTCATTGATACCATACTAGTTCCAGGAACTAAGTCGATCGAAAACTCTACTTAACGTTTCGACGGTAAATCACTTATCTCATCAGGAAAAACTTCCGGAAAATCACGACCAATTGGCAAAGCACCAACTGCTCCACTTTCACCAATACTCAAAGTTGCCATCAACAAAAACATCCTGGCACCATCTTGCACTGGCTAATCAAAACAATCTGTAAGCACTTGGCTTAACTCCAAATAATTCACTGCACACACCATCTAAGCTTGCAAGACACGTCTATTACATCCAACAGGATCCCGTCTACTATCAACAAGATATTAACGGTGATCAGTTCCTCAATTTGTCAATAGACAGCCGACGATCATGACGGGGCATAAACCATCTTTACCAAACTATAATAGCGTTCCTTGTAATCAGCAGCACACCAAACCAACATTCCACAACTAAAACATCTTAGAGAAGCAAAAACTTCTCCCCCACTTGTTTTAATCTCACTTCTGCAGACAAAGGTTAGAAAAACATACGTGTATCGACAATATTTCCACACACATGTCGCATACAAGGGAACAAACAACATTAGACAACCTGGCCGGATGGATCGACCTGCTCTGATACCACTAATGTAACACCCTTCTAAAGCCCGCGGAATAAATATAAATAAATCAGAGTAATTATCATGCATTTCACAAAAAGGTGTCACATATAATTTCAAAAAATATCATACAACACCTGTCATGCTCATTAACACTTAAGTAATTTCATGCTTTTCAAAAACTTCGCTTAGCATGTAGCAACGGATCCAAATTAATCATATTTGACATAAAGAGAGTTTCATGCTCATCACATTAATAAACGATATTTAGGCATACAAGCCAACTCCATACAAATCAAGTAAGCATAAAAGTATAAAGTAGAGTACATAGTGTATCTCTAAAACATAAACCTAATGATCCCAGTGTTACATGATCAGAGCACGACTCAACCCAACATAAATAAAGACACTAAACAGCTGCATCAACGGCTACCTCGCGCTACAAGCAAGTATACTCCTCGGTACCTGAGCGATGTCGTATAAAACATCATTCCAACAGAAGGGTGAGAATTCACATCAATATTGAAATTATAAGATAATGATTATTGTGAAACATATAAACACAAATAATAAATAATCTCACACTTCAATATTCATCAACAAGTATCACTCAAGTATCCACACAATTCATATCACATTCCAATACTCAACAAGTCACAATCACACACATACTTCCATAGAACAATCATCTATGTCATGCGACCCGATGCAAACTCAATGCAACTCATGCCATGTGGTACCAACACTTGTTATTTTTTTTTTCGGTTTTTACATTTAAACCGGGTCCGTCCCCTAGACCAATAACAAAACAAAAGTCCGTCCCCTAGGCTTTCAAACCCCACTCTAGGTTTGGGACAACTCACTAGCTCCCACGGAACTAGCAAGCATTGCCTCTTGACACAAATGATGCGTATGCAATCAACAACAATATGCAATTAAGACAATTCCCTAATCTTAATATCGTGCATATTTCAAATAATTCATCACACTTGAATTATCACACAATTGCACACACAACACAATTATATTTCATAATTAAAGTATTCACACTTCAAATATCATCGTCGCAATCAATAATTATTACATAAGGACTAATTAGTTCCAATCACAACTCATAAACATAATTTACCGCGTAGATATGGACTAATTAACCGATCACTAATAATTGAATCCAATATCTAAATAGTTTCTATTATTCAATAAATAAATCACTATTTAAATAAATTATCAATATTCAATTAAGTAATGTAATAATTAAATAGATAATTCCTATTTTAAATAATATTCATGATTAATAAGTAATCTCTAATTAAATAATTTATTGATCAATGATGTAGTGATTAATTAATAATTAGTAAAGCTACTTGAGGCAGATACATCATCTACCACACCTACAGTCCATGCGCATCATGTATGTAAGAGGGAAGGTTACACTAGTTACAAGATATTAATAGAGCCACTTAAAAGTACATATAAAATTAATAATGTCTACCTACCCAATTAAAATGTTATTCCAATAAGCTTCTTCAGTAATAGTGAGGTATTAAGCAATTGGGGTGAGGGAAAAGTATTATACAGCTTGTGAATTCATACGTACCATTTCTCATATAAAGGAGGGTGCCACTCAACATCAGTTATTAATTAATATATCCTATTAATTAACCAATTCATTTCCATTCCATTGTAAAAATAAAAAAAAAAACTATCCCATGCCACCATCTACAGTACCCAGCGCAAGAGTACCAAGGTGGATAGAATTTCAATAACATTAAATAATACCACATAGATGGACTAGTGGACTACATTCATTCCAAGTGGCTAGTGAATCCCTGCTAAATAATTCAGTAGTCGAAAATGCGCTGTAAAAGGTTGTTCCATATACAATGTATTATACAATGCATCATTTCATTATTTAATAACTTGTTGCACTACATGTCATTGCAACAAGACTAAGGTCACTGAAATTAGCACTTTCACACTTTAAATTTCAGGCGCTACAATTGTCCTTAAGGAAAGAGTTATGTAACTTCATTGCCTAATATTAATTAATATATCCTACTCTTAGCAACAAGTCACCTAATTAAATTATTTCCATACTAATTCATTCCCATTCCATGCGCAATGAAAAATAGGAGGGTAGCTCACCTCACTTCTATGGATTCATTACAATCCTAATATTTCAGAAAACATATTCTAAGCGCAGTACCCACACATTTATACACTAAATGTAAATGCTACATTGATCAACAAATCCAATAATCATATTCATTTTCTAACTCCAAATATCATCAAGAAATCAATTTCTACACATCCAAAATCAATAATTTCAGAAATTAACATTAACCTAATTAATTTAAAGTTCATAGAAAAAGTTTGGGAATTTTTCACTAACTCCATTTCTACCCAATAATCAACACCCAATAATCCAAATAATGAGAGAAAACTCACCATTACCTTAGATTTTCTAGATGACTTTGTTCTTGAGTTCCTTGGTTTCCTCTTCTGTTTTACTCTTTCTCTTTTCTCTTCTCCTCTTCTACATTTTCCTCTTCTAATTTTCTGGTTTTTCTCACTCTTTCAACTCTTATTAACTCCCTTACTAAAACCCTACTATTCATAACCAAATGGGTCTAACTCAACCCAATACTCTTAATATCAACACCTCCCTTTAAGCCCAATAATTTCTAGTAACTATAAAATCATGTAAAATAGAATAAATTAAATAGTTCACTAAATACCAAAAATTCAATCAAATAATTAATTAGATAAATTCAACAATTCAATTTATTTTTAAATAATAAATTAAATCACAAGTTTCAATTTAATCAATTAAATCGATTAATTCACGTAAATTAAATAAATCAATTAATTTATATAAACTCAATAAATCATATAAATCAAACAATTCATATAAACTCAATAAATCAAATAATTCACTTAATTCAAATAAATCAATATTTTATAAAATCACTTAATAATTAATATAAATAATTAATTGCTAAAAATCGGGGTGTTACAACCCTCCCCCACTTAAAAGATTTTTGCCATCGAAAATTACCTCAAACGAATAACTCGGGATATGACTCCCTCATCTGGCTCTCAAGCTCCCAAGTCACGTTTCCACCGGCCGGTCCTCCCCAAGCGACCTTCACCAACGCGATCTCTTTACCTCAAAGTTGCTTCAACTCTCGATCCTCAATCCGCATAGGTGATGTCTCCACAGTCAGGTTATCTCTCACCTGTACATCATCTAATTGGACTACATGAGACGGATCCGAAATGTATTTCCTCAACTGAGATACATGAAACACGTCATGGAGATTAGCAAGCGACGGCGGCAAAGCAATCCGATTGGCTACCTCTCCTATCCTCTGCAAAATCTGATAAAGACCAATGAAACGCGGCGTCAACTTACGCGACTTCAATGCCCTACCAACACCAGTTATCGGAGTAACTCGAAGAAACACATGATCTCCTTCTTGAAACTCAAATGTTTTCTGTCTCTTGTCATGGTAACTCTTCTGACGACTCTGAGAAGCCTTCATCTTCTCCTGGATTATCTTAATCTTATCAGTGGTTTGTTAAACTATCTCAGGTCCAACCACGACACTCTCTCCTGACTCATACCAACACAACAGCGTCCTACACCGCCTACCATACAGTGCCTTAAACGGTGCCATACCGATACTAGAATGAAAATTGTTGTTGTAAGTAAACTCAATCAAAGACAAGTAGCTATCCCAAGCTCTCAAAAGATCCTCAAGTGACTGAATCGTCCTCTCAGTCTGTCCATCGGTCTGCGGATGGTAAGCAGAACTCAAATGCAACTTTGTACCCAAGGCGCCCTGCAAGCTCTCCCAAAATCTCGAAGTAAATCTCGGATCTCTATCCGACACAATGCTGGATGGAATACCATAGAGACTGACAATTCTCTCAATGTACAGCTTTGCCAATCTCTCCAACGGGTAATCCATTCGCATAGGAATAAAGTGAGCAAATTTCGTCAATCTGTCCACCATAACCCAAATAGCTTCAAAGTTACTCAGTGTTCTAGGTAAACCAAAAACAAAATCCATAGATATGCTATCCCATTTCCACTCAGGAATTGATAATGGTTGCATCAAACCCGACGGTTTCTGATGCTCAATCTTCGAGTTTTGGCAAGTCAAATAAGAATACACAAACTTGGCAATATCTTTCTTCATACGAGGCTACCAAAACACTTTCCTCAAGAATACTCTTCTTCAGCTCAACAATGTTCGGAGCACAAACTCTATCACGACACCTCATGATACCGTTCTCATCAATCCAGAAATCACCACCTTGGCCTTGATTGATCAAAGTCAACCGATCAACTAACTCAAATCAGATTTTTGACCTTCTCGAATCTCATCAAGAATGCCACTAGTAAGCTTCAACATACCAAGCCTAACTCCATAAGAAGTCTTCTCACACACCAAACTCATATCACAGAATTGTTCAATTATTTCCAACTCTTTTACCATCATCATCGACATATGCAAAGATTTCCTACTCAATGCATCAGCTACCAAGTTTGCTTTACCCGGATGGTAATTCAAACCAAAATCATAATCTTTCAAAAGTTCCAACCATCTCCTTTGCCTCGCATTCAATTCCTTCTGGTCAAAGAGATACTTCAAACTTTTATGATCACTATACACCTCAAATCTCGTACCAAACAAATAATGCCTCCAAAGCTTCAACACAAACACAACAGCGGCCAACTCTAAGTCATGCGTCGTGTAATTCCTCTCATGCACTTTAAGTTGCCTTGAAGCATAAGCTACAACTTGCCGATTTTGCATTAAAACACCTCCCAAACCCATCAAAGAAGCATCACAATACACAACAAATGGTTCAGACAGATTCGGTAAAACCAAAACAGAAGCTGTAGTCAATCTTCTCTTAAGCTCTTGAAAACTTTCCTCGCACTTTGCATCCCAAACAAAAGCTTGACCCATCCGAGTCAAAAGCGTCAACGACAAAGATAACTTAGAAAATCCTTCATTAAATTTCCGATAGTAACCTGCCAAACCAATAAAACTTTTAATCTCAAAAACTGATTTCGGAGCTTCCCATTGCGATACCGCTTCGACCTTCGACGGATCAACTGCAATACCTCTACTTGAAATTACATGTCCAAGAAAACTCACTTTCTTCAACCAAAACTCACACTTAGAAAGTTTAGCATATAACTATTTCTCTTTCAACACCGATAACACAATCTTCAGATGCTCAGCATGTTCTTCTTCACTCTTCGAATAGATCAAAATATCATCAATGAACACAACCACTCACTTGTCCAAATAAGGATGGAAAATCCTATTCATGTACTCCATAAATACACCTGGTGCATTAGTCACACCAAAGGGCATCACAGAATACTCATAATGTCCATACCTTGTTCTGAAAGCACTCTTCTGAATATCTTCAGCCTTCACACGAATCTGATGATACCCAGATCTCAAATCTATCTTACTAAACACACTCGCACCAACCAACTGGTCCATCAAATCGTAAATCCTCGGAAGCGGATACTTATTCTTGATAGTCACCTTGTTCAATTGTCTATAGTCCACACAAAGTCTCATAGAACCTTCTTTCTTCCTAACCAACAAAACTGGTGCACCCCACGGTGACACACTCAGACGAATATACCTCTTCTCAAGTAAAACTTCAAGTTGACTCTTCAACTCTTTCAATTCCGATGCGGACATATGATATGGAGTCATCGATACCATACTAGTTCCAGGAACTAAGTCGATCGAAAACTATACTTAACGTTCCGACGGTAAATCACTTATCTCATCAGGAAAAACTTCCAGAAAATCACGACCAATTGGCAAAGCACCAACTGCTCCACTTTCACCAATACTTAAAGTTGCCATCAACAAAAACATCCTGGCACCATCTTGCACTGGCTAATCAAAACAATATGTAAACATTTGGCTTAACTCCAAATAATTCACTGCACAAACCATCTAAGCTTGCAAGACACGTCTATTACATCCAATAGGATCCTGTCTACTATCAACAAGATATTAAGGGTGATCAGTTCCTCAATTTGTCAATAGACAGCCGACGATCATGACGGGGCATAAACCATCTTTACCAAACTATAATAGCGTTCCTTGTAATCAGCAGCACACCAAACCAACATTCCACAACTAAAACATCTCAGAGAAGCAAAAGCTTCTCCCCCACTTGTTTCAATCTCACTCCTGCAGACAAAGGTTAGAAAAACAAACGCGTACCGACAATGTTTTCACACACATGTCGCATACAAGGGAACAAACAACATTAGACAACCTGGCCGGATGGATCGACCTGCTCTGATACCACTAATGTAACACCCTTCTAAACCCCGCGGAATAAATATAAATAAATCAGAGTAATTATCATGCATTTCACAAAAGGGTGTCACATATAATTTCAAAATATATCATACAACACCTGTCATGCTCATTAACACTTAAGTAATTTCATGCTTTTCAAAAACTTCGCTTATCATGTAGCAGCGGATCCAAATTAATCATATTTGACATAAAGAGAGTTTCATGCTCATCACATCAATAACCGATATTTAGGCATACAAGCCAAATCCATACAAATCAAGTAAGCATAAAAGTATAAAGTAGAGTACATAGTGTATCTCTAAAACATAAACCTAACGATCCCAGTGTTACATGATCAGAGCACGACTCAACCCAACATAAATAAAGACACTAAACAGCTGCATCAACGGCTACCTCGCGCTACAAGCAAGTCTACTCCTCGGTACCTGAGCGACGTCGTATAAAACATCATTCCAACAGAAGGGTGAGAATTCACATCAATATTGAAATTATAAGATAATGATTATTGTGAAACATATAAACACAAATAATAAATAATCTCACACTTCAATATTCATCAACAAGTATCACTCAAGTATCCACACAATTCATATCACATTCCAATACTCAACAAGTCACAATCACACACATACTTCCATATAACAATCATCTATGCCATGCGACCCTATGCAAACTCAATGCAACTCATGCCATGTGGTACCAACACTTGTTATTTTTTTTCGGTTTTTTAATTTAAACCGGGTCCGTCCCCTAGACCAATAACAAAACAAAAGCCCGTCCCCTAGGCTTTCAAACCCCACTCTAGGTTTGGGACAAGTCACTAGCTCCCACGGAACTAACAAGCATTGCCTCTTAACACAAATGATGCGTATGCAATCAACAACAATATGCAATTAAGACAATTCCATAATCTTAATATCGTACATATTTCAAATAATTCATCACACTTGAATTATCACACAATTGCACACACAACACAATTATATTTCATAATTAAAGTATTCACACTTCAAATATCATTGTCGCAATCAATAATTATTACATAAGGACTAATTAGTTCCAATCACAACTCATAAACATAATTTACCGCGTATATATGGACTAATTAACCGATCACTAATAATTGAATCCAATATCTAAATAGTTTCTATTATTCAATAAATAAATCACTATTTAAATAAATTATCAATATTCAATTAAGTAATGTAATAATTAAATAGATAATTCCTATTTTAAATAATATTCATGATTAATAAGTAATCTCTAATTAAATAATTTATTGATCAATGATGTAGTGATTAATTAATAATTAGTAAAGCTACTTGAGGCAGATACATCATTTATCGCACCTACAGTCCATGCGCATCATGTATGTAAGAGGGAAGGTTACACTAGTTACAAGATATTAATAGAGCCACTTAAAAGTACATATAAAATTAATAATGTCTACCTACCCAATTAAATTGTTATTCCAATAAGCTACTTTAGTAATAGTGAGGTATTAAGCAACTGGGGTGAGGGAAAAGTATTATACAGCTTGTGAATTCATACGTACCATTTCTCATATAAAGGAGGGTGCCACTCAACATCAGTTATGAATTAATATATCCTATTAATTAACCAATTCATTTCCATTCCATTGTAAAAAAAAAAAAAAACTATCCCATGCCACCATCTACAGTACCCAGCGCAAGAGTACCAAGGTGGATAGAATTTCAACAACATTAAATAATACCACATAGATGGACTAGTGGACTACATTCATTCCAAGTGGCTAGTGAATCCCTGCTAAATAATTCAGTAGCCGAACATGCGTTGTAAAAGGTTGTTCCATACAATGTATTATACAATGCATCATTTCATTATTTAATAACTTGTTGCACTACATGTCATTGCAACAAGACTAAGGTCACTGAAATTAGCACTTTCACACTTTAAATTCCAGGCGCTACAATTGTCCTTAAGGAAAGAGTTATGTAACTTCATTGCCTAATATTAATTAATATATCCTACTCTTAACAACAAGTCACCTAATTAAATTATTTCCATACTAATTCATTCCCATTCCATGCGCAATGAAAAATAGGAGGGTAGCTCACCTCACTGCTATGGATTCATTACAATCCTAATATCTCAGAAAACATATTCTAAGCGCAGTACCCACACATTTATACACTAAATGTTAATGCTACATTGATCAACAAATCCAATAATCATATTCATTTTCCAACTCCAAATATCAAATGGGTCTCTAAAATATCATCAAGAAATCAATTTCTACACATCCAAAATCAATAATTTCAGAAATTAACATTAACCTAATTAATTTAAAGTTCATAGAAAAAGTTTGGGAATTTTTTACTAACTTCATTTCTACCCAATAATCAACACCCAATAATCACAATAATGAGAGAAAACCCACCCTTACCTTAGATTTTCTAGATGACTTTGTTTTTGAGTTCCTTGATTTCCTCCTCTCTTTTACTCTTCCTCTTTTCTCTTCTCCTCTTCTACATTTTCCTCTTCTAATTTTCTGGTTTTTCTCACTCTTTCAACTCTTACTAACTCCCTTACTAAAACCCTACTATTCATAACCAAATGAGTCTAACTCAACCCAATACTCTTAATATCAACACCTCCCTTTAAGCCCAATAATTTCTAGTAACTATAAAATCATGTAAAATAGAAAAAATTAAATAGTTCACTAAATACCAAAAATTCAATCAAATAACTAATTAGATAAATTCAACAATTCAATTTATTTTCAAATAATAAATTAAATCACACGTTTCAATTTATTCAATTAAATCGATTAATTCACGTAAATTAAATAAATCAATTAATTTATATAAACTCAATAAATCATATAAATCAAACAATTCATATAAACTCAATAAATCAAATAATTCACTTAATTCAAATAAATCAATATTTCATAAAATCACTTAATAATTAATATAAATAATTAATTGCTAAAAATCGGGGTGTTACAACCCTCCCCCACTTAAAAGATTTTTGCCCTCGAAAATTACCTCAAACGAATAACTCGGGATATGACTCCCTCATCTGGCTCTCAAGCTCCCAAGTCACGTTTCCACCGGCCGGTCCTCCCCAAGCGACCTTCACCAACGCGATCTCTTTACCTCAAAGTTGCTTCAACTCTCGATCCTCAATCCGCATAGGTGATGTCTCCACAGTCAGGTTATCTCTCACTTGTACATCATCTACTTGGACTACATGAGACGGATCCGAAATGTATTTCCTCAACTGAGATACATGAAACACGTCATGGAGATTAGCAAGCGACGACGACAAAGCAATCCGATTGGCTACCTCTCCTATCCTCTGCAAAATCTGATAAAGACCAATGAAATGCGGCGTCAACTTACGCGACTTCAATGCCCTACCAACACCAGTTATCGGAGTAACTCGAAGAAACACATGATCTCCTTCTTAAAACTCAAGTGTTTTCCTTCTCTTGTCATGGTAACTCTTCTGACGACTCTGAGAAGCCTTCATCTTCTCCTGAATCATCTTAATCTTATCAGTGGTTTGTTAAACTATCTCAGGTCCAACCACGACACTCTCTCCTGACTCATACCAACACAACAGCGTCCTACACCGCCTACCATACAGTGCCTCAAACGGTGCCATACCGATACTAGAATGAAAACTGTTGTTGTAAGTAAACTCAATCAAAGATAAGTAGCTATCCCAAGCTCTCAAAAGATCCTCAAGTGACTGAATCGTCCTCTCAGTCTGTCCATCGGTCTGCGGATGGTAAGCAGAACTCAAACGCAACTTTGTACCCAAGGCGCCCTGCAAGCTCTCCCAAAATCTCGAAGTAAATCTCGGATCTCTATCCGACACAATGCTGGATGGAATACCATGCAGACTAACAATTCTCTCAATGTACAGCTTTGCCAATCTCTCCAACGGGTAATCCATTCGCATAGGAATAAAGTGAGCAAATTTCGTCAATCTGTCCACAATAACCCAAATAGCTTCAAAGTTACTCAGTGTTCTAGGTAAACCAGAAACAAAATCCATAGATATGTTATCCCATTTCCACTCAGGAATTGATAATGGTTGCATCAAACCTGACGGTTTCTGATGCTCAATCTTCGAGTTTTGGCAAGTCAAACAAGAATACATAAACTTGGCAATATATTTCTTCATACGAGGCTACCAAAACACTTTCCTCAAGAATACTCTTCTTCAGCTCAACAATGTTCGGAGCACAAACTTTATCACGACACCTCATGATACCGTTCTCATCAATCCAGAAATCACCACCTTGGCCTTGATTGATCAAAGTCAACCGATTAACTAACTCAAATCAGATATTTGACCTTCTCGAATCTCATCAAGAATGCCACTAGTAAGCTTCAACATACCAAGCCTAACTCCATAAGAAGTCTTCTCACACACCAAACTCATATCACGGAATTGTTCAATTATTTCCAACTCTTTTACCATCATCATCGACATATGCAAAGATTTCCTACTCAATGCATCAGCTACCAAGTTTGCTTTACCCGGATGGTAATTCAAACCAAAATCATAATCTTTCAAAAGTTCAAACCATCTCCTTTGCCTCGCATTCAATTCCTTCTGGTCAAAGAGATACTTCAAACTCTTATGATCACTATACACCTCAAATCTCGTACCAAACAAATAATGCCTCTAAAGCTTCAACACAAACACAACAGCGGCCAACTCTAAGTCATGCGTCGTGTAATTCCTCTCATGCACTTTAAGTTGCCTTGAAGCATAAGCAACAACTTGTCGATTTTGCATTAAAACACCTCCCAAACCCATCAAAGAAGCATCACAATACACAACAAATGGTTCTGACGGATTCGGTAAAACCAAAACAGAAGCTGTAGTCAATCTTCTCTTAAGCTCTTGAAAACTTTCCTCCCATTTTGCATCCCAAACAAAAGCTTGACCCTTCTGAGTCAAAAGCGTCAACGGCAAAGATAACTTAGAAAATCCTTCAATAAATTTCCGATAGTAACCTGCCAAACCAAGAAAACTTCTAATCTCAAAAACTGATCTCGGAGCTTCCCATTGCGATACCGCTTCGACCTTCGACGAATCAACTGCAATACCTCTACTTGAAATTACATATCCAAGAAAACTCACTTTCTTCAACCAAAACTCACACTTAGAAAGTTTAGCATACAACTATTTCTCTTTCAGCACCGATAACACAATCTTCAGATGCTCAACATGTTCTTCTTCACTCTTCGAATATATCAAAATATCATCAGTGAACACAACCTCACACTTGTCCAAATAAGGATGGAAAATCCTATTCATGTACTCCATAAATACACCTGGTGCATTAGTCACACCAAAGGGCATCACAGAATACTCATAATGTCCATACTTTGTTCTGAAAGCAGTCTTCTGAATATCTTCAGCCTTCACACGAATCTGATGATACCCAAATCTCAAATATATCTTACTAAACACACTCGCACCAACCAACTGGTCCATCAAATCGTAAATCCTCGAAAGCGGATACTTATTCTTGATAGTCACTTTGTTCAATTGTCTATAGTCCACACAAAGTCTCATAGAACCTTCTTTCTTCCTAACCAACAAAACTGGTGCACCCCACGGTGACACACTCGGACGAATATACCTCTTCTCAAGTAAATCTTCAAGTTGACTCTTCAACTCTTTCAATTCCGATGCGGACATACGATATGGAGTCATTGATACCAGACTAGTTCCAGGAACTAAGTCGATCGAAAACTCTACTTAACGTTCCGACGTTAAATCACTTATCTCATCAGGAAAAACTTCCAGAAAATCACGAACAATTGGCAAAGCACCAACTGCTCCACTTTCACCAATACTCAAAGTTGCCATCAACAAAAACATCCTGGCACCATCTTGCACTGGCTCATCAAAACAATCTGTAAGCACTTGGCTTAACTCCAAATAGTTCACTACACACACCATCTAAGCTTGCAAGACACGCCTATTACATCCAACAGGATCCCGTCTACTATCAACAAGAGATTAAGGGTGTTCAGTTCCTTAATTTGTCAATAGACAGCCGGCGATCATGACGGGGCATAAACCATCTTTACCAAACTATAATAGTGTTCCTTGTAATCAGCAGCACACCAAACCAACATTCCACAACTAAAACATCTCAGAGAAGCAAAAGCTTCTCCCCTACTTGTTTCAATCTCACTCCTGCAGACAAAGGGTAGAAAAACAAACGTGTACCGACAATGTTTTCACACACATGTCGCATACAAGGGAACAAACAACATTAGACAACCTGGCCGGATGGATCGACCTGCTCTGATACCACTAATGTAACACCCTTCTAAACCCCGCGGAATAAATATAAATAAATCAGAGTAATTATCATGCATTTCACAAAAGGGTGTCACATATAATTTCAAAAAATATCATACAACACCTGTCATGCTCATTAACACTTAAGTAATTTCATGCTTTTCAAAAACTTCGCTTAGCATGTAGCAGCGGATCCAAATTAATCATATTTGACATAAAGAGAGCTTCATGCTCATCACATTAATAAACGATATTTAGGCATACAAGCCAACTTCATACAAATCAAGTAAGCATAAAAGTATAAAGTAGAGTACATCGTGTATCTCTAAAACATAAACCTAACGATCCCAGTGTTACATGATCAGAGCACGACTCAACCCAACATAAATAAAGACACTAAACAGCTGCATCAGCGGCTACCTCACGCTATAAGCAAGTCTACTCCTCGGTACCTAAGCAATGTCGTATAAAACATCATTCCAACAGAAGGGTGAGAATTCACATCAATATTGAAATTATAAGATAATGATTATTGTGAAACATATAAACACAAATAATAAATAATCCCACACTTCAATATTCATCAACAAGTATCACTCAAGTATCCACACAATTCATATCACATTCTAATACTCAACAAGTCACAATCACACACATACTTCCATATAACAATCATCTATGCCATGCGACCCGATGCAAACTCAATGCAACTCATGCCATGTGGTACCAACACTTGTTATTTTTTTTCGGTTTTTACATTTAAACCGGGTCTGTCCTCTAGACCAATAACAAAACAAAAGCCCGTCCCCTAGGCTTTCAAACCCCACTCTAGGTTTGGGATAAGTCACTAACTCCCATGGAACTAGCAAGCATTGCCTCTTGACACAAATGATGCGTATGCAATCAACAACAATATGCAATTAAGACAATTCCCTAATCTTAATATCGTGCATATTTCAAATAATTCATCACACTTGAATTATCACACAATTGCACACACAACACAATTATATTTCATAATTAAAGTATTCACACTTCAAATATCATCGTCGCAATCAATAATTATTACATAAGGACTAATTAGTTCCAATCACAACTCATAAACATAATTTACCGCGTAGATATGAACTAATTAACCAATCACTAATAATTGAATCCAATATCTAAATAGTTTCTATTATTCAATAAATAAATCACTGTTTAAATAAATTATCAATATTTAATTAAGTAATGTAATAATTAAATAGATAATTCCTATTTTAAATAATATTCATGATTAATAAGTAATCTCTAATTAAATAATTTATTGATCAATGATGTAGTGATTAATTAATAATTAGTAAAGCTACTTGAGGCAGATACATCATCTACCACACCTACAGTCCATGCGCATCATGTATGTAAGAGGGAAGGTTACACTAGTTACAATATATTAATAGAGCCACTTAAAAGTACATATAAAATTAATAATGTCTACTTACCCAATTAAATTGTTATTCCAATAAGGTTCTTCAGTAATAGTGAGGTATTAAGCAATTGGAGTGAGGGAAAAGTATTATACATCTTGTGAATTCATACGTACCATTTCTCATATAAAGGAGGGTCCCACTCAACATCAGTTATTAATTAATATATCCTATTAATTAACCAATTCATTTCCATTCCATTGTAAAAAAAAAAAAACTATCCCATGCCACCATCTACAGTACCCAGCGCAAGAGTACCAAGGTGGATAGAATTTCAACAACATTAAATAATACCACATAGATGGACTAGTGGACTACATTCATTCTAAGTGGCTAGTGAATCCCTGCTAAATAATTCAGTAGTCGAACATGCGCTGTAAAAGGCTGTTCCATACAATGTATTATACAATGCATCATTTCATTATTTAATAACTTGTTGCACTACATGTCATTGCAACAAGACTAAGGTCACTGAAATTAGCACTTTCACACTTTAAATTCCAGGCGCTACAATTGTCCTTAAGGAAAGAGTTATGTAACTTCATTGCCTAATATTAATTAATATATCCTACTCTTAGCAACAAGTCACCTAATTAAATAATTTCCATACTAATTCATTCCCATTCCATGCACAATGAAAAATAGGAGGGTAGCTCACCTCACTGCTATGGATTCATTACAATCCTAATATTTCAGAAAACATATTCTAAGCGCAGTACCCACACATTGATACACTAAATGTTAATGCTACAGTGATCAACAAATCCAATAATCATATTCATTTTCCAACTCCAAATATCAAATGGGTCTCTAAAATATCATCAAGAAATCAATTTCTACACATTCAAAATTAATAATTTCAGAAATTAACATTAACCTAATTAATTTAAAGTTCATAGAAAAAGTTTGGGAATTTTTCACTAACTCAATTTCTACCCAATAATCAACACCCAATAATCCCAATAATGAGAGAAAACCCACCCTTACCTTAGATTTTCTAGATGACTTTGTTCTTGAGTTTCTTGGTTTCCTCCTCTCTTTTACTCTTCCTCTTTTCTCTTCTCCTCTTCTACACTTTCCTCTTCTAATTTTCTGGTTTTTCTCACTCTTTCAACTCTTACTAACTCCCTTACTAAAACCCTACTATTCATAACCAAATGGGTCTAACTCAACCCAATACTCTTAATATCAACACCTCCCTTTAAGCCCAATAATTTCTAGTAACTATAAAATCATGTAAAATAGAATAAATTAAATAGTTCACTAAATACCAAAAATTCAATAAAATAATTAATTAGATAAATTCAACAATTCAATTTATTTTCAAATAATAAATTAAATCACACGTTTCAATTTAATCAATTAAATCGATTAATTCACATAAATTAAATAAATCAATTAATTTATATAAACTCAATAAATCATATAAATCAAACAATTCATATAAATTCATTAAATCAAATAATTCACTTAATTCAAATAAATCAATATTTTATAAAATCACTTAATAATTCATATAAATAATTAATTACTAAAAATCGGGGTGTTACAGTACCGGTCAGAGAAGAGGAGAAATAGCGGTCTTTAGAGGTGGTGGTGGCTGTAATAGGGTGGAGAAAGAGGGTGGCGGGCGGTTAGGGTTTGGGGGGGGGAGAGAGAAATGTGAGAGAGAGAGAGAGAGAGAGAGAGAGAGAGAGAGAGAGAAGTGTGAAAGTGTGAAAATGAAAAAGTGTGGAAAGAGAAAAGAGGGAAGTGTGGGAAATTGGAGGGAATAGTATAATTTGAATTGGGGACCAATGTGAAGGCAACACATGGAATTGAATTGTGAGAAGCAAGTTATGAATTTTGCATAAATTGCTAGTTACGAAAATAGCCTTTTAGTAGTGTAAACAAAATTTGATTAAAGGGCATTATTGGAAGAACATGGAACTTATTTGTAATGGGTAGATAGTAGATTCAATTCAAAAGTTCTGATTTAGAATAAGTTAAAAAAATTTACGGTTAATCTCCACATAAAAAACATAAAAACAAAAAGAAAGAGAATAAAGGCGGGACACTCATTTAATAGGAATGTACTACTTATATTCAAAAATATTAAAAATTATAATAATATTATTATAAGATATTATATTTTTATTAAATTAATCTAATTAATATATTAGAAGTAATGTAAAGAATAATAATTAAATAAAATAATTAAAAATGTAATAATCATTTTTACATTAAAAAAGTGAGAATATCAATCATTTTGAAACAAATTTTATTTGATAAAACGACAATCATTTTAAAACGGATGGAGTACTATTTAGTCACATCATGTCTGTATTTTAAAATTAAAAATGTGATTTAGCAGAATACACGTTCATGATTGATTAATAATATAAAAATATTTTACTTTATTGATGCATATTTTTTTCTCAACATAAATGAATAATAAAAAAGAAAAAAGTTCATTTATTCACTTAGTGGCGATCAAGCCTAAATTATTTTTAACAGTCAAAATTAATTTTATATTGGTATTAGCAAACAATATTAAAAGTGAATAATTTTATTATCTAGCTCTAAGAAGAAAACAAAAACATAGATAAAACAACTATGATTGTTCATGGTTCAGTTCTATCAGAAATTTAAACCGAATTGAATCAAACCATAGTAAAAAGAACACTTGAATCAAATCGAATCATTTGTTAAAGAATCGAACCGTTATACTATTTTTCAATTTAAAAAAAAATTATTAAAACTTATTTTTAGTATTTTTCATTTTCAATTTTGGTTTATTTGCTTTCAATTTCAATTCGGTTTATTTGCTATACACTTCGGTCTAAAAATGTTTGTGCAATATGGTTTGGTTTACTACCCAAACATAACGGTTCAATTATTTTAAATTCAACTTGGCTCGATTTGGCGGTTCGATTTGATTCTCGGTTTTTTTGAACAATCCTAAAAACAACACATGTATAATGGGCAATGTATTAGAAGATGGAAGTAGTACTTGAATTGATTAGAAATAAATTCACTTCAAGCTCAGTTGTAGAAGGAATAGTACAACTAATGCAAATTACAAAGTGAAAAAAAGATGAGGGAGAATAAAAGATGTTGGAACAAAATTGGTTTGCACCATATCCCTTGTGTTTTTATGATAACAAAGTATTTAAAGAACAAATAGATATACTAATATTTGTTCAAGTGTGCAGGACCATAAACAAAATTTTCAGAAATAATTTAAATATTGTTTCTGATTGTGAACATACAAAGAAAAGTCTTAAGATCAAAATCTGAAAGATCAGAAGTCTACTTCTGAATATCAAACTCTGAAGAGGTCAACATCTGAATATCAAACTCTGAAAAAGACATCCTCTAAATACCAGAATTTGAAGAAGTGTGTTTCTGAAGATAAGAATTTGAAGTCAATCAAAGCGCAAAGACCAATGTGACTCTAATAGGGCACTGTCAGACTGTGAGGTTATTCTATATTCTTCTGATCATGTGAAAACCTAAGTTGTTTTTCATACAGATAGTTTGGATGTATCTGATAATTCATTTTGAAGCAAAGGAATTTTAAATGGTCTTTCAATGATATTAACCATTTGAATAAACATTTCAACGTCTCTATTTAAGCTTCTCAGAGTCTCTCATATGAATCTTGAAGGTGCGAAAAACACAAGAAAGGGGAGTTTGAATTAGGTTTTTAAAAACAAAAGTTTTTTCACAAATTCAAAAACTCAACATCATCAACAAATTGAAAGGAGAAAACCACAAGGAATTTTATCGTAGTTCGGTTGAGAATCAAAGTTAATCCAGTCCATCCACCAAGTTGATTTCGCCTTATACACAAGAACTTAATCCACTATAATCAACTAATTACAAATGCACGAGCAACAACTAGTGACTAACAAACCACAGTGACAAACTGTCAAAGTCTTCTCAAGGATTCTAACCTAATTGATCCCTTAAGGAAACACAAACAATAAGTTTGAATAAAGATTTTGTGTTACAAGTTGCTTCTACACAAGCAAGTTTCCCACAAATGAAATATAAACACTTAAAGAAAAGAAAGCACAAGGTTAAGAGCTTTTCACGTAGAAACAATCTTGTAAAGTTAGCCTCTTCTCTTTTTCTCCAAGTCTCTAAGTCTTCTTTATATAGCATGAAAAAGGAACTGTTTGAGGGCAAATCGAGAATATGCAAAAATGCAGTTGTCCACTAACGGATTAGTCACAGGTGTGAATAATAGTACAATTCTTCACCCACAATTTCAGGTTAGTGGAAGGAATATTTTCATTTTGTACCATGTACTATTTGATCGCGTATCCTCTTGATCTTATCTTCAAATTCATTGGCTGCTGATTAAAATTTGATGAACTATGAGAAGAAGAACCACACAACTGAAATCAGAATCTTCAAAATCATCAGTCAAAACCTTGATAGCGTCAGCGTCTAGCTTGAGATCTTCATAGTCTTCAGCTAAGTAACAAAACTTCATAAGTTTGCCATTCTTCAAAAGCTTGATTATCAGAGTCACATCTAGAAGCAGAAGCGGAGAGAACATTGCAGCAACAACATAGCGTCTTTCCAGAATATTCTTAGGAGTGAATCAGTGCAAAAGTAAATTCCAGAACACAGTGTTCAGAAACTGATGATGTTGCACATCATATAATCAGAATCATAATTGGTTGTTAAAGCTACATAATAACAAACTGTTAGGGTACCAAAATTGTTCTCACACAAATACTACATTGTTATCATCAAAACTCAAAGGTATAAATGCATAACCAAATATTGTTCTAGCAATCTCCCCCTTTTTTATGATGACAAAACTGTGTATTTTTTATCAACAGTTTATACAGGGTAATCATAGAAAGATACATTAGAAAGAAACACAAAGCTCTCTCTGAGATGTACAATCCTAAAAAGATAGAATCAAAATGAAATAACACTTTCTTAATTAACCTTTTTGCAGAACCACAATGATATTCTATCAGAATCTGGAATCTCTTCAGAAGTTGCTTTAACTTATCGAGAACACCGGTTGTCAAAGTCAACACTCTGATGAACTTCACTGCAAAAGCTTGGTTCGAAATCTTATCCTAATTTAAAATCTTTTTGAACGAGCTTCAGAACCTAGTTAAAAACCTTAAAAACTTATTGAATCAGTTCTGGTTGACATGAAATTCATAATTCCTTAGAACTTAACAATGAAGCAAATTTCATAACGCAATGTTCAGAAATTGATAACGTTGCACGTCATATAATCAGAATCAGAACTGGCTGTAAAAGCTACACAATAACAAACTGTTAGGGTACTAAAATTGTTCTCACACAAATACTACATTATTATCATCAAAACTCAAAGGTATAGATGCAGAGCCAAATCTTGTTCTAACAAATCTCTCCAACGACTTTTTACCTTCTCTATTTAAGGAGTTGAAGACTTGAAGAACAAAATTGAACCATTGACATTCAAAAAGTAATTACTTTGTTAAAACATAAGCATAAATTTAACTTAAGATTTATTCTATAAATCCCTGAGTCTTAAGAGTCTTCTTGTATTTTATTTTGTCTACATCTCTGATTGTATATCAAGTGTATTACCGCAAACAATCTTTTATCTGTTAGATAGATTGTTTAAAGTCTCTTACTTAGTGTTTGAGCATTTGAAGTCTCTTGCTTGTGTGTTTGAGCATACAAGTCTCTTGTTTATGTTTTTGAGCATATAAGTTTATTGCTTCTGTGCTTGAGTATTAAAACTCTATTACTTGTGTGCTTGAGCATAAAATTCTCTTACTTTGTGTTCGAGCATTGGAAGTCTTTTGTTTGTGTGCTTGAGTAAATTGTATTCTTGTATGATTATAGTGAAATTTCTTGTAAGTAAAAGAGGATTGGACTACTCTTAATTTGTGAGAGGAACCAGGATAACTTTGTGTGTCTCCTTCGTTATTTCATTCCATATAAGCTGTTTATCACTCACCTCTGATTAGTTTTGATTCTAGACTTTGTACTTAGAATATTACTAGAGTTTTAAAAATAAAGAAAAATTCTAACACAATTTACCTTCCATCTTGTGTTTTTCTCACCTTTAGTTGGCATCAGAGCATGGTCTATGCTAAACACTTCACAGTGGTATAGAAAAGATCCTGGGAGAAAAACATATTAAATCATTTTTGGAGTATCTGAGTCTAATAGTTGTACTACTAAACCACATGCTATTATTCATCGTGATTATGTACTTCTGAAAAGAATAAATATACAACTCGACCTCTAACTTTTAATGGAGGCTCTACAGAGTTTGATTGGTGGAGGAGGAAGATGTACACTCATATCATAAGTCTTGATGATATGTTGTGGGACATTCTTGAACATGACATTGATATTCTAGTTAATGGAGTATGGATGGTAACTGATAGAAAAACTCTCACACCTGCTCAGAAAAAGATTTATAGGAAACATCATAGAGTTAGAGGCATTTTGGTAGGTGTTCAACCTCACTCTGAGTACATCAAGATTATTGACAAATCTACTGCTAAAACCATTTTTGAATCCCTATGTGCTATATATGAAGGGAATCAATGAGTAAAGGAATCAAAGGTTAATCTCTTGGTTCAACAATATGAAATGTTCAGAATGAAGGAAGATGAAGATATTGAAACCATGTTTTCAAGGTTTCAAATTCTTATGTCTGGACTTCATGTTCAGAATAAAAGTTACACAACATCTTATCATGTCAAGAAGATTCTTAAGAGTCTTCCTGTCAGATACAGACCTAAGGTAATAGCTATCCAGAAGCCAAAGACTTAAACATAGTAAGTCTTGAAAACCTTACAAGTAACCTTCAAAGCCATGAGATGGAGCTCAATGGAGATGAACCTGCCAAGAAGTCAAAGTTTCTTACTTTGAAATCTATTGTTAAATCTGCCAAGCCTCCTCAAGTATGGCATTTATTATCAAAAGATTTCAATATCTAGCAAAGAATGAAGGTGAGAAAAACACAAGAAATGGGGGGTTTGAATTGGGGTTTTAAAAAACAAAAGCTTTTTACTCACTCAGTAAAAATAACCGCTAATGAACAACAAAGAGAAATACACTTTGATTTTTATACTGGTTCACTTGAAAATCTCAAAGTTAATCTGGTTCACCCGCCAAGGTGATTTCGCCTTATACCCAATAATTTAATACACTATAATCAACTAATTACAACTGCACTAGCAACCGCTGGTGACTAACAAACCACAAAGACACACAGTCCATGTCTTCTCAAGGATTCTGACCTAACGAGTCCCGTAAGGAAATACAAATAACAACTTGATTACAACTACACTAGTAACCACTGGTGACTGAATACCCACAAAGACACACAGTCTATGTCTTCTTAAGGATTCTGACCTAATCGGTCCCTTAAGGAAATACAAACAATAATTTGATTACAAAGTGTGTTTACAACGATTGCTTATACACAAGCAGGTATAAACAAGTTAAAAGCATAATACACTTAAAGAAAATTTTGCACAAATTTAAACAATAGTTTGTAAAAATTCTTCGTTATTTCGTTTGCTTGCTTGTTTGCATGCGTGCTTGCAGTAATTCTTCAAGTCTTCGAGTCTTTATATAGCCAGTAAAAAAGATCCGTTGAAGGGTAGATCTGATATTCTTCATGAATGAGCTGGCGACTTGAGTAACAGTTTGATACGGAGGGGACAAGAATCGTACTACCTCAATTTCCTTACTCCAAGAAATCCTCTTAGTGGAAGGAATATTGGTTTGTACCATGTACTATTTTTCCCACGTATAAACTCGTTCTTATCTTCTATTCTTCAGTGGCTTCTGGATAAATAGTTGTTTGAAGCATGAGTTAGAAGAGTTGCTTTTACTTGAGTTCAGAAACTTCAATCATCAATCAGAAGCTTGATCACATCAATATGTGACTTGAGATTCTTCCGAGTTATTAGAACCTTCAGCATTTAATCTTCGGAAGCTTTAGCAGTCTTCAGAAGTGAATTGATCAGAGTCACACGTTAGAAGCAAGAGCCAAGAGAACGTTGCAGCAGCAATATACAGTTTTCTTATAAGCTTCTCATCCGTGAGTTTGAGCAGAAGCGATTTAGATCAATATATTCAGAAACTTGTAACGTTTCACGTTCAAGAGTCAAAATCAAAGTTGTTTGCTAAGATACACAATAACAAACCGTTATGGTACCAAAATTGTTCTCACACAAATACTAACTTGTTATCATCAAAACTTAGAGATACAGATGCAAAACCAAACCTTGTTCTAACAATCTCTCCTTTTTTTATGATGACAAAACACTGTATTTTGATGAATAATTTTTGTCGGGTAATCACCAAAACATATATCAGAAAAAACACAAAGCTCCCCCTGAGATGAGCAACTCTTAAAAGATAATCAGAATGAAAGAACACTTCCTTGATTAACTTTTTTGTTGGAGTAGATGAACCTTCTGTTCAAAAGAACTGGTTTATCTTTCAGAAGTTTCTTGAACTTGTCCTTACTGTTGTTAAGCATTTTAACAAGGATTTAACACACAAGAACACATATCAACTTCTGATGAGTTTTACTTCTGATCAGTTGGATAAACTTGAATAATCTTGAAATATTTTCTCACTCTAGATGATTCAAAACTTTAAGAAGCTAGCATATCTTCAGAGTCTGGGCTTCATACATTCTGTTCTGATTTTTCAGGTGTTTCTGATATATAGTGAGTTTTTCCTGAAAGAAAACAACTAACATAATATCCTTTTAAACAAGGGTTAGTGCAAATATTTGAAATGTTTGGGTTTGATTCAAGAGAAATTAGGTATATCAAAATTAATACTTTCTCCCCCTTTTGTCAGCAATAAAAAAGAAAATATGGAGTAACATTCAATCAGATGCAACAAAAATATAATATTCATTTGATAAAAAAACTAACGCCAGAGGCGCAATAGTGCACAAACAAAGAACAAAACAAGATAACAACCCAAACAAACAAACAACTATGTGCAACTATGGGTTAGGGTTGGATGGGGGAAGTCTGGAGAGAATAATCTGTAACATCTTTTCTTGATTATCCAAACGTTCATTCATCTTGTCCTTGTATTCCTTCAGCTCAGCAAGAGTCTTCAGAATCTCTAGATTTACTCCAGAAGTAGAAGTCCCAATAGCAGTATTCAAATTTTCAGAGACAACAACTCGTTGTTCATAACCACTATCTGCAGTTTGCTGGACATCTAAAGAGAAAACTTGTTTGCCTTTATCAGTTATGACATTAACCAAGGCATCATTCTCATTCCTTTCTTCTTCCTCTATCTCAGGGGCAGGAAGACATAGAGGAGCAAACTTTTGCTTCAAGACTTCAATGGCGGGTACGAGGCACGAATGGAAATTCTTTTCAGCCAACTTGTATCCAAAAATTTTCATCTTGAGATTTTGGAATCAAACCATTTCCTGTAGGTTTCCCAAGCTGAATCACTTTCTGTTGGATTGACATATTTAAGACTAATCTGCATAGCAGCATCCAGACGATTCTTGAACTCTATATCAAATTTCTGCAGCATCTTACCAATATTAGGATTTTTGGTCTTAGAGATGTTAGGGAATTTGATGGTTAAGTCACAAATATTGGGATCGGGATCAGGACCATACATACTGGGTATTATAATGGAGGGAAGATCTTCATAAGCCTCTGATTGGGGAGCATTGGTTAAGTCATCGGGATTACCCTTAGACAGTTTAATATTTAGATTTTCTGATTGGGGAGTATTAACAGATAGAGATATGATGGGTGTTGGTAGAGATAGTGGATGGTGTATAGGGGTCATGTAGCCAAAAGAAGAACGTTGTTCAGGTAATCGTTTTTCAAACACAGTTCCTTTGGAATGTGGTGGTGGTAGAGTTGAGATATTGATGAGTGATGGTGATGGAGTGGGCAGTGTTGGTAAGACAGCATTGGAAACACTAGAATTAGAGACAAGAGAGGAGTCATTGATAACAGACTTACTGTGATCACCAGTAGGAGGGGCAGATAGAGTTATCTGAGAAGAGTGAGGAGTATCATCAAGAAGCATGGCTTGCAGTTAATCACTGAAAGGAACTTTATTCACTTTAATTGATGTAGTTACCATCTTCTTCTTTTTGGTTGATGGTTCTTCACCACCAGCAACCCTCTTTTTCTTTCCTTTTCTCTTTCTATTTAAGATCTCTGAAAGAGTATTTGAAAGATTGCCCATGTCAATCCACACATCCAATGCTTCATCTCTGCATCTAGCAAGGTAGAATGCTAACTCATCTAGATGATAAGTTCTAGAAAAAGATGGAAATCCATAAACTAGAATCCGCATAGCATCAATTTCTTCCTTTGATGGAAGAATGGTTGGATGAGTGATCTTTTCAATAAGCTTCATACTCTTTAAATTCTTCACCCAGAAGACGTTTCCAGCAACCTTTACTAGCTCCTTAGTTTGTCTAGCAATCAAAAGATCTTTAACTATTCCAAACTCAACAAGAATGTCAGAAATGAGTTTCTCGTAAGGGATATGATTCCCCTTTTTGGTAGAGCCAGTTCTTGAGGTCATAATCGAGTCTCTCAGGAGTCTGAACAGGATGACCCTTTTTGTTAGAGAATCTTTTAAGAGCGATGAAGAATGATCATTCTTAGAGTTCAGAACAGTTCCTTCCTTGAAGATAGATGCAGTGACTTTAGCTTCCCTTTGCTTATCTGCTTGAACATTGTAGATTCTTAACCCTTTTCCATCATGGGAGATTAAATCACAGATAGTCTTTTCCGTGATGATGATACGTCTTCCAAAAACAAAAGAGATAATGACGTTCTTGCTTGTAGATGCATGAATCCAGAATTCTTTAACCAGGATTGGAAATGTGGGTCCTTGCATTCTCTTAAAGAATCCGCTCCAGCCTTGGAAATCAAGAGTTTGAGTAAGATCGCACCCATTATCCTTTAGATTGTTGAAATTCACCATGGTTTCACTAAGAACAAAAAGATCATCTACCGGTGTGTCGAGAGTGATAGGAGATTTATCTGGAATCGTGAACTGTCTTTCTTGTTACTGAGATTGTGAGGAACGTTTAGATGATTCAGCCACAGATGTTAAGAGTTGAAGTTGAAGGAATGAAGACGAAAGGTTTTAGGTGAACAGTTATTCTGAGGAGTTTTAGGGTTTGAAAACTAAAAGTGTGGGAGAAGTGGGCGTAATGTGAAGTGTAAATGATGTGATTTTATATAGGCACAAAAAAAGCAATTAAAATAATTAATCATAATTACACACAGCAAATGCATAGTAATAGGGGGAAGGAATAAATATTTAACCTATTCTCAAGAAGGTTACGAAACCCAATGCGTCAAATCATGATTACACATGTTCATCAAATGAGACAGTTGTCACCACTAGTGTTCACACGTTCTCAGATGAAAAGACAACAATTAATGTTGTAACTATTCATAATCCAGAAGACAAATCAAAGGATTACCTTCTGAAAAGAAACGTTCTAGTTCATGAAACTCCCTTACTTCAGAAAGCTCATGTTTCAGAATCAAACGCGTAATTTAAAAATAAAACAAACAAATAAATAAATAAATTCATCATAATCTTATTGCAGAAAATTCTGGTAACTTGACACGTTGAAATTTCATCAACTCATTCTGGACACGATTTATAAATAAATTTTTCAGAATGAATACAAATCTATCTTCAGCAAGGGGTGTTATGAAAATATCAGCTCACTGGTGGTCTTTATCTACAAATGTTAAATGAAAAATGCCCTTTTGAACATAGTCACGTAAAAAGTGATGTTCTATTTCAATATGTTTAGTCCTATAATGTAGAATAAGATTCTTGGATAGACAAATAGCAGAAGTATTATCACAGAAGATATGAATGTTACTCTCAGAAATCTGATAATCTTTTAATTGACTTTTCATCCAAAGAATCTATGTGCTACATCCGGAAGCTGCAATATATTCAGCTTTAGCAGTTGATAAAGAAATTATGGACTGTCTTTTGCTGGGCCATGAGATCAGATTGTCTCCTAAAAATTGACAACTTCTAGAAGTACTTTTTCTTTCTATTCTGTCTTCAGCATAGTCAGCATCACAATAGCCTACCAGTTTGCACTTAGATGATTTTCTATAGAATATCCCAAGGTTAGAAGTACCTTTCAGATACTTAACGACTCTCTTAACAACTGTTAAGTGAGTTTTTCTAGGATCTGATTGGAAACGAGCACATAGGCACACGCTGAAGAGGATGTCTGGTCTGGAAGCAGTCAGATAAATTTGAGATCCAATTATACCTCTGAATAGCTTCTGTTCTACCTTACCACTTACATCTTCTTTCTCTAGAATACATGTAGGATGCATTGGAGTTTTTGTTGGCTTGCATTCTGGCATGTTGAACTTCTTTAGAAGTTCCTTGGTGAAATTTTGGTATCAGACGTGTGATGTTAAGGTGCGATGTCACAACAACACACTCTACACAATGGACAAAATAAACAGCATAATAACACACCAAATTATTCACCAGTTCGGTCTAACTACCTACGTCTGGGGGCTACCAAGCCAGGGATGAAATTCACTACTTGTAGAATTAATTTACAGACTCAACAACCCAGTTGACAATCTCCTAAACTTAATTCCTACTAGTGACTTTCTACCTAAGAAACCACTTAGATATGAGAACACTACTCAATCCCTAAAAACAATACTCAAGGAACACCCTCTTCGAGCAACCTTGATCTTACTTCACAGCTTTAATCAAGTAATAACTCTCTATTACTTCACAGCTTCTAAGAGAGGACAGAAAACGTCTCACCAATTCAACCTAGAATGATGTATACAAAACTCGTACAGTATACTCAAGACACTCAGCCTATTGCTCTTGATCTTCTCTCTGTATTTCTGTACCTTTTCCTTTGGTCTTGTGCGCCTTATATAGCCACCTAAATTGGGCTTGGACTGCTACAATATCTGACTTGATTTGTTATTTAAAACTGAATATTCAAAACAAATTTTATCCTAAAATCTTTTCAAATCGCCAGCCTTTTAAATCTCCTACAAATCTGCATCAAATCTCCTATGCAGCGGAAAATATCTATCCCAAGATATTCTCATCCAATGAGGCTAACAGCTCTCCACAATTCCAGCTAACACGCAAACCCTAACAACATCACAAAACCTGATGTTATTAATTCTGCAGATCTAATGTCGCAACATCGCCTGTGACATCAGACATCTAACTTCAGTAACTTAATCACTTAACACAGCCCAATGTTAAGACTCAATGTTGCAACATCACCACCTTGACATCAACATTGAACATACTTTGTTTTACCAAAATTCCAGCCAATCCAAGAACTAACACTTGGTATATTTGCTTTGATGAATATATGTTCCTTTAGTTCGTTGATCAATTTGAATTTCCAAAAAGAACTTTAGTTCTCCCATCAAGATCATTTCAAATTCAGCATGCATTAACTTAGAAAATTCCTTGCACAGGGAAGTATTAGCAGAACCAAATATAATATCATCAACGTAAATTTGCACAACCAGAATGTTATTTTTATAGGTTTTTCAAAAGAGTGTTGTATCCACTTTTCCTCTGGTAAAGTTATTTTCTAAAAGAAAGTTACGTAGCCTTTCATACCAAGCTATGGGAGCCTGTTTCAGACCGTATAACGATTTCTTAAGTTTGAAAACGAAATATGGGTTTTTAGAACTTTCAAAACCTGGAGGTTGTTACACATACACTTCTTCAGAAATATACTCGTTTAAGAATGCACTCTTTACATCCATCTGATATAAAGTAATGTCATGATTTACAGCAAAAGAAACTAAGAGACGAATAAATTCTAACCTGGCAACTGGTGCAAAGGTTTCTATATAGTCTATTCCTTCTTGCTGACTATAACCTTGTGTTACTAGTCGTGCTTAATTTCTTACAACCTCACCTTTTTCATTAAGCTTGTTTTTGAATACCCATCTAGTTTCATTGACGTGGACACCTTTTGGTTTCTAAACAAGATCCCAAACATCATTTATGGTGAATTGATTTAGTTCTTCTTCCATATCCAGAATCCAGTAGTTGTCTTAAAGAGCTTCATCTATAGAGGTTGGTTCGATGAGAGAGACCAAGCCAAAAAAAGTTTCTTTAGAAAGTTTGAATGATGATCTGGTTCTGATTAGTGTGTCTTTATCTCCCAGAATCAATTCTTCAGGATGAGAAGTTCTTGGTCTGCTTTTCTTCTGATGAGATGGACCAACAACGGTTTCTGATTGAGTTGTTTCCGAGTCTTTAGTTCCAGCAGCTGTGTCTTTATCTCTAGAGTCTTTATCCTTAGGTTCTAAGAAGGTGATTTTTAAATCTGCACGTTTCTCAACTAGCTTTGACTTTTCAGGGTCAAGCTTATCATTGAATCTAACATGAATTGATTCTTCAATAATCTGTGTTTCTGAGTTATAGATTCTGTAGCCTTTTGAGCGTTCAGAATATCCTAACAACAAACACTTTTGAGCCTTAGAATCAAACTTGCCAAGATTCTCCTTAGTATTTAACATAAAACATGTACAACCAAAAGGATGAAGATCAGATATGTTGGGCTTTCTGTTCTTCCACAATTCATAAGAAGTCTTACCCATAATAGGTCTAACAAAAACCTTGTTCTGAATGTAACATGTTGTGTTTACTGCCCCTGCCCGGAAATGCTTAGCCATATCAGTTTCTTGGATCATGGTACAAGTCATTTCTTGCAAAGTCCTATTCTTCCTTTCTACAACTCCATTTTGTTGTGGAGTTCTAGGACAGGAGAAATCATGGGAAATGCCATGAGAATCAAATAGATCCTCAAAGTATATGTTCTTGAATTCTCCGCCATGATCACTTCTGACTTTGACTATTTTGCAATTCTTCTCTGTTTGCACTTGAGAGCAAAAGGTAAAGAACACAGAATGCGACTCATCCTTGTGTTTCAAGAACTTTACCCATGTCCAACGACTATAGTCATCAATGATAACTAATCCATACTTTTTCCACTAATTGAAGCATTTTTCACTGGTCCAAACAAATCAATATGTAGAAGTTCTAACGGTCTAGAGGTGGAAATAACATTTTTTGCTTTAAAGGAAGTTTTAGAGAACTTGCCTTTCTGACATACTTCACAAAGAGCATCTGAAGCAAACTTCAGGTTTGGTAAGCCTTTGACCAGTTCAAGCTTATTTAGCTGAGAAATCTTTCTCGTGCTAACATGGACCAAACGTCTATTCCATACCCATTGCTCTTCATTAACAGGCATTAAGCATTTGACATTCTGTTCACTGAGATCAAAAAGTCTAATCTTGTAAATGTTGTTTTTCCTCTTTCCGGTAAAAAGGATTGAGCCATCTTTTTGACTGACAGCCTTACAGGACTTTTGATTAAAGATAATATCATAACCATTGTCACTAAGTTGACTGATAGACAATAAGTTATGCATCAAACCATCGACCAGAAGAACATTAGTAATAGAGGGAAGTTTACCATTACCGATAGTTCCAGAGCCAATGATTTTTCCTTTCTGGTTTCCTCCGAAACCAAAGAAGCCTCCAGGCTTAAGTTCCAAACTTTGGAACATATGCCTTCTTCTCGTCATGTGTCGCGAGCAACCACTGTCCAGGTACCATGATTGGTGTTTCAATTGAGCTGCTAAGGATGTATGCATTATAAACTATCTTTTCCTTAGGTACCCACTTTCCAGGTCTTTTTTTGTTAGTTTTCCCAGAGTATTTAACAACTTTGGGTTTATGTACAACATGATAATCAAGTGGAATTTGTGCATGATATTTAGGTTTAGAAACAGATTTCTGTGTCGGTGGAGGTTTTTGTGCAAGCTCGGAATAAACAGGTTCTGTACCAGCAGGTACAAAGTGCTTGTAGAGAGGTTTTGGTTTTACCACGATACTTTCATCAATCTTAGAAGTATATGTACAACCTAAACCTTTCTTGTCATTTCTATTAACTCCATAGATTAAGGAAGCAATTTTGCTTCTATCTATGCTTTTAGTCAGAAAGTGCTGAAAAGCTCTGTCATATCTAAATACACAGTTGGTATTGGAAGCATCTGGACATATTTCTTCTTCTAATTTTGAGATTTTACTTCTCAAAGTAGAGTTTATACTTTCTAAATAAAATATTTTTTCATTTAAAGAAGAAATATTCTCTTCATGCTTATCACAAGTTTCAGAAGCAATTACTTGGACTTGTTTAAGGTCTTTGTATTTGCTTTGAAGACTTTGATACATTTCCAGTATTTCAGAAAGACATGATTCTAAATCAGAATCAGAGAGATTAGAAAATACCTCTACAGAATCATGATCAGATTCTGCTTCTGAGTCTGATGATACTTTGTCTTCGGGTTCTCCAGAGAATTCAGCATCAAAGGTTGTTGCCATTAATGCAACATTAGCTTGTTCTTCTTCTGAATCAGAGTCGTCCCAGGTAGCTATGAGTCATTTCTTACCTTTGACATAATTCTTTTTATGCTTTATGTCTTTCTTGAGCATGGGACATTCATTCTTGTAATGACCTGGCTCTTTGCATTCATAGCAAATAACTTCTTTTCTAAAACTCGACTTCCTTTATCCAGATGTTGAGTCTGAACGACCGACAGTCCTTCTAGCTCCTTTGAACTTTCCTTGACCATTTTGTCTATTCTTCCAGAGTCTGTTGGCCCTTCTGGAAATTAATGAAAGTTCATCATCTTCTGAGTCTTCATCGGAATCTTATGAGATTTCCTCATCTTGATAAGCCCTTGACTTTTTAGAGTTGGATTACAAAGCAACTGACTTTCCTTTCCTTTGAGGTCCATCTCCCTCAAGCTCTATCTCATAACTTCTTAAAGAACTAACAAGTTCTTCAAGCCTGACACTGTTCAGATCTTTAGATAGTTTCAAGGCAGTTACCATAGGTCTCCACTCCTTAGGAAGGCTTCTGATGATCTTTTTGACATGGTCAGCAATTGAGTATCCTTTGTCCAGAACCTTGAGTCCCGCGACTAGCATTTGAAACCTTGAAAACATAGTTTCAACTGTTTCATCATCCTCCATTCTGAATGCCTCATATTTCTGGATTAGGGCAAGCGTCTTTGTCTCCTTAACTTGAGTGTTTCCTTCACGAGTCATTCTTAGAGAATCAATAATGGACTTGGCAGTATCTCTGTTTGTTATCTTCTCATACTCAGTATAAGAGATATCATTTACCAGTATAGTTCTGGCCTTGTAATGATTCTTTTAATATTTCTTTTGTTGATTAGTCATAGCACTTCTTGACACTTTTTCTCCTGCAGCATTAACAGGATGATTGTAGCCATCAACAACAAGATCCCAAAGATCTACATCATAGCCAAGAAAGAAACTTTCGATTATATCCTTCCAATAGTCAAACTTGTCACCATCAAATACTGGTGGTTTGGCACTGTAGTGATCTTTCTCCACTAGAATAGCGGCGACTGCCATTGTTTCTCACACACACATTAGATCGGTACTGAACAGGGTTAATTGTTTGATAAACTTTTATCACAATCAGAACCGGAGCTCTGATGCCAATTGAAGGTGAGAAAAACACAAGAAAGGGAGGGGTTGAATTGAGGTTTTAAAAAACAAAAGTTTTTTACTCACTCAATAAAAATCATCGCTAATGAACAACAAAGAGAAATACATTTCGATTTTTATACTAGTTCACTTGAAAATCTCAAAGTTAATTCAGTCCACCCGCCAAGGTGATTTCGCCTTATACCCAATGACTTAATCCACTATAATCAACTGATTACAACTTCACTAGCAACTGCTGGTGACTAACAAACCACAAAGACACACAATTTATGTCTGCTCAAGGATTCTCACCTAACTGATGCCTTAAGGAAATACAAACAACAGTTTGATTACAACTGCACTAGCAACCGCTGGTGACTGACAAACCACAAAGACACACAATCTATGTCTTCTCAAGGATTCTAACCTAACTGGTCCCTTAAGGAAATACAAACAATAATTTGATTACAAAGTGTGTTTACAACGACTGCTTCTACACAAGCAGGTATAAACAAGTTAAAAGAACTATACACTTAAAGAAAATTTTGCACAAATTTAGACAACAGTCATGTAAAAATTCTTCGTTATTTCGCTTGCTTGCAATAATTCTTCAAGTCTTCAAGTCTTTATATAGCTAGTAAAAAAGATCCATTGAAGGGTAGATCTGGTATTCTTCATGAATGAGCTGGCGACTTGAGTAACGGTTTGATACGGAGGGGACAAAAATTAACTACCACAATTTCCTTACTCCACGAAATCCGCTTAGTACAAGGAATATTGGTTTGTACCATGCACTATTTTTCCCACGTATAAACTCGTTCTTATCTTCTATTCTTCGGTGGCTTATGGATAAATAGTTGTTTGAAGCATGAGTTAGAAGAGTTGATTTTGCTTGAGTTCAGAAACTTCAATCATTAATCAGAAGCTTGATCACAGCAATATCTGACTTGAGATTCTTCAGAGTTTTTAGAACCTTCAGCGTTTAATCTTCGGAAGCTTGAGCAGTCTTTAGAAGTGAATTGATCAGAGTCACATATCAGAAGCAATAGCCAAAAGAACGATGCAGCAACAACATACTATTTTCATAAAAGCTTCTCATTCGCGAGTTTGAGCAGAAGCGATTTAGATCAATATATTCATAAACTTGTAACGTTTCACGTTCAAGAGTCAGAATCAAAGTTGTTTGCTAAAGATACACAATAACAAACTATTAGGGTACCAAATTGTTATCACATAAATACTGACCTGTTATTATCAAAACTTAGAGATACAAATGCAGAACCAAATCTTGTTCTAACAAAGAAGAACAACAGACTCTCAAGAAGTTTTGTCTTCAGAGGATCAAGTTCAAGAGACAAGAAAGATAATCAGAAGGGATGCTTCAACTGCAAGAAGCTTGGTCACTTCATTTCTGACTATCTAGAGTTGCAAACTGACAAGTCAAAGAAAGGAAGCTATAAGAAAGACAATTTCATAAACAAGTTTAAGAAGAGTCTCATGGCAGCATGGGATGAACTTGACAAAGAAGATGAATCAAAAAATACGAGGAGGAAGAAGTCATTATAACTTTGATGGTTGATGACAGTCTGTCATTGCATGAGATTATGAGAAGAACTGGAGAAAAACAAGCGAAAGATGAGCCAAAAGGAATAAGAAAGACACGAGAATGAGGAAAAAATAGTTAAGTGTGAAGGAATTGAACTTGGTGAAAATTCAGGTGAAAAGGGGAGTTTTTTGGTGCACCTACTGGAATAATAACGCGCAGCATCGTGTAACGCCTCGACTTATTTTATTTATTTTTCTGTAATTTATTTGTGTGTTGTTGTGTATAGATATGTGTTATCGGTGTTTGTTGGTGTGTTTGGGTACCCTGTGGTAGAAGGTTGTGACCTTAGAGTTATAGACTCTAAGGGTGAGGGGTGTGTGACCAATTATGTAGAACTTGGTGGTGTGGTGAAAATGACTAATTAAATAATATTAGTAATATTAGTTGAATATTATTAATTTAAATAATTAGTGGATATTGTTATTATTATTTAATTTGTAGAATTATTAATAATAATAATATTATGATAATAATATTAGATTAATAGAAAAGGGGAAGTTGAGAGAAAATATTAATCAAACGTGTTTTTGGAAGAAAGAGGAAGAAATGACGTGAAGTGAGAGCTATGCCAAGGGAGAAGAGACTCAATTGTTGAGGAAGATGAAATCGTTGCAAGAACTCTAAGGTAAGGGTGGGGTTCTAATCATCTAAGGAATAATATGATGATGGTGGGTAGGATAATTCGATGTGTGTTGTATGTTTCTCTTCGTTTTATGCTATGAACATTGATGTAATTGTTTGTTGATAGATTGAATTATTGAATTTCTAAATTTTGTATGGTATGTTGATGATGTGTTCGATGTTTGATTGTGGTTTTCGTTGTGTTGTTGCTGTTAGAATGATGATTCTGATGAAATTGTTGATGTTGTTATTGTGTGAAGTCTTGAGTCAGAGTCGAAACGATTATTTTGAATGTTTTTGGGGAAAAAAATTTGGATTTTTATGTTGATGAAAACTGATTTTTGAGCAAAACAATGGATTACACGATTTGTATGAAAAGTGGAATTTTGGGGATGGGTTAAAAAGCACTTTTCGTACTGATAAGCAGCAGAAAAGTGATTCTGTTGCAGGTGTAATCGGTTACCTGAAATATAGTAACCGGTTACACTGTTGAAAATTAACATTTTGGGCAAAAATGTGAGGGCGTAATCAGTTACCCTGACAACCGGTTACCCTGTGATTATTTTGTGTTGTTTGGCTGGTTACCAGAGGTGTAACCTGTTACCTCATTTGGGATAACTGATTACACTGAGATTAATTTTTAAAAAACTTAAAAAATTCAAAACTTTCGTTACGGGAGTCCGATTCGAGTGTCGTTCCAAGCATCGGAAAGTTGACGTGTAGAACTTTTGTATAAAAAATAGTTTTGGTGGCAGAAGTTGAATAATTCTGTTGTTGGTCGTATGAAACGCGTTATTATCATTATGTTGTGGTGTAGCATGATTCTAAATTCCTTGTGGATGCTTGATATGTTGTATGTCGTGGTTGCTGGATTGTATGTCATGTCGTTGTTGATAACAAGAAATCGTATCGTATTTTTAGGCTCATTGTACATATTATTCGTATGTTTTATTCGAGTTTTATTTGCATTTTATTATGTTTTGTGTGTTTTGCAGTTGACAGCTTCATTTATTGCAGAATCGGGAGAGAAGCGGAAAAAGAGCGAAAGAAAAGAAAAATGCAGCAAGAAAGAGCAATTCTGGTTGTTTTGCTGATATGACATTCGCCATGACCATATGGAGTTCGCCATACATCAGCCTACCATGTATTTAAAAAGAGCAAGACCATGGTGTTCGCCATGGCCTGGTGGCGGTCGCCATAGCAGCGCAGTTGCAGAATTTAAATTCTGCAACTATTTTGGGCAGTTACTTTAGCCCCTATTTTCCCTCCACTCAAGACATGACCTGGGCTATTTTCATCTTCACTTCCTCTATATATAGAACTCTCTGGTCATGTTCCAGACACCCGATTTTTCACGCGTAAGCTCTATTGAAATTTCGTTTAGATTTTTAGGCATATATTCAGTTTCAAAGAGGGAATTACTCACATCGAGGAATTGTCGCAATTCCATTATAATTTTCTTTTTGTTGTTGTATTTTGAATTTTGAACAAGACTGCCGGCATTATTTGCAATACAATTCCGAATTTTACTTTACAGGTTATTTCTTATTATTTACTTTGCATTTAAATTTACTTTATTTTGTATGCAACGTTGCTTTTAATTTCAATTACCATTAACTTGTTTGCGATGAAAAATACCATGTGTTGTTAAATTAATTTGAGTTCGGCGTATGAGGATTTTCGTTACCGAGGGGACTCCGTAGAAAATTTAGGTTCGAAACTATTGATTGTATGTTAGTTTTGGTCTTTGTTTCTAATTTTCATGTCTTATTATTCCGACACGAGAGTGAGGAATATACTAAGTTTGGACCGATAGCGCGAGAGTGTGAGGGATGAACTGATAGTGGAAACTAGGCATCGATCCTAAAAACAGCGAGAGCGCTTTAGGCGTCGTTTAGAATTTCATTAACTTTCAAAATACGCTTTTCAATTAAAACGGGCGAGCGAGAGCAAAATCCTATGGTTGAAAGGTGTGATTCTTGTCGATAAAGCGAGAGTGTGAGTCAAAGTCTTTAAGTTAGTAGTTTCTACGAAATGAAGTTCAATCGTAATTAGCATCCGACTTCTAAAAGTCCTTTAGGTACGCAAAATCCATATTCCGGACTCGTTTTTATTATTATTCCTAAAACCTCTAAAATTAGTAATTCTTTCTTCCTGTTTAAAATCCGTTAATCCTCAGCCTTAGCTTTACACTGCAACTTTAGATTGCATTAGTTTGATTATCCCTTCCATGTGGGTTCGACAACCTTATTTAAAACTACGCGAACAACTGTATACTTGCAGTCTTTATTCGACGGATACGTTAGTGTGCTCGAAGCGCATCAAGTTTTTGGCGTCGTTGCCAGGGAAGGCTGATTTAGTCAATATTTTGATTTCATTGTTGCAAAGTATAGACTAAGGCACCAATATTTTTCCTTTTTCTCTAATTCGTAGATTTTATGCCAAACACTTGCTATAGAGGCGACAAGCTTGAGCAACCGATTAACGACATCGAGCGTTTTATTAATTTAAGACATCGATTTAACGAATTCGGAATTAAGTATAATCTTCCTGAACCTGAATTCCCTTACCTAGAATTAAAGATTCCCATGGCTGAGAACCCACCAAAACGTCCTCTTAAGGATTACGATGTCTCATCGCAAGATGAACCGCATAACAGCATTGCTTCCCCTACCATAAATCGAAACGATTTTGACCTGAAACCTTCGCTGTTACAAGCTGTTCAATAGAACCAATTTTCTGGAAGTTTCACGGATGACCCGAACCTTCATTTATCTATGTTTGTACAATATGCTGATACCTTAAAGCAAATGGTGTTAGTAACGAAACCATACGACTACGTCTTTTTCCTTTCCCTTTAATAGATAGAGTTAGAGCTTGGCTCCAGTCTCTACCTTCCAACTTCATCACTATGTGGGACGAGTTGAAGAAAGTCTTTTTAGCCCGATATTTTTCGCCAAGCAAAACTGCTATGCTAAGAGCCGAAATCAACGGATTTAGGCAAAAAGAAAATGAATCTCTTTTTTTGATGCTTGGAAAAGATATAAGGACATGCTAAGGTTTTGCCCACACCATGGACTTGAATAATGGTTAATAATCCATACTTTCTATGATGGTCTTCTTTACAACACAAAGCCGAATTTGAACGCTGCAGCTGGCGGCACTCTAATGGACAAACCATATGAAGATGCTTATCAAATCATTAAAAATATGGCTCAAAACCACTTCCAATGGGGAGGTAAGAGAACTCCGACATAAAATCCTTTTACGAAGAATGAAATATACGAAGTTAACAGTTTGGACTGTGTCAGTGCTAAAGTGGATGCGCTTACTCAAAAGATCGAAAGTTTGATTATAGCTCCAGCAGCCACCATGGCCGCTGTGACACCAAGTTGTGAATTGTACGGAACCCCTGGGAATAGTAATGGTGAATGTCATTTATTAGCTGGTATTCCTATCGACCAAGTGAATTACCCCTAAGGAAACCCATACTCAAACACCTATAATCCTGGCTGTAAGAATCATCCAAATTTTTCCTACAAGAACAACGACGCTTTATTTGCTCCTACCCAAGCCCCTGTCGTTCCTCTAGGATATCAGAAGGGAGCAACAGCTGCCCCTCAAGCACCAAGAAAGTCAAACGTTGAGCTATTATTAGAAAATTTCATCACAACCCAAACTCAACAAAACAAAGAGTTTACCAACCAAAATGTGCACACAAGTGAATTGTTAAAGCAGACGACAACTAAGCTTGAAACCATGGCTACCTATAACAAAATGTTAGAAACTCAAATCTCTCAAGTAGCCCAACAACAAGCAACAGTAGCAGCCCATGCAGGAATATTTCGTGGGCAACCACAACCAAACCCGAAAGGACATGCTAATGCTATCACACTGCGAAGCAGAACCGAACTAGATGGACAAGTGGACCCAAGACTCCAAAATCATGCCATGTATCAAAACCCTGGTAAAGAAGCTGAAAAGGTAATAGAGCCGAATAATGATAAAAAGGAAGACAAAAGCGAAGAGGTCGTAGAGAAAGAAACACCTTATGTCCCTCCGCCACCATACAAACCACCAATACCTTATCCTCAAAGAAAAGACTACTTTCACTTCTGCTATTTAGACGGATACTCAGGATTCTTCCAAATTTATATCCATCATGACGATCAAGAAAATACTACTTTCACCTGTCCGTATCGTACATTTGCCTATAGACGACTGTCGTTCGGATTATGTAACGCACCCGCAACCTTTCAGAGATGTATGATGGCAATCTTTGCCGATTTTATAGACAACATAATGGAAGTGTTTATGGATGACTTCTCTGTCTGTGGGGAAAGTTTTGAAGGATGTCTGTCGAACCTAGAAATGTTACTCGAACGTTGCGTTAAAGTCAATCTAGTGCTGAATTGGGAAAAATGTAATTTCATGGTCTGGGAGGGAATTGTGCTTGGACATGTAGTATCCAACCGAGGAATTGAGGTTGATAAAGCAAAAACTGAAATTATAGAAAACCTTTAACCTCTGAAAACTGTTAGAGAAATTCAAAGTTTTTTAGGACACGCTGGTTTCTACCGGCGATTCATTAAAGATTTCTCTAAAATAACCAAACCACTAACGGGCTTGTTAATGAAAGACGCTGAATTTATATTTGATGAGGACTGCTTGAAAGCGTTCGAACATCTGAAAAGCGTTCTTATAATTGCATCTATTATGCAACCGCCCGATTGGACTAAACCATTCGAAATAATGTGTGACGCTAGTGATTATGTTGTTGGTGTTGTCTTAGGACAAAGAAAAGATAAAAAGCTTTACGTTATATATTATACAAGTAGAACCTTGGATAGTGCGCAAATGAACTATGCCACCACAGAAAAAGAACTCCTAGCTGTTGTGTTCACTTTAGATAAATTTTGTTCTTACTTAGTGGGAGCGAAAATAATTGTCTATACCGATCACGCCGCAATTAGGTACCTGTTGAATAAGAAGGATGATAAACCGAGACTTTTAAGATGGATCCTGAAGAAACGAAAAACACAAAAAGGGGGGGTTGAATTGGGTTTTTAAAAGTTAAAGCAAAAGGACACGTTGGTTATCCTGGTTCGTTTGAACTCAAACTACTTCAGTCCACCCGCCAAGGTGATTTCGCCTCTCTCTCTTGAGGACTTAATCCACTAATTAATTAAGATTACACAATCACAGGGACAACCGTCACTGTCATCTTGAGTTTTAACCACAACTCGGTTTTCTCAAGGAATTTCAAATGAAAATAATATGCTTCTAATAAGCTTTATCACAACCGTGATGTTTACACAATATTTTTATCAAAAATGAAAACAGATGAAAACTTTGATGCTTTTGTAAAGAGTATGAGCGCAAAGAGTATTTTGGTCATCTGCAGGTGCTCCTTTAAATAGATGAAAAAGATTGATCCGTTGGAGACGTGAGAGCTAATTTTGGAGGTAGATAAAATGCCATTGAATGCTCTTTCCAAAAATACAGATTTTGTCTGCCACAATCCGTTACTTTGTGATACTCATAATTGTGAAGGATAGTGTATCAGAGTCCATGTTGATCTGTTGAATCATCAGAGTTTCTGGCTTGATACAACTTTGGTGCTGAAGCGTGAGACATCCTTCATCAGAACTTAGCTAGTTTAGAGCTTGTGAACTTCCATACCAGAGCTTCGCTTGATTAGAACTTCGCTTTGAACTTCACTTAGATTGGATCTTGTGATACTTCTATATCAGAACTTCTTTATATTAGAACTTCCATACATATCATAATAAATGAATTAAGGAGCATCAAGTTCTAAATAATATAGTGTTTGTTATCATCAAAACTATTAGGAATGTAGAATCAATTCTTGTTCTAACAATCTCCCCCTTTTTGATGATGACAAAAACTTATATTTTGATAATTAATTAAAAGAGTATGGAGATAGAGGACTCCCCCTGAGTTGAAGATTTCCTTATTACCAAGAAGTTCTGATTTCCTTATATTTTCCTGCTTTCTTAACAAAATGTGGAAACAGAGGTTAAAATGTTCGAGACATAGTCCCGGTGCACTGTTATATTTCAAAATATTCTACGTCCTCCCCCTTTGTCATTAATCAAAAAGCGAAAAGATACATGAGAACATAAGCAACATGAGCAAAATAAAGCAAAAAGTAAGCAAGGCAATAAAAACATAAAATAGAAACATAAAGAATCTAAGGTTGAGGAGCAGGTGGAAGTCTTGTGAACAATGCTTCCAGAAGGCCTTTGATCTGATTAGCGGATTCTTCTTGCTTGCCAAGCATCCCTTTAATTTCTGCGTTTGTTTCATCTTGTTTGTCCAATCTCTTTCTTACTGCCTCATTCTCTTTCTTCAACTCATCCAGAGTTTTCAGCAATAGAGCAGATGAAGTTGACTCTTCAGAAGGTACCAAATCCTCAGAGCTTTTAGCAGAATCTTTCTTTGGAGAGGCTTCAGGTAATTTTTCTTCGACTTTAGTAATAACCAGAGTTTGATGCTCAGAGATTTCTTCATGAGGTTCTAAAACCATAGGAGATTTCCAACCTAGAGGAAGAATGGGTTTCTTTTCCCAGAATCTTAGAACCTGCTCATTGAAGATCTTCATATGGTCACAGAAGTTTTGTTGAGCTATGTCATAACTGAGTTCCTTCATCTTCCTAGATTCAAAAATAAACCACTGAATTTGGTCCAAAGATAGTCAGAAGCAGCTGGATTCAGATTCTCCATACAACCCTGCTTCAGAAAGTTAATCCATTCCTGCATTTCTATCTCGAATGCCAATAAAGAGTTACCAACATCTGATTTGGAGATTATTAGTTTTGGTTTGGGAATGGCTACTTTGTGAGAGGTTGAGGTAAGCTTGTCTAGAGCTTCTAAGTCAATTATAGTTCTGAGGGGATCATCTGAGAGATTTGTTGGAGGAGAGTCAGAAATGAGAATAGGAGAGGTAGGTGATGTAATTTTTGAAGAGATTTGTGGGGGACTGGTGAAATTAGGTGAGGGTTGAAAGAAGTTGAGAGGACAGTTGATACCAGGAATAGAGGTGTCAGAGTTTTGAATTTGATGTTCTGGTTAGGAAGAAGTGAAGAGAGGTTCAAGATCAATGTCAGACAGAACTTGTGCAAGTTCTGGTTGTGGTTCAATGAAATCAGAAGGAGTGGGGTCAATGTCAATGTCAAAATCGTCAAGAGTTTATGGTGAAGGCGATGGATTTTCAGAAGGTTTAGGAGAAGATGGGGTTTCAGATGTTGATACCAGTATGGATTCGACGATAGAAATGAAAGAAAAGTTACCTTTCTTTTTAGCAGCTTTAGCAGCTTTTGGAGTTTTCTGAGGAGTTCCTTCAGAGGCTTTTCTTTTTCTTGAAGTTCTGGTGGCAACTTCTAGAGGTGCTTGCCTGAGCTGTTGCAGAGAAACTTCTGGAAGGGTACCATCAGCTTTACATGCATCCAGATATCTGAGAACAATTTCTGGATGAGTATCTGATGAGAAGAGAGGAAAATCTTTCAGAGGTATTTTCCTGGTGGTGATGACTTCCTTAGAGATTAGGGTTGGATCCTTCTTGATGGTCTCAATGATTTTCATCTTCTTGAGGTTCTTTGCATTGAGAGGTCTTCCAGCAATAGTTTCTAGATCAGAGATTTCCTGAGCTTCAGTTAGGTGTTCTATCAGCTTATTCTCTGTTAGAATATCTGAGATTAGTCTACCTAGAGGAATCCAATCTCTCTTGGTTCTTTCGTCTTTTCTTGTTTCCTTGACACTGTTCTTCAGATGATTGAATAGACAGTGAGGAAGATTCGCTTTGGTAAAAGTGGAGATGAGGTACAGAAGATACTGTTGATCGTTGTTGATGTAGTCAGACGAGCTTGAAGGTTTCCTGTGATAGATACACCCAAGAATGATTCTGGCCCAAATTCTGTGACGATCCTTTAGGTCTTTGATTTTGTTGGAGTGTTGTCCGGAGGTGAAGATTTCCTTTGAGATAGTATTTAGATCAGTGCCCTTTTCCATCTCACTGCATCTAATTCCTGATCCATCATGATCAATCAGCTTACCAATAAGATCTTCAGTAATGACAACCTTTTTTCCCATTACATACGAAGTTACTTGATGTTTTGTGACCGATGCAAAAATCCAGAATTCCTTAACGAGTTGGGGAAAAACTGGACCCATTAAGCGATTAAAGTATTTGCTCCATCCTTGAAACTCAACCTCAGGAGTAAGGTCATACCCATTATCTTTCATGCTTTCAAAATCAACGATGAGTTCACAGAGAACTTCAAGAGAGGCAAAGGGAGTGAGAAGAGTTCTTGAGGGCTCAACGTACCTTTCTTCAATGACTTTGTCAGCTGATTCTTGAGACATTGCTTGTTGAGAGCTTTGTTGAGAGCAGGAGGCCATTGTTCACAGACTTAGGGTTTTGGGAACACACAGAGGAACAAGAAATGTAGACAGCAAAACAAGAAATGCAAATAATACGGAGAAGGCGATAGAGAGCTAAGTGAGTGATAGTGAGCGTGTGAGGGTGTTAGAAGTGACATTTATATAAGAGTGACCAAGAAATAAATAGTAATTAAAAACAATAAACATAATGATTAATAGTTGTAATGATTTCTGACAAGGGAGATAACGTGAGAAATTTTGGGAACAGTTACCGATATGACTTGGCGCCTCGATATGTCAACACAGACGTTTCAGTTTTCCAGAGTTTAACACGTGTTCATCATCAGATAAAATCTGGAGCGTAGATTGACAGGTGTTTGCTAAAGTGAACTAGATGATCTATCCTTGAAATGAAAAGTTCAGATCTTCTGAATAGATTCTGAGGCAATCTTTCTTCTCACTTCTGAAGAATTATTGGTCAGATGTTCACAAAAAGAAATTCTGAGAGTTAAAAAATATAGCAATTACATTTTCATTATGGACATAATTCCATACAGAGATTTTTCAGAATGAAATTAAATCTATCTTCAGCAAGGGGTTTGGTGAAAACATCAGCCCATTGATGGTCTGTGTCTATAAATTTTAAACAAAGAATTCCCTTCTGAGTATAGTCCCTAATGAAGTGATGTTTAATTTCTATATGTTTAGCCCTAGAATGCAAAATAGGATTTTTAGAAAGACAGATGGCAGAAGTATTGTCACAGAGGATAGGGATGTTACTCTCGTAAATGTAAAAATCTTTAAGCTGATTCTTTATCCAGAGCATCTGAGTACTGCATCCAGCTGCAGCTATATATTCAGCTTCAGCCGTTGATAGTGCAATGGTGGATTGTCTTTTGCTAGACCAAGAGATTAAGTTGTCTCCCAGAAACTGGCAGCTTCCAGAGGTACTTTTTCTTTCTATTCTGTCTCCAGCAAAGTCAGCGTCACAGTATCCTACCAATTTGTATTCTCTGGATTTTCTATAGCAAAGACCAAGATTAGTAGTACCTTTCAGATATCTGAAAATTCACTTAACTGCTGTTAAGTGAGATTCTCTAGGATCTGATTGGAATCTAGCACAAAGACAAACGCTATAGAGAATATCAGGTCTTGAAGCAGTTAAATAAAGGAGAGAACCAATCATACCTCTATAGAGCTTCTGTTCTACTTTCTTACTTACCTCATCCTTTTCCAGAATGCATGTGGGATGCATAGGAGTTTTGGAAGGCTTACTTTCTGACATTTCAAATTTCTTCAGAAGATCTCTGACATACTTGCTTTGATGTATGTAAGTTCCTTCTGGAGTTTGATTGATTTGAATTCCCAAGAAAAACTTGAGTTCTCCCATTAAGCTCATTTCAAATTCTACCTGCATAGTCTTAGCAAATTCTTTCCCCAAGGAGCTTTTAGTGGATCCAAAAATCATATCATCTACGTATATTTGATAGATCAGAATGTGATTTTTAAATGACTTACAGAATAAAGTTGTGTCCACCTTCCCTCTGGTAAAATCATTTTCTAAGAGAAAGTTGCTTAGTCCTTATACCAAGCTCTGGAAGCTTGTTTTAGACCATATAACGATTTCTTAAGTTTATAAACATATTCTGGATGTTTTGTGTTTTCAAAACCAGGGGGTTGATGCACGTAAACTTCATCAATGTAACCATTTAAAAACGCACTTTTGACATCCATCTGATAAAGAGTGATGTCATTATTTACAGCAAATGAAATTAAAAGTCTAATAGATTCTAACCTTGCGACTGAAGCAAAGGTTTCTTTATAGTCTATCCCTTCTTGCTGACTATAACCTTGTGCAACCAGTCGTGCTTTGTTTCTGACAACTTCTCCTTGTTCATTCAGTTTGTTTCTGAAGACCCATTTGGTTCCAATGATGTTGAAGCCTTTGGGTTTAGGGACTAGATCCCATACGTCGTTTCTGGTGAACTGATTCAATTCTTCCTGCATTACGAGTATCCAATCATTGTCTGAGAGTGCTTCGTCAATTGAAGTTGGTTCAACCAGAGAGACTAATTCCACGAGAGATTCTTCAGTCTTTTTGAATGATGATCTTGTTCTGATTGGGTCATCCACCTTTCCCAGAATTTTGTCTTCGGGATGTATTAGAGAACTTCTGGATTGTCTTTTCTGGATGGGTTCTTCAGAATTAGAGTTTCCTTCTGTTGTGTTTGACTGTTTTTCTGATGATCTGGTTTCAGTGCCTGTAATTTGAACTTCTATTTCTGCAAGAGATTCATCATGCTTTGCCTTTTGAAGGCCAAGCTTATCATCAAATCTGACACAAATGGATTCTACCACATTTCGTGTTTCTGTGTTATATACTCTGTATCCTTTTGAACGTTCAGAGTATCCTAACATGAAACATTTTTGTGCCTTAGAATAAAAAAATTTCAGAGGATCATTAGTGTTTAAGATAAAGCATGTACATCCAAATGGATGAAAGTAAGAAATGTTGGGCTTTCTGTTCTTCCACAATTCATATGGAGTCTTTTCCAGAATAGGTCTTATAGAGATTCTATTCTGAATGTAACACGCTGTATTAACTGCTTCTGCCCAAAAGTGTTTAGCCATGTTAGTCTCATTGATCATGGTTCTGGCCATTTCTTGTAGAGTTCTATTCTTGCGCTCTACAACTCCATTTTGTTGTGGAGTTCTAGGAGAAGAGAAATCATGAGAAATGCCATTTTCATTAAAAAATGTTTCTAAATTTTTGTTTTCAAATTCCCCACCATGATCACTTCTGACTTTTACAATTCTAAACTCTTTTTCATTCTGAATTTGGTTACAGAAAGTAGAGAATACATAGAGTGACTCGTCCTTGTGTTTTAAGAACTTTACCCATGTCCATCTGCTATAGTCATCTACGATCACTAATCCATACTTCTTGCCATTGATGGATGCAGTTTTCACTGGTCCAAACAGATCTATATGTAGAAGTTCTAATGGTCTGGAGGTAGAAACAACATTTTTTGGTTTAAAAGAGGGTTTGGAAAACTTGTCTTTTTGACATGCTTCACACAGAACATCTGAGCTGAACTTCAGGTTAGGAAGTCCTCTGACCAGATTGAGTTTGTTAATCTGAGATATTCTTCTCATACTAACATGCCCCAATCTTCTATGCCAGACCCATTGCTCGTCGTCAGTTGACAAAAGACATTTTACATTCTGACTTTTTAGTTTAGAAAGTTTTATTTTATAAATGTTGTTCTTTCTCTTTCCATTAAAGAGGATTGTTCCATCTTTCTGACTAACTGCCTTGCAGGACTTTTGATTGAAGATTATATCATAACCGTTATCACTTAATTGACTTATGGATAACAAGTTATGCATTAATCCTTCTACTAATAAAACATTAGATATAGAGGGTAGAGTACCGTTACCTATGGTTCCCGAGCCAATGATTTTACCTTTTGATTGCCTCCAAAACCTACATACCCTCCAGCTTTAAGTTCCAGACTTTGGAACATGTGCTTTCTTCCCGTCATGTGTCGCGAGCATCCAGAGTCCAGGTACCATGATTGGTGTTTCAATCTTGCTGTTAAAGACATCTGCAACATATAGGATTTTATCCTTAAGTACCCATATATCTTTGGGTCCTTGTTTGTTAGTGGTCACAGAATTCTGATTGAGTTTTGGTTTCTCAATAGAATTTGAAGAGTAAGATTCACTAGTATATTTTATATCATGTTGGTGTCCATATGTGAAGTGAGAATTTAAAGGAGCGTATTTTATGATCATATCATCAACTTGTTTAGGTTTATATGGAGCTTCTCCTTTAGAATTAACATATCCTATGCCTTTTCTCCCATTTCTACTAACTCCATAGATCATTGAAGCCATTTTGCTTCTGTCTATGTTTTTAGCTAGAAATTTTTGAAAATCATAGTCGTAATGTTTTAAAATGTTATCAGAACTAGTGGGAACTACTGAGTCAGATTTTTTCTGAGATTTTTGAGGTTCAAAAGAGTTGAGTTTTGAAATGGTTTCTTTTAACTCAGAATTTTCTGCTTTCAGTTTTCTGTTCTCTTCAGACTCAGATACCAGATCATGTTTCAGATTCTTATATTTGAGCTGAAGTTTCTGATAGTTTTCAAGAATTTCTGACAGACTTTCTTCTAATTGAGATCTAGAAAATTTAGAGAATACCTCTTTAGTTTCTGAGTCAGAGTCTGATTCTGATGAGTTGGAATCATCTGATATGTTGGCCATTAGGGCAATGTTGGCGTGTTCATTTTCTGATTCGGATTCTGCTTCAGAAGATTCTGAGTCATCCCAGGTAGCCATAAGACTTTTCTTTCTTTCCTTGTTAAACTTCTTATTTGGCTTTTCTTTCTGCAGCTTAGGACAATCACTTTTGTAGTGAGCAGGTTCCTTGCATTCGTAACACACCACCTCTTTGTTTCTTATTTTTTGTGTCCAGAAGATGGTTCAGAATGACTGCTTGATCTTCTAGAGTTTCTGAATTTCCTTTGCCTATTTTTCCATAGTTGTTGGATTCTTCTGTAAAGGAGTGATAGTTCATCTTCTTCGGAGGAGCCACCAGAGCTTTCTTATTCTGCCTGAAAAGCTTTAGTTTCAGATTTATATTTAGATTTAAGAGCAACAGACTTACCTTTCTTCTGGGGTTCATCTTCTTCTAGTTCTATCTCGTGACTTCTTAGAGAGCTTATCAGTTCTTCAAGAGATATTTCGTTGAGGTTCTTGGAGAGCTTTAGTGCTGTGACCATGGGTCTCCACACTTTTGGTAAGCTTCTGATGATCTTCTTGACATGATCTGATGTTGAGTACCCTTTATTCAAAACTTTTAGTCCAGCAACCAGAATTTGAAACCTTGAGAACATTTTCTCAATTGTTTCATCTTCTTCCATTTTGAAGGCTTCATACTTCTGGATGAGTGCCAGAGCTTTAGTCTCTTTGACTTGAGTGTTGCCTTCATGCGTCATTCTCAGAGAATCAAATATGTGTTTGGCTGATTCTCTGTTAGTGATCTTCTCATATTCTGTGTGGGAGATTGCACTGAGGAGAGTCGTTCTGGCCTTATGATGATTTTTGAAATCTTTCTTCTGTTGATCCATCATATTTTTCCTTTCAATCTTCTGACTGTCTTTTCCAACAGGATGAGTGTAACCATCAGTCACCATATCCCAGAGATCACTGTCATGAGCCAGAAAGAAACTTTCGATTAAGTCTTTCTAGTAATCAAAGTTTTCGCCGTCAAACACTGGTGGTTTGCCACTGATTTTGTTATTGTAGTTCTGAACGGGTTCCGCCATAGTGTTTTTCTTGAAGGATCTTTTATCTGACACGGTTAAGTGTTAGCACCCAGAACCAGGCGCTCTGATGCCAATTGAAGAAACGAAAAACACAAAAAGGGGGGGTTGAATTGGGTTTTTAAAAGTTAAAGCAAAAGGACACGTTGGTTATCCTGGTTCGTTTGAACTCAAACTACTTCAGTCCACCCGCCAAGGTGATTTCGCCTCTCTCTCTTGAGGACTTAATCCACTAATTAATTAAGATTACACAATCACAGGGACAACCGTCACTGTATTCTTGAGTTTTAACCACAACTCGATTTTCTCAAGGAATTTCAAATGAAAATAATATGCTTCTAATAAGCTTTATCACAACCGTGATGTTTACACAATATTTTTTATCAAAAATGAAAACAGATGAAAACTTTGATGATTTTGTAAAGAGTATGAGCGCAAAGAGTATTTTGGTCATGTGCAGGTGCTCCTTTAAATAGATGAAAAAGATTGATCCGTTGGAGACGTGAGAGCTAATTTTGGAGGTAGATAAAATGCCATTGAATGCTCTTTCCAAAAATACAGATTTTGTCTGCCACAATCCGTTACTTTGTGATACTCATAATTGTGAAGGATAGCGTATCAGAGTCCATGTTGATCTGTTGAATCATCAGAGTTTCTGGCTTGATACAACTTTGGTGCTGAAGCGTGAGACGTCCTTCATCAGAACTTAGCTAGTTTAGAGCTTGTGAACTTCCATATCAGAGCTTCGCTTGATTAGAACTTCGCTTTGAACTTCGCTTAGATTGGATCTTGTGATACTTTTATATCAGAACTTCTTTATATTAGAACTTCCCTACATATCATAATAAATGAATTAAGGAGCATCAAGTTCTAAATAATATAGTGTTTGTTATCATCAAAACTATTAGGAATGTAGAATCAATTATTATTCTAACAGATCCTACTTTTGCAAGAGTTTGATCTAGAAATCAAAGATTAGAAAGGAACCGAAAATGTAGTAACGGATCATCTTTATATAATCGAGGACCAAGAACCTGAGCGAGTGCCCATCATTGATGATTTTCCCTACGATAGACTTGTAGCCCAGTTAGAAAGTGAAAACGAAACAAGTGAATGCTCTTTAATTTATTATGATGCAAAAACAAATGAAGTTGTGGAATCAGTCTACACAAAGACCACACTGTCGTGGTATGCTAACTTTGTCAACTACCTAGCAGCTGGGGTACTTCCACCAGATTTATCCTACCAACAAAAGAAGAAATTCTTCCATGATCTTAAAAACTATTATTGGGATGAGCCCTGCTTTTCAAGCGAGACGCCGACGGAATTTTCTGTCGATGTGTCCCAGAATCTAAAGTAAAAGATATCATATCTCACTGCCACTCTGCACCCTATGGAGGGCATACAAGCATTTCAAAGACCTTCGCAAAGATCTTACAATCCGGCATAACCTTTGGAAGGACGTCCACATCGCGATTACAAGTTGCGACCGATGCCAGCGCAATGGTAACATTTCTAGACGCAATGAGATGCCACTAAGGGGTATTCTAAAAGTAAAAGTCTTTGATGTTTGGGGGATAGATTTCATGGGCCATTTTCCGTCATCTTTTGGCAACAAATACATACCGTCGCAGTTGATTATGTGTCGAAGTGGATCGAAGCGATATCTTTTCCTACCAATGATGCACGAGTAGTCATAAAACTCTTCAACAATGTAATATTTCCTAGCTTCAGTGTGCCGAGAGTTGTCATTAGCGACGGTGGACCCCATTTTGTCTCCAACATCTTTGGAAAGTTATTGCTTAAATATGGAGTGCGACATCGAGTAACAACACCATATCACTCTCAAACGAGTGGAAAAGTTGAGGTTTCCAATAGAGAGATCAAGCAGATCTTAGAAAAAACGGGTGCGACCTCTAGGAAGGATTAGTCTGCAAAACTTCATGAAGCTTTGTGGGCTTATAAAACAGCTTATAAAACTCCGATAGGAACCACCCCGTTCAAACTAGTTTATGGCAAATAATGTCACCTGCCTGTCGAACTTGAGCATAAAGCTTATTGGGCTATTAAGACCCTGAATATGAATTACACAGCAGCAGGAGAGAAAAGAATTATAGATATCCATGAACTAGAGGAACTTAGATTAGACGCATACGAAAATGCCCGAATTTATAAGGAAAGAACCAAACAGTGGCATGATAAACGAATAGCTAGATGAGAGTTCAACAAGGCTAACATAGTTCTCCTTTTTAACTCTCGACTTAAGCTATTTCCTGGAAAACTTTATTCCAGATGGTCTGGCCCCTTCGAAGTTATAAGAGTTCTCCAAAGAGCCGTAGAAATTAAAGGAAAATCTGATGAGACATTTATTGTGAATGGGCAGAGACTTAAGCACTACCATAACATTGAAAACAAGTATGTCTGCATAAGCTATAAGTTAGAGGAGCTGCTCGCTCTTGTGAAGTACTAGTTCGACTCAAATCTGATGTCGAGCTACAGACATTAAACAAGCGCTGTGTGGGAGGTAACCCACGACTTTTAGACTTTACCTTTTATTTTTATTATCTTTTTATCTTTATTATCTCTTTTTGTGTTTGTTTGCCGTTATTATTACTATTATTATTATCATTATTACTATTATTAATATTACTATTGTTATTTTTATTTTTGACACCTTCACGATACAGTTCATTGATAGTATAATCTTTGTCTACTTTTAGGATAACTTAGCTTAGGATAGTTATCATTGACATAGAGTATGAAGCCTAATGCTGATGTGGAGATTGTGTTTAGGAATGATGCTCAGAGACGCCAATTCGATGTCCTAGTTCAGAGGGAATTGACACTACCTATATACCCTGATGGACTTACTTTGACCACCCTAGGACTGAGGGACAGTGTTATGTATCTGCTCGACCAAATTAGTTGGGTGAATTTTGGTGTGAGAAGGAGATTTAGCCCTTACCGCATGCTTACCCTAGATTTCCTTAGCTCACTTTATTATGATCCTAACCGAGGTCTTGGTTTTGGCCGAGGTTTAGCCACTTTCAAGTTGTTCGAGACAAAACACCGCTTTACCCATCATGAAATGGCCAACCTATTAGGATTCCCTAATGGACCTGATGCCCATTCCCTGACACCTGATGATGCCTTCACCGACCTCGACCTTAATTATTTATGGGGAACTATTACCGGTAATTACCACCCTGAACCTTACACCATGTTCTAAAAAAACATCCATAATCTGGCCCTAAGGTATTTCCATAAGATTCTGGCACACACTTTGTTTTGTAAGGAGGAAAATGTCACTTTGGCTTCTAAGGAAGGGTTGTTTATTATTTACTGTGCTTCACAGGGAAGGCCTATGAATGTCGTTTCCTTTATGTTGGCAAATCTGAACCGTATTGCACATGTGACCCATGGTGCTATTCTCGTTGGAGGATTAGTCATCATGATTGCAGAAGCCACAGGTTTACGTTACCAACTTAACCGTATTCGTGTCTGTGGAGGCATTAGTCCCATGCATTTGAATTTTTGCTTAAACCGTGGTATCTTAGCCAACTTAGGAACAGCCGAATTTGAGTTCCTAATTGACAACAAAGTGATCCACAACTTTACCTTACCTAACCATGAGAGGACCAATGTGCACAATAGGAACAACTGGTTGTATGAACTAGAAGAGCAGAGTGAATCACCTATACCACCTTATAGTCCTCAACCATATGAAGTACCTGGTGCCAATCCCCCTGATGCAACTTCTCATGTCTCTGGAGCTCGTGTAGACTATGTTGCTGCCATTGGTGTTCTACAATGTCAAGTAGTCACTCTTAGGAATGAGATCACTTCCATCTGAGGAGATCTCATTGGTTTTATGGATGTTGCCAATGAGCAGTTCGATCATTTGTTTCAGCAAGTCCATTCATTCAGTAGGCACTTTAATAGATGATTGATGACATGTACCGATGAAGTTTTGTTGTTTTTATGTTTTAGTTTGTTTTAGTTTGTTTTAGTTATTATTGTATTGCATTCCATTGTTGTTCTTAATTTACTGTATCGTTGATTTATCGGCGAAGACATGCTATTTTTGTTAATGATTAATGTGATTTCCTTTATGTCATTTATCCTTGTTCATAGTATTTTATGCTTATTTTTACGTTTATGCATTTTTTAGTCTCAAAATTTAATTTCTGCACTTAACTCTTTATATTATACTCATCTAATTTATTAAAAACAACAAATTTATGGTTCTGAACTTCAAAAATTAAAAATTGTGCATTCTAGCGTAATGGCGTTCGCCATTGCTAGATGGCGTTCACCATCTGTTCGTATTTTCAAATTTCCAACGTTTATACACATGGCGTTTGCCATGTGCTTAATGGCGTTCGCCATGAAGACAGAACGAACAAAATTTCCTGCGCGTATTATGTTACAGATTTTGCGCAGTTTCCAAACAAAATTTGTTCAACTCCCAAAACTTCTCATTAAACACCCAAAATAACTCCCATTAATCATTATCCTAACCCCTAACCATCCAAATACCATTTCTTTCTCTATAAAACCCACAAAACTCTCATTCTAACTTCATCATCTCCACCACTCTCAAACTTTCCTCTTATTCACTGTTTTTATCTTCAAAATCTCTCAATCCTTTTCAAAAATTTCCTGAATGCCTCCAAGAGTTGCTTGTGAAATCGACTACATGGGAATCGAGTTTCCGGAAGGAATCGTTGGTGAGCATCAACGAACCGTCTTCCACAAACTCTACCAGCGACCTGTTGTAGTAACTCGGTACGCCCACATCGATATTGTTCGTGCACTGGGGATGTTTGATAGCATCAACTAGATGCTGACCAATCTCAGTTTGTGTTACTTTTGCTCTCTTAACTCCCCCGCTTACACTAGACTAACTTATGAATTTTTAAGCATTTTCCAGTATTCTTGTGATCTGTCCCGTACCTCTGGTATTGTAAATTTTAGGATGTTTAATAGGGACTACACACTGACACAAGAGAGAGTAAGGGTTATGTTTCAATTTCTTAGCGGAGAGGCTTACACTTGCCAAGCACCACTTGAAAGTGAGAGGGAAGGCAATGCTTTAGGCTTTTGGCGCCAAATCACTGGTAAGACCGCCACCTCGTGGGAAGGTCTAAAATCCACATCAATTCACAACTCCGCCATTAGATACCTTCACCACATTTTAGCGAACACAATTTTTGGAAGAGAAAACACAGGGAATGTCAATTCCAAAGACATGTTTTTCATTCACTGTGCTTTATCGGAGACTAAGATAGATTTTACCCCTGTCTTGTTATCTCATCTTGGATATACCGCTGGTAGGACTGGTGGTCACATCTGTGTCGAAGGAGTGATTACCTCCATAGCTTATGCTTTAGGCTTGCATGATGAGTTGGCTACCATTGAGCAGTTGGTTGTTCCTTTTGCCTACTTAGATTATTGCCGCAACATGCGCCTCATTAAGAATCTGTCGAGCGGCAAGTATAGGCTGATGATTAGGAACATGGAGGTGAGGAATATTGTTTTACCGTGTGCGACGCGCATTAATGTGTACATTAGCACTAACTGGTTGTTTGACACTGAGGCCCCAGACCTAGAGGAGGAAACCGTTAATATGGCCTATGCTGAGACTATGGGATTTGCACCACAGACTGTCCCCCGTGTCAGTGCTGATATCCCTGGGCCTAGTCTCCGTGCACACACTGTACCCACTTTTTCTGACCAATTTTCAGGTACATACCAGCCCCGTGAGGAGAGGCTGAGCGTGATTCACTACTCTAGAGTTTGCAGCGTCAGCAAGAGGACCTCAGAGTTGCTTTAGATCGTGCCAACCAGCAGCAGGTTGACTTTGTCGACCGGATAGAGCATGATATGAGAGATCTGACTGAGCAGTTGAAGGGTATGAGGATGGAGGTTACCTCTTTGAGAGAGCTTATGCATCATGTTCCTAACCCTGCTCTTGGCAGAGGATTTCGACGCCATCGCGGCCGAGGCCGCCACCATTGAATTCTCCAAGTTTTTCCACTCCTTCTTTCACCTTGTACTAAAACATTGAGGACAATGTTTGGTTCAAGTATGGGGGAGGAGCTTTATTGCTTTGTTTTTAGTTTTCTGTTATTTTTATGACTTTCTAGTTAGTTTATTTCTGTTTTAGTTATGTCGAGTCTTTTATGCGTCTATTGAGTCCTATTGTATGTTACCTTTGTCTTTTGTTAGATAATTCCCCTGAGATTAATAAAAGTTGACCCCAACGATTTTTTTTTCATCTGATTCAATAGCATGACACTTTTCACTTATAGGTTATGTTAATTAGACTTGGGAAAGTCCTGATATCGTCGATATCGTCTAAACACCCTAGACTCCCTAAGTATGTGACACCGATCTAAATAACCATTATGTTGAGACATTGATTTCCGAGTTTATGTAGTAGCCTCTTGAGTAGTTTATGTTAGCGGTCAGCACCATCCTAAGGCACACGCTAAGTAATGAACAGATGCAAATATGTAGTGATCTCAAAAAAATAATAATAATTTGAATTAAGTTATTTTATAGAACAACGAATGAAGAGATTCGTTTCCCTCTAAGTTAGGTGGCCCTCACCCGACCATTTAGCCCAACGGATCGGATTTTGGAAATTCGAAAAGAAAAGAAAAAGAAAAGAAGAAAAAAAGCAAAAGTTGAATATCGAGATCATAAACACTAACAGGTTCACTTACCATGCAAGTGCGGGGATACAGAGCTTTATGTGATCGCGCGAGAATGAAAGAGAAGGAAAAAGAAACAAGGAATGGAGGTCGAGTTATAATGGTATGATTTGGATTAGTATCGCATAGGGGAGTTTTTGTCCGCAAATGCGGATATGTGACATTACGGTATCCTTGCTATCAAAGTCTGGTACCTATCCTTTTAGCATTAGCCTAATAGTTGTGTACTATTTTAAAGTCGTGTCGTGCTTTCGTTTCAGATATTGCACCTACTGTTTTTATATGTGTTGGGAGTTTACTTGAGGACAAGCAAAACTCTTAGTGTGGAGGAGTTTGATAACGAGAAATCGTATCGTATTTTTAGGATCATTGCTCATATTATTCGTCTGTTTTATTCGAGTTTTATTTGCATTTTACTATGTTTTGTGTGTTTTGCAGTTAACAGCTTCATCTATTGCGGAATAGGGAGAAAAGTGGAAAAAGAGCGAAAGAAAGAGCAATTTTGGTTGTTTTGCTGATATGGCATTTGCCATACATAAGCCTGCCACGTATTTAAAAAGAGCAAGACCATGGCGTTTGCCATGGCCTGGTGGCGCTCGCCATAGCAGCGCAGTTGCATAATTCAAATTCTGCAACTGTTTTTGGCAGTTACTTCAGCCCCTCTTTTCCCTCCATTCAGGACACGACCTGGGCAGTTTTCATCTTCACTTCCTCTATATATAGAACCCTCTGGTCATGTTCCAGACACCCGATTTTTCACGCGAAAGCTCTGTCGAAATTCCGTTGAGATTTTTAGGCATATATTCAGTTTCAAAGCGCAATTACTCACATCGAGGAATTGTCGCAATTTCATTGTAATTTTCTTTTCGTTGCTGTATTTTGAATTCTGAACAAGCCTGCCGGCATTATTTGCAATACAATTCCAAAGTTTTACTTTACAGGTTATTTCTTATTGTTTACTTTGCATTTAAATTTACTTTATTTTGTATGCAATGTTACTTTTAATTTCAATTACCGTTAACATGTTTGGGATGAAAAATACCATGTCTTGTTAAATTTATTTGAGTTCGGTGTATGAGGATCGTCGTTATCGATGGGACTCCGTAGAAAATTTAGGTGCAAAACTATTGATTATATGTTAATTTTGGTCTTTGTTTCTAATTATCATGTCTTATTATTCCAACACGAGAGTGAGGAATATACTAAGTTCGGACCGATAGCGCGAGAGTGTAAGGGATGAACTGATAGTGGAAACTAGGCATCGATCCTAAAAACAGCGAAAGCGCTTTAGGCATCGTTTAAAATTTCATTAACTTTCAAAATACGCTTTTTAATTAAAACGGGCGAGCGAGAGCAAAATCCTGTGGTTGAAAGGTGTGATTCTTGTCGATAGCGCAAGAGTGTGAGACAAAGTCTTTAAGTTAGTACTTTCTACGAAACGAAGTTCAGTTGTAATTAGCACCCGACTTCTACAAGTCCTTTAGGTACGTGGAATCCATATTCCGGACTCGTTTTTATTATTATTCCTAAAACCTTTAAAATTGGTAATTCTTTCTGTAAGAACAAGATTTGGTTCTGCAATATGACTTCTAAGTTTTGATGATATCAAACGAGTATGTTTGTATGAACAATTTCGTAAGACTAATGTTCGTTACTTTTGAGAATCTAACAAACAGGTTATGCTTCTGTTAATTGGTGTGAAAATAATGCTGAAAGAATACTTTGCCTACACGTTTCACTTGATAAGGAAAACAAGTTCTGGAAATATGAAGAATGAGGTTCTGATGAACAGAGTCCAAATGCTGTTGTGATGAACGAAGTCCTAATGCTGAAGATTTTCACTCTCTGGTAAAGGTTCTGAAGACCCAACCAATAGTCTCTACTCATGCTTTAACTAAATACTATCTGAAGCCTCTGAAGATATGAAGACAATTTTCTAAGTGAACGAGGTTCTGAATACCAAGTGCTGAAGACTCCGAAGACGCTGCTCTGAGGACTCCAAGACTTGAAGATCTTAAAAATCAAGCTACGTTTTCCCTTCTTACTCATGCTCGCAGTAGCCTCTGAAGTTAAGAAGATTAGAAGACTAAGCAACAAAGTTTAAACGAAGATATCTTGGTAACTGTGCAAAAGTTCAAATGAAGATTTCTTAGTAACAGTGCCAACGAAGATATACTGACAAGAAAGGACACAAAAGGTTTTATCTGTCCTCACGTTTCTACCAAACCGCCGTCAATAGTCATGATTACCTTGCAACGACTACTTTTACTCAGCTATAAAAGGACTTGAAGACTCAAAGAATGATAACAACTGCTCCGCTTAACAACACGCTCTATATTGTTATTATCATTAAAAAATGTCATTTTCTATGATGTAAAATAGTTTACATATTCAGCTTGTGCTAGAAGCAATATCTTGTAAACTAACCTTTTTCAAACTGTTGTTTGAAGATCCTTGAGAAAAACCTGGTGAGGTTAAATTTCTTAAGAATTATAGGACTAGTGAGAGTCTTAGAGGTTGTTCCTTAAGAGAGACCAGTGTGGTTTGATCTCTTGAGAAGTCTAGAGCTTGAGAGTTTTAGAGGTGGTCGTTAGTCACCAGCATTTTGGCTAGTGCATTGTATTAATCTATTGATTAGTGGATTATGACCTCGATTGAGAGAGGCGAAATTACCTTGGCGGGTGGACTAGATTAACTTGAAGAATTCTCAAGTAAACTAGTATAAACATACCGTGTTATCTCTTTCAAGTTTCATAAAGATTATCATCCATAAGTTAAAGAGTTATTAAAAGGGAGTTAGAATCAAAGAAAAAATTTATTTTCAAAAAACCAATTCAAACACTCATTTCTTGTGTTTTTCACACCTTCAATTGGCATCAGAGCTCCGGCTCTGAGGTGATAAAAAAGTTGAGTTTTTATCAAGCACTTAACAGTGTTCAGTACCGATCCAAGTGTGAAAAACAATGGCTGCACCTGAACTAAATGTTACCGCAAATGAAAGAGATTCTTATAGTGCAAAACCTCTTATCTTTGATGGGGCAAATTTTGAATATTGGAAAGAAAGAATTGAAAGTTACTTTCTGGCCTTTAACTTAGATCTATGTGATCTGGTAGTTGATGGCTACAGGCACCCTGTAGATTCTGAAGGCAAAAAGATTGCCAGAAGTGCATTAACAGATGCTCAAAAGAAGACTTGCAAGAATCATCACAGAGCAAGAACGATTCTGTTAAATGCAATTTCATATACGGAATATGAAAAAATCACAAACAAGGAAACTGCAAAGTCCATCTTTGATTCCCTCATAATGACTCATGAAGGCAATGCTCAAGTCAAAGAGACAAAGGCTCTTGCACTAATCCAGAAATATGAAGTCTTCAGAATGGAAGACGGTGAATCTGTGGAAACTATGTTTTCAAGATTCCAGATGCTTGTTGCAGGACTCAAAGTTCTGGACAGAGGTTACTCTACTGCTGATCATGTCAAGAAGATTATCAGAAGTCTGCCTGTCAAATAGAGGCCAATGGTAACAGCCTTGAAACTAGCAAAGGATTTAAATAACATAAGTCTTGAGGAACTAATTAGTTCCTTAAGGAGTCATGAAATAGAAATTCAAGAAGATGAAGCTCAGAAGAAAGGTAAATCTATTGCTCTAAAGGCTAAGTCTGAGAAGAAAAAGACATATCAAGCAGAGGAAGAAGTGGAAGAATCTGAAGAGGATTCAGACGAAGATGATATATCTCTCATATCTAGGAAAATAAGCCAACTATGGAAATACAGAAAAAATAAGTTCAAAGTACCAAGAAGAAGGTCTGAGCCTACACATAGTCAAAAGAAAACTTATGGAAGAGAAGTTACATGTTTTGAATGCAAGGAGCCTGGACATATCAAGAATGATTGTCTAAAGTTTAAGAAAGATGGAAGACCTAAGAAAACTAAAAAGGGTCTTATGGCAACATGGGATGATTCCGAGTCAGAAGAAGACTCTGATGGAGAGCATGCCAACGTAGCATTCATGGCAAATACCAACACAAATGATGTCTTATCAGAAGGAGAACTATCAGACTTCGACGATGAAAGAGAGGTACTTTCTTCCTTATCTCGCTCTGAACTTGAAATAGGATCATCTGAACTTATGGAAAGATATCAACTCTTTCTAAGAAAACACAAAACTCTGAAAAAGACTTTTGTGGTTCCTTCTGAGGATCTTACTAAAAGCAAGCAAACTATTTCAGAACTAAACGAAAAATTATTTTTCTTAGAAAACTCAAATGGTGCTTTAAAAAGTAAAATCCTTAAGTTAGAAGAAGAGATCACTTCCAACATAACCAACACTAATGAAGTAGTCGGATATGATAGAGCTTTTCAATACTTTCTTGCTAAAAGCATAGATAGAAGTAAAATGGCTTCAATGATCTATGGAGTTAGCAGAAATGGAACTAGAGGACTAGGATATTCAAGACCATCACAACCATATGATGAAACCAAGAATATCAAACTAATACCTCTATCTAAACATTTTGTGCGTGCTGACACTAAACTAAAATGTCCAGAACCAGAAGGTTCTAAATCTGTTATATCATAAACATATACATGAAAGAAAGCTTCCAAACTCAAATACTATGCATAAATACCGCACTATTATCCTGCTGCACGAAAATCCAAAGGTATCAAAACCTCTAGAGAGACTAATGTGAAAGGACCCACAAAATGGGTACCTAGGAATAAGATAGTATATGTTTCAGATATCCTTAATGGCGCCACTGAAACACCAGTCATGGTACCTGGACAGTGGATGCTCGCGACACATGACGGGAGAAAGGCATATGTTCCAAGATCTGAAACTTAAGCTTGGAGGCGTCGTCGGTTTTTGGAGGAAATCAGAAGGGAAGAATCATTGGCTCCGGAACTGTTGGTAATGGTAAACTTCCTTCTATAAATAACGTTCTTTTAGTTGAAGGTCTAATGCATAATTTATTGTTAATTAGCCAACTTAGTGACAATGGTTATAATGTTATTTTCAATCAAACGTCTTGTAAGGCTGTTAGTCAGAAGGATGGATCTGTTCAGTTCAATGGTAAGAGGAAAAACAATACTTACAAAATTAAATTATCAGATTTAAAACATCAAAATGTAAAGTGTCTTCTATCTGTCAATGAAGAGCAATGGGTCTGACACAGACGTCTGGGTCATGTTAGCTTGAGAAGAATCTCACAGCTGAACAAGCTTGGACTTGTCAGAGGTTTGCCAAATCTGAAGTACTCTTCAGATACTCTTTGTGAAGCATGTTAGAAAGGCAAGTTTTCAAAAACTTCTTTTAAAGCGAAGAATATTGTTTCTACCTCTAGACCATTGGAACTTCTTCACATTGGACTAGTGAGAACCGCTTCTATTAATGGTAAGAAATATGGACTAGTCATCATTGACGATTACAGTCGTTGGACATGGGTAAAATTCTTAAGGCAGAAGGATGAGTCGCATTCTATGTTTGGTTCCTTCTGCACCCAAGTGAAAAATGAAAAGAATTGCAAAATTGTCAAGGTCAGAAGTGATCATGGTGGAGAATTTGAAAACAAAGATTTTGAAAAACTTTTTGATTCACATGGGATATCTCATGATTTTTCTTGTCCTAGAACTCCACAACAAAATGGAGTTATAGAAAGAAAGAACAGAACATTACAAGAAATGGCTCGCACCATGATCCAAGAAACTGACATGGCTAAGCACTTTTGGGCAGAGGCAGTTAACACAGCGTGTTATATTCAAAATAGAATCTCTATAAGACCTATCTTGAATAAAACTCCCTATGAATTGTGGAAGAATAAAATTCCCAACATTTCTTATTTTCACCCTTTTGGATGTATTTGCTTTATGTTAAACACTAAAGAAAAAATTGGCAAGTTTAATTCCAAAGCACTGAAGTGTCTGCTGTTAGGATACTCTGAACACTCAAGAGGCTACAGAGTTTATAACACAGAATCACAGATTGTGGAAGAATCAATTCATGTCAGATTCAATGATAAGCTTGACTATAAAAAGTCAGAGCTAGTTGAAAAGTTTGCAGAATTAGAAATCACATTTTCAGAACCGAAAGAAAAAGTAGAAGAAGTTAAAAGTCCAGAAGTCCCTACTCACAATATCATTGATGTATCATCTAATACTTCACAACAAATGGAGAGTCTTAACTTCACACCCTGAAGAACTAATTATGGGTAGCAAGGACGCTCCTATCAGAACCAGATCAGCTTTCAAACCATCAGAAGAAACTCTTTTAGGATTGGTGTCATTAATTGAACCAATGACAGTTGATGAAGCTCTTATGGATAAGGACTGGGTTCTGGCAATGGAAGAAGAACTTAATCAATTCTCAAAGAACGATGTATGGGATCTAGTTCCAAAAACTAAAGACGTTCATGTAACTGGAACCAAGTGGGTATTCAGAAAGAAGCTAAATGAAAATGGAGAAGTTGTCAGGAACAAGACACGATTTATTGCTCAAGGTTACAGTCAACAAGAAGGGATTGATTACACCGAAACCTTTGCTCCAGTAGCCAGACTTGAAGCAATATGATTACTAATTTCCTTTTCAGTAAATCATAACATCATTTTATATCAGATGCATGTCAAGAGTGCATTCTTAAATGGTTACATATCAGAAGAATTTTATGTCAAACAACCTCCTGGTTTTGAAAACTCAGAAAAATTAGATTTTGTTTTTAAACTCAAAAAGTCTCTTTATGGTCTGAAGCAAGCTCCCAGAGCTTGGTACGATAGACTGAGCAAATTTCTTTTAGAAAACAATTTCACCAGAGGAAAGGTTGACACCACTCTTTTCTGTAAATCATACAAGAATGATATTCGTATAGTTCAAATTTATGTTGATGATATTATTTTCGATTCTGCTAATCCCTCTCTATGCGAGGAGTTCTCAATGCTAATGCAAGCAGAATTTGAAATGAGTCTAATGGGTGAGTTGAAGTTCTTCTTGGGAATTCAAATTGATCAGAAATCAGAAGCTACTTACATTCATCAAAGTAAGTACACCAGAGAACTTCTGAAGAAATTCAACATGATGGATTGTAAAATATCTAAGACTTCAATGCATCCAACATGCATAATGGGGAAAGAAGAAGCAAGTGGTAAGGTTTGTCAGAAGATGTATCGTGGTATGATAGGTTCTCTTTTGTATCTAACTGCTTATAGACCTGATATCTTATTCAGCGTATATCTTTGTGCTAGATTCCAATCAGATCCCAGAGAACCTCATTTAACTGCTGTTAAACGAATTCTAAGGTATCTGAAAGGAACAACTAACCTTGGCTTGATGTATGAGAAAACATCAGAGTACACTCTTTCTGGTTACTGCGATGCAGACTATGCTGGAGACAGATTGGAAAGAAAAAGCACATCTGGAAACTGTCAGTTCCTAGGGAACAACCTAATCTCATGGTCAAGTAAGAGATAATTAACAATTGCCCTCTCAACAGCAGAAGCAGAATACATATCCGCTTCCTTATGTAGTACGGAGATGTTGTGGATGAAAAATTAGCTAGAAGATTATCAGATACACGAGAGTAACATTCCTATCTTTTGTGATAATACTGCTATTATTTGTTTAAGTAAAAACCCAATCTTATATTCTAGGGCTAAACACATAGAAATAAAACACCATTTTATCAGAGACTGTGTTCAGAAGGTAATTTTATGCTTAAAATTTACTGATACAGACCATCAATTGGCTGATATCTTTAGAAAACCCTTGGCTGAAGATAGATTTCAAATTATTTTAAAGCATCTGAAAATGGACTATTGTTCAGAGTAAGAGTGCGTCAGAATCGAACGTGTTTAGTCAGAGAAAGTAACTATTTAAATCGTCAGAACCACTTTGGTAAGAAGTGTCTCAGTTCTGATGAATACTTTTGGGTTGTTCAGATTCTAAAGTCATTATAACGTGTCATATAATTAGAAAATGATTTTTGCATTATATCTAAACCATTACATTTCTCCAAATCAAATGAATAGTAATTTTCTTAAAATTGACTTAAAACATTATTACATTCATTTATTAATCCCCTGTACGGTGTCTATCCCTTTAGTTTTTCAAAAACATTTTAAATACCCATTAAAAATGTCTTATTACCACACTCACTCGAATAGAAACCCTAAAAACCTAAATCATATATCTCTCTCTCTCTCTCTCTCTCTCTCTCTCTCTCTCTCTCCCCTTCTCCTTCAAACACTCAATCACCTTCCTTATCCTCTCTGATCTCAACCATCATCATGATGAACACCATTCAACAAGAAACTCTTCGCTTCTCCAAAGAATTTGAAGCGTCATTGAATCCCTCACAAGAGTTGCCATCTTCATCTGTCGTATCTTCTATAACCTCTGCGACCACCGCAACTATTGCTTCGACTTCATCATCTCTTCCGACGATAGACGCAAATCATGTAACGCAAAGAAATTCCTCAGTTACTTGTGTTGTGCATGCAGATGATCTAATCGTTCTAAAAGAACTAGATGTCGATTTCGACAATCTTCGTGACAATGGGTTTAACCTAGTTTATCAACTAAACACTCAAGGATGGAAAAGTTACTTTGACACACTTAGAGGTCCTACCTATGAAGCTCTAGTAAAAGAATTCTCGAGGCAAGCTGAAACGGACGATCTTCATGTTGTCTCTTTTGTTATGGATCAAAAGATTATTATCACTGAGAAGTCAATTTCAGATCTGCTAGGAATGAAGTTTTTGGAAGGAAAAATGGTTTATGGAAAGACCGAGAAATCTGACTCTGTCATCAACAAAGCAATCTTAAAAAATTATCAATATGGGACAACAGAGTATAAAAGCAATGATTTACGTGATAATCTGAGAATCTAGCATAAGATTATTGTTGGGTGTATAAATCCAAGACCTTCAAAGAGTGCTGCTGACTTCTTCAATACAAATCAAAAGTACATGATGTACTATTTGCACAAGAATGAGAAAATGTGTCTACCATCAATTATGTTCTACTATCTAAGGGATATGGTACGCAAGACAAGAATAACAGCCTCGTCGGAAAGAAAGATTGTAAACTACATTCCCTTTGGAAGACTTCTCTCTGATATCTTTGTTGAAAGTGGCTTAGTGGAGTATCTAGTCAAAGAAGCCAAATATACAGAATACCTGACTGCAAGCATAGGAGAGGCTTTCAATGCTGTTAACCTTAAGCATATGAAAATGGTCATGAACGTTGAAGTGAAACCCTTGTCTATCTCTCACGACACTGTGATCAAAAACAGACTTTCAGTAACAGACTATCCCATCTATCACAAAGGAGATCATATAAATACAATTGCTGGATTCGTTGCCATAATGAGAGAAGAAGGACATGACATGACCAAATTCAGAATTTAAGATGTCGCTCCAAAACCTAAATATATTACCAGGAGCAAGAGGAGACAAACTGAAGAAGATTCTGAGCCTAAGAAAAGGAAGAAGGATAACAAAGTTAAGACCTCCACTCTACAGTCTCTTCTTCTTGGGAATACCAGTAAGTTTATTGTCAATACTTCCGTTTCATTGAATGTTACTAAAACTGCTACTACACCATCATCATCTCAAGTTACCTATATTCCCACCTCAAATCCATAAGTCAGTTTCAAGCCACCATCTTTTTCAATTCCACCATCACCAATCTTTATTCCTGTAAACCCACAAATTTCCTTTCCATCAATCAATACACCTATCCAATCCGAAGCAATTCCTACATACACTTCATCAACAACCACCTCGATCATCCAACCAGATATATCTGTCTCACCGATGTCCTATGCTTTTCATCAGAAAATCATTGCGGAATCCTCAATCCAACACCCTGATCTTCCATCTCCAAATTTTGAACCTCTCCTGATTTCAGTTACCCTAGAGGTATCTTCTCCTACTGATCAACAAACAACTAAACATGTTCTTACTGAGATTATTTCTCATCCAGCACCGTCTGAAACCAACTTTGTTGAACTTGGCCTTGCTTTAGTCATATATAATGTACCCCTTCTAACAGCCCTTGAAGAATGCATTATACAATTTCGTAACAAGGTGTTAAAGAAGATTGCAAAGTTAATAGCAGAAATGAACACAAGTATCAAGCCTCTAGAGCTTGAAAACTCTTGCCAAAACTTCCAGAAATGGTTGGATTCTGAACTTGCAAGAATTGCAAGCTTCTCAGACGCCACTATAACTGCTGGAGTTCAGCTGGTAAAGGAAAAAGCAGAAGCTGAATAGCGGATTAGGGAACTCAAGTTTTTGGCTGCAAAACAGAAAGAAGCTGAAGAAAAAGCTGCTGAAGAAGCAAGACTTCTAGCAGAAAAGGCTGCTAAAGAAGCCAGATTGGCGCAACAAGCTAATGCCATGAAAAAGCCCAAGCAAGATGTTGTAGTTGTTTCCTCATCTGACCCTGTTGTGAAGTGTTTGGAGAACGCAATTGAAGAAATTAGAGGAGAACAACAGAAATTCAGAGAAAATTTTGAAGAACAAAAGACTGTCAATGCAAATGTCCAAAGCATGCTTCAGAAGATTTTGGACAAGATGTCCTCTGGAAGCACCTAAGCTCATCTGTGTTTCTTTTATTTTTAAAGATTCTAGTTCTTTGTTTTACACCCTTGGACAATAATTATTTTTGATCATGACAAAAAGGGGGAAAAGTAATGAATGTGATATTTTGATTCTCATAGTCAATCTCTGAAAAACAACGCTCTTTACATGCTAACAACAGTTAGTTCTATTATATTATTTTTCTTTTCAGGAATTCTGATCTGATTCAAACATCATGAAGTTTACCAGAACTCTGTTGAAGACTACGATGATTTCAGTATCTGACCTATTGAAATCAGGGGGAGTCCATCCATAGAAATTCACCAAGTCTAAGACTCAGGGGGAGTATCTCATACGAAGGATGAGCATCCCTTAAAACCTTTTATTACTCTTGCATTATGTACAAAATCGTGTCATCAAAATACTTAGTTTTGTCATCATAAAAAAGGGGGAGATTGTAAGAACAAGATTTGGCTATGCAATATGACTTATAAGTTTTGATGATATCAAACGAGTATGTTTGTATGAACAATTTCGTAAAACTAATGTTTGTTACTTTTGAGAATCTAACAAACAGGTTATGCTTCTGTTAATTGGTGTGAACATGATGCTGAAAGAATACTTTGCCTACGCGTTTCACTTGATAAAGAAAACAAGTTCTGAAAATATGAAGACTGAGGTTCTGGTGAACGGAGTCCAAATGCTGTTGTGATGAACGAAGTCCTAATGCTGAAGATTTTCACTCTCTGGTAAAGGTTCTGAAGACCCAACCAATAGTCTCTACTCATGCTTCAACTAAATACTATCTGAAGCCTCTGAAGATATGAAGACAATTTTCTAAGTGAACGAGGTTCTAAAGACCAAGTGTTGAAGACTCCAAAGACGCTGCTCTGAGGGCTCCAAGACTTGAAGATCTTAAAAATCAAGCTACGTTTTCCCTTTTTTCTCATGCTCGCAGTAGCCTCTGAAGTTAAGAAGATTAGAAGACTAAGCAACGAAGTTCAAACGAAGATATCTTGGTAACTGTGCAAAAGTTCAAATGAAGATTTCTTGGTAACAGTGCCAACGAAGATATACTGACAAGACAGGACACAAAAGGTTTTATCTGTCCTCACGTTTCTACCAAACCGCCGTCAATAATCATGATTACCTTGCAACGACTACTTTTACCCAGCTATAAAAGGACTTGGAGACTCAAAGAATGATAACAACTGCTCCGCTTAACAACACGCTCTATATTGCTATTATCATTCAAAAAGGTCATTTTCTGTGATGTAAGTAGAGCTGTTAATTTAAGGGGTAGAGGCCTAACTTTTGAGGCCCCAAAAATATAGGGGGCCCAAAATTTTAAAAATAAATTAGCCCCAAAATATGTAGGCCCCCTAAAGTGAATGCCCTTAAAATTCAAGAAAGGCCTCAAGGGCCCAATATTTTCAAATGTTGATTTCTTTTTTCAAATTTTTTTTTGAAAAAAATTGATTTTTTAAATTAAAAAAAATTGATTAATTTTTTATTTTCAAAGAAAATTGACTTTTTAATTTTTGAAAAAAATAAACTTTTTAATTTCCAAAAAAATCCTAATTTAATTTAAAAGCTTATGAATGTACTGCACTATCGTCACCATATTTGAAAACATAGTCATAATATTTGAGCTTAGGAATGTACCGCATTATCGTCATAGTATTTGAAAACATAGTATGGACTTTTTATTTTTGAAAAAAATCACTTTTTTTATTTTTGAAAAAAATTTGACTTTTATTCTATTTTCGAAAAAAATCGACTGTTTCTTATTTAAAAAAAAATTGATTTTTTTATTTTTGAAAATCTATTTTATTTTATTTAAAAAAAAAATTAACTTTTTTTTTTATTTTTGAAAAAAAACTATTTTTTTTGCAAAAAAGAAACCGCTTTTTCATTTTCTAAAAAATAAATTTTTTTATTTAAAAAAATTAGATTTTTTTGTTTTTGGAAAAAATTGTCAACTTTTTATTTTCCGAACAAATTAGATTTTGAGCCCCTCACTTAGGCCTCATATAAAACAAATATATGAGTGGGCTTAAAAATATGGGCCCCAAAAAATATTCATTTAGTAGGGGGCCTAAAAAATAGGGGCCAAGTAGGGGGCCTAATTATTGGGGCTTTGTCAAATAGGGTTTTTTTGACAGTTCTAGCTGTAAAATAGTTTACATATTCAGCTTGTGCTAGAAGCAATATCTTGTAAACAAACCTTTTTCAAACCGCTGTTTGAAGATCGTTGAGAAAAACCTAGTGAGGTTAAATTTCTTAAGAAGTCTAAGACTAGTGAGAGTCTTAGAGGTTGTTCCTTAAGAGAGACCAGTGTGGTTTGATCTCTTGAGAAGTCTAGAACTTGAGAGTTTTAGAGGTGGTTGCTAGTGCATTGTATTAATTTATTAATTAGTGGACTAAGACCTCGATTGAGAGAGGCGAAATCACCTTGACGGGTGGACTAGATTAACTTGAGGAATTCTCAAGTGAACTAGTATAAACATACAGTGTTATCTCTGTCATGTTTCATTAAGATGATCGTCCATAAGTTAAAGAGTTATTAAAAGGGAGTTAGAATCAAAGAAAAATTTTATTTTGAAAAACCAATTCAAACCCCCCTTTCTTGTGTTTTTCACACCTTCACTTTCTTCCCATTTAAAATTCGTTAATCCTCAGCCTTAGCTTTACAATGCAACTTTAGATTGCATTAGTTTGATTATCCCTTCCCTGTGGGTTCGAAAACCTTATTTAAAACTACACGAACAGCTGTATACTTGCAGTCTTTATTCGACGAACACGTTAGTGTGCTCGAAGCGCATCAATTGTTGTTGGCCAGTAGTGTTACATTAGTGGTATCAGAGCAGGTCGGTCTGTCCGACCAAGTTGTTGAGTCGTAGTGTTGTGACAAATTAATATTGTCTTTGTTGTCTTCTAACCATTGTTGATATTTATGGTGGAAAAACAGGAATGGCTGGGAAGAACGATGCTGCTTTGCAGGTTGTTGCTCAGGCTGTTCAGAATCAGCCTAATGCTGGTGAGAATGTTGAGTTACGTCACTTGGGAAAGTTCCAAAAGAACAATCCACCTATTTTCAAAGGTAGGTATGATCTGGATGGAGCGTAGGCGTGGCTTGTAACACCCCAAATTTATAAGAATATTTATTTAATTTATTTAAATATAATATTCATGATTTTCGGTGAATTTTGATGGTTTGTGTTGACGTTGACATTTTCGTGGATTTTTGGTTATTTAATTAAATAATAATATATAATATGAATATATTAGTATTATTATTAATTTAAATAATATTAGAGGAATTAAGGGTAAGATGGACTCTTGAGGAGGATTAGTGAGCATATTATGGGGAGAGCCCATTTTGGAAGCCCAAGGGTTTAACAAAAAGGAATTAGAAAGGAATAGGATTCATTTTGTGTTAGGCCGTGAAAATAAGGAGAAAGGTGCAGAGCTCTGAGGAAAGAAGGAAAAGGCGAGGATTCGAGAAGGTTTCCGAAGAATCGATAGAGAAAGCTCCGAATCGACAATCTAAGGAATGAGGAGTACTGTCTTTCATTGTTTTCAATATAGGACATGATGTGTTTAAAATGGATCTTGAGGTTTTCGGGGTTTTTGAAGGGTTTATGAGTTATTGATGATTTAGGGCATTTCTGAGGATGATGATGGATTATTGAGGGTTGAATTAATTCAGGTAAAAATAAACCTTCTTGGATGATACGTGGGATCTTGTATGAGAAAAGAATTATGGGGTTTATGGGAACCTTGAGAGTTTGTGAAGGTTTAGGTGATTTTGAGTTAGGATAGTGGAATTAACCGACCTAATAGTCGTAGATTTTATGCCTTTGACTGCCTTGATGCTTTAGGATTGTTTTGGATATGTTTTGGGGAGAATTGAGAATGAACCCGTAGGGATTTGGTGGAATAAAGTGCTACTGGTGCGTAGCAGCGATTGCAGAAATCGCAGGTTCGCAAAGCGAACCATTCCTTCGCAAGGTAAACATTCGCTCAGGCTCGCAAAGCGAGCAACGCAGTGAATGCGCGATGATTTTGTGGGTGAATACTGGGAACTCTCTGGTTTTGTGTGGGATTTGGGGGATTAGCTGAAGCTCGCAAAGAGAACATCCCAGCGAATGTGTTCGCACGGCGAACTCAGTAACGAACTCCTGCTGTTCGTGAAATTTGTTTTATGATGCTGTGCTGTTTTGATGTTTGATGCTGTGATTTTCTGATGGTTTACTGTGATGTTACTGATGATTATGAGATGATGATTTGTGATGTTTTGATGAATATATGATGACATGATTAACATGAGGTTTTGATGAATGATGATGCACATAATGATATTTTGATGATGATGATTATTGATGTTGTGTATCAAGCATTCATAGCATATTCTGGTGATGATGTTAGGACTTCGGTCTAGTGATGATGATGTTAGACTTCGTTCTATCGTGGCTTCCATCCCATTGTGTGGATGTGAAGTGGTTTATAACGTGCTCCGGTTCTTGTGTGGAACCGATCCTAATGACGGGGATCTTTGGAGGGTGATGGCCTAAGTGTCCATCAACTGTGACGATTGGTACCACATGCACGAGTCCTGTTGTGCATCGTATTTATGTGGCATTATTGATGTGATTTTATGATGTTGTAACTGTTGACTCTGTTGATGATTCTGATGATGTTGTTTATGATTATGACACCATTTTATGCATATCTTATTTTTATATTGATTATAATGAATTATGATTACTCACCCTGACTGTTTGAATGTTGCCTCCACGTGGGTAACTTGCAGGTATCGGGATTAGCTGTGGATGCTTTTGAGGACTTTTGAAGTTATTTGCATTTTGGTCGATGTAGAGGGTCTTGCTCTGATAGTGTAATATCGGGTTGGGTCGTTGAGTCAAACCATTGTTGAGTTGTTATTTTGTTGTTATTTGATGACTATGGTTTTATTTTGAAAACCTTTTTATGTTGGATTATTGTGGTTATGGTGGTTCCCCTGCTGTTTGATGGTTTTTGAATTATTCTGAGGAAAACCCGTTGTTTATGGAGCAATTTTGTTTAATTGGATTTATTGAGAAATGTGCACCCTTTGAGCTAGTTCTGATTTTACTCTGATATTTGATTTAATCTGCTACGATATTTGTGGGGTAGAAAAGGGTGTTACATGGCTCAAGGAGATTGAAATGATCTTTCGAGTGATGAACTGTTTAGAAGAGCAGAAAGTGCGGTTTGGTACTCATATGCTCGCTAAGGAGGCTGATGACTGGTGGGGTCAACACTCGTCAGGTGTTGGGGACTTCAGGTGAAGTTGTTACATGGGCAGGGAGTTCCTGAGGAAGTACTTTCATGAGAATGTCCATGGTAAGAAGGAGATTGAGTTTTTGGAGTTGAAGTAGGGTAGTGTGACTGTTGCTGAGTATGCTGCCAGATTTATGGAACTTGCTAAGTTATATCTGCATTATAGTGAGGCGACTGCTGAGTTCTCAAAGTGTGTCAAATTTGAGAATGGTTTGCGTCCTGAGATCAAACAGGCGATTGGATATCGACAGATCAGGAGATTTCCAGAGTTGGTGAATAGTTGTAGAATTTATGAGGAGGATAGCAAAGCTCGGTTAACTCATTATAAGAGCCTGAGTGAGAAGAGGGGAAACCAAAATGTGAACCGTGGGAAACCTTACATTGCTCCAGCTGATAAGGGTAAATAGAGAGTTACTGATGGTAAGAAGCCAATGGGGAAGGTGCTCCCGCTCCTCTTATGTGTTACAGATATGGTGAATTGGGTCACTACAAGAATAAACTAATATATAATATATAAAAAGAAAAACATCATTACCCAAAGGTTCTTATCCAACAGATTTCTTGAATCCACTAGATGATTTTCACCTTTATGAATATTTAAGTAATATAAAATATTTTGAAAAACTTTTTACTTAAACTGCTTTATCATAAGCAAAGAATATTTTTATGAATCTCAGAGCCTTACAATTTTTCAGAAGTTATCATCCATCAGAGTCTAGTAGATCTAGATTTAGAGTGAGACATCTTCTGTCAGTCATCAGTCTTCAAGATTCTATTCAGAACCAAACATTTTCTCTTAAAAAAAGAGTCATGAGTGATTAATGAATATTGAATTGGTTTCTTTAACAACTAATAAACAGCAGTATCATCACAAAAAGTGAGGAAACTGTTTCTGTAAGTTCCTGGATTGGCTGGAATTTTGGTAAAACAACAAGGTGTTCAATGTTGATGTCATGGTGTTGATGTTGCAACATTGAGTCTTAGTACTGGGTTGTACTAAGTTGTGAAGGTTAACTATGTTTGATGTCATGGGCTTGATGTCATAACATTGCACTTAACACTGGGCTGTGTTAAGGTTGCTAGTTGCTGAAGTGGATGTCTGATGTCACATAGGTGATGTTGTAACATCAGACCTGCAGAACTGAAGCTAATGACAGCATGGGCTTGTTGTTATTAGGGTCGCGTATTAGCTGGAATTGTGGAGAGTGTTGACTCGTTGGATGAGAATATCTTGGGCTAGATATTTTCTGTTACATGGGAGATTTGATTGCAGGTTTGTTGGAGAATTAAAAGGTGGAAGATTTAAAAAGATTTTGGGGATAAAATCTGTTTTAAAAGATTCAGTTTTTAATTAACAAATCTGATCAGATATTGTGACAAATCCAATCCAAATTCAAGGAGCTATATAAAGCGCACAAGACCAAGGAAAAAGGTACAGAAAACAGATTGAAGATCAAGAGCTGGAGGCTTAGAGTCTAGGGTTTGTTTAGAGTACTTGTAATCACACTATTCTAGGTTGAATAGGTGTTGAATTTTTTGTCCTCTCTAGAAGCTGTGAAGCAATAGAGAGTTGTTGATTGATCGAAGCTAGGAAGCAAGATCAAGGGATCTCAAAGAGGTTGTTCTTTGAGTGTTTTAGGGGATTGAGTAGTGTTCTCATATCTAAGTGGGTTCTTAGGTAGAAAGTCACTAGTAGAGTATAAGTTTAGGAGATTGTCAACTGGTGTGTTGAGTCTGTAAATTATATCTACAAGTAGTGAATTTCATCCCTGGCTTGGTAGCCCGCAGACGTAGGTAGTTAGACCGAACTGGGTGAACAATTCCTTGTGTTTTCCTGTTTCTTATTCTGTCCATTATTGCAGAGTGTGTTGTTGTGACATCGCACCTTAACATCACACGTCTGGTACCAGAATTTCAATTGGTATCAGAGCAGACATCCTGTCTGTCTCTGGGTGAGATCTAGGGAAGTACTTTCTGGTGAAAGATGGACAAAGAGGTTGGAGGATTTGTCAACAGATCCCCTATATTGGATGGCTCAAACTATGAGTATTGGAAGCCGAGAATGACTACTTTTTTAAAGTCATTAGACAGCAGAGCTTGGAAGGCTGTCATTAAAGAGTGGAAAGCTCCAGAGGTTTGTGAGAAAGATGAGGCTGGCAAGGATAAAGAAGGCACCTCAAAGCCAAAACCTGAAGAAGAGTGGACCAAGGAGGAAGATGAGCTTGCCCTTGGAAATTCCAAAGCTCTAAATGCCATATTCAATGGAGTGGATAAAAATATCTTCAGGTTGATCAATACCTGTGAAGTTGCTAAGGAAGCTTGGGGTATTTTGCAGGCAACACATGAAGGAACATCAAGAGTCAAGATGTCAAGACTTCAGATTTTAACATCAAAATTTGAAAGTCTGAAGATGAAGGATGAGGAGACCATTCATGACTTCCACATGAATGTTCTAGAGCTGGCAAATGCTTCCAGTGCTCTAGGTGAGAAAATGTCTGATGAAAAGCTGGTGAGGAAGATTCTTAGATCCCTCCCCAAAAAATACAAGATGAAGGTTACTGCTATTGAAGAGTCACAAGACATCAGCAAAATGAGAGTAGATGAGCTCATTGGATCTCTTCAAACCTTTGAGCTTGGGTTGAATGAGGAAGAACCAGAAAAGAAGCCAAAGAATATAGCTCTGGTGTCAAATGATCGAGAGGAAGAAGGGAAGAGTTCTGAATCCCAGGATGACTTATCTCAGGCCATAGCAATGCTGGGAAGACAATTCAACAAAGTGTTAAAAAGGTGGAACAATAACTACAAGCCTAGGGTCAAGAACAGTTCTTCTGACATCAGTAAGCCTAAAGAGAAAGATGAAAAGAAGCCTGCCCAGGATAAAGGTGTTCAATGCGTGGAATGTGAAGGGTATGGACATATTAAGAAAGAATGTCCCACATTCTTGAAGAAACTGAAGAAGGGGATGTCAGTCTCCTGGTCTGAATCTGATAGTGAAAATGAAGATGAGTCAGCAAGGCATGCTAGAGCCTTAACAGGAACAGTTGTGTCAGATGATGACAGTGATGAAGAAATAACCTATGAGGAACTAGCATCTACTTATCGAGAGCTGTGTTTGAAAAGTGCTGAAATTTGTCAAGAAAACAAGTGTCACAAACAACAGATTGCTCAGCTTGAAAGTGAAAAAGCTGATCGAGAGAACGAAGTTGTACTTGTTAAGTCTCAATTGGAGCAGATGACAAAATTTGTTAGGATGATGAACAGTGGTACTACTAATCTGGATAAAATTTTTCAGTCTGAGAAAGCAGCTGGAGATAAATCAGGAATAGGATATGTGGCCAGCACTTCAGGAACAACAAGAGAGATGTCTCAACCTGTGTCTCAACATCAACCCAATAGACAGAATCCTACATCAAAGAAGAATAGTCCTCAGTCTCAAGGAGTTAGTCAGCATACGCCTCCCCAATTTCACAAGAACTTAGAGACTGCTGGGTACAATGAGAACAGGGTTTATCATCATAAGAACAGGAATGGAAACAAATTCAACAAAGCTGTTCCTCATTGCTATGGAAGAAGGAAGCCACATCACCATAGTAGACAGCCTAAGAGACAGCATCATCAGTACATGAAAAGACAACTCAACTATGGTATAAGAAGACAAAAGTATGAGTGGCAGTCACAGCCCTATCAAAGCAGAAGAAGATGCTTCTACTGTGGTAGGATCGGGCATATCCAGTCTTCATGCTTCAAGCTACATGGTTATCCTAATCCTGCTCCTCAACCCAAAGAGGTAAGAACTAAAGTGGTGAAGAAATGGATACCTAAAGTTATCAGCTTGATAACTCACACCTCCTTAAGGGTTTCTACTAAAGATGACTGGTATTTTGACAGTGGGTGTTCAAGACACATGACTGGAGTAAAGAATCTGCTCGTTGATGTGAAACCTCAGACTTCTGGCTACGTGACATTCGGTGATGGAGTCAAAGGGGAGATAAAGGGGATTGGCAAACTAAATTGTGCCAATGCTCCCAGACTGGAGAATGTCCTACTTGTTAAAGGACTAGCAGCAAATTTGATTAGTATCAGTCAACTATGTGATCAAGGATTCAAAGTAGACTTCACTAAGTCTGAATGTGTGGTCAAAGATGACAAAGGAGAAGTAATCATGAAGGGAGACAGGTCAAAGGACAATTGCTATCTGTGGGCACCTCAAAACTCTGAGTCATCCACGTGTGTGCTTGCTAAAGAAGATGAAGTCAAAATCTGGCATCAGAAGTTGGGACATCTTCACCTAAAGGGAATGAAAAGAATTATCTCCTCAGAGGCTGTCAGAGGGATTCCCAAACTGAGCATTGAGGAAGGAAAAGTGTGTGGAGACTGTCAAAAAGGAAAGCCGACAAAGATGTCTCATCCGAAGCTTCAACATGACACCACCTCCAAGGTGTTGGAGCTTCTTCATATGGATCTGATGGGACCCATGCATGTTGAAAGTCTAGGTGGAAAGAGATATGCTTATGTTGTCGTGGATGACTACTCAAGATACACTTGGGTAAATTTCACCAAAGACAAATCTGAAGTGTTTGATGTCTTCAAAGAGCTCTGCCAAAGACTCCAAAGGGAAAAGGAGAGTAAGGTCATCAGAATAAAAAGTGATCATGGAAGAGAGTTTGAGAATAGCAAGTTTGAAGAATTTTGCTCAACTGAAGGAATAAGTCATGAGTTTTCATCACCTATCACACCTCAGCAAAATGGAGTTGTTGAAAGGAAGAACAGAACTATACAAGAATCAGCAAGAGCAATGATTCATGCCAAGAAACTTCCTTATCACTTCTGGGCAGAAGCCATGAACACTGCCTGCTATATTCACAACAGAGTTACCCTAAGAAGAGGGACTTCATCTACTCTGTATGAGCTGTGGAAGGGGAGGAAACCAAATGTCAAATACTTTCATGTATTTGGAAGTAAATGTTATATTCTGACTGATAGGGAGCAAAGAAGAAAACTAGATTCCAAGAGTGATGAAGGAATCTTTTTGGGATACTCTACTAATAGCAGAGCTTATAGAGTCTTCAACTCCAGAACCAAAGTTAAGATGGAGTCTATCAATGTTGTGATAGATGATGAAGATAAGCAGGAAGTTGAGGATGTTATAGAATATGTTGAAACACCTGCTGGTGAAGCATCTCTTGATGTTGAAGAAAGAAATACCTCTCCTGGTACCACTAATGCTGAGCCTGAACAACCTCAGAAAGATCCTTCAATCAGAATCCAGAAGGACCATCCCAAGGAACTAATTATAGGCGATCCAAATTCTGGAGTAAGAACTAGATCTAGAGAAGTCACTGCTAGCTCATGCTTTGTTTCCAAAATTGAGCCAAAGAATGTCAAGGAAGCTTTGACAGATGTATTTTGGATAAGTGCCATGCAAGAAGAACTGGAGCAGTTCAGAAGAAATGATGTCTGGGATCTAGTGCCAAGACCAGAAGGGGTAATGTTATTGGAACAAAATGGATCTTCAAAAACAAGTCAAACGAGCTTGGAGTAGTTACAAGAAACAAAGCCAGACTTGTTGCACAGGGCTATACTCAAGTAGAGGGAGTTGATTTTGATGAGACTTTTGCTCCAGTGGCTAGATTAGAATCCATCAGGCTTCTCTTAGGTGTGGCCTGTAACCTAAGATTCAAGCTGTTCCAAATGGATGTGAAGAGTGCCTTTCTGAATGGCTATCTGAATGAAGAAGTCTATGTTGATCAACCGAAAGGATTCACTGATCCAAACTTCCCCAATCATGTGTTCAAACTGAGGAAAACTCTATATGGCTTAAAACAAGCTCCAAGGGCATGGTATGAAAGGCTAACAGAATTCTTAACAGCTAGTGGATATAGAAAGGGAGGGGTAGACAAAACCCTGTTTGTCAAAGAAGAAGGCGAAAAGTTGATGGTAGCCCAAATCTATGTGGATGACATAGTATTTGGGGGAATGTCAGAAGCTATGGTCAAACAGTTTGTTCAACAAATGCAATCTGAATTTGAAATGAGTTTGGTGGGAGAACTCAGCTACTTTCTTGGACTACAAGTCAGACAAATGGAGGACTCTATCTTTATTTCTCAGAGCAAGTATGCTAAGAGTACAGTAAAGAAATTTGGCCTGGATAAAGCAAATCACAAAAGAACTCCTGCTCCTACACATTTGAAGTTATCCAAAGATGAGAATGGAGTGAGTGTGGACCAAAGCTTGTACAGAAGTATGATTGGGAGTTTGCTATACCTCACAGCAAGCAGACCTGACATTTCATTTGTTGTTGGAGTGTGTGCAAGATATCAGTCTGATCCTAAGGTAAGTCACTTAAACCAAGTAAAGAGGATTATGAAATATGTGAATGGGACAAGTGACTATGGGATGCTGTACAGTCATAATACTGGAACTGAGTTAAAAGGATACTATGATGCTGATTGGGCTGGAAGTGCAGATGATAGGAAAAGCACTTCAGGAGGCTGTTTCTTTCTAGGGAATAATCTGATTTCCTGGTTCAACAAGAAACAGAACTGTGTGTCTCTCTCAACTGCAGAAGCTGAGTATATAGCAGCAGGAAGTAGTTGCTCTCAGCTAGTGTGGATGAAGCAGATGTTGAGTGAATACAATGTCGAGCAAGATGTTATGACTTTATACTGTGATAATTTGAGTGCCATTAACATCTCTAAAAATCCTATACAGCACAGTAGGACTAAGCACATAGATATAAGACATCACTTCATAAGAGATCTGGTTGAAGATAAAATCGTTACCTTAGAACATGTAGCCACAGAGAATCAACTGGCTGACATATTCACTAAAGCCTTAGATGCAAACCAATTTGAAAGATTAAGAAGCAAATTGGGAATCTGCATTCATGAAGACTAAATTTGCAAAAGGGGTTGTGGGCAGTTGGAGGTTCTGGGCTTGTGTGTAGCCAACTGCCAGGAGATAATTGTCTAATTATGGCTAAAAAGGGGGAGAGTTAAAAATTGCCATTAGGAGAAAGAAGAGTAGTTGCTGCTAAAAGAATAAAAATAAAAGGTGTTTAGTTGAAAAGTAATGATGCAGCTGTGGAGGGGGAGTATAGACAACATAGTTGTGGAGCTGCTAGTGAAGAATTCATAGCAATTGGAGAGTCCAGCAAAGCAGACATCAAGGGGGAGATGTGCTGCACATTGTGAGCTACTGAACAGCTGTGATGCTGGTTCAAGTTTTTGAGGGGGAGCACCAATTGGCTGTTGTCAATAATGAAGATGGTGCTGCAGCAGATCAAGTAATGAAGACTATATGAAGATTGTCAAACTACTGCAAGTTAATGTGTCAAAATATTGAAGATATTCCGCTGCTGAAGTCTCTGAAGATGCAGAGATTGATTTAGCCAAAATTAGCCAAATGGGGAGATTGTAAGTTCCTGGATTGGCTGGAATTTTGGTAAAACAACAAGGTGTTCAATGTTGATGTCATGGTGTTGATGTTGCAGCATTGAGTCTTAGTACTGGGATGTACTAAGTTGTGAAGGTTAACTATGTTTGATGTCATGGGCTTGATGTCATAACATTGCACTTAACACTGGGCTGTGTTAAGGTTGCTAGTTGCTGAAGTGGATGTCTGATGTCACATAGGTGATGTTGTAACATCAGACCTGCAGAACTGAAGCTAATGACAGCATGGGCTTGTTGTTATTAGGGTCGTGTATTAGCTGGAATTGTGGAGAGTGTTGACTCGTTGGATGAGAATATCTTGGGCTAGATATTTTCTGTTACATGGGAGATTTGATTGCAGGTTTGTTGGAGAATTAAAAGGTGGAAGATTTAAAAAGATTTTGGGGATAAAATCTGTTTTAAAAGATTCAGTTTTTAATTAACAAATCTGATCAGATATTGTGACAAATCCAATCCAAATTCAAGGAGCTATATAAAGCGCACAAGACCAAGGAAGAAGGTACAGAAAACAGATTGAAGATCAAGAGCTGGAGGCTTAGAGTCTAGGGTTTGTTTAGAGTACTTGTAATCACACTATTCTAGGTTGAATAGGTGTTGAATTTTCTGTCCTCTCTAGAAGTTGTGAAGCAATAGAGAGTTGTTGATTGATCGAAGCTAGGAAGCAAGATCAAGGGATCTCAAAGAGGTTGTTCTTTGAGTGTTTTAGGGGATTGAGTAGTGTTCTCATATCTAAGTGGGTTCTTAGGTAGAAAGTCACTAGTAGAGTATAAGTTTAGGAGATTGTCAACTGGTGTGTTGAGTCTGTAAATTATATCTACAAGTAGTGAATTTCATCCCTGGCTTGGTAGCCCCCAGACGTAGGTAGTTAGACCGAACTGGGTGAATAATTCCTTGTGTTTTCCTGTTGCTTATTCTGTCCATTATTGCAGAGTGTGTTGTTGTGACATCGCACCTTAACATCACACGTCTGGTACCAGAATTTCAGTTTCCATAAATATGACATCATCTAGCTAATGATATATTCAGTATAGATAAATACAACATAGTTTCTTCTTAAAGATCTCTGAAGATTCTTTTATCAAAATAACTTATCTATAAATCTAACAGAGACTTTGTATTTACATGTACACAAATATCTCATTTATTCAAGTAATAAGCCACAAAAGAACAAATGTACTTTTTTTTGTTATTTTCTCGGTTAGACTCGTATGAGTATTCAAATTTGACCATAGAATCTGAATACTGCTTTGAGTGGATTTTGATTCAATGACTGTTAAACCATTGACTCCACTTCTTTCACCAAACTCAGTACCTCTAGAACTTGAGTATAGGTTGTAGGTTTATCTTCCATAAAATGTTGTAAACAACCTTTGATAAGCAACATGGAAGATGCCTTTACACCTCTCTTCGATATATGCAGCAACTACATTTAAATAATGATACTCGTATTTCTATGAGTCCATACATGTTGGTTCAGACAAGATTTCCTTTGCCTTATGCCTCAATCTGATAGTAGTACTATGATTCATTCCAAAGTATTAGTCTAGGATGAGTCATGATATGAACAATATCTTGTTCTTAGCAGAATCATTGATTTCATTATCTTGGATTGAATCTTTTGACTTTGAAATCTTTGACAAGTATATAACCATATAGTGTTAGCCATCAGAGATTGGCATAAAACAAATTAATGCACTGTCATATGATTGCTGGTAGAACATGAAGAAAAATTGAAGGTTTCTCATAATATTGTCCTTTAACACAAATTCCATGACAACCCTCAATCAAGGAGCAATGGAGTCACTTAAGATATCACCTTAAAGGACACACTCCCCTTATTATCAAATATTGAAGCAAGATAGATTCAGCATAATATATTTCTCTTTAATACTTGATTTTTATTCTAGGATTTAAATGCTTCTTCAGAAACAGTAATGATCGGCAGAGTATTGCTTTTTCTTCTGAATCCTACACTAATGTCAGCTTCAAATGAATATGCAGTGAAGACCTCTGACATTAGGTTTTGGTAGTGTTTCTCTTGTTCTTGGATTTGGGAAATCAGTTGAAATACAAATATCTCATAAGCTTCCAAAGTCACTCTTCTAACAACAGATGTCACGTTCCATTTAGTCAGTTAAAGAAATCTTCTGATTAGGAAGGCTAATTCCTCATCATCAGATATTCCATAGGAAGTATCCTTCAACAAGCTTTAGGAAAGATGATCTATTAGATAGCTTTTCATCATGTAATTCTATTTATTTTCTTTGGAGATTGCAAGATAAACATACAAGGCACAATAAACTCAAGTTGTATGACTTCTTGAATAATTGTGAGCTCAAGTTTGAATTCAAAACAATCTTCTCAAAATTTGCTTGGAAAGATTAGATGAAGTGTAACTGGACAAACTTCATAACTGATTCCCATAAATTTGAGCACAAGGATTCAAAGATACTCTGAGCATTAGACCTATCAATGATATTTATATACTTAGAATCAAGATAGAGCACCTACCATAATGCATCTACCTCTGAAGATATTTTCAATAAACTTTTTCTGAGCTGGTGAGAGAGACTTTCAAACTTTGATCATCCCTACACCATCAACTTTTACAGTAATACCTTTTTCAAGGGTATTCTACAGATCTTCACAAAACCCTTTATCAAGTCTAATGAATTAAAAATATATTTAACCTTTCCATCATTTAAATTCAGTGGAATCACCCTTTGAATATGCTAGGAAAAGCAATGTAATATTTTTCATGTGGTACTTAATTCCTTCTTGAAGGAAAGTTTTTAACAGATATACTTTTCTCATTGGATCAATATCTGCACCACTATTAAGTGTTATGTACAAACCATGCTCTAATACAAATTGAAGGTGAGAAAAATACACAAGAAAGGGGTGTTGGATTGTATTTTCTGTTTTCGTAATTTGCGTTTGATCAGGGTTCAGAATTTAAACTGGTGTTCAGATTCTGGTTATACTTAGCAACAGAATGTTAACAGAAGCAAATAAATAATAGCAGAAGACACAAAAATTTATATTGGTTCCTCCCAAATGAGAGTAGTCCAGTCCCCTTGATTCACAAGAAATTTTCACTATAATCAAATCATGACTACAATTGCTTATGCATTATCCATAAGACTTTTACAATGCTCAGACCCTAAGTCCGAGACTTTTTACTTAAACCCCTAAGGCTCAAGACTTCCTTGCTCAAGTCCTACAGACTCAAGACTTCCTTGCTTAGACTCTCAGCCTAAGACTTTCCTCTCAGGTCCCTCAGACCTGAGACTTCTGGCTCAAACCCCTCAGGTCAAAGACTTCTTGCTTAGACCCACAGTCTAAGATTTCCCTGCCCAGGTTCCACGAACCCAAGACTTGCTGCTTAAACCCATCAGGTTTAAGACTTCTGCTAAGACCCTCGATCAGAGACTTCCTTGCTTAAATCCCATGGATTTAGGAATTCTGCTCAATCAATCCAGTTGATTAAGTCTTTCATTGCTCTAGCACGTAACAAGAGACTTACATGGCTTAAGCATCTTGGTGAGAGACTTAGTTGCTCAGTTAATCCACTTGATTAATACTTTCAATGCTTTAACACATAACAGGAGACTTACATGGCTCAAGCATCTTGGCGAGAGACTTGGTTGCTCAATCAATCCACTTGATTAAGAATTTCAATGCTTTATCACATAGCAGGAGACTTACATGGCTCAAGCATCTTGGCTAGAGACTTAATCTAAACTACTAAACAACATGTTCGGTAGAATAACGAACAAGGTGTACTTGATACAAATATCATAGGTACAGGGAAATCACCATAATAAAGACCTAAAGCTCTTAAGATTTCTAAGATATTCAATGTTTAAGAAATCTTAAGACTTTTATAATTACAACCTATAACAGAAATTCTGCATATTCGATTGTGTTAATAATTGTTAATCTTGTTATTCCTCCACCCGGTTAATCCTTGTTAAAGATCTAATTTGAACCTTCAACTACTTATATAACATTTGCAGAAGACTAACCATTGGAGAAATAACTTGATAAAGTGTCTTTGCTTTCTCCATAGTACAAGAGACGTTGAATATATATACACAAAAAGATCTTGATCCATTGTGTAACGTGTTTAACCACTGAGTTTTCAAAGAAATCTTGTGCTATAGAGCCATTGAGAGTAGATAACCGTAAGGCATGCTAACTTTTCTTGAGCCTTATGAACTAAGACTCTAGCTGACAAACTGATTTGATAATGCAGTTTGCTTTCTACAGTATGGATAGCTTCATCTTTATCACTAACTCTAAATGATCACCAGAAGCCAATTTACATTCACCAAGTGTAGAGACAATTATGTTGCTTCTTCTGATGCTGAGACCTTGAGCTTCTGAGTCTCTGTCAATCATCACTTAAAGAGTGTTCTTCAGATTTTGACCACCAGAAGCTAGCAATTGAGCTTCATCTTCAACTACTTATTAGATTCTGAATATATATCTATTAGAACCTGCATACATGAAGCACACATCAAATATAACCATTGTTTTTCTAGTACTTTGTTATCATAAAAACCCAAAGAATATATGTGATGAACAAATCTTGTTCTAACATCTGTATCATGTTTAATCAAATTCCATGACAAATTTATATGCGGGGTTCAGGGTGTTACACTTTCGACACAAGGAGTCGATCCCTTACTCGAACCATTGGCTCTGATACCACTGATGGGTTATCATGAGGGAGAAACATTCAAATTGGGTCAAACACTCACTTAAAGGTCAAAGACTCACCAAACAAGTGAGAGAGACACCACACATTCCCCGAAAACCTTAAGGTTGTAAGTTTTGTGTTTTTTAGATTGGCTACATTTTGATAAATCAACATGCTGTTAGCAAGATGTTGAACCAGATGTTCTGCCATGACAGTCAGACATCATGTTCTGCATGATGTTGTGACATGTTCCCGGACATGTTATACCAGAAAGTTAGGGCATGACTATTTTGGTAATTTTAGTGTGATTTTTGAGTGTGTTCTAATTCACACACATGCATTTTTCAAAGGAGTATATTGTGGGATTTTCTGTTATGACTGATTCTATTACTTTTCATAAAAAGGATCCTTGAGCCTTTTTAGGAAAGTTTGTATTTTGCTCATATTATTGTGCATGATGATTTACAACCAGATAAAACTGATTGCTGCTATTTGTGAGCCTAAAGAAGCCCAAGTCCATTAGGTCTGAAGGCTATTTAAAGTGAAGACCAAACCCTATTGAATAAGAGAACAACACGTGAAGATTTTGGGAAATAAGGATTAGTCGTGTTTTGGTTGGTCTTTAGGGTTTACTGTGTGTTAATTATATGCCACTCATGTATCTTCTGATGCATTGAGGTTGACTGATTGTTCATTGTTCATTGTCCACTCTAAAGCTTTTAAGCGAGAGTGTATTGTTCTTGATTGAAGCTTTTAAGCAAAATCAAGTATTGTCTTGGAAGTGTGCTACTTTTATTTTTGTGTAATTGTTAAATTGTCACTGGGATTGTGACTGATTAGGAAGTGAGACGGGGATCTCATATCTAGAGGGTGTCTAGGTAGAAGTTGCACAAGGTAGGGATTAGGCGAGAAGTTGTAAACGGGGGAGTTTAGTTTTGAACTAGTACTATCATAGTGAATTTCCTTCCTAGCTTGGTAGCCCTCAGATGTAGGTGAGTTGCATCGAACTGGGTTAACATTTCTGGTGTTAATTTTACTTTTCTGTACTTTAAATTTCTGCATCCTTACTTGTGTGGTCAAGCTGTTGTTGATCCTGGTGTTGTGACATCTGTCTCGACATTTGATATCTGCGTGCCAGAATTTCAATTGGCATCAGAGCAGGTCACCCTGTTCTATTTTTAGGTGAGCTCTAGGGAGTGATTATTCTGGTACTATGGAAAAGGCAATGACTCAATGTCATGGATGTAAATAATTTGGTCGCATTAAAGATTAATGCCTTACATACCTCAAGGAACAGAAGAAAAGGCTATTTGTATATTGGTCTGATAATAACTCTGAAAGTGGGGCTGATAACGAGTATGCCAAACATGTAAATGTCTTGACTGAAATGTGTGATTCTGAATGAGACTCTTGTGATGAAGAAATGCCTTATGATGAGTTGGCTTCTTCATACAAGGAATTGTGTATTAAAAGTGAAGAAGTCTGCCAAATAATAGAAAAACAAAAGAAAATCATATCCAAATTGCAGACTGAAAAAGAAAAGCACTTGGTAATTATCTATGAGCTAGAAAATAAAGTGACCTTGCTATCTTCAAATCTTGACAACATGACCAAGTTTGTTAGAATGTTGAACAGTGGTATTGACACATTAGATAAAATACTTTAGGCTGGAAAAGTGGCTGGAGACATGAATCGAATAAGTTTTAATAATCAAACTCAAAGAGGGAAAGATCTTACTACATGCTTTATTTCTACTAAACCTGAATCTAGGATGTTGAATAAAATGTCTCAACAACATAGCAGAAACCAACCTAGAGGAAAATTCCATCGCTGGAGATGTCATTACCGTGGTCGTTTTGGTCACATAAAACCTCTATGCTACAAATTGCATGGATATCCTAAACTTGTTAAGCAATCCAAACCTAAAAAGGATACTACTAAACAACGGATTCCCAATGTTGCTAATTATCTTGTAGCTCACATCTCTCTCAGAGAAGACTGAAACTTAGACAGTGGGTACTCCAGGCTGGTGACAAGTGACAAGAATTTCTTGGTATACATTAGTTATTGCTCTACTAGCAATGTTACTTTTGGTGTTTGGGCTATAAAGGGAAATGAAAAGCTTGTGAAGGATGTTAGATCTAAGGACAACTGCAACTTGCAAGTTCCTCAAGAAATGAGTTGTCTCCCCACACGTCTTCTACTAAAAGAAGATAAAGTTAAACTATGGCACCAAAATCCTGACCACTTGCATCAGAAAGGTATAAAGAAGATCATCTTTAATGGAGATCTCGGAGGGATTCAAAAATTCAAGATTGAGCAAGATGAGAACTGTATGAGTGTAGATCAAAGTCTGTACAAGAGTGCTAATTAGGCAAGTATCGATAAGAAGAGCACATCAGGAAGTTGTTTCTTCCTTAGGAACAGTCTTATATCTTGGTTCAACAAGAAAGAAAAAAATGTCACCTTTTCCACTACTAAGGATGTGAACATAGGAAGCAGTTGTTGTCAGCTGGTATGCGTGAAACAGATGTTGACAAAATATAAAGTCAAGAAAGATGTCGTGACATTATATTTAAGTTCCATGATCATTTCAAAAATTCTCATTTAGCACTACAATGATATTTGTCATCACTTTTTAAGAGAACCTGAAGAGAACAAGATTGGTGCCCGTGAACACGTGACGCCTAATCAGTAACTGGCAGTCATTTTAGCTAAAATATTGAATGCTAATCAATTTAAAAAACTGAAGGGTAAATCTGAAATATACACGTTTGCAAATTTATATCAATTAATGTTGATCAAGCGTGCCAATAAAGCTTTCTCTTTCTTCAATCAACTGGCACACATCTATCCAAGGAAATCATTTCAAACATTTCAAATTTATTCTCCCCTTGTCATTTGTCCTCTACATTTTTGCCATCCAGTCTGTTCGTCTTCCAACTCAACAAGGATACCATTGTCTGATCTCTTCAAATCATCTGCATTCAACTATCCTTCAAGATGTCTCAACATCACGTTCCATCCCCAACAAATGCTCCTGAAGATTTGTCTTCTTCAAAGGTTAGCGTTAATCCTCTCTCAGTCATGGGAACTACAAATAAGGAAGTGCTTGATGTAATGCTATTGTCAATGGTTCCTTGCACTGATAACATGCAAAGAAGAGATTGAACCCCTCCTCCCAAGATTAAGAAGTGCCATGTTAAGAGTAAGTCTTCTACATCTTCCTCTGGGGTTAAGAAGGTTCACACAATTATTGGCCTATATATTGACCTAATTAAAACTGGGACCACTAAGTTGGATGTTAAGAAAATATATGAACCAGGGACTGAAAACCCTAATAAAGATGAATTGGAGAAAAATTCTATCGATAGAAATATTCGTAAACTTGTTGCGTCTGTGTTGAAAAAAGTTTGGGCAGAAAATGTGTCAGATGTTGAAACATCTATGACACAAGAAAAGGCTACTGTTTGTGCCACCATCATTAGTCCTACTGGTGATGTGTATGGCTCTTCTAAACACCAGGATCCAGGTTATGCTAAGGACCAAGGTGTGTCTGAAGAAGAGCAGATTCCAAGTAGGATGAATGATGTTCCTGCTGACATCGTCAACATTGATGAAATGATATCTGATGAAGAAGTCATTATTAAAAATCTTGCTCCTGGTATTGCCAAAAGGCTGAAGAGTAAGAAAAGTAAAGCTCTTGTTATTGAGAACACACCCTCAAGGAGCCTTAAGAAGAAATATGTTGTTGGTCCTACCAAAACTTGGAGTAAAGTGGATACTCCCTCTGAGAATAGGAAAGTTGTCTACGTCAGTGAGTCAGAATATGATGTCGAGGATGATGTCCAGAACATCACTCCTGCTAAAAGATTTCTGGTCAAGGGAGCCTCCATGAAGGTGCCTGATGCTCCCTTGGACAACATCTCCTTTCACTCTGTTAAAAATGTGGAGAGATGGAAATATGTGTATCAGAGGAGGATAACTCTGGAACGAGAATTAGGACAGGATGCACTAAAGTGCAAGGAAGTCATGGATCTCATAGAACATGCTGGACTGATTAGATCAATAACTAATTTTGCTAAATGATATGAGGTTCTGGTAAAAGAATTTGTGGTAAATGTCCCTTCTGAGTGTGATAACGGGAGAAGTAAAGACTTTAGAAAGGTGTTTGTAAGAGGAAAGTGTGTTGAGTTGTCTTCCTCCATAACTAACATGTACTTGGGAATAGGTGAAAACCCCAAGTTGAGCTTGAAGAATCAGACAACAAGATTTACAAGGAAATAACTGCAAATCAGGTTGAACATTGGTCTAGAAAAGGGAAACTCTCGGCTGGTAAACTTAGTGTGAAGTATGCCATTCTGCATAGAATTGGAACTGCTAATTGGGTGCCCACCAACCACACATAAACCATTTCTACCAGTTTGGGTATGTTCATCTATGCTGTTGGGACAAAGGCCAATTTTGATTTTGGGGCTTAAATTTTTTTACCAAACTTTAAAGCATGCTGGAACTTGTGCAGTAAAGATGCCAATAACGTTTCCTTTCTTTATCTGTGGTATAATCCTAAATCAGCACCCTGGTATCTTGACTAGTACTGATAGTGCCTGCTATACTATAAACTGTTTGCAGGAACACATGTCCTAGACATTGTTATGACATCTGTTAATGAGACTAGGCATTCAACTTCAAAGGCAGGAATTATAACTGAGGTGAAAGTGGCTTGCAAGGAGCTGGATGATGTGATTCGTGCAAGCACCGAGAGGAAGCTCAAGTTTGAGAGACTGATCAGGTCTCTGACTGAAGAAGGGCATGCTGCTAAAAGGGACAATGATGATAGTGATGATACAAGTCGTGCTACTGGCATTACAGATGATTCCACTAGCAACTGATGAATGGTTATGTTTGCCTTGTTGTTTATGTTATTTTTGGGGTGTTGCCTAGGATTTCATTTTTCGCACCTTATGTAATTGATTTGTACTTCTGTTTTGCTTGTTATTCTAAAGGAAGCAGTGATTGTAACATTTTGTGCTTCCATTTGTGTGTTTGCTTTATGCATATGTGGTTCTAGTTTTTATAGTTTACATTTACTCTGTGTTTTCCTTTTGTCAATTTTTGGCTAAAAATGAGGAGTAAAGTGTTGATTGGTTTGTTGTTTTTTATGTGAGATTAGATGTCATGACTTTATGTCATGTTTGCACTACTGCTTGGGAATATTAGTTATCTCTGTTGTTGCTGCATTGTATGAACTTTTTAGGGGGAGCATGATAGTCTGTCATGCTTGCTGCTGCTGCTGCTTGATGAGGAACCATTTGTTGTGTTTGGGAGAATGCATTATTCTCTGCAGTAGGTTATGGTGTTCAGGGGGGTGTGCATGTGCTCGTGTTTTTGAAGTGTGGTTCCATTGCATGAACTTGCATGAGCGTTCATGTGTTTTTCTTGTGTTTTTAGTTTTCTCCTTCAGGGGGGTACTAATTATGTGTGACAAGGGGAATGTGTATCTTTTTGTTTTGTTGCTGTAGAGTTGCAGTTTGTACAAAGCTTACATGTTCTCATGTAGCTTGTGTTGTTTGGTGATGTCAGACCTGATGTCTTGACATTATGCTGTCCAGTGTTCTTTATTGGTTTAGCATCATTATGCTTGGATTTCTTTGTTTCTGCTTTGTTTCCACTGTGTGTGCCTCTGATGTGTGCTAAGGTTGTTTTAGCCAAAATTTGCCAAAGGGGGAGATTTTAAGTTATGTGTTTTTTGGATTGGCTATATTTTGGTAAAATAACATGCTGTTAGCAAGATATTGAACCAGATGTTTTGCCATGACAGTCAGACATCATGTTCTGCATTATGTTGTGACATGTTTCAGGACATGTTATATCAGAGAGTTAGGGCATGACTATTTTGGTAAATTTAGTGTGCTTTTTTAGTGTGTTATAATTCACACACGTGCATTTTTCATATGAGTATATTGTGGAATTTTCTGTTATGAGAGATTATGTTAGTTTTCATAAAAAAGATCCTTGAGTCTTTTTAGGAAAGTTTGTATTTTGCTCATATTATTGTGCATGATGATTTGCAACCAGATAAAACGGATTGCTGCTATTTGTGCGTCTAAAGAAGCCCAAGTCCATTAGGTCTGAAGGCTATTTAAAGTGGAGACAAAACCCTATTGAATAAGAGAACAACACGTGAAGATTTTGGGAAATAAGGATTAGCCGTGTTTTGGTTGGTCTTTAGGGTTTAGTGTGTGTTAATTGTATGTCACTCATGTATCTTCTGATGCATTGAGGTTGACTGATTGTTCATTGTTCATTGTCTACTCTAAAGGTTTTAAGCAAGAGTGTATTGTTCTTGATTGAAACTTTTAAGCAAAATTAAGTATTGTCTTGGAAGTGTGCTACTTCTATTTTTGTGTAATTGTTGAATTGTCACTGGATTGTGACTGATTAGGAAGTGAGAGGGGGATCTCATATCTAGAGGGTGTCTAGGTAGAAGTTGCTCAAGGTAGGGATTGGGCGAGAAGTTGTAAACGGGGGAGTTTAGATTTGAATTAGTACTAGCATAGTGAATTTCCTTCCTGGCTTGGTAGCCCTCAGATGTAGGTGAGTTGCACCGAACTGGGTTAACAATTTTGGTGTTAATTTTACTTTTCTGTATTTTAAATTTCTGCATCTTTACTTATGTGGTCAAGCTGCTGTTGATCCTGGTGTTGTGACATCTGGTATTTGCATTGCAGAATTTCAAAGGTGATAGGTGTAAGGGTTCTTTTGCTTATAAAGTGTTCAACCTCCACTTTTTCTAAGCAATGTGGACTTAGAACTCACACTTGTTTCTCAATAATACAATGTTTGAATAGAATAATACAAGATCAATCAACCACTATTGTTGGCTCGTGTCTTATTAAGTAATTCTAGCTCAGCCATAAACTCTTTCACCTTGATTTTACAAGATATGACAAATTCAAAAACCGCCAGAGGAGTATTATCTAGGGACATCTCGCCAAAGGCAGCTCTTATCTTTTTGGGTAATGTCTTATATTATCCTATTAGCAAACTTCACTAAGCAGGTGCACTTCTCATACCACATCGTGGATTCTTGATGGATGTGTCAAATCGTGTCTTGATCTTATTACACGAGACCATTCAGATGCTGAACTTTAGCTTCCGAATGCATGCCCTCGCTCTTTAAAGTTTCATAAACTTCCTTCAAACGACGATTGTATGATGTAATATTCTTTAGCTCTACTTGGGTTCTTTTTTAGCTAGCAGGGAGATTTCTGTGTGCTCGTTCAGCTTCTTCCCATAGATGACATTCGTGAGATCACGAGCTTGAGATTCTTTGAGCAACTTGGGGAGTTCTTGGATTTGAGCCTTGAATCCTTCTCTCATTTCCTTATTCTCTTTCAGGGTGTGCTCCTAAAGATGTCTATACTCATGAATATCCTTATGAGATTCTGCTAGCTTTTGATTGCAGAAGTTGAGATCAAAGTCAACATCTGTTAGGCATTCACTCACTCGCTTCCTTTTTCCTTTTTCCACTTCAACCATCTCCTTTTTTTCTTTTAGTTGTTCCTCCTTTTGATTAAGATTGAACCTCAGCTTATTCCTCTCATGGGAAACCCAATTGAGATTAGCTTGCAAATCCTCCTTTTCTTTTTCAAGTCAGAGAACGGTTGCTTTGAACTCATTAACCTCTTCATTGGAAATAGGAACTGGTTCAGGTGATGCAAGTTAAGTGGGAAGCTCAACGGAGAATGAGAGTTTTACTTTTCAAACCCTTTCCAACACCCAACGATGGTAAGGCTCCTTTGCTATGCAATTCTTCTTCCCTAACTTGGTCCCTTTGGTATGAACCTTGTTTCAGGCCTGAATGATCTTTTGTAGCAAAGTTGGGTTACCAGCGACCATGTCATGCTGAATCAAGCCCTCAAAGGCTTTATCTCTTGGCTTTCCTAGCATTGGATCCAATAAGAGGCATATTTGGAAAGTTTCCACAAATGAATACAATTTCTTCCATATTAAGTTTTCTTGCATACCAGGTGACATACCCTCTAGTTAGTGAAACCAGATTCTGAGCCCATTCCTCACTAGTCATATCCTTAATCCAAGCATTTGCTTTAAAGACACGAGAAGTCAACCAGGTATAGAGCAGAGGGAGACATCATACTATGATAACACTCATTTTCTCATGGCGTAGGTGAAGAGTGTGAAAAACATCGGCCAAAAGTGTAAGGACAAGGTTTTCTTTCTCTTTTAAAACAACCCAAAATATACTCACGATGGCAGAGTCTATAAAGCCTCATAAGTTGGGAAGAGTATTAACCCATATATGAGGAGCGCTAACACATCCATAAAATCATCCCACTTCTGAGCCATTGCTAACTCTTTAACTTTCCCGTCTAGGTAACCTTTATAGAACCCTGGGAAACTCCCTCTCCTTTTCCAATTAGCCAACATGTTTGGAACCTTAATTTAGAGAGCCACATAAATTTCTTCAACCTTAGGAACTTGCCCAATTCTTGGATAAGGTTTCCTTCCTTTCGAAGGAATCTCTAAAGCTTTACCAAACTCTTATAATGTCGGGGTGAGTTGAAAGTCTTGAAATAGGAAGCTTTAGAGCGGAGGATCGTAGAACTAGGTTAGAGCAGTGATAACCCTAGTCTGAACCCTGATGGAGAGAAGGTTTATGATATTTCCATATCTGCCTTAAAATTTTGAAGCAATGAGGTGCCCTGTCTTTGAACTTCTTCAAATTTTCCAGATTAGGCATTTTGGCTTTCAGATGCAAGGGTTTTCTCTTGTTTGAACTCATGCTTACTTTCAGATACTACAGAAAACCTTAAATGTTGTGATTCCATGAAAACAAAAATTTTGTATGCTTAAAGAATGTTTTCATGATGATATGCAATGCAATGTCATGAATGTGTGGTGGTAAGGATTCAGGATAACTTTGGTAACATCAGAACAACCTATTTAGGAAGGCTCCATACGATGGGATAATTATAAGCTTTCTACCTAAAAACCACTCACAAGGTTGACTCTAAGATGTTTGGATAATAGGTTCCTAGAGTCACATACCTTAGCCGGATCTGCGTTATGCAACGGGCATTCCGTTTTATGACGAGACTCACGAAAAAGGTCTACTCTAGGCGAAACCTTCGTGTTATCCATTCAAGGTGTGCACCTCGGGGGATAACACTACGCAATTGTCAAACTTAAACTGGTTCTAAGAGGGTCCTTATAGTCACAGACCTTAGGTGGATCACGGTCATCCAACGAGCAAGCCATTTTACGACGAGATTCACAAAAAAGTCTACTCTAAGAGGAGTCTTCATGTTAGCCATTAAAGGTGAGCACCTCGAGGGCTAACACTACACAACTTTCATTATAACTTATGTATTTTCTCTTTTTTCAAGGCTTGGGTATAGAGCTTTACTCAAATAATATTCCCAATCCCATAGATAAACAAAATAATAATCATGTGAGATAAAAAGGAAATAAAAAAAACAAGAATAAACAAAAACTAACATTCTCCACAAAACTAATTAAATTAGGTGTGATTCTTTAGTTGGAGATGTGTCCCTAACACAGTCACCAGCTGTCGTAGCGCAAAATAATACCTAAGCGTTCGCACGTTTGAAACAATATTAGAGTCGCCATCGAAATTTATTTATTCCAAAAGAAAAAGGAAAATATTGATAAAACTTTTAAAGAAAAAGAAAATGGTCGTCACAACCAAATTCGAGTTCGAGAGTCAGTTATGCAAGAAAAAAGTATTAACACCCCTCATACCCATTGTAGTCAACGAGAACCATTTAATTGACTTGTTAACTTTCGTTTGTTTCTTCTAATTATTAAAAGTTTGACAAAAAGAAAAGGTTTAAGAATAAGCTTTTTATTAAGGTGTTTTACAAGACGTTGAATATTGCTCCTACGTATCTCCGAGTGCGATGAAGAATTTAACTTGTGTAATTATTAGTAAAAAAACAAGGTATGTATTAGTTGATTTTAGTGAATAATTTTTTTATCCATTCTACCGCGATACAAACAAACACTTAAATCTCACATGTGAATGCGACTTACACCGTGGTAGTAAATTGTTTATAGCATGTTTGGATTGACTTTTGGAAGGCCCAGAATCAATTCTAGAGGTGTAGAATTGATTCTGAGTGATTTTGAGGTGTTTGTTTTTATCAAAAGTAGAATTGATTCTACTTGAAGCTAGAATTTGTAGTTTCTACCTCCAGAATTGATTATGGGTGATTTTTACACTGGAATTTATTGTCTAACTCACTTTTACATAAATGTATCCAAACATAAATCAATTTTGCTAAACTCAATTATGTTAAAATCAATTCTACCAAACTCAATTCTGCTAGAATCAATTCTGTTCACCGCCAATCCAAACACACTCTTAGTGATATTGGTCAAAATTGTGAAACCCACTTGTGGCCGTTCCACTTTAGGGATGAAACACATATGGCTGTCTGGTTTACGATTAAACTCAAGCTCATACGACATTCTTATAACTATAAAGTATTGCTCCTCTTCTTCCCGCTTCCCGCTCCCCGCTCCCTCCATTAATATCGGTGACCGATCCATGTGATGTGAAAGATTCAATTGTCAGTGATTCTTCTCGTCGACTACGACACAACAGAACGAGCACGCACAACTTATTTCCACAGAACGCCTATGCATAACTTGAACTCTATCGTCCCTCCTCAACAGCTTCCAATGTCTGAGGTAATTTTGAATCTAATCGTGTAACCCTAATTTGTAGGTTTCTTTCTAAGCCTATGTTGTTTACTGAATGGAATTTAGTTAAAACCCTTACTTTGATTCATTAATTTGCTGTATACATCTTCTCAATGTGTAGGAATCATGAGAGTGTGAAGATAGAATCTAATGATACATAGCGGTCAACATTCCGCGGGTTCTATGAGTTGATTGTAATAGAGTAGCTCTGTGCATATATATATATATATATATATATATTCTGTTTTCGCGGGTTGAATCTTTCTTGAATGTGCCCATGAAATCAGGCTATCAACATGGTGGAGTTGAAAATACTCACACTAAGATATTACTAACATCATTGTCGGCAATGGCAGCCGAGTCCACTACTTTTCCGATAGACTTGATCAAGACCAGGCTCCAACTCCATGGCGAGTCACTTTCCTCGAGTCGTCCAACCGGTGCATTTCGAATAGGCCTAGACATTATTCGTGAACAAGGTCCTCTTGGGCTTTATAAGGGCTTGTCTCCAGCAATTTTAAGACACCTATTCTACACGCCTATTAGAATTGTTGGGTATGAGCACATGAGGAGTGTTGTTTCTGCTGACCATAGGTCACCCTCTATTATTGGCAAGGCTGTTGTTGGTGGAATCTCTGGTAGTATGGCTCAGGTGAGAACTACATGGTCTGGCAAATGTTGCATATTTGTGCAGAATTTTTGCCTTTTTATTCATTTCTCATAGGAAATAAATAGGATTTGTAATTGCAAATTTTTATAACTTTTCATTTGAAAATGTTGAGCATCATCAGTTTTATATTTAAAGGGTAGAAGTTCTAAGATTCAGCCCGGAGCATGGGGCAAAAAATAGTAAAGTTACAGTCTTGATTTTGAACTCTATAGTTAAGAGGTTCAAGAACAATGTTATATTGTTTACCATTAATAGTACAGGTTATAGCAAGCCCAGCTGATCTTGTCAAGGTGAGGATGCAAGCCGATAGTCAAATGATGAGCAGAGGTCTCCAGCCTCGCTATTCAGGGCCATTTGATGCTTTTAACAAAATCGTTCAAGCTGAAGGGTTTCAAGGACTGTGGAAGGGTGTTTTCCCTAATATCCAAAGAGCCTTCTTAGTGAACATGGGTGAATTAGCCTGTTATGATCATGCTAAGCAATTTGTCATTACAAACAGAATAGCTGAGGATAATGTTTATGCCCACACATTAGCTTCTATCATGTCAGGTCTAGCGGCAACTTCTTTAAGTTGTCCAGCGGACGTTGTCAAGACTAGAATGATGAATCAGGCAGCCAAAAAGGAAGGAAATGTCTTATATAGGAGCTCCTATGATTGCTTGGTAAAGACAGTTCTAGTTGAAGGAATAAGAGCACTCTGGAAAGGATTCTTCCCCACATGGGCAAGGCTTGGTCCATGGCAATTTGTGTTCTGGGTTTCCTATGAGAAGTTTAGAAAGTTTGCCGGGCTCTCTTCTTTCTAGGATATTATTTTGATTTATGCTGAAACCTTCATTCGAGATGAAGTGACCGTTCACAGCCTCAAGGGGAGCGTCCACACTCAATTTATATTGCTCATTTTTATTCTAGGATAAATTTCACTCATTATTTCCTCAAAAATAATGGTCACATTATTATTCCTTTTGTTATAGTTAATAGCATGTTTGTTTGCTTCTGGAAATCTAGCTTGAAGAAAGAAGAAAGAAGTTGTTACTTGTACAGTTTGTGACAATGGGATTCCAGTACAAACAGATGAGAAATTAACCGGGTTAAATTGATTGATTTATCGACAATTATACTAAAATAAAATAATATTTTCACATTTTTGTCACATTACGATGCTATATGTGGATTAATTCTTTCAACTGTTTCTTTCACTTTGTAGTTAAATTAACAACTATGATATGCTTGTGCAAGTCAATGTTGATAGTGGTGCTGTACCCCAGATATGCTATATATACCTGCTTTATATACCTTCTACTTAGAAGATCTTATTTGGATTATGTAATTTAATGAACAATGCTGTTTGACTAGTGAAATCCTATAAAACATGTAAAGAGCTGAAATAGCTAAAACTCATTATCAATTCATTTACATGTGGCAAAAGGGATGTTATACTTGTCCATATATTGTGCTTAATCCATAGCCCAAACCTGCATTAAGAATACGTGAAGAAATTAAGTTACTGGAAAGATGGAAAAGAAGCTGGTTAGTTTGTGATATCATGACTAACCTGGATCTTTCCGTCAGAGGAACCAACAAAAAGCATCATGCCATCAGCATCCGACACTAATGATGTAATTTTTGTGTGACCACCAGCCATTTTGATGGAAGCTACCCGGGTGACCTTATCTTTTAACCAAACTTCAATGGTGCCAAATTTTGTACCAGCAAATATGAAGTCACTGTTGATGGCTGCACGATGGATGTCGAGTCCAGTTGAGAGTGATCCCACCACCATTTTGGAGGCAAGTGAAAATATCTTACATCAAATGAAGAAAAAGTTAGTTCTGCGAGAAAATATGCTTTATTTTGTAATGACAATAACGTTGGAACAGAACAAGAACTGTCATATACCTTTCCCGCGGTAGCATCAACAGAAGAACCACAAGCAAAGAGGAAATCACCATGAATCTGAAGGGAGTGTATGGTTTGTTTTCCCAACAATTTTCTTGTACCAGTGAAGAATGAAGTTGATGTATATTTGGACAAGTTAACCTCCTGCCATTATTCAGCCCATAATTCTTAAGGAAGATTTCCAGAAAAGCTTTTGTATGTTTGGTTAGAGTCAGTATATTTTGATAACGAAAAGAACACATGGAATCTTAACTCATAAGTAACATTTGTTCGTTGGCTTACTTCAGCTCAAGACACTGCTAAATATGAAGCAAGGTAAAGGAGTGCTTACCTGTATGCTGTAACCAGAGCAACCACAATACAATTTGTCCCCAGCAACAGCAAGGCATTTCACATATTTGTTGAAATTGATGAGCTTTGGAGCATCTGACCAGTTAAAAACCTGTGAATATCAAAACTTTATCAATTTTATCTTCAGATGGAAATAGGTTTCTTTATGAATAGTTTGGAAACATATTAGACTTGCCTTAACTCCTGTTCCTTGAGTTACATAGCATGCCAATTTAGCATTGGCTGCTAGCTCATACACTGCTTCCTTAACGTCATAAACATCTATACATTTAATCCCGTCGGGTTTAATTGTCCAAACCTGTACGAAGAAGTAATATTCAATGGTGCATATCAAGTATTATGATTGAGTTAGAGTATCAACAAAAAGATGCACGCAATTTGGGAAGTTAACATTGAAGGAAAGTTAAGGTATCAAGTACTATTGTTCTCTTTCTTCTATTGCCTTCAATTGTTATTATTATAGAGTAGACGGCAAACAATAAGAATGCGCAACACTTTCTCATTCAATGGTTAGTCATATATAGCCATTTCTATCTGTTTATTAGCAGTATTAATTGGTATACAAAATGATTATTTGACTATTTTTTTTTCTGTGACATAGCATGATGGATTACCCGGATTGTTTTGTCCAAGGAAGAACTGTATAGTCTATCAACTGAAGAACAAAGAGATGTAACCGCTTTTCTGTGCTCACGAGTTTCTTGAGTTACTCGTGGTATTCTCTTCCTTGCATCCCATACCTAAGAGGAAGTGTAACTGTTAAAAAAATCTGCTAGACACACACACACACACACAATCGCGCTGTTTCTGATTATTAGGATAGTCTACCTTGATAGTTCCATCAGCATGTCCACTTAAGACATGGCCATTGAGGTAAAGCAAAGAAAGCACCTCTCCATTTGAGCTCAAATCTAACTCAACTACTTCTTTACAACTCCACAACTCTGTCTATAAATAGAGAATTAAAATAGTAACTTTTCTTAACATGTATGTTATGTGAAATGAACTATACCCTAAATCACGAATCCACTCACCACATCAACAGAATTTAAGTTTAGTAAGGCTTTCAAAATATCAGCAGCTACTGTTGAATATTTCTTCAGCTTCCTCAAGATTCTATAGATGCTTTTTGCATAGACTCTAAGTGCTTCATGAGCAGCTGAAACATTACAATTTTTATTTAGTGTAGTGTACTCATTTGTATAATAAAACACAGAAAAATGTTGAATATAGAAAAACACACTTGGATCACTAATGAAAGACTTCAAAGCTAGGGTAGCCAGGATCTTTTCCTCTAGGTTCTTGGATGACTGGATGACATTTATAAGGGCCTCGAGCAGGGATTTCCGAGCAATATCTCTTACACCGGTATCTGGTAGAGTAAAGAGCATGCGTGTGAGCCACGTGGCAAGAACAAGGCAAGATTTTGCCATCTTTAAGGAGTTACTCTTTAGGCATTCTTCCAAAGCTTGAAATATTGAGCCGTTTTCATGATTGCAAAGTACAGAAGCTACTCTTTTCTGCCAAGATTTCATGGCGTTTTTTTCATTCTCCTATGTAAGAAAATTTTGTATTAGTATCGTGAGAAAATCAATTATTAACCAGATCCAAAAATCAAAATGCCATATCCTCGAACCATTGTTTCCATCAAATCTTTGTCAGAGTGTCCTAATTGATTGGCCTTCATCAAAACATTGTAAGGTTGATCAAATCCGGCAATCTTCAGCAACCAAGCTTCAGTATATGACTTTCCTGAGGAAGTGACGTGTCCAATAAGAAATAGTAAAGCATCTAAAGCCTTCATTTGATTATTTGAAAAGTCCTTTTGCCAAAGTGCTTCTATCAGTGTCTCTACAGCTTCTTCCCTGTAAATGCTCATCTTTCGCGGCTCAACCTGAAGATTTTGACAAGAACAAAAAATATATTGAGGCAACAAGACATCATTAGTTACAGTTTAGTAACAAGAAATTTTTCTAATAAAATTACCAAAAGATCAAGCTGAAGAAGAAGACTAGCAACAGCAATTTGATGTTCCATTGGAGCCATTTGAAGATATACAAGAAATGTATGCATTGTACTGAATGCTCCTTCATCCTTGATTATCTGTAATATCTGGTTGCTGAACGTCCTTCTGTAACATCATGCCAAAATATTGAATGTTTCATTTGAGTAAATAATTGAAGGGAGAGGGAAATTTTGTTTATTGTAAGTTACCTATTTAATCGAACCAGTTCTGAGAGAAATTCCACACAGATTCCTCGCACGCTATCATTTCCAGCATGAAATAATTCAAGAACAGGTGACAATTCAATTCTATTTGCTATTGAGCTCTTGCAACTTTTTTCAGCTTGCATACAACACAAAAGTATGGAAATGATAGACCTTCTTCCTTCCATTGTGTCCAAATACTTTACTATGGCTGGAATTCCATTTGCTGAGATAACACTGGAAGCATTAACTGACCTGTTATATTCGTCTCCGCCCATTAAAATTTGCTCAAGAATTGCTATGGAGGCAGCTCTAGGGTCTATAGCTAACTGAAAATCATCTATATCCTCATTTTTGTTCTGGATCACTTGGATAAGAGAGGGTATAAGTTCATGTTCCGAAAGCTGAGCGAAAACTGGCCTTAGTTGGTAAATAAGAAGTGCAGCCTCAGCCAAACCATTCTTAAGTAGAGTAGCTAAACAATCAAAATCAGAATCTACACTATTAAGTGTTTCTCCAACACTTTCGTCTGCGAAAATCAGCTCCGAGAGAATATAAATTGATCTTCTCAGAACTTCTCTATTCAGAGAAGCTGAGAGAATTTCCACTAAACCACTAATAACAGTTGGCTTTGATAAATAAGAATGAATCTGAGGATCAGTCTTTGAATCCTTCCACAATCTTGCTATTTCCGTTATAGCTTCTTCGCATTCCTGCAAGTTTTCTGATGTACATAGACTTGTGATATAAGGAGTCAAGGAATTTATAATTGTTTCAACTTCCGCTTGAGATAACACACTAGTTGGAGACGCACTGACGGCAACCCGCATAAATCTGTTGTTTCTTTGTCTAATATAATCTTCTTTGTTCTTCTGACTTGGCGAATCAGTCGTTCTTTGTGTAGCGGAGATCATTGCAATGTCTTTTGCTGAGGGAGAACATGAAGAACCTCTTGGAGTGTTAGAAGTTGAAAATTCTTGAGCTAATTCAGGATTCTGTTCTTTCCATGATACAATCAATCTCTTCAAAACATAGTTTGTTTTCGGTAAGATGTTTGCAGATAGAGGCTGCCGCGTGATGGGGCATGTCGTGTTTCCCGTTCCAAGCCACTCTTGAATCGCTTTTCTTTCATAGGTCTGACCTGTTTCAAGTGTGACAGGATCACTAAATATCTGACCTGTGATTGGACAAACAAAATCTTTGGGCGGTTTTGATCCAATAGTCAGTTTCTCTAATTTCGGAAACGAAGCTGAACTCTGATATCCATCATCACTTTCACCAAGGGAACTGAAAACCCAAAAGGGTAACAAAAGTTGAACATTAAGAACATAAAAATACATCATAATTTCATAAATGAAAGAAGTGGTAGTTACTTACCTGTCATTCAACACTAGGCTATTCTCATTGTCTTGATTCATACTTGGTGTTTGACTATCATTCTTTCTCTTAATATTTTTCAAGGCCTATATTCCAAATAACTGTTACATAGTTGAACTTATAAAGTAGTAACTACACCTAACAATTGTAAATAATAGGATCGTGTTGATCTTAACAAACATACCGATTCTTCTTCATCGCCGTTGAAAATATGATCTGAGCTTATGTCTGGAGATGATGATAGAGAGTGATCAGAAATAGATATAGTTGAGCCCCTAAAACGATTAGACAGTAACCGCAAAAACTTGGATTCTTTTTTACTATGGATTTGAGGATTTGAAGATGAATAATTTGGAGCAGCTCTCGGGGATTGCATAGGAGAGATATTAGGAGATTGCATTTGATTCTTCTGGTTTGATCGATATACTTTTGGTTCAACATCCTCGTCCTTGATACTTGTCTTCGGTTCAGGTGAGAAAATATTGTTATCGGAATCTACAGATGCGTCATAGTGCTCAGAATCTGAATCATCTTCAATCTCTTCAATCTCTTCAACTATGCTCTCCTGCATAATGTAAATTATCATAAGTCCTATGGGAATATGCTACTCGAAATCCATTTATCAAAAGCTATACTGATAACTTTCTATTACCTTAGCACCCCACATGGATGATCTCTCCCCCTTTGAATAGTTGGAATTGGAAGTTAAATTCTCTCTGCTGAAATTCAGCATCCAAAAAGCGCACATAAGAATCAAAACGTTCAAATGAAATAAAACACATGTTAATAAAATACAAAGATATGGGTCTCATCGTATAGCCATGTCCCGGATTCGTTCAAACTCACAGATTCGAAGAATTCATAACTCGGGTGCATAACTCTAACCTGGTTGTTTCACTTAAACCATCATAAGATCTTCTCGTTGTCATAGAAAATCCAGAACTCTTGGGCAAAATAGGACCGAATTTAACAAAATCAGGAACAGACCGGCTCAACTCATGCAAAGGAGTCATCGGCGGCTCAGCAATTGGCAACATAGGAACAACCTTCTTGCTTGAGGTAGAATCAGGGTTCATACAATCATTATAATACTTTGCATATAGCCTCGTGTTCTCATCTAAAGACTCTCCATAGAGCTGCTCCAGTTTTTGCAGTTTCTCAAGCTGATTCGGCCTCATAGAAAACACCAAAGACTCATTGAAAACTTGATCAAAATCACCTGTATAAGAAAAATCACAAGTTTCAGGCATCACCTCCATCATAAGCCTATGTCTCTCCTCCGAATACCACCCTACAATCGAACTCATATGCGGAAGAAACAGGCTTTTCCATAACTCAGGCGCGAAATCAATCCTAGAGAAAAACGGATCAACAACAAACATCTCAAGAGAATGAAAAATACAACTCTTAATATTGTTCCTCAACTTCCACAAATACGATAAATTCAAATGCGCCCAAGCTGATAAATACGAATTCGGCACTCCAGCAGTCTTCTGCTTAGGGTTCAACATTGCACACACCTGCAACATTTTCTCAGCATAATCCAATCTCGCAAGCTTAGTTTCCATATTATAAGTATTAATAGCTTCTTCAAGAGCTTCAATTCCCCAATCAAGATTCGCCAATACCGCTTGATCAGAATACTCAACCTCACTTTCTTTCTCACCATTTCCATCTTCAGCTGCTAACCTCTCAGCACACTGATCTTTATGCTGTGTTCTTTGTTCTTTGTTGATCAACCTATCTTGAATGAAACTATCAATACTCGTAGTCAAGAATCTCACGATATCGTTCTGATCCATCATGAATCTGAAATTCCCCGCCATCGGTTAAAAACAAATCAAACAAAAAAGGAAACAAGTATAAGAATCAATGATACTAGGATTTGAGTCTTTGACTTAAAATCAAAGAAAGAGACGTTGATTATGAAGTTGACATGATGAATAAGCCAACACGTTTGTTGCAAGAAGAAAAAAACAGTGAAGGAAGCAAAGAGAAAAAAACTATGTTGTATACAAGGTTGGAAATTGCTGTGCCGGCTGCATAAATGTGTTTATGATGACAGAATCAAAGCTCTGACTAAGGCACATAGATTATATATTTAATTTAATTTTGTTATTATATAGTATTGTGCAAAGGTTACATGTTGGGATTTTTTTTATTTTTTATGATAAAATCATTAGGAAATGATTGGTTGTGTATTGCATTGACAAAAAAACAAACAACCGTTGGCTTTTCGGTTTGGACTGTTACTATGCATGCTTAGAAGGTGTGAAAATGTGAAAACAAATACTAGTAGTACTTATTAGATATACAGAAGAAAATATCAAATTAAACTACCAACCCCAAATTTTCATTATTTTTTTTCTTCCTAACATGCTTTCGGCGTCATATATAGATAGCATACAGTATATAAAGTTATTGATATAAATTGTTTAGAATAATGTTGAAGTAAATAAATTTTATTTAAGAAAATTTTATATTCAAAGTATTTCTCTATTTTATTTTATGGATTTAAAGAATTTTCATTTGCTCTCTCAACCACGCGTTTTTTGAAATTTTGAAATTAAAAACAAAAATTAAGTAGGAAGTTGCGTATTTCTTAGCTAATGAACTACTTTCTCCGTTTCGTTTTTTGACTTTTTCCACATATCAAGACAACTATTTCCTCCTTTTTAATTGTCATTTGCGAAATTCAAAGTAATATTAATTGCACTTTTGTAAAAATTACTCCTAGGTATTTATTACAGAGAGAGAAAAAATGAAACGAATGTAATAAATAATTAAGAATATTACAGATAAAAAAGGAATTATTGTTTGAAAAGTAATAATAATAATTAGTTTTCTTGATATGTGTAAAAAGTTAAAAAATAACACTTAAAAAAACAAAGGTAGTAATAATTGTCGTTACTTTTTAAACAATGATTTTTTTCCTACAACACTCTTAACTTTTTAGTCATTTATTTAATTTTTTTTCTCTATCTATAATAAATGACTCGGGACAATTTTGACAATACTACAATCAATACTACATTGAACCTTGAAATGATGCTTACAAAGAAACAATTTTATTTATAAAAAGTAACACTTAAAAAGGAATAGAGGGAGTAATTCATATGAAAAAGAAAATCAAAGGAGAATTAACTGGGCATCATGGACTATAATTTGTAAATTTAAAAGAGAAGGGGGCCTAGGGACCTACTTCTTGATTTTTTTTGGATAGTTAATTCTAGGAAATCATCCATTTGGTGGAGGTAGCTTAGGATTTTCTTGGGGTCTTTTGGCGATGACTCAAATTGGTTTTATAATGATATTTCCTGTAGGCTACGGAATGACTCATCAATTGATTTCTGGAGGCACAAGTGGTTAGAATTTTGATCCTTGAGTGAGCAGCTTCCTTATTTGTTTGGTTTAGTGTGAGCGTCCAGACAAAAATTCATCGAATCAGACAAGTGGATTGATGGTGTTTGGAATTGGACTATGAATATTGTAGCATGCGATTTTTGTCGGTGACGCGACCACCTTATCGCCATTTAGTTTTTCCTCACCGCAATGGTAGGGATTAGGTGCTACTTTCTGATTTCTTATTTATCCTGTGAAGCTGGAAAGGAGATGGAAGCTATCTTAAACTAACCTTGCACGCAAATTTTTAACTGAACAAATGTTTTAAAGAGATCGGGGAGTTCAGGGTCAGGTTATACAATGGGGAGTTGTCAATTACCCATCCTATATGTGGTTATCCACAGGTCATTAGCAACTTCTATATTGTTTTCTATTTACTTTTCCTACTTACTGGTGTTTGTCTGTTTATTGGGAAGGTTTCTCCTTTGGGAGTGTTTGAGATAGATAGTGTGAGTTTTTGATGATTTTGGTGAGGTACTGGACCTAAAGTTTTTTATTGGTATGATCGCTAAGATTTCACAATCTTATGCCTACGTATTCCCGTTAAAGAAAACAGGGAAATCAGAGTAATCGTAGTTGGAAAAGATGTTTGGTGTCTTGTTTAAAGCCCAAGATTGAAGCTAAAGGTTTGACTGAGAGAGAATTTGTCGTCTCTAAAGGGAGATATCTTATCTGTCTATCACAACTGGTGGGTGACTGATTATAAAGGAGAAATACTTTAACTGGGATATGAGAATCCAGAAATGCCATAATTTCCTTTATAGGGGATTTGTCCTGAAGGAGAAAACTTCAACTCAGTATTGGGCAATGCCATTTTTCCTTAGGAATCTTTCATGCTAAGAGAGGGACATTAGCTTGGATGTAAATAATCCAGAGGCTTGCCACTTACAACAATTAGATGAAAGAGAGGATAAAAGATGGACGACAACTTGGATTTTTAAATCAACAAGTGTGCCACTTATAGTAGTTATCTGGGATTAAGGTTTGTTTTGATTTTCTGTTTTGATGTGTGATATACAGAGAAATGTTTTTCGCCAGAGAGGTTTTTGACTTCCTCTGAGGGGATTTTGTTTTTTTTTGTATGTGCCTTGATCAAAGCCCAAGGTTGAAGCTAAGAGGTTGATTGACTCCACTGGGGAGGTCCTTATACAAAGTCTAAGAGGAGGCTGAAAAAGGATGACTCAATATGAGAGTGCTTATCTGTCTTGTACGAAGCTCAAGATTGAGGCTAAAAAGAGATTGACTCTTTTGGGGAATATCATTATATAAAGCCTAAGAGGAGGCTGAAGGTTGACTTTTTCGGGGAAATATTTATGTGTCTTGTACAAAGCCCAAGATTGAGGCTGAAAAGGGAAACTGACTCTATTGGTGAGAGGTTTTATCTGACTTGTACAAAACCCAAGATTGTGGCTAAAAGAAGATTGACTCTGCTGGAGAGTATGATTTGTCTTATACAAAGCCCAAGATTGAGGCTGAAAAGAGAGATTGACTCTGCTTAGGGAGATTAATTCCCAAAGCCTAAAAGAAGGATGGGAGGAATTAACCATGCTGGGAAGATATTTATCCAGAGCTTAAGAAAAGGTTTAGAATACTTTGACTTTGCTGGAGAAAGTTTATATATGTCTTGTACAAAGCCCAAGATTGAGGCTAAAAGGAGATGACTCAGCTGAGGATATTTCAGGTGTCTTGTACAAAGCCCAAGATTAAGGCTAAAAAGATGATTAACTCAACAAAAGAATATTTTTATCTGTCTTGTAGAAAGCCCAAGATTGAGGCTCAAAGAGATGATTAACTCTGCTTAGAGAGTGTTTTTTATCTGACTCAACAAGAGAGTGTTTTTTTTATTTGACTCAATAAGAAAGTGTTTTTGGATGTCTTGTACAAAGTCCAAAATTGAGGCTAAAAAGATTATTAACTCAACAAAAGAGTATTTTTATCTGTCATGTACAAAGCCCAAGATTGAGGCTAAAATGGATGATTAACTCAACAAAAGAGTATTTTTATCTGTCTTGTACAAAGCCCAAGATTGAGGCTAAAAGAGATGATTAACTCAACAAAAGAGTATTTTTATCTGTCTTGTACAAAGCCCAAGATTGAGGCTAAAAGAGATGATTAACTCAACAAAAGAGTATTTTTATCTGTCTTGTACAAAGCAAGCCCAAGATTGAGGCTAAAAGAGATGATTAACTCAACAAAAAAGTATTTTTATCTGTCTTGTACAAAGCCCAAGATTGAGGCTAAAAAAAACTGACTCAACAAGAGAGTGCTGAAAAGGTGATTGACTCAACAAGAAAGTGCTTTTGTTTGTCTTGTATAAAGCCCAAGATTGAGGCTGAAAAAGGTTAACTCAACAAAAGAGTGCTTTTGAGAAAGAAGACTGACTCAACAAAAGAGTGCTTTTGAGACTAACTCTGCTGAGGAAAATCATTATACAAAGCCTAAGAGGAAGCTGTCTTCTGCTGAGGATTATTGAGATCCAGAGGCAGGTCCAAAGTGGGGAATCAACTCTTGCTGAGGATTATAGAAGAGTTGAGGTATCAGATACCTTGAGGTTCTGATTTGGGATAGTGTTATACTGATCTTAACCGGGCATGCCCAAAAGACTGGTATCCTTTGCCTAACATCGACCAGCTGGTCGACAATTCTGCAGGTTACAAACTATTATCCTTCATGGACGCCTACTCGGGGTATAACCAAATTCCCATGGATAAGGTCGACAAACAACACACGACCTTCATGACCGAGTCGGGCAACTACTACTACAACGTAATGCCCTTCGGCCTGAAGAACATCAGCGCGACCTATCAACGGATGATGAACAAGGTTTTCCGGGGAGAAATCGGCAACATGCTCGAGGTCTATATGGACGACATGATCGTCAAATCCACAGAAGAAGTCGACCACGCCGCGCACCTCAAGAAGGTGTTCGACACAGCGAGGAGATGCCGCATGAGGTTCAATCCCGACAAATGCACCTTCGGCGTTAGGGCAGGTAAGTTCCTCGGCTTCTACCTCACAGAACGTGGAATCGAGGCCAACCCCGACAAGTGTAGGGCTTTCTCCGAGATCCCAACTCCGAACTCGAAAAAGTCAATACAATCACTGAACGGGATGCTCACCACCCTCTCCTGCTTCGTCGCCAAGTCTGCACAATACGCGCTCCCGTTTTTCAAACTTCTTCGACAAAAAGCGACGTTTGAATGGAGTGAGAACTGCGAGCAAGCGCTCCTCCACCTAAAACAAGTCCTATCGCAACCCCCGGTCCTCTCGCGGCCCGAGAACGGGGAGACACTGTTTCTGTATCTCGCAATCACGAGTGAAGCGGTCAGCGCCGTCCTCATTCGGGAAACCCCGGACGGGCAGAAACTGATTTACTTCACGAGTAAAGCCCTCCAAGGCCCCGAGCTCAGGTATCAGCAGATAGAGAAAATCTCCCTGGCCCTCGTCACCGCGGCCAGGAGGCTACGCCATTACTTCCTAGCCCACACTGTCGTCGTGAGGACCGAACAGCCTATAAGGCAACTCCTTGGACGACCAGATATGGCGGGGAGGAGGCTCAGGTGGTCGCTCGAACTCACCGAATTCGACATCCAATACGAGGGGAGGAAAGCCCTGAAGGCTTAGGTATTGGCCGACTTTGTGGCGGAGATGACCGTCCCGGAACCTTTGACCAACGGATCCCAAAAATGGATGATCTATGTTGACGGATCATCCAGCACGAAGGGAAGCGGGGCGGGCATTATCCTCGAAAACGAGGAAGGAATCCTAATCGAGGTATCCCTCGAACTATCCTTCCTGACGTCGAACAACCAAGCAGAGTACGAGGCTTTCCTCGTCGGGCTTCGGTTGACCGAGGACCTCGGTGCCAAGGAGGTCAAAATCTTCACCGACTCCCAGCTTGTGGCTTCGCAAGTCCGAGGAGAGTACCAGGCCAAGAACGACAGCCTCATCGAATACTTGACCTTGGTGAAAGAAAAGATGAAAAAATTCACCTCCGCGGAAGTAACCCACATCCCTCGTGAGCACAATACCCGAGCAGATGTCTTGTCCAAATTGGCAAGCACAAAGAAGAAAGGCGGAAACAAATCCGTCATACAAGAAGTGCTTTCCCGCCCGAGCATCGATAAACCCGTTCTGGCGACGGACTTGAACGTCATTGGGGACAGCAATTTATGGATGACACCGGTGTACGAGTACCTCACGACTGGCACACTGCCCGAAGATCCCAAGGAAGCGGGGATGGTGAAGTGGCGGGCGTGCTCGTACACGATAGTCGAGGATAAGCTATATCGGCGAGGGTTTTCTATTCCCCTCCTCAGGTGTGTCGAGGAGACCAAGGTCCTAGGCATACTCCAGGAAATCCATGAGGGAATCAATGCACAGCACCTCGGTGGACGATCGTTAGCCAGTAAAGCACTTCGGGCAGGGTATTACTGGCCCACCATGCAACAGGACACCAAGGAACACATCAAGAAGTGCGATAGATGCCAGCGACACGGGGACATGCACCTCGCTCCTCCTAACAAGCTCAAAACACTGTCCTCCCCGTGGCCGTTTGCGTGGTGGGGGATGGATATCCTCGGACCTTTCATCGTGGGATCGTATCAAAATAAGTACCTCATTGTCGGGGTGGATTATTTTACGAAATGGATCGAGGCGGAAGCGTTGGCCAAAATCACGGTCTTCAACATACTACGTTTCTACAAGAGGAACATCCTCGCCCGATTCGGCGTGCCCCAAGCTATTGTCACTGACAACGGAACACAGTTCACCGACAGGAACTTCCAAGACTTCGTCACCAAACTGGGCACGAAGCAGCACTTCACGTCGGTCGAGCACCCTCAAACGAACGGGCAAGCCGAAGCGGCGAACAGAGTAATCCTCCAAGCATTGAAACTTCGATTAAGCGACGCCAAACAGCGGTGGGTCGAGGAGCTACACAGCATCCTCTGGGCCTACCGAACAACCCCGCATTCCACGACCGGGGAGACCCCTTTTCGCCTAACCTACGAAACGGAAGCGGTGATTCCCATGGAAATCAGGGAACCCTCGAGGAGGACGGAAGCCCCCCTCGACGGAGACGCGAACAATGAAGCCCTGAGGGAAGAGCTCGATTTCGTCGAGGAGACGCGTTCTGGCGCTTCTCTTCGAGAAGCTTCACTTAAACAGAAAATAACGTTACGTTACAATGACAAAGTTACCAAACGTGATTTCCAAGTAGGCACCCTCGTCCTACGAAGGAACCAGAAAGATTCGCGAGAAGGCAAACTAGCCGCGAACTGGGAGGGCCCGTACCGCGTTCGCGCAAAAACGGGGACAGGAGCCTACTTCCTCGAAAATCTGTACGGGGAAGAACTTGCTCGACCATGGAACGCTGAGAATCTTAAACAGTACTACAGTTAAGCACTGCCTGCGACACACTAGCATCGCGGTTACGGGGACGCACTAGGGTACAAGCGCGACACCCCTATACAAAACACGATGATCAAGGGTGGCGTTGCGTGTGCGCAAGCACTTTGATTCGACGAGGACACCTCAATCGAGCTCCTTCGTCGCCGTACCAATTAGGCAGAACATCCAGCTCGCGATGGGAAGTTCACGCCACGGAGCTAAGACCTCGACCGAGCTCTTAGCCTCGTTGAAGGTCGGAATACACTTCCGACCACTCGACCAAAATCTCTATACTTAGACAAAAATAAACAAAGTATAGCAAATACAATAACATCACACACAAGCGAAAACATACAAACATCACACGAGCAGATAAACAAAAATGCATTAAGCGGGCAGAAGCCCATTGTACAGGTATTACAGACAAATATCAAAAAGCCCCTGGCGCGCAGGCCGGGCATAGGCATCAAAAAATAAAATGGCTCGCAGGCCAAACAAAACGAGAAAGGAAAGATCTAATCGGTGACGGTCCCCTCTGGCTGCCCGTGCTCTTTCGCCCCCCCCCCCCCCCCCCGACCTCGTCCTCTTGCATCGGCTGCACGATCTGACCGTCGACCACCTCATAGTTTGGGTCAGTCCCTTCAGTTATAAGGTCGAGGTTGAGAGCCCGAACCTGCTCCACGGCGTTCCGGAAACCTATGTCCGCCGCCACGAGGTTGTCCTGCTCGGCTTCCCTTAGCTTCGCTATCAGCGGTGCCCGCGAAGTCAATAACCTGTCCTCCTCGGTTTTCTCCTCGGCAGGACGAACAACCTCTTCCAGCTCAGCATTCCTCACCGAGAGACGTTCCCTCTCCTCCTCGGCCTGGCGAACAGACTCTTCCAGCTCGACGTTCCTCGCCAAGAGACGTTTCCTCTCCTCCTCAGCATTCTTCAACCTCTTCTCCAACTTTCCTTGAAGCTCGACCTAGGCCTGGTTCTAGCTTTTGCAGTTAGCCAACTCCTTGCCCACCTTCTCCATTTCAGCTGAGATGGATCGGAAACTCTCTGGCAAACTGTTCAGCTCATCTTCTGGGCATGCCTCGTCGTTCAGAACCAAGGCAGCAGCGCAAACCCGCATCACCGCGGACACGTCCTCCACCAGCGCACTTCTCCGAGAAACCATGTCGACACCCAAGATGGTCTGAGCTTCGGGGGCACCAATGCATAGGGAGTTATTCCCCGTGAAGAAGTTCGGCCTCGAGTGGCAAGGCGGGAGCACAAACTTCACAGCGGGAGGGTTTTCTTCCTCAGTGAGGTCGACGTCCACCTGATCAGTAAGCCGCTGTCTCTTTAGGGAGTTCTGAGTGCTGGGCGAGTCGTTGTCATAGGGAGAACCAGAAGAACCCCCGGTGGCCGAAGTAGGACCGAGGACCTGCGACCGAAGTTGCTCGATGCGGCCTTTACCTCCCTTCTTCGAAATGCGGTTAGCCTTCAACTTTTTGAAGCGCTCCTCAGCAGTCGACATCTTGCCTATAAAAAGAAAATAAATGTCAGTAAACCAGAGACCAGGACACGAAGAAAAAAGTGAGTTGAAGAGGATGTCACCACCTAGCAGCTCGAGGGCATCCTCATCGGAGAACGTCTCGAGGAGGGCCCTCGTATTGATTAAACGGCGCTTCGTTAACACCTGCCCGTCGTCTCCCCAGACGAGTTCCCTGTCCATAGTCACGAGCTTGGCTTTATTAAAATCGTTGAGGAAAGCGATTATCCTCTCATAGGCCAGGCGATCCCCCTCGTCAAGGCGGCCAGGACTGACTTTGTAGCTGTCCGTCCCCTTTTTGAAGTGTTCTTCCGTCCAGAACAAGGGGAATCTCGGTTCGAGGACCTCCTCCGTCTGCCCGTCCACTTCGCGGGAGACTCGGCGATACACCAAATTCACAACTTCAAGCGTGACCGGCCTCACGATATAATACCGGTATTTAAAGTCGCGAACAGAGTCCAGGTAGGTGTGGAAGAGGCTGCTCGTTTGTTTAAAAGACACCCAGCCATGTCTGCCGTCGGAGGCCTGTTGCTGGAGGTAGAAGATGCGAAAGAAAAGAGGCACGGTTTCCCCAATTTGGAGATATTTACAAACGAGCTCGAAAGCTCGTATAAAAGAGATGGAGTTAGGGTGGAGCTGCGAGGGCGCCAGGCGCAACCAAACGAACGCCGCTTGTTAGAAATCCGTAAAGGGCAAACGCCACCCCGCCTTGTCGAACATGAACTCATAAAGAGGGAACCTCATCCCTCGATATGTCGAGCAGATACGATGGTGTGCTTGAGGCCGGAACACCTTCCACGACTTCGAGGAGCCCACCAGTCGGTGCTTGACTATGCAAAAAATATTGTCTTCGTCCTCGTCGACGAACTGGGAAGCCATGTTTAATGGCTCGTCGCTAACCCACTCCACGAGGGGACGTTCCTCAGCACTAGTGATTGGCGCCATTGGAGAGTCGGGTTAGTCGTCGACGTCCAACGATCCCACAGCCACAGAAACGGACAAAGCTTCCATATACCTGAAAAGCAGAAGGAAACGGTGAATTCGATGATCCATATCAAATTCACCCTCCACCGCTGTTCAAGTGAAAGGGCGAAGAGGGAGCGTCGAGATTTCGAGACGGTCGCGCTCGCCCACGTCCCCGCGACAACCGACGAGCGTCCCCGTGACCATCCTCGGGTCACCGGTATGCCGCTTCGGGAGGATTCCCTCGCACAAAAGAGATATTGGCGAGGACCCCGAGGGTTTCATCTCGTGTCCTCGGGACATTCTTCGTGTCCCCGGGATACTCGTCCCTTCTTCCCACAAGATGCAACAAGAAACTAAGAAATCCCGCTATTTTCGCCGGAGATTTCGTGATTTCCATGAGAACTTCATCAGTTCACCATAAAACCACCCTATAAATGCAAATGAAAAGAGAAAAAATAGAGAAACTTACTTGAAATACACTTCCGGTAGGGTTCCGGCACGACAGTTGGTGGCGGCGTACGGTGGCGAAATAGAGAAGGGAGAAAGAGAGAGAGCCTAAGCAAAGGGGGAACAAAAGTGCAAATGAGACGAGATGACCCCTATTTATAAGGGCCTCACGGGACTCGAGCATTTCCTAGGCAATCGATTACGCTACTCTAGCGTAGCCGCCCTAGGGAATGATGAGGTGTGACACGTGGCACACGCTTCCCCACGCACGTCTTTTCGTTCCCCAACACGCGTCCTTCCATTCGCCTCGCTTCAGACTTCCCATATCCCCGCGATGTCGCTCATCCGCGGCCGGCCTAGCCTGAGAGGAGCGATTTATTCCTCCCCGTTTGACCAACCGCTCCTCGTCTAGAATCCCTTCCCCGACGGGATACGTTCTCGACATATTACTGGCCCTTAAGTCATTACTCTAACACCTCAGAACAACGACTTGGGGGGCTCCTGTTCCGGACTGGGCCAGCACCTGCCCTACGGTCGGGCAGGCCCAAGCCCAATGGCCAACGAAGGCCCAACGAGGCCAAAAAGCCACCTCTGTGTCGGGCACGCGCCAGTCCCCTCAGGCGTCGGACACGCGGGGTAGAAGACCGTCGGGCAGAGGCGTATAGCTCGTGGACACACCTCTCCTCGACACCTACGTGCTCCTCCCCCGAGGACATGTTCTCTTGTAACTTTCCACTCCCGAAGGAATCGATCTGCCCTACTTCTGGAGATTTAGGGACCGTTACACCAGGGCGAAGACCACGTGCTGGTCTTTACTACGCCACGTAAGCCCTGGCAGTTACTTGGATTGGGCCTTGCAATCTAGCCCAGTGCAAGTAACCGTTGGCCCCGCGCTGGGGGCTCTCTATAAATACCCTCTCACTTGAGAGGGTCAGGTTACATTACTTTCTAACCCTTACACCTGCTTTTTCTGTACTTGCTTACTCCTTTTTTCTTACTTGAGCGTCGGAGTACCTTGCAGGTACCCCCCCCCCCCCCCCGCCGTATCATCATCACCGGAGCTGAAGTCCATACGACGGTGCTGGCCATTGAATAACTGTCTGATCCAGGTACGATCATATATGAATGATGAGAATTATTATTGTTATTATTTAGTAAGGTTGGATCAAAATATTAATAATAATATAATTGGATAAATAAATAGAGATAATTAGATGTGTAGTGAGTAGGAGGGCATGGTGGTAATTATACAAAGTTGAGTGAGGGCAAATAAGGAAAATCATAATTGGGGGTTATGTAAATAGTTAGAGGATGAGAAGTTATTTTCATTTTGCGTAAAAGTGAGAGTAAAGGGAGAAAAGCTGAAAAGAGGCTAGGGCAAGGTGAAGGGAGAATCCATTAGAGAAGAAGGAAACTCATCAATACAAGGTAAGGGTGTTAATTCTTTAATCTTTCAAGAGTTAGATGATATGTGTATTTGGGTAGGAATCACTAGGTTGAGTTCATGTGAATGTTGAATTTTGTGATAGGTAGTTTGGGGGTTTTGATGAGAAAAGGATAGGTCCTAATGATGTAGGATGTTAATATGTGTTCATGATGTTGTTTATAAAATAATGTATGTTGTGGTTGCTAAATGTTGCTGGGAGTTGAGGTGATTTTCGTGCACTATGAGAACTGTTTTGGGGGAGGAAATTGGGTCCGGTGTAGCAGAAAGTTGGATTGTAGGGAATCTGCTACACGCACGTAGCGTCTGGCGGTTGAATCGTAGCGTCAAGCGGTGCTACAGTAGGTCGGGCGCCGGGTGGTGCTCAAGAGGCACAGCCTGGAACGTTACTGAAACTTGTGGGAATTAAGGGAAGAAGTTACGTCTGTGCGCCGCCGGGCGTTGCGAAGAGGCGCAACAATGCTGTGTCGGGCGGTGACCAGGGGCGTCGTATGGAACACTACTGGAAGTGTAGATTTGAGATGGGGGAACTACGCCTGTGTGCCGTCGGCGGTGCAAAGAGGCGCTGCAATGCTGCTGCGGTGCCGGGCGGTGTGAAGAGGCGCAGCAATGCTGCTTACGCAATTTTTGTTGTTTCTGTGCTGTTTTCTTGTTGTTTCGTATGGTTTCCTGTTGTTTCGTTGATGATTGCTTAAGATGATGTATTTTGGAGGTTTTTTGTGAGTATGCACTTTTAAATAGGTGTATGTGTATTTGTGTGAAATAGTGAGTTGAGTAATGATGATATGCTATGTTTATGCATTGGTTTCGTTGTCGCATGTTGTCGTTGAAGATGCATAGCATAATGCATCAGTTGAGGGATGGCATGTGCCCATGTGGGGTGTGAGCGTTTATCCTGATTCTTTTAATGGAATTGATGTTGTTGTTGTTGTTGAGGTGATTGTGTGCCCATGTGGGGTCTGAGCAATCACGATTATCGTGTGCCCATGTGGGGTATGAGTGACTAGATAGACGTTCCGACGGGAATTGTGATCATGAAACAGGGATCGAAATTGGCACCACATGCATTGAGTTTAGTTGGTGTCTCATTGCATTATTTTTGTTAGTTGTGTTGCATTATGTTTGATTGGTGAATTGTGGTTGTGTTGAGATTTGTGATTCTTGTTGGTAATTGTGAGATGGGTGAATAATTTAGTGGTTTATACTTTTATACTTATATCATCTTCTTCTTTTGTTGATTTGAGAATCTCACCCCTTCTGTTTGAATGTTACCTCCACGTGGGTAACGTGCAGATAAGCAGGAGTAGTTGGAAGTCGTGGTCTGTGAAGACGAGGTGCTTCACTTTAGTGGCGTCTACTCTGATATGTAACATTGGGAGTCGGGAACGCTTTTATGCATGTTTTATTTTGGTTAAAGAATTTTGGTTGCCTTTACAGTTTACAAAACTAATTTTTAGTACATTGAAATCGTTATGCTTTATTATTCAAATGATTCATTTCCGCTGCGTAATAAAGAGAATTTTTGGATTAAATTATGCTTTAATTTATGTTACATGTCTATTTATGAGCAAGTTTCGTTGAAAGTAATGCCCTTTATTTCTGAGTTGTACTATTTTACTCTGATTATTCGATTAAATTATGCGGGGGAATTCAGGGTGTTACACTACAGAACTATTCTAACCCTCTTTTAGTTACCCAGAAAAATTACAAGTTGCTAGTGATTTTGGATGATACGTGTGAGTGTTCTGATGTTGTGTTTTTGTTGGTGAACAAGTGTTTGACGGGAAATGAAACAGGGTAAGTTCCTTGCAAGTATTTTTTGAAGGTTACTTGCAAGATTATGGGATGGAGAGGTAGAGAGATTTTTGAGAGATTTTCTGGTCTTTTCTTCGTAATGAACAAAGAAGAAGTGCTCTCCTTTTATAGCCTGAGAAGTTTGGTCTGAGTCTCGGAGATACAGTGGACATATGCTTTGTCCTTAGCAGAAAAAATGAGGGTTTGCATGCACCTTCCTTCAGTCTTTGTACCTAGTCAACCTTGGAGAACACAATGCTTCATATGCTGAACAAAAGTAACGGAGGATAAGGTGCAGGTCTGTTGTTTTCATTCTTCAACATATATTCCAAAAACTCTTTTTGTTGTGTCATATGAGAGAGAGTGAAAAAGGTAATAGTTGGGATTGAGGATTATGGATCCCTACGCATCATGGGGATAGTCTTTCATGTTGTACCATTTACTTCACTAATCCAATGTAGTGTTCAAAAGCTCTTTTGGTTATGCCATGGGATGATGAGCTTAAAAAGGTAATATTTAGAGACTCACAAAAGGGGTACATTACATGCAAGGTATCTCAGATTTTTTTAAAAATAACATGAGGCATGACAAATGAAGTGAATTATGTATAGTGCATTGTTGCTGAACAAAACGTGAACACCACTTTAGATCCACATAACTTCATGACCTTTGATTCAAATGATTAAATTTTGGATCCAATGGAAACTAGGAAAAAGATTTCATGTTTAATTCAACTTGAAACAAAACACATGTCTATGAGAAAAATGAGGAGCAAAACTTGTCCATGAAAAAAAACAAACTTAGAAAACTCTAAGTTATGAAACTTAAACTTTCCATGACACCAACTTTGGGATATTGTAACTTGGTGAATATCCATTCAAATGGAGAGTTTTAGCACTCAAGAGAAAGCTAGGAGAACCCTTATGAGAATTGTATGAAGCCAAAGAGTGTCTTAGGAGACCTTGAATTATGTGAGAGCTTGGCTTATGAGGTTTTTCCCTTTTTCTTGTGTAGATCCTGACTTTCACACGAAAGAAATAAACTTGCAAGATTAAGTGGTTAGTTAACAATGCATAGACGATTGATCCCTACATGTAAGTGCAAGATGTTATGACATCTAAGAGGTAAAATTTGGGGTACAACACAACAGATCTACAAAGATGACTCCGCTAGGGAAGAAGAGAAGCCTAAACAGACGACTCTGCAGGGGAATACCAGCAAGATGAACGAATTCATCGGCACCTCACTGGGGAATAAAAGGTGAGCAAAGATCGAGGGATGTTACCCAAAGTTTGGGATTATGAACAACACCAGTTCCACTCATCAAAGAGTTGATGGAAGGAAGATCGCCAGTATCAAAGGGACACCTCATCAAAGAGTTGATGGAAAGAAACTGACATCGTCAAAGGGTTGACGGGAAGAAAACTGTCTAAAGAAACACATTGTCAAAGGGTTGACGGGAAGAAAACTATCTGAAGAAACACATCATCAAAGGTTTGACGAGAATATAACATATAGAATGTGGTCATCAAAGGGTTGATGGCAAGAAGACCTCATTAGAGAGATACATCGTCAAAGGGTTGATGGAAAGATACTGCCATATCTTCATCAAACGGTTGATAACGGACCTCAGAAAGGAAATTGACATTGTCAAAGGGTTGACAGACATCGTCAAAGGGTTGACTGAAACGAATAATTTCACCAAAGTAACACCTCGTCAAAGGGTTGACGGGAAGAAAGCTTGTCTAAAAGAACACCTCATCAAAGAGTTGACAAGAAGAAAAATCTTGAAAACCTGACCGAAGGGACACATCATCAAAGGGTTGATGGAAAGAAAGACCTGACCAAAGAAACACATCGTCAAAGAGTTGACGGAAAGAAAATTGCTCGACGGAACACGTCGTCAAAGAGTTGACGGAAAGAAAACCTATTTTTGGAATGTCGTCATCAAAGGGTTGATGGACGAGGAACAATCGAGGGTAAGACCGACGTATGATCTACGACCCTGAAGAAGAGTAATCAGAAGGGTTGATTAAAATATCTGCTGGGGAATGACTCGGCATTCTCTCTAGGGATATGTCATTGTCTTGACTGAAAGGTGATTCGGGCTCCCACGCAAGGTACCAAATCTGGCTTATGCTCCTCATGCATACGTTTAAATTTTCTTTCCATGGCGTAATTGTCGCATCTGCGAAAATCAACCGGCGGAAAAGAACAGAAGAGTCGCCACCGAACGTTATTTATCCAGACACATGGAAAGGAAACGATCAAAGAAAACCTCAACAAAGGGAAACGAATGGTCATCGCAACCATATCCTGGGTTCGGGAGCCGGTTACGCGAGAGGAAGGTATTAGCACGCCCTCGCGTCCATCGTACTCGATGGGATCCACGCTTGTTTGTTTTCGATCAAAGGGTGTAGCGTATCTAGAACTAAACTGCTAACTGGAGACTGGAAACAAAAGGTGAAAAGGAGAAACGGGGAAAAAGAGAAAAAGGACACAAAGGACTCGCAAGGATCGTCGCAATCCTATGCCTATGTATCTTCATTAACCAATGAAGAATCATAGTCAACGTAGTTTGGACTACGGATTGGGGAAGGATGAAAGGATTGTTCTCGGAGAGATCTCGCACGATCTACTGCCTACGTATCTCGCTCGCACGCGAGAATCAGAGCGACGTAGTTCCCCTCACTAGGGATGGCTTTGCTTTGTTTGTGTTTTTTAACGGAAGACGTCCAGGCTCACGTTCCGGCAGTTTAGGTGTCGCAACTCGTTGTACGGAGTCTTAGGCATTTACCTGTTTGCGGTAGAACGGAAGTGACGCATCCTTTACGAATGGAGTGAGGAAGATGAGAAGAGAATTGTTGTTTTTGTTGAATTTAAGGTCGTGGAAGAAAATTGAAGACGATGATGAAGAGAAGGTTTTGTCCATGGATGAATGGGGATGATGGTTGGAGCTTGGAGATGATGGTTCTGAAGATTGAAGAGAGTGAAATTGGAGATGGTGATGTGAAATGTTGAAGACTGGTGAGGCTTTTTCAGTTTGATTCGGTTAGGAGTTTTTCTGTTAGGAGAAAAAGGGATTCTGTTATAGTTTTTTTTCTGGTTTATCAGTTAATGAAGGAAAGAAAAAGAATTGTTATGGAGCTGTGTTAGCCGGAAAAATTGGTTAGAGAATGTTCTGGTGAATGTAGAGTTTTTTTGAACATCTAATTTTTTGTTGTATTTTATCGCTGTGATAGTTGTGTGGCACACCAATTGTATGGCTCATTTATTTCTGTTACGCCCTTTTTTTTAAAGTTCTACTGTGAATTCTTGATTTTAATTGAACCTGCTATGTACATTTTGCTATGTGCTTCACCTTGGATAGTTCCATAGAATGCTCACAGAATGCTCACGAGGATGAACTTTTAAACAACTCTTCTAGAATGGGAAGGTTGTATCAAACATATTTGCCATTAGATGTCATTGTAGCCACAACTCAGCTTGGGTGTGTACGTTTGGTTAGCAATGAGGCTTTGTAAAAAAGCTAGTGCACTTTGTAATTTTCACAGCAAGTTGTTCCCTGGCTGACAATTCCAATTGATTTTGCAAGTTAGGATTGTTGCACTCAAAGATAGTGTAATGTGAACTTAGAAATAGTTAAAAATGGTTATTGGAAAAAAATGGTTTTATATGTGACATAAGAAATTGGATATAGAAATCAAATGAATTGATGTAATGGATAACATTTGGATAACCATGAAAATTTGGTTTAAGAAACATGAGAAAAAATGGTTTATAAAAAACAAATGGATAAATTTGGATATGGTATGGATTTTGAAAGTGGTTTATTTGGATTAGTTTTGGAAATGGATATATAACGAAAAGAAATGAATGGATAATGAATTTGGATATAGGTTAAAAAAATGAATGGATATGGACATGAATTACATAAGTGAATATGCACAAGATGGATTTAGAGATTAAAATTGGATTTGTGAATGGTAAAGAAAATGGTTTAATGAAATAAAAATGGATAATGGATATTTGAACTTGAACACTGATGACGGATATCTCAAATTCCAAGTATATTGTGTTCCACATGAATCTTGTTCTCAATAGATCCCAAGCAGCAAGTGATGAGCACAACAATTCTCCGAGGAACACTTGAAGATGAAGACAAGGCATGAAGTAGAAAGCAACATGATCAACCAGAGGTCCTTGACATGAAAATCCTGATTCAATGAACCTCAACTGACAAAACTCCACAAGCTCAACCATGAATGAGAAACCCGAATTCACCTTGATGTACACTACCGGAGAAGTCAACTACTGGATAAGAAAACCTCATAATTTGATAAACCTCTGACCCAAAGCCTTTGATGAAGAAAATCCTGAGCTTGCACCTAATACTTTGATCCCACGCCAATGCAAATGAATGAATATGAGTTATGACCTAATGAATATGCAAAATGAATGCGAAACAAGCCAGAAAAAGGTTAGAAACAGGTAAGGCAAATTTTGGGGTGCTACAGTTGCCCCTATTCAATCAACTTGGACCTGAAAGGCTGATAGCAACAACTTTCAGACGTTCAAGGTAGAAGGTGATTGAATACAAAAAGAACCGCAAAATTTGCTAACTCTGGGAAGAAAATATAAATTGGAACCCAGTCACACTTCGTCAAAGGAATCTGACGGAAAGAGAACATACCCATAGAACCATATCGTCAAAGGGGTTTGACGGGAAGAAAAATGGAAACCCGACCGAAAGAAACACATCGTCAAAGGGGTTTGACGGAAAGAAGGCCTGACCGAAGGAAACACATTGTCATAGGGATGACAGAAAGAAGACTCGACCGAAGAAAGCACATCGTCAAAGGGGTTTGACGGAAAGAGGACTCGACCAAAGGAAGCACGTTGTCATAGGGATGACAGAAAGAAGACTCGACCAAAGGAATCACATCGTCAAAGGGGTTTGACAGAAAGAAGACTCGACCAAAGGAATCACATCGTCAAAGGGGTTTGACGGAAAGAAAACCATACGAAGAAACACATCATCAAAGGGGTTTGATGGAAATGAGACCCGACCGAAATGTCGTCATCAAGGGGTTGATGGACAATGACTGATCGAGGGTAAGATCGACGTATGATCTACGACCCAAAAGAAAGGTAAGCAGAGAGGTTGATTGTAATATCTGTTGGGGATATGTCACCGTCTTGACTGAAAATGGATTCGGACATTCGCGCAAGGTACCAAATCTGGCTTATGCTTCGCATGCATATGTTTGAAATTTCTTTCTATGGCGTAATGCTCCATATCAAATGGAAATGCTACGCGTTTTGAGGATGGAATGACTACAATATGCAGAATGCCGATGTATGCTCGGGCTACCGAGGAAAGAAGGGTGTGCCAAGTCCAATTGGACTTTGCTGGCAAAGACAGGTGAAACTTGATGGTGATTGTGTTTTTTCAAAGGCGAAATATTTATGGGTACCAATGGGGATTGGATTTTGAATGAAGTGCCAATAGGGATTGGACTTTTCTTTAAAGGGGACGTCAATAGGGATAGGGCTTCAGATTTTTGAAAGATGCCAGCAAAGTGGGTTGTGGAAGGATGCCGAGCAAGGTTGGGCTATATATTTTCTGTTCGGTTTTACACGGTTTCATGCAATGTTATGTGATGATATGCATGGTAATGATTATTCTATGATGTTTATGATATGCAATAGGACCACTCCAGCAAAATAAATGCTGAAGAGACGGGGCCAACTCCGCTGGGGATAACAAACTGAATCGTCTTCAGTGTCATAACTGCTCGAGATCCCGACTAAACCTCAATTCTGCAGGAAAGTACGATCAACAAACGTCTGCTAGAGAAACATTCCAGGAATCTGTTAGAGAAAAGTGCCAATGGCAAGTCTTTGAATTGTTGGGGAAAGCTAACCACCAGCCAAAAATATGCTTGGGGACAATGGTTGATGACATTAACTCTACTAGGGGACAAGATCAGACTTACTCCTCTGTTGGGGTCCTATCTTTTACCCTTACTCTGTTGGGGAGACGAAAACAACTTTACCGCACCAGGGAAGCACAAACCCAACACTCTTATCCTGTACAGGAATATGAACTCTTGCTGACGAGCACTAAACTTCACCAACCTGGATAGGGAGAGAGAACCCTTGAATTCTTGCTAGGGAGAATAATCACCATCTTCATAATGCTCTGCTGAGTGATAAAACTTCAGCTATCTCTGTCGAGGAGAGGAACTCTACTGGGGACGTCACACATTAACTACCACCATGAACCTGCAAATATGATATGACCAAAAGAGGTGCCCCGATGCAGCATAACCTGTAAATGAACATGTCTTCAGGGTGTCTCGTGAAGATCCGACATATATTGCCCCATGGCTTTTGATTAACCGTCCTTCGGAGAGAGTAACCTTTTGTGCTTTTGGGGTGGCCTGCCCCAGCCTTGAAATGATTTGTGCCCCTGTCTGGCTGATCTGTGAAGGAATACCTTTAATTGACCTTCGAGAGATTCGTTGAATCTCGACTTGATTGCCCCAGATTGGCTGAATCTTGGAATGTATTACCCATTTAATATGCCTTGACCCTGGCTCAACGGAGTACTCGGGCACTTTGCACCTTAGATTAATCAATCTTTCCATTGTAGAAACTTTCCTGATGTTAAGTACTGACTCGCAAGTAAAGCAATTTATTTTGAAAAGATAATTTTAATGCAATGCGTATGAAAGTTTTGACATCCAAGTCTGTTCACTGAAAAAATGTGGTGACATATAGCGAACGAATCACTTATCAGAATGTCACATCGATACCACCATGAATGGTAAGAAAGATCCTTTTGGGAGTCAGAACTGACGCAATATTAACCGAAGTATGCTTTTGAAACAACCCTGCTTCTATTAGTTCTTTTGAAGGTTGTAACGTGGCCTGGTTCACGGTTTAAGAAAGAAAGGATTTAAGGCTCAAAGTTTCATTTTAACCCACCCATTCTCCTTGATGTTCTCCAGTCCTACGTTCAGCTAATTCGACACAAGCACTCTCCTTTCAAAAGGTTAATGAATGGTAAGAGGATGGAAGGAACCCACACGGTTTTCGGAGTGACAGTCACCCCTTTTGTCTTTGGTGTCTGTGGTCACACGACTTGTTCTTTGCTCAAGGATTTTTCTTTTATAATCCTTTTCGTTTTTCATTCTTTTGTTTTTGATATCCCTGATTTTTGCCTGGACTGATTCCTTTTGAGTTTTCGATTTTGAAGTCCAGCGGGATGCCCTAACTTTTGTCTAAGTCACTTGTTTTCAAGTTTTAACTTAGCGGGCTTTCTTGTTTTCTTTTTCTTTTAATTCTTTTTTTTGAACGAATCGTGTGACAGAGGTTTGACTTGTTTTAAAGGGTTGTGACTACCTCGCTCTTCGGTTGGTGAGGGATAACCATTGTGATTCGATCCTCGAACGGGACACTCCTTTTGAAATTTGAATGCATGGTCAAATTAACTGATACCTACCCTTCCCCAGGTTAAGATTGAGGGTTTTCGTTTTCCGAAAGAAACTCCTACTACTAGGCTCAACGGGTTTACAATGGATTATCTTCCTTATGTCTCCGGTGTTTGGGAATTTGAAACAATGCATGTACATCATCAGCATGGTTTCGTTCAAAAGCATACAATCAGAGGTTTTACGTCTTCAATTTCGTCATCCTCCCTCGGATCCTGCTTAAACAAGAACATGATATCGATAAAAAGTATGAGTGAACACGACTGGATTTAATCAAAACATGCATATTTATTTCATTATCATTATCAATCGAAAACAACAAGTTTTACAAATGAGTTTGTACATTTTAACAGAAAAGAAACTACAAATGCAAAGAAATGACATTATCTAAATGATTGCCAGCTTCGAGGAACTGGGTTTTCCAAGCTTGATTTGCTAATGAGATAACCATCTTCAGTATTACTCGTCGAAGGTAGTCTGATAATCATCTGCATAACTGCTCCTAGTAATTTCTTCCATAACCTGAACTGATGAACCCACCTGACTGGATGACGGAGAATTATTGATCTGAATACCCTGAGGTGTGAATGAGAATATATTGGAGTCATGAAGTGTGTGAACCTTGCTCCTGAGCACCTTACAGTCTTCAGTTGAATGCCTCTGTGCCCCAGCATGGTAGTCACAGCGGGCGTTGATATCAAAACCTGGTGGGTACGGAGGAATCACTGGACCTATCTCATTTGGCACAATAAGTCCACCTCTGATTAAATCAGGCAACATCTGACTGTATGACATTGGAAACTGAGTGAAATGCCTCTTTGGCTTTCTGGGCCTTTGTTGGGCATGCTGACGCGGCTGACGGCGATATGACCGTTGATTTTGAGGAGGTCCTTGATTTGCAGAAGAATATTGTCCTTGATACAGAGACTCAGAAGATTGCTGACTTTGAACAGTTGATATGCCTGAATGCTGAGAATGAGGTGGTGAAGAGTCCTGGATGGACCTATTCTCTTCCTCCGATCCTTCTTGAGAACTAACAACTGATTCTATTTCATTAGCTTGGAAGTTCGAGACGCCTTGGAGCTTACCACACTTAAGCAGGCTCTCGATACGTTCTCTCACCATCACCAGGTCAGAAAATTTTGTTGCCCCATTGACAATCATCTTTTCCAAGTACGGCCCTTGCAAGGTATCCATGAACAAATCAACCAATTCTCTATCCGAAAGTGGTTGTTGAACACGAGCAGCTAACTCTCTCCATCTCTGAGCATACCCTTAGAATGATTCATTATCTACTGGAGACAAGTCTTGCAGATGCATTCGGCTGGGAGCCATGTCGAGATTATAGTTGTATTGCTTCACAAAACGTTTGCTAGATCTATCCATGATTGGATGCAACCACTCTTTAACTGCATATACCAATATAGTGATGCCCCACTCAGACTGTCTTGGAAACAGTGAATCATGAGCTTATCATCGTGGGCATACGAAGTCATTCTTCGGCAAAACATCACCAAATGTAGTTTTGGGCAGCTATCCCCTTTGTATTGCTCAAACTTCGGAATTTTGAACTTTGGAGGAAACACAAGGCCATGCACCAAACACATGCTTGAAGCATTCAAATAGAGAGTATCATGGTTCTCCAGGGCTTTAAGCTTTTCCTCCAACACGTGGTATCTTTCATCATCAACAGATCGTGGGTCCTTAGGCTTCATCTTTGGAACTACCCCTTGGACACCTGACACAGAAAATGCAAAACTGTGATAATCAGTGGCATCAAGAGAAGATGAATGTCCGCCTTGGACAATGGGAAGCTCTTGCATAACAGGATCCTCAACATGGACTCCCACAGGCTGAGCTTGAGCAACATTGTTCACCGGAGATGGAATAACATTCTCATTTCTTTGAACATTGGCCTCTCCCCTTGTCATGGCGGCCATAGCTTCCATAAGTTGGTCAAACTGATTCTTCATCAAATCAACATAGGCCCTAGTCACAATCTGATTCTGCTCTCCTGAGTTCATGATCTTTCCAGAAGCTGATTCAAGTCCAATACAAAAGTCGGGAAATCAACTGCAGGTCAGACAAAGGATGGATGAGCTCACTGATGGCCTGGAGAAAGGATATGCAAAATGATGCAAGAATGCAAATGCAATGCAAAGAATGCAATAAGACATGGGATCAAAGCTTCCATATAGTCTGAACAAGTGTTGTGCTGATGACTGAATAAGTTCATAGGTCTGCTCTGAAGAAAATACCGGAATACCAGAATATCCGCTAATCAGAATACCAGGATGCCGGGATATCGGCATAATCAGAATACTAGAATGCCAGAATATCAGCATAATCAGAATACCAGAATACCAGCATATCGACATAATCAGAGTACCGACCTAATTAGAATACCGGGATGGTCAGAATGTCAGAATACCATAATACCAGGTTGATGAGTCCACACTGATAGGAAAACCAAAATACCGGGTCGGTTGAAGGTTACTGTTACCTGCAAACCTGTAAACAACCCGCCCCTCTCACATGTGGGTACTAGAAAGGCGAGGATCCTCAATATCACGGACTCTCAGGTCGAGAAATGATGATACGTTCACCATTTCTAGTTTGGCATCATCATCAATCGAGGAGGCCTCAACTGATTCCCCTAAAAAAGGTCATCCTATATGAGTTCCCAGCATTGGGTCCTCGGATCAAGAATGCGTAATGGGTTTGCCATTTATGGTCTGCCATTATCACATCTCGGGAGGAGTGCCGTAACTGAGTCCTCGGGAATGATCAACAGAGTCGACAGCTTTCTAGGTTAACACCCCGAAATGCACAAGACGCGCAAATCAGAACATCTCCCAAGAAAACCTCGTCTGGGTGTGGATTTCATGTAAACCATACGTACCAAGACGCTACGTAGGCCACACTACTTTCCACTCTAATCCTAGGTGTACACTCAAACCTGGGTAATGGACTTATCTCTTATATCACCCATCCCACCAAACAGAAAAACCAACACAGTCCAGCACAGTACAATATATATGGCAACAGTAAATGGAAATCAAGTAAATGTAATAAAACAGTAAACATGCAACAATGTCATAAATAAAGAGAGTAAAGTAAACAGATAAACACCCTAAAATCGAAAACAAACAGGCGCTAGGATTGACTCGCTTAGGGAACCAGAGATTCTGGGTTCGATCCCCAGCAGAGTCGCCAGTTGTCGCATCTGCAAAAATTAACCGGCGGAAAAGAACAGAAGAGTCGCCACCGAACATTATTTATCCCGACGCAGAGAAAGGAAACGATCAAAGAAAACCTCAACAAAGGGAAAGGAATGGTCATCGCAACCATAGCCTGGGTTCGGGAGTCGGTTACGCGAGATGAAGGTATTAACACCCCCTCGCGTCCATCGTACTCGATGGGATCCATGCTTGTTTGTTTTCGATCAAAGGGTGTAAGGTATCTGGAACTAAACTGTTAACTGGAGACTGGAAACAAAAGGTGAAAAGGAGAAACGGGGGAAAAAGAGAAAAAGGACACAAAGGACTCACAAGGATCGTCGCAATCCTATGCCTACGTATCTTCATTAACCAATGAAGAATCAAAGTCAACGTAGTTCGGACTACGGATTGGGGAAGGATGAAAGGATTGTGCTCAGAGAGATCTCGCACAATCTTCTGCCTACGTATCTCGCTCGCACGCGAGAATCAGAGCTACGTAGTTCCCCTCACTAGGGATCGCTTTGCTTTGTTTGTGTTTTTTAACGGAAGACGTCCAGGCTCACGTTCCAGCAGTTTAGGTGTCGCAGCTCGTTGTACGGAGTCTTAGGCATTTACCTGTTTGCGGTAGAACGGAAGTGACGCATCCTTTACGAATGGAATGAGGAAGATGAGAAGAGAATTATTGTTGTTGTTGAATTCAAGGTCGTGGAAGAAAATTGAAGACGGTGATGAAGAGAAGGTTTTGGCCGTGGATGAATGGGGATGAAGGTTGGAGCTTGGAGATGATGGTTCTGAAGATTGAAGATAGTGAAATTGGAGATGGTGATGTGAAGTGTTAAAGACTGGTGAGGCTTTTTAAGTTCGATTCGGTTAGGAGTTTTTCTGTTAGGAGAAAAAGGGATTCTGTTATAGTTTTTTCTTCTGGTTTATCAGTTAATGAAGGAAAGAAAAAGAATTGTTATGGAGCTGTGTTAGCCGAAAAAATTGGTTAGAGAATGTTCTGGTGAATGTAGAGTTTTTTTGAACATGTAATTTTCTGTTGTATTTTATCGCTGTGATAGTTGTGTGGCACACCAATTGTATGGCTCATTTATTTCTGTTACGCCTTTTTTTTAAGTTCTGTTGTGAATTCTTGATTTTAATTGAACCTGCTATGTATATTTTGCTATGTGCTTCACCTTGGATAGTTCCATATAATGCTCACGAGGATGAACTTTTAAACAACTCTTCTAGAATGGGAAGGTTGTATCAAACATATTTGCCATTAGATGTCATTGTAGCCACAACTCAGCTTGGGTGTGTACGTTTGGTTAGCAATGAGGCTTTGTAAAAAAGCTAGTGCACTTTGTAATTTTCACAGTAAGTTGTTCCCTGGCTGACAATTCCAATTGATTTTGCAAGTTAGCATTGTTGCACTCAAAGATAGTGTAATGTGAATTTAGAAATAGTTAAAAATGGTTATTGGAAAAAAAATGATTTTATATGTGACATAATAAATTGGATATAAAAATCAAATGAATTGATGTAATGGATAACATTTGGATAACCATGAAAATTTGGTTTTAAGAAACATGAGAAAAAATGGTTTATAAAAAACAAATGGATAAATTTGGATATGGTATGGATTTTGAAAGTGGTATATTTGGATTAGTTTTGGAAATGGATATATAACGAAAAGAAATGAATGGATAATGAATTTGGATATAGGTTAGAAAAATGAATGGATATGGACATGAATTACATAAGTGGATATGCACAAGATGGATTTGGAGATTAAAAGTGGATTTGTGAATGGTAAAGAAAATGGTTTAATGAAATAAAAATGGATAATGGATATTTGAACTTGAACACTGATGACGGATATCTCAAATTCCAAGTATATTGTGTTCCACATGAATCTTGTTCTCAATAGATCCCTAGCAGTAAGTGATAAGCACAACAATTCTCCGAGGAACACTTGAAGATGAAGACAAGGCATGAAGTAGAAAGCAACATGATCAACCAGAGGTCCTTGACATGAAAATCCTGATTCAATGAACCTCAACTGACAAAACTCTACAAGCTTAACCATGAATGAGAAACCCGAATTCACCTTGATGTACACTACCGGAGAAGTCAACTACTGGATAAGAAAACCTCATAATTTGATAAACCTCTGACCCAAAGCCTTTGATGAAGAAAATCCTGAGCTTGCACCTAATACTTTGATCCCACACCAATGCAAATGAATGAATATGAGTTATGACCTAATGAATATGCAAAACGAATGCGAAACAAGCCAGAAAAAGGTTAGAAACAGGTAAGGCAAATTTTGGGGTGCTACAGTAATGCTCCATACGAAATAGAAATGCTACACGATTTGAGGATGCAATGATTACTATATGCAGAACGCCGATGTATGTTCGGGCTACCAGGGAGAAGAAGGATGTGCCAAGTATGATTGGACTTTACTAGTAAAGATAGGTGAAACTTGAAGGTGTTGATTTTCGAAGGTGAAATCTTTCTAGGGTACCAATAGGGATTGTATTTTAGGAAAGAGGTGCCAATAGAGATTGGACTTTTGGTGATTGCCAATAGGGAATGGCTTTGGATGAAGGGGGTGCCAATAGGGATTGGACTATGGATTTTTTGTTCGGTTGTACAAGGCTTCATGTTATGCTATGCGAGACGAATGATATGCATGGTAATACAATGATATGACGGCTCAACCGGTGGCTTCAAGGTAGGTCAGGTACAGCTGACATTTGAAAATGTCTTGTTTGGCTACAAGGTTTCTAGTTGAAAGGTTACAGGAATGGTTAGCACGACTTCCCAACATTCGTCTTCAACTTGAAGATTAACATAACTTACTTGAATAACTCTAAAAGTGTGGAGATGAAACATTCCTTCGAGAGATTTGGTCGAATCTCGACCTGGTTGCCCCAGATTAGCTGAATCCTGGAATGGATTGCCCATTTGACATGACTTGCCCCTGCTCAACGGAGTACTCAGGCGTTTTGCATCTTAGATTGATCAATCTTTCCATTGCAGAAACTTTTCTGATGTTAAGTACTTACTCGCAAGTAAAACAATTCGTTTTGAAAAGATAATTTTGATGCAATGCTATGACAGTTTTGAAATCCAAGTCTGTTCACTGGAAAAATGTTGTGACATATAGTGAATGAATCACTGTTTAGAATGTCACATCGATACCAACCTGAATGGTAAGAAAAATCCTTTTAGGAGTCAGCTTTGACGCGATCTTTATCGAGGTATGCTTTCAAAACAACCCTGCTTCAATTAGGTCTTTTGAAGGTTATAACGTGGTCTAGTTCACAGTTTGAGAAAGATAGAATATAAGGCTCAAAGTTTTGTTTTAACCCACCCATTTTCCTTGATGTTCTCCAGTCCTACGTTCAGCTAACTTGACACAGGCGCTCACCTTTCAAAAAGGTTAATGAATGGTATGAGGATAGAAGGAACCCCCACGGTTTTTGGAGTGGCAGTCACCCCTTTTGTCTTTGGTGTCTGTGGTCACACGATTTGTTCTTTGCTCGAGGATTTTTCTTTTGTCATCTTTTTTGCTTTTTATTCTTTTGTTTTCCCTGATTTTGCCTGGACTGATTCTTTTGAATTTTTCGATATTGAAGTCCAGCGAGATGCCCTAACTTTTGCCTAAGTTGCTTGTTTTTAAGTTTTTGACTTAGCGGGCTTTCTTTTTTCTTTTGATTCTTTTTCTCCCTTTTTGAACAAATCATGTGACACTGGCTTGTTTGACTTGTTTGAAAGGGTTGTGACTGCTTCACTCCTCGGTTGGTGAGGGATAACCTCAGGTAATGGATCCTTAGATGTACACTCCTTTTGAAATTTGAACACACGGTCAAATTAACTGACACCTACCCTGTCCCCGGTTAAGATTGATGGTTTTTCATTTTCAGGAAGAAACTCCTACTACTAGGTTCAACGGGGTTTACAAGGGATTATCCTCCTTATATCTCTGGTGTTTTAGGGATTCGAAACAATGCATGTACATCATCAACAGGGTTTTATTTCAAAAGCATACAATCGGATTTTTTGCGTCTTCGATTTCGTCATCCTCCCCTGGATTCTGCTTAAACAAGTGTTGGATATCGATAAAAAAGTATGAGTGAACACAAATGGATTTAATCAAAACTTGCATATTCATTTCATTATCATTATCAATATCAATTAAACAAACACGTTTTAAAAATGAGTTTGCACTTTAACAAAAAAGAAACTACAAATGCAAAGAAATGTCATGATCTAAAATATTGCCAGCTTCGAGGAACTGGGTTTTCCAATTTGGATTTGCTACCGAGCTAGCCATCTTCAGAATTGCTCGTCGAAATCAGTCTGATAATCATCTGCATAACTGATCTCGGTGACTTTTTCCATAACCTGAACTGATGAATCCACCTGACTGGATAAAGGAGAATTGTTGATCTGAATACCTTGAGGCGTGAATGAAAACATATTGGAGTCAAGCAGTGTCTGAATCTTGCTCTTGAGAACCTTACAATCTTCATTTGAATGCCCATGTGCCCTAACATGGTAGTCACAACGGGCGTTGGCATCAACATGAATGGTAAGAAAAATCCTTTTAGGAGTCAGCTTTGACGCGATCTTTACCGAGGTATGCTTTCAAAACAACCATGCTTCAATTAGGTCTTTTGAAGGTTGTAACGTGGTCTGGTTCACGGGTTGAGAAAGAAAGAATATAAGGCTCAAAGTTTTGTTTTAACCCACCCATTCTCCTTGATGTTCTCCAGTCCTACGTTCAGCTAACTTGACACAGGCGCTCACCTTTCAAAAAGGTTAATGAATGGTATGAGGATAGAAGGAACCCCCACGGTTTTCGGAGTGGCGGTCACCCCTTTTTTCTTTGGTGTCTGTGGTCACATGATTTGTTCTTTGCTCGAGGATTTTTCTTTTGTCATCCTTTTTGCTTTTTATTCTTTTGTTTTCCCTGATTTTTCCTGGACTGATTCTTTTGAATTTTTCGATATTGAAGTCCAGTGGGATGCCCTAACTTTTACCTAAGTCGCTTGTTTTTAAGTTTTTGACTTAGCGGGCTTTCTTTTTTCTTTTGATCTTTTTTCTCCCTTTTTGAACAAATCATGTGACACTGGCTTGTTTGACTTGTTTGAAAGGGTTGTGACTGCTTCACTCCTCGTTTGGTGAGGGATAACCTCAGGTAATGGATCCTTAGATGTACACTCCTTTTGAAATTTGAACGCACGGTCAAATTAACTGACACCTACCCTGCCCCGGGTTAAGATTGATGGTTTTTCATTTTCAGGAAGAAACTCCTACTACTAGGTTCAACGGGGTTTACAAGGGATTATCCTCCTTATATCTCTGGTGTTTTAGGGATTCGAAACAATGCATGTACATCATCAACAGGGTTTTATTTCAAAAGCATACAATCGGAATTTTTGCGTTTTCGATTTCGTCATCCTCCCCTGGATTCTGCTTAAACAAGTGCTGGATATCGATACAAAAGTATGAGTGAACACAAATGGATTTAATCAAAACATGCATATTCATTTAATTATCATTATCAATATCAATTAAACAAACACGTTTTACAAATGAGTTTGCACTTTAACAAAAAAGAAACTACAAATGCAAAGAAATGTCATGATCTAAAATATTGCCAGCTTCGAGGAACTGGGTTTTCCAGTTTGGATTTGCTACCGAGCTAGCCATCTTCAGAATTGCTCGTCGAAATCAGTCTGATAATCATCTGCACAACTGATCTCGGTGACTTCTTCCATAACCTGAACTGGTGAACCCACCTGACTGGATGAAGGAGAATTGTTGATCTGAATACCTTGAGGCGTGAATGAAAACATATTGGAGTCAAGAAGTGTCTGAATCTTGCTCTTGAGCACCTTACAATCTTCATTTGAATGCCCCTGTGCCCCAACATGGTAGTCACAATGGGCGTTGGCATCAAAACCTGGTGGGTACGGAGGAATACTAGATCTATCTTCTTTGGAACTATAAGTTCACCTCTGGTTAAATCTGGCAACATCTGACTGTACGACATTGGCAACTGAGTGAAATGCCTCTCTGGCTTTGTCGGGCGTGCTGACGTGGCTGACGGCAGTATGACCGTTGATGCTGAGGAGTTCTCTGATTTGGAGAAGGATAATATCCCTGTGGAGAAAATGGAATCTGATACGGAGACCCAGAAGATTGCTGACTGAACAGTTGATATGCCTGAACGTTGAAAATAAGGTAGCGGAGATTCTCGGATGGAACTATTTTCTTCCTTCCATTCTTCTTGAGAACTGGCAACTGATGCACTTTCACTAGTTGGGAAATTTGAGATGTCTTGAATCTTTCCAATCTTGATGCCGCTCTCAATGCGTTCCCCAACTATTACCAAGTCAGAGAAATTTGATGCCCCATTGCCAATCATCTTATCTAGGTATGGTCCTTGCAAAGTACCCATGAACAAGTCAACCAATTCCCTATCCAAAAGCGGTGGTTGAACATGAGCAGCTAACTCTCTCCATCTCTGAGCATACCCTCTGAATGATTAATTATCCGCTTGAGATAAACCTTGCAACTGCATGCGGCTGAGAGTCGTGTCAAGATTATAACTGTACTTCCTCACAAAGGCGTTGGCTAAGTCTAACCATGATCGGATGCAACCACTCTCTAACTGCATGTACCAACTCAGTGATGACCCACTCAGACTGACTTGGAAACAGTGAATCATAAGCTTGTCATTGTGGACATAAGAGGTCATTCTTCTGCAAAACATCATCAAATGTTGCTTCGGATAGCTATCCCCTTTATACTTCTCAAAATTCGGTATCTTGAACTTTGGAGACATTACGAGGCCAGGTACCAGACACATGCTTGAAGCATTCAAATCAAGAGCATTACGACCCTCAAAGACATCAAGCTTCACCTCCAGTACACGGTATCTTTTCATAAACTCAACGACCCATGGACCTTTAGGTTTCATCTTTGGAACTACCCCTTGGAAATCCGGCATAGAGAATGCAAAACTCTGATAGTCCGTAGCATCAAGAGAAGAAGAATGTCCATCTCGAATGATGGGACGTTCTTGCATAGCAGAATTCTCAACAGGGATTCGCACAGGCTGAGCTTGGGCAACATTGTTCACCGGAGGTGGAATGACATTCTCATTTCTCTAAATATTGGCTTTTCCCTTTGTCATGGCTTTCATAGCTTCCACAAGTTGGTCAAACTGACTCTTCATCAATTCAACATCCGCCCTAGTCACAAACTGGTTTTGGTCCCTTGAGTTCATGATCCTTCCAAAAGCTGATTCAAGTCCAATACGAAAGTCGGGAAATCAACTGCGCTTCAGACAAAGGATGGATGAGCTCTACTATTTTGGTTTGGAGAAATATATGCAAAATGATGTAAGATGCAATGCAATGTTATGAATGCAACAGACATGGGATCAAAGCTTCCATAAATTCTGAATAACTGTTGTGCTGCTGACTGAATAAGTTCACAATTCTGCTCTGAAGAAAATACCGAAATACCATAATATTGGATAATCAGAATACCAGAGTACCAGATAATCAGAATACCAGAGTACCGGATAATCAGAATACCAGATTGATAAGTCCACACTGATAAGAAAACTAGAATACCAGGTAGGTTGAAGGTCAAGGTTTCCTACAAACCTGTAAACACCCGCCCATTCTCACATGTAGGTTGTAGTCTTGAGGTACGGCATCCTAGTAGGTCCTCAGTATCATGGACTCTCAGGTCGAGAAATGATGATACAGTCACCATTCCTGGTTTGGCATCATCACCAATCAAGGAGGCCTCAACTGACTTCCCAATGAACGGTCTCTAGAGTCATAAGCTCTCTAAGTCAACATCCTATTGTCTGCACCAATGTGCAGGATATAACATCTCCAAAGAAAACCTCGTCTGAATGTGGATTTCGTGTACACAAAGTCTGGCCACAAAGTCTGGCCAGACGCCACACAAGCCACACTACTTTCCACTCTAATCCTAAGTGTATACTCAAGCCTGGGTATTGGGCTTATCTCTCATGGATCCAACCCACCCAACAACACAACAACAGCAGAGCAATATGATAACAATAATCAAATGCGATAAATGCAGTAAAATACAGTAATATACAACAAATAATGCACAAATATAAACACCCAATGAAATAAAATAGACAAGCACTAGTATTGACTCGCATAAGGAACCTGAGTCTCCAACAAAGTCGCCAACTAGCTGTCGTAACGCGAAAAACAACCGACGGAAACAGAACAGCAGTTTCACCACCGAACGTTATTTATCCTGACGTAGGGAAAGGAAACGATTGAAGAAACCTCAAAAGGGAGAAGACATGGTCATCGTAACCATAGTCCAGGTTCGGGAGTCGGTTACACGAGGGTAAGGTATTAGCACCCCCACGCGTCCATCGTACTCGATGTGATCCATGCTTGTTGTCTAATCAAAGGGTGGGTTATCTAAAGCCTACTGCTAAACGGAAACGAGAAGGGAAAAACAAAAACGGACTCGCAAGGATTATCGCAAACCTATGCCTACGTATCTTCGTAGACGAACGAAGAATCAGAGTCGACGTAGTTCGACAGACTATGCACTAAAGGGGGAGGTTGCTCGCCAAGACATCGTCGTCTTGTGCCTACGTATCCTCAATCAGACGAGAGAGAGGAAGTCAGAGCAGTCGTAGTTCGACCTACGGGTCGGTTAAGGTCTCGATCACACTAGGGCGAGAGAGAAGGCTCAGTTATCAGGTTGGTCTCGATCGCAAGGGTGCGAAAAAATAGGGGAGTTAGTTGTTAGTGTGTGTAGCGAGTGATTTTTGGATGTGGTTGCGAAGCACGATCGCTCTAGTACTACAGTTCGATTCATTTTTTATCCTATTAAAGCTGATGAAGGAAGGGAAATAGATGTCTCCAATTAACCCTGCTTGCATACTGAGATTAAACAGTCAAAACTGTTGGTTTACAAATGCTACAAAGATTCGGGGTTTGTCCTAGGTTATTTTGTTGACGAGGGGTGCTTTAGGCTATCGGTTAGGATGTTAGGACGAATGTATGAGAGTATGGGATTTTGGGTTTTTGTTTAGTGTGTTCGCTAAGATTTTTTCTTTCAATCTTATGCCTACATATTCCCGTTTACCGAAACAGGGAAATCAGAGCGATCGTAGTTCCTCCTATTCTATGGGAGGAAATGGTTGTTTTGGTGTCTTGTTCAAAGCCCAAGACGTGAAGCGAAAGGTGGTTTGTATCTTGTTCAAAGCCCAAGATGTGAAGCTGAAAGTAGTTTGTATCTTGTTCAAAGCCCAAGATATGAAGCTGAAAGTATTGACCTTAGAGAGAATTTGTCACCTCTAAAGGGGTCTGTTTGTCACAACTGTTGGGTGACTGACTGTAAAGGAGGATTACTTTAACCGGTATTTGTGAATCCGGCAATGCCATAATTTCCTTTATAGGGGATTTTAACCTGAAGGAGAAGACTTTAACTCAGTTTAGATCAATGCCATCTTTCCTTAGGAATTTCTCATACTAAAAGAGGGACATTGGCATGGATGTAAATAATCCAGAGGCTTGCCGCTTACAACAATTAGATGAAGGGGAAAGAGTTGTTGATGTTTGTGTACTGTGAACGAGGCACAGCTTTGATGCTAAAAGGTTGATTGGATCAACCAGTGGTTTTCTTATACAAAGCCTAAGAGGAGGCTATTATGTGTCTCGTACAAAGCCCGAGAGAGAGGCTAAAAGGTTTTGACTCAACGAGGGAGTCTTTTGGTATCTCGTATAAAGCCCGAGATGAAGGCTATTTGACTTAACAAGAGAGTCTTTTGTATCTCGTACGAAGCCCGAGATGGAGGCGAAATTTGTTTGGCTCAATAAGAACCTTTTTGTATCTCGTATAAAGCCCGAGATGGAGGCGAAAGGGGTGATTGACTCAACGAGGGAGTCTCTTATATGTCTCGTACAAAGCCCGAGAGAGAGGCTAAACGTTGTCTAACTCCGCTGGGGAGAATCATTGTATAAAGCCCAAGAGAGGGGCTATCTTCACTGGAGAAGGATCATTATACAAAGCCTAAGAGGAGGCTATGGTTACTGTTTCAGTTGAGTGACAGGTCCAGTATACTGATTTTTAAAGAGAAAATCAGTTCTTATATGAGCAACACTGTACTCAGGGATTTGATTCGACGATCAGGGTTATCTCCTGTTCTTTAAGGAAGTGGGAAATCCGAAGGGTATTGAGACTGTCCGAGTCTACGGGTTTTCTTCCTATTTAACAAAGAGGTCACTTATGAAGATGACTACGTTCTGTTCCTATACCTCTAGGAGGTCGGCGGGATAATTTGTACGAAGCCCAAGAGGAGCCTGGAAACTTTTAAGAAGCCGATCGGTCCTTGTACGAAGCCCAAGAGGAGGCTATCATTCCCGGAGGAAGAATCATTATACGAAGCCTAAGAGGAGGCTGTGAATACTTCTAAGAAGCCGGCGGGTCCTTGTACTAAGCTCAAGAGGAGGCGGGGTTGCTTTTAGGAAGCCTGTGGGTCCTTGTATGATGCCCAAGAGGAGGCCGATGCTTTTAAGAAGCCCGTGGGTCCCCAAACCCCGAGAAATTCAAGGCAAGCTATTCACAAGGAATAGATCAAGTCAGGAAAGTTCGAGAATTTGGAAGAAACTCAAAGATGCCATTCACGGAGAATACATTCATCTTTGGGAGTAGAGTTTCTTGACAATTCCTAATGAGGACAGCCGAAGAAAAGACTGTATCTGGTGATCCTATTGGGGATCTAGTTGTCTTTTTCTATGAATAAACGAAACGGTGTCACCTAGTTCTAGATGTAGTTGCCGGGGAAACTCTAAATATCTATACTATTATTACACAGTTGATATGAGTTTATGAAAGAAGACTTACAGTGAAACAGCCCCACAATACAGTTATATGTATATGAAAGCGGTAAATGAAAACGTATAAACACTTACTCGATTGTAGAGCTTCCATGTTGTTTGGTTAGTTGTTCAATAAAGAAATATTGAAAACAAAAATATATTTCAAAATCAAAGGAGAAAGTGCTTTGAAAAAGAAAGATTTGGGGCTTACAGCTCAAGGAGAGGCCCAGGGTTTTATCAGTGAGTGCACTGTTTGAATTTGTACAGAGGGACTTATACAAGTGACTGTGGCCCAAAAAGGTTTTCTGTACAAAGGGATGGGTCTTACACTCTCTAAAGAGGCCCAAAAGGTTTAAAGAAAAAAAGTGGGGCTTATAACACGAGGGTAGGCCCAATTGATTTTTCGTTAAAAATGGCGATCGCGGCGAGATTTTCTTTTAACGCGAAGGGGCTTATACAATATCTGAGGCCCAAATGATTTTGGTTAAAAGGCGGTTAGGTCTTACACTCTATTAGAGGCCCAAAAGTTTTGAATGGGTCTTATAGCTCAAGGAGAGGCCCAATTGGTTATTTTTCAAAAGGCGACGATCGTGCCGTTTGATTTTGACGGTATCGGGACTTATACAATGCACTGAGGCCCAAAAATGATTTGGTCAAAAAAAGGATTGGGTCTTACACTCTATTAGAGGCCCAAAAAGTTTTAAAAGAAAAGAAATGGGTCTTACTACTCGAGGGTAGGCCCAAGATTTGTTTTTCAACGGATGATGATCGCGTCGAACTTTTTTGAAATACAACGGGACTTATACCATAAGTGAGACCCAAAATAGGTTGTATTCACAAAGAGTTGGGTCTTACACTCTATTAGAGACCCAAAGTGTTTTGAAAATGACTTATGAGGGTTGAATTAATCCAAAACCCTAATTTGTTTTCAAAAATGTATTTAATTGAATAAAAATTCAATTAAAATGATCAAAATTGTTTAACATAGGAAAAACAAATTGTGATCTTGGATTAATGCTTCAAAAATTAAGTATTGACCTACAAAATAATTAGAAAGCATTAAACGTTGCAAAATCAAGGTGGAAAAAATATTTTAAATGTCAAAAACAATTAAAACATTAATTCTTTGCAAAAATATCAATTATACAAAATAAATAATATTTTTGGGATTTTTTGGGAAAATAAAATATTTTAACATTTTTGTGAATTATTAAAACAAGAATCAACTCAAAATCATTAAAACTCAGAGAGAAATTAATTTTTGAATCAATTAAATAAAATCACAAAATTCAAATATTCAAATATTCAAAAAATGGCGCCAAGAACACGCGCGTGTTCTGGGTTTGCCCAGATTTGCATTTTCTCTCCAATCTCACTGAATACTTGATTATATCATGCAATCCACATACCAATCAACTCGTTTCAACCTCACGATCATGTCTATGGTATTTAATTTCATTTAAATTAAGCATAAGACAAGAAATCATGAAAAATCCTCAAGAACCCTAATTTCTGCATGAAGGCTAGGATTTTTGATACACGATTCAAACAATGCAATTAATTGAGGGGAAACATTCCATGCATGATTATGAACATATGGCTAAATTATTGTGCAGCAAAAATTGCATGGATCATAGAGTTAGAAGAGCTCATTGTTACCACTTGCACCTGGTGATCGTGATTTGTGTTGGAGGTGTTACAGCTAGGTTCTAATGATCTGGATAGCTTCCCTAGGTGCCATGGAGTGTGTATGAATGCTTGGAATGGATTGAAATGGTTTGGAGTTGAAGATGGTACCTCAACTGCAAAACTGTCAAGAACTTGAGCAATTGGCTGGTGATTTTGTGAAATCTGTGTTCCAGATGTTATGTGAGTGTTTGGATCACTTCTATATGATGTATGTGAGGTGTGTGTGTGTGTGTGATTGGTTTGATTGAAAAAGCTCTCAAACTCAAAACCCGATAGTGACTTGCCTTAGAAGGCAAAATTGGAGTAAAAAAGAGATTTTGAGGAAAGCATCTGTTTGATGGCTTTGGTGTACTCAAACTGATCACAATTGAGCTCTATTTATAGTAGAGCAAGTTTGTTTTGGGATCCACAGTGAATGGCAACTGCAGCAGAGGTTTGGCCAATGTTGTCCAATAGAAATCCAAGTCTCCTCTAGCCATTGACTAGAGGTTAGGGCACATGGCTGTGGTTCCCTTGGTCTTGGATAAGTCTTGACTGAATTCAGTTGAGAATGGCTCAGTCCATGCCACCTTGATGCTTCCATTGAATGCTCCAATCCAAAATTGGAGTCTTGTCCCTATTTTGGCAACTCTAGGTTCAATATGTTATTTCTTGTTCCAAAGACTTTGGAGGTTTGGCTCAGTGATTGTCCACTTTAGATTCAATCCTCAGAGGTGTCCAAGTGGATAGGAGCATTTGGATTTGGCTGATTTTCGCAAATCGACCAAAAATGAAAAATCTGCCTTGCCTTGACAGATTTCAACAAGGCAACTTGCCAATGTTATATCTCATGACTCAAATTGAATTTGGTAATGTTCTTGGCCATTTTGGAAAGCCCTTACATAATACAACAACTGTTTGAACATGTTTGGTTTTGATCTCTTTTGAATCCAAGTGAAAAATCCCCCTACATTTGGCAAAAAGTAGGGTAAAATCTGACTTAGTGAAATTTTCACTAAGTGTTGGAACAAAGTGACTTTTCTTGATTTTGATCACTCCATAACTCAAAATCCATGAGGAATTTAGACATAGGTCAGTATGAAGCTTTTGTAGAGGGCAATGAGATCTACAAATCAATCTTTGAATGGGGAACAATGGCCTTGTGGTTTAGGAGTTATGGTCCTCCAAAGTTGGCACATTAGTGTCACTTTTTCCATAACTTAGAAATTTTTCTAAGTTTTTATGGTTACCCCTTTTACAAGTTATCCCATTTTCTTTGATTTTTCTTGATGAATGATGATTCAAATCATACATTAACATCATTTTAGGGTTAAAAATCCATTTTGGTGAAAAATCTTAAAAAGTCAAAGTTGACTTTTGTGCACAGTTGACTTTTTATCAGATGAATTCCAAACTGTGCAATTCTTCATGAAATCATGCCCTTGACCTAAATTAAACTTGATGGACATGTTCCATGGGTGTCATAGGGTATATTAATTCATGTCTTAGGGCTTGGGAGCATGTCCTGGTCAAAAGTCAAAGTTACAATTGACTTTCCTCGCGAAACCCTAATTGTGGTGCAGATGAAATTGAGACTTGTTGCTCAAGCTTCTTGGATTAATCCATTATTCCAAATGGATCAATATAGTTCATTAGAGACCCTCAAACCCTCTCTTGAGGTCTTGGCTCATGATTTTCCCTAAAAGTCAACTTAGGGGTGAATTAGGTCAAGAAACCCTAATTCCTGATTTTTGATGAATGCATCCCCTGAGGCAAAATTGACTTGATGATTGGGTCCATGAGGTCCCATGAAGTATATTAGGTTATGTTTTGGATCACTGGCTTGTGCCCAGATGAAAATTTTCCATCTGGAGGCCCTGGTCGACCAAAACCCTAATTTGGTGACAGTGTCGATCTTGAGACTTGATCCACCTAGAAGGGAGCAACCTTGTGCTTAATCCTTGAAGTGGGAATCCTCTTGATCCATTGTGGATGTTTGAGAGGTTAGACAAGTTGAAGATCATGTCATTCCTTGATTGATCCTTTGTCTAAGGCTCTGAGAGGGCTTGAAACCTTAATTTTGATTGTGGTGAATGCTCAACAATTCCTTGAGGAGATTGATGAGGCACAAAGGTACATCCATATTGTGATGATGATTTGCACAATGATGGGAAATCTTAGTGGTCAAAATTTGGGGTATGACAGTGTGCTCGCCAAGACATCATCGTCTTGTGCTTACATATCCTCATTAGGGAATGAAGAATCAAAACATCTGAAGTTCACGCTACTACGGGTAAACGGGAAACGGTCTCGATCAGATGGGTGCGAGAGAAAAGATGAGAGTCACGGAAGGTCTAAAGGAAACTGAATCCTACAAGTTATCATGCAACAATGGCTTTAAGGTCAGGATATGAGGGAAGTCTACCTAATATTATCATGCTTGGATTGAAAGCCTAATGTCTATCCTACTTCGAGCTTAATCAGAAATTAAGTCGGACTAGGAGCCTTAAGGGAGCACGTGAATACAAGTAATCAGTAAGTAAACACTAGACGACTCAATCGCAAAGAGTAATTGAAAATAAAACAAGGCTCAATCAGCGGGTACAAAGAGAATATGTACAAGCATCATCAAGGAAAGGATTCACAAATATCACCAAGAATTAGTTTAATCAAGATTAGTATCTAATTAAAGTCAATGATTAATCAAGAATATCCAAGATAAAGTGCAAATTAATCTACATTTAAAAATCAAGATTAAAAGTTAGTCAACAATTAGCCTAAAATAAAAAGTTAATTAAAATTTAATATCTAAACCTAGAATTAATTCAAGTTAATTTCTAATTAAAATCTAATTCTAAAACTCAATTAGACTAAAATCTAATTATCAAAATTCAGAATTAAATCTAATTAACTAAAATTAATTATCTAAACTAAATATCTAAAACAAATTAACTAACACAATTAAAAACCAAACTCCAAGGGGTGCAGTCAGGAAAAGTGTGGTGGGGAAATGAAAAACAGGCGCATGTGCCTTAACTTTAGGCCCAATAACCCTTTATGAAGCCAGGGGGTGCGGATGAAAACATGGAGTGTGGAACAGAAACAATCCACATGGGCCTAAGACCCGCCCAAGCATGAAACAAACCTGTTTTTAGTTTTTAAAAAGGAAACCCCTAGTCCATTCAGCAAACAACTTAGTCCCTTCTTCATGGCGCCGTTCATGGCCTCTTTACCTTTTGTTCGTTAAAAAAATGAATCTCATCTATCTCTCCACTCTAGGTTCTTCACCGGGTACCACATGATTTCTCCTGCGCGGTATTATCTCATCGCTCCCAACAACTTTCCTCCCTTACATTACCATACACTCGCAAAAAGCAACAACCGCGATCTCCGCCGTGTCGTGGCCTCACGCCAGCGGCGGTAGAGAATGAAACTTCCCCAACCGGTTCCTACGAACACCATAGCGTCACTTCACCATTCGCAACAGCTATTCGAACTCAGTGACCATGGAGTTACGAGTTGTCGTTCAATCTCGATAATCACTTAAATCGCAAAGTTAACACGAACAGTAGAGGAGAAAATAATCAGAATAAATTACATCACTAATTTAAGCGAAGGTTTTGAAATACGTACCAGGACGGAGCAGGGAGGATGATAGAGAATATTATTATTAGTTATATTTTAATTAGTAATTAGTTTTGATTGATTATTATAGTATTCTAGAATATTCTTAGGTCCTTGTAATTGTGCCACTTGGAAGGCTAAGATATATTTAGAGTAGTATATATAGTGTAGTGCTCTATTTGTATTAACATGAAATGAATCAATGAAAGTCTTTATTTTTATTTTATCTCTCTCTTAATTTGTCTTTTATTTTATTTAGAATTTATAGTTTTCTTTAATTTTGTTAGGGTTCTAATTTTCTTCCTATCAATTGGTGCTCTCATTCTTGAACATCAACACCTCCTATGGCATACCCATCACCCTCATTTCCATCTTTTCCATGGGAACTTTTTACACCTTATTATACCAACACTGCATCTTCATCACCAAATTTGTATCTAAATCATGAATATTCACCACCTACACCTAACCCATATCCACCATCCATAAACTCATATCCTCCATGTTACTATTCATTCTCAAACCCTCAATTCTCAGTCTTTACTCCACACACTCAACAACACCTAATTTCTGCCCCGAATCAACAAACATTATTTCCACCACCTAAACCCCCAGATCTGAAACCAACTTATGAATCAATGGAGCTCATGGATCCAATCTCAACAACTATTGAGGAGTACCCACAAAAATCATCAGAAATTATTCAACAATGTTTTCAAAAATTGTTTGAAGCAAAAGAAAAATACAAGAAAAAGAGAGCTATTGAAGAGGAATATGTCAACAGAAAAAAATTTATTGATGAGCAAATCAAATCCTCACAACTTTCTTTCAAAGAAAGTTCTCAAAAACTTTCAATTTCATTCAAAAAGAACACTGAAAAATGGAATGAAAATTATGTTGTGCTGAGAACAACAGAAAAATTGTCAGAAAAAGCAAAAAAAATGACGAAAAATATATCTCCGGCGACGTTGTTGACTCCGACGACGATTCCGGCGTCTTCTCCGGCAACATTCCCGACTCCGGTAACATTCCCGACGTCTTCTCCACCAACTCCGATGTCACTTCTGATGACAAATTCAGTGTCAACTCCTCCGGCGAATTTGAAACCGCCTCCGGCGACATCTTCAGCGTCATCTCCGGCATTCACACCGGAACCACCAGATCTGCAACCGGAACTACTTGTTTTTCATCCAAAAAATTCTGTTGAACAAGAATCTTCACATGTGGGAGATTTTTTTTTTCCAAATCTAATTTCAAAAACAATGTTGAATTTTCAATCTACTGTTGAAGGTATAAAGTTGATAGCTTTGCATTTGAAATCATCGTTTGATAATGAAAAAGTGATTTTTTTTCAACTTCCGGCGCCGACAACCGCTCCACCACCAAAACCTCCAGACTCACAATCGAAACCACCACTTTTAGCTAATTTATGGTTGCGACCACCGCCGAAACCACCACCATTTTTACTTTGTATTCATCATTTTAATTTTAATTTGTAGTTAGTTTTATTGAAAAAAGAAGAAAAAGAACAAGCAGAGAAAGAGAAGAAGAAAACGTGAAAAAAAAGAAGTATGAAAAGAAAATGGAAAGAGAGAGTGAGAGAGAAGGAGAAGAGAAAAAAAAACATGAAAAAAAAGAGAAGAAAGAAAGAAAAAAAGAGTTTTTATTCCATATACCAACTGTTGTTTCTTTCTGTCCGCGCCCAGACTCCTCTTGTGGCAAGGTTTTAATTAGACCGGCTGCATTAATTGTCCTGCATTAATTCCTGTGCACTGTGTTCTGTCTACATTACCTGCTGAATTAATTGTGTTGTCGCATTTTCAATCACGTTTTTACTAAATTGTCTTTTCCAATGTTCAGCAAGAAAAAAACCAATCCATGGTATTTTCAAAACCATTCCAGTTTTTCCCAAATAGCCAACCATTTCTCTCTCCCACGTATAACACCCTTGAGTGCATTAATTATATCTCAAAATAGTTCATAACTGAGCCACCACTTTTAATTTACTAATCTTCTCACACTACAAACCTTAAGGACAAGGTTTTAATTGGACCGGATAGTAATGATAGAGAATATTATTATTATTTATATTTTAATTAGTAATTAGTTTTGATTGATTATTATAGTATTCTAGAATATTCTTAGGTCCTTGTAATTGTGCCACTTGGAAGGCTAAGATATATTTAGAGTAGTATATATAGTGTAGTACTCTATTTGTATTAACATGAAAGGAATCAATGAAAGTCTTTATTTTTATTTTATCTCTCTCTTAATTTGTCTTTTATTTTATTTAGAATTTATAGTTTTCTTTAATTTTGTTAGGGTTCTAATTTTCTTCCTATCAGAGGATCTCCGACACGGCAGAGTTACGACGACCTTACAGGTACTGCTATTCCTCTTCCTCGTTCGTTTCTCTTCTTTGAATCCGCTTGCGTCTTCTTCTTCTTCAATTCAACATGCTTCTTCTTACTTCTGAATCGATGTGAGTCGAACAAAGTCGTTACGGTTTGTTGAATCCTGATTTGGAATTTCTCTTTTCTTGAAGGATATGGAGAATTAATGATGGGAGTGTTTGCGAGGATTGATGTGAATAGCGAGTGAAGAAACTTCAATGCAGGATCTGGAAATGGAAGCTTTCAAAGGTATGGTTCGGTTCTTGAGTTGTTGCTGCAGAAATTCAAATTCAGAATTTGCAGAAGGTTGTGTAGATGGAGGCTATTTGCTGAATCATGTTTGCAATCCTTTTTTACGGGAAATGGAAGATGCAGAATTGAGAAGAGTTAAGATTGACGAAAATTCTTTTTTTGTTTCTGCGAGCATGAGTTGGAGATGATGAAGAACACGGGTGGAGCAGATGGAAAAATGTAAGGATGATGGAGCTCAAGTGTTCATTTTCTGAAGATGAATGGGAGCAGCAGTTTTATACCCGAGTTTGGGGAGGGTAATTTTGGTTTTCAACTTGTAATTCTGTTAGGATTGGTTTTTGTAAATTGTCACGAGTTTGTCCGTGTTATGAAATTGTGAATTCCGCTATTTTTCGTGACACACTACCATGTGCTTTTCCTCTTTTTCGTCTCTGCATTTTCCTTTTTCCTGTTATAAACTTTTTCTGCAATGTAGCTTGCTCCTGCGGTGGGATCTATTTCCTGCTATGAATTATTGGCTTTTTTTATTTGAATTGTTTCTGAGGGAAATCCATTAGCAACCCACACTCGCAATGTGATACCATATAAGCATGCATAGCTGAAGCCATTTTAAGCCCATGTAGCCTCGGTTCCTCATGTAATGAAATCTGGTTAGGTGCAACATTTTCAGGATAATCCCTATCTGCATCTAGGCCGCCTTTTTGTAATAATGCCACCAATTCAAAGGTTAATCAAGATTGGTATTACTTGAATGGTTAGGACCTATTTGAAAACTAATTAAAAGAGTTATTGAAATAAACTGTGAATGAAAAGGTCAACCAAGTTAGTGATTGAAAGTAAAAAGATAGTTGAGTTTATGATCGATTCGGTTATAAACAGGTGGGTGTTGGATTTTGGCTCATGACTACCAAAAATAGAATTGAATAGGCAGTGAAAAGTTGGTTTACGGTTTTAAAAACAAATGGAATTGGAAATGTGAATTGGATCTAAAACGTGGATATTGAAATGTAATTTGGGATTAAAAATGGTTTTTTGAGTGTGAGTAAGAATGGTTTTGGAATTGGATACTCAAATGGATATGGGGATGGATTTTTAGATATCTGACTTGAATATGGTTTAATGGACTTGAAAAATGAATTAAAATGGATATAGATTAGAAAATGATTTAAAATGGATATCAAAATGGTTATCAAAAGTGGATAAAATGGGCGATGAATATTAACATGAAAATGATTATTGGTTAGAAAGAATGGACTTGTATCTTGAATTCCAAGTAATCCACATGACTGATCTTGACACGTCTAATTCCAGTCAAATTCTCAATCCACACCAAACTCTTATCCTCAATGAATCCCAATAGTTCAATCAGTAAGCTCAATTGACCATGACCCAATGCCCATTCAAATCAATCCATCAATGCTTTGTCCCGATGACCATTGTCCCGATGACCATTGATCTCCTTAACATGAAACCTTAATCTCATTATCTTCGATTGATGATTGTCCACAAACTCACTCATGAATAAGAAACCCGGATCTTCCTTGAATGCACACTGATGAAGAAATGTCTTGAAGAAAATGACTTTAACTGAGAAGGAATCAAACCCTGATTCACACCCAAGAAATCCTGACCCGATGCTTTTGATGAATCCTCTGAATACAAAAACCTTGGATCTTGATGAACCTCTTAATAGGAAGATATTCGTGATAGTGTAAATTCAAACCTTGTTTCGACTTAACTAAAGTAGGAACCAACTGAATTACCTCTGAATAGGGCAAGCACAAATAACAAGAAACATTCTTCGATCCCATGTCTTAGAAGATCAATACAATGTATGAATACAAAAATATGACCTAACAGAGATGCAAATGAACACGAAGCAAAAGCCAGTTAAGGTTAGAAATAAAGAGGGCAAATTTTGGGGTGCTACAAACAGATGTCGTGACATCTGTGATTCTGCAGTTTTGATATTCAAGGTATCAATCTACAGTTGTGCCTCTGTGTTTAAATGTTCATGCAGAACAATGTCTTGACATGTGTTAGGACATCTGCTGTCTGCATTGCCAGAATTTCAATTTAACTATGCCTGCTCCTCCTCTAGTATCTTCTGATGAGCCGGCCTCAGCGGATCTCCAGGAGCAGCACGCACAATGTACGGATGTGACACCCTGAAGAACCATTTGATATACCTTTCAACGTAGCTCAAACCGCCCTTAGCTATGGTACTCCACGCCTATTCCAGTACCAAATGACTCTCATAATCATCAAACATTTCATCTATCTATCTACGTGTCAAAGTAGGAGGAAAAGAGACAACAAGGTGTTTGGGAATGGTCTGTGTGTAGCCGAACTGCTGTATGATGTGCTCGGGCAGATGAGGAGCAGTGAGACGTGATCCTCAGGCCAATAATCCAGAGCATATCATTATTTCGTCAAAATGGTCATGTTTCACAGTGATCGACATAGCTGTTAAAGTGCATGTCCTCGACAACCAAACGATCAAGATAGACTTTGAAAGGCTCAGCCGCCCGGTTCCCTTTGAGTGGGGAAAAAGTAGTAGCACGCGACACATCCTCAATGTAAGTCGATACACTCTCCCAGCCAGAGATACGCGGAAGTGCTGGAGAATCCGAGCCTGAAATGATAAGTTTGGAACACACGAATTATCAGTAATGGCTTTTCAAATATGAAATAAAAATGACAAAGAAACATTAAAAGATTAATAATTATTGTCGTCAGTAGTGTGATCTACTTCCTCTTCCACATACAACTCTATCTAAACTTTGAGTACAGGTAAACCAAATAAGCGACCCCCATACTATTGGATCCGATCAAAATCCTTGAAGTACCGTAGGTAGATGACATTTGTATAAGTGGCACTTTTTCCACAAAAATTGCAATGCCAACCAAATATAGCAGGTATGCTCTCATAACATGCAATATGTGGAGTGCCACCTGCTCATCGTCACATGTAGCCTATTGTGCTCTTAGGATCTCAATCGTATATATCTTCTTCAGGTATTCAAAGCTAGCACGAGAACCCCTGGTTTTATCAAACTACTCCTCCGCCTTCTCTATATCAGCCCCCAGATAGTCTACCATCATCTTGAATGCCTCGTATTTGGTAATCCTCGCATGATCTAGAAGTTTCCCCCTGATCGGAAGATATAGCAAACATAAGACATCGTCGAGTGTGATAGACATATCACCACGTGAGAGATGAAATGACGAGGTCTCCGAGTGCTATCTCTCCACAAATGCATTAAGTATACCTGGTTGACTGTAGTATATCCGGTCATGCACAAGTTTTTCAGGCCATATAAGGACAAAAGTGTCTGAAACCTATCCTCATTCGGCTGAGGCAAGCTAGTAATCTTTCGCCTGTGGTTAATAAACTTCTGAGGATCACAAAAAAAAAAGAATCAATGTCAAAAATTTGTTAATTAAAGTTGACGTAAATAAAAAATAATGAATCCAACTAATGTTACCTCTCCGTCCTAAATATGTTTGACAATATGGTCTGGGTACAAAGGCAATAATGAGAAATCTACAAGGTCTCCTCCAAATGCCTCTGGCTCAGCATCTGCAACAGCTTCACCATCCGGAGGTGGGTACTCAATAGGAGGTGGCACATACTCATAAGTATCTATAGTAGGAGGTGACACTGGTGAATCGAGTACCTCAGGCGACTGAGTAGGGGAAACCTGGCGCCTTTCAGGAGAATGAAGGGAATGATGCATCAGTAGGTGAATCCCATCTCCTACGAGAAAAAGAAGATGTATTAACATGAAGAGAAACACGAAACCTAGAAGTAGATGGATCTGTATGACCAGATGGACCAAGAGCCTCTGAAACCTGCCGACTTTTCCTCTGCCGCACTATGCGTGTCGTGCAACCCTCCAGTGCCTCAGTCAATTGTGTCTATCAGCTATTTTGTCTTTTAAATCTTCCGTTCTAAATCAATTTTTATTTGAATATTTGTTTAAATAATTCTTATATGGAGAGTGATCAAGGAGGCCCGTAAAATATATTTAGTTGTTTTTTTTGGAAAAATTGTCCTTTAATATTTTGAGATGATTTAATATTTCCTTAAAACAAAAATAAAGTCATCATAGTCCACATAATCATAATGATTGTAATATAAAATGAGTTTAATTGAATTGCATTGATAGTGTAAAATAATTTTACACTATTATTTAATAGGAATTTATTAATCTGTCATATCATACCATAAACTTAAAATTTACAGTCTGATGTGGCGAGATACATAATGGGACGAGATACATAATGATGATTAGTTGAAAGTGTAGTGCATATACTTGGAAGAATGATAAGTCTTTAATTAGTAATCTGGATAACATCAAGAATGGGGTTAAGGACTGGAAGTTAGTCACCTTCAATCAAGTTAGGAGGAGGAAAAATGTGATTATGAAAAGGTTGGAAGGTATACAAAGAAGTATTCAAGATAATAGGGTGGCAGGTGGTTTGAAAAAAGATAGAAATAAGGTTGCAGCAAGAAATGAGGAACCTTCTCCAAAAGGAAGAAATGATGTGGTTTCAAAGATCTCGGGCTAAATGGTTAACGGATGGGGATCGTAATACAAAGTATTACCATATAAAAATGGTGCAAAGGAGAAGAAAAAACAAAATTGTCATGATAAAGAATAGAGAGGGGCAGTGGGTGGAGGATGAAAAAGTGCTTTGCAAGTTATTTGTAGATCATTACAAGGAACTTTTTGCTTTAACCAATGTTAGGCAGGAGTGGGAGCAGACACACATATCGTATCCTTGCATTGACGGGCAGCAGATGGATTGGTTGAGTAAGAATGTTACAGATGTTGAAATTAAGAATGCTTTGTTTTGTATGTCGCCGTGGAAAGCTCCGGGACCAGACGAATTTCCAGCGGGTTTTTATCAAAACGCGTGGAATAGAATTGAAAGTACGGTGTGCAATTTTGCTAGAGAGGTGTGGGAGAGGCCAAGCAAGATAACTGACATGAACAAAACGGATATATCTCTTATTCCGAAGGTGGACCCGCCAGACCAAATTAACCAATTCAGACCTATATCTCTTTGTAATGTTAGCTATAAGATCATCAGTAAGGTGGTAGTGGAAAGGTTAAAAAGTTGTATTCCAATGTTGGTGTCTCCGTACCAATCAAGTTTTGTACCTGGAAGGAGTATTCATGAAAATATTATCGTGGCTAACGAAGTCTTACATACCATGGAGCGAAGCAAGGGCAAGAAAGGTTTCTATGCTATTAAGGTGGATCTCTCTAAAGCTTATGATAGGCTTAGTTGGGAATTTATTTAGAGGATTTTGGAAGAAATAAAGTTGCCTCATAATTTGGTAAACATAATCATGCATGACATCACAAGCGTTAAGACGAATATCAAGTTGAATGGAGCTCAGTTAGAATTCTTTCGACAACATAGGGGAATTCGTCAAGGCGATCCGATTTCACCTTACATCTTTGTATTATGTGTGGATAAACTGTCGCACATTATCATGCAAAAAGTTGAGAAGGGTGAATGGAAGGATATTAAAGTTGGAAAACATGGACCAGGGGTGTCTCATTTGATGTTTGCAGACGATTTGCTCTGGTTTGGTGAAGCAACTGCAAAACAAATGCAGAGTGTGATACGAAACTTGAATAAATTCTGTGCAATGTCTGGGGAGCAGGTCAGTAATGAGAAAACTCGTGTGTTGTTTTCCAAACATGTTAGTAGGAGCAAGAGAGAAAAGTTGTTGCAACTCTCAGGTTTCAAGGAAACCTGTTCTCTTGGTAGATACTTGGGTGTGCCGGTAACGGGAAAGGCTCTTAGGAAGGTGAATTATCAGTATATTATCGAGCAAGTGAGTGCAAAGCTGCAGAATTGGAAGAGTGATACTTTAGCTTTTGCTGACAGAATTACACTTGCCAAAAGTGTTATTGAAGCTTTGCCAATTTATCCCACGACGACAACTATGCTTCCTGCTCTGGACTGGACCAATGGCTAGAATTGGCCCAATCCGCCTCTACTCCAGAGCGGCCCATATTGCCTAAGTCCAATCCACAGAGGGGCAAAAATGACCTTTCTGCCCCCTCCAACTGGGCAAGGAACGCAACGTTCCTCCCCGGCGTTGATGCCCATTACGCACGACTTCCTCGTTGCCCGGACAGCAAAGGACAGGTGCCCGAAACTGGGTTTATGCCCGACATAACGGCTAGTTTTGAGCACCCTGCCCGGCCTAACGGCTAGTTTGGGCAGTTACCTATTCTTTGGGGAAAACGGTTATTTCGCCCCGAAAATAGGACCGTTGGCCACGCGCTGGGGGCTCTATATAAACCCTCTCGCTTGGGAGGGTCAGGTATCCAATATTCACCCTACGAATTCATACTTTGTACTTGCCCCTTTTCTCTGACCCTCTCTTACTTGAGCGTCGGAGTGCCTTGTAGGTACACCCCCCTCCTCCTCTCCATACGACCAGCATCCCTGACGCACTTGGTGGCCTGATTCTACAGGATCTGATCCAGCCCTCACAATCAGTGGCGCCGTCTGTGGGAATCTTTGTTCTCCCCTTCTTTCTTTAACCGAAGATCAAAACAACTTTCGAACATCATTACGATCATGGCCTCCCAAGATCGGACCTAGGATGCTCTTCATTCCACCATTCTCCCCGTCAACAAATCTGACATTGACGGCCAATCATCTCTCCTCCGAGATGCCCGTTTCCTTAGGGATGGAGCCACCGCTTCTCCTTCCCCAACCCCTGCTGATCGCAACAACGATCAACGGTCTCTCGACCTCCAGCCCGTTCCTGTTCCGCCCAGCGCCGACCCGGCCGTGGCAGCCCTCCTGGAGGCCCTCAACAAAACCAACACCCTGGTCCTGCAGCAAAACGAGAGGATCGGGGCACTGGAAGAATCTCGCCGTCCAAGATCCCCTCCTACGCGGAGGAACCAACGACGATCTCGAAGCCCGCAGCCCCAGAGAGAAAGCGACCGAAGACTGCGCCAAGAGCACGATCCTTGCGTAGCCCGAAAGCGCAACCAGATCTCCCCGCGTGACCAGTACGCTCATGACCATAAAAGGACTCGAAGGAACAAGGAGTCTCCAATCAAGTCCAAAGGACAGGCACGCTCACCTTTCCTGCGAATGAACTGCTCACTTTCTCCTCGAAGAAACCGCGCACCTTCTCCACGAAGGAACCGCCGACGCGAGCAACCCGTCCGGTCCCCATCATACACCAGTTCTAGTGACGACGATGAGCCTCGCGACCCATTGTCCCAGGAGATCCTGGCCACCCGTCTCCCAAAAGGCTTGGAGAAACCTCCGTCACTTGGCACTTACGACGGGACCACCGACCCCGACGAGCACATCGAGAACATCGATGCGCTGCTAGACTACCGCGGCGTACGGGGCGCCATCAAATGCAGACTGTTCCCGACCACGCTTCGGAAGGGGGCGATGACATGGTATAAACAACTGCCCGAGGAGTCCATCACCTCGTGGAAACAGCTGGGCAGGATGTTCTCGCGGCACTTCACAGCGTCTCGCCGCCACCCCAAAACCGAGGCCTCCCTCGGAGCCATAATCCAAGGGAAAGACGAACCACTCCGCGCATATATCGAGAGGTTCAACAAGGAAGCTGTGCAGGTCCCGACGACAGATAAGATGAAGAAGTTCCTGCTCGAACAAGGGGTCCGCCCGGACTCCGAGTTCGCCAAAGCCATTGGCCTTGCACCGCCGAGGAACTTAGACGCCCTCCTCCTCAAAGCCCAATCTCATATTCAGTACGAGGAAAAGATTGCGGCCAGCAACGTCCGAGCGTCTCGCCGCTAAGAGAATGCCCGAGCCTCCAAAGAAGAAGAAGCCTCGACATCTCGTCGGGGTGAACGAAGGCACGAGGACCGTCCCCGCGACTCCCGTGACAGCAAAGGGCCCTCTGGGCTTTTCCATGATTACACTCCCCTGACCATTTCCAGGGAGAAGATTTTAACCGAATGTGCCAATTTGGAGTTCAAATAAGCCGGGGTCCGCTTCCCCAAGCAGCTGCCGAACAGACCAAACATGGACAAGTCAAAGTACTGCCGCTTCCACAAAAGTCACAGCCATACTACAGAGGACTGCATCCATCTGAAAGATGTCATTGAAATACTGATCAGGGACGGCCACCTGAAGCAGTTCGCGAAGAAGAATGACACTTCTCGGCAGGATGCCCAGGAGTCCAAGAAGGTCGAGGATGAGGTACCCTCCTCGGAAGACGCCAACATACAAGTCGCTATGTCCGTATCGCGACCCGAGGACTTCAACGTCCCTGACGGGCTCAGCGCCCCTGCATATTTTGCGACCCACAACCCGTGGGAGACCTTTCCCTCCGATATGGTCATCTCTGGCGGGGGTTTCAACAAAGTTACTGTGGGATCCGTGAAACGGAAGTTCGAACACCTGATCAACACCAGCTCGAACAAAGTGACCACGCTTGATCAGGCCCCGAAGGGTTTCGTCCCCATCTCCGTCTACAGGGAGAAACTCCTCGGCGGCTCTCCGAACTCAAGCATTTCATTGCTCGTCAGAGCCCAAATGGAAACCTTCGACGTTCGCCGAATCTTAGTTGACCAGGGCAGCTCGGTCTACATCATGTACTCCCAGCTGTTCTCAACACTACAGCTGGACGAATCGCACCTTACCCCCTACGTAGGGTCCAATTTGCAGGGGTTCAACGGATCTGTGACCAAGCCGTGGGGTTACGTCGAGTTGATCGTGACCTTCGGAGCAGCTGAAACGGCCAGGTCCATCAAGGTGCAATTTCTGGTAATCGACTGCCCGTCGCTTTACCAATGCATTTTCGGAAGGCCAACTCTAGCCGAGTTGGTAGCGGTGCCATCGACCGTCTACATGAAGATGAAGTATTACACTTCGAAGGGAATGGTCGCCACCCTCCACGGTGATATAGAAGCTGCCCGACGGTGTTTTGAAGCAGCTACAAAGGGGCTCAACGCCATTGCACCAAAGCCTAAAGCGTCGAGCAAGCCAGCACTGCCAACCAGCTCCGAGGAGGCCAAGCCTCTGCCCCAGGTCGACTCTATCGACCTCGACAGTCGCTTCCCCGAGGACCAACAGGAAGAACGAGCAGCTTCAGCCAGCCCATCCACGTCATCCTGCAGCAGCTCCCATCCGATGCGCCCAATCTCGGATGGCAACTTCGAGCTAGTCCTGTTCGGCAAAGACCCCAAACGAGGAGTAAAGATCAGAGCAGACCTGCCTGACGTCGCGAGGAAGCAGCTCAAAGAGTGCCTCAGAGAGAACGCCGACCTCTTCGCGTGGAGCACCGCGAAAATGCTCGGCTTGGATCCATCCGTCGCATGTCACCAGCTGACCATTGACCCGACCATCAAGGCCGTAGCACAACGTAGGAGGAAGCAGTCTCCGGAGAAAACGGAGGCTGCCGAAAAAGCTGTAAAGGACCTCCTCGAGGCCAAATTTATTTCGGAGGCCAAGTACACCACTTGGCTGTCCAACATTGTATTGGTTAAAAAATCTAATGGAAAATGGCGCATGTGCATTGATTATACCGATCTCAATAAGGCATGCCCGAAGGATGCCTACCCCCTCCCCAATATTGATAAACTTGTTGATAATTCTGCTGGTTTTAAACTTTTATCGTTCATGGACGCCTACTTGGGCTACAATCAAATCCCAATGGCAATGTCCGACAAAAACTATACGGCCTTCATGACCGAATTGGGCAACTATTACTACAACGTAATGCCCTTCGGCCTGAAGAACGCCGGAGCAACGTACCAACGAATGATGAACAAAGTGTTTCGGGGAGAAATAGGCGACATGCTCGAAGTTTACATGGACGACATGATTGTAAAATCCCACGAGGAAATCGATCATACCGCCCACTTGAGAAAGGTCTTCGAACAGGCCAGGAAATACAAAATGCGTTTTAACCCGGAGAAGTGCACGTTCGGCGTCCCGGCAGGCAAATTCCTCGGCTTCCTCTTGACGGAACGAGGAATCGAAGCCAATCCCGACAAATGTCGGGCATTCTCCGAGTTTCCTACGCCCAAATCCAAAAAATCCATCCACTCCCTCAACGGGATGCTCGCGACACTATCTCATTTCGTGGCCAAGTCCGCCCAGCACGCCCTACCATTCTTCAAGCTCCTCCGCAAAGAGGCTGCGTTTGAATGAACCTCGGAGTGCGACAAGGCCCTTCTCCATTTGAAACGAGCACTCTCAGAGCCACCGGTCCTCTCTCGCCTGGACAATGGCGAAACATTGTACCTGTACCTGGCCGTAGCTGCCGAAGCAGTGAGCACCGCCCTCATCCGCGAGACACTTGACGGGCAGAAACCCATTTACTTTACAAGCAAAGCGCTGCAAGGACCAGAGTTAAGATACCAGCAGATAGAGAAAGTGGCATTAGCCCTCATCAACGCAGCCAGGAGATTGAGACACTACTTCCTGGCTCACACGGTCGTGGTTCGGACAGATCAGCTCATAAAGCAGCTACTCGGTCGTCTAGATATGGCCGACAAAATGCTCAAGTGGTCGCTGGAACTATCCGAATTTGACATTCAATACAAAGGCAGAAAGACCCTCAAGGCCCAAGCTCTAGCCGACTTCGTCGCAGAAATGACATTCGCGGACTTCCCCGCGAGCGAAGCGCGCAAATGGACCATCTTCGTCGACGGTGCTTCGAGCTTGGCAGGAAGCGGAGCGGACATCATACTGGAAAGCGACGAAGGGACTATCGTCGAGGTATCACTCACACTGTCTTTCCCAACCTCCAATAACCAGGCTAAATACGAAGCCTTCCTCGCTGGGCTACGCCTTGCCGAGGATCTGGGAGCGAAAAAAGTCGTCATTTGCACGGATTCACAACTCGTGGCCCTCTAGGTCCGAGGTGAATACCAAGCCAAAAACGACAACCTGACCGAATACTTGGCCCTGGTAAAGAAGGAAATGGCAAAGTTCACAACAGTATAAGTGAAACACGTTCCCTGCGAACATAACGTACGAGTAGACATGCTGTCTAAACTGGCCAGCACGAAGAAGAAAGGCGGAAACAAATCCGTCATACAGGAAGTACTTCCTCGACCCAGCATCAAGAAGGCCTCCCCGACACTCGACGTGCAGGTGATCGGCGACAACAACTGTTGGATGACCCCAGTCTACAACTACCTCGCCAAGGACGAACTCCCGTCCGATCCAAAGGAGGCCAGCATAGTCAGGCGAAGGGCCTGCTCTTATGTCCTGGTCGAAGATAAACTATACAGACGGGGATTCTCCATTCTGCTACTCAAATGTGTCGAGGAAGAAATGGTCGCGCACATCCTGCGCGAAATCCACGAAGGAATCAACGCCCAACATCTCGGCAAAAGGTCCCTTGCTCGAAAGGCCCTCCGAGCAGGATACTACTGGCCAACCATGCAAAACGACGCAAAAGAGCACGTGAAGAAGTGCGATAAATGCCAACGGCACGGGGACATGCACCTAGCTCCACCCAACGAGCTCAAGGCTATGTCCTCCCCATGGCCATTCGCCTGGTGGGGCCTAGACATCCTAGGACCCTTCGTGGTAGGATCAAGTCAGAACAAGTACCTCATAGTGGGCGTAGATTATTTCACAAAGTGGATAGAAGCAGAAGCTCTAGCCAAAATAACTGCCCTTAACATCCTGTGTTTCTACAAACGAAACATCCTTGCGCGCTTCGGTATCCCCCAAGCGATAATAACGGACAACGGGACGCAATTCACGGACAGGAAGTTTCAAGATTTTGTCGCCCAACTGGGCACGAAGCAACACTCCGCATCCGTCGAACACCCTCAAACAAATGGGCAAGCTGAGGCAGCTAACCGAGTCATCCTTCGAGGCCTCAAGCGAAGGCTGGACAAAACAAAGAAGGCATGGGTCGAGGAGCTACACAACGTGCTCTGGGCATACCATACAACTCCCCATTCAACGACCGGAGAAACACCTTTCCGTTTAGCATACAGAACCGAGGCTATGATTCCCGTCGATGTTCACGTGCCCTCTAGGCGGACAGAGTCGGCCCTAGACGAGGAGATGAACGACGAATCTTTAAGGGAAGAGCTCGACCTCGTTGAGGAAATCAGAACTGGGGCAGCTCTCCACGAGGCCTCACTGAAACAAAAGATCACCATCAGGCACAACACCAAAGTGATACAATGAGAGTTCGACGTGGGAAGCCTTGTCCTAAGAAGAAACCACAAAGACTCTCGCGAAGGAAAGCTAGCAGCCAATTGGGAGGGACCCTATCGCGTCCGGGCAAAAACGGAAAATGGGGCCTACCACCTAGAACATCTCACTGGGGAAGAATTTGCTCGACCATGGAACGCTGAGAAACTAAAACAATACTACAGCTAAATCCTCGGTTCGACTCGTCGCAATGACGAACGTCAGCTACCGACCACTATGCGCGTCTAGGTACAAGCGTCGCATACGACTAAAGCATAACCCCGCTCAGTAACGAGCCCGGTAAGTGCTCGACAGCGATCCTCGATCGAGCATTGCCGTCGTTAAAGTACCACGACTGGCAGAACCCCAGCTCGCGATGGGACGTTCACGCTGCGAACTCAGGCCTCAAACGCGACCTGAGCTCCGCTCCCCGCCAGGACATTCCCCGGCAGTTCGACCAGTTTCCCACACTGCCGAATACATCTATTACGAGCAATCTCCCCAAAAAATATCCACACGTCAAAAACCCCATAACACGGGCGAACATATATTCAGAGCGAGCATGTTTTCAACACTTAGCAAAAATAAACGCAAGTAAAATCATGCAAAGCCAGAAATAAAATAACTTAACATAGTGGGTGGCCACGAGGACCACTATTGTGCGTCGTTACATAAACGGGGGCCACGCCCCCCCAAAAATAAATTACAATAATACGACACGCAGGCCGGACATATTACAACAACATCCAAAATAATAACAAACTCCTCATTCATTGGCGTGCTCGGTCGACTCCGGCTCGGGTCCCTGCTCCTCTGCGGGCTGTTCCTCGGGAGTAACAACGACGAGACCTTCGGGAAAGACGATGCGACCATCCTCAACACGCGTAAGATAGTGAGTACCCTCGGCAGAGATCTCAAGCCCAGGGTTCACCACCCGCAATTGAGCCACGGTGCTTTGAAAATACTCCTCTGCCATGGCGATGCCGTCATCTTCGGCCAGCAGGATGCGGGCAACCAGCTCAGACCTAATCTTCAACTCTTTCACATCATCCGGCTCGTCGGCACCCGGGGCGCTGGCCGCCATAAACTCTTTGTTCAGCTCCTCGACAGCCTTTTTCTCCGCCGCCAGCTTGGAGACGTCCTCCTTCAGCCTGGCCGTCTCCTCTTCGGCCTTCCTCCGAGCCTTACGGCACTCTTAACTTCCTCCTTGAGGGCCGCCTCAGAAGCCCGGGCAGCTTTAAGTTCGGACTCAAGTGCAGAGTCCCCTTCTGCGTAGACAGCAGCCATCTCCAGCATCCTGACCAGGGCAGAAGCATCTTGGGCCACCAGCGCCCTCTTGCTCGGGCGATCCATGCCTTCCAAGCAAAGGGATTCCGCCCGGGGGACGACCAAAGAGTTACCTTAAAAGAACCTCCTATCAAGGATACACGGAGGGAGCTCAAACTTCCCTTTCTCCTGCACGCGGGTAAGGTCCACAGCGTCTGATGTCCTTGGCCACTTCGACTGCCCAGTCAAGGGCAGAGGAGATCCCCGTGGAGCAGGAGAGGGAGAAGAAGAGGCCCTCGCGACAGTTTGAATAGGAGGAGGAGCACGAGCACCAGTAGGCCGAGATTTAGGAGGAGCCGCTCCAGCTTTATTCCTCGCCATATCATTCCTCACCACGCGATCGCGAGCCTGAGGCATCTCACCTGCACAAATAAAGAAAAAACGAGCACGTTAGCTACGAGGAAAAGAGATAACACAAACAAAATCTAAATAACTAAGACTACTGAGCAGCTTCTCAGCGTCCGCGGGAGTCTTGCACTCCAGCAGTGCCTTAACATTGACGAATCTGCGCTTAACTCTCTGGCTCCCATCCTCCTCGAAGATAGGGCTGCCCTTGCTCGTCCAACAACTTGCAAGACTGAAGGAGTTGACCCAGTTCACCAGCTTCTCGTACGCCACGGCGTCCTGCCCGCGCAGATCGCTCGGCTGAAAGACATAATCGCTGGGCTTCTTGGAGAAATAGTCGGGTGCCCAGCGGATGGGGAACCTGTAGAGCCTCTGCCCAATATATTTCCCCTCCTCGTTAAGAAGCTCATTTCCATCCTCGTCAACCTAGATCTCCCAGACGTATGTGCTGTCCTGGGCCACCTCAGACACGGGTTCAATGACGAAGTACCGCTCTTTGAAAGTCCGGATTGACTCCGAGAACGGCTTAAATAGCTTTCTGGGCTGCTTCAAAGAAACCCACCCGTACTTCTTCCCCGTCAGCTGCCTTTGAAGATGGAAAACAGAAAAGAATAGAGGGAGAGTAGTCCCCAGAGAAAGATGCTCGCAAACCAATTCAAAAGCCCGGATGAAGGCCAGCGAATTAGGGTGAAGTTGAGAAGGAGCCAGCTTCAGATGCTCGAACACCGACTGCTGGAAATCAGTGAAAGGCATCCTCAGTCCCAGCTCTTTGAAGGCATACTCGTACATTGTAAAGCGGTCCCTGAAATCCGTGCAGACCCGCTCGTTCAAAGTAGGGAAGTGCACCTTCCACTCCCCTTCTGGTCTTACCTCCGTAAAGACGTCCGCCATAGACTTTGCGAACGTAGAAATATGCTCGGAAGGTTCGGCCGCCTCCCACTCCTCCGCGGAGAACCCTTCGATGTCATCCTCCTCCATATCATCCCGAACCTCTTCTTCCTCCCCGACATTGCTGGACGAACTTGAGGCCGCCGAGCTCGAAGCCGTCGAGCTACTATTTTCCTCGGAGCCAGTTTCCTCCTCGGACGTGTCTAGAATAACTTCTCTGTCTGGCCCCGTCGCCATTACGATCACCTGAAAAGCAGAGAAAGACAGTGAATTCGACAGGAAATCAAATCCACCCTTCCACTTCCAAGTCAAGTGAAAGGGCGCGCAAAAGGCTGAGGACAACGTCCCCGACCTAAGCCCTAACATCAAAAGAAAAACTAAAACCTCCCCGCGAGGAGATGCTCGAAACGTATCATCCTCCTCCGAGGAGCTTACCCGTACTCATGCCCAGATTCCGTTTGAAGCTTCACCAGAATCTGGAAACGTTCTACCGGAAAATTCGTCGCTCTATCAGAAGATGAACAGACACGGTGGTCACGAATGCACAACTACCGCGACCACACCGTGGACCATTCTGGTCGCTGAACGCACTATCTACTTCGGCGAAGTGCTGGAGGCAGCAAAATGGCAGAACCACCGTCCACCACCAACACTCGCCAGAAATCCACCTATGTTGTCGTCTAAAGCTAACCCTAACCGCATACAATCTACCACTAACAACAAAAAGGAGTAAAACAAGTTACAGATCGGAAAACTTACTTGATTTTGGAAGAGGGTAGAAGCTGCTCGAAGCTGGTGACGGTGGTCGGAAAGCCTGAAGACGGTGACGGGCAAGAACTGAAAGAAGCGGAGAGAAATCAGAAAGGAAAGGTTTCAAATGAAACGGTTTCCCCCCTTTTTATACAAAGGGGCACGTGCAACCACGCGCCCGTAGGCCATTATGACTACCCGCTAGCCATCATTGCCTATTAACTGCTACACGGAGCTCTAGGTACACGTGGCGCCCCAACGTTTCAAATTCTTTCTGACCATTAGTCTCCTCGTACACCGGGCAACAAGGCCACGACCACGAATATCACGAACACCTGTGGCCACGAGCACTTTGAGACAATCTTCCTCGCCTACCAACGACGAAGCCGTAGCAACGAGCAGTTCTTAAGTCATCACTCCTATGCTCGGGAGCAACGACTTGGGGGGCTCCTGTTCTGGACTGGACCAATGGCTAGAATTGGCCTAATCCGCCTATACTCCAGAGCGGCCCATATTGCCTAAGTCCAATCCACAGAGGGGCAAAAGTGACCTTTCTGCCCCCTCCAACTGGGCAAGGAACGCGTTCCTCCCCGGCGTTAATGCCCCTTACGCACGTCTTCCTCGCTGTCCGGACAGCAAAGGACAGGTGCCCGGAACTGCGTTTATGCCCGACATAACGGCTAGTTTGGGCAGTTACCTATTCTTTGGGGAAAACGATTATTTCGCCCCGAAAATAGGACCGTTGGCCACGCGCTGGGGGCTCTATATAAACCCTCTCGCTTGGGAGGGTCAGGTATCCAATATTCACCATACGAATTCATACTTTGTACTTGCCCCTTTTCTCTGACCCTTTCTTACTTTAGCGTCGGAGCGCCTTGCAGGTACACCCCCCTCCTCCTCTCCATACGACCAGCATCCCTGACGCACTTGGCGGCCTGATTCTACAGGATCTGATCCAGCCCTCACGATCACTTCCTAGGAATTCTGTTAGAGAGATTCACAAGCTCCAAAGAAAGTTTGTATGAGGGGATAATGCAGAGAAGAAACGTTACCATGCAGTGAAATGGAGTACGGTAGCACGTCCAAAGGAATAGGGTGACTTGAATTTAAGAAACCTGGATATTATGAATAAGGCGTGTTTGGATAAAATTGGCTGGAAGATTCATAATGGAGTGGATGATTATTGGTGTCGAATTCTTAGGGGAAAGTATAGTGGTAATCCAAGTAATTTGAGGCTAGAAGCAAGGAAAACTAATTCAGCTTTTTGGAAAAGCTCTATGCACGTTTGGCAATAGGTGGAAAAGAATGTGGTGTGGAAGATTGGAAAGGTGCTGGTGTGAAGGCGTGGGAATCCAAGTGGCTGGGGTTGGGTATTAGAATATCAGATGCAGGAGTGGATATTCCACGACATCTTCATGAAGCTACAGTGGCTGATATTTTGAGTTGTGATGGAAGGTGGAATTGGAGTTGTTTAGAAAATTGGCTTCCTGATAACATTTTAAGTAGGATAGCTAGAATAGTCCCTCCAAGTGTGGGGGCTGGCCAAGATATTTGTGTGGGATTAGGAATGAATGGTGGCAATTTTAGTGTTTGTAATGTGTATAAATTAATTGATGAGAAGAATAGAATTTACATTAAGGATGGATGGAAGAAATTGTGGAGGATTAATGTTAGACCATCCGATTTGGTGAAGTGTATTTTCCAACAAGTCCAAGAGTATATCATGGCTAGAAGTAATAGCAAGATTGCTACCAAAGCTCATCAGAGGGATTGGATTGATGTGAGATGGGAAACACCAGATATGGGGAGAGCCAAAATTAACTCAGATGGAGTTAGAGACAAGAGATGAATTGCAGGCTGTGGTGGAATTATTCGTGGAGATAAAGGAGAATGGTTAGGTGGCTTTTCTAAGCATCTTGGTATTTGTGGAGTGTACGTGGTTGAATTGTGGGGTGTGCTTGAGGGCCTCAAATTGGCGATAAATACGGGATTTTCTAAGATAAATATTTGTGTTGACTCCAAACAGATGGTTCAAGATATCAACAATAATTATGCTTGTGATGTGTTAGGAAGAGAACTCATTAAAATAAATTAGGTATCTTTACAAAGCAGACAATGATATTTGAGTTATTCATGTTTTGCGGAAAGCCAACAGGTGTGCAGATACTCTTGCGAAGGAAAACATCCATACAACGGAATTCTATTTTTTTGAATCGTGTCCCTTATTTGTGCAACGATTGTAAGAGAATGACTTTATAGGATTATCAGTATCTAAATTGACTGTTGTGTAGTTTTCTTTCTTTGGACTTCGACCCTTCTGTTAAAAAAAGTGTAGCGCATATCAATTAAATAAATAAAAAAGACAAATGATCTCATATGCAGTAGTAATTTACCGGTCTATTGGAAGTATAAAAGAAATTTGAAATCCAAAAAGAATGAAACAAAAACATTCCATTCCAGATCTACCGTATGTCTCCACTTGACAACCCTCTTCTCAAACCAACCCCACGCAAAACCCTTTCTTTCTTCTCGCTTCCGAGACTTCGATTCTCTTTCGCCTCCGTCGTGCAACCACATTGTCTGTAACGTCACTACATCAAACCAAAGCCTCAAATCTCTCTCGTTGTCGCGATGGAATTCACTGAATCGTACAAGCAAACGGGTCCTTCTTCTTTCTCTCCCAATGCTCGTTTCTTGGCCGTTGCCGTCGATTATCGCCTCGTCATTCGGGATACCATCTCTCTCAAGGTTCTTTCTTCTTCTGTTCTTTTCATTTCTACCCGCATTATTATTTTTTTTATATATATATTTGGATTTAATGTTTTAATATTTACCTGAATTGATCAATTTTTGTGCGGTGTCTTAAAATGTACTTTCAATTTTTCCAACTTAGATGTTTTGGGACACTTTTGAGACTCGAAACATCTACATGCCATGTTGGCATTTCATCAAACAGTTGGAGGATATGAAGTAGTGATTTCTTGGCAACGATACTCGCGTATATGGTTGTCTCGAAACACTTAGTAGTGGTAACAGATAGAAGTGGATTGCATGATAGCGTCATAGTCATAATGTAAATCCTATCCGGTGGTTCCGGGGGTGGCAGTGGGTTTTTATTAACTTTTTTTGGAGGTTTGAGCAACTGCCTTCTTTAAGATGATTCTCTATAGTAGAGAGAACACCGTTTGATGATGGTGGGTGGAGTGATATGAACTATGTGGACACTCCTGGTGTCAAAGAAATCTTCATGATATTGTAAAACTGAAGCAAAGTTGAAACTGAAACGAATTTGAAACCGAATGTTTTGGTAGAAACAAGAATGGTGTTGACCCACCCAAATTGTAGCTTTTGAGATCGTCCAAGCTTTGATGAACTGATCGTGGAGACACACACTAAATGTGTTAGATGAGAGTGATTGAAATTTTACCCCGCTCAAGCATTGAAGATAGAATGGTGAGAATTCCTTTTGTGAAGAGGTACTTGATTTGATTGGAAGAGGGCATGAAATCTCTTGGCATGCGATTAAAGAAGCCGACCTTTGGATTTGTTGTTTATAACAGAAAAATTGCTTGCAATCTTGAACAATTTCGAGAACATCCGGTTGTGGTGCCTCATTGTTGCTCACCGACGGGAAACTAGGTACACATTTCTGGGTAGAGACCAAATTGAAAGTTAGGGTTGACGGTTTCTAAAAAATATCCTCATCATCTTTGCCATACATTTCTATCACTAAGAATCGGAGACCCTTATGTTTCTTTTCATGATCTAGGGTTAGAGGTTCATCACATAACAAACACAAACACAGATCCATCTTGTCTTCCACTTCAAGGACATTCAAAATTTTCTTTTGATTGTATTTGGCAGCTATAATTGGTTCAAAACCGAAGGCTCTATATACAAATTGAGACAGGAAAATGAATTTTAGGGATGAATTCGATAAAATTCAAGTCTCGAGAGTAGGGGTTCTAATGATTTAGAATAGAATCCTATACAATAGAGAGTGTTATTGAAAGATAATTCTAGAAAGAAGAAATATTTGGTATGAATTCAATATATTTATTCAATTTACTTAGATGATTATATATAGGCAAGTTGGTAACAAACTATACCAGTCATTGCATTGAATAGGGAAAATAATAACTAATTTTACTAAGATAATAAAAGCATTGCATGGAAATTCATTTGTATAAATCTGTTTTTCTATAAATCTGTTAATTTCTATCAGACTCTGTCTTTTATTTTTGAATTGAAAGGTTTGTGTAAGCATTTTCTTGGCAGCTATGCCCCTCCACATGTATCCAATTAAAGTATTGCTAAATTTTTTACATCAAATATAAAATAGTGGTGTAGAGAGTGTGAAGTAAATTAGTAGCATTTGGGATCTGATCCCGATGTAATTAATACATATTTGAAATGGCACATGGAAATGAATGCAGCGTAAATTGCGGTCACTGGTCAGCAATAATACTAGTATTATTGTTTGTTGCCTCATTGAGTAGTGGGTACTCTTAAAGTTTGTTTCTCACAATCAAAAGATAGTATACAAGCTCTCATTTTCTTCATGTGGGTTTCCCATTTTCGGTATAGTGGTTTTGTTGTAGTTTTATGGTGAGTTGATTGGTCATTGTTTTTGTTCTGGCTGCAGCTAAGATCCATTTTATGGATGGATGGATACGGTTACAACTTACAACAGACCAATCTTGGGTTTTGTTTTTTTTATACCAAACCAAAAATTGAATGCTAATAATAAAGTTATACTAGCAATTTTCTTTTGGTTTTTGAAAACTGTGCTATGGATAATAATAGAGATTTTTATTTTCATGCAGTAACTTACAGTATATACTAATATGTGAGGTGGAATTTGTATTCTAGGTGTGATTTTGGCCAATTCCAGTTCTCAAATGCAGAGAACTCAATGAACGAGGGAGTTTTTTGTTTTTTAAATAATAAAATCACATATATTAAAGAAAATGGACTAATATCCAATAAGGTCCAAATCTGAAAAATATAAATGAAAAGGGCTAGTTGATGATTTCATTGATTTGTGTTTGCGCATTTGATTGTCTAGTCTTAAATATATCCAATTTTCTCAATTGTTATTAGGACAAAAATTTGAGCTTAGAATGAAGACACTAAAATCCATGGGAAATAGATAGATTTGAGGCAAGACTTCAAGAGGTTGTGAACATAATTGTGATGATTCATGCTCCTCAAATCTGAAAACCAATATAGATTGAATGGACATCAGTTCTGACTACTGAGCAAAGCCATGGGATGTAAAGCCAATAAAATTGAACAAGTGCTTGTTGAAATTAAATGGCAACTTAGAACACTTATAATATGTCATTTTCCTTTTCAGTATATGCGTAATAAAATTCAGACTTATAAAACCGTGAACCACTCAGTTTGTTTTAAATCAGATCACTTTGATTATTACTTCTTACTCAAGTTCTTTGATGTTTCTCATTTGCTCTCTATGTGCCAATATATTATTTTATTTGTGGGTATTTATGACGCTCTTTTTTGCACGATCATTCAGTCATATAAAAGAATACAAGAATTTATTTAGAACTTTAGTCTCTAGGTTTAATGGGCTATGTGTGAATTATATACTTTGGTATTTTGCATATATTCCATCTGTTTGAGTGATTCCATGTATGTGGTCTGTGGTTTTGAATCACTTTTTATGGCTTATGCAGGTTGTGCAATTGTTTTCATGCTTGGACAAGATTAGCTATATTGAATGGGCCCTTGATTCTGAGTATATTCTTTGTGGTCTCTATAAAAAGCCAATGATACAGGCTTGGTCACTGAGCCAGCCAGAGTGGACATGCAAGATAGACGAAGGTCTTGCTGGTATTGCATATGCTAGGTGGAGCCCTGATAGTCGTCACATACTTACGACATCAGATTTTCAGTTACGTTTAACAGTTTGGTCATTGGTAAACACAGCTTGTGTGCACGTGCAGTTGCCAAAGCATGCTTCCAAGGGGGTTTCCTTTACGAAAGATGGAAAATTTGCAGCGATTTGCACAAGGCGTGATTGCAAGGACTATGTAAATCTGTTATCTTGTCACTCATGGGAAATAATGGGCATGTTTGCTGTAGACACTCTAGACTTGGCTGATGTCGAATGGTCACCTGACGATAGTTCTATAGTGATTTGGGATTCACCTCTTGATTACAAGGTAATTAATCTTTCTACTTTTTCTTTCCTAGCCCTCATAACCTGTGAGATTTAGTAAAAAACAAGTTGTGGTTCAAAATATTCCATTGAATTTAAGTAGTCTGTGAATTATATGAAACACCGACAATTCCCATTCTATCTCCGTTCAAAATGGCTATGGAATTGAAAATAATATCTTACTAATGTCTGAACATTTTATGATGGAACAAAAGAATGTTGGGAAGTGGGTGAAATGGTAGAAGGCATAACTTTATCATTGTTATTATACAATTACAAAGTAGTTTAATCTTATTTTCCATGGGAACAGAATATATTCCCTCAGGTCCATTCTATCCTATTTTAAGCAATTAAAATATTGGAATATTGGCAATTAGAGTCATTTTTGTTTTGATTCTTTTCATTCCTTTCCAACATTCTCTAGAAAATCTGAGAAAAGTACAACAATTATAATGCATACTATCTTGGTAAACATACACTTTATACTTTGTACCTCATTACCTCGTTAAAAGCTCGTATCTGCCTAGTGTATAATTACATTAAAATTTGGGTTTAATGACTGGACCAGGCAATTGCAACTTAACCATGTCACACAATTGAAAACTCTTAGAATTTGGGTCGGTCCTAACTCAACCTTACAAAATTGACTTGTAAGGTGAGAATTGTCCCCCACTTATGAACAAATTTTGTTGCGTGGATATAAATAGTGAGTGGTCCGATAGTAGAAACCTAAAAGCTGGTGGTCCAATAAATCTAAGATAGTCTATGATACTATCTTAGAATTTGGATTGAGCCTAACTCTCCCTTGCAAAACTGGCTTGTAAGGTGAGAGCTCCCCAAACTTTTATAAACTCTACACATGACATATCTATAGGCAGTTTAGAACTAAATACACCCCTTCACACCGAATATGGTGAAGGTGTTGGAGGCTCCAATGGAGGCAACCCAATTGCCGCAACGAGGCTTATGCTAAAAACTTAATCATTTTTGTTTGATAGGTCCTAATCTATTCTCCAGACGGAAGGTGCCTTTTCAAGTATGAAGCATATGAAAGCGGATTAGGAGTTAAAAGTGTGTCGTGGTCTCCTTGTGGTCAGTATCTGGCAGTGGGTAGTTATGACCAGATGCTGCGAGTCCTAAATCATTTAACTTGGAAGAAATTTGCAGAGTTTATGCACCCATATGCTGTCCGTGGCCCTTGTTATGCTGCTGTTTTCAAGGTATTTCTTTTTCACTTTTATTGTTCATGGTGTTGTAGTTTATGAAAACTTTATTTACCATGTTCATGAAATTGCAGGAGGTAGATGAGCCTCTGCAACTGGATATGTCCGAACTATGTTTGAGTGATGATTTTTCTCAAGGAAACAATGGTCGGAATAATTGTTGTGACTTTTGTTTTTAATTTTTATCTGATTTAAGGTTTTTCAATAGTTAGTCCATGAGACACATTCCATTTTTTTCTTATTTTTCTTTCTCTAAACAGATTCTTCAGAACGAGCTAATACAGTCAGGTACGAGGTTATGGAAGTTCCGATCAATTTACCATTCCAGAAGCCTCCTGCTGAGAAACCTAATCCCAAACAAGGAGTTGGTAAGCTGCACTTAGCCAGGGTTCTTAATTCCATTATTTCACAGTAAATAGGAAGAAATTGAATTTTTGACGTGGATATTGTTTTCTGGTCTATTTGATTTCTGGGTTGCGTAAATTTTAGCACAAAACCATACTGTGACAAAATGGAAAAATATATTAGCATGAATCTGTATCCATATATTTTTTCTCGGACTCTTCGATCGCATGACTAAACTAGTTTTTCTTTTAGGCATTTTGTCATGGAGCAACGATAGCCAATATATATGCACTCGGAATGACAGTATGCCTACAGTACTTTGGGTATGGAATATCCGACAACTTGAGCTTACTGCAATCTTGGTGCAGAAGGACCCTATCAGAGTGGCAGCTTGGGACCCGACATGCACTCGCCTTGTTTTTTGCACCGGAAGCACGCACTTGTACATGTGGACCCCGTCTGGTGCATTTTGTGTTCGTGTTCCTCTACCTCAATTTTCAATTACAGACCTGAAGTGGAATTCGGATGGCAGTTGTCTGCTCCTTAAGGATAAGGAGACATTCTGCTGTGCTGTTGTACCCTTATTGCCAGAATCCAGTGAATACAGCTCAGATGAATGATATGCTTACAAGGGAGGAAAACAAAATTATGGTAAATATTAACATCCATCTCTATCTTTATGCATGTGGTAGATAAGTGTATCTAAGGTTTAAGATCATATAGAAACCTGCAGTTGTAAATTCAAATTCCATGGCAGTGTCTCTCCTGTTTGTCAAAATAGTGCATTTTATTGACTGTGATGCCATTTATTTATGAACTATATCTGGACACAAATCCGACGCCATGATAGTATTCAGTGTTAGTCAGACTCCGAGGAGAGAGAAACATTTAATATAAAAATGAAAACATCATATACATGGCTATATTCAATCGCTGTAATTTTTTCAAATTATTATAGGTTTTTACGAATGAGTGTTGTGTCAGGTGTTTGTCTCTAGTCGTGCTTCGTAGTTCTTTACATATGATTTTGTTATTTGAACGTTATTTATGTTATTGCAACCGGATACATGTAGTTGTCCACAATGTCAAGCATCGAAAAAGAGGTTTGCTCCATATGATGTATACTCTGGAAGAGCTTATACGTGGTGGAGGGTTGCCTCCAATGGAGATATTATTGGACATGTGGCTGGTTTAGGTGCTGTTGGAGCTTTGCTTTTTTTTGGTCTTTAGTGAGGACATTATTTACATTTTAGTGCAAGCTGAAGCTTGTATCTTAGAAACTCATTCATTGTATTTGTATATATGCAAGTTGAAGCTTTATGAATGAGATTGAGCATGTTCTGCAAAATGAATTTCAATCTATTAACAATTTACAGAGCTAAATGTGATGATCATTTACTTGATAGCATTAGGGTTGTTGAAAAAAACTATGAACCGAACCGAACCGTTATATTTGATTAGGGAACCAAACCATATTGCACAAAACAATTATAGAACCGAATTGAAATCGAACCAAACCTATATTGAAAATGAAAATACTAAAAAAAGTTTTCTTTTTTTAATTGAAAAATAGTTTAATGATTTGGTTTGGAAAAAATTGTCTTTTAATGGTTCAGTACGGTTTGGAATTTCTAAACGGTATATCAATCGGGTGATTTTGGTTCGATTCGATTTCGATTCAGTTTGAGAAAACTTTTATTATGATTTGGTTTGGCTCTGTTCAGTTTTCCTATTAAACTGCATCATGAATAACCCTAGATAGCATTGTCCATTGAAGTTGATCCCATTATCTTGTTAACTAAAATTTAAAATAATGGGGCTAGGGCATCATGTTGCTACGACCCGTAGCAGTCCCTAATTTTTGTATGGGAGAAATTGTCAAATTGTTGTTTTGGATGCTCATTAGATTTTGAAATTCACAAGAAAACACAAACTAAAGTATAGAACATGACAAATGAAAGAAAATCGAACAAAATGCGGTAAAATACTAAAGAAAAAAAATACTAGAAAAAACGATGCAAAGACCACGGATCAAACTCTCTGAAACTTAGATCATTGCTTGTCCTCGAGCAACAGAGCTTACGTTCATGAGTTTTTTTTTATCAAGTAGTCACATCATGATAAAGCACACGAAAGCGAGATCAATGATACTCATACGTGAATCTTTGTTCCGACTGGTAGGCCTAGTTCTCTTGGTAGTCACTTGTCAACGAAGGTATTTGCAAGAACACTAATCATGGTAAAACCACGAACCTAAGTCTCCCTTTTAGATGCCTCTTAAAATATATTTGGGTTTAAGTCTTTTTTTCGATTTTCTTCCCCTTTCATTTGGACAATCATATTAAGGCATTTGAAATTATTGATGTTGTCACATGCACAAGATTGATCAAGAATATTTTGCCTAGACACCTTTTTATTATAATTTTTTTTAATTTTTGATGAATTTACACACTTTGGTGTTTATCGGTCCACTTTGGGACGACATTTGAGGACCAACCATCGTTAGGCAAAATAATCAGGTGAGGATTACCCAACTTAGAAGGTCTAGTTGCCTTTATTTCCTTTTCATCATTTTAGTTCCCAAATTATTTGTTTCTTAACCAATTATACATACATGCAAGTCTTAAATTATGTCAGACCGTCAATATAAACTAATCGGGAAATATTTCTCAGAGCCGAGTACTATGGCACAAATACATGTTGGAATCACGTCCTTACTCCGGGGGACCTAAGGTGTTCGGGTAATACCTAAGTTTTCAAACTTTTCCAATGTCCCCAGTCCTAGTCTTTCTTCCCCCAAACTCTATATACTTTTCCATCTTCCCTGCAACCGAAGCTTGTCATGATTTTTTTTCACGGTCTTAGTTTTGGAAAAAACTACAAAAATGTGGTCTTACTGCATCAATCCAAATAGAAAACAAGAAAGAAACAAGAACATAAAAAATGCAAGAAATAAAAATGTGATACAAATAACGAACAATGCAAGAAAATAAATAGATGTTCCCCAAACTTGAACCAAACATTGTCCTTAATGTTTAAGCATAAGAAAGAGGGAGTAGAACTCACAAAAATCTCACTCCGGAGGTGGGAACTGCAACATGAGTTGTTGCATCATTCCTTGGACATCATCCAAGACCACTCATTGCTTATTTTGTTCCACCTTCATCTCTTGGATCTCCGATTGGAATCACTCCTACCTATTTTGGTTTGAATTCGAAGCGTGCCCTTCATATCAGGTGGGACGTGTGGGTGTAGAAGCAACATCCTCCTCCATGACGGTACCTACAAGATGGTTAAAATTATCGGGTTCACCTACATCCTCGGATGTGCTATCCGGAAGGGGACATCCACTTGATAAAGCTAATTATTCAGAACATCAATTCTTACCTTTCTTGGATTAGGCAAGTCAAGAACGAACTTGTTTCAGACCATCATCGTATAGGTGTTTCCGTACACATAAACCATTGAATAAGGGCTTCCATATCAATCTTACTTTTTCCTTCAACAACATGGTCCTCGCCCAAACTAAACTCAAAACCAAGGAATTCGGCGATTTGGTAACCATACCCCTACCAAAATGTCTCTGATGGCCGCTTGAAAAGCCTTGCCTGGATAATTTACCGCAAAGGCAGCAGAATTAACAATTCCATTAGTGGCCATGCAATGCAATAAAAATAGCTCTCTTTGAATACTCACTCAGGTACTATTACCTCGTCCGAACAAGGTGTAGGCAATCACCTTTTGCACATACTCGAAGCATGAGTTTTTAATAAGGGAGGCTTTGGCCCCGCAGAGGTATAATAGTGATCCTCGGAAATAGAACACCAAAAACCCTTGGCATCAAACTTTTTCAGGACATCACTTGACCCATAGATTGATAATTAGAGGATGTGCCTTAATTCTTCTACACTAAGCTCCTGATTTTGGTTAAACAGACGAAATTTGAGAGTACCGTAATAATACCTTGTTCCATCGATATACTTCTTTTGCAACTTAAAATCTAAGGTGATGAGAAACTCAAGAGTAATGCGCTCAAAGATGGGCGTTTATTTTTTCATGAAGTCAAGTAGACCAATCGAATGGAACATCTTATCTATTTTCGCTTTTAGGCTAAGAGTAGTAAGGGCGTTTTCACAAACATACCTTGACAGAATGATCCTCCGCTTGATGAACATCGAGTACCACCTGGCTTGAGAGTCGTCTTCGAAGACAATGTTGTGAGGATTTGGTGAACGGGTGCTTCCCCTATTGTGAGGTCTTGATGACTCCGCTACTTGCTTTTCCTTGTCGGCTCTCTTTGGTCCCATTGTGAGATGAAGCTTTTTAAGAAAATTGGAAGTGAAGAATTTTGAGAATTTATGCCCGGATGTAGGCTTGGGATGGTGGATGAGGAAGTTTTTGTGAAGGTGGTGTGATAGTTAGGGGTAATATGAGGCAATAGATTGAAGCTTTGTGTGGATAACAATGGAGTTTTGGGGAAGATTTGGAGAAAGATTTAGAGAATTTGTAGAAGATGAGAGATTTGGAAAGAGAAAAGGGTGATGTAATGATGGGTTAAAATTCTGATTTGGTGCATTTAAATAAAATTGATGGCTGATGATTGGTGTGATTGGAGGTGTGTGGGGTCCCAAGAAAAGATTTAAAATCGAAAATTCAAAAATTTGAATTCTCCCTCTGCATGCCCTGCTAAGGTCGCCTGTAGCAGGGCCCTGTTTCCCAAGGCGAATGGTTGGAAAAGTTAGGGTTTCGGGGTGGGCATGCTACGACCCGTAGCAAGGGCTACGGTTGCCCGTAGTAGGCCACTGCTTTTTCTAGGGGAAATTTTATCCTCTTGGGATTTTTGGGTTTTCTTTTGGGCATGATTCCACAATTAGTTTTTCTAAGCTTTTTCCAACAATTTGGCATTTTCCTGGCTTCGTTCTTGCGAGCTTTTTATTAATTGAAAAAGAAAGAAACAAAAAGATACAAATTTGTGCGAAAAAACGTGGTTTGTCTCCCACGAAGCGCTTTTCTTAAGGTTGTTTAGCTCGACCATCCACACCCTCAACTAAAGAGGGTGCCTCATTCAAATTGAAATCCTTAGCATGTCGCTTAGCCATTGAAGGGACCCAATTCACTATAGACATCCAAGTCATGCAACCTTCTTCTTTTCTCTTCCACCTATGAGAAGGCTCATACTTTTGTTCTGATTTTTCACGGATTTTCTCTTTCAGTTTCTTATTCTCTTTAGACTCATTTTTGTTTGGATTAGACCTTAGGGTTCTTGGACTTACTATCTTTCTTAAAAGATATATCGAGGCCTTGGTTATTGGGGGTGGAATTTCCCTCAAGGTTTCTTCATAACCCTTAGCTTGGGTATCAACTTTCTCAACCTTAGTACGATCAAGATTTCGGTTCGTTCTCTTGAACACAACCACTTAACAAATCAACAAAACAACAAGAGTCCCCTAAAGAAGGGCTCTTCAATAGTTTTGCCAAAATGAATTCTATTTTCTCATCACCTACCTCAAAGGTCAACATCCTTCTCTTGAAATCTATGAAGGGCATCTCCGTAGCTAAGAAAGACCTTCCTAAAATTATCGTGATTTGACAATCATCATCGATGTTCATTATCACAAAGTCAACCGACACACAATTCTCTCCCACTATCACCGAAACATCCTCTAACACACATATAGGATACTTAACCGATCTATTGGCAAGTTTCAAAGACACATTGGTAGGCTTCACGTCTCCCATATCCAACTTCTTACACACGGACAAAGGCATTAGGCTAACACTAGCCCTTAAATCACATAGTGCTATCTCAAAGTCCATGGTACCTATATGACAAGAGATAGAGAAACTTCCCGGAACTTTGAGCTTAGGGATCACCTTGTTTTGAATCACAACACTACTATCAAGGGTCATGGCCATGGTTTCATGGTCCTCTAACTTTCTTTTATTGGAAAGGATATCTTTTAAGAACTTGGCATGTGAGGGCATTTGAGTTAGTACCTTGGTGAAAGGCACATTGCGGTGGATCCTCTTGAGAAGTTCCACAAACTTTTTGAATTGAGCATCCACCTTGGATTTCACAAGCCTTTGTGGGAAAGGAACAATAGGTTTGTAGGGAGGAAGAACAACATATGGTGTCTCCTTCTCAACCTATTCAACAACCTCTTTTTCGAAAGGTGTTGGCACACTTACTTCAACCTCTCTCTCTCTCTCTCTCTCTCTCTCTCTCTCTCTCTCTCTCTCTTCTCTCTCTCTCTCTCTCTCTCTCTCTCTCTCTCTCTCTCTTTCTCTCTCTCTCTCTCTCTCTCTCTCTCTCTCTCTCTCTCTCTCTCTCTCTCTCTCTCGAACTACCCATTTCCTTACCACTACGGTTTGTTACGACATTCAAATGTCCCTTATGATTTTGTTCGGGCTGCCCTGGAAATGACCTGGGAGGGACGGAATAAGCAACTTGTTGTTACGCCACTTGGGAGATTAAAGTCTCCAACATTTTGGTGTGAGTAAAAACATTATCAACCTTAGTGTTCACTTGCTAAGCGCCTCATTGGTGAGGAGGTTTTGATTTCTAAACTCATCATTTTGACGGATTTGTGTCAAAATGAAATTCTCCATCAATAGTTCAAGGTTAAACTTCTTAGGCTCGAGTTGTGCAACTTTTTGGAAACCATGAGGTCTCATGGCTTGTTGGAGGTTGTTGTTCCTATAAGAGAAATTAGGGTGTCATGCCACCCCATATTGTAGGTGTTGGAGTAACAGTTGTTCCTCTGGTTATTGATCACAAAGTTAGCATTCTCTTGGGTGGATTCTTCCGTGAGGATCATTTGACAATCTCTATTGGTATGCCCATTAACTCTGTAAATCTCACAGTAGAGTGTGGCGGGGGGAACCAATGCTACAAAGGCTGGAATAGTAGGTGTGAAGGTGTGATGCTTAAATCTTTTTAACGCTCACACGCGAAAGGGCATAGTCTTAGCAAATCTTTATAAAGCTCACACGCGTCAAATAAGGACTCTCATTTTTCTTGCCTAAAGTTGTTGATCTCATTTCTAACTTGGTTTGCTTAGCAGAAAGTCCCACACAAGAAAGACCATTTTCAATTGGATCCATGAAATAGTAGAATTGACGGGCAAAGATTGGAGCCAAGCCTGCATACGGTCTTTTAAGGAAAAAGGAAATAGACAAAGGCGGCTGATGTTTTGATTAACACCATTTGCCTTAATAGTACCACAATTGTCAACAAGAATAAAAGGATTAAATGCACTTTTGGTCCCCTTAGTATGAGCATTTTAAATAATTGGTTCCCCTATTACAAACTCGTGATTATGGTCCCTTAATTAAGAAGCACTTTGAATTTATTTGGCCCTCCATTCAATTTTGATGTTGTGTCATATTTTTTAATGAGGTGACAGTAATCTATGAATTCCATGTCACCAAAAGTTATTATTTAATATAAAATTGAATAATTGTTTTACAAAATAATTATATTATTATATAATTAAATTAAAATATGATTAAAATAATGTTAAGAAGATAAAGCCTCATAATATGATTAAAATATTAGATTAAAATAATGTTCAGAAATTAAATTAAAATATGATTAAAATACTAGATTGAAATTTGGCAGATTGTTGTTCAGAAGATAAAGATTGTCTTCACAAAACGATTCAAACCCTTCAAGCGTGAATAATAACATGATAAACACCAAACACGTGTTCATCAATTTTCCAGAAAAGTTTGTCTCGTCCCAAATCAAAGAACAAATAAAATGAACCCTCTTTCAAATCTCTTGCTCAACACAAATTTAACATCAATTTAAGCACAACAACCACACACAGAGAGATCAAACCCCATCCCCAACCGAACCCTAACCCCCAATTTCTATCAATTCACGGTGGTTACAAGGATATTACAACAATGGAAGTTAAGGAAAGTAAATGCAAAATGAGAACTGAAGCAAAATACAAGGAAGAAGCAATAAATGAGCTCGTTGGAAAACCAAGTCTCCGACGAATGTATGTATGATACTGTAAATGGATGGTGGTATGTGTGTTGATACTATAAAGGGTTTTGGGGTTTTTGGAAATGGAAATGAAAAAATAATTATGATTTTCTATGCTTGAATAGATTCATTGTTGTCAGATTTGTGAAAAAAATTCTGAGTATATGATGAAGGATAAATATTCTTGAGAAGATGATGAATATGTGGTTGATGATGAATGATAAATATTAGAAATATTTTAATTATTAATTTAAAAATAATTTTGTTGAAGTTTTTTGACAATTAAAATATAACTATATTTAATTAAATAATGATTTAATTATTTTGTAAATTAAATTATTCAATTTTATATTAAAATAATAACATTTGGTGAGATAGAATGCATAGATTACTGCCACCTCATTAAAAAAATATAACACATCATCAAAATTGAACGTGAGGCCAAGTAAATCCAAAGTGTTTTTAAAATTAAGGAACTATAATCTGTTGTGAAAAACGATACCGGAATAACAAAGTATATTTGGTTTCTTGAACACCAAGAAATCCACAAGGGTATAAAAGAAGGAAAACTTGAACAAACAAACGAAACCCTATTAGGGTTCACAAAGGAAGAGAAAAGAGGAAGAAGAATAGAGAATTGATTAAATCTGTTTTACTATTCACTTTCTCAATAGGGTTCAAAGATTACAAGTGAATACCAACAATTAACCTCTCCCAACCTAATAAGGATTTGCCACACCTTATGAAGAAAGACTAGTATGCTATCTATAATAAACCTAACATACTAAACTAATTGGATTTTTAACAATTACCCATTACAAGCTAACTTAGGGTACAAGCTAACTTAAACAATTGGATCCATAACATAAAGTCCAATTCGATCTCCTACATACTAGAACACAGTTCGACTACAACATGTAGGTCTTCGACAACAGAATGTGAGCGGACTTCGACGTCATGCTAAAACTAGAGTTCGATCCGATATCTCACAAATCTCCACCTTGGAATAAACTCTATAATATCAAGGAACAAACTAGCTTTCTTTATGCAGCTTTATAAACTGCATACAGTGGAAAAACTTGTAACTGGGCAATGTCTTGGTGATCATATCAGCATCATTATGATTTGTCGAAACCTTCAGCACTTGGAATTTCCCACGCTCGATTACCCCTCTGACAAAATGCAGCCTCACATCAATGTGCTTGATTCACTCATGATAGGCTGAATTCTTCGACAGATGTATTTCACTTTGACTATCACATTTAACAGTGATAACTGAACCTTGAAGTTTCAACTCCTTTGCAAAACCTTCAAGCCACAATGCATCCTTCACAACTTCAGTTAGGGCGATATATTCTGCTTCAGTGGTTAATAAGGCAATAACCTTCTGAAGTGTTGCTTTCCAACTGATTGTTGTCTCAAACACAGTGGACACATATCCAGAAATAGATTTTCTGGAATCCATACAACCTGCATAATCAAAGTCGACATATCATTCGATTGCTGCTTTACTATCTTCACCAAAGGCTCCACCATAAATTAGGACTCTATTCAGAGACCCATTTATGTACCTTAAAATCCACTTCAATGCTTGTCAGTGAGCCTTTCCAGGATTCGCCATGTACCTGCTTACAAGACTTACTGCAAATGCGATGTCAGGTCTAGTACAAATCATATCATACATTAAAGAACCCACTATATTAGCATATGGAATGCTATTCATATAAGCTCTTTCGACATCAGTACTGGGACACTGATATATACTTAGCTTGAATTGAGGGTTTGTCGGAGTCACAACAGGCTTTGAATTCGACATACCATACTTTTTGAGAATCTTCTGTAGGTATGCCTCTTGAGATAAGCATAATTTCAACTGCTTTCTATCTCTTCGGATGTCAATCCCAAGAATCCTGGATGCAACTCCCAGATCCTTCATGTCGAACTCCTTATTGAGTTCAGCCTTCACCTTCATTACATCTTCGAGATTGTTGCTTGCTATTAGAATATCATCCATATAAAGCAACAAAATAACAAATGAATTACCAAGTCGAAATTTGAAGTAAACACAGTGGTCGAACTGACTTCTAGTGAAATTTATGCATGCCATGAACTTGTCGAATCTCCTATTCCACTGTCGAGGAGATTATTTCAGTCCATATAAAGATCTCTTCAGCTTGCACACATAATCTTCCTCCCCCTTTTCGACATACCCTTCAGGTTGCCTCATCAAGATTGTTTCATCTAGATCACCATACAAGAACGTAGTCTTCACATCCATCTGTTCCAGTTCAAGATCGAACTGTGCCACTGTGGCAAGCAAAATTCGAATGGACCTATGCTTCACAACAGGAGATAACACTTCATTATTTCTGAGTGAACCCCCTAGCGACCAATCTTGCCTTGTATCTCTTCGACGCCACTTCTTCGATTCCTTCCTTAACTTTGAAAATCCATTTACAACTAACTAACCTGTCTCTAGCAGGTTTCTTGATCAGTTCCCATGTGTTATCATGAAGAGATTTCATCTCATTATCCATGGCCTTCAGCCATTCAGTCTTCTTTCGACTCCTCATGACTTCCTTATAGTCTCTAGGTTCTTCGTCGAGAACCTCACTTGCAGAGATTAAGGCATAAGCTATAATATCTGCATACCCAAGTCTCTGAGGTGGCTTGATGACTCTCATCGACCTGTCTCTTTCTAGCAGGTAGTCATTATTAGTCTCCTTATCTTCGACAACATCTTCTGCTTCTTCTTTGACTTCATCTGGGATACGTAATTCAGCATCAACATGCTCCACCTCAACAGGAATCTCTCCCTGTTCCAGCTCTTCGTCAGCATCATCGGTTTTCTTGAAAGCCATCTCAGCTTCATTGAAAACTACATCTCGACTAGTGATACACCTCTTGTGACCTGACTTTAGTCATCATAGCCCATAAGCTTTGTCTCCTTCAAGGTATCCCATGAACATGCATTTCAGAGCTCTAGGTTCGACCTTGTCTTGCCTAATGTGAGCATAGGCCATGCACCCAAATACTCTCAGTCTGTCGAGACTAGGTGGATGTCCCGACCAAACTTCTTCAGGTGTCTTCATATCTAAAGCAGTCGAAGGACATCTGTTTATCATATATGTTGTTGTCGAAACAACCTCCGCCCAAAACACCTTCATTAACCCATCACTAGTCAACATGCATCTAACTCTTTCCAAAATAGTTCGATTAAACCTCTCTGCCAAACCATTTTGTTGTGGAGTATCTGCAGTAGTTTTGTGCCTTGCAATACCTGAGGCAGCACAAAAGCTGTCGAACGCCTCATTGCAAAATTCAATGCCATTGTCGGTTCTCAACCTCTTGACCTTTCTGTCAGTCTGATTTTCGACCAGAGTCTTCCAACCTTTAAAATTCTCAAAAGTTTCATCCTTAGTCTTCTGGATGAATACCCACAACTTTCTGGAATAATCATCGACTATGGATAGAAAATACCTTACTCCTGAATGTGATGGACACCTTGCAGGCCCCAAAGATCAGCGTGAATGTAATCAAGGGATCCATGAGTTCTTTGTTTGCCTTTGTTGAACTTCACTCTACAAGAATTTCTGAGTACATAGGGTTCACAAAATTTCAGCTTTTCGACTTTGTCTCCTCCAAGCAGATTTTGTTTTCCCAATTTGACCAGACCCCTTTCACTGACATGACCCAATCTCATGTGCCAAATATCTGTCTTCGACAAAGGTTTCGTGGATGCAGCATTTGTCGAACCACTTACAACTTTAGCCTCAAGGGTATACAAGCCTTGTTTCTTCACGTCTCTCAAGACTTCCTTCGACCCCTTCATGACTCTTAGGATACTTTTCTCTCCTTGAAAAACATACCCCTTTCTGTCGAATTCACCAAGAGAAACCAAATTTCTCTTCAAATTAGATACATACCTGACTTCAGTCAATAACCTTATTGACTCATCATGGAGCTTGAATCTCACAGATCCAATACCTGCAATTTTGCAAGCTTTGTTGTTTTCCAGTGTAGCGATCGATTTTTGTCGATGACGCGACCACTTTATCGCTGGTTTTTGGGTTTCTCCCCACAATGAGGAGGGGGCGTTACTTTCTAATTTCTTATTTATCCCATGAAGCTGGAAGGGAAAGGGAAGCTATCTAAAACTAACCTTGCACGCGAATGTTTAACTGAACAAACACTTAAAGAGATTGGGGGTCGGGGGTCAGGTTATACAATGAAGAGTTGTAAATTACCCATCATATATGTGGTTATCCACAGGATGTTAGCTTTAGGTTCTGCTTTGTACTTGATGGTGTTTATCTGTTAATGGGTTGGGAAAGTTTCTTGGGAATTATGAGAGAGAGAGTGGGTTGATGTTGATGTTCGGGTTTTCCCGATGTTTTTGGTAAGGTATTGGACCTAATTTTTGATTGGTATGAAGGTACTGGACCTAGAGTTTTTTATTAGTATGCTCGCTAAGATTTTACAATCTTATGCCTACGTATTCCCGTTTAAAAGAAACAGGGAAATCAGAGCAATCGTAGTTCCTCCTATTCTAAGGGAGGAAAAAGATGTTTTGGTGTCTTGTTCAAAGCCCAAGATTGAAGCTAAAAGGTTTATTTGTGTCTTGTTCAAAGCCCAAGATTGAAGCTAAAAGATTTGACTGAGAGAGAATTTGTCATCTCTAAAGGGGAGACATCTTGTCTGTTTATCATGGTTGTTGGGTGACTGTTTATAAAGGAGGATTACTTTAACTGGGATATGAGAATCCAGCAATGCCATAATTTCCTTTGTAAGGGATATTGATTTTTGTGTGCCTTGATCAAAGCCCAAGGTTGAAGCTAAGAGGTTGATTGACTCCACTAGGGAAGTCCTTATACAAAGCCTAAGAGGAGGCCGAAAATGGCCGACTCAACAAGAGAGTGCTTATATGTCTTGTAGAAAGCCCAAGATCGAGGTTAAAAGAGACTGGCTCTTTGGGGATATCATTATACAAAGCCTAAGAGGAGGCTAAAAGTTTGACTTTTTCGGAGAAAGTGTTCTATCTGTATTGTACAAAGCCCAATATTGAGGCTAAAAAAGGTTCTGACTCCGCTGGGGAGGTTTGTATGTGTCTTGTACAAAGCCCAAGATTGAGGCTGAAATGGGAAATTTAACTGACTTGGGTGAGGATATTTTAGGTGTCTTGTACAAAGCCTAAGACAGAGGCTAAAAGGATTTGACTCTGCTGGAGAGTATTATCTGTCTTGTACAAAGCCCAAGACGGAGGCGGAAAAGAGTTTGACTCTGCTTAGGAATTTATTTCGCAAAGCCTAAAAGGAGGCTGGGAGGAATTGACTCCGTTGGAGTAGATATTTGTCCCCAAGCTTAAGAGAAGGTTATGAAAATTTATGTCTTGTACAAAGCCCAAGATTGAGGCTAAAAGGGTTTGACTCAACAAGAGAGTGCTTTTATCTATCCTGTACAAAGCCCAGGATTGTGGCTGAACAAGCTGGAGAATTCATTATACACAGCTTGAGAGGAGACTAACTCCTACTAGGGGAAATCATTATACAAAGCTTAAGATGAGGCTGAAAAAGATGGACTCAACAAGAGAGTGTTCTTATCTGTCTCGTACAAAACCCGAGATTGAGGCTAAAAGGTTGACTCAACAAGAGAGTGCTAAAAGGTGATTGACTCAACGAGAGAGTCTGAAAAGTGGTCGACTCAACAAGAGAGTCTGAAAAGGTTAGCTCCGCTGGGGAGAATCATTTGTACAAAGCCTAAGAAGAGGCTGACTGTGCTGAGGAAAGATCCTTATACAAAGCCTAAGAGGAGGATAACTTCTGCTGGGGATTATTAAGATCCCGAGGCAGGTCCAAATGGGGAATCAACTCTTGCTGAGGATTATAGAAGAGTTGAGGTATCAGATGCCTTGAGGTTCTGATTTGGGATAGTGTTATCCTGATGATAAACTGACCCTGGTTTGGTGTTTTTAGGAGAGAGATTGAGTTTTAGACTCTACTGGAGATTGATCCAGAAGAACCAGGGTTTCTCCTATGTTTTGTAGGGAACTTAAGAATCTCTTTAAGACTCAAGATGAGATTAGACTGTCCAAGTCTACTGATATGGAAGAGTTTTATCTTTTGTATGATGCCCAAGAGGAGGCTGGTGTTTTAAGGGATGAGTATCAACCCTAAGTTGGTCTGAGATTTGACACTAGAAAGACTGCTTTAGTAAAGGATGACTAAGTTCTGTCTTATACCTTTAAGAGGTCTTCAGGGTCCTTGTATTAAGCCCAAGAGAAGGCATGAGAACTTCTAGGAAGCCAGGGGGTCCTTGTACAAAGCCCAAGAGGAGGCGGGGATGCCTTTAGGAAGCCCGTGAGTCTCAAACCAAGAAAAGTTCAAGAAATGCTATTCACCGAGAATAAATCATTTAGTGAAAGTTCTGAGGTTTGAAGAAATTCAAGAGATGCTATTCACCGAGAATAGATCAACTCTGGGGAATAGAATTTCTTTGACAATTTCTAGGGTGACAGTCTGAGAGAAGGTTCACAGGGAATACTGTCTTTCTCTTTGTTCCATATTGTTTAAGCCCAAGAGAAGGCAAGACTGTATCTGGAAATCCTATGGGGATCTAATTTTGACTGTATTTAAGAGTGACCAAACTGGCTTTACTTAGTTCTAGACCTAGTTGCCGGGGAAAACTCTAAATATCTATACTAGTATATATACAGTTGATATATGACAAATATTTAAAAGGATACGAAAGAAGGGCTTACAGTGCGCAGCTTCCCACAATACAGTTTATATATTAAAGCATGCAAATGAAAGCAGATAAAAACTTACAGGCGAGCAAGCTTCCATGCTGTATTGTTAGTTGTTCAAAGAAATTAAAGAAAATTTTAGCAATAACCGTATATTTGAATCTAAATCAAAAGGGAAGTTGTTTCGAAAAAGATTGTTGGGGCTTATACTCAAGGAGAGGCCCAAGGTTTAACAACGATCGCACCGTTGTTTCGAAGGTTGTTCTGGGACTTATACAATGACTGAGGCCCAAAATGGTTTTGGTTAAAAGAGGTTTGGGTCTTACACTCTATTAGAGGCCCAAAAGATTTATTTTTGTACAAGTGGCGGGGCTTACAACTCAAGGAGAGGCCCATTGATTTCTGTTTGAAAATGGCGATCGCGCCGATATTTTTCATCGTATCGGAACTTATACAATATCTGAGGCCCAAAAAAGGTTTTTGTACAACAAGGGTTACGTCTTACACTCTATTAGAGGCCCAGAAGCATTTTAAAAGGTTTGATGAAGATCAAGAACCAAAGAAACCCTAATTTCATTTTGTTTTAAAAGTAATCCTTTTAATAAAATGAATCAAATGGAAAAAATACCAAATAAGTATAAATAAACTACTTTTGATTTTTTATTAAGGTTTGAAAAATGAGGTTTTAATCACAAGATGATTTATGACTCATTTGATTTTGATTTTCAAGATGAATGTTCATTTTTGAAATGTTTAAAAACAATAAAAATGAATTTATTTACAAAAATATCAACTATATTAAATAAATAATATAAATTTGATTTTTTTGTGGAATAAAATATTTTAACATTTTTGTGATTTTTTGCAAAAAGAACCAATAAAAAATAATTAAAATTGAGAGAGAAATTAATTTTCCAAATCATTTAAAATAATATGACAAATATTAAAAAAATGGAAAAAGTGGTAAAAAAAAGGGTCTGGGGCGAGGGGGATTCGAACCCCAGACCTCCAAGTTACAGCGCGCGCCTTCTACCACTGTGGTGGTGATACATCCGTGTATCAAAACCACCCCATAAATACATAAGGGGTGCCTTGTGTTAGGTCTGGCCAAGGCAAGACAAGGCAAGTTCTTGGGCCAAAACGTAAAGGTTGTAACTTTCTCATTTCTCCATGGATTGGGACAACATTTAGGTCTATCTTGCCTAGAATTTCACAAGGAATCCAATGGTGGTCTTGGTTTTTTCAGATGAGGTCCCTATTTTAAAACCCGGTAGTGGTTTTGAAATAGAACTATATTTGCATTTTCTATGCTACCTCATGGTACAGGCCATGATTGCATGATGAATTGATTCAAACACAACATATACAACATGCATGAGAAGTTTATGAGCAGTGGACTTCAAAGCAATGCATAATTCAAAGAGTTCAAGTTATGATGCTTACCTCTTTAGGAGCTTTTTGTGCTATCTGCCAAGTTTCTTGTGCCAGAAGTAATTTGATGCTTTAAACACTCTCAATTGATCCCTTGGAAGCTTTTAGAATGATCACCACCAGCTGGAATCCTCAGGAACAAGTTTTGGCACTTTCTTGCAAAAGGGGCAAAAGTGGCCAATATGGCAACTCTCTCAAATGGTGTTCCAGATGTGGGGAACCATTTGGGACAGTTCAAGGATGATATTTGGAGTGCGTTTGAGGTCTTATCTGGTTTTGAAAGTGACTGAATCAAGACATGGCTTAAAAAATGCAAAAAGTCAATTTTTGAGGTTTTGGAGGTTGACTTTATGATTTTGGTGTTACAGGTCACATGTTAGTGTTTGGACAGCTTAGATACAACATACTAGAGGTGTTTGGATCATGAGTTGTGATGGAATTGCTCTCTAACTCAAAAACTCAGAGGTACCTTGCAAAAGAAGACATTTTGGCCTAGAGAAAGGGATTTTGAGGAAAACATCAGTTTGGGTGCTTTGGTGTACTCAAACTGAGCACAAATGAGCTCTATTTATAGTAGAGCAAGTTTGTTTTGCAAGCAATAGTGAATGGCAACTGCAGCAGGCCTTTGGCCAATGTTATGCAAAAGGAATCTCAAGTCTCCTCTAGCCATTGACTTGAGATTAGGGCACAGGCTTTGTAGCTTTGGTTCAGAGATAAGTTTGAATTGAATTCAGTTGGAATAGGCTCAGTTCATGCCACCTTGATGCATTCATTAAAGGCTTGGAGACAAAATTGAAGTCTTGGCACTTTTTAGCCTTTTTTAGGTTTGGTATGGCTATTGTAGATTCTTGGACTTTGGAGACTTGGGGATCAGATCATTCCCTTCTTGTTTTATCCTCAGATGTGTCCAAATGGATGACAAGGCTTGGATTTATCAGATTTGGACAAATCGAGCAAAATGCACAAATTCTGCCTTATAAAACTAGTTCATGATGCCATGTTTCAAGGGTTGTATCTCTTTGCTCAAATGGGATTTGGAGATGATCTGGTACTTGTTGGAAAGTCCTCATGGCATACTTCAACTTTGATGTCCACCCCTAGACTTGGTTTGACTTGGATCAAGGTGAAAAATGGTCCTACATTTTGGAAAAAGTAAGGCAGATTATAACTTAGTGAAAATTTCACTAAGTGTTGGAAAAATGTCATTTTCATGTTTTCAGCCATTTTGATCACTCCATAACTAAAAATCCATGAGGAATTGGAGTTTGATGTAGTTGAAGCTTTTGAAGTATGTAATGAGAGCTACAAATCCAGCTTTGGACCATCCAAAATGGTTGCTTGGATCTCAAGTTATGGTCCTTGGAAGTTGGTACCCTAGCCATTTTGTTCCATAACTTAGAAAAATTCTATGTTTTTTATGGTTACCCCTTTTACATGTTAACTCACTTTCTTTGATTTTTCTTGATGAATGATGATTCAAATTACATATTAACATTGTTTTAGGGTTGAGGAACCAAATTTGTGAAAAATTCCAAAAAGTCAAACTTGATTTTGTGCACAGTTAACTTTTTATCGGATGAAATCCAAACTGCGCGATCCTTTGTGAAATCAAGTATTTGACCTAAATCAAACCTAATGGATATATTCCATAGGTGTTATAGGGTGTATTGAATCATGTCCCAAGGTTCGGGAGCATGTCCTGGTCAAAAGTCAAAGGTACAGTTGACTTTTTTCCTCGAAACCCTAAATGTGGTCCTGATGAAATTGAAACTTGTGAATCAAGCTTCCTGGGTCAATCCATTGTTGAAAATGGGTCAATGTAGTATATTGGAGGCCCTCAAATCATGTCTTGAGGTCTTGGCTCATGCTTTGTCCTAAAAGTCAACTTAGGGGTGAATTAGGTCAAGAAATCATAATTCCTGATTTTTGGGTAAATGCATCCCCTGAGGTTAAATTGACTTAATGATTGGGTCCATGAGGTCCCTTGGAGTATCTTGGGTTGTGCTTTGAAGCATTGGCTCATTCCCAGAGGAAAATCTTCATTTGGAGGCCTCAGTCGACCAAAACCCTAATTTGGTGACATGGCGATCATGAGACTTGATCCACTTGGAATGTAGCAACCTTGTGCTTGATCCTTGATGTGGGAGTCCTCTTGATCCCTTATGGATGTTTTGAGAGGTTAGACAAGTTGAAGATTATGTCATTCCTTGATTGATCCTCTGTCTAAGTGCCCTGAGAGGGCTCAAAACCCTGATTCTTGTTTGTGGTGAATGCTTAAACATCTCTGAGGATATTGATGAGGCATGATGGTTCATCCATATTGTGGTAATGATTTGCACAATGATGGGAAATCTTGGTGGTCAAAATTTAGGGTATGACACCCAGCAACACTGATCCATCATCTTGATCACATAGCTCCTCGAACAATTCTCGGTTTGGAGTCATGTGCCAAGTGCAATCTGAATCTATAATCAAATTTTTTCTTGAGTCGCTGCTTGAAACCACAATGACATCAGATGAGTCGAAGTCATCTTGAACAATAGTTGCGTTGCCATTATCCTTACCTCCATGATCTTTCAGGCGTTCAGGGCACACCTTTCTTGTGTGACCCTCCTTCTTACAATGATAGCATCGAATACCAGATGCTTCGCCACTATAAGACTTCTGTTGACTTTTACCTTTCTTCTTGTTGAACTTACCGTCTTTTCTCAAGAATTTTCCCTTAACGGCCAAACCTTCACCAACCGTCGAAGGTTTATGCTCCCTTCGTTTATTCAGGTCCTTAGAATACAAGGTTGATTGAACTTCTTCAAAGCTCATGGACTCCCTTCCATACAAGAGAGTTTCTTTAAAGTGAGCATGTGTTCTGGGCAAAGCACGCAATAGCAACAGTGCTTGATCTTCCTCATCGATCTTCACATCAATATTTTCAAGATTGAGAATCAGCTTGTTGAACATATCTAACTGCAAGCCAGAACTTTGTCTTCATTCATCTTGAATGAATACAAAACTTGCTTCAGGTAGAGTCGATTCACCAGAGATTTATTCATGTACAAACTTTCAAGTTTCAACCATAACCCCGATGTCGTAGTCTCCTTTGATACCTGTCGAAGAACCTTATCACCAAGGCTCAACAATATTGCACTGTGGGTTTTCTCTATCATGACCGTCTTTTCTTTTTCCGTTAACTCAACGTCCATGGTTGCCTCTCCCTTCAACGCTTCCAAATAACCCTGCTGAACCAGTAGGGCTTTCATCTTCAAGCGCCACAGACCGAAGTCGTTCACTCCGGTGAACTTTTCAATCTTATACTTTGTTGAAGGCATCTTCTCCACGTTCACCGTACCAATTTGTTGTGAAAAACAATACCGAAAAAACAAAGTATATTTGGTTTCTTGAACACCAAGAAATCCACATGGGTAGAAAAGAAGAAAAAACTTGAACAAACAAACTGATCGTACCTGGATCAGACAGTTTGACAGTGGCCAGCAACGTCGTATGGTCTTCAGCTCCGGTGATGATGAGGCGGCGGGGGGAGGGGGGTGTACCTATAACACCCTTCTACCCCACGACATTTTCATACAATAATTTAAATAAATAATCAGAGTATCTTCACAAAGAGAGGGTGTCAAACTTCATTCCATAAAATTACATCATAAATATATTCCTGCTCCGTAACACGGGTTCTCAAAATTTTTCATAATTATCATTCTCCAAGAAAAATCAGCATTTAAATTGCATTTAAATTAAACTTCACATTGGAAAATTTAGTCTCAAATTCTTTACTAAAATACTTCATCATAACTCCATCAAACAGTAACTCAAAATTCAGCATTTAAATAACATTCATGGAAACAATACATAAATCTCCAACAATAACCAAACAGAAGGGAAATAATGCAGATGTTCCGATCAGACGATCCCAAACCCCGATGTTACATATATCAGAGCAAGACACCTTCTAATCCACCGAAATAAAAAAATAAATGACTCCGAAGCTAAATCTCCAATGCGTCTATAGCTACTCCGGATTACCTGCGCGTTGGCCAGATAGGGGAAACATTCAATAGGCAGGGTGAGTAAATCATAATCATTATAAAAGATGTAAGTAAAAGATATAGTAGTATTAATAGTTTGAACAACAACAACATCACAGCAAGTAACTCATAGCAGCATATTACTTCAATAATATAACTCAACAGTAACTTCACACAATTCCTTGTTTTTGTCATAGCATCATGTAAATCGTACAACATGTAAATTATAGATAAAACACCACAGTAAATCCACATTTTCTGTCATAACCTCACATATCAGAAATCAATCAAAGTCCTCAAGGAACAACAACATTATGCAATGCCACCAATCATGAAATGCAACATGCATGTGGTACCGAAACTTCACTGATGACTTAGTCATCTTCAAACTTCACTTGACTATAAGTCCTACAACTTCACTGGATATCATCCTACAACTTCACTGGACAATTCGTCCTAAAAATTATGCTATGAATGCATGATGCGTAATAATTCACAAAACACGACCACTGCTAGTCAAACGCATCACCATTCATATGATCACTCACCATAATTCATCACACACAGCAGAATATCATCACCACAGTCCACATAATATCATCATCATCAAATTCATTATGTACTCTTCACATATATCATAACACACATATCGTGATCAAACAATAGCATGTTAATATAATCCACACCAAAAGGCACTTCCAAGCATAAATCATAAATCAGAGATTTTTCATACAACACACCCACTGACAGTTTCATCACAGAACGTCAATACATTATGATAGCATGTTCAAACCTCATAATCTCTCCATCATCCTCATATTATTATCATTTCACTATCACTAATATCAACTAAATCACTCCTAGATACAGGCATGTAACTTACAGTATATCAATACAAGACACTAATCATTTAGTCTATCAATTTTGATTGGAGGATTACACTATATGATCTATTTTATTTTGCCATGATATAGATGATTTCATTACCTTTCCATAGCCTCAAACGGCATCAAAAACGGGTTCGTAAAACAAAAGATATAATTTTTAGAAGAAAACTGGAAGAAGAAAAAAAATACAATTCCCCTACTTAATGGGTGGCCCTTGCCTTTGCTATTTGGTGGCTTGCGCCACCCCTATACAATGTGGCTGGCGCCACCTACTCATAGTGGCTTGCGCCACCTTTCCTTTAATTCTTTTTTTTTTTCTTTTTCCTTCCTTATTCTATCCATCAAAATAGTTCTAGTAAAATTTCAATTAGCAATTTCAACCCAGAGTTCCACACTTCCCTTGATTCAGTCATTTTATGAGATCCTCAATATTTTATACTAATCGAAAATTCTATCTGTTTAATCTACTTAAACCCTCCTCATAATTCATCATCGATTGATTGTTTAAACATTCTACAACTACCTAAAACTTAAATCGATTATAATAACACAATTTCACTGCCCATACCTGAGTAAATCCTTAGCCTTGAATCCTCTTCTTCGTGTTCTTCAATCCTATCTGCAAAATCTCCAAGCCTAACTGCTTCTCTCTCCTTTCTGCCTCTTTTTTTTCCAACGCAATACAACAGTGCAATTTTTCCAAAACCCTACTCCTCCGTATAACCCTTTAACCACTTTTTATGATTTTCCTCTATTGCCCTCACTAAGTCTCCACCTTTTACTAAAATACCCTTACACTCATCCAACACCAATTCTATTCTATTTTCTAATTACACAAATCTAATTTAATTAATCTAACTTGTTCCCAAAATTCTCAAAATAATTCCAACTTCACTTAAATCATAACTTTTCATTAAAGCAATCCAAAATCATAATATTCACACAATTCTATAATAAAATTAATTAAATAAACATTTTAATTAATTCGGGGCGTTACAACTCTCCCCCACTTAAAAGAATTTTCGCCCTCGAAAATTACCTGATGCAAACAAGAACGGGTAGGACTCTTTCATCTGATCCTCGCGTTCCCAAGTCAAACTGTCTCCAGCTGGTCCACCCCACAGTACCTTCACTAAGGCAATATCCTTGCCCCACAATTGCTTCATTTCCCGACCTTCGATTCGCACTGGCGATGCTTCGACAGTTAAGTTATCTCGCACCTGTACGTCATCCATTTGAATCACATGCGAAGGATCCGGAATGTATTTCCTCAATTGAGACACATGAAACACATCATGAAGATTTGCAAGTGACGGTGGTAAAGTAATCCGATACGCCCCTTCACCGATCTTCTCTGAAATCTGATATGGACCAATAAATCGCGGTGTAAGTTTTCTCGACTTCAAAGCTCTACCGACACCAGTTATCGGCGTAACTCTCAGAAATACATGATCACCCACTTAAAACTCTAGTTCCTTTCTTCGCTTATCATGATAACTCTTCTGACGGCTCTGCGAAGCTTTCATTCTCTCTTGAATCATCTTAATCTTATCAGTCGTCTCTCGCACAATTTCAGGTCCGAGCACAACACTCTCGCCCGACTCATACCAACACAACGGTGTCCTACACCTTCGCCCATACAACGCCTCATACGGTGCCATACTGATACTCGCGTGAAAACTATTGTTGTAAGTAAATTCAATCAAAGGCAAATGGTCGTCCCAAGCTCCTCCTTGGTCTAACACGCAAGCTCTCAGCAAATCTTCCAAAGATTGGATAGTCCTCTCAGTTTGTCCATCTGTCTGCGGATGATAAGCAGAAATCAACCTCAACTTAGTACCCAAAGCATCTTGCAAACCTTTCCAAAATTTTAACGTAAAATGCGGACCTCTATCCGATACGATACTCGACGGTATTCCATGCAACCTCACAATTTCATCGATATACAGCTCAGCCAACCTCTTAATAGGATGATTAATCTTCATCGGCAAGAAATGAGCCGACTTAGTCAACCTATCTTCTATTACCCAAATAGAATCATTACCCTTCGCAGTCCTCGGCAAACCCGTCACAAAATCCATCGAAATGCTATCCCACTTCCACTCGGGAATGCTCAGCGGTTGCATCAAACCCGAAGGCTTTTGATGTTCAATTTTTGACTTCTGACAAGTCAAGCAAGCATAAACAAATTCTGCAACGTCCTTTTTCATTCCAGGCCACCAAAACAACTTCTTCAAGTCTTGATACATTTTTGTAGCACCGGGATGAATACTCAGCCCACTTCTATGTCCTTCTTCAAGAATACTCTTCTTAAGTTCAGGAATATCCTGAATACACACTCTATCTCTGAATCTCATCACACCATTTTCATCAATTTTGAACTCCCCGCCATTACCTTGGTTAATCAACGTCAACTGATCCACCAGCTTCAAATCAGATTTCTGACCTGCTCGAATTTCTTCAAGAATATTACTAGTCAGCTTCAACATTCCCAATTTTACACTATCAGAATTGGCTTCACACACTAAACTCATGTCTCTAAACTGCTCAATCAATTCCAACTCACGCACCATAAGCATTGACATATGCAGCGACTTCCTACTCAACGCATCAGCCACTACATTTGCTTTCCCAGGATGGTAATTCAAATCGAAATCATAATTCTTCAACAATTCAAGCCACCTTATCTGTCTCATATTCAACTCCTTTTGATCAAATAAGTACTTTAAACTTTTATGATCACTGAACACTTCGAACCTCGAACCAAAAAGATAGTGTCGCCAAATCTTCAGTACGAAGACTACAGCTGCCAACTCGAGATCATGTGTAGGATAATTCTTTTCATGAACTCTTAGTTGTCTCGGCGCATAAGCAACAACCTGCCCATTCTGCATTAGCACTCCACCAAGACCCATCTTCGATGCATCACAATATACCACAAAGGACTCATTTGGATTAGGTAGAATCAATACATGAGTGGTCGTCAACTTCTTCTTTAATTCCACAAAACTCTCCTCACAAGCCACATCCCACACATATGCTTGACCCTTCCGCGTCAGTTGGGTTAAAGGTAAAGCCAACTTAGAAAAGCCTTCAATAAACTTACGATAATAACCTGCCAATCCAAGAAAACTTCAGATTTCAGTAGCAGATTTCGGAGTCTCCCATTGCAACACAACATCAATCTTCGCGGGATCCACAACAATTCTGCCACTTGAAATCACATGGCCAAGGAAACTTACTTCCTTCAACCAGAACTCACATTTTGACAGTTTCGCATATAACTTCTCCTCTCTTAGCGCTTGCAGCACAATCTTCAAATGCTCTGCGTGATCTTCTTCTGATTTGGAGTATATCAAAATATCATCGATGAAAACCACCACAAACTTATCCAAATACTCATGAAAGATTTGATTCATATACTCTATGAACACACCAGGTGCCTTGGACACCCCAAATGGCATTACAGTGTATTCATAGTGACCATATCTCGTCCTAAAAGTCGTCTTCAGAATATCGTCTGGTTTAACACGAATCTGATGATAACCAGATCTCAAATCGATCTTGCTGAATACACAAGCCCCCACTAGCTGATCCATCAAGTCGTCGATCCTCGAAAGTGGATACTTATTCTTGATAGTTACTTTATTCAGTTGTCTGTAGTCGACACACAATCTCATACTACCATCTTTCTTCTTAACCAATAATACCGGAGCGCCCCACGGAGAAACGCTTGGTCGAATAAACTCCTTCTCTAATAACTCTTCTAGTTGCTTCTTCAATTCACTTAACTCAGAAGCTGACATTCGATGTAGAGCCATCGACACCGGACTTGTGCCTGGTATCAAATCCACTGCAAACTCTACTTCACGCTCTGGAGGCAAATCACTTATGTCATCTGGGAATACATAAGAAAATTCACAGACGACAGGTAGTTCGACATTCGTAACATCACGATCAACTTGCAGTGACGCAAACATTGCGAACATCAAGGCTTCATCTTCTAAAAGTTCACCCACTTGCTTAGCAGACAAAAACATCGACTCACCGCTATCACCAAACACAGGAAACTCCACTGTCTTAGCATAACAATTAATATGAACGTAGTTGAATTCCAACCAGTTCATTCCAAGGATGACATCAATTTGGTGTAAAGGCAGGCACACCAAATCCATCCAGAAACTCCTCCCATAAATGGTCAGAGGGCATTTCAAACACACACGGGTAGTCGTAACAGAACCATTAGCAGGCGTCTCTATCACCATACTACCATTTATATTAGATAATTTCAAACCCAACCTATTAGCACACTCAACCGAAATAAACGAATGGGTAGCACCAGTATCAACAATAGCAACTAACTCAACATCATTAATAAAACAAGTACCTCGAATCAAGTTGTCCTTCTTGGAGTTCACTGTCCCACTCAGAGCAAACACTCTACCATTGGTCTTAGCAGCAACCTCCTTCTTTGGCTTCTGACACTGGGTACTGATATGACCCTGTTCACCACAATTGAAGCAAGTTGGACCATCATTCTTGCATTCAGGAGCACGATGACCAGTTTTGCCACACTTGTAGCACCTCAGCACCTTGCTCTCACATTCATTAGAACGGTGACCTCGTTCACCACACCTGTAGCACGTGATAGAAGCGGGAGCTCCTCCCCCACTTGTTCTTTTCTCCTCATGTGCTTTCTTCTTTCCCTTATCAGCATCGTAAGGCTTCCTACGATCTTGATGTTGCTTTCCTCTCTTCTCACTCAAACTCTTGTAGTGAGCCGAATGAGCTTTTCTATCTTCCTCATAGATTCTACAGCTATCCACCAAGTCTTCAAACCTACGAATCTTCTGATACCCAATTGCCCATTTGATTTCCGGATGTAAACCACTCTCGAAATTGATGCACTTCGAAAATTCAGCAGTTGCCTCACTGTAATGTGGATAATACTTTGCCAGTTCCACAAACCTCGCAGCATATTCAGTCACAGTTAAATTCCCTTGCTTCAGTTCTAGGAATTATATTTCCTTCTTTCCGCGCACATCCTTAGGAAAATATTTCCTCAGAAATTCCCTGCTGAACACAGCCCAAGTAACAGCCTCACCTGCTGCCGTAAACCTATGACGAGTCTCAACCCACCAGTCATCAGCTTCTTTCACTAGCATATGCGTCCCAAAATGCACTTTCTGCGCCTCAGAACAATCCATGAGTCGAAAGATCCTCTCAATCTCCTTGAGCCATTCCTGTGCTCCATCGGGATCGTATCGACCTTCAAAAGTAGGCGGCTTATTCCTCTGAAACGCCTCCAACATGCGGGACCCATCATTCTCACCAGCACGGGGTTGTTGCACAGCCTGAGCAACAGCCTGCAGAGCAGCAACAAGTGTAGCATCATTCCTTCTAGACATTGTTCTGCTCAACATAAGAACAGTCACAATGGTTAGAATTAATTCCATAATAATTCTACTGTTAGACACTAAAGACTCAACAACCTGGGCGGACAGACCGACCTGCTCTGATACCACTAATGTAACACCCTTCTACCCCACGACATTTTCACACAATAATTTAAATAAATAATCAGAGTATCTTCACAAAGAGAGGGTGTTAAACTTCATTCCATAAAATCACATCATAAATATATTCCTGCTCCGTAACACGGGTTCTAAAAAATTTTCATAATTATCATTCTCCAAGAAAAATCAGCATTTAAATTGCATTTAAATTAAACTTCACATTGGAAAATTTAGTCTCAAATTCTTTACTAAAATACTTCATCATAACTCTATCAAACAGTAACTCAAAATTCAGCATTTAAATAACATTCATGGAAACAATACATAAATCTCCAACAATAACCAAACAGAAGGGAAATAATGCAGATGTTCCGATCAGACGATCCCAAACCCCGATGTTACATATATCAGAGCAAGACACCTTCTAATCCACCGAAATAAAAAAATAAATGACTCCGAAGCTAAATCTCCGATGCGTCTATAGCTACTCCGGATTACCTGCGCGTTGGCCAGATAGGGGAAACATTCAATAGGCAGGGTGAGTAAATCATAATCATTATAAAAGATGTAAGTAAAAGATATAGTAGTATTAATAGTTTGAACAACAGCAACATCACAGCAAGTAACTCATAGCAGCATATTACTTCAATAATATAACTCAACAGTAACTTCACACAATTCCTTGTTTTTGTCATAGCATCATGTAAATCGTACAACATGTAAATTATAGATAAAACACCACAGTAAATCCACATTTTCTGTCATAACCTCACATATCAGAAATCAATCAAAGTCCTCAAGGAACAACAACATTATGCAATGCCACCAATCATGAAATGCAACATGCATACGGTACCGAAACTTCACTGATGACTTGGTCATCTTAAAACTTCACTTGACTATAAGTCCTACAACTTCATTGGATATCATCCTACAACTTCACTGGACAATTCGTCCTAAAAATTATGCTATGAATGCATGATGCGTAATAATTCACAAAACACGACCACTGCTAGTCAAACGCATCACCATTCATATGATCACTCACCATAATTCATCACACACAGCAGAATATCATCACCACAATCCACATAATATCATCATCATCAAATTCATTATGTACTCTTCACATATATCATAACACACATATCATGATCAAACAGTAGCATGTTAATATAATCAACACCAAAAGGCACTTCCAAGCATAAATCATAAATCAGAGATTTTTCATACAACACACCCACTGACAGTTTCATCACAGAACGTCAATACATTATGATAGCATGTTCAAACCTCATAATCTCTCCATCATCCTCATATTATTATCATTTCACTATCACTAATATCAACTAAATCACTCCTAGATACAGGCATGTAACTTACAGTAAATCAATACAAGACACTCATCATTTAGTCTATCAATTTTGATTGGAGGATTACACTATATGATCTATTTTATTTTGCCATGATATAGATGATTTCATTACCTTTCCATAGCCTCAAACGGCATTAAAAACGGGTTCATAAAACAAAAGATATAATTTTTAGAAGAAAACTGGAAGAAGAAAAAAAATACAATTCCCCTACTTAATGGGTGGCGCTTGCCTTTGCTATTTGGTGGCTTGCGCCACCCCTATACAATGTGGCTGGCGCCACCTACTCATAGTGGCTTGCGCCACCCTTCCTTTAATTCTTTTTTTTTTCTTTTTCCTTCCTTATTCTATCCATCAAAATAGTTCCAGTAAAATTTCAATTAGCAATTTCAACCCAGAGTTCCACACTTCCCTTGATTCAGTCATTTTATGAGATCCTCAATATTTTATACTAATCGAAAATTCTATCTGTTTAATCTACTTAAACCCTCCTCATAATTCATCATCGATTGATTGTTTAAACATTCTACAACTACCTAAAACTTAAATCGATTATAATAACACAATTTCACTGCCCATACCTGAGTAAATCCTTAGCCTTGAATCCTCTTCTTCGTGTTCTTCAATCCTATCTGCAAAATCTCCAAGCCTAACTGCTTCTCTCTCCTTTCTGCCTCTTTTTTTTCCAACGCAATACAATAGTGCAATTTTTCCAAAACCCTACTCCTCCGTATAACCCTTTAACCTCTTTTTATGATTTTCCTCTATTGCCCTCACTAAGTCTCCACCTTTTACTAAAATACCCTTACACTCATCCAACACCAATTCTATTCTATTTTCTAATTACACAAATCTAATTTAATTAATCTAACTTGTTCCCAAAATTCTCAAAATAATTCCAACTTCACTTAAATCATAACTTTTCATTAAAGCAATCCAAAATCATAATATTCACACAATTCTATAATAAAATTAATTAAATAAACATTTTAATTAATTCGGGGCGTTACAACTCTCCCCCACTTAAAAGAATTTTCGCCCTCGAAAATTACCTGATGCAAACAAGAACGGGTAGGACTCTTTCATCTGATCCTCGCGTTCCCAAGTCAAACTGTCTCCAGCTGGTCCACCCCACAGTACCTTCACTAAGGCAATATCCTTGCCCCACAATTGCTTCATTTCCCGACCTTCGATTCGCACTGGCGATGCTTCGACAGTTAAGTTATCTCGCACCTATACGTCATCCATTTGAATCACATGCGAAGGATCCGGAATGTATTTCCTCAATTGAGACACATGAAACACATCATGAAGATTTGCAAGTGACGGCGGTAAAGTAATCCGATACGCCACTTCCCCGATCTTCTCTGAAATCTGATATGGACCAATAAATCGCGGTGTAAGTTTTCTCGACTTCAAAGCTCTACCGACACCAGTTATCGGCGTAACTCTCAGAAATACATGATCACCCACTTGAAACTCTAGTTCCTTTCTTCGCTTATCATGATAACTCTTCTGACGGCTCTGCGAAGCTTTCATTCTCTCTTGAATCATCTTAATCTTATCAGTCGTCTCTCGCACAATTTCAGGTCCGAGCACAACACTCTCGCCTGACTCACACCAACACAACGGTGTCCTACACCTTCGCCCATACAACGCCTCATACGGTGCCATACTGATACTCGCGTGAAAACTATTGTTGTAAGTAAATTCAATCAAAGGCAAATGGTCGTCCCAAGCTCCTCCTTGGTCTAACACGCAAGCTCTCAGCAAGTCTTCCAAAGATTGGATAGTCCTCTCAGTCTGTCCATCTGTCTGCGGATGATAAGCAGAAATCAACCTCAACTTAGTACCCAAAGCATCTTGCAAACCTTTCCAAAATTTTAACGTAAAATGCGGATCTCTATCCGATACGATACTCGATGGTATTCCATGCAACCTCACAATCTCATCGATATACAGCTCAACCAACCTCTTAATAGGATGATTAATCTTCATCGGCAAGAAATGAGCCGACTTAGTCAACCTATCTACTATTACCCAAATAGAATCATTACCCTTCGCAGTCCTCGGCAAACCCATCACAAAATCCATCGAAATGCTATCCCACTTCCACTCGGGAATGCTCAGCGGTTGCATCAAACCCGAAGGCTTCTGATGTTCAATTTTTGACTTCTGACAAGTCAAGCAAGCATAAACAAATTCTGCAACGTCCTTTTTCATTCCAGGCCACCAAAACAACTTCTTCAAGTCTTGATACATTTTTGTAGCACCGGGATGAATACTCAGCCCACTTCTATGTCCTTCTTCAAGAATACTCTTCTTAAGTTCAGGAATATCCGGAATACACACTCTATCTCCGAATCTCATCACACCATTTTCATCAATTTTGAACTCCCCACCATTACCTTGGTTAATCAACGTCAACTGATCCACCAGCTTCAAATCAGATTTCTGACCTGCTCGAATTTCTTCAAGAATATTACTAGTCAGCTTCAACATTCCCAATTTTACACTATCAGAATTGGCTTCACACACTAAACTCATGTCTCTAAACTGCTCAATCAATTCCAACTCACGCACCATAAGCATTGACATATGCAGCGACTTCCTACTCAACGCATCAGCCACTACGTTTGCTTTCCCAGGATGGTAATTCAAATCGAAATCATAATTCTTCAACAATTCAAGCCACCTTATCTGTCTCATATTCAACTCCTTTTGATCAAACAAGTACTTTAAGCTTTTATGATCACTGAACACTTCGAACCTCGAACCAAAAAGATAGTGTCGCCAAATCTTCAGTACGAAGACTACAGCTGCCAACTCGAGATCATGTGTAGGATAATTCCTTTCATGAACTCTTAGTTGTCTCGACGCATAAGCAACAACCTGCCCATTCTGCATTAGCACTCCACCAAGACCCATCTTCGATGCATCACAATATACCGCAAAGGACTCATTTGGATTAGGTAGAATCAATACAGGAGTGGTCGTCATATTCTTCTTTAATTCCACAAAACTCTCCTCACAAGCCACATCCCACACATATGCTTGACCCTTCCGCGTCAGTTGGGTTAAAGGTAAAGCCAACTTAGAAAAGCCTTCAATAAACTTACGATAATAACCTACCAATCCAAGAAAACTTCAGATTTCTGTAGCGGATTTCGGAGTCTCCCATTGCAACACAACATCAATCTTCGCGGGATCCACAACAATTCTGCCACTTGAAATCACATGGCCAAGGAAACTTACTTCCTTCAACCAGAACTCACATTTTGACACTTTCGTATATAACTTCTCCTCTCTTAGCGCTTGCAGCACAATCTTCAAATGCTCTGCGTGATCTTCTTCTGATTTGGAGTATATCAAAATATCATCGATGAAAACCACCACAAACTTATCCAAATACTCATGAAAGATTTGATTCATATACTCTATGAACACACCAGGTGCATTGGACACCCCAAATGGCATTACAGTGTATTCATAGTGACCATATCTCGTCCTAAAAGTCGTCTTCAGAATATCGTCTGGTTTAACACGAATCTGATGATAACCAGATCTCAAATCGATCTTGCTGAATACACAAGCCCACACTAGCTGATCCATCAAGTCGTCGATCCTCGGAAGTGGATACTTATTCTTGATAGTTACTTTATTCAGTTGTTTGTAGTCGACACACAATCTCATACTACCATCTTTCTTCTTAACCAACAATACCGGAGCACCCCACGGAGAAACGCTTGGTCGAATAAACTCCTTCTCTAATAACTCTTCTAGTTGCTTCTTCAATTCACTTAACTCAGAAGCTGACATCCTATGTAGAGCCATCGACATCGGACTTGTGCCTGGTATCAAATCCACTGCAAACTCTACTTCACGCTCTGGAGGCAAATCACTTATGTCATCTGGGAATACATAAGAAAATTCACAGACGACAGGTAGTTCGACATTCGTAACATCACGATCAACTTGCAGTGACGCAAACATTGCGAACATCAAGGCTTCATCTTTTAAAAGTTCACCCACTTGCTTAGCAGACAAAAACATCGACTCACCGCTATCACCAAACACAAGAAACTCCACTGTCTTAGCATAACAATTAATATGAACGTAGTTGAATTCCAACCAGTTCATTCCAAGGATGACATCAATTAGGTGTAAAGGCAGGCACACCAAATCCATCCAGAAACTCCTCCCATAAATGGTCAGAGGGCATTTCAAACACACACGGGTAGTTGTAACAGAACCATTAGCAGGCGTCTCTATCACCATACTACCATTTATATTAGATAATTTCAAACCCAACCTATTAGCACACTCAAGCGAAATAAACGAATGGGTAGCACCAGTATCAACAATAGCAAATAACTCAACATCATTAATAAAACAAGTACCTCGAATCAAGTTGTCCTTCTTGGAGTTCACTGTCCCACTCAGAGCAAACACTCTACCATTGGTCTTAGCAGCAACCTCCTTCTTTGGCTTCTGACACTGGGTACTGATATGACCCTGTTCACCACAATTGAAGCAAGTTGGACCATCATTCTTGCATTCAGGAGCACGATGACCAGTTTTGCCACACTTGTAGCACCTCAGCACCTTGTTCTCACATTCATTAGAACGGTGACCTCGTTCACCACACCTGTAGCACGTGATAGAAGCGGGAGCTCCTCCCCCCACTTGTTCTTTTCTCCTCATGTGCTTTCTTCTTTCCCTTATCAGCATCGTAAGGCTTCCTACGATCTTGATGTTGCTTTCCTCTCTTCTCACTCAAACTCTTGTAGTGAGCTGAATGAGCTTTTCTATCTTCCTCATAGATTCTACAGCTATCCACCAAGTCAGCAAACCTACGAATCTTCTGATACCCAATTGCCTATTTGATTTCCGGACGTAAACCACTCTCGAAATTGATGCACTTCGAAAATTCAGCAGTTGCCTCACTGTAATGTGGATAATACTTTTCCAGTTCCACAAACCTCGCAGCATATTCAGTCACAGTTAATTTCCCTTGCTTCAGTTCTAGGAATTCGATTTCCTTCTTTCCGCGCACATCCTTAGGAAAATATTTCCTCAAAAATTCCCTGCTGAACACAGCCCAAGTAACAGCCTCACCTGCTGCCGTCAACCTATGACGAGTCTCAACCCACCAGTCATCAGCTTCTTTCACTAGCATATGCGTCCCAAAACGCACTTTCTGCGCCTCAGAACAATCCATGAGTCGAAAGATCCTCTCAATCTCCTTGAGCCATTCCTGTGCTCCATCGGGATCGTATCGACCTTCAAAAGTAGGCGGTTTATTCCTCTAAAAAGTCTCCAACATGCGGGACCCATCATTCTCACCAGCACGGGGTTGTTGCACAGCCTGAGCAACAGCCTGCAGAGCAGCAACAAATGCAGCATCATTCCTTCCAGACATTGTTCTGCTCAACATAAGAACAGTCACAATGGTTAGAATTAATTCCATAATAATTCTACTGTTAGACACTAAAGACTCAACAACCTGGCCGGACAGACCGACCTGCTCTGATACCACTAATGTAACACCCTTCTGCCCCACGACATTTTCACACAATAATTTAAATAAATAATCAGAGTATCTTCACAAAGAGAGGGTGTCACACTTCATTCTATAAAATCACATCATAAATATATTCCTGCTCCGTAACACGGGTTCTAAATTTTTTTCATAATTATCATTCTCCAAGAAAATTCAGCATTTAAATTGCATTTAAATTAAACTTCACAACGGAAAATTTAGTCTCAAATTCTTTACTAAAATACTTCATCATAACTCCATCAAACAGTAACTCAAAATTCAGCATTTAAATAAAATTCATGGAAACAATACATAAATCTCCAACAATAACCAAACAGAAGGGAAATAATGCAGATGTTCTGATTAGACGATCCCAAACCCCGATGTTACATATATTAGAGCAAGACACCTTATAATCCACCGAAATAAAAAAATTAATGACTCCGAAGCAAAATCTCCAATGCGTCTATAGCTACTCCGGATTACCTGCGCGTTGCCCAGATAGGGGAAACATTCAATAGGCAGGGTGAGTAAATCATAATCATTATAAAAGATGTAAGTAAAAGATATAGTAGTATTAATAGTTTGAACAACAGCAACATCACAGCAAGTAACTCATAGCAGCATATTACTTCAATAATATAACTCAACAGTAACTTCACACAATTCCTTGTTTTTGTCATAGCATCATGTAAATCGTACAACATGTAAATTATAGATAAAACACCACAGTAAATCCACATTTTCTGTCATAACCTCACATATCAGAAATCAATCAAAGTCCTCAAGGAACAACAACATTATGCAATGCCACCAATAATGAAATGCAACATGCATGAGGTACCGAAACTTCACTGATGACTTAGTCATCTTCAAACTTCACTAGACTATAAGTCCTACAACTTCACTGGATATCATCCTACAACTTCACTGGACAATTCGTCCTAAAAATTATGCTATGAATGCATGATGCGTAATAATTCACAAAACACGACCACTGCTAGTCAAACGCATCACCATTCATATGATCACTCACCATAATTCATCACACACAGCAGAATATCATCACCACAATCCACACAATATCAGCATCATCAAATTCATTATGTACTCTTCACTGTCATATCCCAAATTTGTCCTACCTGTGGATAGTTTTCATCTGAACATTCATCCACTAACCATCGTATCTATATCCAATCCATTTGTCCATTTTCACTTTTAATTAACCTATCTTTTTCTTGTATTCATTTTTTATAACCATTTCCATTATCCATTACAAATATCCATATCCATTTTTACCTTTCCTATTATCCATTTTGTTATAAATAACCATATTTCGTTTTAAATCCATATCTTTTTTCTATAATCCATTTTCTATCCATTTCAACCTAACTTCCTTTTTATTTTATCCATTTGAATACCCATCTATGGATCTATTTCATAACCAAATAACCACTTCCATTCAAAAATTCTATTTTATTATCCAAAATCTATTTTATTCTATTTTTATTTTAAATCCATTTCATAATTCCTAAATTCACTTTCAAATCATTCCATTTTCAATTTAATTCATATTCATGGCCATTTTGTTTGATTCAAGTGTCACATGCTAAGCCCGTATCTTTTTTGCTAAGCCCATGCCACCTTTTTTCTCAAGTTCATGTTGCAATGTAATAAAAAAGGGGTTTGACCTAGCTATAAAAGGGAGAGCCATCGATTCACAATGGAGACCTAGCCGCATACCACCATATCTCTCATTCTCTTTCACAAAATTAATTTAAAAGAAAAAGAAGAATAATAAAAAATTGAAACATGAGAAGGCTTCTGATACACGCTGGTGAGCAAGAGATAGATATCCCTCTTTCATTTTCTCAAAAACCACACAAATCAAACAAAAGAGAGAAGATCATTTTACTTCATCATAAATATTCTTCCAAAACTATCTGCTACTCTCAATAAAGAAAAAAATGAATTCAAACTTTCAGTTTCAGACCATCACTTTCTTCCACCGCCCTGTTCTCTCCACCCACAACCTTCAAACTCCTTCATTACAACTGGCCTTCACCCTCTCAACGCCCTAAAAACCTCCAAAGCTCTCTCTATGGCCCACTCTTCTTCAACAACACTAAACTCAAATCTGAACACAACCATTCTCAATCTGAGAATCTCAATAAACCCAGCTCGGAACCTCTATAAAACCTTCATCACTTTTCTTCATTCCAAAAACAAACCGCATCACACAACATACCCTTCATCCAACCTTCCTTCAATTCAACTCATCATCCCTTTCATCCACACAAACCGCTGTTGTTTTCTCATTCAAAACTTCATCCCTCAACTCTTCCATCATCTTCATCCAAACACAGAACCGCTCACATCATCCCACAGAAACTCACAAAACTCATCGCAGCAACCACTAAACAAGCCCTAAACCTCTCAACTGAAAAACCCTTCAAAAACCAACAACAACCGTTAACCTCCCCTCCAAATCAAAACCTTTCGAAGATTCTTTTCAAACCTAAACCAAGCCTACCCTTCCGACTTTCTCCTTCAAGCCTCCAAACCCATCTTCTTAGAAAACTGCAAGGAACAAGAGATGTGCCCATTAACCTCAAATCACAAACCAGATGAAACAAAGAGAGAGGAGATGAAGAGAACAAGCGAGGTCAAAACTTGAAACAACCTGTAAATCAAAACAGAAGTCAACGCAAACTACAAACCTTGAATCGAATGTGAAAACGCGAGCGAACCGAGACAGAAACAAGGACGAGCGAGAGAGAAGGTTGATCTCAGATGAGACATACTGATGCAATTTTGATTTCCCATGGTTATTTCCATGTGTTGATGCGCTAATGACATCTTGCTTTTTAACCATTTCTCTGTTTCTGATGTTTTATGAAAGGTCGATGACTGTGACTTTCGTTTTTGCTCCCGTTCGTCTTCAAACCGTGCCTCATCCTTTTATTTCTTCAATTTATCTCATTTAGGTTTTAAAAAGTTTTTTTTTTTAAAAGATGTGTGAGAGGTGGGCTCAGCCTGTTTCCGTTTTTTAAATACCATCTTGGTTTCCACTCACACCCCTGTTTTTCCTCCATCCGTGTTGGAAGTGTATGATGGGCTTTAAGCCCAAGTGATTCCACTCCTTGCTAAATACCCTGTTTTTTAATTATGGCATCCCTTATTTTTCTATCTTAATATTTTTTAGATTTTTTCAGTGTTTATTTTAATTTTGGTACAAAATATTTTGAATCCATCTTTAATGTTTTGTTTTGCCTAATCTTTCTCTTTCGATTTCCATTTCATTCTTATCTTCTTTTTTTATTTTCTTTTCGATTTTATTTTGGGCCAATGACATAACAAAATCATGACTTGTTGATTTATCCTAAATCACCTAAAAGTCTTGACAAATATGAGGCCACATTTTATTTTCTTTATCAGTCAATGAAAGTCAAAAAATCATAGCTTATCGATCTAAGATTAAAAATCTTGATTAAGACGAGACCGATTTTATTTTCACTTCTATATTTATTCATTTTTGGGTCAATGAAAACCAAATATCAATGATTTATCGATTTTCGATTTAAAATCTTGATAAAGGTGAGACCTTTATTCTTTTTCTTACCTCTTTTCGATTTTATATCATTTCTACTATCTTTTCACTATTTTTATCAATTGTGGGTCAATGAAAGTCAAATATCGTTGATTATCGATTTCTCGATTAAATCTTGATTAAGACGAGACCACTTCGATTTATTTTCTATTTCCATTTCATTTTCTATTATCTTCTTCTGTTTTCTTATCTTCGATCGATGAAGTCTTTCTATTCGCGAATGTTGATTGTTGAAGCGATTAACCTTCATTATTTCAAATCTGTAGTGAGTGATCATCGAGATCTCTTTCTATACTTTGGGAATGTGATAGGTTACCTTCGATTAATCAACGAAAGTTTGTGGTTAAGACGAGATCTTCATCCTTTCTTTTCGTGTGGCACGATTTCATTGGAGAATGATCCTCAATATCATTTCTCCATCGTGTTTTAGCACAAAGATAAAATTGTGCATCCTCCTATAGTGTGCTCTTCGTCATAGATCGTGCTACGATGGCCTAGCGCTACATTGGACCCGATTCATCCGATTAATCACTAACTTTACATTTTTCATCAATATTATCTTGATTTACTTTTATGTCAATATTATATCTTGCCCATATTATCTTGATTATATTATTGTTCATATTATTTCTATTGTTCATACACTATTCAAACGTTTTATAATCACTTGCTGCTTAAAACACGTAACTTATATTCAAACATTACTTTTATAAAAGGTGAAGTGAGGTGGGTTGAGTCTTTGATCCGTCTCCTCAATTGTTTGGGTGCGAGTTCACTTACTCGTGTGTGAACAATTGTCATCTCTAAAAAATTAAACTTTAACTTGTCGATTGTTTAGGTGCGAGTTCATTTACTCGTGTGTGAACAATTGACGCCTCTAAAAACTTAAACCTTAGCCTGTCGATTGTTTGGATGCGAGTTCTCTTACTCGTGTGTGGACAATTGACGCCTTTAAAACACGAACTCGACAACATTCAAACCTTTTTCCAAGTAATCATTAAAACATTTAATCCATGTCTAAACACATTTTACTAAAGGTGAAGTGAGGGTGGTCGAGTCTTTGACCCTTCTCCTCAATTGTTTGGGTGCGAGTTCTCTTACTCGTGTGTGGGAAATTATCACCTCTAAAATATCCAATACGAATAAAACTCCTTTCCTCGCCCACGTGCGACCGAAACCCTAAAGCACACGCAAATCGAATTATTTTCTCAATCAAATCTTTAACACATTTAATTCATACTCAAACAACTTTCACAAAAAGAACATTGTTTAAGTCATTCTTTCGCGCATATGAACTCAAGCTTCAGCCTCCCCTAGCGAGCAGACAAGCCAATGTTTAGCAGCTAGAATGCAACCTAAACTCTCGTTCGCCCAAAACACGTCCGAATCAAACCTTTTTCTCAATCAAATCCCTAACACACTTAATCCAATTCAAACCATTTTCACAAAAAGAACATTGTTTAGTCCATTCTTCCGCGCATATGAACTAGTGCTTCAGCCTCCCTTGACGAGCAGACAAGCCAACGGTTAGCTGTTAGAATGCGAATTAAACTCTCGTTCGCCTAAAAAACACAAACCAACAAACCGTAGTCCCACGAACTACGAATGCTCTGACTTTCCCATTGCACGAGGGAATACGTAGGCCCAAGGGTTCTCAATCCTTGTCGAGCACACTAATAATAAAAAACCACCCCTTTTCCTTATAAGCAAACCCTTAAGAAGATAACAAACAAACCATATATAACCTTTCTCACGAATCGAATCAAGAGGTTCCCGTTGAGTACAACGGATGTAGAGGGTGCTAGTACCTTCTCTCTTGCGTAACCGACTCCCGCACCCGAATTTGGTTGCGATGACCATGTTCTTATCTCCCTTTAAAGGTTTTCTCGATATTTTCCTATTCCTTCCTTGGAATGAATAAAGTTCAGTGGTGACTCTGTTTCGAACAGTTTTTTCCGCGTCCATCGCGAGGATCGTATTTTTCGAGGTACGACAGATGGCGACTCTGATGGGGAATCTGCATTGCCCTATGCTAGAGAGAGTCAAGCCTAACTTGACTCGACCCGTGAGTGTTAGATCTGCTTGTTTGTTTATCTTCTCTTGCTTGTTTGCTTGCTTGTCTGATTATCTGTTATTTATTTGCTTGCTTATTTTTATATCATATTTTTATCTTGTATGACATTGTTGGGGTTCTCTGATCATTGGTACTTTGTGAGATGGCTCTACACCCGAGCTCGAGTATAACCCTAGATGTGACATTGGTGGTTGTGTAGTGTAGGCTTGCGTGGTCTCTTCCGCGTGAGTTGAAGCGAAAACCCCGCTTGGAGTAGGTTCCCTTGGATATATTATTGCTGTGGTGAAACTTTGCCATGGCGGTAATATTTTCGAGCCTGAATCGTTGATCCCAAGGGTCTTTAACCTAATTGCCCATGGTGGTTAGTAGTGTTAATTCTATGTGAGTTAATGCGAACGCCACAATCAGATGAGATCCCTCGAACGTATTACTTCCTGACAGTAATATTTTCGACCTCGATCTAAGATTCTGAGAACCCTAAACCCATGTGTCGATGGTTGTGTAGTGGGCGCCTCCGAGGAATCTTTCTCGTGGGGAAGAAACGAAGACATCACCTAGACGAGATCCTTTCAAAAATATTATCGTCTGATGTTTCTTCGTCATGGTCATAATGTCTTTGAAAGATATCTGTAACTCTAGGCACCTACCCGATTAGAGCCTACGTATAAGGTTTTTTGTGATCAGAGATATCCCGTGTCTGGCTCCTTCCTCAGAATCAGATGTTGTTTTGATCCTGGAACCTTGCATAAGCATTGCATACTCATAGCATTAGCATATCATTTTCCAACCAACTCATCCGATCCTCTGTCCATTTTCTGCCAGCTGATTTCTCGACGCTCATACCGAACCTGTGGTAGCCGAAAAACATTTAAAGCAAGTTCAAGCGGAGATAAGAGGAGCATAGACAATTCGAAAGTTGTGATGGCTACATCAGAGGATAGCTTTCAACATGTTGGGATGAGGGATTCTGACACCCCATCAGGTTTTGCTGTGTCGATTAATCCATTGTATGATCGTCTACCTGGTGATCATCCTCCACAAGTGAACATCCCTGCTCAGTCTCAGATGATGTCGATGTCTGGTTCCATAGAGAAAAGGTTTTGTGCCCTTGAAGAGAAAGTTTAAGCTATGAAAGCGCGCGATACTTCTGGGCTTGATGCTGTTGATATGTGCCTAGTGCCGACTCGGTAATTCCTCCGAAGTTCGAAGTACCCAACTTCGAGAAGTATGCTGGTCTCAGTTGCCCGAAGCGCCATTTGGTGATGTTCTGCCGAAAGATGACTCCTCATGTCCGCGACGACAAGTTGATGATTTACTGTTTCTAAGACAATTTAAGTGGTGCGTCTTTGAATTGGTACATGGATTTAGAAAGAAGCTGTATCCAATCATGGAAAGACTTATCCAATGCTTTCCTAAAGCAATATGAGTATAATTTGGACGTGGCTCCCAGTCGCACGCAGCTGCAAAGCCTAACTCAGAAGAGCGGTGAATCCATTAAGACCTATGCACAACGGTGGAGAGAGTTCGCAGCCAGGGTACAACCACCACTCCTAGATAAAGAATTGATTGACATGTTCTTGAGCAGTCTGCATACCACCTACCTTGAAAGAATGGCTGGCAGTTCATTCTCAAGCTTCTCTGACCTTATAATAGTAGGAGAACGCATCGAGAGTTACCTCAAAGCTAAACAAGTCCAAGACGTCTCGAGTAATCAAGATGGTGAAACTGAATCCTTTAGCGATCCCCAAGAGGAAGAGGATAATGAAATCGATGTAGTCATAGCAAATGTTGAGTATTCTCAAGGTGCACCAGCAAAACTTTATGGTCCCTCAGCTTCTCGGCAGTTATCATTGTCAGCGTCGTATCATCCTTATGGGCGACCTGTCAATCCTAGGGCGTCATACCAGAAACCGATGATTTCTCCTCGTGTTAATCAACGAGCGCGTGGTCGAGGATATCAGAATCATCATCAGAATCAGCATAGGCCTAAAAACAACTTGGAAAGAAGGACTGCTCCTCTTCACCCAGTTCCTGTGTCATACAGTCAACTCTTGCCGCATCTGGTCCGAAACTCACTGGTGGAGCCCAAAGCTATCAAGCCATTGCCAGAACCATACCCGCCTGGGTACGACCCCAATGCACACTGTGGATATCATGCTGGATCAATGGGGCATTCAACCGAAGATTGCAAAGCTTTTCAAGCCAAGGTGCAACAATTGATTGACAAAAAACACATATCATTTCAAGAAGGAAACTTGGTTGTGCACGTCAGCTTCTCGCCCAAATAAGTTCCAAGAATTCAGGAGGCAGCTAGTGGTTCAGACAGGAAGACTTCCTCAGATACTGACAACCATTGGACATTTTTCATTTGCATTTGTAATTTAGTTATGTTAAATGCTACTTGTTTTTGAACATTGTTTAGTTTGAATGGTAATATTAATGAAGTGATCATGCATTTTTTGAACTAATCATGTCGCATTCGCTCATTTTTCTTTACTTATATCTAAAAAAATAAAAAAAACAAAGACAACAAAATTCTTCCATATACTTCCTGTCCACTCTCTTTATCAAACTTTTGTTTAGCAAAGATTGGAGGGGGGTGATGAAAACAAGGTACCCATAATTGCTGATGGTATGCTTTCGGATGGAATCCTGCCAATGATGTACAGGCATTGTTTCTAATCCCCAAACACTGGAGAGATAAGGAGCTAATCCCTAGTTAACCACTTCGAGCCTAGAAGTAGCAGTTTCCTTCGGATATTCAAACCCTTACGCTCAACCTGGGGCAGGGTAGTGTTCAGTTAACCTAATTACGCACTCAGTTCACAAAAGCAAAATCCAAAAACATGATGGTTGTCCATCAATTACCCATGACTTGGCTGTCACAATCCTTTGACAAAATAATAAAAAAAAACAAAAGCCTGCTAAGTCGAGCACCTCAAAGGAGACTTAGGCAAAAATCAAGGTAACCCTGATGGACTCGAAAAGCAAAGTCAGTCCATGCAAAAGATAGGGATAAAAGAAACAAAAGAGTTCCTCGAACCCTCAACAAAAACAAAATAAGATCCAGTGGCCACCTTATCAAAATCAAAGGGTCACTGATATCCATCAAAACAAAATAAGGTGACTGCCATTTCGAGCAAACCTTGAATCATCACTCTTACACCGTCAACCCTTTTGGAAAACCAACATGTGCAGATTTAACTGAACGTAAGACTGGAGATCATCACGAAGAAAGGGTGGGTACAAAATATATCTTGGGCCTTATATCCTTTGTTTCTATAACCGTGAACCAGACCACGTTATAACCCTTAAAAGACCTAATTGAGGCGGGGTTTATTCTGAAAGCATACTACAGCAAGGTTGCGTAAACTGACTCCTACAAATTTGCTAATCATTTATTTTGGTGTCATATTCTTGCTATATCTTTCACACCAGCTAAATCAGCACCACATTTAGACTAATGGTCCATCCGTCACACACTATCACATCATTCTAATAATGACTGATTTTCAAAACTTGCATGAGCATCGCATTAAAATTACCATTTGTGAACGAACAATTTTGACTGCAAGTCAGCGTTTGACATCAAGGAAATTCCAACAAGGAGCAATCAAAGGGGGATGGGCCATCCAACAAAGTTGATCTGAGCTAACAACGCCTCATAACCCTATGGAACAGGGGCATTGGCATCCAATGATTATGGAATCAGTCAGTATAAAGAAAGTCGTCGAAGCATTAGTTGATTATGGGGCAAATCAGTCAAAAATCCGTTGATCAGAAGTGGATCATTGCAAGACTCTACCAACCAGGGGCAGGCCACCCAGAGGTTCTTTTGATTAAAGGAAAACCCCTCCAATGTTCAATCAACACAAGTTAAGTCGCTTCAACGCTCATTCTGGGGCAAGCTACCTCAAGGGTACTTTGAAGCCAAATACTTCAAGAGTCATTCAATGAAGGAAGAATCCTTTCATGACTTGGAATTTTGGGGCAAGCCATCTCGAGTTCATCTCATGGTACATCTGCTTCCATTTTCCTTTCAAGGACAAATCCTTTCACGACTTGGAATTCTGGGGCAAGCCATCTCGAGTTCATCTCATGGTACATCTGCTTCCATTTTCCTTTCAAGGACAAATCCTTTCACGACTTGGAATTCTGGGGCAAGCCATCTCGAGTTAATCTCATGGTACATCTGCTTCCAACTTCTTTTCAAGGACAAATCCTTTCACGACTTGGAATTCTGGGGTAAGCCATCTCGAGTTCATCTCATGGTGCAGTTGTTTCCAATTTCCTGTCAAGGAGAAATTCTTCATAGACCCAGACTGGGGCAAGATGAGCTATACAGGGGCAAATCTCTCTGTTGCTTTCAATCTGCTCAAGCGAACACCGTCAAGTGACCTTTGAGTTCAAGACGAGTGTCAGGGAATCATGCTATCACCCCGCAAATAAACTTTTGCCTTCCTTCTGACAAGAAGCCTTGCTGCATAGGAACCTATCCATCCATTATCCTCTACTGGGGCATCTTTGGAAACCTTCATATCAGTACATAAATCACTCATATGCTTTGGTCATGTCGCTTCGCTCATTGCATAGATATGCGTTTCATACCTCAAGCCTATCCTTCCAACAAGATTTGACGTCTCAAAGCCTGGTATCAGAAGTTTGACCCAAAGTCCAACTTCATTTGGCACATAAAACCCAAGGTCCAATCTTTTATTGGCAACTACTCAAAAGTCCACACTCGTTGGCATCTTCAAATCTACCCTTCAAAGTCCAGTCTTCATTGGAAACCATTAAAAGTCCACCGCCGTTGGCATTCATATAACACCAAAATAACCTAAAGTCCAATTTCATTTGACGAGTTCCAAATCCAATCCCTGGTTATACCCTCGACAAGGAAACTTATCCCCAGCGCGCCCTAATCATTTGCATCGTCACGTGCATAACATGCTAGCATAACATCATAATCATATCGATCATTAGCATACTAGTCTCGTGCATTCATATGTGCATTAGATTCCCTAGCAGTTGCATTTTAGTATGTGTTTCAGTGCATTTTGCGATGCATGGCATTTCCATCCCCAGCAACATAGCATAACAGGATCCAAGATCAATTCGCAAGCATCTTGGCCAGTCCTCCATCAAAGTCGGCAGTATTCTTCTAGAAAAGTTGATACCCCGCACGTGCTCTTGGAATTCTATTCCCCAGCAAGTCATGCTTCATCCAGGCAGTTGACAATGACAACCCCCAACAGCTGTTGCTATTCTTACTCCCCAAGCAGAGGATACCATAGGAAGTTTCTTGTGAGATTTCCCCTGCAAAGCCAGCACATTTCCTCCGACAGGAATCTTGCTCAACTATTCTTCAGTAAATTTATTTCAGAGATACTGCTTTGGTATCATCGAGGAACCTTAATGGATAAGGGACTGCTTCAATGACCCAGAGAATCGTCTGCCTTCAGAGATACTGCTTTGGTATCATCGAGGAACCTTAATGGATAAGGGACTGCTTCGACGGCCCAGAGAATCGTCTGCCTTCAGAGATACTGCTTTGGTATCATCGGGGAACCTTAATGGATAAGGGACTGCTTCGAAGACCAGATAATCCTCTACCCTTCAGAGATACTGCTTTGGTATCATCGAGGAACCTTAGTGGATAAGGGACTGCTTCGACGACCCAGAGAATCGTCTGCCTTTCAGAGATACTGATTTGGTATCATCGAGGAACCTTAATGGATAAGGGACTGCTTCGACAACCCAGAGAATCGTCTGCCTTCAGAGATACTGCTTTGGTATCATCGAGGAACCTTAGTGGATAAGGGACTGCTTCGACGACCCAGAGAATCGTCTGCCTTTCAGAGATACTGCTTTGGTATCATCGAGGAACCTTAATGGACAAGGGACTGCTTCGACGACCCAGAGAATCGTCTGCCTTCAGAGATACTGCTTTGGTATCATCGAGGAACCTTAATGGATAAGGGACTGCTTCGACAACCAGAGAATCCTCTACCCTTCAGAGATACTGCTTTGGTATCATCGAGGAACCTTAGTGGATAAGGGACTGCTTCGACGACCCAGAGAATCGTCTGCCTTTCAGAGATACTGCTTTGGTATCATTGAGGAACCTTAATGGATAAGGGACTGCTTCGACGACCTAGAGAATCGTCTGCCTTCAGAGATACTGCTTTGGTGTCATCGAGGAACCTTAATGGATAAGGGACTGCTTCGATAACCCAGAGAATCGTCTGCCTTCGGAGATACTGCTTTGGTATCATCGAGGAACCTTAATGGATAAGGGACTGCTTCGACAACCCAGAGAATCGTCTGCCTTCAGAGATACTGCTTTGGAATCATTGAGGAACCTTAACGGATAAGGTACTGCTTCAATGCTCCAGGGAATCTTCTGCTTCCAAAGATACTGCTTTGGTATCATTGAGGAACCTTAACGGATAAGGTACTGCTTCAATGCTCCAGGGAATCTTCTGCCTCCAAAGATACTACTTTGGTATCGTTGAAGAACCTTAACGGACAAGGTACTGCTTCGACATTCCAGGGAATCTTCTGCTTTCAAGATACTGCTTTGGTATCATCGAGGAACCTTATTGGATAAGGGACTGCTTCGATCACCCAAAGAACCTCAAGTTATGTTGTTCAGTTTGAACCCCGCTACTTCATTCTGTCAACTCTTACTCTACAACACTTTACCTTTTGTGAGACAAATTTTGGGGCATTCTTATATCTAATTGACTTCTACCTCTAGAATGAACGCCGTAGCCGTTCACTCTCTCGGTTTAAGCCAATTAGATAGGGGCATCTGTCATACCCCAAATTTGTCATACCTGTGGATAGTTTTCATCTGAACATTCATCCACTAACCATCGTATCTATATCCAATCCATTTGTCCATTCTCACTTTTAATTAACCTATCTTTTTCTTGTATTCATATTTTATAACCATTTCCATTATCCATTACAAATATCCATATCCATTTTTACCTTTCCTATTATCCATTTAGTCATAAATAACCATATTTCGTTTTAAATCCATATCTTTTTTCTATAATCCGTTTTCTATCCATTTCAACCTAACTTCCTTTTTATTTTATCCATTTGAATACCCATCTATGGATCCATTTCATAACCAAATAACCACTTCCATTCAAAAATTCAATTTTATTATCCAAAATCTATTTTATTCTATTTTTATTTTAAATTCATTTCATAATTCCTAAATTCACTTTCAAATCATTCCATTTTCAATTTAATTCATATTCATGGCCATTTTGTTTGATTCAAGTGTCACATGCTAAGCCCGTATCTTTTTTGCTAAGCCCATGCCACCCTTTTTTCTCAAGTTCATGTTGCAATGTAATAAAAAAGGGGTTTGACCTAGCTATAAAAGGGAGAGCCATCGATTCACAATGGAGACCTAGCCGCATACCACCATATCTCTCATTCTCTTTCACAAAATGAATTCAAAAGAAAAAGAAGAATAATAAAAAATTGAAACATGAGAAGGCTTCTGATACACACTGGTGAGCAAGAGATATATATCCCTCTTTCATTTTCTCAAAAACCACACAAATCAAACAAAAGAGAGAAGATCATTTTACTTCATCATAAATATTCTTCCAAAACTATCTGCTACTCTCAATAAAGAAAAAAACGAATTCAAACTTTCAGTTTCAGACCATCACTTTCTTCCACCGCCCTGTTCTCTCCACCCACAACCTTCAAACTCCTTCATTACAACTGGCCTTCACCCTCTCAACGCCCTAAAAACCTCCAAAGCTTTCTCCATCGCCCACTCTTCTTCAACAACACTAAACTCAAATTTGAACACAACCATTCTCAATCTGAGAATCTCAATAAACCCAGCTCGGAACCTCCATAAAACCTTCATCACTTTTCTTCATTCCAAAAACAAACCACATCACACAACATACCCTTCATCCAACCTTCCTTCAAATCAACTCATCATCCCTTTCATCCACTCAAACCGCTGTTGTTTTCTCATTCAAAATTTCATCCCTCAACTCTTCCATCATCTTCATCCAAACACAGAACCGCTCACATCATCCCACACAAACTCACAAAACTCATCGCAGCAACCACTAAACAAGCCCTCAACCTCTCAACTGAAAAACCCTTCAAACACCAACAACAACCATTAACCTCCCATCCAAATCAAAACCTTTCGAAGATTCTTTTCAAACCTAAACCAAGCCTACCCTTCTGACTTTCTCCTTCAAGCCTCCAAACCCATCTTCTTAGAAAACTGCAAGGAACAAGAGTTGTGCCCATTAACCTCAAATCACAAACCAGATGAAACAAAGAGAGAGGAGATGAAGAGAACAAGCGAGGTCAAAACTTGAAACAACCTGTAAATCAAAATAGAAGTCAACGCAAACTACAAACCTTGAATCGAATGTGAAAACGCGAGCGAACCGAGACAGAAACAAGGACGAGCGAGAGAGAAGGTTGATCTCGGATGAGACATACTGATGCAATTTTGATTTCCCATGGTTATTTCCATGTGTTGATGCGCTAATGACATCTTGCTTTTTGACCATTTTTCTGTTTCTGATGTTTTATGAAAGGTCGATGACTGTGACTTTCGTTTTTGCTCCCGTTCGTCTTCAAACCGTGCCTCATCCTTTTATTTCTTCAATTTATTTCATTTAGGTTTTAAAAAGTTTTTTTTAAAAGATGTGTGAGAGGTGGGTTCAGCCCGTTTCCGTTTTTTAAATACCATCTTGGTTTCCACTCACACCCCTGTTTTTCCTCCATCCGTGTTGGAAGTGGATGATGGGCTTTAAGCCCAAGTGATTCCACTCCTTGCTAAATACCCTGTTTTTTAATTATGGCATCCCTTATTTTTCTATCTTAATATTTTTTAGATTTTTTCAGTGTTTATTTTAATTTTGGTACAAAATATTTTGAATCCATCTTTAATGTTTTGTTTTGCCTAATCTTTCTCTTTCGATTTCCATTTCATTCTTATCTTCTTTTTTTATTTTATTTTCGATTTTATTTTGGGCCAATGACATAACAAAATCATGACTTGTTGATTTATCCTAAATCACCTAAAAGTCTTGACAAATATGAGGCCACATTTTATTTTCTTTATCGGTCAATGAAAGTAAAAAACTCATAGCTTATCGATCTAAGATTAAAAATCTTGATTAAGACGAGACCGATTTTATTTTCACTTCTATTTTTATTCATTTTTGGGTCAATGAAAACCAAATATCAATGATTTATTGATTTTCGATTTAAAATCTTGATAAAGGTGGGACCTTTATTCTTTTTCTTACCTCTTTTCGATTTTATATCATTTCTACTATCTTTTCACTATCTTTATCAATTGTGGGTCAATGAAAGTCAAATATCGTTGATTATTGATTTCTCGATTAAATCTTGATTAAGACGAGACCACTTCGATTTATTTTCTATTTCCATTTCATTTTCTATTATCTTCTTCTGTTTTCTTATCTTCGATCGATGAAGTCTTTCTATTCGCGAATGTTGATTGTTGAAGCGATTAACCTTCATTATTTCAAATTTGTAGTGAGTGATCATCGAGATCTCTTTCTATACTTTGGGATTGTGATAGGTTACCTTCGATTAATCGACGAAAGTTTGTGGTTAAGACGAGATCTTCATCCTTTTCTTTTCGTGTGGCACGATTTCATTGGAGAATGATCCTCAATATCATTTCTCCATCGTGTTTTAGCACAAAGATCAAATTGCGCATCCTCCTATAGTGTGATATTCGTCATAGATCGTGCTACGATGGCCTAACGCTACATTGGACCCGATTCATCCGATTAATCACTAACTTTACATTTTTCATCAATATTATCTTGATTTACTTTTATGTCAATATTATATCTTGCCCATATTATCTTGATTATATTATTGTTCATATTATTTCTATTGTTCATACACTATTCAAACGTTTTATAATCACTTGCCGCTTAAAACACGTAATTTATATTCAAACATTACTTTTATAAAAGGTGAAGTGAGGTGGGTTGAGTCTTTGATCCGTCTCCTCAATTGTTTGGGTGCGAGTTCACTTACTCGTGTGTGAACAATTGTCATCTCTAAAAAATTAAACTTTAACTTGTCGATTGTTTAGGTGCGAGTTCATTTACTCGTGTGTGAACAAATGACGCCTCTAAAAACTTAAACCTTAGCCTGTCGATTGTTTGGATGCGAGTTCTCTTACTCGTGTGTGGACAATTGACGCCTTTAAAACACGAACTCGACAACATTCAAACCTTTTTCCAAGTAATCATTAAAACATTTAATCCATGTCTAAACACATTTTACTAAAGGTGAAGTGAGGGTGGTCGAGTCTTTGACCCTTCTCCTCAATTGTTTGGGTGCGAGTTCTCTTACTCGTGTGTGGACAATTGTCACCTCTAAAATATCCAATACGAATAAAACTCCTTTCCTCGCCCACGTGCGACCGAAACCCTAAAGCACACGCAAATCGAATTATTTTCTCAATCAAATCTTTAACACATTTAATTCATACTCAAACAACTTTCACAAAAAGAACATTGTTTAAGTCATTCTTTCGCGCATATGAACTCGTGCTTCAGCCTCCCCTAGCGAGCAGACAAGCCAATGTTTAGCAGCTAGAATGCAGCCTAAACTCTCGTTCGCCCAAAACACGTCCGAATCAAACCTTTTTCTCAATCAAATCCCTAACACACTTAATCTAATTCAAACAATTTTCACAAAAAGAACATTGTTTAGTCCATTCTTCCGCGCATATGAACTAGTGCTTCAGCCTCCCTTGACGAGCAGACAAGCCAACGTTTAGCAGTTAGAATGCGAATTAAACTCTCGTTCGCCTAAAAAACAAAAACCAACAAACCGTAGTCCCACGAACTACGAATGCTCTGACTTTCCCATTGCACGAGACAATACGTAGGCCCAAGGGTTCTCAATCCTTGCCGAGCACACTAATAATAAAAAAACCACCCCTTTTCCTTATAAGCAAACCCTTAAGAAGATAACAAACAAACCATATCTAACCTTTCTCACGAATCGAATCAAGAGATTCCCGTTGAGTACAACAGACGTAGAGGGTGCTAGTACATTCCCTCTTGCGTAACCGACTTCCGAACCCGAATTTGATTGCGACGACCATGTTCTTATCTCCCTTTAAAGGTTTTCTCAATATTTTCCTATTCCTTCCTTGGAATGAATAAAGTTCGGTGGCAACTCTGTTTCGAACACTTTTTTCCGCGTCCATCGCGAGGATCATATTTTTCGAGGTACGACATTCACATATATCATAACACACATATCATGATCAAACAGTAACATGTTAATATAATCCACACCAAAAGGCACTTCCAGGCATAAATCATAAATCAGATATTTTTCATACAACACACCCACTAACAGTTTCATCACAGAACGTCTATACATTATGATAGCATGTTCAAACCTCATAATCTCTCCATCATCCTCATATTATTATCATTTCACTATCACTAATATCAACTAAATCACTCCTAGATACAATTCTGCAATTTTCAGACAGGCATGCAACTTACAGTATATCAATACAAGACACTCATCATTTAGTCTATCAATTTCGATTGGAGGATTACACTATATGGTCTATTTTATTTTGCCATGGTATAGATGATTTCATTACCTTTCCATAGCCTCAAACGGCATCAAAAACGGGTTCGTAAAACAAAATATATAATTTTTAGAAGAAAACTGGAAGAAGAAAAAAAAATACAATTCCCCTACTTAATGGGTGGCTTGCGCCACCCTTGCCTTTGCTATTTGGTGGCTTGCGCCACCCCTTTACAATGTGGCTGGCGCCACCTACTCATAGTGGCTTGCGCCACCCTTCCTTTAATTCTTTTTTTTTTCTTTTTTCTTCCTTATTCTATCCATCAAAATAGTTCCAGTAAAATTTCAATTAGCAATTTCAACCCAGAGTTCCACACTTCCCTTGATTCAGTCATTTTATGAGATCCTCAATATTTTATACTAATAGAAAATTCTATCTGTTTAATCTACTTAAACCCTCCTCATAATTCATCATCGATTGATTGTTCAAACATTTTACAACTACCTAAAACTTAAATCGATTATAATAACACAATTTCACTCCCCATACCTGAGTAAATCCTTAGCCTTGAATCCTCTTCTTCGTGTTCTTCAATCCTCTCTGCAAAATCTCCAAGCCTAACTGCTTCTCTCTCCTTTCTGCCTCTTTTTTTTCCAACACAATGCAACAGTGCAATTTTTCCAAAACCCTACTCCTCCGTATAACCCTTTAACCTCTTTTTATGATTTTCCTCTATTGCCCTCACTAAGTCTCCACCTTTTACTAAAATACCCTTACACTCATCCAACACTAATTCTATTCTATTTTCTAATTACACAAATCTAATTTAATTAATCTAACTTGTTCCCAAAATTCTCAAAATAATTCCAACTTCACTTAAATCATAACTTTTCATTAAAGCAATCCAAAATCATAATATTCACACAATTCTATAATAAAATTAATTAAATAAACATTTTAATTAATTCGGGGCGTTACAGTACCTGCAAGGTACTCCGGCGCTCAAGTCAGGTAAGGTCAGAGAAAAACAAGTACAGAAAGCGGGTAACCTGACCCTCTTAAGAGAAAGGGTATTTATAGAGAGCCCTCAGCGCGGGGCTAACGGTTACTTGCACTGGGCTGGATTGCAAGACCCAATCCAAGCAACTGCCAGGGCTTACGTGGCCTAGTGAAGACCAACACATGGTCTTCGCCCTGTGATAACGGTCCCGAGCTCTCTGTAAGGTGGGCAGACCGAATCCTTCGGAGGTGGGAGGTTACAAGAGAATGTGTCCTCGCGGGGAGGAGCCCTTGTGTGTCGGGGAGAGACATCAAGCCCTGCAAGGCTTGACATCTCTGTTCGATGGTCTTTGCTGCACGTGCCCGACACTGCTGAAGGCTGGCACGTGTTCGACGCAGGTATTGCATAAGGGCCTTGTTGGGCCATCCTAGGTCGTGTGGGTTGGGCCTGCCCGTCTGAAGGGCGGGCTCCGGCCCAATCCAGAATAGGAGCCCCCCAAGTCGTTGCTCCGAGGTGCTGGAGTATTGACTTAAGGGTCAGCAATCGTGTCGAGGACGTATTGGACTCGATCGTGAGACCGGGATGATGACAGTCGCGGGGACCTCTTCGGTTCTGATGGGATTATACTACGAGCGAGGAATGTCAAATGGGGCAGAACCCTTGACGTCTGCTCGGGTGTGATAGGCCGTTGCTGGGTGACTCCGCGGGGATACGAGAAGTTGTGGAGTCGAGCACCAGACATTGTGAAAGGACGCGCGGCGTGTGGGATAACGAAAGGGCGCACATGGGGAAGCGTGTACCACGTGTCACGCGCCATCATTACCTAGGGCGGCTATGCTAGGATAGCGTAATCGAGTGCCTAGGAACTCCTCGAGTCCCGTGAGGGGCTTTATAAATAGTGGCCAGCCCGCCTCATTTTCACTTTTCGCTCTCCCTTGCTAAGATTCTCTCTCTTTTCCTTCTCTGCCTTCACCGCCGTTCTCCGCCACCTACCGCCGCGCCGGAACTACGTAACAACCATTTTTCAAGTAAGTTTTTTGATCCTTTCTCTCTTTAAGGTACTTTATATGGTATTCATCCGGTGAACTGTTGAAGTTCTCGGGGAAACCATGAAATTTCCGGCAAAAACGGCGGAATTTCTCTATGTTTTTGTTGAATATCGCGGGTGGATGGGATGAGAACCACGGGGACAAGAAGAATGTCCCGAGGACACGAGATGAATAACTCGAGGCTTTCACTAATATCCCGAGCTGTGGGACGAATTCTCCCGGGGTGACACCCCGGTGACCTGAGGATGGTCTCGGGGACGCTCATTCTTCGCCCTTTCACTTGATCAGCAGTGGGGGAGTGAATTTGATACGGATCATCGAATTCACCGTTTCCTTCTGCTTTTCAGTTAAATGGAAGCCTTGGTCGTGGCCGTGGGATCTCTAGACGTTGACGACCAACCTGACTCCCCGATGGCACCGATCAACAGTGTCGAGGAACGGCCACCCGAGGAGTGGGTCAGCGATGAACCTCTAAATATGATTTCCTAGTTCGTCAACAAGGACGAGGACGACATCTTCTGTACCGTCGAGCATTGCCTGATGGGCTCCGCGAAGTCATGGAAGGTGTTCCGGCCTCAGGCGCACCATCGCATTTGCTCGACGTACCGAGGGATGCGGTTTCCCCTGTACGAATTTATGCTCGACGAGGTGGGGTGGCGTCTGCCCTTCACTGATTTTCTGCAATCGGTGTTCGTTTGGCTGCAGTTGGCGCCCTCGCAGCTCCATCCCAACTCCCTCGCTTTTATCCGCGCAAAATATCTCAAGATCGGGGCGACTGTGCCCCTCTTCTTCCGCATTTTCCACCTACAGCGACAGACAACTGATGGCAGACACAGCTGGGTGTCTTTCAAACAAGTGAACAGACTGTTCCAGACCTATATGGACTCTGTTCGCAACTTTAAATACCGATACTACACCGTGAGGCCGGTTTCGCTCGAGGTCGTGAATTCGGTGTATCGTCGGGTCTTCCGAGAAGTAGACGGGCAGCAGGAAGAAGCCCTCGAACCAAGATTCCCCTTATTCTGGACGGAGGAGCATTTCAAGAGGGGCACAAACAGTTACATCATCAGCTCTGGCCGACTTTGCGAAAGAGACCGTCTGGCATACGAGGAGATAGTCAACTTCGCCGCCGAATTTAACAAAGCCAAGCTCGTGACACCGGACGGGAAATTTGTTCGGTGTAATGATGGGCAAGTCCTAACGAAATCCCGGTTGATCAATACGAGGGCCCTCCTAGATACATTTTCCGATGAGGATGCCATAGAGCTGTTAGGTGAAGGAATCTTCCTCGACTTACTCTTTCTACCCGTTCTGGGATCGATTTACTGACACATTTCTTTCTCTTTTGTAGGTAAGATGTCGAGCACGGAGGAGCGCATCAAGAAACTAGAGGCTGCCCATAATTCGAAGAAAAATGGGAAAAGTCGTGTCAAGCAAATCCATACGCAGCACCCCGACCCCGCTCCAGCGCCCGGGGGTTCTTCCAGCTCTCCCCAAGGTAGTCTGTCTCCCGACAGTCAGGGGTCCCCAAAGAGACAACGCTTGGACGGGCTGGTCGACTTGACCGTGACCGACAATCCTCCCTCGGAGAAGTTCGTGCTTCCACCTTGTCACTCGAAGCCTCATTTCTTCTTGGATGCCAACTCTCCGGGCATCGCTGTTGCTGAGGTCCAGGCCATCCTGGGCGCTGCTCAGGCTTCGAGGAGGAAGACTTTGCTCGAGGACCTGTCCGCTATGATGCGAGTCTGCTCGACAACATTGATCCTGACGACGAGACCTGTCCAGGAGCCGAACTGGCCAGGCTATAGGAAAACTTCAAGTATATAAGTGCTGAGATGGAGAAAGCGAGGAAGGAGTTGACTGAGTGCAAAGAGCAGAATAAGGCACATGCCGAGCTTTAAGAGTAGTTGGAGGAGAGGCTGAAGAATGCTGAGGAGGAGAGGAAGGATTTCTTGGAGAGGATCGCCGAGCTGGAGGAAGCTGTTCGCCCATCCGAGGAGGAAACCGAGGAAGACAAGTTGTTGACCTCCCGGGCATCTCTGATAATGAAGCTCAGGCAAGCCGAGCAGGATAGCCTCGTGGCGGCCGATATTGGTTTCAACAACGCCGTGCAGCAGCTTCGGGTCCTCAACCCTGGTCTCATTACTGAAGGGGCTGACCCTGACTACGAGGTGGTCGAGGGTCAGATCGTGCAACCAATGCAGGAAGCAGAGGTCGACGGAGGGGTTACAGGAAACGAGCAGCAAGAGGAGGACGTAGTCGGCTAGGTGTTTACATGTTCGTTATGCTTGGCCTGCGATCCACTTCCTTTTGATGTCGGTTTGTCTGGCCTGCGCGCCATTTTTTGTAATGACTTTTACCCGGCCTACGTGCCAGGGGTTTTTTGACATGTTTGTAACATTTGTACAATGGGTTTTTGCCCGGTTTTAATACTTTTCTTGTTGTGCTTATTTGTGTGTGTGATGCTTGTGTATTTGATATACTTTACTTGTTTTTGTCTAAGTAATTTGATGATTTTGGGAGTTTGCTCGACTTTGATGATCCTCGACTACGTGGAGAGCTGGTAGAGTGGTCGGAGATGTATTCCAACCTTCAACGAGGCTAAGAGCTTGGTCGAGGTCTTAACTTCATGGCGTGAACTTCCCATCGCGAGCTGGGTGTTCTGCCTAATTGGTACGACGACGACGGAGCTCGTTCAAGGGGTCCTCGTCGGATCAAAGTCCTTGCGCACACACAACGCGACCCTTGATCGTCGTGTTTCATATAGAGGTGTCGTGTCTGTACCCTAGCGCGCGCCCGTAATCGCGACGTTGGTTTGACGCGGGCAGTGTCTAACTGTAGTATTGCTTAAGTTTCTCAGCGTTTCATGGTCGAGTAAGTTCTTCCCCGTGTAGATTTTTGAGGTAGTAGGCTCCTGTCCCCATTTTTGCGTGGACGCGGTACGGGCCCTCCCAGTTCGCGACGAGCTTGCCCTCTCGCGAGTCTTTCTGGTTCCTTCGTAAGACGAGGGTGCCAACCTGAAAATCTCGTTTAATAACTTTGTCGTTATAACGTAGAGTTATATTTTGCTTAAGTGAGGCCTCCTGGAGGGATGCGCTAGTCCTTATCTCCTCGACGAAGTCGAGCTCTTCCCTCGGGGCTTCGTTGTTCGCGTCCTCGTCGAGGGGGGCTTCCGTCCTTCTTGAGGGTTCCCTGATTTCCACGGGGATCACCGCTTCAGTTCCATAGGTCAGGCGAAAGGGGGTCTCCCCGGTAGTGGAATGCGGGGTTGTTCGGTAGGCCCAGAGGACGCTGTGTAGTTCCTTGACCCATCGTTGCTTGGCGTCGCCTAATCGGCGTTTCAATCCCCGAAGGATCACTCTGTTTGCTGCTTTAGCCTGTTTGTGCGTTTGAGGGTGCTCGACCGACGTGAAGTGCTGCTTCGTGCCCTGTTTGGTGACGAAGTCCTGGAAGTTCCTGTCGGTGAACTGTGTCCCGTTGTCGGTGACGATCGCTTGGGGCACGCCGAATCGGGCGAGGGTGTTCCTCTTGTAGAAACGGAGTATGTTGAAGGCCGTGATTTTGGCCAAGGCTTCCGCCTCGATCCATTTCGTGAAATAATCCACGCCGACGATGAGGTACTTGTTTTGGTATGACCCCACGACGAAGGGCCCGAGGATATCCATTCCCCACCACGCAAACGACCATGGGGACGACAATGTTTTGAGCTCATTCGGAGGGGCAAGGTGCATGTCCCCGTGTCATTGGCATCAATCGCATTTCTTGACGTGCTCATTGGCGTCTTGCTACATGGTGGGCCAGTAATACCCCGCTCGGAGAGCCTTACGGGCTAAGGATCGCCCGCCAAGGTGCTGTGCATTGATTCCCTCGTGGATTTCCTGGAGTATACCGGGGACCCTGGTCTCCTCGACGCACCTGAGAAGGGGGATAGAAAACCCGCAGCGGTATAGTTTGTCCTCGACTATTGTGTACGAGCATGCTCGCCGCTTAACCATCCCCGCTTCCTTGGGATCCTCGGGCAGTTTGCTCGTCGTGAGGTATTCGTATACCGGGGTCTTCCAGCAATTGCTGTCTCCAATGGCATTCACGTCCGTCGCTAGAACGGGTTTGTCAATGCTCGGGCGGGAAAACACTTCTTGTATGACAGATTTGTTTCCGCCTTTCTTCTTTGTGCTCGCCAATTTGGACAAGACATATGCTCGGGTATTGTGCTCGCGTGGGATGTGGGTTACTTCTGCGGAGGTGGAGTTTTTAATATTTTCTTTCACCAAGGTCAAGTATTCGATGAGGCTGTCTTTCTTGGCTTGGTACTCTCCTCGGACTTACGAGGCTACGAGCTGGGAGTCGGTGAAGATTTTGACCTCTTTGGCCCCAAGGTCCTCGGCCAGTCGTAGCCCGACGAGGAAAGCCTCATACTCTGCCTGGTTGTTCGATGTCGGGAAGGATAACTCGAGGGAGACCTCGATCAGGAAGCCTTCCTTGTTCTCGAGGATAATGCCCGCCCCACTCCTTTTCGTGCTGGATGCCCCGTCGACATAGATCGTTCATTTTTGGGATCTGTTGGTCGAAGGTTCTGGGACGGTCATTTCCGCCACAAAGTCGGCCAATACCTGAGCCTTCAGGGCTTTCCTTCCCTCGTACAGGATGTCGAACTCGGCGAGTACGAGCGACCATCTGAGCATCCTTCCTGCCATGTCTGGTCGACCGAGGAGTTGCCTTATTGGCTGCTCGGTTCGTACAACGACCGTGTGGGCTAAGAAGTAATGGCGTAACCTCCTGGTTGCGGTGACGAGGGCCAGGGCGACTTTCTCGATCTGCTGATACCTGAGCTCGGGGCCTTGGAGGGCCTTGCTCGTGAAGTAAATCGAATTCTGCCAGTACGGGGTTTCTCGGATGAGGACAGCGCTGACCGCTTCGCTCGTGATTGCGAGATATAAGAACAATGTCTCCCCGTTCTCCGGCCGTGAGAGGACCGGGGGTTGCGACAGGACTTGTTTAAAGTGGAGGAGCGCCTGCTCGCACTCCTCGCTCCATTCAAACGTCGTTTTTTGTCGAAGAAGCTAGAAAAATGGGAGTGCGTATTGTGCAGATTTGGCGACGAAGCGGGAGAGGGCGGTCAGCATCCCGTTCAGTGATTGTATTGACTTCTTCGAGTTCGTGGTTGGGATCTCGGAGAAAGCCCTACATTTGTCGGGGTTGGCCTCGATCCCTCGCTCCGTGAGGTAGAAACCGAGGAACTTGCCCGTCCGAACGCCGAAGGTGCATTTGTCGGGATTGAACCTCATACGGCATCTCCTCGCCGTGTTGAATACCTTCTTGAGATGAACGACGTGGTTGACTTCTTCTATGGATTTGACGATCATGTCGTCTATATAGACCTCGATCATGTCGCCGATCTCTCCCCGGAAGACTTTGTTCATTATTCGTTGGTAGGTTGCATCGGCGTTCTTCAGGCCGAAGGGCATTACGTTGTAGTAGTAATTGCCTGACTCGGTCATGAAGGCTGTATGCTGCTTGTCGGCCTTATCCATGGGGATTTGGTTGTACCCCGAGTAGGCGTCCATGAAGGACAATAGCTTGTAACCTGCAGAATTGTCGACCAGCTGGTCGATGTTAGGCAAAGGATAAGAGTCTTTCGGACACGCCCGGTTAAGATCGGTATAGTCAACACACATCCTCCATTTTCCATTATTCTTTTTGACAAGTACAACGTTGGACAGCCAGGTTGTGTACCTGGCCTCCGAAATAAAATTTGCCTCTAGGAGGTCTTTTTCAGCTTTTTCAGCAACCTCCGCTTTTTCGGGAGACTGCCAACGCCTAAGTTGAACTATGGACCTAGCAGCCGGATCTACGGTGAGCTAATGGCAGGCCACCTCGGGGTCAAGGCCGGGCATCTCAGAGGCGCTCCATGCAAATAGATCAGCGTTCTCTCGGAGACATGCCTTCAGCTGCTTCTTCGTCAGGTCAGGGAGTCCAGCACCAGTCTTCATGCTTCGGTCTGGGTCGTCTCCGAGGGCGACAAGCTCGAAGTCTCCGTCCGGGACGGGAAACGCTGGGTGGAGGGGCTGCCCGTTATTTTCCGCCTGGAGGTCAAGGTCAGCTGCTCTGCTCTCTTCATGCTCGCCAAGGAACCTGCTGTCGAGGTCGACCGCGTTGACGTGCGGGAGTGGCTTTTACATAGCGTCCGGGTATGACTTCGCTCCGGTCTTGGGCTTGGTGCTGATGGAACTGATGCCTTTGATTGCAGCGTCGAAGCATCTCCTGGCCACGTCTGTATCCCCGTGCATCGTAACGACTCGGCCCCTGGCCGTGTAGTAGATGGAGCGTTGATGGCACTGCCGTAAGTTCGGCCAGGGTGGTCCTCCCGAGGATGCAGTTGTAGAGGGACGGACATTCGACCACCAAGAAACGGGTCTTGACTTGTCGGGCAGTGTCTTCGGCCCCGAATGTGACCATCAGTTCAACGTAGCCCCACAGTCTGGTGGTGGTACCGTTGAACCCCTGCAGATCTGAACCCACGTAATGGGTCAGATATCTCTCGTCGAACTGGAGAGTCCCGAACAGGTGAGCGTACATGATGTCGACTGAACTTCCTTGGTCGACAAGGATCCTGCGAACGTTAAAGTTTGGCATCTGTACCGTGACCAAGAGGGGGATAATGGTGTTGGGCGCTCCGTCTGGGAGCTCTTCAAGGTAGAATGTGATGGGGTTTGAGTTCCCTTGCACCTTCTCGAAAGTGGTGGTCTTTGCCGATGTTGCGGACTCCAGTTCGTCAAACTTCTGCTTGATCGAACCTAGTAACACCTTCTCGTAACCACCTCCCGATATGACCATCGTCTTGGGAAAACCTTCCCACGTGCTGTGGGCAGCGACGGGGTATTCGTGGGAGAAGTTTGCCCACATGCTGCGAACTGCCTCTTGGCCCTCGATGCCTTCGGGGACAAAGAAGTCTTCGGGTTGAGTGACGCTGAGGGCGACCTGCAGCCGACTCTCGTCGGGAGGAGGTGTCGTCTCCTCGACGCTTTGGGCTTCCCGGGCACCGGGACGAGGGGCGTCATTCTTCTGGGCATACTTCTTTAGGTATCCTTCCTTGATCAGGATCTCAATTGCATCCTTAAGATGGATGCAATCCTCTGTAACATGTCCGTGGCTCCGGTGGAACCTGCAGTACTTGGACCTGTCCGTGTTTGATTTGGAGGGTGTTGGCTTGGGAAAACGGACGCCCCCTTTCTAAAATTCCGAGTTGGCGCACTCGGAGAGGATTCGCGCGCGGGGAGCATTGAGCGGCATGTATTATGTGAACAGGCCTGCAGGACCTCTCAGTTCGCGAGAGTCCCGGGGCGGCCTTCCTTCTTTCTCCCCCACGCCGGAGGGGAGGAGAGTCTTCATCTCTGTGGCCGCGGGGGTCATCTCGTCGCCGTGAGTCGAGGGCTATTTGAGCGGCCTGCGTCTCCTCGAACTCAATGTACGATTGAGCTCGGAAGAGCAGGTCTTCTAAGTTGCGAGGCTTATGGATGCCCACAACCTTGGCGAAGTCGGTACCAATGCGTAGTCCCCGTCCGATCAGGAACTTCTTCCTGTCGTCGGTCGCGTGGACCTCGATGGGTTCTTTGTTGAATCTCTCGATGTAGTCTCTGAGGGATTCATTCCGTCCTTGGAAGATGGCCTCCAGGGAGGCCACCGTCTTTGGGTGTCGACGAGATGCGGTGAAATGCCTGGAGAACTGCGTTTTCAACTGTCTTCAGGACGTGATGGATTCCGGAGCAAACCTCTTGTACCACGTCATGGCTCCTTTTCGGAGGGTAGTCGGGAAGAGCCTGTACTTGATAGCTCCCCTGACGTTTCTATAGTCGAGCAGAGCTTCGAAGTTCTCGATATGATCGTCAGGATCAGTCGTGCCATCGTAGGTCCCCAGTTGTGGGGGCTTCTCCATGCCCGCGGGGATATGTGTGTCCATAATTTCTCTGGACAGAGGAGTCCTCTGGTCGTCTTCATCGCTTCTGGCCAGCGATCTTGACAGGGAATGGCGACCCCGACCGGGTCCATGCCGCCGAGGAGAACTTTTGGGGCGGTTATTCGGCCTTTCGCCTTCAGCTGTGCTCCTCTTCTTGGTCGGGGAACGTCGAGGCTCGCCCGACGGAGGTGAGCGAGGGCGCTTCTGGGCGACTGCTTGCTGGGGTCGTTCCAGGCACGGCCGACGGCCCTCACGCTGCGGGGAGGGGTTGCGAGAGCTAGCCAGGAGATTCCTTCGCGGGGAAAGGGAACGGTTGGGAGACGGTGGGTGACGATGCCTTCGCGGGGAAGAGCGTCGTGGTCGCCCTCTCTCGAGCGCTTTGATCCTGAGATTCTGTTGGGCAATCAATTGGTTGGTCTGGTTGACCAACGCGAACGCCACCGTGCCCGGATCAATGTTTGGTGGTGGAGCGACTGACTGGTAGATGACCGGCGAGATGTCATGTTCGGCGGCATCATACGCCACGTCTTCAGAGAAAGGAGAGGCGGTCTGCCCGTCCCTTACGTCGCCTTCTTCGATGTGGACGACAACGTTGTCCTCACGGTGGTTTTCGTTGTCAAGTTGCGTGAAGGTGGTGTCCGGAGCATTGTTCCCATGTTGGGTGCTGGTGCTTGCCATGGTAGCTATGAACGGAGAGATTGCTTTGGTTTAACGATGAAGGAAAAACGGGGAAGCAGTTGTTTCCCACAGACGGCGCCACTGATCGTACCTGGATCAGACAGTTTGACAGTGGCCAGCAACATCGTATGGTCTTAAGCTCCGGTGATGATGATGCGGCAGGGGGGGAGGTGTACCTGCAAGGTACTCCAACGCTCAAGTCAGGTAAGGTCAGAGAAAAACAAGTACAGAAAGCGGGTGTGAGTTTAGAATATGAAGTAATCTGACCCTCTCAAGAGAGAGGGTATTTATAGAGAGCCCCCAGCTCGGGGCCAACGGTTACTTGCACTGATCTGGACTGCAAGGCCCAATCCAAGCAACTGCCAGGACTTACGTGGCGTAGTGAAGACCAGCACGTGGTCTTCGCCCTGGAATAACGGTCCCGAGATCTCCGGAAGGTGGGCAGACCGAATCCTTCGGAGGTGGGAGGTTACAAGAGAACGTGTCCTCGCGGGGAAGAGCCCTTGTGTGTCGAGGAGAGACATCAAGCCCTGCAAGGCTTGACGTCTCTGTTCAACGGTCTTTGCTGCACGTGCCCGACATTGCTGAAGGCTGGCACGTGCTCGACGCAGGTATTGCATAAGGGCCTTGTTGGGTCGTCCTAGGTCGTGTGGGTTGGGCCTGCCCGTCTGAAGGGCAGGCTCCGACCCAGTCCAGAACACAAACGAAACCTTATTAGGGTTCACAAAGGAAGAGAAAAGAGGAAGAAGAATAGAGAATTGATTAAATCTGTTTTACTATTCACTTTCTCAATAGAGTTCAAAAATTACAAGTGAATACCAACAATTAACCTCTTTCAACCTAATAAGGATTTGTCACACCTTATGAAGAAAGACTAGTATGCTATTTATAATAAACCTAACATACTAAACTAATGAGCTTTTTAACAATCACTCATTACAAGCTAACTTATGGTACAAGCTAACTTAAACAATTGGATCCATAACACAAAACCCAATTCGATCTCCTACATACTAGAACACAATTCGACTACAGCATGTAGGTCTTCGACAACAGCATGTGAGCGGACTTCGACGACATACTAAAATTAGAGTTCGATCCAATATCTCACATAATCGTATGTTTTGTAATAGAGGACAAATTATTTAAAATATTCATCAAAATAAAAAATGAAGATTAGGATTTTTTAAAGATAAACCAACAAATTGGTTTCGTTAGTATATGTGTTTTGTGCTTATTTTAAAAATTTTAAAATTAGAGAGGCATCGATGTTTTTAACAGATTTTTTTACACATATGCCACATTTTGAAATGAAAAATACCAAAATGCCACACTTTGAAAAAAAAATACTAAAATACCACATTTTTAGTTTGAGTTCGTCCTTCCAATGGACGACCCATTGAAGAGAAAATCGTGCATGAAAGGGTTCGACCATCCATTGGCCGACCCATTGAACATCTCTTATTTTTTTCTTTTTTTTGTTAGTTTTAAAATTTAAGTGGGCCCAACACTTGCACAAAAAGAGCACTTAATGGAAAATTGGGTCTTCATTGGGTCGGCCAACCAATGGCCGAACCCCTTCATGCACGATTTTCTCTTCAATGGGTCGTCCATTAGAAGGACGAACCCAAACTAAAAGTGTGGTATTTTGGTATTTTTATTTTAAAATATGGCATTTTGATATTTTTCATTTTAAAAGGTGGCATATGTGTAAAAATATCCTTTTAACAAGGCGAGGGTAATTTTCTAAATTCTATTTCTAAACATTAAAATTACCATATTCGTATGACTATTTCCGAGTTGCATAGCTGAACGAACGCACTGAATTAATTTCTGCTAATCTGTTGTCCAGTGAGATTCATATCCCAAAGCATAGAAAAAGGAAAAAAATGGATCTACGCGCTTCTTTTTCTCTCACTTTCTCTTCTATCTCCGACAAAACCCCTCCCCCACTTTCTCCCTCCTCTTCCTCTCTCCGTCCAAACCCTCTCAAACTCTTGCGATCCCATTTCTCCCACCGCGGACACTTTATCCGAATCCCACCACCACCGTTTTCCCGCCAAAACAATCTCCCACTCTTACATACTCGGGTTTCCGATCCCACTCAAATTGACGGTTTTGTCCTCGAAGACGTTCCACACCTTACCAATTTCCTCCCCGATTTGCCGGTACGTTCTCCTTTTCAAACTCCTTTTCAACAATCATAGTGATCATGATGTATTACGCTGATTTCTGATAGTTACTACTTTAATTCCTCTTTTGCAGTCGTATCCCAATCCATTGCAAAAACGGCAAGCTTATTCCACTGTCAAGTAAATCCACTTCTTTGCATTTTGCTTAATTTTTTTGTTTCATTAAATTATTTTATTATGAACTTTTCTTTGAATTGTTTTGAACTTTCAGGAATACTTTTGTAAGTCCAGAAGATGCAGTTGCACAAACTGTGAGTCTCCAATCTTTTCCCTTGTTTGTGAATTATGTTTTCTTTTTTGATTGATTTTGTTCTCTCTTTTAACAATGTTTTTCGTCTTCAGATTGTTGTTCAGAAAGATAGTCCTAGAGGAGTTCATTTTCGCCGTGCTGGACCTCGAGAAAAGGTATAAAACACGGGAAAGTCTATGTATATTTGTAATCTTTAGAAGCTGATGGGGCTTTCTGATATTAGGTTTACTTCAAGGCGGAAGAAGTACGTGCTTGCATAGTGACTTGTGGAGGATTGTGCCCAGGAATCAATACAGTGATTAGGGAAATTGTATGTGGCTTGAACAACATGTATGGTGTTCAAGATGTACTTGGGATTGAGGTGAGTTTTGTGAAATTACAATTTTCTGGGTATACGTTAAAGATACAATACTTCTTCCTTATTGTTGTTGATTGAAGAATTAATCTATTCTATTTGTTTAAATTATTGATAGTTCAGATAAAATATGGAAAAAATATATAATTTGATGATTTTTCTTGTCTGTTGAAAAGTTAAGACTTCATTTTGTCGTTTTTAATCTATTTTTTTTTAAAACAACATATATAAGGTGAAAAGAAGGGTATAAAAAGAAAGAAGGAAACAAAATCCTCCTAAGCAAAATAACCAAGAAAATGGGAAGGATTGCATGAAACAACCAAATTTATAACTATAATAGTAAAGGAGGGAAGCCACAAAACATTTGTTAACTAGTTTTACAATTTGGGCCAAATCTAACTCCACCCCAAAAGCTAGCTTAAGGGGTGAGGATTGCCTAAGTCTTAGTTTTAGAGAAGATAAAAGTAATGCTAAACTGCACTCTAGACTAGTTTTGAAATTCTGTTATGATTGATGAAACAAAGTTAGTTACAAGGGTTTATGTTAGGTTTCTTAACCCACACTAACCAAGAGTTATCATACACCCTTAGTAACTAACTTCTAGGGAATTGAAGGCTCTAAGAAACAGAAAAAAACTAGTTCAAATTACATTTAACTCTTACACTAAGTTATAAGGACTATTTTAGTTATAGCTTGACTCAACGTGGGATTTCAACACATCCCTTCACGCGCAAGATTGGTTATATAGAGCGGCGTTGACTAATGTGTGTGGGTCTAATAATAGATCTAGGTCAGGCCGTGATACCATTTTCGAATTCGGTATGAGCCTAACTAAACACCGAAAGCTAGCTTAAAGGGTGTAAATTGCCAAGTCTTGTAATGACTACTTACTTTAGTTGCATCTCTAATTAATGTGGGATCTTAATAGCTAGTATTGCATGATTTTTGCAAGAAAATCTTGAATTTCTTAAGTTAGAAAAATAGGTTGTTTTTGAAAAACACCTGTCATTCTATCATGAATATTATGATGGGCAGGGCACATTGAGAAAAAAAATGCTGTGTTGATATAAAACATAACAATATGTAACTTGATAACACTTGTTAGTTATTAGTATAAATCGATCTTTCTCCAAAAAGCAAATAGACTCTCTGGGTATATTGTTGTAGGGTTTTTAACATTGTAACAATCTGTGAGCTCTGTTTTTCAGTTTCTTCTATGATCATTTTTTGAGTTCTTATTACTCACCATGTTGCTCCTGGAACTTATTCAGGAAGGATATAAAGGATTTTATTCGAAAAATACCATGAAATTGACACCTAAAGTGGTTAATGATATCCATAAACTTGGGGGAACATTTCTTCGTACATCTCGTGGAGGACATGATACCAACAAGATAGTTGATAACATTGAAGACCGAGGAATAAATCAGGTAGTTCATTGTTAAATTTTATTAAATTTGTAGCTTTAGGTGCTTAATAGATTATGGACAGCCAATGGGAAATTTGATCCGTGCATATTAGGTATACATTATTGGAGGTGATGGTACCCAAAAAGGAGCTTCCCTCATTTATGAGGTAATCAATTATTCTCAACAAGTCGATTATGTAGTTTTATTATGGAATAATGTAATGTGAGCATCGTTTGATGAAGGAAGTTGAAAAACGTCGTCTTCAAGTGGCTGTGGCTGGGATTCCGAAGACAATTGATAATGATATTGCTGTAAGTTTCTTAGCCATAATCTATTCAGCACTTATGCTCACATGGAAATTTAGTTCACAAATGACATTCTTGTTTTATTATTATTATTATTTTCATTGCATCATTATTGTGGGGAAAAATACTGCTCATAACAAACAAACTGGGCTGTATTTTTTAACCAAGTGATTGGGCTCAAGTTGTTAATGAGCTCCAGTTAAGGTTGAATCGGTCGGGAGAATCCAAGTTTGTGTCCTAGTGGAACAATTTTTGGCCAGACTTTACTTGCCTCTCGGCTGAATCTCGTTTAACCAAGTGATGGAGTATGAATTGATAATATAGTTGATGATTTTGGCAAGCTAAATTGATCTTCACATTCTCGTAGGCTTTGTTTGCGAGTTGAGTTGTTTTGGAAGGGAGGACCTACTTTTCTTTTTAAAATTAAGGATAATAAGAAGTGTTTTAAAAATGAATTAAGTGTGATTGATGTATTATATGATCATTTATCATGATGTTCTTTCAATTACAAATATCAAATATATAATTTATCGAAGTGTAATCTTAGTCCTTCAAAACCTTCCCCTCCACAACCCAACTCCCAAAAACATCCTTACAGAGCAATGCTAACATTTTTTTAGGAAGATATCAATTTGAATCTTTCCTTATTTTTTTGCTGCAAACATTGGTGGTGCAAATGATCTTTACAGTTGTGCTCATAGGCGTTGTCCCATGTCTTTGGAATCATAAGGCTGCTATCCAACCCGTCAAAACATGACCAAGATGTAAAAAATTCTATAGAAATACAGATCCAAGTTTTTGTTTTTCTTAAAAAAGTAGGACATTCTAAATTTTGCAGACAGACAAGAGTTGAAAATTTTCAAGTTTTCACCATTTTAAATCGGTTGGTAGCTGTATAGAGACATTGGGTGCAGGGGCACGGGTTCGAACCTGCGAAATCCCATTTGTTCATCTTTAATAAGGTAGACTCTAGCCATTAGGCTACTTAACAAAAAAAATTAAAAATCAGGGGCTCACAGAATCCAACTCTGACATGACTGTAACATCATCAACTCAAAATATTAGCCTTGGTCCAAACACATTGACACCTGATGTAAACAAATATTACCCAAAACAAACCAAGTAATCATGTGGTTCCAACTTGTAAATAATCGCGCAACTTTACAAATTCGACAGTGAAAAAAAATCTAATAAATATGTTGACCAGGTCAAGTGTGAACTCAACAAAAGAAACCAAGTAATCATTTGTTTTTCAAAAACTTTTGTCTATGTATAATGTTATATTATTATCGATAGATTTATAAATTTAAATCAAACATGTACATAGCAAGAACATTTTGTGATATTTTTCATGTTTTCCTCTAGGTGATAGACAAATCTTTTGGATTTGATACTGCTGTGGAAGAAGCCCAAAGAGCCATTAACGCTGCGCATGTGGAGGTTAATAGTTTTGAAAATGGAATTGGAATTGTTAAGCTAATGGGAAGATACAGCGGTAAATAGTGCTCAACAAATTCTCCATGTTTTTTTTTTCTAATTTTTTTTAATTTATTTTTTTAAATTCTAGTTTGTCCAAATATGATGAATGACATAGAGGGGGAGCCCTATATGATGAATGAAATATTGGTGTTAGATTTTTAAGCATCCTATTTCTCTTTTCAGAAAAATGCTTTACAAGCTTCCATCTGCAGGTTTCATTGCCATGTATGCAACTTTGGCAAGTCGAGATGTGGTAAGGGTTCAACCAGTTGCAGAATTTATTAGTTGTTTTATATGTATTGCAGTTTCTCTTTTCTTAGTAATCATGTATTTAATTTTTTTCGGTACATGACGAACTCTTGTATTATTGATTTTCTCAAAAGAGAAAAGGTCTACCTACTAATATCAAGAGTTGTAACAGGATTGCTGCTTGATTCCAGAGTCTTCATTCTATTTGGAAGGAAGAGGTGGGCTTTTTGAGTTTATTGAACAGAGGTTAAAAGAAAATGGACATTTAGTTATTGTGGTAGCAGAAGGAGCTGGTCAGGAATTTGTTGCTGCAGAAGTGCATGCAGTAGGTGAAAAGGATGCATCAGGAAACAAGCTACTTCGTGATGTTGGTTCGTGGTTATCCAATAAGATCAAGGCATGAAACATCTTTCCTTCTTTTCTCTACACTTGTTTAAAATATGCATTATTTGGAATTTTGTGCATTGTAGAGAGCTTTTAATTTATGCATTTCTTTTTAGAACCACATTTATGCCAATATCAGTTAACTTAGTTACTAAAAGATCCTTTCTATTATGTTTAATATCAATTACAATCTTGTGAAGTTTTCTTGCTAAATTCATTTTAGTTTTATTTTTTTGTTGTGTTTTTTTTTATTTTTTATTTTTTATTTTTTTATCATAGAACTCGTGTTAGATTGCTTTGAGATTGGAAGTCTAGTTCAGTTTTCTGATTTGTTCTTCCTCATAGTACTAAAGAAAGTGAAATGACAGTCAATAACTAATACTTTCAAATAGATGAATTTGAACCTGGATGAAAGCAGTATAGACTTTGGACTTGCCCTTGACTGAGTGTTGCTATTTGTACAAACAAATGCAACAGTCTTCTCGTTTTGATGACCATTACTTATCAGTTCTCCACAAGTTCTAACTAAACATGTTATTCATTTTGTTTCTTATTATACAACCAACTTGTTACAGGATCATTTCACAAAGTTTCCTAAAATGGCGGTAAATATGAAATATATAGGTATGTTCATGAGTTTCTTCAGTCCTTTTGTATTTGTTTTAATTATGTTAGATTATCCAATTGAAAATCTAATTTAATTTTGAAGATCTTACAAAGCACAATTGAAACTCTTACAAAGGCTATTGAAAATCCAATTGAAACAAAACACAAATAATTAAGTCTTAAATAAAATTATTCTGTATTTTATAATTTATTTTCATCAAACCTAACTCTTTGATTTGATGGATTACTTAAAACTCTTATGGGCACATTTGTCAAGTAATTCTGTTAAAATCTTTTCACTTTTCTTCTCTATTGAAATATTAAAGTTTATTATGAAACTTTTGTTTGTGTTTCTTTCATAGATCCTACATATATGATTCGAGCTATTCCAAGTAATGCCTCGGACAACATTTACTGCACTCTTCTTGCTCATGGGGCTGTTCATGGAGCTATGGCAGGATATTCTGGCTTCACAGTCGGGCCTGTGAACAGTAGACATGCTTATCTCCCAATCTCTGTAAGTGGTTCATTTCATTAACTCATGTTTATATATTCAAGTATGTTACTTTTGCGGCTAAAATTTAATCTCAGTTTATTTTTCATTCAAATTATTTTCTAAACAAGTGTTTGTATTCTGTTAACAACATTTATATTTTCCAACTAAAATATCTTCTCTTGGCTCTTTCTTATGTACTATACTACTGATCAGGATGCTGGTTATTAGTTTCTACGTAGTATAAGACTATAATTCAATGGAAAAGCTTCCTAGAATGAACAAGGGTTGTGTAGAGGATATGAAACCCTTATTGAGTAAAGGAATTTAATGAATTGCACGGTGTCCTGATCTGCATTCATGCACATCATCTAAAAAATAAACTATTCCAAATGCATCAGCGTTCTTATATTCCAAATGCATAAGCATTATTGGGATAAGGCATACGAGTAATTTTGGATTCTTTTTTCCTCATTTTATTAGTGAATCTTTTCTAATTCCTGACTGGAGGCTTCTCTAACAAACAACCTTCTGTATGTTTTTATTTGATCTGACAGTGTTCTACATAAGCAAAATCTTCTTTTCGTTTTTACTTTTTCGCATGCATTAAGGAAAATATAGATGAATCTTGTTATAAACTGTGTATCTACAGTGGAAAATGTCGTTGCATTTCTCATTATGTTTTGTATAGTTTGTCTCCATTACATTTTGTAGTATACCAGCTGATCATAAAACATGTTGCAGCGTGTGACAGAGAGACCAAATACAGTTCAGGTAAAAGGTAGGATGTGGGCTAGACTTCTCGAGTCGACGAATCAACCAAGTTTTGTTACCCCTCCTGACCAACAAAGAGTTGACAAAGAGATGATCAAGGATACAAATAAGATCAATATTACCTCTACCTAATCTGGGTTTGATAATATGTATTACCTGTTACTGCTAATTTATTAGCTTTTTGCCTTAATCATATTATGACTGATCCTTCATGTTCTTTTTTATTTTTTAGTTGAGAAAATTAGAATATGGTAGATTTGTATACGGGCATTATGTGTTCAACTATTCCTGTAAACTATCAGATTTTTTAATAGCTTAAATTAAATATGCAATTCTGTCACAAAATATACAAATTTTGTGGAAACAAATTACATGGACTAATAATTAATTCGTTGATAGGAAGTTTCCTATCAAAATACAATGAAATAGGGTTCAATACAAAAGATAGGAAATATAAAACTATCTAAAGAAAGATAAAATTAAAAATAACATTTTTCTTCATTGATATTTTCTAATGTGTCATAGACACTACATATATAAAACTTTGGATGGATAATTAACTATAAGACCCAAAAGCTATTAAAGGTCCAATTCAAATATCCTAAAACATTCTAAAATAAAATGATAACTAATATAAATTCAAATATCTTAATTATCTAAAATTAACTCCATAGTCCTATCATTACCAACCCCTTCAAAAACAACCTTGTCTTCAAGGTTGTAGAAGCTATTCCAACATTTCTAAACTCAACAATAAGTTTTGCATTAGTGACTTGATCAGTCCAAAGTGACATAGCAATCAACAGAACACCACTGCTCAAAGCTTCCAAGGTCGAATTTCAACCGCAATGTGTCACGAAACATCCAACTTCTTGTATTAGATATGGGATGCACTTTAGCACAGAGCAGGATACATATCCTTGAGCAAGGAAATAAAGAGAACCATAGGCCTTTTCAGCAACATTTGGAACATCTTTCATGCTGTGAAGGAGGACAGTAATAATTTGTTGGCAGTTTCCTTTTCTATGCCAGCTATTGACCCTTCCTACTGCTTCAATAAAATCAATTTTCTCCACAACAACTTTGTTCTTTCTTCCCGCCAATAACGCAGCCTCATTTACTAGGTTTGCAAGATCAGCCCATGTGAACCCAATAGTCATAGAAGCAATGTCGCCAATGGAAACATCTTTGGCCAAAGGAAGTTCTTTCTTAGAAACCTGAACTTTCAGGATGGATTCTCTTCCAATCCTATCAGGTATTTCCACCATAACTAGTCGCTCAAATCTTCCTGGTCGGCGAAGTGCGGGATCTAAGACATCAGGACGATTAGTTGCTGCCATAACAATCACACTTGAAATGCTGTCAAACCCATCCAACTCGGCGAGCAACTGGTTCAAGGTCTGTTCTCGTACATCATTGCTTCCAATGCGAAATTTACCATCCCGACTTTTAGCCACAGCATCTATCTCGTCAATAAATATAATGCACGGTGCTTCTTTCTTTGCCCTTGCAAAGAGATCTCTCACCCGAGAAGCACCCATACCAACATACAACTCAACAAACTCACTAGCGGAACAATTTTTAAATGGCACATCAGCTTCTCCAGGCAAGGGAAATTCTAGGACCTCGTCAATACGGCCTGACACAGCAGAATCGAGATCACCGGGACGGTTTGTAGCAAGCGCAAGGACTATGTCTTTTGACTGGTCGCCGGTACGAAAGAGGAGAGTGTTGAGTGCACTTCTTTGTGCTTCACTCATGTAAGTTTTGTTCCACTCACACAGAAATGCATCAGCTTCGTCAATGAAAAGCAATAAACCCCTTGTAGACTTCTTGGACCCATCAAATAACTGGTGTATCTTTGTGACAGCCTGCGAGCCGAGCGGAGCAACATCTTCCCCAGTCATCAATGCATAATCTAATCCAGATTTACGAGCCAACTCTCTTTTACTCTGCCTCCGATGTGCCTGAATCTGTTCTTCTATTGAGCGCCGAGCTTGCTCCAATCTGATCGAAGATTCTTCTTGCATTTTCACTAGCTCATGGTTCCTTGCTGTCTTTTGTTCATTTGCTGCCTGCATCCTCTTCTTTGACATGGAACCAGAATAAAGCTGTCAGCGTTGAAGAAGCGGAGAACCATGCCCATCAACCATACCAGGAAGCATTCCTGCTACCTGAAGTCCCATTAAGTTTGCAGAAGCTGCAAGATTAACCAAACTTCGGTGTGGCCCAAACAGCTCCGACACTAAGGAATTCCAATAGTCCAAACACACCTTAAAAACCTCGGTATCGTCAACATATGAAATACTGATAAGATAGTCAAGGCACAACAGCAAAGCTGATATATTCTCTTGAGTGGATTCCAGGATGCGGATATGGACCTTATAAAATGAAGTGAAGAACAGTGCCAGGTGCTGTATACAATCTTGCTCTTCAGTAGAGCCATGTGCATATGCCTCAGGTATATTTGTTGTAGGCGGGAGTATGCTCTGCAATTGTCCTATGAATATACCATACATCCTGACATACTGCACATCATAATAATCCCCAAATTGAAGGGATGCTACCTCAGATAAACATTGCAATGTTAGGTTCCGATATGGTGGAACCGGGAAAAACTTTAGCAGTGTCTCAAGCAACGATGATTCAAATATATAACCCAAAGGAATCCATGAAAATAAGGCTTGCAATGTGGACAGTCTAGCACGTATGAGCTCATCCCTTTGAGATGCTGATAGCACATATAAGCATAACTCATGTATGAGTTGAAATTCACTATTTAATGACTGTTTAAGCTCTTTAATCTTCTGCTGTGTCATTTCTCCTCTCGAAAAATCAAAAGCCTCTTCACTCAAAAGTTTCAATGTAGCCATGCAATTCTCACAGATTGTTTCACTAGCTTTAGCTGCTGAGACAAGATCAGGAATAAAGCTTCGCCATCTTGCTGGCCACTCATGCTTCAAAATCTGTACTAATATAATATCAAAACATGCATCAATTTCAGAACATGTATCTTCAATCAAGGTATTAATATAAGAACCTGCAGGGTCGTCGGCGAGAACATCCATCTCCACTAAATAAGAGACATTCTGGAAATTCCTTGGTTGCTTCCCATCCCTATAAACAGTCAAATGTTCCAATTTTGATGACTGAGCAATGAAGAAACTAATTCCACATCCAACATCCAAACACATTTTGGGTCTGTATGAGTTAAAGATCCTGGAAATTCTAACTTCTATAGCAACCCCTTGGTGATAATCCCCAACCAATGCCTCAGCCACACACTTCGCATTATCGTAGAAACTTTGGACACATATGGGATTAACGATTCCCCAATAATTCTCATTCGGAGGATGTTGCATAGGATCACCATAGGCAACAATGCTACTTGTTAGTAGGAATCGATCTCCAATTCACTTAGCCAAACCAAGCATGTTCAACTTTTCCACCACGTTCTTCTTAATGGTCTTAATGGGTGTCAGAGGCATTTTAACGAACAACTTGTGAGCAAAAACATAAATGTATACCTTGGAAGGAGGCTGTGGAGGAGTGATGGACTTGGTGATGTCGAAATTAGGATCTGGTGGCTTTGGGGACGGAGGACTCAGAGCATGATTGTTTACCTTGATGTCTTTCATCGCAATGACGCCGCTATGTTGTTCCTGACTAACGGTGCTCGCAATTCCATGTGGTACAACCTCCACTTCTGCCATCGATGGTAAAGAGTGCTCCAAAAGTGTCTAAAGAGTAGAAATTTGGTAAACATGAATCGTTGAAGTTGTTGCAATGGAATCTTTCATATGCGAGAGTTGAAGTTCCTGGTGTGGCAATTCTTCTTCGTCAACCATCGGTATACAGGAGTTGTTGAAGTTATGAAATGGTTTGTGTAATGATTCAGTTGTATTGCTAAAGTCAGAAGAAACATTGTCTGAATCATTTGGGATGAAAGGAAATCCATCTTTTGGTTGTTTTGGTTGTCTTCCATATATATCTGATGCTTTTTTCTCATAAGAAAGTGGTGATGCTTTGAGAGAGTAACCAAAATTTTGAATCAATTCCTTCAACTCTTCTCTATATTCATTTTTTATTTTCTGAGTTTCAATCAAATATTGTTTTAGGGTTTCTAATTGGGAATAGAAATCTTGAGATTGAGGTTGGTAACTTGAATGTTCATGGAAGGTAGAAAATGATTGTTGAGATAAAGTAGAAATTATGTGTTGTTGATATGGAATGTATGAAGTGTATGGGGTGTAGGAATGATAATATGGATATGCCATGGAAGGGAGATTGATGTTCAAGAATGAAAGCACCAATTGATAGGAAGTTTCCTATCAAAATACAATGAACTAAGGTTCAATACAAAAGATAGGAAATATAAAACTATCTAAAGAAAGATAAAATTAAAAATAACATTTTTCTTCATTGATATTTTTTAATGTGTCATAGACACTACATATATAGAACTTTGGATGGATAATTAACTATAAGACCCAAAAGCTATTAAAGGCCCAATTCAAATATCCTAAAACATTCTAAAATAAAATGATAACTAATATAAATTCAAATATCTTAATTATCTAAAATTAACTCCATAGTCCTATCATTCGTCCACTTTAACAACAAAAATTGTCCTCTAGTGCACTTGCCCTTTATTTACCGCATATAGCACTTATCAATATAAGCAATTATAAAAACTATATTTTTTTTAGGGTTAAATATGTTTGTGGTCTTCTTAAATATCTTAAATTTCTTTCTAAGTTCCTAAAAATATTTTTATGATCATTCTAAAAGTTTTCATCCACATTTTTGATCACTTCTGCAACTTAGCGATAATTTTTACAACTTAGCGATTGAATTAACGATGGTTTTAGTAATGATTTATTACTTAGTAACTATTTTAGCGACGATTTTAGTATTAGGGACCAAAAGTACGCATAGAAAATTTTAGGACCATTATTTGAAAAAAATATTGAGGGACAAAAAATTAAGATATTTAAGAGGACTATAAAAATATTTAACTTTTTTTTATAACAAAAAATAAATAATGTTAAAGTGTTTTTGTATATGCTATAAGATGTCTATATAGGATAATTTGAAAATTTTATTAGAATAAATTATAAAAAAGCTTATTAAAATTGCCATAAATTATATTTATAAATTCTTCCAAACAGTCTTGTCAATCGATAAGTTTAGATAAACTAATCTAAACCAACCCTTAATAAAAATAAATAAATATAAATGAAATATCATACTTTTAACTAAATTGAAGTATTGAAGATGGTAGAGAATAATAAAAAGAACAGTGCATCCACTAGTTTGACTTCTGTTTTCTCTTTTGCTGGTTTTGGCTGAACCACTTGGCAAGTGTATGAATTATAAATCTGGATGTTGCCTTGATGTGATCTGTTTAATATATCATAGTAAGTGTCATTAAATGTATAGGTACAACTTGAAGATGAGGGTCCCAACTCCCAAATGTACCATTCTTATAACAGCAATCTTTTCTAACTTATGCATATTCATCAGCTGGATACAACCATAAACAACTTCTTGATACCCCTCTTTGTATGCAACACAAACCATCATTTGATTTCTATTGCTAAATGCCAAAGATCAAGTTGAGTCTCTAACTAAAGACTATGTTACTTCAATATGTGACATCCAAATATGTAACCATCTAGTTTGGATAAGATACACTGTCTGTCTCAGAGTGTTAGTCGTGTAAGGAACTATAAGGGTTAACTTCATCAACTAGATCAGTGTATCAACAACAACATCAATTCTCATGTACCCCTTATAAGAGAATTTGATTGAGACCCTTTTGCAGTAACAGGCTTATATATATTCTTTCATATATATCTTAGTTGATCATGTTTTTTTTTTCATCTCGAATTCATAAAAATGGCAGCATCAAAAGAAACTTCATGTTTGAAACTATTGAGGCAACATCTCTTAGAGGATATATCTAACTCTTTATCCACCAATCTCATTTCTGGAAAACATGAATACACATCATCTTCATCATCATTATCAGAAATTGACAAGGATTCATATTTTTCAGAACAAAACAGTTTTCTTGAAAGTCTTGGTTTTGAAGCTGATACAAAAGTTATTGACTTCACTTTTCATAGTAAGACACAAAACTCAAAAGCAGAAAGTCCCTTTGATGAAACACAGAAGAAAACAGAATCAATGATGTTGGAGAAGAAGGAACATATATGTTATGGAACAAAGTGTTACAGAGGAGTGAGGAGAAGGCCATGGGGAAAATTTGCGGCAGAGATTCGAGACCCGACAAGCAAAGGAAGCAGGGTTTGGTTAGGAACATTTGACAGTGAGATTGATGCTGCTAAGGCTTATGATTGTGCAGCTTTCAGAATGAGAGGTCAGAAAGCTATATTGAATTTTCCTTTGGAGGCTGGTGAAGCTAATCCAAAGCCTAACATTGGCAGGAAAAGGAGAATACATCACAGAGATGCTGCAACAAGTTCAAATTAAGATATGTTAAGTATTGCAGATATAAGATTTTTACATTGAATCTAGTTTCTCTTTATAAAATCTATTTGTAAATTTAATAGTGTCACTTATATAAACTCTTTTGAGAGCAGTATCTCTTTTGAAGCTCAATTTTGATTAAAAAGATTAGTGGAATTAGTGGTGGAGCAAATACCAAATTTTAGAGGTCACAACACAAATATATAATATAGGAAAAATATCCATTTTCGTTCCTTAACTTTACTTCGGAGTCCATTTTGATCTCTTAATTTTTAAAATGTTCAAATCGATCCCTTAAGTATTAAAAACGGAGGACATTTGTCCTCCCATCTGTTTCCGTTAGTGAGAGTTCAGAAAGAGTGTCCATGTGGCATGATTGATGGCTTACATGACTTTTACATGTTATATTTTACACTTTTGTGAACGTAGGCATTTTCAAAAAGTCAAGGGAAGAAAAAAATCCATCGTGTAGTGAAGAACATTGAAGACGAAATCCATCGTTCCTGAAAGCGAGATCGATCGAGCGAACGTTTGAAAGCATCGTTGCAAACATGTTAAAAATTTGATGCTTTGTATCAGTTGTGATAGTGGTAGAAATTAGGGCTTTGCATGTTTTCAATTTGAGAAATTAGGTTTTTTCTTTTATAAATTAGGGCTTTGTATGCTTTTTATAACTTTAGGACGTGATAGAAATTAGGGTTTTCAATATGAGAAATTTGATGTTTAATAATCTCGATTTTGAACTGACTAGGTGCAATGGACGAGTTTCTAGTACTAATAATTCATCATAGTGGTGAATTCATTGATGGTGATCTTAGAGTGTATGAAGGAGGAGAAGTTGATGAGTTGAAAGTAAATGTTGACATTGGAGTTACTTTGAGTTGATAGGTGAACTGAAGGAGTTAGGTTATAAGGATTTTGAGAAAATCTATTACAATGACCCGACATTTGGGATGAATGCATTGATTGATGATGTAGGAGCATTAGAAATAACTTATCTTTACAGGGTTCACCTAGGTGTAGACATTTATATTCAACACACACTTGACCAACCCGATTATTATGATGGACCTATAGAAGCAGAAGTAGAAAATGTTGTCAATGTCAATGAGTAGCCTGATGTAGTTAAAGAAGTGCTTTCTAAATTGTATGAAGAAGCAATCAATGAAAATGATAAGTTCAATGAAGCTGAGTTAGAGGCTGACAAGGTTGTGTTGGAAGCTGAAAAAGTTGTTATGGCGGCTGACAAGGTTGTGTTGGAGGCTGAAAAAGTTGGTATGGAGGCTGACAAGGCTGTGTTCATGCATTGTCATGTATGAAAAGTAGGAACTTTAAGATTGAAGAATACATCCCTGATTATTATAGGAAGTCAATGTACATTAAGGTCTATTCACCTGTGATTTATCCTGTAAATGGATCAAATCTCTGGGTGAGAACAGAATATCCAGATGTGCAACCTCCTAAATATAGAAGGATGTCTGGAAGACCAAAGAAGAGAAGAAATCTTGAGCAAGGGGAGCTGGAGGAGACTGACCAAAAAATGAGGAGAACTGTAACACCCGAAATACCTCCGCATAATTTATAAATAATTATCAGAGTAAATTAAAACCAACATGCATTTAGGATGTCACATGTCAACAAATACTACTCATGCAATCATATATGTAACACATACTACTGTAAAAAATTATTCATAATAATAATAATAATAATAATAATAATAATAATAATAATAATAATAACATTGACCATGTCTAAACTCCAATTTTATTAAGCAGCGGAAACATCAACAACTTAACAGTTTAATAAATCAAAACATGATCATGATTTAAACTAATCAGAAGAAATAACAACTTAGGAGATATCCATAAAATCCTCAATAAACATAAACAACAATAAGCGTTCCCTCTCTCTAGTGTTACACATCAGAGCATACGCCGACTCTATAAAATAAAAGAAAGAACACCATCTTCCACACACATCCACGCTTTTACTGCGGATTATTTGCATGACGCCCACGTAGAGGCAACATTCAAACAGAAGGGGTGAGATATCACAATTATATAAAGCACTGCATGATAATAAGTAAGCATCATATTATTACATGCATAATCACTCATTCCACCAATCACACTTTCACACAAATCCAAACACAACAACAAAATATTATGCAATGCAATGAGACTCAACAACTCGACTCAATACATGTGGTGCCAAATTGTGAACTCTCAGGTTCACTAGCTCTGATCTCTACCTAGGATCAGAGCACACAAAAATTGTTACCATCACCATAGGTAACACTTCACTAATCCCATCACCATAGGAATTAACTACTTACACCCAACCCATCACCATAGGATTGAGGCTCACCAAAACGGACCACCGTCCAACACCTTGAATGCATGCAACATAATATACATGCAATAACAACAACAAGTACAACGACATCACCTTAGTCAAGGTACTACGCCAATACTGGCCACCATGCACCGAACATATGCTATAACATTCATCAACAACAACACAATGATATAGCAAGCAACAACAATGCATTTACGAATATGTCACACCACAACATAAACACTACAATGCATTTAACACCATCACATAGTAACTTATTCATTTCCATGTACTGCAATTATTTTTAAAATAAAGTTCGTCGCATCAACTTCCTAACGCTTCGAACGACACTCGAATCGGGCACCTGAAACTCAAAATATGTTTTTTCAAAGTTTTTCAAAATATGCTCCCAGTGTAACCGATTACACCCCTGTAACCAGCCTCTGCTACGCAATTCCCACTCAGTGTAATCGGTTACCCAAATTGAGGTAACCGGTTACACCCTCACTATTTTGCCCAGAAACACATTTTCAAAGCAGTGTAACCAGTTACGCCATTCCTGATAACCGATTACACTATGAGCAGAAACACTTTTCTTCTACTTTTCCAAACGAAAATCAGTTTTTATCCCATCCCAAAACTCCACTTCTCATATAACTCGTTTATCACATTATTTTAGACAAAAACACTTTTCAAAACATTAAAACCCCCCTCAAATCTTTTCATAAAAAGCTCATAATCTCAAGTTTCGACTCTAACTCGCAACCACCATCAACAACACAACAAATATCATCATGCAATTCCATCAATACATGATTCTAACACCATCAACACACAATTCACTAGTAATCATCCATCACAACATCATCATACAATTCATAGTTCATCAATCACATTTATTCATTCCAACAAACACACAATTTTATCAATGATCACAATATAGAGAGAAGAGAACAACAAATCATGCATAGATATAACCTACCCACCATCATCATACAAACCCTTATATAATAGGAATCCCACCTTTACCTTAGAGTTCTTGCAAAAGCTCTTCAACAATGAAGTTCTCCTCTTCCCCCCTGAGCCCTAGCCTTCTCTTTTCATTTTTCTCTAGTTTTCACGTTCGGACAACTTTTCCATAATTCCCCTTTTCTTATTTTATTATATTATTATTATTATTACTAATTTTAACTAATTAAAAATAATAACAACAATAATAATAATACTAATTTTCATCAAATATTTAATTTAAATAATATCCATCTTATATTATTTAATTAAATAATTATTAACTAATATCACTAATTAGTTTTTACTCTCACCACCCCCAATCTCTACAATATTACTCACAAACCCTCCAACACCTCAAACTCCCCTTTTAAGGCCACTATCATATACTATGGGTACCCTTAACACACCAAAAACACCAATCAACACATACATACACACAATTTAACTACGGAAAATTAAATAAAATAAACAGGGGCATTACAAGAATAGGTTTTGCAGTCACGTGTTCTAGGTGCAAGCATCCAGGACACAACAAATCAACCTGTAAGGTGACACCAACTACTCAAGGTACTCAAAAAATGCTCAAGGTACTCAACAAAGTGCTCAAGGTACTCAACAAACACAAGGTTCCAAGCAAGCTACTCAAGGTTCTCAACATGCTGCTAAAGGTACTTAACAAACACAAGGTTCCAAGCTACTCAGGGTTCTCAACATGCTGCTCAAGGTACTCAACAAACACAAGTTTCCAAGCAGGAAACATCAACTGTTGGAGGAAAACAAGGAAGTCAGACAACATCAACTATTGGAGGAAAACAAGGAAGTCAGGCAACATCAACTGTTGGAGGCACACAAGGTTCTCAGTTGCCAAGAACTAGAGGCACACCTGCTACTCAAGAATCAACACTAGGAAGGCCAAGTAAGCTGGGTGTTAGGAGGAAATCAACACCTTTTGTTCCTCCTGGACCTACTACAAGACTAAGTGCTGTCAATAATGTGATTGGCCCAACTACAAGGAGGACAACTCCAACTAAGAAGACCATACCCAAGAAAAAATCTTAGCTGTATTTAAGATGTTGTTTAATGGTCTTAAGTGTATTCGAAAACACTTAGTCTTAAGTGTATTTGGAACCACTTAGTCTTGTTGTTTAATGGTCTTAACTGATATTTGGAACCACTTACTATCATTTTGTGTTATGGTTATGGATGTCATTTTGGAATGCTGTCAATTCATGTAATGGATATGGATATATTTTGTAATGTGTTTTGAAGTAGTTTATATGTTAATGACAATTATGTGTTATGGTGAAATTCAGTTTTGAACAAGAGTTATGCTGATTATGTGTTGAACAATTATGTGTTATGACAATTATGTGGAATGGTAAAATTCTGTGTTGAACAATTGAACAAAGTTACACTGAGATATTTCACTTCTAAATGACACAAGATTCAATTGATACAAACCAAAGCATTTCACTACCACATAATTTATCAAGGTTCAACTGATATAGAACAAAACATTTCACTACTAAATGCCCCTAATTTGGAAACTGATACAAACTTAAACATTTCAAATAATCATGAAAAAAACCAGAACTGCTGAAACTACAATAACAAACATCATCCAACATTTTTCCAATTTAAAATCTTGTTCATCTTATTTTGAAACTGATTCATCTCCTTCCTTAATTCTTCATTTGTCAACCTAACTTTTTCAAACTCCATTATTGCATCATCCAATTTCTTTGCAACTTTTCCAACCTAGACATTGTAATTTGCCCTTTCTCATCTTGAACTCCCTCATAGAACCATTCAAAATACCCACACCCAGGTTGTATTGTTCCCTGCAATTTACAATGGATTATTCAAATTCTAATCAATATACAATGGATTATTCGAAATGTAATCAACATACAAACTGCTTGTACAAAGGACATATATACCTTACAATGAGAACAACCCCAAAAATGTTTTCCATAGCTCTTTGTCATTGTCGACCTATGAAGAATAGTCGTGTCTCCATAATGACAACTCGGCTTCCATGGAAGATTCGAGCTCGTGAACACATTGGAGTTCATACTTTCATGGCTTTTCTGTTTCATGGAGGATGAATCATAACCTGATTTCATGGAGGATCAACCCTAATCTTCAATTTTTGGGAATCCAAATCAATTTTACAAAAAAACCCTAACGAAGGAAAATGAAGAAGAACACAGTTGAACACAAATGATGGTGAAATAACGAAGGAAAATGAAGAAGAACAACCATGTCATCTGCCACGTCGTCATTCACAAACGTCCGTTTGAAGGAAATAGATGGAAAGGACTCACGTGCTCCGTTTTTAATACTTAAGGGTTCGATTTGAACATTTTAAAAATTAAGGGATCAAAATGGACCCCGAGGTAAAGTTAAGGGACATAAAATGGTATGTTGCCTATAATATACATTGTTTATTGCAAAAGTATTAGAATATACTGGTGCAGTGACAAGATTTTTTAATCGCCTAAAGAAAGGTTTTACTAGGAATCGATCCTTAGACATTCACACTATAAAACAACACATTTACTATTTTACCAACTTCACTTATCTATCACTTGTCTATCAATTAGAATTAACTTCTAATATATCATTTTCCTTTAGAAAATTTGTACTAGCAAAAAGGCATATTTGAAATTAACAAATATTAAAAAAATTGAAACTACATCCTATTGCTACCTCATTTATTTTCCACTATTTATTTTTAACTTTCTTACTCTTTCTTTTATTCTCTTAATTCATATTTCAAATTTTTCCCATATTTCTTTTTCTCACACATTCTCACTTTCATTTTAATTTTTTCATTTTCCATTTTCTTTTTTCTATTTTATTTTTTAAAATATAAATAACAAAATTTGAATCTCTTTTTAATTTAATGAAGAAGAACACAAAAAAATGTTAAATTTTTAAAACACAAAATTTAATCTAAAATAAAAATATAATTATTTTATAATTATTATATATAAAAACTATTCATAATTTATATGATAATTATTAGTTTTATAATTAAGTAATTCATTTGAAATTGACACGTATCTAAATACATTTTATAGTATATCAAATTGGATATCACTCAATAACAGTGCACACAACAAACTTTTCATTTCACATATCACTATCAAAATAATATCTATTTTATTTTAATCAATAATTATCTTTATTTGAAAGGCAAATTTTTTATTTTTAAATGTGAAAATTTACTTTTTTTTTCTTTCTTTCTCCATCTCACAGGTCATCGGTTCCACCTCATAGGTATCCTTTATCATACCGATCTCTGTAGATTCTCCTCAGGTGTTTACTACGAGTTCCCTACAACATCACCATCAATAAAGACCAATACAAGAATGAGTAACTAGGGTGTGTGGAATCAGTGACATGTACGATCAAGAGGATCGTCGTCGTTAGTGTAAAAATATTTTCGTATGTAATCATATTTAAATTGAATATAATAGTTTTTATTTATTTATTTTATTAATCAATTGTACTAAAATGAAAAAAAGTATCTAACACATACGAGTTAGATGAACTGGCGATTACCCCTATGGATCGTAAACAATCACCAATTTAATTGGCTAGACTGGGTGCACTTACCCACTCAATTGACCATGCCACTTATTTTTTTAATAGAGTTGCCAATTAAATTGACTAGTGCTTTGAATTACAATTTTTTTCTTTGAAACATGAATATTAATGAAGAAAGATGATTATTAAAAAAAAATTGTTATAAAATTAAGGCTTAATATCTTTTTGGTCCCGTATCTTTACCTCGGGGTTTACTTTGGTCCCTTAACTTTAAAAAGGTCCATATTGATCCCTAACTCTTCAAAATGTTCCATATTAGTTCTTTTTGTCCTGTTAGCGACGAAAAAAAATTCAAAAATCAGTCGCTAAATTCGTCGCTATATATAATTTTTACTACTTTTTGTCTTTTTGTACAAAAAGAACAAAAAGACGTTCCATATACCCTTTTTGTCTTTTTGTACTATATATAATTGCATATAATACATATTTTTTTATAAAATAATAACTTTTGAGGCGGTTACATTAGGACCGTCTCAATTAGAACCTAATTATTTAATTAGTAATGGTCAATTATATTTAAAATTTATATAATAAAAAATTAAAATAAAAAGGGCGATTATACATTAATGGTAAAAAATGGTTAACCATTTAATTAAATAAATAACAATTAAGAATTTTTACTCTAAAATTTTATGGAGACTAAAATTAAACATGCCTTGCAGTTAAGGAAGACAATGAGTAGGGTTTGGATATGGTACTATAATACCCGTTCTTAGACCTACGGTTTGAAAAAATTGTCGTACCTGAGTCAATACCTTGTCATACCCTAAATTTTGACCACAAGACTTCACATCATTATGCAATTCATCACCACAATATGGATGTACTTTCATACCTCATCAATTCTCTCAAAGATTGTTGAGTGTTCACTCTAGCCAAGAATTAGGGTTTCAAGCCCTCTCAGAGCATTCAGGCAAATGATCAATTAATAATTAACATGATCTTCAACTTGTAAAACCTCTCAAACATCCATAACGGATCAAGAGGTCTCCCACATCAAGAATCAAACACAAGATTGCAACATTTCAAGTTAATCAAGCCTCAAGATCATCAGTGTCACCAAATTAGGGTTTTGGTCGACCAAGACCTCCAGAGAGAAATTTTCATCTGGGCATGAGCCAATACTTCAACATATGATTCAAGAAGATCAAAAGAACCTCATGAGTCAATTCATAAGTTCAAAATAGCCTCAAGGGATGCATCTATCAAAAATCAGAAATTAGGGTTTTGACCTAACTCAGTCCCTAAGTTGACTTTTGAAGCAAAGCATGAGCCAAGACCTCAGGATATGCTTTAAGGACTTTAAACACATCATATTGATCCATTCACAAGATTGAATTGGTTCAAAGAACTTGGTTCATAAGCAATATAAGGATTCAAATTCATTTGGACCACAAACTAGGGTTTCTGAGAAAAAGTCAACCATACCTTTGACTTTTAAGCAAAGCATGACCTCAAACCTTGAGACATGATTCAAGACACTCAAAAACACCTTTGGAATCCATCCATTAGGTTTAATTTAGCCCAAGGACTTGATTTCATAAAGGATCACAAAGTTCAAAATTCATCTGATACAAAAAGTCAACAGTGATCAAAGCCAAGTTTGACTTTTGGATTTTTTTTTAACAAACATGGCCTCTTTAAGTCAAAAACAATGTTAACTTGTGATTTGGATCATCATCAATCAAGAAAAATCAAGAAAAGTGAGGTTACTTGCAAAAAGGGCAACCTTGAGAAACTTGAAATTTCACTAAGTTATGGAAAATAATGGTTTTTACCCAACTTTACAAGACCATAACTTGTGATCCAAGCAACCGTTTTTCCATCCAAAGCTCAAATGAAAGCTCTCATCACATACTACAAAAGTGTCATGCTGATCCATGATAAAAAAATGCCTAGATTTTGAGTTATAAGGCGATAAAGTTAGGGTTTCATGAAATTTTGACTTTGACACTTAGAAATTTTTAGACAGAATCTGTGTCATGTTTTGCCCAACTTTGGAAGCATTTTTCATTATGATCCAAGATGAATTAAGACCAAATGTAAACATCAAAGTTGAAGTATGATATACAAGCTTTCCAAAGAGTACAAGAACTTCCATTGATTCAACTTGAGCAAGAAGTTATGAACCTTACAACATGCCTTGATACAAACTGATTTTTGGCAGCATTGGCACATAACTTGCATCCCACGATTTCTGGAGCCAATTTTGGACACTTGCATCATTGGATTTATGTCTAATGTCAACATAAATGATGAGGAATTTGAACCTTAAGGCCAAAGAGTCAAGAACCCTATCCCTTTGGCATGTGATCATCAAAGTTACAAATCCAAAATCCAATTTTGTCATATGGCATTGAAAGGATACATTGAGGTAGCATGAATCAGTTCATATAAGTCTAAATGAGTCAAGACTTATCCAAGAATCAAAAGGCCTATTACCTGCAAGTTCAGCTCAAGTCAATGGCTAGAGGAGACTTTGAACACCTAGCCATATCCATTGGACAATAGGGTGATCCAACTCCCATTCACTATTCCTCTCAAAATAAACTTCCTCTACTATAAATAGAGGTCATTTCTGGTTGATCAAAACACACCAAAACATAACAACACTTGTTTTTCACCATTTCACTCATTATTCCAAATTTTCAAGTTCATGAGGTGTGAGAATCGAATTTTGCAATAGGGAGTAATTCAACTCAAACCAATGGTCCTAACACCTCACATACATCATATATGAGTGATCCAAACCCTTGAACAACATCTGTAACACCAGATTCATCAAGTTCATATCTCATCCCAACAAGCTGCAGTTGGTTTCGAGCTACTCAAACCAGAAGATTTCAACTTGTTCTAAGCATCTCAACACAACCCTTGAGGTCCAAGGAAGCTGTCCAGATCATCAAAACACTTATGTAACACCTACAACTGAGGTTTCGAATTCCTCTTGCAAGGTAAGCCTGAACTTTTCAATCTCCATGAATCATGCATCTTAAATGTTGTTTCAAGTTACCAACTTGCTTCCGGGTGCTTATAGATCATTAAACCTCAATCAATTGTCATTTATCATTCGTGTATGGAATTTCATATTAGTTTTTGCAAATTCTAGGGTTTCTGTGTTCATGCGTGATAACTCTCTCCACACTTAAAAGAAATGAAATTAATTGCCACCATCATGTTCCTTGTTAAAAAAACGAACAAAATCCATGTTTACATCTTTTGATTTTATTACGTATTGAGAGAGATATCAGTGGTTTTGCAAAACGACCATGGAGGGAACACTTGAGGAAGAAGATGACCGTTGGCGCCATTTTTCAAATTCAATTCAAAATTTTGATTTTTTTATTATTTTCTTAATTATTTTCAAAAATTAATTTCTCTCTCAATTTTAATCATTTTCAAGTGATTTTTTAAATATAAATCTTTCACATATTTAAATATTTTATTCCACAAAAAAAAAATAAAAAAAAATATTTTTATTTGATATATTTTTAAATATTTTAAAGAATTTTATTTTAATTTGTTTTAAGCATTTTAGATAATTTATTTTTCTTGATTTTTCAAAACCAAATGAATTTTAAATCATCATGTGAATAAAACCTTATTTTCCAAACCCTAACCATGGTTTATAACTTGCTTTTTGAATTTATTTGATATTTTTTATCATTTTAATTGTTTTTTTCCTTTTAAAGATGCAAAAAAATAGAAATTAGGGTTTCCCTTTTGATTTAATCTTTCAAACTTTATTTCAACACTCATGGACCTCTATTTGAGTGTAAGACCCAACCCTCCTATGTACATAAATAAATTTTGGGCCTCTACTATAGTATAAGTCCCACAACGTCTTCTGGTATCGCGGTGTGATCAATGTTTTCAAATAATCACTTGGGCCTCTCCTTGAGTATAAGCCCTAATCTTTTGTACATAAAATTTATTTTAAACAATAAACAACCTCTATGGGCCTCTCCTTGAGTTGTAAGCCCCATACCTCTGTTTTCAAAATCATCTGTCTGTTTTAAAACTACTTGAAAACAACTTGGGCCTCTGATAGAGTGTAAGACCCAACACCCTTCTGTAAATAGAAAATCGTTTATCCTCATTCATCATGGGCTTTGTACAAGATACAAATAATCACCTGGGCCTCTATCTAGAGTGTAAGAGCCAACACCTTTGCTTTTCTCCTACTTGAGATCAAGTCATCTTCAAATTCAAAACTTTCTTCAATTTATTCAAAACCCTAATTTAATTTTGAAGAGAATATCTGATCAATCACAATACACTTGGGCTTCTATCCAGAGAATAAGACCCACCACCTTTTTCAATCAATACTTGTTTATACACTTATGTCTGTATATATATATATATATATATATATATATATATATATATACACTTGTGCATATCTTGTTAAGTTCCTCTTAGCATTTAAATTACCCCCAATTTAGACTAGTTCAAACAAATATGACCCTTTCAGTCTGTAAAACTTAGTTCAAACAACTAGTCCCCCCCTCTACAAAGGAATATAGTTAGCCTCCTCTTGGGCATCATACAATGAATCTCCCCAGAAGATAGCCTCCTCTCGGGCTTTGTTCAATTTGATTAACCTTGAAACACTTTAAAGAGAGAATTATTTCCCGGTGAAATCTATTATTTAATCCCTTTAACCCTGGAACAGTTCAACAAAGAAAGGATTATTTCCCGGTGAAACCTTTCTTGAGCTCTTCCTAGACTTGGAAAGTCTCAACAGTTAGCCTCCTGTTGGGCTTCATACAAGGACCCTCAGGCTTCCTAAAAGCATATGATAGATCCTAGTCATCTCTATCCCTACACCAGTCCCCAGGAGAGTCAAAACCTATAAGGAATTCAAGCCTATCATTCTCTAAGGCTCTCCTGATCCTCAACAAAGCTTGGTTTTCATCTTTAAAATCCCTAGCCAGGGTCAGGTTATCACCAACAAGTCCTCAAAAGTATCAGAGCCTTATGGCATCTGATAAATCAACTCTTCTCTAATCCCCAGAAAGAGTTAGTTTCCCTTTGGATTCCTCAAAACAGTTTAGACCTTCTCCTAGATTAAATAAATCCTCATCAAGAGTCAGCCTCCTCTTAGGCTTCTTATAATGATTTTCCCAGTCAGCCTCAATCTTGGGCTTTGTACAAGACATATATAATACTCCCCAATTGAGTCAGTTTTCAACCCTTTTTAGCTTCAACCTTGAGCTTTGATCAAGGCACATAATCCATCATCCCCACAGATGAGATCATGAGTCCTCTCTGTAGGAAGATATTTCCTCTATACATCACATTTCAAAACAAATAATCAAAAAACCTTTTTCCAAATAATTGATGTAAGTGGCACACTTGTTGATTCAAAATCCAAGTTGGAGTCCATCCTTTATCATGGCCAAAATTTCTCTTTCATCTAAGTGATGTAAGTGGCAAGCCTCTGGATTCTACACATCCATGTTAATGTCCCTCTCTTAGCATGCAACGAATCACAAAAGGAAGATGGCATTCTGGGATTCCACACATCCCAGTTAAAGCAACTTCCCTTATAGTAAATTCCTCAATATTTGTGATGAATAGGTGAGATATCTCCCTTTAGAGATGACAAAGTTCTCTCTCAGTCAAACCTTTAGCTTCAATCTTGGGCTTTGAACAAGACACAAATACCCCTTTAGCTTCAATCTTGGGCTTTGAACAAGACACAAAACTCTTTTAGCTTCATCATCTTGGGCTTTGAACAAGATACAAAACAAACTTTTTCCTTCCATAGAATAGGAGGAACTACGAACGCTATGATTTCCCCGGATCTCTTTACGGGAATACGTAGGCATAAGATTTCGAAATCTTAGCGAGCACACTAATAAAAAACTTTAGGTCCAGTACCTTCCCAAAAACAACAGAAATCCCAAAAACAATAAAAAACATCTCCTTAGCTTTCCCAAAGGAGAAACTTTCCCTATTCAACAGTAAATGGATTTAAGCAACTAAGTAATTCAACATTAAAACATATGCAAATAAAGGTTCCTATAGATTACTATAGATACTCTAGATGTTAGTAGCTTCCCTTTGTATAACCAACCCCCGATCCCCGATCTCTTCGCATTTCTTAAAGAAAACATTTGCACGCAGGGTTAGTTTGAGATATCTTCCCCTTCCTTTTAAGCTTCATAGGATAAATATAGAAATCAGAAAGTAGCACAAAAATCGGTTGTGGTCGTGTCACAAAAACCGACGCTACATACCTGCATGGGAACAAATGTTTGTATCTGTACCCGTATCCTATGGGTACTTAAGTACCCATGCCCATCCCCGTTTACCCACATTTATGATAAAAATTATCGATCAATTACAATTTATCATTTCAGTTTAAATTTTTAAAATATTTAAAAAATATTCAAGAATGTTATTGTTAAGTTAATAAATAAACAAACATATATATTATAACACGTACACGTTTAATAGTGATATATTTAATAAAATTAATAAGCAAATAAGTGTATGCAATGATAAGAATAAAAATATATAGAGTTCATACTACTACGAATGATTGTTTCAAATCATTGTAGTACCCAAATTCTCCGATTGTTAACAATTCCAGCTCATTTTAGGCATTCTTCTACTCAAAGTAATCTACCATGATTTAATAATAATCCTTCATATATCATGTATTCATACTGTTTTCTATAACATTTAGATCAAAGAAAGAGTTGATGAAGATACAATTGGGCATGATTGTAATGTCGTTGGTGTAAGCATTCTTAATAATTCATTTTCCTTAAATTGTTTCTCACACGCCTATCACTAAACTTGTTTACAAGTTTCACAACCATCACTAAAGTTATTTTCCTCTCAGGATTTAGAAATAACTTTCAGTCATCAACCTGATATTGAGAAACAAGTGTGAGTTGTGTGGAAAAATAAGTGTGAGTACTAAGTCCCACAATGCTTAGAAAAGTGGAGGTTAAAGACTTTATAAGTAAGAATAACCATACACCTATCACCTTAAGGTTTTGGGTGAATATGTGGTGTGTCTCTCACAAAGGTGTTGCTCTAGAAAGGAAGTCCCACAATGTTCAATGCTCTCTAGTTGAAAAAACTTCCCCAACAGTGGTATCATGAGCCTTTGGTTCGAGTTGAAATTCTGGTATCAGATATGAGATGTCGAAGGCAATGCCACGACACTAATATTTGAACTGATATAAACTAAAGAACAAGGTAATAAACACAATAAGAAAGCAGTAAATAACACAAGCAATTGTTAACCCAGTTCGGTGCAACGTCACCTGCATCTGGGGGCTACCAAGCCAGGAAGGAAATTCACTAAACAAAATTAGTTTGAAGATTCTCAGTAAACAACATCTGGTTTACAATCTTCTCACCTAATCTCCACCCGTGCAATTTCTGCCTAGGACTCTCCTAGATATGAGACCCCTCTCACTTCCCTTCAATCACAACAGCAGTGATAAGACTTAACAATAAACAAAAGAAGACACACTTTAAAAACAATACTTGATCTTGCTTAAAAGCTTCAATCAAGGACAATGCACTCTTGCTTAAAAGCTTAGAGTGGACACTTACAACTCAATAACCTCAGTCTAATTCAAGTATCTAGGTGATGAATGAATGACTCACAAATAACAAACACACAATACTAAAACCCTAATACTCAAGCAATAACGCATCTCAACCCTAGCTTCTCTGGTCTTCAATTAGGATTTACAAGTCTTTATATAGAGAACGATCTTCATGGGCTTGGGTATTAGCAAAAACCAAATCAAATTTAATTAAATCAAATCAAATAACTCTTCAAGACATCTCACGATTATAGCCATGAAAATAACAATAAAAGATTCCACATTTAGCTCCACTAAATATGCTACAGAATACTTTTGTTTCAAATAAAATCTCCACCATGATTTTCGCCAGAAATCTCTCATCAGGAAAACACAAAGAATTGCAAACAAAGCGTAACAAATAAAACCCAACATTTTAAACTGAATGTTATCCAGTTCTATAATCACATGTCAGGACATCAGTCTTGACATCATGAACTGAAGTTCTGCAACACATGTAAAACCAACCTGCATAGATGTTTGACTCACAAGTCAAGACATGTTGCACAACACATAGCTGCAACAACCCGTTTTAGCAAAAATGCAGCCAACACAAAACTTACATTCTCCCCCTTTGGCACTTTTTGGCTAAAACCTCCTTAGATTAGATTGCCAGGGAAACACACTATATCAGAAACATACGCAATAGAAAAAAACTTATCTAACAAATGTCAAAACATCAGGTAATTGATCAACAGATCATGCTCAGGCAGTATATTAGCATCAATTCACAGTCAGAAACAGATCACACTTAGTCAGTATGTTAGCAGCAACAAACTCCCCATAAACACCAGATACCAAGTAAACTCGCCCTCAGGGAACACAACATCAACAACCAACACAAACCAGCACTAAACTATGAACTACAGCAAGCAAACAAACAAGAAGCAAACTAAACTACTAGCTATTAACCATACTCCCCTTTTTTAGCCACAATCTGACAAACATTAAGCTAGCATCATCAAATAACAAAGAGCAATATTCAGTACAAACCAAGCACAAAGAGTGCCAAGATATCCAGGCAAAACCCAATAAGAAACAACATCAACAAAATTCTTCAAAAGAAACAGAACCACAAAACTAGTTGTCTTCAGAACCACCATCAGAGTTATCAGACTCATGACTTCCAGCTTCATCATCACCACCTTCACCACCTTCTTTCTCAATGTCATTACCACCAGTATCACCATCACCCTCCTCTAGAGACCTGATCAGCTTTTCCAATTTCTTTTTCCTTTCAGTACTGGCACGAATTACTGAATCCAGATCTTTACATGCCTCATTCAACTCAGAAATTATACCAGTCTTGGTAGCAGGATGGCTCTTGGCAGAAGCAACAACAGATGTTAGAACAATGTCTCAGACATGTGTTCCTTCAAACAGCTTATAATGAAGTGACAAAGCAGACTCCCTTCTACACACACCATCAGAGCTGGATAAAATCTCAGGATGCTGAGAAATGATAATTCCACATAGTAGAGAAGGAAAAGCAATAGGCATTTTGAATGCACATGTACCTGCATGTTTCAAGGTTTGCTCAAATATATATATATATATATATATATATACCATAGTCAAAGAACTTCTTGGTACCAACAACAAAGATGAATTTCCCCAAAATAGTTGAAATAGTTGATGTATGATTGGTAGGCACCCAATTGACTGCACTAATTCTATGCAGTATAGCATGCTTGACACTCAATTTTCCAATAGAAAGCTTTCCTTTTCTGGGCCACTCCAGCACTTGATTAACAGTGATTTCCTTGCAAACTTGATTGTGAGTTACCTCTAGTTCAAGCTGCTCCTCTTCACTTCTTCCCAAGTACCTATTAATAACAGCTGGGGAGAAATCAACACATCTTCCCCTCACAAAAACCTTCCTGAAATCTTTACTTTTCTTATCATCACAATCCATAGACAAGTTCACAATGAACTCCATGACTTGACCATCATAACACTTAGAAAAACCAGACACAATTTTGTTCAGACCAGCAAAGTTAATAAGCTCCACAATCTCTTTACAGTCCAATGCATCTTTTCCCAAATCTCTCTCCAGAGCAATCCTCCTTTGGTACACATATTTCCATCTTTTTGCATTTTCAAGAGAATTAAAAGATATGTTGTCTAGGGGCGCATCAGGCACACTCACAGATGACTTTTTAATCACAACCTTGTTCACATGTGTGATGTCTTGGACATCATCTTTAGCATTATAATCCGACTCAGTGTCAGACACAACCTTTCTCTTCTTGGAGAATGTAACCACTTTACTCCAAGCTTTCTTAGGTCCTACAACAACAACCTTCTTTGGATTCTCGGAGGGACTCTTCTCAACAACAATGGATTTTCCTTTTCTAGTCTTAAGTCTCTTGGCAATACCAGGACTAAGACTTTTGATAACTTCATTATCAAAAGGCAAATCATCAACATTAGCAGCTTCTCCAGTAACACCACCCTTGTCTCCCTTAGTAGGTTCAGGGACATGAACACTAGTAACATGATCCTTTATAGCAGATGATGTTTCAACATTTGACACAACATCATTCCCAACTTCTTTAAGAACAGAGTCAGCAAGCCTATGGATACTTTCACCCGTAGCTTTTTCTTCAGATGTAGCATTCTCTGAGGAATCAGTTTGCTCAGACTCAGACGAGCTAAAGACATGAACAATACTCACAGCAGATGGAACATGCATAAAACTAGCACTAGGTTGAACTTGTGAAAAGGGTGTATTAATCCTAGGCACAACAAGGTTGTGATTCCCATATAACACTCTAGAAACAGTCCTTCTGATATTCCTATCAACATCAAATTTTTCTTCCTCTTCTTTCTTGGAGGTAGAATCAATAGAGGGTTTAGAAATATGACTTACAGATGGGTTCTTCAATCCCTTTGAATGCGATGTTCTAGGTTTTTGCAACTCAGCCATAACACTTGGAACAATTGATAGAGGAGTAACATCAACCACATCTTCAAAAGAAATGTTTGCCATAGCTTTTGCAGGAGACCCCTTGGATTTTCCAGATGCATCTTTGGAAGAAACGAAAGTGGGTTGTTGAGACATCTTGAAATTTTGGAGAATATGGTAGGATTGAGTACAATGCGTTCTTTCTCTAAGATGGAAGATGAAGAATCATATAAGCATAGAGAAGATGTAACAATAACGTGTGGGAAGGATGATGAGGTTACAATGTAATGATTTCTTTTGATAAACGAGCCCTATTTGTGGGAAAAATAAGGCAACATGATTAAGTTTCCCACAAGACATTAACTGCTATAATTCTTCAGACAATAAAATTCCAAGTTTACCCCTTAACAATTCAAATTGATTAGCATCCAAGGCGTTAGTGAAAATGTCAGCTAGTTGTAACTCAGTAGCCACATGTTCTAAGGCAAATTTTTTGTCCTCAACAAGTTCTCTAATGAAATGATGACAGATATCAATATGCTTAGTTATGCTATGCTGGATGGTATTTTTGGAGATTTTTATGGCACTCAAGTTGTCACAATACAATGTCATGACATCTTGCTTGACATTGTATTCAGTCAACATTTGCTTCATCCAAACTAGCTGTGAACAACCGCTTCCAGCTACTATGTGTTCAGCCTCAGCAGTAGGCAAAGATACAACATTCTGCTTCTTACTAATCCATGATATAAGATTGTTCCCCAAGAAGAAGCATCCACCTGATGTACTTTTCATATCATCAGCACTTCCTGCGCAGTTAGCATCACAATAACCAATTAACATAGATCCAGATCCATGGGAGTATAACATACCATAGTCACAAGTCCCATTCACATACTTCAGTATTCTCTTCACTTAATTGATGTGACTCACTTTGGGTTCAGCCTGATATCTGGCACACACACGTACAACAAATGCAATATCAGGTCTGCTTGCTGTAAGATATAACAAGCTGCCTATCATACTTCTGTAGAGACTTTGATCCACATTCACACCCTTTTCATCCTTAGATAAATTTAAGTGAGTGGGAGCACAAGTTCTCTCATGTCTGGCATTCTCCATCCCAAACTTCTTTACTATATTCTTTGCATACTTACTCTGAGATATGAATATAGAATCTTCCATCTGCTTGACTTGTAGACCAAGGAAAAATGTTAATTCACCTACAAGACTCATTTCAAATTTTGACTGCATTTGCTTGACAAAATGTTGTACCATTTCATCAGAAATCCCACCAAACACAATGTCATCAACATAAATTTGAGCAATCATGAGCTTTCCTTCTTCTTCTTTGACAAATAAGGTCTTGTCTATTCCACCTTTCTTGTAGCCATTCTCAACCAGGAATTCTGTCAACCTTTCATACCATGCTCTTGGAGCTTGGTTCAACCCATAAAGAGCTTTCTTCAGCTTGTACACATGATTGGGAAAAGTTGGATCAATAAATCCCTTAGGTTGTTCCATATAAGCCTCCTCATTCAGGTAACCATTTAAGAAGGCACTTTTGACATCCATCTGGAACAATTTAAACTTCAGAATGCAAGCGAATCCTAGTAGTAATCTAATGGCCTGAAGACGAGCCACGGGTGAAAATGTCTCATCAAAGTCTACCCCTTCAATCCGAGTATACCCTTGAGCAACAAGTCTTGCTTTATTTTTGGTGACAACACCTTTTTCATCAGACTTATTCTTGTATACCCATCTAGTTCCAATCACATTGATTCCTTCAGGCCTAGGGACCAGATCCCACACTTTATTTCTCTTAAATTTTCCTAGCTCATCCTGCATAGCATTAATCCAGAATTCATCAATTAAGGCCTCCTTAACATTCTTGGGCTCAATTTTTGACACAACACAAGAATTTGACAAGACTTCTCTTGATATAGTTGTTACCCCCTTACTAGGATCTCCTATTATAATCTCTTTAGGATGGTCCTTCTGAATTCTGATAGATAACCCCTTGTTGATTTGATCAGTTCCAGATTCAGCATCTGTAGGTTCCACACCCGTACTGATGTCTGTAGCTTCTTCTGGAGCATCATTTATAGATGTTCCAATATCTTCTAGATCATTATCTTCTTTATTCACACCTGTGTCATCAACCACAACATTTATTGACTCCATCACTACTTTAGCTTTGGAGTTAAACACCCTATAAGCTCCGCTGGTGGTAGAGTATCCCAAAAATATTCCCTCATCACTTTTTGGATCCATCTTTCTCCTCTGTTCACGATCTTCCAAGATATAACACTTACTTCCAAACACATGAAAATATTTGACAGTAGGTTTTCTTCCTTTCTATATTTCATATAAGGTAGCAGAAGTGCCTTTCCTCAAGGTCACTCTGTTATGAATATAACAGGCAGTGTTCATTGCTTCAGCCCAAAAGTAGTAGGGTAATTGTTTGGCATGAATCATAACCCTAGCAGACTCCTGGAGAGTTCTATTCTTTCTTTACACAACTCTATTTTGCTGAGGAGTAATGGGAGAAGAGAATTCATGACCAATTCCTTCAGATGAACAAAATTTTGCAAACTTGTTGTTTTCAAATTCCTTCCCATGGTCACTTCTGATTCTAATGATGTTACTCTCCTTTTCTCTTTGAAGTTTCTAACACAGATCTTTGAATACTTCAAACTTCTCTCTAATGAAATTTACCCAGGTGTATCTTGCATAATCATCCACAACCACATAGGCATACTTCTTTTCTCCAAGGCTCTCCACCTGCATAGGTCCCATCAAGTCCACGTGAAGGAGTTCCAACACTTTTGAAGTAGTCAGATGTTGGAGCTTCTGATGTGACATCTTGGTCTGCTTCCCTATTTAAAACTCACCACCAACTTTTCCTTCTTTAATCTTCAACTTTGGAATCCGTCTAACAGCTTCCATAGAGACGACCCTCTTCATGCCCTTTAAGTGAAGATGTCCCAGATTTTGATGCCACAATTTTGCCTCATTTTCTTTGGTTAGCAAACATGTGGAAGAGTAACTTGAGTCTTGAGGAACCCATAAGTAGCAATTGTCCTTAGATCTGACTCCCTTCATAATCACTTCACTCTTCTTGTTGGTCACTAGACATTCAGATTTAGTGAAGTTGACCTTGAGTCCTTGATCACACAGCTGACTAATGCTAATTAGATTGGTTGTCAACCCTTTAACAAGCAGAACATCATCAAGATTTGGAAGCCCTAAGCAATTCACCTTTCCAACCCCCTTGATTTCACCTTTGGCCCCATCACCAAATGTTACATAGCTGGTTGAGTGAGATTTAACATCTACCAATAAGTTCTTGACCCCTGTCATGTATCTTGAGCAACCACTTTCAAAATACCAGTCTTCCTTGGCTGAGACTCTGAGAGAGGCGTGTGCAATCAGGCTAGTAGAAGTAGCCTTGGGAACCCACTGTTTCTTGATAGAAGTATTCACCTGATTAGGTATAGGCTGAAGAGCAGGCTTGGGATATCCATATAGCCTGAAGCAGAAAGGCTTTATGTGACCAAAGCGACCATAGTAGTGACACCTCCAACGATTGAACTTTCCTCTAGAATGGTTGAATTATCTTCTGCCATGATGTTGAGAAACTTGATTCAACATCTTTGGTTTAGATCTAGGAGGAATAAAACCTGTAACTGGTTCCTTCCCTTTATTAAGCACATTTGAATTATTAAATCCAATTCCACCCTTATCTCCAGCCACTTTTCTAACCTGAAGGATCTCATTTAGTGTATCAGACCCACTGTTCAACATCCTAACTGACTTGGTCATTTTGTCAAGTTTGGAGTTCAGTAGAACTACTTCACTTTCCAGCTTAGAGATAGTTGCCAAATTTTCTTTCTTTTCTGCCTCTTTTTCTCCCAGTTGACAAAATTCTTCACTTCTGATACACAAGTCTCTGTATGAGGCAGCTAGCTAATCATAGGTAAATTCTTCATCACAAGAATCTTCATCAGAGTCACATCTTCCAATTAGAGCAGTTATATGCTTGACAGACTCTTCTTCAAGCTCACTTCCAGAGTCTTCATCAGACCAAGACACAGATAGGACCTTCTTTTGTTTCTAGAGATATGTAGGGCATTCAGGTTAGGGATGGCAGGCACACCCAAACCCGCGGGCCCCACCCGCACCCGAACTCTAGTCAACGGGTGAAAATCCGAGTTGACTGGGTTTGGGTTCGGGTTCGGGTGCCACCCGATTTTTCGGGTGCGGGTTTGGGTGATGAGAAACCCGCGCCCGAAACCCGAAACCATACCCGTTTAGCATTACAATTACTTAACTGCCCCTACATATATATATATATATATATATATATATATATATATATATATATATATAATTGTAAAACAAATTAAATTAGGGTTTCATAACTTCATTTTGTTTCCTTCTCCCATCCGTATCCGTTTTTCAATATCCCTCTGTGACGGCTGCTTCCGCGGTTTCGCCATCCCGTCCGTCTTTCAACTTCGCTTCCGTTAAACTTCCAGTTAAGCTCCGTCTTCCACTGCTGGTAAGTACAGACATATTTTAGCTTTGCATTTTCACGTTCCAGTTCACGTTCCAATTTTTAAGTAATTGATTTTTTATTTTTTGGGTTTAGGAAAGGAGAGATTGGTGTTATGTGAGTTAGGATTACTGACTTAGTCACTACTACAGTAGGAGCGACAATGGTCACTACTACTACAGTCATGAAATGCTCTCCCGGCAACGCATTCTTCAGCTGGCTTTGTTCTATATAATTATGTTTCATCATCACTTTTTTTCATTGAGCTATTAAGAGTAATGAACTTGTAGAGATGGTGTATAGAAAATGTTTTTAATGATATTAACAGTTCCTCTTAGCTTGTTGTTTTCTGCAAGGGAAAATAATTTAAGTTTATAGTAAGTTGTAGTCATTTTGTACACAAAGTGTTGTACTAGAAAAGATTAATATGCTAGCAGGATCATAATAGTTTCTACCAGAAAAATTTATGCTTTTACAGTTTCAATAGAACCACTTCAAAGGAACTCTTTTTTTTTCTTTTTTTTTTCTCACCGATATTCGCAACAGGGTGATGGGAGGCCATTTTGGAAATTTGTAGTTTCTGAAGCCACTGGTTGTGGAGATGAAGACTTTTTTGAGGAAGTTTATGAGGTAACCTTTCTCGACTGATCTAATTGTCATGCCCTCATTTCCAATCTATGAAGATGCAATCAGCCGAAGCTAATTTATCTGTAAAATGTTTAAATCTTTTGAAAAACTTTATCTATACCTATTAAAAATGATTTGAAGAAAGTTGCAATTTCTCTTTGCTTTTCATCAGCTCCTTTGAAACATAACTAAAATATGACCTACTGGTTTTGAAATTGTAGTTTCATATCTTGTTGATTCCAGAATGTTCACGTTGTTAATGCTAGTTGTCATTGCTTACTTTCTAAGGAAAAGTAAATTAACTGTGTTTTAAGAATTGCTGACATTTATTGTCAAACTTAAAATGTGGGACTTGTTCCTTTAAAAGCAAAGGTTTGTGGTAAAGTTGTTAGGGGTGGAATGATTTGTTGGAAGCAGGAATCAAACCCGGACCTTTGTCATGAGACACATATATCTGAACTTCAATTATTGTTTCTCTCAGTACTATGCAAAAGGCGATGCATGACATCTTCCAAATGGAGCTTTTGAAACAATGACTCTTCTCAAGGATGCTGGAGGTCAAAAAAATTAAATATTTAATTTTACTAAGCTATTTACATTGTTAAAACTGTAAATTTTCTACTGTTAAGTCCTTGCTACATTCTTTGAAGATAGTCCTTGCTAACGTGTCAGATTGTTGCTACAAGTTCATTACTCTTAATAGCTCAATGAAAAAAACTATATTTAGGCGTGAATGGAAATAAGATGCATGCATCAGCCATTCCTTGAATATGACTATAAAAACTATATTTTACTTTTTGATATTTTATTGGCATCTCTGGTGAGGTGTTCATCTAAGACGGTTTGTTGAAAAACACACACTTTGCAGAAATCTTATAAAGTTTGATGACTGTATCTTATACATGGTTTCTAATGTTTCATTTATGGTTTTCATGTCAGATTTGATGCTGTCATTATATCATCAGAGGTTGGATATGAAAAACCAGACCCAAGAATATTTCAAGCTGCTCTAGGTATGTGATTATTAGTTAATGCTGTACAAACTTCATTTTCCAAAAATATGTTAAATAGTATATGTTCTGTTTCTTAACAAAATTATACCCGAGTTCAAATACTAGCTGGAACAATCTTTTGCGAGACTTTATTGAACTCGAGGTTGAACTCCAGATTACCAAATGTTTGTTGTTGTGTCGTTGCTAACTTTAATTGTGGTAGCAATGCTTTAGTTATTTGAGTTTTATTGCCAATGTTTTCCTTGTAGATCAAGTAAATGTAGAGGTACTGTTTAGACAGTTAGATCTAATTTACTTTATAATTTAAAATGGTATCCAGTTAGATCTAATTTAAAATGGCTAAGAAGTACTGTTTAGTATACCAAACTGGAACTATAATTTATGATTTTATGTTGATGGCATTTTTATAGTGTTTATGGTTTTATGTTGATGGCATTTTTTATTTTTTTTTCATATAGGAACTTCTGAGCCATGTTGCTGTCTTTTGGAGAATGGAGAATTCGTTGTCTATTTTGGAATGTTGTTGTTGCTATCTGTTTTGGAATTAACTTGCATGTTGCTGGAATTTAGAATTTGCTTGCATGTTACCATGTTGTTGTTGGAATTTTCTTGGCAAACAAAGTATTCTATGTTGTTGTATTTTAATTGTAATGTTAACTTAAGTATTCTAATGTTAATGTTAACTTAATTGTAATTGCAATTTATCTTATGCCAAGTTAATAGAAATCTTTTAGCTGATTAAAAAAAAAACTTAATTCAAATTTCAATTTTGTCATGTTGCTACGGGTTTGGGTTTGGGTGGAAAAACCCGAACCCAACGGGTGTGGGCGCGGGTGTCATTTTGCCACCCGAATAGCATTTGGGTTCAGGTGCGGGTGCGGGTGGTGATTTCGGGTGTGGGTTTGGGTAGTGCAAAACCCGCACCCGACCCTACCCGTTGCCATCCCTAATTCAGGTCTGATATGGCCAAATCCTTCACATCCATGACACTGAATCCCTTTACCCTGAGTGGATTTTTCTTCAGCTCTTGTTTTTCTTTCAGAGTCACTAGTCTTGCTGATGTCAGATGAGTTGTTCTTGACATTAGGTCTTGACTTCCTGTCCATCCTTTTCATTATCTTGTTAAATTGCCTCCCAAGTAACATTATAGCATTTGATATCCTTCATCAGTGTCCAGATTACATTCATCCTCTCCATCTTCAGCATTGGACACAAAAGCTATGCTCTTGATTTTCTTTTCAGATTTATAATTAATGCCTAATTCAAATGTTTGGAAAGATCCAATAAGTTCATCCACTCTCATCTGGCTGATGTCCTGAGCCTCTTCTATGGCAGTAACCTTCATGTCAAATCTTTTGGGGAGAGACCCGAGGATCTTTCTTACCAGTTTTTCTTCTAACATTCTTTCTCCTAAAGCACTGGATGCATTGGCTATCTCAAGAATATTCATATGGAATTCATGAATGCTTTCATCATCTTTCATCCTCAAGTTCTCAAACTTTGTAGGGAGTAGTTGAAGTCTTGACATCTTCACCTTAGATGTACCTTCATGAGTAGTTTTTAGTATTTCCCAAGCATCTTTGGCCACCAGACAAGTGTTAATCAATCTGAAAATGTTCTTATCCACTCCATTGAATAGTGCATTCAGGGCTTTGGAATTTCCCAGAGCTAGTTCATCCTCTTCTTTAGTCTATTCTTCTTCAGGTTTTAACTCAGAGGTCTTCTTTCCATCTTTGTCTAGAACAACAGCATGTTACCATCCAGTTATGACAGCTTTCTAAGACTTGTTGTCCATAGACTTCAGAAAGGCCACCATACGTGCTTTCCAATAGTCATAATTGGTTCCATCCAGGATAGGCAGTATGTTAACAAATCCTCCCTCCTTGTCCATTGTACAAGGAAGTATCTTCCCTATATCTCACCCAGATACAGAGCAGGATGTCTGCTCTGATACCAATTGAAATTTTGGTATCAGGTATGAGTTGTTGAAGGCAATGTCACAACACTAATATCTGAACTGATATCAACTAGAGAATTAGGTAATAAACACAATAAGAAAGCAGTAAATAACACAAGAAATTGTTAACCCAGTTTGGTGCAACGTCACCTACGTCTGGGGGCTACCAAGCCAGGAAGGAAATTCACTAAACATAATTAGTTTGAAGATTCTCAGCAAAAAACCTCTGGTTTACAATCTTCTCACCTAATCTTTACCAGTGCAATTTCTGCCTAGGACTCTCCTAGATATGAGACCCTTCTCACTTCCCTTCAATCACAACAGCAGTGATAAGACTTAACAATAAAAAAAAGAATACACACTTCAAAAACAATACTTGATCTTGCTTAAAAGCTTCAATCAAGGACAATGAACTCTTGCTTAAAAGCTTAGAGGGGACACTTACAACCCAATAACCTCAGTCCAGTTTAAGCATCTTGGTGATGAATGAATGGCTCACAAATAACAAACACACAGAATACTAAAGCCCTAATACTCAAGCAATAACGCGTCTCAACCCTAGCTTCTCTGGTCTTCAATTAGGATTGACAAGTATTTATATGGAGAACGATCTTCATGGGCTTGGGTATTAGAAAAAACCAAATCAGATTTAATTAAATCAAATCAAATAAATCTTCAATACTTCTCACGATTATGGCCATGAAAATAGCAACAAAATATTCCACATTTAGCTCCACTAAATATGCAACATAATACTTTTGCATGGAAAAATAAGTGTGAGTTCTAAGTCCCAAATTGCTTAGAAAAGTGGAGATTAAGCACTTTATAAGTAAGAGGCCCCATACACCTATCACCTTAAGGTTTTGGGTGAATATGTCGTGTTTCTCTCACTTGTTTGGGTGAGTCTTTGACCTTTAGGTGAGTGTTTGACCCAATGTGATTTCTCCCCCCTCATGATGACCCCATTAGTGGTATCAGAGCCGATGGTTCGAGTAAGGGACCGACTCCTTGTGTTGAAAGTCTTCCTGACATGGTGGTCAGACGGCGTGTTCTGTTGAAGTGCCCATGACGAGATAAGGGTGTTTCTCAATGGTGGTACAAGCATGCGGATGAAAGTGCTTCCCCTCATGATGAACCATCAGTGGTATCAGAGCCAATGGTTCGAGTAAGGGACCTGCTTCTTGTGTCTAAAGTCTTCCTGACCTGATGGTTAAGAGGCGTGTTTCGTTGAAGTGGGCGTGACGAGATAAAGGGGTCTCTCAATGGCGGTACAAGCATGTGGATGAAAGAGCTTCCGCTTGAGGGGGATTATAATGGATGAACTCACACTTGAAGGGGAGATTATTTGGAAAAAAGTTACAGTTGTGTGGAAAAATAAGTGTGAGTTCTAAGTCCCACATTGCTTAGAAAAGTGGAGGTTAAGCACTTTATAAGTAAGATGACCCATACACCTATCACCTTAAGGTTTTGGGTGAATATGTGGTGTCTCTCTCACTTGTTTGGGTGAGTCTTTGACCTTTAGATGAGTGTTTGACCCAATGTGAATGTTTCCCCCTCATGATGTCCCATCAGTGGTACCAGAGCTCGATCCAATGGTTAATGAATCAGGGATCGTCAATTTAGTGAGACTGGTTGTAGAATAATGGGAATGAGTTTCTCTCCTCTTTTCTCTCTTTTGAATAATTATTTTTCCTCTATCTCTATCAACCATAAGTTGATCCTCTCCACTTAAATAAGTGATACAAATGAGCTAATCATATTTGGGCCTTTCTCCATATAGGAAGGGAGCCCAAACCCAACAAATCTCCCCCTCACAACTATGTGGAGGAAATCGTCAAACTGACGATATCACAACAAGCTTCAAATTTACCTCTTGGTAATGCTTTAGTCATATATCAGAACCATTATCATCTGTATGAACTTTAGCTAACTCCAACACCTTAGCATCCAAAACATCACGTATCCAATTATATCTCACATCAATGTGTTTGGACCTATTATGAAAAGTCGGATTCTTACCAAGATGAATAGCGATTTGACTATCAACAAATAACACATATTTGTCTTGAACAAAACCAAGCTCCTGCAATAATTTCTTCAACCATAGTAATTCTTTACATGCTTCGGTAATTGCAATGAACTCAGCCTCTGTAGTAGATAGTGCTACACACTTTTGCAATCTGGACTGCCAACCAACAACTCCCCTTGAAAATTTAATCATGTAGCCCAAAGTTGACTTTCTAGAATCAATGTCTCCAGCGATATCAGAGTCAGAGTACCCCACTAGAGGAGACTTATCTCTTCCAAAACAAAGCCTCATAGAAGTAGTACCACGAAGATGCCTTAATATCCATTTTATAACATTCCAGTGCTCTCTACCTGGATTTGGAAAAAATCTATTGGCTGTACCATCAACATGTGCTATATTTGGTCTTGTACACACCATTGCATACATCAAACTACCCACAACAGACGTATAAGGAACACGTTTCATATCAAACGCTTCATCTTCACGTCAAGGACTTTGATTATAACTCAACTTGAAATGATTAGAGAGAGGAGTGCTTACTGCCTTAGAACTTTCCATTTTGAATCATTGCAGCACTCTTTCGATATAATTTTCTTGTGACATCCAAAGTTTCTTCTCTTTTCTGTCACACATGATTCTAATGCCAAGAATCTATTTAGTTGCTTGATGTTGAGTACAATCAAATGTAAGTATTTGTTTTTATCGTATCCACAGGGATTGGAGCGATATCAAAACCGTTCAATATTCTCTATGATTCTAAGTAAAAGTTTCAAGATGTTTGGTTTGTAAATTGCGAAAAGTAAATGCGTATGATAAAAGAAGATAGTTTTTAGAGGAATAGGCTTGTTGGGAATTTGGTTTTCATTCACCGATTCAATATGTATATCACGAATCAGTTATACACAATTTAAGCATGTTTCAATATTATCACGTATCACTTACAAACAAAGTTCATGTCTAAACCTTGATGAGAGTTCTACCTTATGGTTTAATCGACGATTTCTCATCCTATTAAACAATACGGTAGCGTTAAGATTCGATACTTTTTGTGAATATTAAACCTAAATCTATGTCTAGCATTTAGGGTTTAATAGATGTTATCTTAGATCGAGATTAGAATCGTATTTGTCAATATCAATTTAATCCATGAAATAAACGGTGAAACAAAGATAACATCAATAATGATTCATATATAAATTGCATATAACACCATGATTAACGAAAATACATACTGTTTCGGTGAACTACGACCGATCCCAACAAGAGAGGGATTTAGCTACTCATGGTAGCTTGAAGCATAATGGAAGAATTGAGTTGAATGAGCATCAACGACGATTTCCCGACTCTTGATGCAAATCCAGCTCCTTCTCCTTACAACCTCTTCTATTTCTCCTTTCCTAATCTATTACAAAGTATTCTATATGATAGAGTACAAGATCCCCCCTTTGCATTGCCTCTAATCTCCTTTTATAGAGTTTTTGGCCGCCTAACTTCGCTATGCGAAGTTCTGGTCGCTATGCGAACTTCCTTTCTTCTTCATTAAGATTTGAACTTTCAAACCGCCTTTCTGGGACCGCCATACTTCGCTATGCAAGGTAAAGTTCGCATCGCGAACTTTTGCTACGCGAAGGAAAGTTCGCATCGCGAACTCTGCCGCTTCCTGTCGCTTCAAGCGAAGTCTGAGTAATTTAGTTCTATTTTGCTTTGCTAGTTTCCGCTTCCTTCCGCTGCCTGTCGCTTCCTGTCGCATCGCGAACTTTCGCTACGCGAAGGAAAGTTCGCATCGCGAAAGTTTCAGGGCAGAAATTCTTCTTGCTTGTAACTGATGTTTTCCTTTGCATTTCCTGCAAAACCAAACCCATTCAAGAGTAATATCCTTTTGTATTTTTTGTTGGTCCAATTCATATAAAAATATAAAGGATCAATGCAATTCGTATGAGTTTCGACAAATGAAACATTGTCAATTTGATTTGTTATCAAATTCTCCCCAACTTAGTTTCTTGGTTGTCCTCAATCAAGAGCATGATCTTTTCATGAACTGTCTTAGTATTTTCAACCAAGTATTTAGAATAACTCTTTTGAAAAATGAATGGTTCAAGTGATTACTTGTTAAGCAAGAAACATGTTCAACTACTTATAGAATCAGAGCATGATTATGGAATTAAGTTTTCGCCTACAAAATCACATCATAAACTCAAAAATTTAATGACGCACTTACTTGAATCCCTCATAACACTCTTCTACATAAAAAGAATGAAGACTTTTGAAGTTTGTTTTAATTTTGTGGTATGATGACTCTCATTTGATCACTTGGTCAACATCCGGGCCGATTCATGTTTTCATCCAAAATAAATCAGAAACTTGAGCAATTGAAGGCATAAATCACATAGGGCTTGTGAAGGTTGTAATGTGGCCAGGTTTCCTAAAGATATGGTTTTTCTCCTAAAGCTAATTTTCTAAAATCTGTCCACTTTTGTAACTTGTTTTTCTTGCTTCACTCCTTACTTCATCACCATGATTTTTCCTTTTCTTTTGATTCTTCAATCTTTTTCCTTTGTATGATACCAAGTTTTTCTGCTTTTTGTATTTCTTTTTCTCTTTTGATCTTTCTTCTCTTTTTCTTTTCCTTTTGGTATCATCATCCATTCTCTCCCCAACTTATTTCTTTTTATGAGTGAAGCATCTTGATGTTTCAAACTATTATAGTTCAAGTTGTGCAAAAAGAAATTTGGATGGATCATGACTTCACTAAGTGGTTTTCTTAGTGGTTTTTGTATTTTCAAAATTTGATCCATCCTTTGATTTTTCTGGTTCAAAGAGGGTGCGCAAATGCTCACTCACTTACATGTTTTGATGAAAATATTTTTGGCTATGGTGGTTTTTCTCAAAATCAAATAATCGCCTTGATCCTCTTTATACCTTTACAAAGCTCAAATGGTATTTTCAGTTTGAACATGAATCAACCGAGTTAAACACAAGGAATTCGTAGTTTTTGTACACATTGGGAGTTCACCTCACTTTTCTGGTTTTTTGCTAAAAGATTCAAGCAAGTGTGTGCACAATGTGAATGAGCCATACTATGACAGTCGTAAGAGAAAACAGAACTCAAAAATCATGCTACGATTCTACAAAGCAAGTGAACATGTACCTTGCTTGATGTTCATCAGATTTGTATCATTACCACTCATTCTCCTTCTTTGCTATTTGCCCACAATACTTGACTTGGCCTTTGTTCAAAATATTTGGAAGAAGCCTTCTATGCTCATAATGAGGATAACAGGAGCAAAGCAACATACTTTCAAAATGAGCTTGCAGCATACCAACACCAAGTGTAAAAAGGAGAACCAAGTGAATTACAGGATGCATTATCGTAAAAAAATTTTAATTGCTGTCATTTCAAAAGAAAAATACTGAAATTGGAAATGAAATTGAAAGAACTGAAAGCTAGAAAATGAAATGGCTTACGACGATGGGTTGCCTCCCAACAAGCGCTTGTTTAACGTCATTAGCTCGACGCCTGTGTTAGGGATATTTTGGAGGTCTTATTATAGTGATTCTTGTAATGTCACCATAATGTTTCAGCATTTTTCCCTTGACTATCTTAGTTACTTTCAAACAGCCCCAATGGAGTTTTTCCTTTTTGATATTGAGGAAAGTAAGTGTTTTTATGAGAGCCACTTGCAGGTGAGTTGATATGTGCTCTTGCATAATGATTTTATCTGTAACATCTCTCTTGAAACCAGCTTCATTATCCTCTTGTTTCTGAATTTCTGCTTGATTTTCCTCTTGTTTTTCAGCTTCACTCTTGACAGCATCATTTTTTGTTTCCAAGTGATCATTACTACTATCATCAATAGCGTTAATGCTTTGAGCTGTACTTTCATTGCATCGCTCCTTTGAAATGATTTGTGTGATAGTAGTGGATGTCTCTTGGTGTTGATCCTCAAGCTTCCTTGCTATTTGACCAACTTGCATTTCAAGATTCTTAAGTGATGCTTCAGTCCTTTTTTGGTTCTCCATAGACAGTTGCATAAATTGTATCAAGGTGTCTTCCAATTTTGATATTCTGTCTGGTTGTGGAGGATTCTGCGTCTGTTGATAGAAATTCTGGTATGGTTCCGCATCATGTCTCTAATCTTGGACATAATCTATGTTATTTGTGTATGGATACCCTTGATAATATTGGTATGATTCTTGTCTATGTTGCCACAATTCCATGTAATTTACTTCAGATTTTGATCTTTTAATTGCAGCCTTGGACTATTGTTTAAAGAGGGTTAATGCATAATTTTTTCCTTTTGGTGTTGCTTAGCTTGCTTGTGCTTTACTTGCTCTTATGATACCTGATTTTGAATTCAAGAAAGCAAAATTTTAACACAACAAAAGTGGTTAGCAGCAAATGTAAAAGAATATATACAATATATAACAACTTAGAAGTATAGAAACTATTGCGATGTTTTAATATCTTAAACGCCAATCCCCGACAACGGCGCCAATTTGATGTTGAGTACAATTAAATGTAAGTATTTGTTTTTATCGTATCCACAGGGATTGGAGCGATATCAAAACCGTTCAATATTCTCTATGATTCTAAGTAAAAGTTTCAAGATGTTTGGTTTGTAAATTGCGAAAAGTAAATGCGTATAATAAAAGAAGATAGTTTTCAGAGGAATAGGCTTGTTGGGAATTTGGTTTTCATTCACCGATTCAATATGTATATCACGAATCAGTTATACACAATTTAAGCATATTTCAATATTATCACGTATCGCTTACAAACAAAGTTCATGTCTAAACCTTGATGAGAGTTCTACCTTATGGTTTAATCGACGATTTCTCAGCCTATTAAACAATACGGTAGCGTTAAGATTCGATACTTTTTGTGAATATTAAACCTAAATCTATGTCTAGCATTTAGGGTTTAATAGATGTTATCTTAGATCGAGATTAGAATCGTATTTGTCAATATCAATTCAATCCATGAAATAAACGGTGAAACAAAGATAACATCAATAATGATTCATAGATAAATTGCATATAACACCATGATTAACGAAAATACATAATGTTTCAGTGAACTACGACCGATCCCAACAAGAGAGGGATTTAGCTACTCATGGTAGCTTGAAGCATAATGGAAGAATTGAGTTGAATGAGCATCAACGACGATTTCCCGACTCTTGATGCAAATCCAGCTCCTTCTCCTTACAACCTCTTCTATTTCTCCTTTCCTAATCTATTACAAAGTATTCTATATGATAGAATACAAGATCCCCCCTTTGCATTGCCTCTGATCTCCTTTTATAGAGTTTTTGGCCGCCTAAGTTCGCTATGCGAAGTTCTGGTCGCTATGCGAACTTCCTTTCTTCTTCATTAAGATTTGAACTTTCAAACCGCCTTTCTGGGACCGCCATACTTCGCTATGCGAAGTAAAGTTCGCATCGCGAACTTTTGCTACGCGAAGGAAAGTTCGCATCGCGAACTCTGTCCCTTCCTGTCCCTTCAAGCGAAGTCTGAGTAATTTGGTTCTGTTTTGCTCTGCTGGTTTCCGCTTCCTTCAGCTGCCTGTCGCTTCATGTCGCATCGCGAACTTTCGCTACGCGAAGGAAAGTTCGCATCGCGAAAGTTTCAGGACAGAAATTCTTCTTGCTTGTAACTGATGTTTTCCTTTGTCATTTCCTGCAAAACCAAACCCATTCAAGAGTAATATCCTTTTGTATCTTTTGTTGGTCCAACTCATATCAAAATATAAAGGATCAATGCAATTCGTATGAGTTTCGACAAATGAAACATTGTCAATTTGATTTGTTATCATTGCTCCCATGTTTTTCATGGAAAATGACTCTCTCAATTGCTTCTTTAACAAGTTAATGTTAGAAATACTTTTCCCTACAATAAGCATATCATCAACATATAACAACGGGATAATGAAGTCATTGTTAGAAAATTTTCTAAAAAAGACGCAATGATGTGAAGTAGTCTTCTGGTATCCTTGATCACATATAACAGACTCAAACTTCTTGTACCACTGCCTTGGACCTTGCTTCAACCCATATAAACTCTTTTTCAATCTACACATATAATATTCTTTACTTTTAACTTGAAAACCATCGGGTTCTTTCATGTAGATCTCTTCCTCCAAATCACCATGAAGGAAAGGCGTTTTCGCATCCATTTGCTCAACCTCTAAATCAAGAGTAGCAGCCAAACTCAACACGGTTCTAATTGATGACATCTTTACAACAGGTGAGAAAATATCATTAAAATTAACACCATTTCTTTGACGAAAACCTTTCACCACTAATCTGGATTTATATCTTGGAGACTTAGAGTTGCTCTCATGTTTAACTCTATAAATCCATCTGTTTTCCAAAGCCCATTTGCCTTTAGGCATCTTCACTAAATCATAAGTGTGATTATCATGGAATGATTTCATCTCATCATGCATTGCATTCATCCACTTTTGATTTTCATCACTTTCCATGGCCTCTTGAAAACACTCGGGTTCACCCTCATCAGTCAAGTTCACATACTCATCAGAATTATACCTTGTAGAAGGTTGTCTATGCCTGTTAGACCTCCTAGGTTGAACTTGAGATGGTTATGGAGTTTCACCAAGATTCTCATCCCGTGACAAATCGCTCTCCGCTTCACCATCATTAGTTGGAGTATTTACCTCATCTCCAAGTTGTTGATCATCAACATAATCATATAGATCACCATTGTGGTCATCACCACCAATAGCATCCAGATTATGACTAGGTAACAAAACTGGATCAATATTACACAAACTGATATCTTTATTGGGTGTAACCTTCTCTACCTTATCAACATCTTCAATAGTTTGGTCTTCCATAAACACCACATCGCGACTTTAAATAAGCTTCTTCCCAACAGGATCATACAACCTGTAGCCAAACTCATCTTGCCCATAGCTGATGAAGATACATTGTTTTGACTTTGCATCCAACTTGGATCTTTCATCCTTTGGAAAATACACAAAAGCCTTAAAACTAAAGACTCTCAAATGATCCATCTTGAAATTCTTTCCAAACCAAAATTTTTCTGGAACTTCACCGTTCAAAGCAACAGTAGAAGTGAGATTATGAACATGCACTGCCGTGTAAAGTGCCTCGCCCCAATAATGCTTGGGTAACTTAGCTTCAGAGAGCATACACCTTACTCTCTCAATTAGTGTTCGATTCATCCTCTCTGCTAAACCATTCAATTAAGGAGTTTTAGGAGGAGTCTTTTCATGTGCAATACCATGCTGCTTGCAATAGGAATCAAATGGTCCACAATACTTTCCAACATTTTCTGAACGAACACATTTCAACTTCTTGCCTATCTGCCTCTCAACCAAAGCATAGAATTCTTTGAACTTTTCCAAAACTTGGTCTTTTGTCTTTAAGGCAAAAACCCATAGTTTTCTGGAGCAATCATCAATAAAGGTAACAAAATAAAGTGCACCACTAAAGGATTTTACCTTTAATGGACCACAAACATCAGAATGTACCAATTGAAGAAACTTTGACTTCTTTGAGGCAGGATGTCTCTTGAAAGATACTCTAGTCTGTTTACCAGCCATGTAATGAGAACACTTATCCAAATATATATTCTTTAATCCAGGAAGAACATCCTTTTTGGCCAAAACATTCAGCCCCTTTTCACTAATATGACTATGTCTTCGGTGCCACAAAGATGCTTCTATGTCGATAGCATTCACACTGTTCCTAGTAACCAAAGCTTTTGTCCAATACAATTTAGAAAGATTTTCCCCTCTAGCCACAACCAAGTTACCTTTGTTGAGTTTCCACTTTTCAGAACCAAAGGGATTATCATAACCACAATCATCTAGCATATGCACAGAGATCAAATTAAAGAGGACATCTGAAGCATGTTTGACACCTCTAAGCAAAAATTGCATTCCCATGTTGGTTTGCAAGCAAACATCACCAATACTAATAACCTTAGATACACCATCATTACCCATCTTCAACACTCCAAAATCACCAGAAGTATAAGACGTGAAGAAATCATTCCTTGGTGTAGCGTGCAATGTAGCACCACTATCAACTATCCACATGCTCTCGTATGATACAAGATTAACAGACTCATGATCACAGAGAATAACAAGATCATCACTTATATCAATAGTAACACGATCATCATCATGATCTTCATGGTCTCTTTGTTTAGACTTACCCTTCTTGCCTTTGTCATCTCTTTTCCACTGATAGCAATAATTCTGTAGTGTCCTGTTTTGTGACATTGTGAGACTTATTTTTCTAGAGCAACACCTTTGTGAGAGACACACCATATATTCACCCAAAACCTTAAGGTGATAGGTGTATGGGTTCTCCCACTTATAAATGCTCAAGTCTCCATATTTCTAGCCAATGTGGGACTATTATCCATACTACTCACACTTGATATACTTAACACACCCCCCTCAAGTGTGAGTCTATCCACAGTGCTCCCCCTTAAGTGGAAGCTCTTTTCATCCACATACACTTGTACCACCGTTGACACTCTTCAACGGGACACCTCATACCCACGACCCGTGGGGAGTACTTTTGATACAAGTGAGCCAGTCCTTCATTAGAACCAAAGGCTCCTGATACCAATGATGGTCATTGTGAGAGAGAAGCATTCACATTGGGTCAAAAACACACCTAAAGGTCAAAGACTCACCCAAACAAGTGAGAGCAACACCACATATTCACCCAAAACCTTAAGGTGATAGGTGTATGGGTCCTCTTACTTACAAAGTGCTTAACCTCCACATTTCTAAGCAATGTGGGACTTAGAACTCACACTTATTTTTCCATATAACTCACTATTGTTTCCCAACACCTGAACACATCACCCTAGTTTCCCCTCCCAGGAGAGGTGCTCCCCTACTTCAAAATACACATTCGCTAACATTATATTACCACAATCATTCCATCCACGGTTATAATATATGAAATTAGATGTGCCTTACTTTTTTGAAAGTCATTTTATCATGGTTGATAGACACAACCGTGGTGATGAGTGAGTGGTACATGGTTCGAATCCTGACATCTACATTTTTCCCATTTTTTCCTATTATATAAAACGTGTGTCACTTAAATTCATAAATAAATAAAAAATTGATGATTATTTAATCACGAATTTAATTATTAACCGTTGTAATATTATCTGTTTCGGACTGGACCAGTGACTAGGCATGACCCAATCCACTTCTGCTCCCAGAATGACCCAATTGCCTATGTCCAGCCAATATGGGTCAGCATTTACCTTTCTGCCCCTCCACCGGGCAAATATGGTCAGATGACCCGCTGGGTCATCTACTCCTCCACGGCATTCCTGCCCGTCATGCACAACTCGACCATCCAGAAACAGTCACGAAGCCCGTGCCCAGAACTATATTTTTGCCCATGGCAACGACTAGTTTCGGGCACCTTTGCCCGTCCTAACGGCTAGTTTTTGACAGTTACATATTCTTCGGGAAACAGTTATTTCGCCCCGAAAATAGGGACCGTTGGCCACACGCTGGGGGCATTACAAAACCTCTCTCATTTGAGAGGGCCAGGTATTCAAAATCATCCTAAGAAACACATACCTTTGTACTTGCCTTTTTCTCTCTCCGGATTCTTACTTCAGCATCTGATTGCCTTGCAGGTACACCCCCTCCTCATCTCACACACCCAGCATCACAGACGTCTTTCTTGGCCCACCTCAGGTTCTGATCGGCCGTCAAGATCAATGGCGCCGTATGTGGGAATCCTGTTGTCCCCGTCTTAACATCCATCGTAGATCAAAGACCAAAACAACTCTCTATCCAAGATTCTGATCATGGCAAGCCAAGATCGCGTTCCCGATGCTCGCAATCCCGCTTTTGTCCTCGTCAGCAAAATTGATGCTGACAGAGCTACGCCCTTCCTCGGAGGAGACACCCATCATTTGAGAGATGGAGCTACTACGTCTCCCTCCCGCACTCGCACTGATCGTGTTGAAGACCAACCCTCCCCGGACCTCCAGCGCGTTCCAGTTCCGCCCAACGCCGACCCGACTGTGGCAGCCCTTCTTGAAGCTCTCAATAAGAACAACCTCCTAATCCTCCAGCAAAACGTAAGGAATGGAGCCTTGGAAGAATCTGCTCGACCAAGATCCCCTCAGCCGAGGAAAGATCGCCGACAATCCCGAAGTCCACGTCCCCGACGTGAAAGAGACTGTCGGGCACACCAGGAGCCAGAATCCCACACTGTCAGGAAGCGTGACCACATCTCCTCGCGAGGCCATTATTCCCCGGGAACCAAAAGAACCAGGAGGGACCAGCATTCGCCTCCACCCAAAGCCAAGGGCCGAGCACGAACCCCATCTCCCCACCGAGATCGTCGTCCGACTCTTGGGCGAAGCACCCGCTCCCCATCATGGACCAGTAGCAGCAGCGACGACGAGCCTCACGACCCATTATTTTAAGTGATTATGGCCTTGCGCCTTCCCAAGGGATTGGAGAAACCACCGTCTTTGGGCATCTACGATGGTACGACGGATCCAGATGAGTACATCGAAAATATCGATGCTCTCCTTGACTCTCGTGGCATCCGGGGCGCCATATAATGTTGCCTGTTCCCGACCACGCTCCACAAAGGGGCAATGACTTGGTATAAAAAACTCCCTGACGAGTCCATCACCTTGTGGAAGCAGTTGGGGAGATTATTCTCCAAACACTTCACGACATCCCGCTGCCACCCGAAGACTGAAGCCTCCCTTGAGGCTATAATTCAAGGGAAAGACGAGCCTCTCCAAGCCTACATCGAGAGGTTCAATAAAGAACTAGTGCAGGTCTCAACGACCGATGACATGAAGAAGTTCTTGCTCGAGCGAGGAATTCGTCCACGTACAGAGTTCGCTAAAGCTGTTGGCATTGCACCTCCAAGGACTCTGGACGCCTTCCTCCTCAAGGCGCAAGCATATATGCAGTACGAGGAGAAAAAGGCGTCCAGCTCCGCCCAGATCTCATGCCACCAAGAAAGTGCCCGGGCCTCCAAAAGCGATGAACCCTCGACATTCCGTCGGGGAGATAGAAGACGTGAAGATTGTCCCTGGGAATCCCGGGACAACAAAGGGCCCTCTGGCCGCTTCCATGAGTATACACCCCTGACCGTCTCCAGGGAAAATATTATCTCCGAATGTGCCAACTCGGAGTTCAAACAAGCAGAGGTTCGATTCCCTAAGCAGATACCGGCCAAGCCTAACGCTGACAAGTCGAAATACTGTCGTTTCCACAAGAGTCATAGCCACACTACTGACGACTGTATCCACCTAAAGGATGCCATAGAGATACTGATTAGGGACGACCACCTGAAGCAGTTTATGAAGAAGAGGGAAACTCCCCAGGAAGACGCTCAGGAGTCGAAGAAAGTCGAGGAGGAGGTGCCTTCCTCGGAAGAGATAAACCTTCAAGTCGCCATGAGCATATCGCGACCTGGGGACTTTTATGTCCCTAAAGAGCTCAGTGCTCCCCCTACTTTGCAACATATAGCCCGTGGGAAACTTTCCCCTCCGCCATGGTCATTTCCGCAGGGGGCCTCAACAAAGTCACCGTGGGCTCCGTGAAAAGAAAATTCGAGCACCTTCTCAGCATGAGCTCCAACAAGAGTACAACGCTCGACAAAGTTCGGGGAGAATCGGTCCCCATCTCTTTCTACCGCGAGGAACTCCTCGGTGGGGATCTGAACTCAAGCATTTTGCTGCTTGTAAGAGCTCAAATTGAAAATTTTGATGTTCTCCGAATCTTAGTAAACCAAGGCAGCTCAGTCGACATCATGTACTCGCAGCTGTTTTCAACCCTCCAGCTAGATGAATCACACCTCACTCCCTACATGGGTTCTAACCTACAGGGCTTCAACAGGTCGATCACATATCCCTGGGGATATGTCGAGTTGATCGTGACTTTTGGATCTGTAGAGACGACCAGGTCTATTAAAGTCTAATTCCTGGTTATCGACTGCCCGTCTCTCTATCAGTGAATCTTTGGGCGGCCAACCTTGGTTGAATTGGTTGCCGTACCCTCAACTGTGCATCTCAAAATGAAGTTGATCTTGACAGCTGATCAGAACCTGAGGTGGGCCAAGAAAGACGTATATGATGCTGGGTGTGTGAGATGAGGATGAGGGTGTACCTGCAAGGCACTTCGATGCTAAAGTAAGAATCGGGAGAGAGAAAAAGGCAAGTACAAAGGTATGTGTTTCTTAGGATGATTTTGAATACCTGACCTTCTCAAATGAGAGGGTTTTTATAATTCTCCCAGCGCGTGGCCAACGGCCCCTATTTTCGGGGTGAAATAACCGTTTCCAGAAGAATAGGTAACTGCCAAAAACTAGACGTTAGGACGGGCAGAGGAGCCCGAAACTAGCCGTTGCCACGGGAAAAGATGTATTTCTGGGCACGGGCATCGTGACTGTTTCTAGATGGTAGAGCTGTGCACGACGGGCAGGAATGCCGAGGAGGAGCGGATGACCCTGCGGGTCATCTGACCATATTTTCCCGGTGGAGGGGCAGAAAGGTAAATGCTGCCCCACATTGGCTGGACATAGGCCATTCGGCCGTTCTGGGAGCAGAAGTGGATTGGGCCATGCCTAGTCACTGGTCCTGTCCATAACAGGAGCCCCCCAAGTCGTTGCTCCCGAGCATGGGAGTGATGACTTAAGGATAGTTCGCAGTCCCCGGGAGATTTAGAAGGGGTCGTCGCTTGCCGACGAGGTGAAGCTGTTCTGTGATGCCCGGGGGAGTTGGTGCCCGCGAGATTCGTAACGTTGTCTGGTGTGCCCGACGTACGGGGAGACCAACGGTTGATGTGATGTGAAGAGATGGGACGCCACGTGTGCCTCGAGCCTTGTGCTCCATTAAATGCGTCATGATGGCTAGGCTATAGTCATGATGATGCCCCTAGCCGCGCGTGCTCGTGCACGTGTCTTCAGAATGCTTATAAATAGAGGGAGAAGCTGCTCATTTTCACTTTTCCTTCTCTCTCCTCCTTTTCTCCTTTCTATGAGTTCTCCAGTTCGTCGCCATTCAAGCCGTCGTTCTGCCGCCGTACGAGCTCCGAGCACCGTCTTCGACCCCCTAAAGCTTCCCCGACCACATAAGTCGCTCATCTCTACCCTAGTTTATAACTTTTTCGCTTCTTGTTTTGCTAGAATGCATGCGGTTAGGGTGATTCTAGGTAGTGCCAGTAGCAGTTTCCGACGATTGTTAGTGGTAGACGGTGGCTTGGCCACTTTCTGCTGCTACCGTGGTCGCCGGAGCTTTAGGGACCTACAGAGTTAGGTTGTTTATAACGCCGTTGCGATGTCGAGCGTGTGCGTTATCGGTGGAGCTCATGAATTTTTTGGGGTTCCTATGAATTTTCCGGCGGGTTCATAAATTTTCTGGTGAGGCTTCGAACGGAATTCTGGGTAGTGACCCAGGGAGAATCTCCCTGTATGCATAGGAGGGGTTGCCCCAGACATCTCCTCGCGCAGTATTTCTGTGCCATTTCATTAGGGCTTAGGCCGGGGACGTCGTTCTTGACCCTTCGCGCGCCCTTTCACTTGACTAGCGGTGGAAGGGTGAATTTGATTTTGTCATCGAATTCACTTTTGTCCTTTGCTTTTCAGGTGAAAAAGATGGCCCGCTAACTTGAGCAAGAGATTCTGATAGCCTCATTTGAGGAGCGCTCCTCTGAGAGTAGCGACACAGAAGTTTCGACCACCCCCAATGATGTCGGGGAGACTCCTCCTGATAGGACCTCCACGGAGGAGTGGACAGTTTCAGAGCCTGCCGAACATGCCTCTGTCTTCGCCTCGTTCACCGGGGATGCCTTCACGACTGTGGGTCCTAAAGGGGAGTGGAAGGTGCACTTCCCAGGTGAGGACGACCGTATTTGTACGGATTACGGGGAGATGTTCCCGATGTACGCGTACGTCTTTAAAGACATTGGACTGAGGCTGCCCTTCACCGACTTCCAGAGATCTGTCTTCGTGCACCTGGATCTGGCCCTTTCACAGCTGCACCCCAACTCATTAGCGTTCAACCGTGCCTTCGAGCTAACGTGTGAGTTCCTGAAGGAGCCACCCTCCTCCTATTTTTTACGATCTTTCATCTCCAGAGGCAGGTTTCGGGGAGAAAGTATGGCTAGGTTTCGCTGAAGCAGGCGAAGAATTTGTTTAAACCGTTCTCCGAGTACATTAGGACTTTTAAGGAGAGGTTTTATATCATCGAACTTGTGTCGGAGAGAGCCCAGGATACTACGTATGCCTTAGAAGTATCGACGGATGAGGATGAGAATGACCTTTACGACGAGCACGGTAAAGTGGTGGCGGACAGAGTGCTGAAGTTCCCCTTTTGCTGGAGCGGGGTTCATTTCTCCTAGGGAACCGACCAGTATCTTGCCCAGCCGAAGATGCTGGAGGGAAACGACAAGGCCGGTTATGCTGCTCTGGTGAATTACGTCAGCAGTTTTAACTTTGCGGAGTGCTGGACCAAGAAAGAGGACCCGATCTTCGAGGAGGATGACAGGCAAAAGGTGGAAACCCGCTATATCAACACAAAGGGGCTTCTTGAGTGCAAGACCCATGCTGACGCCCTAAAATTGCTTGGTAGTCTTTGTTTTTAAGCTTGTTCAGATTATCGTTTTCCTCGTTTACTAAAGTGTCTGTTATGTTTTTGCAGGTGAAATGCCTTCAGCGCACGAGAGGATGGTGAAGAATGCCCTGGCGAAGGGCAAGACTGGTGCGACGAATCTGAAGACTCGACTTACCCAACAAGTGCCCCCTCCTCAGCTGGTATCAGAGAGCTCCTCGCCTATTCATTCTCCTGCCCAGGGTTCTCTGGTGCCCGAGACTTCAAGGTTCAAGCAAATCCGAAAGAACGAGGTAGTGGATCTTAGCCGGGAGATGGAGAAGAGCAAATTTGAGCTTCCTCCATGCCTTCACGATAAAAGGTTCTTTGAAGGATCCTCGTTGACGGTTCCTCGGGTAGAGTCCCTAAAGCTCTAGGGAATGGACCGCCCGAGTAAGAGGGCGATGCTGGTGCAGGATGCCTCTGCACTGATCAGGGTACTGGTGCTCTGAAGGGGAGTCTTCCTCGGCATAGACTGCCGCCATCTCCAGTACCCTGATCAGTGCAGAAGCATCCTTCGCCAGCATCTCCCTCTTTCTCGGGCTGTCCATTCCCTCGAGCTTTAGGCACTCTGCCCAAGGAACCATCAAAGAGGAGCCCTCAAAGAACCTTTTGTTGTGAAGGCATGGAGAAAGCTCAAATTTGCTCTTCTCCCTCGCCAGACTAAGATCCACTACCTCGTTCTGCCGGATTCGCTTGAACCTTGAAGTCCCGGGCACTGGAGAACCATGGGCAGGAGAAGGAATAGGCGAGGAGCTCCCCGACACCAGCTGAGGAGGGGGCACTTGTTTGGTAAGCCGAGTCTTCAGATTCGTCGCACCAGTCTTGCCCTTCGCCAGGGCATTCTTCACCATCCTCTCGTGCGCTGAAGGCATTTCACATGCAAAAACATAACAGACATGTTAGCAAACGAGGAAAACGATAATCTAAATAAGCTAAAAAACAAAGACTACCAAGCAATTTTAGGGCGTCAACATGGGTCTTGCACTCAAGAAGCCCCTTTGTGTTGATATATCGGGTTTCCACCTTCTGCCCGCCATCCTCCTCGAAGATTGGGTCCCCTTTCTTGGTCCAGCACTCCGCAAGGTTAAAACTGCTGACGTAATTCACCAGCGCCGTATAGTCGGCCTTGTCGTTGTCCTCCAGCATCTCTGACTGGGCAAGATACTGGTCGGTTCCCTGGGAGAAATGTGCCCCGCTTCAGCAAAAGGGGAACTTCAACACTCTGTCCGCCACCACTTTACCGTGCTCTTCGTAAAGGCCATTCCCATCCTCATCCGTCGATACTTCCCAGGCATACGTAGTATCCTGGGCTCTCTCCGACATAGGTTAGATGATGTAAAACCTCTCCCTAAAAGTCCTAATGGACTCGAATAACAGTTTAAACAACTTCTTCATCTGCTTCAGAGAGACCCAACCATACTTTCTCCCCGAAACCTGCTTCTGGAGATGAGAGATCGTAAAAAATAAGGGGAGGGTGGCTCCTATCTTCAGAAACTCACACGTCAGCTCGAAGGCACGGATGAATGCTAATGAGTTGAGGTGCAGCTGTGACGGGGCCAGATCCAATTGCACGAAGACAGATCTCTGGAAGTCGGTGAACGACAGGCTCAGTCCAATGTCTTTAAAGATGTACTCGTACATTGGGAACATCTCCCCGTAATCTGTATAAATACGGCCGTCCTCACCTGGGAAGTGCACCTTCCACTCCCCTTCAGGACCCACAATCGTGAAGGCATCCCCGATGAACGAGGCGAAGACAGAGCAATGTTCGGCAGGCTCTGCAACTGTCTACTCCTCCGCGGAGGTCCTATCAGGGGGAGTCTCCCCGACATCATTGGGGGTGGTCGAAACTTCTGTGTCGCTACTCTCCGAGGAGCTCTCCTCGAACGAGTCTATCAGACTCTCTTGCTCAAGTTCGTGGGCCATCTTTTTCACCTGAAAAGCAGAGGACAAAAGTGAATTCGATGACAAAATCAAATCCACCTATCCACCGTTAGTCAAGTGAAAGGGCGCGCGAAGGGTCAAGGACGACGTCCCCAACCTAAGCACTAATTAAATGGCACGGAAATACTATGCGAGGAGATGCCTGAGGAAACCCCTCCTACGCATACGGGGAGATTCTCCCCGGGTCACTACCCAGAATTCCGTTCGAAACCTCACCGAAAAACTCATGAACCCGCCGGAAAATTCATAGGAACGCCAGGAAATTCATGAGCTCCGCCTGTAACGCACACACTCGTCATCGCAACAGCGTCAGAAATAACCTAACTCTATAGGTCCCTAAAGCTCCGTCAACCACGATAGCAGTAGAAAGTGGCCAAGCCACCGTCTACCACTAACAATCGTCGAAAACTGCTACTGTCACTACCTAGAATCACCCTAACTGCATGCATTCTAGCAAAACAAGAAGCGAAAAAGCTGGAAACTAAGGTAGAGATGAGCAACTTACGTGGTCGAGGAAGCTTTAGGGGGTCGAAGACGGTGCTCAGAGCTCGTACGACAGCGGAACGGTGGCGGAACAACGGCTCGAACGACGACGAACTGGAGAACTCAGAGAAAAGAGCAAAGGAGGAGATAGAAGCGAAAAGTGCAAATGAGCAGCTTCTCCCTCTATTTATAGGCATTCTGAAGACACGTGCACGGGCACGAGCGGCTAGGGGCATCATCATGACCCTAGCCTAGCCATCATGACACATTTAATGCAGCACAAGGCTCGAGGTACACGTGGCATCCTATCTCTTCACATCACATCAACCATTGGTCTCCCTGCACGCCGGGCACACCAGACAAAGTTACGAATCCCACAGGCACCAACTCTCCCGGGCATCACAGAACAACTCCACCTCGTCGGTAAGCAACGACCCTTTCCAGATCTCCCCGGGAATGCGAACTATCCTTAAGTCATCACTCCCATGCTCGTGAGCAATGACTTGGGGGGTTCCTGTTCCGGACTGGACCAGTGAATAGGCATGACCCAATCCACTTCTGCTCCCAGAACGGCCCAATTATCTATGTCTAGCCAATGTGGGGCAGCATTTACCTTTTTGCCCCTCCATCGGGCAAATATGGTCAGATGACCCGCATGGTCATCCGCTCCTCCTCGGCATTCTTGCCCATCATGCACGGCTCTACCATCCAGAAACAGTCACGACGCCCATTCCCAGAACTACATCTTTGCCCGTGGCAACAACTAGTTTCAGGCACCTCTGCCCGTTCTAACGACTAGTTTTTGGCAGTTACCTATTCTTCGGGAAACGGTTATTTCGCCCCGAAAATAGGGACCGTTGGCCACGCGCTGGGAGCATTATAAAAATCCTCTCATTTGAGAGGGTCAAGTATTCAAAATCATCCTAATAAACACATACCTTTGTACTTGCCTTTTTCTCTCTCTCTCTCTCTCTCTCTCTCTCTCTCAATTCTTACTTCAGCATCAGAGTGTTTTGCAGGTACACCCCCTCCTCATCTCACACACCCTGCATCATAAACGTCTTTCTTGGCCCACCTCAGGTTCTGATCAGCCGTCAAGATCATTATCTGTACAACCTTTGCACTTCTATAAAGAGAGAAACACTCTTCCCAATTATAATGATGATTGAAAATTTTCTTCAGTTTTCAAGACGGTCATAGTGTCATTCAAGAATATCAACCATTGGAAGTAATCATTTAAAGCATTAAATCATCAGATCTTTCATCTTCAACTTCTTCTATAAAGTCACAGTTTCATATAATGAATTCCCACTTCTTCAAAACTATTCTTCTCAACTACATATAGCAACAGGAGTTCTACATCTTAAAATTCTAACAGAAATATCACAACAGAAGTGACCACAGTACAACACTGTGATGAACAGTCAATTGAGGAGGTCTAGCCATCTGGATCGACTGCTGTCAGGGATACACTTAGGGTTAAGAAGGCCAAGAAGAAGAAAAAGAAGAAGAAGAAAAAGGTGCCCAAGAAGATTTGTTACTATGATTCTGACGAGGGCAGTGAGGATAGAGTCATAGATTATGAAGATTCCTTTACTGCTAGGGGTTATTGTTCCGACATTGACAATATGTAATGAAATAATTTATGTACTCCGCCCTATTGGCCCTCTTAATGAAATTTTTTATTACTGTTATATTTACTCATTCATTTATATCACTATATATTATTGTTTTACAAAACAAATAGTACAAGCTAACAAAAATAAAAACAACAATCGCAACAGTAATGAAAATAACTATAACAATAATTAATACCTCTCTAACAATTGGGTTCAATAATAAATACAAAAATTGTGATAGATTTAACCATAATTTGACTATAGAACTGTTGTTAAAGTTTAAAATTATATCATGGTTTTTAGTTATAACCGTGATGAAAAGTTATATATTATATCATGGTTTTTCTTTCTAACCATGATGAAATGTGATATTTTTTTATTATATAAGCGAAAGTATCTATCATTCAGTACATAAAAATTGTTTCTCTCAAATGAAAACCCTAATATATTTCACTCTTCTCTCTCATAACATAACCCTAACATCCATGTCACTCTTTAAACTTTCTTAAACCTTCAGATTCGTCTTCACCAATACCTATGATACTCTTGAATCATATTTCAGGTTCGTTCATTAAACTTATGCTTCGATTTCGTTTACATTTCTTGTTAAAAATGGTTTCTCGTTTTTTATTTGGTGAATGTTCTCATTTTTTCAGATTCGTCTTCACCACCTTAACAAAGCGTATTCTTTGGCTATGATACATATGGTTTGTGTATCGATGAAGAAAAATACAAGAAGTATGAAGTTATTGTGTTAACTTAATTCACATTGTACTTCTTCTTCATAGCTTCATAAACAAGATGAAAATCATAATTTATTCCAGATCCATGATTAGTTTAAAAACGGTGCGTTCTTTAAACATTACATAATATCTTATGTTGTTGTATGCTATTGTATGATGTTGTTGTTGTTGTTGTTGTTGTTATATGTTGCTACTGTTGTCCTTGAACCTTATTTTGTTGTATGTCGTTGTGTTGTTGATAAATATTGTTGTATGTTGTTGTTGATTAATGTTTTAAGAATTAAAAAAAACAAAACAATGCCAAGTCACAAGAAAGAAGCTTCTTGTGACATTGCAATGTTTTGTTTTTATAAAATTCTTAAAACATTACATAATATCTTGTGTTGTTGTATGCTGTTGCATGAAGTTAAGTTTATTATATGTTGTGTAGATTGTTTGTTTCACTAACCCTTCACTGAAAATACATTTCATTTAAATTGACATAGAAACTTATAATTTGAAAATTTAGTTGTATTTGAAAGCCAACTTATAACAATCAATGTTTTCCAAATTGCATCCATCTCATAATTCATCTCAGTCTGTTTAACTTATAGAATGTGGATCAATGATCTGAGTTCTTCAACACATCCATATCTTCTCTTATAGTTTAATTTTAATAACAACAATTTATTAATATTATTCAAATTAAACTAGAATAGAAGGAATTGATGTGATGAAGGACTTATACGATTGAACCGCATTCTATATGCTAAACAGCGTGAGATGAACGATGAGACGGATGCAATTTAGAAAACAATGACTTGTTTAAGTTGACTTTCAAAAATAGTTTAATTTTCAGATTATATACTTCATCAATTTGAATGGTTGTATGTTGTTGTGAGGTTTATTGAAATACAAGCAATCTACATATTATATAATAAACCATGGGTACTTTCAACAATGATTATTTATAATAAACGTTATAAAATGTTATTTTTCTAAAGGTATATACCACCACTGTTAGGTAAAGAAACTGTGATCATATATAGCGCGCCTTCAGGTTTTCTACAAAGATCGTAAGACCGTGATTGTAAGTTGCATACAACTACGCCCTATGTAATAACGACATGTCAAACATGATGTTATCCCTTTTCCAACCGTTGTTGTATATGTTTTTCGTAGTAATGTCCCTACGGATCAAGTGAGTCTTAAAAAGAAATTCGGAATTGCGACAAAGAAATGTCCTCAACTAAGATCAACATTATTGTTAAATTAGAGAAGTAGCTTTTTCAATGTATATCCTACTACCATATTGGTCATTTGTGGTATAGTTTTTTGTTGCCCTACTGTTTTCCTCTTTATTTAACTATTTTGACCAGTTATAGTGTGTAATGCTTAATGACAATTTATGGTTTTTTTTTCAATAGCAGTTTATACCCAATTGAAAAAACTTTTATAGTGTACTTTTTGAATTGATGTCGATGAACTTATTATTATTTGTCTATGAAAATCAATTAACTCCATACATCAATTACCAATGCATGATTTCACTAATATCTTTGTAACATTTATTGTTCTGTAACTTTTTGATATAACCTTACAAAATTAATCATTTTTAAGTATAACCTTAAATAATATACCATTTTCATGAAAAATAATAGACAAATGCTTTAAGCCTCCAATTGCAAGCGCAAGCAACGTTTAACCATTAGAGCGCGATTTAAACATTCGTTCAATAAAACAAACCAACCAATACATAATTTTCTACGAAGAACTATGTAGCTTTGAATTTCTCATCACACCTGAGGATGCATATGAGCGAGACCCACAATCTCGTCAAGCATCTTAATAATTTTTTTTTGCGACCCCCTTTCCTTTTACACTTTTTATCACTCGAAGAAAACAATTAACATAAACTAACATTCAATCACAAGTTTAACAAAAAGGTTCCCATTGAGTACAACAAATGTGAGGGGTGATAATACATTCCCATTGCATAATCGACTACCGAACCCAAATTTGTTTGCGACGACCATCTTCTTTTTATTTTAAGAGTGTTATCAATTTTTCCCTTTCCTCCTTTGGAATAAATAAAGTTTGGTGACGACTCTGTTTAATCAATTTCACGAGTGCGCGAACGCTCGCGAGATTCGTATCTTTCGAGATGTGACAACTATGTAGTGATATATTTGTGAAGACACACAAGGGGAAACGAGATCCTACTGCCCAAAGGGGCGACAAGATCATATCACTCACGAGGGGATGACATCGCCTGTGACAGACCTCATTCACCCAGAATAGGATAGCATGGGAAGTGACATATCTTGGTTAGAGATAATGCAGAAAAGGAGTAAATGGAATAACCCACATCTCTCTAGGAATAACAGATTCAACGATCCACTACCATTACTAGGGTGGACAGTTTTTATTTTTGAAAAACCCTAAATCCATTTCCATAGGCTTGTATAAATACCTTAACCCTAAAGATCCACTACAAGAATTTATTCATTTTACGACACTTGTGTTGTGACACTTGCATGAAAACTTCCCTCCTTCCATGGTTGCGATGGTTACCACGACAGTTTAGACCAACCGCCTCATATTTTTAACACAAAACGTAAAACCCATTTCTACATCCAAACCCGCGACGATAATGAACTGCCTTAAAAAAGCCTATGACATTTTAACATTTCATACCTGCCATAAGTACAACTTTGAGACCATTGATCAACCACCGTGCTTCCCCCTATCTTTTTCTAGTTTATTTTAAGTTTTCAATTCCCTCTAATTTTATTTTATACTTTTAGATTTTCAATTTCCTTTCACATTCTTAGTGCACAACTCTCTGTTTCAAATTCTCTTCTAGGCTTTCAGTTTCCCATCACCGTTTCTAATTTAATTTAAATTTTCTTTAAGATTTTTAACTCCTTCTCATACCATTTGGGATTAGATTCAACAATATCGCGCACTTTTTAGCATTTATAACCCTCAGAGGCCATCAATTCCAAACCCTCACAAACTAGAAATTTCATACCCTCAAATCTCCCAGACTACAATTTTGAGTCATTGTACAACTGATGGGAAACCCTAAAACTGCAATTGCGCTTTGAATCATCAAACGTTTCTCTTTAACCTTCAATCTACAATCGTGGTTGTCACTATTATCTTTTGCGAGAAAGAAAAAGGTGTAAACACAACCCACAAGAGCTTAAGGGAGGGAGTTTGAATATGAGATTGATGCATCGACTACTGTCGATGGAGAGTGGCAATTTGAAACAGACATGCACCATACCAAACAACAGTGAACCGACAAGGTGTACGACTCAATGCTTACTGTAGAGGCTTCGTTGGTGGGGATTGTTGAGGTATCTTCCAAACACATTTCTTGTATAATTCTTACTACCAAATTACCAATTTAGGGATGAAATGGTCTTCAAATATGTTTATCCTTCTGTTTTGTCTATGTAAATTCGAGTCTACCAAACTACAACATGTCCCTCAATTTGTAGATTTTATTTGTTCTTACAGGTTGTCTCTTCTTCCTCCATTTTTGTGGATTTATTTGCCCTTGGAATTATTCCTCATGTAATTGATTTAGGATTTAGGGGTTACTCGATTGTGGTTTGTCTAGAATTTTTTTCTACTGCAGTTGATTTAGAGATTTGTGTTTGTGCATGTGGAATCTATGTTGTTAATCTCGGAAAGCGGTGTGGCGCGGCCAATCCTAAAATAGGAGCGGCGCGGAAGCGGGGAGCGGCACGAGCGCTATTTTTGTGACACAGACGCAGTTTTTAATGGCACTTACATGCTGAAAATATACTAATAAATATAAAAAAACTCAAACTTCATAATAGCATACATTAATTCAAATTCATAATAGCATACATTACTTCCAATTCCAAATACCATTAAAATTTAAAAGGCATATGTCTTAAGCATAAAAAGCATTGCAACATACTTTCAAAATTCAAGAAAACAAACACTTAACATCTAAATCTTAAAATAACCTAAACACCTAAACTCTTATAAAAGTTCAACAATCATTAAAATCAAAGTCTTCATCATCACTTCCTCCAACACTAGCATCCTCTTCATCCTCTTTAATCTCTTCATCCTTTCCAAGATATTCTTGATCACCAAATTCATCATCTACCACCACCACTTCCTTTCTAGATGAAGAAGGTGGAGGTAGTGGAGGTGCAGCTGCCTTCTTCTACATTGCTGCTTGGCTTCTAGTGTTGATTGTAGGCTAAACAACACCACTTGCAAGTTAAACATCTAGCCAAGACAAAATATCACCATCAAATACCATATAATCATTATCAGGTTGAACTTCATCTTCACCTCCAAACAACCATAGGTTATTGGTATCAATAACATCATTCATGACCACAGGATCAATCAAATCATCACTGTCAAAGCGCTCTTTCAAATTTTGATTATACTTGATGAAAACCAAGTCATGTAACATTTGATGTTCAAGTCTATTTCTCTTCTTGGAGTGAATCTATATTATAATTTTAGCTTTAGTTTAAATAATAAATATAAACTATTAATTTGAATTTATAACTTAATACTAAGTCAAACTCAATATTTTAATAGCAAGGAGCTGCAAATTTGGTGTTTTTGCTCCATACCTTTTCCACCACTCAGCTGCAATGTAAGGCTTATTTGCATTAGCATATATACACAAAAATTGTCATGTAATTAAATTATTGTCATATATACTTAGTTACTTACCAGTAGCTACATCATTCCTTTGCCTTACCGTTTCCTTCAATGCAAAGTGGCCTACACCCATCTTATATTTTGACAATTCTCCATGGATAATATTAACAACTTCAACACTTGCATAAAGCTTATCAATGCATGCATAAAGGCCATCCAACAATTTATCATCATTCTCAATCATTAGATTGATATAAAAGTACCTCAGATTAAGATAATATCCAACTGCATGTAACAGATGATGAAGTTGAATACTCCATCTTCTATAAACAATATCAATGATATCTTTGTACTTACTTTCATTGTTGTTGAAGTTTTTTGTAATTAACTCCTTGGCTTCCAACATTGCATGATAGATGTTACCCATTATCGACTTCTTTTCATTATCAACAAGCCTAAGTACTTTTACTAGAGGCCCCATAACTTTAAGAGTGTACACAATATCCTCCCAAAATGAGACTTGAAGTACAATAGTAGCTGCTTTCCTTTCACCTCCTTACTTGCATTCAAGTTCAACCATTCTTCAAAAGTGAACATGGTTCTAATTTTTGCCTTTAAAGTGTGCAACCTATGCAAAGTAAGAAAGTTTGTGGCAAACCTTGTGACTCCGCTTTTAACCAACTCACTTTCTAATTTCTCCCTCATTAAGTTTAAAACCAAAGAATGGTTGTAAATGAAGCCCACGAAAGTCATTCCTTTTTGTATAACCTTCTTGACTCTAGGAATTTTTTCGACATCTTCTAGCATCAAGTCTAGACAATGAGCAGCCCATGGAGTTCAAAATATTTTTGGCCTCGATACTTAAAGATGTTTACCGGCTAAGACATAATTGCTTCCATTATCAGTAACTAGCTGCACAACATTACTTTCACCGATCTCTTCAACAAAGCTATCTAAAAGCTCAAACAACCTTTGACCAGTTTTCATGCATGCAGAAGCATCAACACTTATAACAAACATAGTTCCTCCCGGAGAATTGACCAAAAAATTAATCAATGTCCTTCCTTTTGTATCAGTCCAACCATCAGACATTATGGAACATCCATACTTTACTCGTTCTTTCTTATTAGTACTCAACATCTCATGTGTAAGTTTCAACTCATCTTGAAGCAATGGAACTCTCAACTCATAATAGCTTGGAGGCTTCAAATGTGCACCATACATACCAATTGCTTCAACCATCAATTTGAAACTTTTTGAATTTGCAACATTGAACGCAATTACATTCCGATAAAAGAAACGAGCTATGTATTGGAGACAACTTGCTCTTGCTTTCTTATCACAAGCATCATTCGAGCTTGTTTTGCTTCTTTTTTCAAAGTTTCCTCTGGTTTTTAATAGTAAATTACATCCAAGGGACCTTTTGTATTCTTCTTGGCAACTGACATACTCCTCTCTTCAGCCGGTCTTTTTCCACTTCAAATCCTAGATATGTCTAGCAACCGTGATGCCTCATCATCATCTTCATGCACTTCAACTGACATAGATTTTTTTGCAGCCAATTTCTTATCTTCATGCTCCTGCAAAATCGCCTTAACGTCTTCGGGTGTTTGAGTGCAAGACTTCACATTTCCTTTTATTCCTAATTGATGTTGTTTAGCCCTAGAAATTCCTCTGGTAGATGTTTCGTTGCAAACATCACATGTAACCCTCCTCTTATTATTCAAGTCTTTCAAATGGTTAAATTTTCATCCTATATCACCGGTTAGTTTGTGTTGCTTAGCTGAAGAAGCAACCGATTGATCATTGGATGATGATGGTGGAATAGAACTAGTAGAAGGTATTGGAGTTGTCATGGCTGCTAGAAAAAAAATAGAACAAAAACAAAACATAGGAAGGAAACTTTCAGAAAATATTAGAAACAGAACATAGGAAGACAACTTTCAGAAAAAAAAAGAAAAACAAAACAAAAACAGAACCATGTATGAAGACGACAACTTTCAGAATAAAAAATATATGGAAGACAACTTTCAAAAGAAAAAAAAAACAGAACAAAAACAGAACAAAAATATTAGAAATAGAGGAAGGCAATGGAATCCAACCTGAGGTTGCGCAGGAAGAAGACGACAAGAAGAAGATGAGGAACAATGGACGTGGGCTGTAGGCACATCGCAGGAAGAAGACAATGAATAATGGGCTGTAGGCGCAGGAAGAAGACGATGAATAATATGTAGTAGTGCAGGAAGAAGACGCGAACTGAGATCCGTTACGCACGAACGGAAGAAACAAGTAGTGGTAAAAAAAATTAGGTTTTTTTTTAAGTTTTTAAAGGAATAGGTCAAAACCCGCCGACCCGACCCGTTGTGAATCCGGCCGCTTCCGCACCGCTCCGAAGCCGCGTTACCCGCCACGATACCCGATTTCCACCCGCTATCCACTTTCGCGTCAGACCGGTTTACCGTGAAGCGGCGAAGCCGATTTTGACGCGGTGCGCTACCACCGCTATTAACAACATAGTGTGGAATTAAGTACAACTGATCAATATCAAGGATTGATGGAAGCAATGAGGTTGATTTGTAGTGTAACAATAATTTAGATGAAGAAGAATTAAAGGTATTGTTTATGATCAATTGTGATGAGGTAGATGATTAATTGATTTTGAAGAAACAATTAGTCATTGAGTAATGTATAATCTCAAAAGTGCATGAATCTAAATATCATCCATTCCATATAATAATTTGTTAGTAAACCAATGCAGTGTTTTTTTTTTCCAACTTTTTAATTAACTGCATCATAAAGGAGTATGAGTAAAAGATTCTGATATGCAAATTTATTTGTCGTGTTCATTTTGCAAGAATATATTCATTGTGGTTAATTTTTCCTCAGCCACATGTTTAAAATTTCATAGGTGAGGAGTATGTCGTGTCTTGATATGAAAAAAGTTAAATTATATATTGCCACCAGGTTTTGGTTATTTGGTTTGTTTTGTTGGAGTTGAATTGTCATATTTCACAATTTTTATGAGATATCTATATTGAGCTTATAAATGGACATTGTTCTTTCATTTTACTTTTCTGCTTTATATTATTTATACTGTAATTAAGGGTCATTTAAAAATTATTATTAATTATCATAGTAAGAAGTTTTGTTTGCTGTTAGTGTTAGTTTTTGTAAAAAAACTAAGTGCATGTCTTTAGATAAGGTTCTAGTATGTATCTGACATTTGACGTCGGTGATTGTAAATTTTTATATTGAATGATTTGATGAATTATATTAATTTTGGTAGTATTATTGACACAATAGCTGTTAGAACATGATTTGTTTATGACATATATCCTTTGAGTTTTGATAATAATAAAGTATTGAAAGAAGAATGGTGTTATCTAATGCGTGTTCTAAGTATGTAGGTTCCAGAACTTAAGAAGAATCTATTCAGAATTTGATAAATGAACGCATTTGAGAGAAGCTGAGTTATTGACTTCTGATGGTTTATAACTGATGCACGTTATTAAGTGAAGTCTGATGATATAGGTTTACGTAGACTCTGAAGTTGAATGTATCAAAATTAAAAGAACAATATATTATCTCTACACTTATTGAATGTATCAGCTTCTGGTGATAACTGAGAACCATGGACTAAGCTAAGTTATTCGTACTACATAAAGCAAGATACAATGTCAAATCAGTTTGTCAGCTAGAGTCTGTGTTCACATGGCTCAAGAAGAGTTAATATGCTTTACGGATATCTACTCTCAACGGATCTATAGTACAAGATCACAAGGAAGACGTTATGGTTAAAAGAGTTATACAATGGATAAAGATATTTATATGTATATATCTTTAACGTCTCTTAGTACTATGGAGTAACAAAGTCACTTGTACAAGTTATCTCTTCTAACGACTATTCTTCTGTAACTGCTATATAAGCAGTTGAAAATTCAATCTGGAATTAACAACAAGGAAATAAAGAAAGAGAGCCAAGAAGAAAAGAAGCGTTTCACGTTTATATCAGAATGAAAGAATAACAAGATAAAAAATGGCAACACCATCGAGTATGCAGAATTTCTGTTATATGTTGTAAATTGTACAAAACCTTAAGATTTCTTAAACATTGAACATCTTAGAAATCTTAAGAGCTATGATCTTTGTTATGGTTATTTCTCTGTACCTCTGATTGTAATCAAGTACACCTTGTTGTCTATTTTGCTAAACAGGTTGTTTAGTAGTTTAGAAAGAAAGTCTCTTGCTATGTGCTTGAGCATCAAAGTCTCTTGCTGTGAGCTTGAGCCAAGTAAGTCTCTTGCTATGTGCTTGAACATTAAAGTCTTGATCATATTGTTGATTAAGCAGAAAGTCTAGGACTAAAGGTCTAAGCAAGGAAGTCTTGGATTCGTGGAATATAAGTGGGAAGTCTTGTACTCGAGGGTATGAGCAGAAGTCTTGAATCCGTGAGATTTAAGCAGGAAAGTCTTGGACTAGAGGTCCGAGCAGGAAAATATTGTACTCGAGGGTATGAGTGGAAGTCTTGAATCTGTGGGATTTAATCAGGAAAGTCTTAGGTTGTGAATCTGAGCAGGAAATTCTTGTAATTGTGGGTATAAGCAGGAAAGTCTTAGGATCGATCTGATGATCTAAGCAGGAAGTCTTGATCATGTACTGATAGAGTAGGCAAGTTTTAGACTGTAGGTCTGAGCAGGAAAGTCTTATGCTCGAGGGCATAAACAATTGTAATCATGTTTTGATTATAGTGAAAAATCTCTTGTGTTGTAAGGGGACCGAACTACTCTCAATTTGAGAGGAACCAAGATAAATCTCTGTGTGTTCTTTTGTTATTTACTCGTTTCTGTTATTATTCCACTGTAACTAATTATCAGAATCTGAATAGCAGTTTAAATTCTAAATTCTGATCAGAAGCAAAGCAAAAACGGAGAACAAAATTCAACCCCCTTTTTTGTGTATTTTTCTCACCTTCAATAGCAACATATAAATCAAATGGCATATAAAGTGGCTTCAAAAATGGACATTTTACTTTATATGCAGTACACCATTAATATTAATTTGGGTTAATAGTCATTTACCCTCCTGCAATATAAGCGACTTTTGATTTACACCCCTTTAAAAAAATAATTTTGGATTACCCCCCTGAAATTTTAAAATTCTAAGTCTTTTGCCCCCCAGGTAGAAAAATTACCCCCCTGTAAATATATTTTTTTTATTTACCCCCCTGGTTTTTACACGCTTAGGGGGTTATCCTAAAATTTCAGAGGGGTAATCCAAAATTATTTTTTTAAAGGGGGATAAATTAAAACTCGCCAATATTGCAGGGGGTAAATGACTATTAACCCTATTAATTTTCAGTACATCATTAGTTATTAGAATTGTTATTGGCAACTAGTTTGGTTATATGTAGAGTACTACATCATTCGACATTTTTATGACTTAACACATACTTTGTGGTCATGTTGTAGTTTTGATATACTAAGATAATTATATCAAGTATGCTCCTTAATGTTGATTATGATCCTTATGCATTTTTTTTGGTTGTAGAAGTCCAAAAATTGAAATACAATCACACTGATTTAATTCGTTTGGTGGTAGCACTTGGTGACTTTAAGAATTCGGCTGTACTTCATGAGATTTTCACACATGTCAACTACTACATCAAGGTACACAACATGTATTCTTTTTTAACACTCTTCAATCATGTTTCTTTTCATTGCCTACAGGCTATAAATAGTAGTGTAAACCATATGATAAAAATGTTTTATATAATAAATCTGCCATGTAATTTGTTTGTTGCATCTAAATGTTAAACAAAAGAGAATCCAAATTATCAACTTGTGTAATTGGTTACTTTTTGAAAACATATACGCTTTTAATTGTGTTAATTACATATTCTGATTTGGGATTTTAGATGGGAGGGAATGTAATAAGGCCCAAGATGAGAAGGTGGAATCCAAGAGACTATTATGACCTCTAGAAAGAGTGAATCAAACACACATGTACTCCATGATTTTTACAACTGACCAACTCTACTTCAGATGCAAGCTTCATTATGCAACAACTTCCATCTAGTTTGCCTACTGTTCTGCTCACTTGTTCTTGTAGTGAGAGAAATTAGAATCAGAAGTCAAGATGCACTTGGTCAACTTGTAGTGAAAAATCCTTGATATAAATGATCCTTGGTCTTGCTAACTTTTATTATAACATTTATAATTTTGCTGTTCAAAATATGTATAGCAAAAGTGGATACTGATTGCAATTTTTATTAGATTTATATGATATTGTTACGCAAGGGGGAGTTATTCTATACTCAATTACACTTATGTTTTGGTTTGTCACAAATTCACTTTTAAAGAATATTATTTTAATACTTTTTTTCAGGGATTGGAATCACCCGCTAATGATAGACATTCTTTTGAGTCTAACTATCGAATTGCAGATAATGGATCATCAGGAAGGATAAATTAGACTTTGCTATTAATCAATTAGATGTTTTTTGGTTTTTTGTACTACATGACATGATTATGGAACTCACATTTATTTGATATAGAAAATCAAATAAAAAGAAACAAAAATATTACAAAAAAATAATACCATAAATAAAAATATTTTAGTAGAAATAATTTAAAGAAAAAAAATTATATTATATTTAAAAATATTTTAGTAGATAATAATTAAACAAATTATAAAAAAATAATACTATTGATAAAAATTAATAATGATTTACACTGTTGCTAAAACTAAAATTTAAATAATTAGTAGCGCTTTAAACCGCTACCAAATAAATTATATTTAAAATTTTTAAATTAAAATTACGACGGTTTGAACCATCAGGAAGTGACACCACGACAGTTTGAAACCGTCGCAATAAACAATGAAAACAAAAATCAAAACGAAATTCTACGACGGTTGGTAACCGTCGCAATATTCATGTTACGTCAGTTCCCTAACCGCCGTGAGAGAGAACGACAGTTGGTGTGACGGTTTTGACAACCGTCACAGCCTCGCGACACATGTTTCTGGGATGGAGCTACAATCGTCGTTACATGAAAATTGACGCGATTCTAACTGTTGTAACCTACCAAAATGAACCGTCTCAATTTGCCAATTTTTTTGTGGTGATCATTTTAGTATTCACCGAAAATAACCAAGTAACAGAGCTTCTCACCCTTGTGAGCTTGCTCTAACCCCATAAAAAATGCCTAAAAAATATGGCTTTTCACCCTCGTGAGCTTAACCTAACATCCAAAAACACTAAAGTCTCATGCCACCTATACCAGCCTAGGGGTGCCATGCATTTGAACTTTTTTTTAGAAAGTACAAATACTTATTGAACGATCTGCTAGTGTCAAAGTCATTTGTGTAGGATTAGCATCACCAATCTCAAGGTTTTTCATCATGGAAAGTTAAGTTGATGCTCGCCTCTAGGTCACAAAGTGATCTTCCAACATTTATCTTATTGCTTGAACATGGAATGGTGAAACTACCATGATCTTTTAGCTTTAGTGAAAGCTTTATTTGAATAATTTCATTGCATTCTTCTTAAAATGGTATGTTTTCATCGTCGCTATACTTCCTTTTTTCGGTTAACCAATCTTTCATAAATTTTTCATAAACTAACATTTTTCTCTAAAGCTTCACCAAAGGGAACATTGACTTGAAACTTAGTAAACATGCCCATAAATTCTTGAACTGCTCATCTTTCGTCTCTGTATTTTTTTCTTTACTTATGGAGAAGGTAGTTTGACATAATTTGGCATCTCTTGCTTCGTATCTGTGAATTTTTTTGGTTCTCCTCAAAATTGAGTCTTTATCAATCAATTTCTCACATTTTCTCCCTCATTTTTTTTTCTTGTTCTTTTTCAGCTTCTTCCTCATCTATGACTTCTAATTCCTCTTCAGTCATTTTTTTCACTCATATGATTTATTATTGTGAGTACTACTTTATTTCTCAACTCAATAGCATTGCAAATCTCACTTCTTCCTCATCCATGGTTCTTGTTGGATGTTTCTTGACTGGATTTTATTGCTTCGAAGTTGCTATGAGTCATCTTCATAAATAAGTTCATAGTCTCTTCTAAAGAAGATGGCTTCCGTCTTGTATTGTAGGTGTTGGAGTAAAGTTTTGGTTTTTTAAAATTTCAACCATAATTAACCGTTTTCGCTTGTCCTTCTAGTACACAGTTGCCATATTTATGACCTTCATCACATAAATCACATCTTAACACATGGAATTGTTTAGCATTTGCATGAGAAAGATTTTTGATAGATAATTGTTTTGTTAAAGCTTCGAGTTGTACCATACTAACTTTTATTTGGCCATCAATCACTCCATCAAGTCTCATAGAAATGAGGGAGATGCTCCCACGGGGTTCTAATCACGTTACCATCAAACTGGTTTCCCCTTAAACCTGCTAGAATTGTATTCTTGATATCAAATGCCACATGATTTGTTGCGTGGAACCCATGAGAAATGTTCCCAACATCAATCCTTTGACAATAATATCTCATAGTCAGCCTAGGTGGATCGTTAACCATGACTACTTCTTCTTGATCAGTCTTTCCTAGGAACTCATGCATGAATGTTTAGAAAACATATAATGGTTTAGTTGAAAAGATTTTGAGCACCTAAAGCTTATATACATATGAGTTGCTATTGTACCTTAATTTTCATGATTCAATCCTTTGATTTCTAAAGCTTATGCAATCTTGATACTTGATTTCAATCTTTTTCTTCTTTGATATTTCTTTTAAGATAAACTTTTGTCTTCATAAAAACTAAATTAAGATAGATGATGAACATCTTCTTCACAACTCAGAGTGCCCATGGTGGACATTGAATAGACTGGTGGTTGAGACATTCCAATGTTTGCATGCCGAGAACTTATGGATCAACTTTCTCGATAAGTCCTGATAGCTAGTCATTGTTTGTCTAGGGAGGTTCAAGTATAACCTCAACACTACCTCTTTGAGCATGCTACATAAAGCTTGAATTTCAAAAAGTCAGTGGGGTCTATGATCTCATTTAAATTTTGATGGCTACAACGTGTTCTTGTATGTCTCTCTTTCCATTGAAAGTTATCAAATATGGTAGTTTAAAATTCTCTGGAACTGAAGCGTACAATACTACATCAAATATGGACAGGGGATCTACGATCTCTTCGCTCTCTTGTAGATCTTCATATTTTCGATGTTGTTAAAGGACCTGGTTTGCAAGGCTTGGTTATCGTGACACAATTCTTCTATTGTGGCATGCATCTCCACTATGGTTTCATCGACACCAGCACTGCTGGTGTTGCGGACATTGCCTCGTCTCACCATTGTTGGAGAGTGATTTGGACAAATGGAGTTTCAGATGAATGCATGGTTCACGTCAATTTTATTGGGCCCACGGTGGACACAAACTGTATTTGCGGTAAGTACAATAGTGTGAACCCTACTCACGTTATGGAATATAATAAGGCTTTTTGGATGTTGAATATGTAGAAGTGATACATCTCCGAACCATGTGGTTAAGGTATTTATAGATTTGACCCCTTGGACTAAGTAATATTCGATGGACTGGGTTCCAACGCACACCCACTTAACTAGATCGTGGGGATATGAGGAACCAATATTTCCCATTAATAGGGAGGGACGATTGCATTCTTTGATAGGCGGTGTTGTGGTTACTTTTCCCGCACGCGTGTTGGCACATCTTAATGTGCTTGGGCTGAATCAAACGATTCATATCGAAGCCACATTAGGCCGGATCAAGCGAGCTCACGTGCTCACCACGTTATGTCGCCCTTACCCGTTCCATCTCCACTTGTGTTACTCTTGTGTTACTCTTGGGTCGGGTTAGGCACGTCATTGTGCTCGCCATGTGATGCGTCCTTAACGCGCCCCATCCACTATTGTCAAAATCGCGATCCAGATCGTGGAATCGCACGATTTTGCAATCTCAATCACCTCCACCGATCTGGATCGCAAACAGGATCGTTTCTATGAGTAAATCGCGGCGAAATTAATTGGTTTCTAAATCGGAAGGTAAAATCCTGTAAATCTGAGCTTTGTTACCCGGTTCAAGTGCGACCCGGTTTACAATTCGTGTGTTTAAATACGTAAATACCTGTTTTTTTCAATAACTTCGAATCCTAATTATTAATATTCTGTAAAATCGGCGGATAGAATTCTTCAACCTTCTCAAATTTTGCCGTCGGAGAAGAAGATGTAAGCTGCTCTGTTTTCGTTTTCATACTTCTTTCTTATGTCTCTGTGTTTTCATCTTCAAGAAAGTTACCTTTATTTCTCTACTTTAGTATTGTATTATTTGATTTGGCAATTTGCAATGACCCACGTGACGTGACTTAGCTAATAACATATAATATATGATGAGTCGGACTGATCAAGATTTTTCAAAGATATAGTTGTACTTAATAATAATACTCATACTTCAATATAATATAATATATATAATACAATATACTCTAGTTGATGAACTCAAGTAGTAGTTAGTGACATTACAACATTTTTTTATAAATTATATTACAAAAACACAAGAATATAGGATTAGAAAAAAAACTATTTATCTTCTTTAATTAATTTATTATTTTTGTCTTTTTTAATTAATTAATTAATTTATACATATTTGTATTAAGATATTTTTTAACACTCTATCATTTGTTTTTTTTGTTTTATATCACAATGTGTTTTAATTTAAAAAATGTTTGTATTTTTTTATTTTTATATATAAAATTATTTGTGATTTGTATTAGCCTCTATGATTAATTTATTTAATGGACTTTATTATTTTAATTTAAGAATTAGGATTTTTAATTTTATGGTTAAGATGTAAGACAAGATGGTTTTATATATAATATGCAAATTTATGCACTATTTAGTATATATAATATAAAATATTTAAAGTATTATTTTTTAAAGTAAAATCTTACGATTTTTGTTACGATTTTGTGTTTTACGATCTTGTTATCTCTTCTCGATCTTATAAAATTAATTAAGTAAGATCATCCGATCTTAATTACGATTTTATATTTTACGATTTTAATGTCTCATTCCGATCTTATGTAAGATCTCGATTCCGACAACATTGGCCCCATCTCCACTTGTGCTACTCATACGCCGAGCATGTTATAAGCCGACCTCTTTGAGATCAAGCAAGGTCATTCCCATTCAAATCGTGAATCAATTTATCTTAGTTGAAACCAAACATAGAATTTAAAGGCAAATGACATTTAATTGCAACGCGTGTACCGCAGTGTCAAACGTGCACCCAAATTATACTGACCAAACACACATTTCTACACTCATCAAGTCAATGATTTAGAAGTGTTGCTGCATTTACCACGAGGGAATTTAATATTTGACATGCAGATTTCAATTAATGTCCTTTTCCATACCACGAGGCATATAGCAATATTAAAATAGACTGTATACAGTATTCATATTTGTTATATTATGTTAGAGAAATAACATATCAGACACTTTCAAACCAAGCATCAACCCAAGAGAAACAAATCTCCCACAAAAACATGTCTAGTACTGAAGCATTGAACAGCAATATCAATGACCAGCTTCATGTGATCATGTTTCCATTCCTAGCATTTGGTCACATAAGTCCTTTTGTTCAATTATCCAACAAGCTATTCTCTAATGGAGTTCGCATCACTTTCTTGTCAGCTTCATCCAACATTCACAAAATCAAAACTACATTTAATCTCAACCCATCCATCAATATCATCCCACTTGAGTTTCCAAACGGCATAACCAGCACTGCTGAATTGCCACCTCATTTGTCTGGAAATCTCATTCATGCACTTGACCTCACTCAACCTCAGATCAAGTCCCTTTTATTGGAACTCAAACCTCATTATGTTTTCTTTGACTTTGCACAAAACTGGCTTCCAAAACTAGCTTCTCAGTTTGGTGTTAAATCTGTTCATTTTTCTGTTTTCTCTGCTATTTCTGATTCTTACATTACTGTTCCTTCAAGAATTGATGGTATTGAAGGAACAACCATCACTATTGAGGATCTTAAAAAATCTCCAAAAGGGTATCCACAAAAAAATAATACCTCCCTCAAGACCTATGAGGCCATGGACTTTATGATTTTGTTTAGAAAATTCGGTGAAGGTTTAACTGGCTATGAACGAGTTATGCAGAGTCTTAGTGAATGTTGGTATTTTGTTTTTAAATCATGCATGGAAATAGAAGGACCTTATATAGATTACTTAGAGAAACAGTTTGGTAAACAAGTTCTGTTAACCGGTCCTTTGGTTCCAGAGCCATCAAATGATGTGTTGGAGGAAAAATGGTGTAAATGGTTGGATAATTTTCCAGCGAAAACAGTGATATTTTGCTCATTTGGGAGTGAGACATTTCTGACTGATGAACAAATCAATGAACTATCAACTGGGTTGGAACTCACTGGTTTACCATTCATTTTGGTTCTAAATTTTCCATCCAACTTATGTGCAGAAACTGAGCTGGAAAGAGCCTTGCCAGAAGGGTTTATGGAAAGAGTGAAAGATAGAGGAATGGTGCATAGTGGTTGGTTGCAGCAACAGCTTATTCTGAAACACAGTAGTGTTGGATGCTATGTTTGTCATGGGGGTTTTAGTTCTGTGGTTGAAGCAATGGTCAATGATTGTCAGCTTGTGCTGTTACCTTTTAAGGGTGACCAGTTTTTCAACTCTAAGTTGGTTGCTAATGATATGGAGGCAGGGATAGAGGTGAATAGGAAGGAAGAAGATGGATGTTTTTATAAAGAGGATATAGTGAAGGCAGTGAAGATTATAATGGTGGATGATGAGAAAGAGCCTGGGAAGAGTATAAGAGAAAACCACATGAAATGGAGAAAGTTTATGTTAAATAAAGAAATTCAGAATAAATTTATCATTGATTTGGTTGCTCAGTTGAAGTCTCTGGCTTAGTGCATCATAGTTGTGACAATGATCTAAACATGCAGTTAATCCATTCTTTTGTGAGGAAAATGAGGTGTTTGTGTTCTATGTTGGTTCTGTTTTTCTTTGTGTACTTGTTTTAACTGGTTAGTTTCTGGATCCAACGTCTATTTTGATAATAGAAACAAAAAAAGACAATTAATTTTTTATATATAAATTGTTTAATATATACGTTATTATTGTTATATTTTTTTGTTAGTTTTTATTATATTTTTTTCTTTTTTTTTTTGAAACAGCAAAGAAAAAATAATTTATTAAAAATAAAAGAGGCATAAGTTATGCCAATGATTACAACACCAATGACCAAGAGATATAAAACATAGCATAACCCCAAACCTGCTAATGAAATAACATATACCACCAGAGACCAAAACAAAGACTGTCACCAATTTTACTGACCAGCCAAGCTTGCAAACCAGAAGAAACTAACAACAACAGCATCCTAGCATATATAATAAATATTAGAACTGGCCACACCTAGATGATAAACTGCAGGTCTTGCAAACGAGAACAGACACCAAACAAGCATCACCAAGGCATCAAGAAATCACTCCAAAATACTGCAACTTTAAAATACTGCACATAGCACCCCAGAGCTTCAGCAAGTTGATATAATTGATGTTGCTCTTGATGGCTACCAGCAATAACACCAATACCGAGTGCCTGGAACAAACCGATCTCTTAAATTCCATAAAAGTAGTTCAAACATGCTTGGCTACCAATCAAAAACGCGAAACGCCAACACCCGCTCCAAACGCGGCAATACAACAAATGCTCCAAAACAAACTTAATAGACGACAGATAAACTTCGAAAAAGCCAATGAATGATATGCCCTCACAGATCAACAAAACTGACAAAACAGCTGATCATCAATACCAGGAGCACCCAAAACTCCATAGACGGAGAATAACCGCGCTGCCTTGCACACCACGGCAATGGAATTAATCAAGGGTAAAACTTACAATATACAAAGTGCCAGCAACTAACTTCCCTACACACTGCTCCAATTTCCAAAATCCCATCCTCCTCAAACCCCTCAACCACCAAATTGGACCAGGACCCACTGATACGCCAGACAGCGATAAAACTTCTGCTAACATGCAAGCCACCACAGCCATTTCAGTCAAATGCAAATGGTGCTAACAAAAACTACCTAGCACTCACCACTATACTGATGCCACTAATTGAGAGCTTCTCTCTGAAATGATCGGACTAGTACCTTCGCCAAAAAACAGCATCCTACCCTCCAATACTAAAAGATCAGTTAATTCTTCCTAACTGAGATCCACTCAAAATAACCAGCACACCACCTGCTGAAAACAGACTGCAGCCAAGATAAACAACTAGATTAAGTCCTGCCCTCAAGACGCCATCGAATGCTGATTGACTCAATGTCTCCACCTCAATCGGTTGAAATGCCAAGACAAGCCTTAGGATTCATACACCACACCCCTAAATCATCCTTAATGATGTTTGATTTTACTTTCAGCCATTTCCAAGCTGTGATTTTCGATTCTTCGCCTATTTTCTCAATGCTGACTTCCTCGTTTCCGAAGACTTTATTGTTCCTGCTCTTCCATATATTCCAAATACAAGCTGCCCAAATAACCATCATCTTCATTCTACCCTCTCTTCCTCCCACTGTCAAGTTCTCAAACTGCTCCAAATGCCTCCATCCGTCATTATGAAAAGCACCCTGCATTCCAATCCATTTCCTATATAACTCCAAACCCCTGCAAGTATAGGACACTCAAAGAAAATGTGAGAAACCGATTCCTCTCTACCACATTCACCCGAGCACTCGATCTGTCCCGAGTTCAACACACCCCTCTTGATTAAGTTATCTTTTGATGGGATTTTGTTTTGAAGAAGCCTCCATATCAGACAGGATACCTTAACCGGAATTGCCTTGTTCCAAATTTTGTTCCAATCTTGATGGGAATCAAGTTGTATGTTTGACGACAATCTGTTATACATTTCTTTCACCGAGTATTCATTCGACGTCACATACCTGACTACCTCCAATTCTGTTATATTCTTCCACCATTTGGAGCCCTCCTCCCCTCCCATGTTTACCCCCCGTTGCTCAACCCGTATTTACTCGCTAGAGCCTCATACCATATTCCTTTGCATTTATTTCTGATTTTCCAATTCCACTTTCCTAACAGTGCTATGTTAAATATCTTTAAGTTTCTAATTCCTAATCCTCCCTTTTCCACTGGTCTGCAAATTTCTTCCCATTTAATCCAGCTAATTTTCCTCTTTTCCTCAAACCCTCCCCATAAAAACTGTTTACAAATAGATTCCAGTTTAGTAATTACACCTGATGGTGCCTTGAAGAAAGAGAGAAAGTAAATCGGGATCGCGTACAGGACCGATTTCAATAGAACAACCCTTCCGCCTATGGATAAAGTATTGTTTTTCCATCTATTCAACCTTGACTTCACTGTTTTAATGACCTGTTTCCATACTTCAGTTCTGTTTGGGACAGCCCCAATAGGTAGGCCGAGATAATTCATCGGAAGGACTTCAACTTTACACTTCAGGATCTTTGCTGCCTCCACTATCCAATTGCTATTAACATTAATCCCCACAATCGAACTTTTATTGAAGTTAACTTTCAGTCCAGACATTACCTCAATGAGTAGCAGTATAGATTTTATAGCTCTTATATTAGACCAACTCTTTTCACACATTATTAAAGTATCATCTGCATATTGTAGGTGTGAAAAACGTCGAATCCCTCTCTCAAACTTATAGCCCGCTCAACATGCTAAATCCTTCTGAGGCTATAAGGAAGAGATACGGAGAAAGTGGGTCTCCTTGCCTTAATCCCCGACCCATCCTGAATTCTTTGGTTGGGCTACCGTTTATTAACACCGACACAGAAGATGAACTTAGACATTCCGCAATCCAACTTCTCCATTTTTCATGGAATCCCATTTTCTCCATAACATAGAGTAGATAATTCCAGTCTACCGAGTCGTATGCTTTCTCAAAATCCACTTTGAACAAAACAGCTTCTTTCCTTTTCCTCTTCGCCTCATCCACTATTTCATTCGCCACCAAAATTCCATCTAGAATTTGTCTGTTTGAAATGAACGCGGTTTGACATTCCGTAATAATGCTGTCCATCACCTTTTTCAGCCTGTTTGCAAGAACCTTCGAAATTACCTTATAGATACACCCGATCAAAGTGATAGGCCTGTAATCTGCAATCATAGTTGGGTTATTATTCTTTGGTATAAGAACAATGAAGGAGCAGTTTGCACCTTTAACCATTCGACCGTGTTTGTGAAATTCGTCCAATACCCTCATGAGATCACTTTTGATGATGTCCCAGAACTCCTTAATGAATCTGTTATGAATCACAGTAAGAGTATCTAACACAGAGAAAGAATAAAGGAAATTGTACTATTAATCAAGCAAGAGTACAATTTATTTGCAGCTCAAAGGAATGATAAAAATGATGCGATGGAATTTTGATAGTATTAGAAAAGCAAGCAAGCTTTGGAGAGAGAAGAGAGTCAGGTGTTTCCACATCAAATTCCACCCCAATGATTTCCAAAGATTCTCCTATTTAAACAAAGTCCTCACTATATTTTCTGTTAGGAATTCTTCCTCTCTGTCCACGCCTCAGATCCTGAATGTGAGGATCGTGTGCCAAGTGTCCCTCCTTATCATGTGAATTAGTTACAATATCCTCTTCTTTGTCCTTATTCATAACATTACCCCCCTATTAAAATTAACCTTGTCCTCAAGGTTAAAGTTAGGGTATGTCTTGGCAAACTCAATCCAATTTTCCCAAGTAGCGGCAGAACCCGATAAGTTGGACCATTTGATCAGCACCTGCGGTACTTCGTTGTCACGCTGCAGCAGAATACGAGTGTCCAGTACTTCCTCCGGAAACAGAATAGGGCTTGTCTCTGTAGTGAGAAATGGTGTAGGAAGGTACTGCTCATGATGATCACCTCTGCATAACTTCAAATTGACAATATGAAAAACCGGATGGATTTTTGTAGATGGAGGAAGTAGCAACTTATAAGCCACAATGCCAATCCTTTGTATGACAGGAAAAGGACCAAAGTATCGCAACCCAAGTTTCTGATTTTGATGCAAGGATAAGGAATGTTGTCGATACTGCTGCAGCTTGACTAAGACCATATCTCCCACCTTGAACTCAGCAAAACGTCGTTTAGCATCAGCATACTTCTTCATAACTTGCTGAGCGCGATGAAGATTGGATTTGAGTAGTTGAAGAGTAGTATCCATCTCTGCTAGTAGTGCCTGCAGTGATGGTGGATCCGCTGTGGCAGTGTCATATTTCAAAAGGATAGGAGGCTCTCGACCGTAAACCGCCTTAAATGGGGTCATGCCAATGCTGCATTGGTATGAAGAATTATACCAAAATTCTGCCCAGTCAAGCAGCTTAGACCATTTGTGAGGTACTTGCCCTGCAAAACATCGGAGGTACGACTCTAAACACTTGTTGACAGCCTCAGTTTGACCATCGAATTGAGGATGGTAGGCTGAACTCATAGCCAAAGTAGTACCACTTAATTTGAACAATTGTCTCCAAAAAGAGCTAGTAAATACCTTGTCCCGATCGGAGACTAAAGTCTTGGGAAACCCATGCAACTTAACCACATTGTGTAAAAATGCCTCAGCCACTTTAGAACTCGTGAAGTCAGATTTTAAAGGTGTGAAATGACTATACTTCGAGAGACAGTCAACGACAACCATGATCACAGTAAAACCATTAGAAGGAGGAAGACCAGTAATGAAATCCATTGACACATCTTCCCAAATTTGAGCGGGAATACGTAATGGTTGGAGGAGTCCAACAGGAGTTGTGGTAGAAGATTTGGCTTGCTGACATGTTAAGCATTGGGACACAAACAGTTTGACATCCCGAGAGAGGGAAGGCCAAGTGAACTGAGATGAGATTCTGGCATTAGTGCGGGTGATACCGGCGTGAGCGCCCAGCTGAGAAGAGTGAAATTCTTGTAAAATAGATTGAATAATGCTGGGCTTGGGAGGCACGACAATTTTATTGCTCCAATATAAGATATGCTGTCTCACCTGATAAAGAGGATCCGGATTACAACCTTGAAGGCATAGCTGTTTCATCTGAGACAAGGAAGGATCTGAGTCGACAGCAACAATAATACTAGATAAAAGAGGGTTGACAGGACCAGAATGAGCCACAAAGAAGGATCGGGATAAGGCATCTGCAGCAATGTTATCTTTGCCAGGCTTATACTCAATAGAAAAGTCAAATCCCAAAAATTTGTGCAGCCATTTCTGTTGCTCCGGAGTTTGAATAGTTTGGTCCGATAATGCCTTCAAACTTTGTTGATCTGTTCGGATGATTAACTTATGACCCAGGAGATAGTGTCTAAATTTGGCCATAGCCTCCGTAACTGCATATAGTTCGCGGACATAAGCAGACTTGTGTTGCATGGATGGATTTAATTTCTTAGAAAAATAAGCTATAGGATGTTTTTCTTGACTCAGAATGGCATCGATACCAGTACCGGAAGCATCAGTCTCCAGCACAAAGGGCTTAGAAAAATCCGGTAGGGCTAATACCGGAGCAACCGTAATAGCATGTTGTAAGGCTAAGAATGCATCAGTAGCTGCTGGAGACCATTCAAATGCATCTTTCTTAAGTAAGGCAGTCAAGGGTGTGGCAATAGAAGCATAGTTTCTAATAAATCTTCTGTAGTAGCCAGATAAACCCCAAAATCCTCTCAATTGTTTGAGATTTAAGGGCATAGGCCAGTCCAACACTGCTTTCACCTTATCTTTATCCATGTGCACCCCTTGGTGAGAGATGGTATGTCCTAAATAATCCACTTCAGTAAATCCAAAACAACATTTAGACCGTTTGGCAAATAGAGAATGACTGCGAAGGAGCTGAAGCACGACAGTTAAATGATCTATATGAGAAGACCAAGAGGGACTGTAAATTAAAATATCATCAAAGAATACGAGGACAGACTTTCGGAGCTGAGCTTTGAAGACATGATTCATGAGACTCTGAAAAGATGCAGGGGCGTTGGAGAGGCCGAATGGCATCACTAACCATCCATATAAGCCTTGATGAGTTCTGAAAGCAGTTTTGTATCTGTCTTCTGGTTTAACCAAAATCCGGTGGTACCCTGAGCGCAAATCTAATTTGGAAAAATAGTGAGCACCATGGAGTTCATCTAACAGCTCATCCACAGTGGGAATAGGAAAACTGTCTTTGACAGTGATGGAATTGAGAGCCCGATAGTCAGTGCAAAATCGCCAAGAGCCATCTTTCTTCTTAACCAACAACACAGGGGAAGAAAATGGACTATTGCTGGGTTGGATCAGACCCTGTTGTAACATCTCATTAACCATAGTTTCTATCTGTGCTTTCTGGCTATGTGGGTACCTGTATGGCCTTACTTTAACTGGGTTACTGCCTTTAATTAAGGGTATAACATGGTCTTGAAACCGAGGTGTGGGTAAGCCTTTAGGTTCAGCAAAGACATCGACATATGTGTCTAAGACCTGAGATAAATCAGGGTGAACAGTAGTACTCAAATCACTATCAGCTGGTATGATTTTGTCAAATTGCAGAGTAAAAGCAAGGTCAATGAGAGCACCAAATGTTATGAATCACAGTAACAGTATCTAACACAGAGAAATAATAAAGGAAATTGTACTATTAATCAAGCAAGAGTACAATTTATTTGCAGCTCAAAGGAATGATAAAAATGATGCGATGGAATTTTGATAGTACTAGAAAAGCAAGCAAGCTTTGGAGAGAGAAGAGAGTCAGGTGTTTCCACATCAAATTCCACCCCAATGATTTCCAAAGATTCTCCTATTTAAACAAAGTCCTCACTATATTTTCTGTTAGGAATTCTTCCTCTTTGTCCACGCCTCAGATCCTGAATGTGAGGATCGTGTGCCAAGTGTCCCTCCTTATCATGTGAATTAGTTACAATGTCCTCTTCTTTGTCCTTATTCATAACAGAATCCAAAGTTAACTCCTTCGGGACCCGGACTTTTCGCGTTTTCACAATCCCATACTGCCATACGAACTTCAGCTTCTGTAAATTCGGCTATCATAGCTTTCCTGTTTGAATCTACCAACCTTTTGAATTCCATATTAGCTGGTATAGGCCTCATGCCTCTCCTGTCAAACTTATTTTGAAAATATTCAAATACTCTTTCTTTTATCTCAGAAACTTCCGTGGCTATTCTTCCATTTATGTCTAATGCACGGATTTCGGTCACTTTACTTCTCTTATTGACATATCCATGGAAAATTTTTGTGTTAGCATCTCCTTCTTTTAGCCACCTGTTGCAAGATCTTTGACATTGGATGCTACAATTTAGATTCGTAACCTTATACAGATTTGCGGTCAGCTCTCTCTTCCGATCCATCTCTGTTGTGGTTAGTCCCATTGATTCTCCTTTGATTTCGAGATCGTTTAGCTCAACTGTGATTTCTTTAATTTTCCCGTCTACGTTTTGGGTGTGCGATTTATGCCATTCTTTTAACTTACTCTTGATCATCTTCAATTTTTCTTTTAGAACGAAGATATGTGAAACATGGGTACTCCATTTTAGATAAAGTATCGGTACCAGGAAAATTTTACCCCATACCCCATCATTTATTCCCCTACCCCTACATTAAATTGTGGATCAAATAATTAAATTAGAAAAATTTTGCATTTATTTATATGAGGATATTTTGGTAAAATAAATATAATGTAGGGGTAGGGGAATAAATGATGGGGTATGGGGTAAAATTTTCCCGGAATGGCTTCGGTCCCAACATTTGTACATCAACACCAAGCAAAATTGGGCAGTGGTCAGATAAGCCCTTTTCCAAAGCCCATTGCGTACTATTCGGCCACATTCTAAGCCATTCTTCCGATATCATAAACCTGTCTAGACGACTCATTATTGTGTCACCAAGCCTAGACCAAGTGTATTTTCTGCCTTGTAATGGCAAGTCAATTAGCGAAAGGGCCGTAATGAAATCTTCAAAGTCTTCCATTTCCTCTCTACGATTATTTTCCGAAGATCCTATTCTTTCTTCTTCCGTCCTGATAGTATTGAAATCTCCTACCACACAATACTGGTTGGTTCCGCCACTTCGGATCGCACCATGTCAGTTAATAATGTAATGTAACTTATCAATAGGAGCTGAGCAATTATTGCAACGCATAATTACAATGTCAAATCATTAATATGTGTGGACACAAATAAGATGTCAAACAAGCAAAACTAAAGAGTTTGTACCGGACATAATAACATATGCAAAAAAGGGAAAACTCCAAAACATGTGTTAGAATAAAAATTAATTAAAGGAAAATTATAATGTGAAGTCATCAAATTAATTTTTTTTGTTGCAGTCATAAATTTATTCAATCATAAAGTTGTGTCAAATTAGCCAATATCATGCAAGATTGTATCGCGCACACCATTATTATGTATCTTATGTATTTCATAGATCAAAATCTTTAATCTTCGTCTTTTCATATAAATTTAGATTTTCATATTTATTTTGTACATCTATAAATCTCTAGATCAATCATTAACGGCATAAAAACACATTTAATTAAGATTTTCGGAAAATCTGTTCAAAAACTCTCATAAACTCAAGAATACAAAAATCCTGAAATCATGATTCTTAACTGTTTCAAGCAAATGAATACACCATTAGAAGTAAAATTTCACCGCAAGCACGATTCTATAATTTGTTTTTCATAAAACCTCATAAGCAAGTCGGATCAAGCGTGTTTGTGTTTAGGGATGGTAAAAAAACCTGTACCCGCGGATAAAATCCATCACGGATTTGGGGCTGGTAGCTTAATAGATATCCACTAATAAAATAAATGAATATTTAAATACTCATTTGTTAGTGAATATGGATACGATTTTAATGATATTTATGCCCACAGATATTCATTTCTGTTAATAAATTATAAAAATCATTTAAATATTATTAGTTTACTATACCTTATCTTTTCATCTTCTAAAAAAAATTAGTCTTTTTATATTTCTTTCTTCTTTTTTTTTTCTTCGAAATTTTATTTGAAGAAAATCTTTCACATTTCATTCAAATTCTATTAGACATTTCATATTTAAACTCTTCAATACTTCATATATCACTTCAACAATTTCACAGTCTATTAAGATATAGTATGTAGTTATTTTCTGTTTTTATTCTCCAACTACCTTTACTATTTTGGTTCATATAGTTAGGTTTAGTTGGTTTCTTGGGATACAAGCAAGACATTGTGTATATATACTTTACTGTTGTAATTTCTCATGCAAATTATTCTACACTTCACAAATTGTATTATGGTATCAGGAGCAAGAATAACTTGAAGACCACCTTCTTCTTCTTTTTCTTCCTTCCCTTTTTTCCCACCCTCCACTATTAACCCCTAATTCTTCCATTTTTTGAGCTTCACCCACATTCCTTCAATGGAAGAGCCTCCTAAAATCAATTCTTCCACCGTCACCAACAGCAACAACTCCAACAACAACAACAATCACACAATCAAGAATCTTCCTCTTGATAAAAACAATCCTTATTACCCTCATCCAACTGAGAATTTTGGTGCTGTCTTAGTCTCTCCACCATTATTGGAGAACAACTATGAATCTTGCAACAAATCAATGAAGCAGACACTCCTAAGCAAGAACAAAATCAAATTCTTCAATGGCAAAATCCCTCAACAAAATAAAGATGATGCTCTCTTTGATACTTGGGAACGATGCAACAACATCGCGCTTGCTTGGATCTCTGTTTCTCTCTCCAAACATAGCTCAAAGTGCAATTTATGTTGAAAATGATGCACAATTATGGACTGATCTCCACAACAGGTTTTCCAAGGGTGACCAATTTCATTTATCCGATCTTCTTCAACAAATTCATTAAATGAAACAAGCTGATAAATCAGTTACATCTTACTTTAATGATTTATAGAATCTATGGGAATATCTTGAGGCCCTAAGAATCCTTCCCAACTGTACCTGTGGGGCACATGATGCACTCAAGAAACAAAGAGATGCAAAATATGTTATCTGCTTTCTCAAAGGGTTGAATGATAATTTCAACCATGTCAAGTCTCAAATTCTTATGATGGAACCAATTCCTGATGTTAGCAAAGTGTTTTCATCCATCTTGCAACAAGAAAGACAATTAGCTTCTCCTTCTGATCATTCCAAGATTCTTATGACTCATGCTCACACTTCTTCACCACATGCTAAGTTCCAATCTAAACAACCTAAAGGTCATGGAAAACCATACACTTAAGGCAAAAGTTTTGGAAACTCCAATGTTTGTTCATTTTGTGTCAAAACTGGCCATATCCTTGACACTTGCTACTTCAAACATGGTTTTCCCCCGGGTTTCAGATTCAAAGACAAGGTAGGTTTCTCCAACAACGTTGAAACCACAGATGAAGATCCATCCTCATCTTTCCCTTCTACTGATGCACCAAAGAGCAAGGTGGAAACCACCCCTGCCCTGTACACAAGTTGGTAGCATTGCTGAGTAAGGCTAAGGAATCCAACACCTCTGATTCTCATCTCATTCATACTTCCTCATCAGGTTTGCTTTATGCTTCTGTATCTAACAATGTTAGTTCTTCCACTACTAATTAATTATTAACACATAAGCTACATATCATATTTGTTCTTCTCTTAAGCTCTTTTATTCCTATCAATCTATTACTCTAATCACCATAAAACTACCAAATGGATCACACATCTTGTCTAACATTTATGGCACCATTGGATTAAATTTTGATCTCACATTATACCATGTTCTTTATGCTCCTAATTTCAATTGCAATCTTATTTCTGCATCACAATTTTCTACTAATAACAACTACAAACTCATTTCTGACAATTGTTCTTATGTCATTCAGGAACAACCTTCATTGAAGATAATTGGGCTTGCTAAGCTTCAACATCACTTGTACATCATACATCAAGATTCTTGCATTAATTTTAGTTTTAACAATGATGTATCTTTATATCAATGTAACTATAATGTAATCAAAACCATTTAACAAAGTTTTCCTCATATTAGCACCCATTCTAATCTCATTTGTGATTGTTGTCATTTTGCAAAACAAACAAGGTTATCTTTTCCTTTAGGTATAATTAATTCTACTTTAGCTTTTGCAATAATCCACATGGATATATGAGGCCCCTTTACACCCTCATCTATCCATGGCCATTCATATATTTTGACCATTTTATATGACTTCACAAGGCACACATGGGCTTTTCTAATGAAATCTAAATCTGAGGCTAGGTCTTTGGTTATGCAGTTCATTAGTTTGGCTAATACTCAATGTTGCAAACTTGTTTAGCAAGTCAGGACATATAATGGCAAATAATTTTTTATGCATGATAACTTCAATCAAAGGGGCAACCTTCATCAAATAACATGCATAGAGACTCCTGAACAAAATGTTGTAGCAGAGAGGAAACATATGCACATCTTGAATGTTGCTAGAGTTATCATGTTTCAATCCAAACTCCCTAAAGTTTTTTGGAACTATGTTGTCAGTCATGTTGTCTTTCTCATCAACAAGATGCCTTCTCCTATCACCAATTTTAAGTCTCCTTATGAGATTCTTCATGGCACTCCTCCATATTATGACAATCTTGTTACAAGCGCGATTTTACTCTTTCGACGAAGGTCGCCCTCTTTAAATGTGAACTTTTAATTTATCCCAAAGGTAGGGAAGGGGAAAAAATCTGAATAAACCCGTGAGAGTGCAAAGTGTAAAACAATGCAATAAGAGATCGGTAATTGGGGTTGGCTATACTAAGGAAAGGTACTAGCACCCTAAGTATCTATAGTATCATATAGGAACCTCTTGTGTATATTTGTGTTACTGTTGATTAAGTCATTTGCTGTGTTTTGAGGATTTTTTAACTGTTTTGAGTAAGTGATAAGAGCGAGAAATGTTGTTGTTGTATTTGTAGCGTAAGTTGAAATAAACTAAGATAAAGGTGTATGAACTTAAAGGTTTTACTTATTATTGTGCTCGCTAAGATCTCGCAATCTTATGCCTACGTATTCTCAAAAGGAAGTTGAGAAATCAGAGTGTTCGTAATTCCACCTACTAATGGGTGGAATTGGGTTTGTTGGGTTTGAGAGAAGAGACAAGTTGTCATCTTAAGGGAGATATCTCACCTATTCACCAGAAACATTTTGAGAAAGAAGATAATAAAGGAAGAATCTTTAAACTTGGATGTATAAAATTCAGAGCAATGCCACATCTTCCTTTAAATGAGTCTTTGCATATTAAGAGAAGGACCTTGACTTGGATATAGAACAACAAGTGTGCCACTTATATCACTTAAATGAAAGAAGTGTTTTTGTACCATAATAAGAGAAGGACTCCATCTTGGATATTGAATCAAAAAGTGTGCCACTTACATCAATTAAATGGGAAAAAAGTTTGAAATGTTTGATTTATGTTGTGGGAAATAGAAGAGACATCTCTTCCATAGAGATGATTCATGTCTCATCTCTGGGGGGAAATTTTTGAATTTGAAGCCAAAGGTTGGCTAGGGTTTAACTTGAAGTTTGAGGTTTGAAGCCACAAGGGGCTATGGTTTGAGTTTTTGAAGGTCTTTGGGGAATCCAAACTCAAGTGGAAGCCCTAGTCATGTATCAAGATATTTTCAAAAGATTAGTTGAACAAAACCCTAAGGTTTCAACTAAACAAAATTTAATCGAGGTGTTCTCCGAGAGAAATAACATTTAATCATGGTATACAAATGGTGTATAAGTCAAGACAACATGTTATGTAAATTAAACAAGACTTATACAAAGTATATTATGACCATACAAACATACATGTGCAATTAGGTCAAGAGAAAAATCAAAAGAAATCATGAAAAGGCATGAAAAATACTTCAAAAATACTAGTTTTCAACCTAATAAAAATGTCAAAAATAAATATATTTTTGGTATTTTTTGATGGATTCTCAAAATATACAAGATAAATGAGAAGTGTGAAAAATATTGGCTCAAAATAATTAATTTTTCTTGGTGAAACAATTTGATGAAGTTGTGAAGAAAACCATGAAAAATAGTAGTAAAAAAAAATAAGGAATGGCCCTCACAAGTGTTAAACTCGTTCCCTCAAGGTCATGGGCTTAAAACTTTACCAGCTGGGCCATGCGCTATGTATTAACAAAGGACGCGCGATGAAAATAATATAGAGAGTTTCAAGTTAAAAATGGTTTAAAAAATAAAAGCAAAAGATCTGGGGCGAGGGGGATTCGAACCCCAGACCTTGCACACACACAAACCTTGAAAACACACGCTCTAACCACTAGGGTGGTGATACATCCGTTGATTTATTTTCAAAGAAATGATAATATAGTAAAACTGCATTTTATATTGGAAAAATGGCGCCACCTCCATGTTCATCTTCTTCCATGAGTTCCATCATCATCTTCCAATTTTGAATTTGCTAACTTTCTTAATAAGCAACCAAATGACATGATGTAAACACCAAAGTTGTTGGAAATTTCACAAGGAATTCGGTGGTGTCATTGAATTTCATTTATATTTAGTGTATCTCACATAATCAAACTAAAATAAATATAAACCCTATTTTGAATATTCAAAAGGAAATCTTATATGTTCATGATATAATGCAATTAATTGAGGGAAAACAATCACCACATCATGACAAACATATCTGTAACTCAAATAATCAATAATGATGCATGAATCATAGAGTTCAGTTTAGAGCAACTCACCTTGTAAAAATGAAAATCGAATTCCTTGATAGAAGTGTTCCAGATGCAATCTCTTGATGCTAACAGCTTCTTTGACCTCCAAGGAGTGTGTTACAATACTTGAATTGGCTTGAAACCTTCTGTAACTTCCTGGCCAAATTGATCTGTAGCTTGGTACAAGGTGGGATATGGATTTGATGATTCTAATGTTACATAAAGTGTATGAGTGTTTGGATCACTTACACATGATGTATGTGAAGTGTTTTGATCACTAGTTTAAGTGGAAATTGCTTAGACTTGAATTTTCAAGTTTTCACTTCTTTGGACTTTGAATTTTGGAAAGGAGAAGGATTTCTTAGAAAACAAGCTTCTTGAAATGTTTTGGTATGTTTTGAATGATCAAATTGAACCCTATTTATAGGAGAATGTTTCAGATATTTGTGAATTTGAATGGATTAGGATACATGTGTTGCTCCCAGGATTTTCATCCAGGTACAAACGCGAAAGTGGCGCGAAAACAGAATCGCCAGCAATGTGTATTTATCCTAAGAGAGGGAAAGGAAACACTGCGTAAACCTGAGGGAAGGAAAAGAACATGGTCTCGCGACCAAGAGAAACGTGTAAGGGAGTCGGTTACACGAGGGGAAGGTATTAGCACCCCCACGCGTCCATCGTACTCGATGGGATCCACGCCTGTTGTCTCGATCAAAGGGTGTCGTCATCTGGAGCTCCACTGCTATTGGAAAGGAAAAGGAATGGGAACGGAAAAGAACGAAGAAACGAAGAAGACAAGAAAAGAAGTGACTCGATAGGACATCGACGCCCTATGCCTACGTATTCCCTCGTGCAATGGGAAAGTCAGAGTCAACGTAGTTCGAACACGAACTAAGGGGGGAGGTTGTTCGCCAAGACATCTCCGTCTTGTGCCTACGTATCCTCAATCTAACCAGAAGGAGGAAATCAGAGCAGTCGTAGTTCGACCTAACAAGGTCTTAGTGTTTTTTATGAGCGACGTTAAGTTCGCGTCCGGCAGTTAGGGTCGATGCCTGTTTGCGAAGAGACGAAAGTACGTGCCCTTTTTTGAAAATGGTTTGAGACTTAACAATCCCGAAGGATGAAAAAGGTTTGAGTTTGTTCTTGTGTTTTTTAGACAGAAGTGGATTAAAGTTAGCTCATAACTTGCATTGCACCGAAGTCTATGACATAGGAACGAATGCTTAGCAAATCGTTCCAAGATGGAACGTCCGCCAAACACTCTAGAAAAATGAGAGGAAACCCCTCATTCCTCACTTCCCACATGCAAGGCTCATGCGCAATACACGTTAATTTTATCAAGTGTTTTAGAATTGTTATGAGATGAGAAGAGAAGACTCAAGGAAAAGAAAACACTAAGGGGAATTCTATTCTAATATTGTCATGCAAAAGATGGCCCTAAGGTTGAGGTTTAAGAGCAACCTAGGTCTAAAGAAGAGAGAGGGATAACACTATCTTATGCTTATCCTACCTCACCTTAATAAAAAATTAAGGATGAGCTAGGATCCCAAAGGGATGTGAGAGAGTTCTACACAAACAAGCATTATATCATGTAATCCACACATAGAAATGAAAGAGAAGTAAAAGAGGGATGAAAGAAGGAATGAACATGGATAAACATCCACATGTTCATATGTCTTACCTCTGCCCCTACACAAAAGGTTAGTACAAAATCATCACAAGTAATGAATACAAGTGAAAGAAGATAAATCAAACAATGCTAGTTGCTTAAAGAAGACAACTTGAGAAGCAAACAAGGCTTGAACCAAAAGGGAAGAATCCTAAGGGTTAAGGAACATCCAAAGTCAGTAGGTACATGTCAATGTATTCTACTAAGGTTAAGGTATTAAACAAAGTCAAACTAGGTTGAAACATGCACCAAAAGATCACACAAATGCAAGTTATGCACTAATTATGCAAGATGAATGCAAATGAATCATGAACATGAATAAATGCATATGTAAACATCAAAGTCAGAAGTGAATGGAATTTAATAAGTCATGGAGATGTCATTAAGATATCATGTGATTCATGAATGCAAGCATTGATTAAGTAAGAAGAAGTGAGAACAAACATCATTCAAGTTCATGCATTTGTGCATACTTGTAATGCAAGTAAGGAATGGAGATGCAAGATGAACATACATGTAAATGAATGCAAGTCAGTAGCATGTGACATTTGTAATGACATTTAAGATGCAAGAATGAGCATTCAAAGTCCATACAAGTCTTATGTTGAAGCATATTGAAGATTAGAAGCAAGCATGTTCAAGTTAGGTCAAACAAGTTCTCATGTGTTCATGAAGTTAAGAGACATGCAAGATGCAATTAGGGGTCATGGTTTATGGTTAAGAAGGATCACAAAAAGGAGTGAATCATGTCTTGATGAATGTTTAACATCATACAAGCATTGGTGAAAACAAATCATCAAAGATGTGCAAAGGAAGGAACTCAAGTCCACAAGCCAATTCAAGTTTGAATAAGTGCATACAAGTCATGTAAAGATGAACTATGAATGACCTAAAACATGAGAAAAATGACCTATAATGTTCACACAACATGTATCAAGAGGTCTCAACAATTTTCAAAGAGGGTTGCATATCATACACATCCAAAGCCCTAGCACAAGTCTTCTAACAAGCACACATGCATTGATGCAATTAAAGTGAAATAAAAGAGGTGTTAGAAGCTCAAGAAAATTAGAAGATGCAAGTCATTTGAAGTGAAAACAGTGTACAAACATGTCTCAAAAGGATGGCTCAAAATTCATTAAGAATCATGCACAAACATGCTTCACAATCTCATACAAGTCACACAAACAAATTGTTCAAAGATAGCATTCAAAAGTCAATAAGAAATGACCTAAAAAATCTATGAAAAATGAATGAGATGACTTAATGTATCCTAGAAGCATGTATCGATTATCAAGAGAAAATTCAATTCAAAACTAGGTCAAACAAATCAAGAATGAGGCATGTATCATGAATTAATGCTCATACAAAAGAAATTAAATGGAAATTCATGGAAAAATAGCAAAATATGCCAAAATCAGAAAATAAAATATGTAAAACTTATTTAAATGCATTATGATACTCCATGAATTTATTTAGGATTTTATCATTCTTGGAAGTATTTTTAAAAATTAAAAAACAAACAAGTATAAAAAGAAAATAAAAAACAAAGAAATAGAGCAGGGGGTGTGGAAATAGCAAAAAGCTAGTTCAGAAGCGCCTTGGGCTCAAAGAAGAGGGCGTAGATAGCATTAGGGAGTCCAGCCCAATAGTGCATGGGTCAGAGAGGTTCATAGCATGGATGTTAGTCAATACATTTACTCATCCTGAGCCATTGGATGGAGTCCACTTGTGATGATAAAAAAAAGTATGCACTTCCAAAGATTCACAATGCACGAACATGCTATGATATGGTGAGGCAAACACACGTAAGCACCAATAGTCAAAGCAAGGTCAGAAAGAGATGCACGTGAGAGGGAGCACATTCATTAATGTGCTGGCATGATTAGGAGCGTTGGATCAAGAACAATCAACGGTCACGACTTAAACTGGCATCAGGCTAGGGTTCTTGCACAGATGAATTTTCAGGTGACCGGAGAAGACTCCGGTCGTCTTCTCCGGTGAGCAGCCACCGTGCTCAGCCTCACATGTCACCAGAAATGGACATGCCTTATACCAAAATGATCCTCATGCTTAATAGATCATGAATCCACCATCAAAATTCACAAACAACACACATACAGATCAAATCGAAGGAAAACATTTTGCCCTAGAAATTTCAACTAAGCACCTAAGGTGCCTATCAACTAGCCATAGGTTTACATGGCTCCTATTGAGCTCCAAACATGCAACAATAAGTAACATCAGAGCATAAAGAGAGCAAGAAATTTGAAATGAAACTTGTACTTTTGATGAATCTTTAGCTCCAAAGAATACCAGAGAGGAGACTCCTTATGCACTTGAACTTGAGACTGATCCAAATAAAGGCTTAAGCAATGCTTTGAATCAGTGGAATTTGAGTGAAACATCTTGGGGATGAAGATGAAATTGAAGATCCAATGCTACCAGTTCAAGGATCTATTGATGATGATGATGAATGCTGAAGAAGAATGAACAAGTTGCAGAGAGAACAAGCTCGAGAGAGAGAGATTTTCAGAGAGAAGAAGAATGTGAAGTTTGAAGGAGAGTGAAGAATGAACAAGTTAGAGCTTGTATTTATATGTTGAGTTAACTGTTAACCACCTTGGTTAACAGTTAGAACCCTGGTTAGTGAAAGGTGCAGTGAGAAAGAGAGGGTAAACTGAGAAATAGAGAGTGAGGTGAAGTGGTGGCTCGAATTCAGCTTTGTTCAAGTGGTGAGAGGAACATGAAGTGTTATGGTGTGGAGTAAGATGGATGATGGTGATGAAATGTGAACTTGCAGCAACTCAGCATGCTTTGCATGTTTCTTTCTTTTTGTTTTGGACAAAGATGGTAAAAGATGTACATGGACATGGTATGTGTAAGGGCTGGTTTGGCTTATTATGGCAATGATGTATAAGATGGCACATGATGCTAACATGCGCATGATGACAACAATAATGCCACAGGTCTTGGCTGATTGGTTTGCTTGAGCTAGAAGAAAAACCAGTTGGCATGAGGTGTTTTGAAGCATTGCACCCCCATGATCCATGGATGAAATGACCAGTTCTTGGGCTATTTGGAAAGAGGGGATGGATAAAAACAACATTGATGTGGAAAACAATTGCAATGGGAGCCTCTAGCATGCCTAAAATGTCTCATGAAAATGCTTGTACATTTCTGAGTTGGCAGGCCAACCTGACCTGGTCGTGCCTAGGCCATGTGCCTGTGGAGTTCAAGTGTGGTGATCCTGACTTTGATCCACTATAACTCTCAATGAGTTGATCAGATAAAAAATCCTTCAACATCAAAGTTGAAGAGGAGATCAAGAGGAAAAAAAACCATGTTGAACACTTTTTAATTTGGAGCCTCCATCATGGAGAAATTTGCCCTTGAATTTGGACATGTCATGCACACAAGGTGTTTGTGTTTTTACTCCGAGCCAACTGGTCATTACTTGCCTGACTAGCCAATTTTGCCTTGTTTTCTCTCAACTTTAATCCATCATATCTCCCTTGATTTTGATCCAATGGAGATGTTCTTGGTATGGTTTTGAAGCTCTTGAGATGAACTTTTGATAGGCCCCTTGAAATTTTCCATTTGGAGTTTATATTATAGCGAAAGAATGCTTCAAAAGTGACCCTTCAACTTGATAAAACTTGCCTTATTTAGAAACCCTAAGTTTCTATTTTTGGAAGTTTTTCATATTTCTTGATTTTTGATGATACCTTTGGAATTTCTTGATTAAATCTTCACCAATGGACATAATTGACTTAAGGAATACGAATTTGCCCTAAAAAAGTTAGGAGTTGACTTTTTCCTCTGCACAGTTGACTTTTCCCCAATCTGATTAATTCTCAATCAATTGATCACTTGAAACCCTTCTAAACCAAATTGATGGACAATTCTTCAATCCTAAAAACTTAGGGACATGAGGAATACCATATAATCAAGTCTTGCCCAAAAAATCAGAAATAAACTGATTTTATGGCAAACCCTAGTTTTGATGCCTTCAGTCTAGGAGGAATCAGCTTATCCTCCAAATCCAAATTCTTCTGAGTAGGAGGTGTATCCTCTCAAACAATGATAAGATATACCATTTGGTGATGATAAAAGCTCAAAGATCTTGCCCATTGGGGATTAAACTCAAGAGATCCAAAACCCTTATTTGAACAATCATGTTAGGAGAGTGTGATTCACTTGAGATTTCTCATATACCTTGATCCCATGCCAAGCACCAATGATATACAAAGATGATAGTGCAAAGAATGAAATGAAACATAAGCCAGTTAGTGTCAAAAGCATGAGGGCAAATTTTGAGGTGTTACAGCTGACCCTATTCAAACTTCTTGGATCCGAGGGTATGGGAGCAAAGGCTTCCAGACAATCGGGATACACGGAGATTGAATACCAAAATAACCTGGAAATTTGCAACCTGTGGAGAGATACAAAATAAAGTGTTTGCCAACCGAAGGTGGACTTAGAAACAGTGGATACCAACCAAAAGTTGGGACAGAAAAGGGTACCAACCACCAGTTGGGATAATGAGGACGCCGACCAAAGGCGTGCTCACAACAAAAGAGACCAACCAAGAGTTAGGATAAAGAAAACTAACCAATACTTAAAGTAAAAACAGAGAAGACCAACCAAAAGTTGGGACAACAAAGATAATACCAACCAAAAGTTGGGATAACAAAGAGAATACAAACCAAAAGTAGGGATAACAAAGAGAATACCAACCAAAAATTGGGATAACAAAGAGAATACCAACCAAAAGTTGGGATAACAAAGAGAATACCAACCAAAAGTTGGGATGACAAAGAGAATACCAACCAAAAGTTGGGATAATGAGGATACCAACCAATAGTTGGGATAAGTGAGAACGCCGACCAAAGGCGTACTCACAACAAAAGAGACCAACCAAGAGTTGGGATGAAGAAACACTAACCAAGAGTTAGAATAAACAGGATGCTGACCAAGTGCGACCCCACCAAGGGTACCAACCAAGAGTTGGGATAAACGCTACTAACCAAAAGTTAGGATAACGAGAACGCCAATCCAAGGCGTACTCACCACAAAAGATACCAACCAATAGTTGGAATAACGAGGACGCCGACCAAAGGCGTACTCACAACAAAAGAGACCAACCAAGAGTTGGGAAAAGGAAGGGTACCAACCAATAGTTAGAATAATGAGGATGTCGATCAAAGGAGTGCTCACGACAAACGAGACCAACCAAAAGTTGGGATAAAAGATACCAACCACAAGTTGGGATAACCGAGAACGCTGACCGAAGACGAACTCAACAAAGGATACCAACCAATAGTTGGGATAGAAGATACTAACCAAGAGTTAGGATAAGCGAGAATGCCGACCAAAGGCGAACTCAACAAAGGATACCAACTAAAAGTTGGGATAGGAAATACTAACCAAGAGTTAGGATGAACGAGAATGCCGACCAAAGGCGAACTCACAATGGATGATACCAACCAATAGTTGGGTAACAGGGGCACCAACCAAAAGTTGGAATGAAGACACTAACCAATAGTTAGGATAAAAGCAAAGAAGACCAACCAATATTTGGGAAAGAAGATATACTTGTTGGGGAAAAAGAGAAATCTAAACAAACACTCTGTAAGGGAGTATATCAATAAAAAAGGACGAATCCACTGGTCGGAGTATGATGTTAATCAACATCTCCTACGTTGTACCATTTTCTGCTGGGGAAAGAAATTGGTAAAAGATATCAAACCTGACTTATGCTTCGAATGCATATGTTTGAATTTTTCTATAGCGTAATGCTCCATACAAATGGAAATGCTACGCGTTTGGGAGGATGCCATGCAAAAATGCTTATACAATGCAAAAGAGGCACTCCAGTAAAATAAATGCTGAGGACGAAGGCCACTCCATCGGGGATGACAAACTAAATTGTCCTCCGAATTAAAAGATCCTGCTGAGGAAGATTTCACTGAACGAATTCCTGATCACAAACTCTGCTGGAGATGAGAACTCCGAGAGAAATCCACTCTGTTGGAGATGGATAAAAACGAATATTGAAGATGGAACCCAAGAAATGCTCTCCGTTGGAGATTACCAATGACTTCTACCGAAAATAGAACTCAAAACCTGGATCTGAAAGATGCCAATAACAATTGGACTTAAGACATGCTGGGGATATCAACCGCTGTTGAATAAACCACTGTGAAGATCAACACCAAACTCTGCTTGGAGGGACAAGTCAATAACACTGAACCTGCTTGGGGATATCACTAAACTTAACCCGCTGCTGGGAGAGATCTTTACCTTCACCCTGCTGGGGAAAACCAACCACTACCAATAAATCTGTTTGGAGAATGGTGGTTGACGACATCAACTCTGCTAGAGGATAACATTGAGCTTACTCATCCGTTGGGGATCAGCTCATATCGTTGCTGGTGAGAAAAAACATTTCCTGACTGACTGAGGAGAATGGGTGCTCAGGCCCTGTGGGGAATTAACACCTTTGTCCAAAGAAGGAAGATATTCCATAAGTCTCCTGTTGGGGATGCAACAACATCAACTTCTGACAACTCTAGCTGGGGAATAATCCTCTATACTCTGGCTGGGGAGAGTAACAACCTGCTGAGAAGGATGAAATTTCAATGTTGAGGAAAATAGTTCTACTGGGGAGAAATCTAGCTACCCTGCAAACAAAATCAACAAAAAGCAACATGCAAAAATGGCTACTTCGATTATCATCAAAATGACCGTTGCCTAAGCAATTTCTACTGTTTTCCGATATGCTTCGCAAAGCTTAACATTTTCGCATGCAATGTTTATAAAAAATATCGGACATTTTCACAAACAAAACAGGAAAAGCGAAAACACAATTGGAAAGATTTTTTTGAGTAAACTGAAAATTTTATTGAATGAATTGGCCTGTAAATAGGCATTTACATTCGGAGGTAATTCCTGAAAAGAGGTAATTGCACAAAAAGAGTAAAAGAAAATACACATGTGGGCAATGTGGGGAACAAATATCCACCATGATTCAATTCAGCTATGACCCAGTATGGCTCGTTTATCCGCAGATGCTTTGACCTTCGAAGAGACTGACTGGACTGATTCCTTTCCTTTGAAATTTCTAAGTATCAAAAGTGTTCATAGATCGAACGCAGATCGTAGCCTCTTGCTTTCAAATCCCTAACTTTTACCTGGACCGCCCTTTTCGGGTTTTCAATCCACCAGGATACCCATTTTTGCCAAAGTTGCCTTTTCAGGTTTTCAACTTTGCGGGTTTATTCTTTTTATTTTATCCCTAACTTTTGCCCGAACCTTTTCTTTTTATGGTTCGCCGGGATGCCCCTTTTTTGCCTGGACTTTCTTTTTATGTCCAGCGGGTCTCTTTTATGCAAAGTATTTTTTGACTACGTCTGCGTTCACAGGGGACGTAAAATCTTCACCATCCATAGTTGAGAGTAATAAGGCTCCACCAGAGAAAACCTGTCTTACTACATATGGCCCTTCGTATTTTGGAGTCCATTTTCCCCTGTGATCCGTTTGAGGAGGAAGGATCCTTTTCAAAACCAATTCACCAGCCTGAAAACACCGAGGACACACTTTCTGATCAAAGGCATTCTTCATCCTGTTCTGATACAACCGACCATGTGCAATGGCTTCCAATCTCTTTTCCTCAATACGGTTCAGCTGATTCAATCTGGAGCGCACCCATTCAGCTTCATCAAGCTTTACATCTTCCAGAATTCTTAAAGAAGGAATCTCAACCTCTAATGGTAGAACTGCTTCCATACCATATACCAGTGAGAAAGGAGTTTCCCCAGTTGATGTGCGCACCGAAGTACGATAACCGTGTAAGGCATAAGGCAACATCTCATGCCAGTCTTTATATGTCACCACTATTTTCTGCACAATCTTCTTGATATTCTTATTTGCTGCTTCAACAGCCCCATTCATCTTCGGACGATAGGGAGAAGAATTGTGATGTTCCATCTTAAAGCTCTGACATAGCTCCTTCATCATCTTATTGCTTAAATTTGAACCATTATCAGTAATGATTCTCTCCGGGACTCCATACCGGCAGATGATGTCCTTCTTGATAAACCGGGCTACCACTTGTCTGGTGACGTTGGCATACGAGGCTGCTTCCACCCACTTCGTGAAATAATCAATGGCAACCAAAATGAAACGATGCCCATTGGAAGCAGTCGGCTCAATCTTTCCAATCATATCAATGCCCCACATGGCAAAGGGCCAAGGTGATGACAACACATTCAAAGGAGTAGGTGGCACATGCACCTTATCTGCATAAATCTGGCATTTATGACATTTCCGGGCATATTTGAAACAATCAGACTCCATAGTCATCCAGTAATACCCCGCTCTCAACAATTTTCTAGCCATAGCATGCCCATTGGCATGGGTACCGAAAGAACCCTCATGAACTTCTTCCATTAACAGGTTTGCCTCGTGTTCATCAACACAACGTAGCAGGACCATGTCAAAGTTCCTCTTGTACAACACATAGTTTTTGGTCAGAAAGAAATTTCCTGCCAACCTCCTAAGAGTTTTCTTGTCCTTGGAAGACGCACCCTCTAGATACTCTTGACTTTTCAGAAAAATCTTAATATCATGATACCAAGGTTTGCCATCTGACACATCTTTAACCGCAAACACAAAAGCCGGTCTATCCAAGCGCATGATTCTGATTGAGGGAGTTTCATTCCAACAATTCACCTGATACATCGAAGACAACGTTGCCAACGCATCTGCCATCTGATTCTCTAATCGGGGTATATGATGGAAATCAATTCTGTCAAAGAAAGGTTACAACCTTCTGGCATAGTTGTTATAAGGCAACAGATTGGCCTGACGAGTTTCCCATTTTCCTGTAATCTGATTAACCACCAACGCGGAATCACCATAGACATCGAGGTTTTTGATTCTCAAATCAATTGCTTCTTCTAACCCCATGATACATGCTTCCTACCCCGCCTCATTGTTGGTGCATAGGAACGCTAATCGGGCAGTGAAGGGTATATGAGAACCCTTTGGAGTCGTAAAGATTGCCCCAATTCCGTTACAATAGGAGTTGCCTGATCCATCAAAGACTAGCTTCCATTGGGATCCAATTTTAGGTCCTTCATCAGGCAAAGGCTCTTCACAGTATTTCATCTTCAGAAACATGATATGTTCATCAGGAAATTCAAACTTCATCGGTTGATAATCCTCAATTGGTTGTTCAGCAAGATATTCTGACAAAACACTTCCCTTAATGGCCTTTTGAGAGACATATTGAATATCGTATTCTGTCAAAACCATCTGCCAACGAGCTATTCTTCCAAAAAGCGCCTGCTTTTCAAACACATACTTGATCGGATCCATCTTCGAAATCAAGAGGGTTGTGTGGTTTAACATATACTGCCTCAAACGCTTAGCGGCCCAAGCGAGTGCACAACATGTTTTTTCTAGCATTGAGTACCTCGACTCACAATCAGTGAATTTTTTACTTAGGTAGTATATGGCATGCTCTTTTCTACCTGAATCGTCGTGTTGACCAAGCACGCACCCCATTGAGTTCTCAAGAACCGTAAGATACATAATCAATGGCCTCCCTGGCACTGGCGGCACAAGGACCGGAGGTTCCTGCAAATATTCTTTTATCTTTTCAAATGCCTTTTGACAATTTTCATTCCACCTGACCTCTTGATCTTTTCTTAGCAATTTGAATATCGGTTCACACGTGGCTGTAAGATGAGAGATGAATCTAGCAATGTAGTTCAACCTCCCTAAGAAACCACAAACCTCTTTTTCTGTTCTCGGTTCAGGCATTTCTTGTATGGCTTTTACTTTAGCAGGATCAACCTCGATACCTTTTTCACTGACAATAAACCCCAGTAACTTTCCAGACCTCACCCCGAAGGTGCATTTGTTCGGATTCAACCTCAGTTTAAACTTTATCAACCTTTCAAACAGCTTCTGAAGATTTACCAGATGCTCTTCCTCCGTTTGCGACTTCGCAATCATGTCATCAACATAGACCTCGATCTCTTTGTGAATCATATCATGAAAGAGAGTCACCATTGCCCGCTGATAGGTTGCCCAACATTTTTCAATCCAAAGGGCATTACCTTGTAACAGAATGTTCCCCACGGTGTTATGAACGTCGTCTTCTCCATGTCCTCTGGGGCCATTTTGATTTGATTATACCCAGAGAAGCCATCCATGAAGGAAAATATAGAATATTGAGCAGTGTTGTCCACTAACACGTCAATGTGGGGAAGCGGGAAATCGTCTTTCGGGCTTGCTCTATTCAGATCTCTGTAGTCGACACACATCTTGACCTTTCCATCTTTCTTAGGTACAGGTACAATATTAGAAACCCACAGAGGATAATTTGTTACAGCAAGAAACCCAACATCTAACTGTTTTTGAACCTCTTCTTTGATTTTGATGAACATATCCGGTTTCATCCTTCTCAGCTTCTGCTTAACCGGAGTACATTCCTCTTTAAGTGGCAACCAGTGTACCATAATGTCGGTGTCAAGCCCAGGCATGTCTTGGTAAGACCAGGCGAAGATATCCACATACTTTCAAAGCATTTCAATCAATCTTCCCTTGACAGTGTCTTCCAAAGCAGCCCCAATCCTTACTTCTTTCTTTGCGTCCTCGGTTCCCAGATTAACAGTCTCAATCTCTTCCTGATGAGGTAGAATGACCCTTTCCTCCTGTTTCAACAGTCTGGCCAATTCCTCGGGTAAGTCATAATCTTCGCCAGTCTCTTCTTCAGCCTGATAAATGGGATTGTCGAAGTCATATCGAGCCATAGCTGAATCATGATTGGTGGAATTTGAACAAAGAAACCTGCATGATTGATGATTTATGTTTATTATGAATGCAACAAACAAAAACACATTGCCATTTTGATGTGATTTAATGCAAAAAGTAAAATAGAAAAACAGGGATCAAAATATTTGAATGCGAAAACGTCCTTTATTAATGATAAAGTAAGCACACAAAATGTTAAAGCCCTACAAACAAGAATCGCTACGTCTTGGGCAGAACGTAGGATTAACATAGACGAAAAATAGAGGTAATTACTCTGGGCCGGTCACTTGAATAACTTTCTGAGACGACCAGTTGCAAAGACTTTGGCCTGGAATGCAGGGGCCGATCCAATTATCCATATCGCAATCGCTATCCCCCTCATCATCAATGGCATTAATTATGTCAAAGAACACAGCAGCACTGGTGAAACGAACCGGACCATAAAACTTGGGAGGCTCCTCAGGGCGCCTGGGTGGCTTATATCCCAGTATATAAGTATTCTGCTTCTTCTGAACATCAATGACCTGGCCCCACTTCTGGGAACTGCCAGCTTCAACCACAGCCTGTGCATCTTTGAAAGAAGACATCGAAACTTCTGGCTGATTCACTACTTCAGGTTTCTTGAACACCTCAGACTGACCAACTTCCTTGGGAGATTCCCCAGGAATCTTTACCGCTTCAAAGGCTTGGCATAGGGTTTCATGTATTTCACCATCCACCTCCACATACTTGAAAGTAGATAGATGACTTATCATGATATCTTCTTCACCGCAGATCGTCACCACATGTCCGTCTACCATGTACTTCAGCTTCTGATGTAATATGGACGTCACTGCCCCAGCACCATGAATCCATGGACGACCTAGTAAACAATTATAAGCAGGCTGAATGTCCATGATATAGAAAGTAGTGTCAAAGACCTCCGGACCCACCTTAATTGGCAACACAATTTCCCCGAATACATATCTTTTTGAGCCATCGAAAGCACGAACCACCAAATCACTTGGCGTGCAGATCAACCCACGGGTGTCCAGCTTCATTAGGACTTTCTTCCGTAGAACATTCAAAGATGGCCTAGTATCAACAAGCATATGTAACATTAAAGACCCTCGGCATTCGACTGAAATGTGCAAGGCGTTATTGTGGTTCCTCCCAGCTGGAGTCAAATCAACGTCAGTAAAGCCCAAGCCATTACCTGCATTAACATGAGCCACTACCCCCTCAAGCTGATTAACTGATATCTCCTGGGGTACATACGCTGCATTCAATACTTTCAACAGTGCGTTTCGATGCGCCTCAGAACACAGTAGCAGAGATAATATGGATATCTTGGACGGAGTTTGGTGTAATTGATCAACGATTTTGTAGTGGCTTTTCCTAATCAGCCTCATAAACTCTTCCACATTTTCCGAGAAGGAAGTGTCAACTTGTTTCGTTGCGGAATCAGCCACCACTTGCGTCTGTACAGAATTTTCCACAACTTGTTTTCCTTTATCTTGCCTAGAATCAACAACCTGATTATCAGATGGGATAAAGACCCTACCGCTTCTGGTGATAGCTCCTGCTTCATCATTATTTTCAAAACCGGAGTTCACTGCAGATGTTCCCACCAACTCTTGTTTCTGTCCGTCAACAAACAGTTCAGCACCATAGTTCCAAGGGATAACCTTGGTGCTCTCATATGGGACAGGCTCAGGAACAGTAATAATGACCGGCGCTGAAATAGTTATCGTCTTGAAAGGGATAGTAACAGTGGCAATATCACTCCTTCTGCCAGCAACTTCTTTCTGCTGATTGCACCTATTAAACTGCAACCGACCTTCATCAATCAACCTCTGAATACCTGATCTCAAAAGATCACAACCATTAGTCTGCACCATACACTCTGAACAGCTTTTATCACAACCGGGGGACACCCCACCCTTCAGTAATCTCTCATTCACTACTAACAAAGGGGTCTTCAGTTCATTCACGTCTAGAACCAAATTCAAAGATTCATCATCTTCTATAACGGCATTGACCCTCGGCCCACCGTGATTTGGCATGGGTTTTTGGATGACATTGGGCATGTCGTTGGAGAAATTGATGGCCTTCGAGTCCACCAAATCCTAGACTTTATGCTTAAAAGCTTTACAATTCTCAATATGGTGCCCTGGTGCGCCAGAGTGAAATTCACACTGAGCATTGGCGTCATAACCGGGAGGTGGATTGCCGGTAAGGGGGGACCAAAGTCCTCTTCTGGACTAATTGTAACTGCAGCAAATGCTGAAACAACTGGGCATAAGACATGGGAGGTGTCGCAAAATGCCTATCAGCCATTCTCTGCCTAGCTGTGTACTGACGCGGAGCAGTGTTTTATTGTTGAGGTGCTGCTGCAGGAATCGTTACTGAGGCCACTTGCTGATTATAATTCTGGCGTTGTTTTCCCTTACCACGGTATGATGAGCATAATCTGCTTCTTCTTTTTTCTTGTAGTTTACATAAGGTTTCTTCCCCCTCCAGAAGAAGACCCATCACTGCCCGATATCTTTCTAGCTTTGATTCCACTTTCCAACATTTCCCCAACCAAGATCAAATCGGCAAACTTTCTGGACATGCAAGGTATCAGCTTCTCGTAATAATGACCTGGAAAGGTAGCCATAAACAAATTCAACATCTCCCACTCCAACATGGGAGGTTGTACCCTTGATGCCAGTTCTCGCCACCACTGGGCGTATTCTTTGAAGCTCTCATTATTCTTCTGAGACATACTCTGCAGTTGAGTCCTATTGGGAGCCATATCAGTGTTATACTGATAGTGCTTGACAAAAGCCTCTACCAGTTCTCTCCAGTTGCGGACGTTACATCTCTCCAATTGCATATACCATTCCAGCAATGCCCCAGACAGACTATCCTGGAAGAAATGCATCAATAATCTCTCGTCACTAGAGTACGCAACCATTTTCCTTGCGTATACTCGGACGTGAGTCTTTGGACAAGTGGTACCATTGTATTTCTCAAAAGTAGGAACCTGGAACTTGTGCGGAATTCTGACACCGGGGACCAGCCCTAAATCATCCAAATCCATACCCACAGAGTTCTGATTCACAACCCCTTTTAGTTGTTCTTCAATTAATCTGATTCTCTGATCATTATCGACCTGGGGAACAACATCCCCGCCTGGCACAGAAAATACGTCATCTTGTTGGTCATCATAACGACGGCCATGAACAACACATACACTATTTCATCCTCCTACAACAGAAGGAATCACAACTTGTTCTCCTCTGCCCAGAGGGATCACAACAGAAGGAACGGGAATGCCTCCGCCCGGAGGACCAGTAGGAATACCATTACCCCCAACACCTCCGCCCGGAGGAACGACATCATTATGAAGGCCACCATGAAGGACACCATCTTCGTCAACTCTTGCAACCAAAGGTTGGACAAGGGTCCTCAGCTGTTCTTGCCCTTGGGCAACACCTTGCATCAACTCCATAAACTGGTCCATGCGAGCCTGCATGGCAGCCATCTTAGCTTACATCTGTTCCATAGATCTCTTTTGATTGGATCTGGTAGAATACCAATGAATCTGCTGGTCAGCAATCCTGCCTGTCGAAAAGAACAAAATGAGAAAGCCAGAGACAAACACCTGTTATGCACAATGATTATGAATATGCAAATGCAAATGAACATATTTGAATATTCGCAGGGCGATCCACCCCTTGATTCCAGTTTAATAACAAGATAAAATAGAATTTTTGCTCGTATATTAAGAAACCAGAGGATAATCATTTGTCAACAATTACAGCCCAAGATACAGATAGAGGTTTGAATACAATGATCACAGGTCCCAACCAACAAGCCTGGCGGTGATCCAAACACAATAAAAGAGAAAAACAAACTATGGCATGTCATCAAAGTCCACAAGTGACAATCCTCCCCAGCCATTATGTTCTTTACTCCAGTATTGTGCTTCCCTGAACAACTTCTTGGTATCTGGATGCTTCGGTCTCTGGATCAACTCTTGAATGAGGACATCTCTTCTGTGTAGGATCCTATTCAGGTATCAGCAGTGCAATTCCCAGGCATCTTCTTCAAAAACACCATCCATACTAGAACCCTCAATTCTAGGCCTCTTCACTTCAGCTTGAATCTTTAATTCTTCTATGGTAGCTATGGCCTCATTGAGTCGTTCCTCGACTGCGTGTCTCTAGAATGTCCCCGATAAGATCTCTTCATCTTTCTTCTTGAGCTTTGTCTTCAAACTCTCGATTTGCTCCAGGAACTTATATTCTTTCTGTTTGTTGGCAGTTATTGCAGTGTCTCGAGAAGTATTGAACTTGTGAATTTTTGACAAATCTTTGGCTAGGTCTTCCTTCTTAGATTTGAGAACCCTGCTAACACCTTTTAGAGCTTGCCCTACCTTTTGTCTGGCTGTGACCTCGTCAGCTAGCTCTAGCTCTTTTTCTTTCTTGGCGAAAAGCTCTGTCTTTGTCTTGGCAGTACACATAGCCTCACCTTGCTCATGCTTCAGCTGGCTAATTTCTTTACTCAATTCCCGATTCTCTTCTCACAGTTTCTCTCTCTCATCCCACAACTTATTATACCTTTCTATCTTCACTGTAGTAGGTGGCTCAATCATCAGAGGGTACAAGGGTGGCTCTCTTGAGAAAGGAAGGAGCTCCTCTTCTGCTATTTTATGGATCTATTCCACATAAGGAGAAAAAGCCTTGTTGTTGTATTTCCCAAAGAAAGTCTTCCCTCTCTTATGAACTTGTCTCCAAGCATCCTTAGAACTTCTTGGTCTTCGGTACCATTGAAAAACAAGGACTCTCTGATATCCTGATCCTCAGGGGGATCTCTCAACGCATACCCAAACTGCCTGATAGTTAGGGAAGGGTTTTAGTTAATTCCGCCCTTCCTCCCTACTAAAGGTACGTTCAGGAACTCTCCACAGTTAAAAATGAGCTCTATTCCCAGCAGACTATGATTAAACCAAACAATATTGTCAGCGGTCAATCCCATCAACCTCTCAGACCACTTCAAGGAATGCCTAGTGTCCACAAATGCCCTTGTCTGAGGAAGATGACTCAAAAACCATGTAGATAGGAGTGGCGCGCAACAGATTACAGCCCGTCCTCGCCTATTCTCGTTCTTGTAATGGACCGAATGGTATACATCACCAAGAAGAGTAGGTACATGATTTCTCAAGATAAAGATCCGAACCACGTGCATATCAACAAGATCGGGGATGTTAGGGAATAAAACAATTCCATAAATGCAAAGAGCTAGTATAGCATTGAAAGCGGACCAACTTCTTGCCTTAGCATATAAGCTAGCTTGATCAAACAGAAACTTCAAAGGGAAACCTTTAAATCCTTGCTTGTCAACAATATTATTACTCAGAATGGATTCCCCAATGTGAAGAGCAGCTGCCATTTCTCCCAAGCCTGGATGTTTTTCAGAGAAGAAAGGTATATTTTGCTCGATTGGAATTCCCAAAATAAATGAGAACTCTTCCAATGTAGGAGCCAAGATGTAATCTGGGAAAGTAAAACAATGCAACGGAGGGTCATAAAACTGTAAGAGTGTGTGGATGGCATCATGCTCGTACTTGGAGATGTTACAGACAAACTTCAGCAACCTCCCATACTCATCACTAAACTCAGCGCGAACCCCAGGGTCAGTCATACCAATCATCTTGTGAATCAACTTCAGAGTTGGGTCTGGGAACGTGTAAGCTATGTTCTTCTTTCTCTGAGCATCCATGACGGGAAAACTTCAATAACCGGAATCAAAGGTAAGATGCAAGCCCTGAAAAATGTCAAACATGTTAGAATGCAAGGAATGATGCAAATGCAAACATGGGATCAAGGTATCACTGCTCTGGACATCTGCTGTGCTATTAATTGATTAAAGACCACAAACCTAGAAATCCAAAATAACGGGACATCGAATCACTGAGATAACCAGAAAACCAGGCTGATAACTTCACACTGATAAGAAACTCATAAAACTAGGTAGGATGAAAGTCAAGGTTACCTGCAAACTTGTAAACACCCGCCCATCTCACATGTAGGTATTAGAAAACCGAGGATCCTCAATATCACAGGCTCTCAGGTCGAGAAATGATGATACGTTCACCATTTCTGGTTTGGCATCATCATCAATCGAGGAGGCCTCAACTGATTTCCCTCAAAAAGGTCGTCCTATGATAAGTTCCCAGCTTCGGGTCCTCGGATCAAGAAGTATAATAGGTTTGCCATTTCTGGTCTGCCATTACTACCTCTTGGAAGGAGTGCCTCAACTGAGTCCTCAGGGAAACGGTCGCCAGAGTCGACAACTCTCTAGATCAATACCCTGAAATACGCAAGACACGCACGTCAGAATATCTCCCAAGATTGCCTCGTCTGGGTGTGAATTTCATAACACCAAATGTACCAAGATGACGCGTAGGTCCCACTACTTTCCACTCTAGTCCTAAGTGTGTACTCAAGCCTGTGTATTGGGCTTATCTCTCAAAGAATCCTAACCCGCCAAAAAGAGAAACCAGTACAACACAACACAGTCCAGCATATGATAACAATGAAATGCAATAAAATGCAGTAAAAATACAGTAATACAGTAATACAGTAAAATACAGCAAAATAAAGCACTACAGTAAACACCCAATGAAATAAACAAACAAGCGCTAGGATTGACTCGCAAAAGGGATGGACCAGCAAGAGGTCAATCAGTCTCCCCTACAGAGTTGCCAGCTGTCGCTCCCGGGACTTTCATCCAGGTATAAACGCGAAAGTGGCGCGGAAACAGAGTCGCCAGCAATGTGTATTTATCCCAAGAGAGGGAAAGGAAACATTGCGTAAACCTGAGGGAAGGAAAAGAACATGGTCTCGCGACCAAGAGAAACGGGTAAGGGAGTCGGTTACGCGAGGGGAAGGTATTAGTACCCCCACGCGTCCATCGTACTCGATGGGATCCACGCCTGTTGTCTCGATCAAAGGGTGTCGTCATCTGGAGCTCCACTGCTACTGGAAAGGAAAAGGAACGGAGACGGAAAAGAAAGAAGAAACGAAGAAGACAAGAAAAAAAGTGACTCAATAGGACATCGGCGTCCTATGCCTACGTATTCCCTCGTGCAATGGAAAAGTCAGAGTCAATGTAGTTCGGACACGAACTAAGGGGGGAGGCTGCTCGCCAAGACATCGCCGTCTTGTGCCTACGTATCCTCAATCTAACCAGAAGGAGGAAATCAGAGCAGCCGTAGTTCGACCTAACAAGGTCTTAGTGTTTTTTATGAGCGACGTTAAGTTTGCGTCCGACAGTTAGGGTCGATGCCTGTTTGCGACGAGACGGAAGTGACATGCCCTTTTTTGAAAATGGTTTAAGACTTAACAATCCCGAAGGATGAAAAAGGTTTGAGTTTGTTCTTGTGTTTTTTAGACAGAAGTGGATTGAAGTTAGTTCATAACTTGCATTGCACCGAAGTCTATGACATAGGAACGAATGCTTAGCAAATCGTTCCAAGATGGAACGTCCGCCAAACACTCTAGAAAAATGAGAGGAAAACCCTCATTCCTAACTTCTCACATGCAAGACTCATGCGCAATACACGTTAATTTTATTAAGTGTTTTAGAATTGTTATGAGATGAGAAGAGAAGACTCAAGGAAAAGAAAACACTAAGGGGAATTCTATTCTAATATTGTCATGCAAAAGATGGCCCTAAGGTTGAGGTTTAAGAGCAACCTAAGTCTAAAGAAGAGAGAGGGATAGCACTATATAATGCTTATCCGACCTCACCTTAATAAAAAATTAAGGATGATCTAGGATCCCAAAGGGATGTGAGAGAGTTCTACACAAACAAGCATTATATCATGTAATCCACACATAGAAATGAAAGAGAAGTAAAAGAGGGATGAAAGAAGGAATGAACATGGATAAACATCCACATGTTCATATGTCTTTCCTCTGCCCCTACATAAAAGGTTAGTACAAAATCATCACAAGTAATGAATACAAGTGAAAGAAGATAAATCAAACAATGCTAGTTGCTTAAAGAAGACAACTTGAGAAGCAAACAAGGCTTGAACCAAAAGGGAAGAATCCTAAGGGTTAAGGAACATCCAAAGTCAGTAGGTACATGTCAATGTATCCTACTAAGGTTAAGGTATTAAACAAAGTCAAACTAGGTTGAAACATGCACCAAAAGATCACACAAATGCAAGTTATGCACTAACTATGCAAGATGAATGCAAATGAATCATGAACATGAATAAATGCATATGTAAACATAAAAGTCAGAAGTGAATGACATTTAATAAGGCATGGAGATGTCATTAAGATAGAATGTGATTCATGAATGCAAGCATTGATTAAGTAAGAAGAAGTGAGAACAAACATCATTCAAGTTCATGCATTTGTGCATACTTGTAATGCAAGTAAGGAATGGAATTTTGGTAAAACAAAGGTTGTTCAATGTTGATGCCAAGGTGGTGATGTTGCAACATTGAGTCTTAACACTAGGATGTGTTAAGTAGTGAAGTTGTTCAGTGTTTGATGTCATATGGGTGATGTCACAACATTGAGTCTTAACACTGGGCTGTGTTAAGTGGTTAAGTTACTGAAGTTGGATGTCTGATGTCACAGGCGATGTTGTGACATTAGATTTGCAGAATTAATAACATCAGGTTTTGTGATGTTGTTAGGGTTTGCGTGTTAGCTTGAATTGTGGAGAGCTGTTAGTCTCATTGGATGAGAATATCTTGGGATAGATATTTTCCGCTGCATAGGAGATCTGGTGCAGATTTGTAGGAGATTTAAAAGGTTGAAGATTTGAAAAGATTTTAGGAGAAAATATGTTTTGAAGATTCAGTTTTAAATAACAAATCAGGTCAGATATTGTAGCAGGTTCAAGTCCAATTCAAAGAGCTATATAAAGCGCACCAGTACTGAAGAAATAGCAACGAAGAAAGAGAGCTAAAGACTGAGTGTCGATTGTGTCTTCGTGTATGTTTTGTAAACCATTCGAGTGTGAATTGGTATTGATGTTTTGAGTTGTTCTTGATCAAAGCTGTGAAGCAGAATCAAGTAGTGATATTCAAAGTGTGTGATCTTTGAAGTGTTTTAGGGATTGAGTAGTGTTCTCATATCTAAGTGGTTTCTTAGGTAGAAAGTCACTAGTAGGAATTAAGATTAGGAGATTTTCAACTGGGTTGTTGAGTCTGTAATATAATTCTACGAGTAGTGAAGTTCATCCCTGGCTTGGTAGCCCCCGGACGTAGGTAGTTAGACCGAACTGGGTGAACAATTTTGTGTGTTATTCTGCTATTTATTTTGTCCATTGTGCAGAGTGTGTTGTTGTGACATCGCACGTAACATCACACGTCTGATACCAGAATTTTAATTGGTATCAGAGCAGGTATCCTGTCTGTCTCTGGGTGAGATCTAGGGAAGTTACTTTCTGGTGTAAAGATGGACAAAGAAGTTGGAGGATTTGTCAACAGACCCTCTATTTTGGATGGATCCAATTATGACTATTGGAAGCCAAGGATGACTACGTTCTTAAAATCCTTGGACAACAGGGCTTAGAAGGCCATTATTAAAGAGTGGAAAGCACCTGTTGTGTGTGAAAAAGATGATGCTGGCAAAGATAAAGAGGGCACTTCAAAGCCGAAGCCTGAAGAAGAATGGACCAAGGAAGAAGATGAGCTTGCCCTTGGTAACTCTAAAGCTCTAAATGCGGTCTTCAATGGAGTGGATAAGAATATATTCAGGTTGATCAATACTTGTGAAGTTACTAAGGAAGCGTGGGATATTTTGAAGGCTACACATGAAGGAACATCTAGAGTTAAGATGTCAAGACTTCAGCTTCTAACATCTAAGTTTGAAAGCCTGAAGATGAAGGATGATGAGACTATTCATGACTTCCACATGAGTGTTCTTGAGCTGGCCAATGCATCTAATGCTCTTGGAGAGAAAATGTCAGAAGAAAAGGTTGTAAGGAAAATTCTTAGGTCCCTTCCTAAGAGGTACAAGATGAAGGTGACTGCTATTGAAGAAGCTCAAGACATCATCAAGATGAGAGTTGATGAGCTCATCGGATCTCTTCAAACTTTTGAGCTTGGTTTGAATGAAGAAGAACCTGAAAAGAAGCCAAAAAGTATAGCCTTGACTTCAAATGCTCAAGAAGAGGAAGGGAAGAGTACTGAATCCCAGGAGGACTTATCTTAGGCCATAGCTATGTTGGGAAGGCAGTTCAACAAAGTGTTCAAAAGGTGGAACAATAACTACAAGCCTAATGTCAAGAACACCTCTTCTGACATCAGCAAGTCAAAAGAGAAAGATGAAGAGAAGACTGCCCAGGATAAAGGTGTTCATTGCTTTGAATGTGAAGGGTATGGACATGTCAAGAAAGAATGTCCCACATTCTTGAAGAAGCAGAAGAAGGGCATGTCAGTTTCCTGGTCTGAATCTGATAGTGAAAGTGAAGGTGAGTCAGCAAAGCATGTTAGAGCATTAACAGGAATTGTTGCTTCTGATGATGATAGTGATGGAGAAACAACTTATGAGGAGTTAACATCTACTTATCAAGAGCTGTGTTTAAAAAGTACTGAGATTTGTCAAGAAAACAAGTGTCACAAGCAACGGATTGCTCAGCTTGAGAATGAAAAATTTGATCTGGAAAATGAAGTTGTACTAGTAAAATCTCAACTTGATCAGATGACAAAATCTGTTAAGATGATGAACAGTGGTACAACTACTCTTGATAAGATTCTTCAGTCAGAGAAAGCTGATGGAGATAAATCAGGTATAGGATATGTGGCTAGCACTTCAGGGACAAAGAAGGAGGTGTCTCAAACATTGTCTCAACATCAAATTAAGAGACAGGATCCTGCACCAAAGAAGGTTGTTCAGCCTCAGAATATTGAGAAGAAGAATGGTCCTCATCAGAGGAAGATGCAGCCTCAAGGAGCTAGTCAGTATATGCCTCCCCAATATCATAAGAGCATGCAAGCTACCAGGTTCAAACAGAACATGTCTCATCAGATGTCTCAACATCAGGGAGACTGGTATGGATATGGATATGGATACAACAATTCTGTGCCTTATCACTATGGAAGAAGGAAGCCTCATCACCATAGAAGACAGCCTAGGAGACAACATCCTCAGTACAGAAGAAGACAATCCAACTATGGAAGAAGGAGACAATATTATGGGTGGCAGCCACAACATTATCATCAAGGTGGAAGAAGATTTAACCACCTTAGAGATGACAGAGTCAGATGCTTCTATTGTGGCAGGTTTGGACATATGCAGTCCTCGTGCTTCAAGCTCCATGGTTATCCAAATTCTGCTCCTCAACCTAGACGGAAAGAGGTCAGGCCCAAGGTGGTGAAGCAATGGGTCCCTAAAGTTAAGGTTACCAGCTTGATAGCTCACACTTCCTTAAGGGTTTCTACCAAAGAAGACTGGCACTTTGACAGTGGGTGTTCAAGGCACATGACTGGAGTAAAGAATCTGTTGGTATATGTGAAACTTCAGTCTTCTGGCTATGTTACATTTGGTGATGGGGTCAAAGGAGAGATCAAGGGGATTGGTAAACTAAACTGTGCTAGTGCTCCCAGACTGGAGGATGTTCTTATTGTTAAAGGACTAACAGCAAATTTGATTAGCATTAGTCAACTTTGTGATCAAGGATTCAAAGTAGACTTCACAAAGTCTGAATGTATTGTCAAAGATGATAAAGGAGAAGTCATTATGAAGGGAGCCAGGTCTAAGGACAATTGTTATCTTTGGGTGCCTCAAAACTCCAATTCTTCCACGTGTGTGCTTGCTAAAGAAGATGATGTCAAAATCTGGCATCAGAAGTTGGGACATCTTCACCTAAAGGGAATGAAGAGAATCATCTCCTCAGAAGTAGTCAGAGGGATTCCCAAACTTAGTATTAAGGAAGGAAAGGTGTGTGGAGACTGTCAAAAAGGGAAGCAGACAAAGATGTCGCATCCGAAGCTTCAACATGACACCACCTCCAAGGTATTGGAACTACTTCATATGGACTTGATGGGACCTATGCAGGTGGAAAGTCTGGGTGGAAAGAAATATGCTTATGTAGTTGTGGATGACTATTCAAGATACACCTGGGTGAACTTCATCAAAGACAAATCAGAGGTGTTTGATGTCTTTAAAGAGCTCTGCCAAAGACTCCAAAGAGAAAAGGAGAGTAAGGTTATCAGAATAAGAAGTGATCATGGAAGAGAGTTTGAGAATAGCAAGTTTGAAGAATTTTGCTCTGCTGAAGGTATAAGTCATGAGTTTTCATCGCCTATTACTCCTCAGCAAAATGGAGTTGTTGAGAGGAAGAACAGAACTATCCAAGAGTCTGCTAGAGCAATGATTCATGCCAAGAAACTTCCTTATCATTTCTGGGCTGAAGCCATGAACACTGCCTGCTACATTCACAACAGGGTTACCTTGAGAAGAGGCACTTCATCCACTCTGTATGAACTATGGAAGGGAAGAAAACCTAATGTTAAGTACTTCCATGTTTTTGGAAGTAGATGTTATATTCTGGCTGATAGAGAGCAGAGAAGAAAATTGGATTCCAAAAGTGATGAAGGAATATTTTTGGGATACTCTACTAACAGCAGAGCATATAGGGTGTTCAACTCTAGAACCAAGGTGATGATGGAGTCAATCAATGTGGTGATTGATGACAGTGACAAGCAGGAAGATGATGATGTCCCAGATGTTGTTGAGACATCAGCTGGTGAAGTTGCACCAGAAGCTGAAGACAGAAGCCTAACTCCTAGTGTTGCTGCTGCTGAGCCTGAAGCTGAGCAACCTTATAAGGATCCCTCCATCAGAGTGCAGAAGGACCACCCAAAGGAACTCATTATAGGTGATCCAAACTCTGGAGTAAGGACTAGGTCAAGAGATGTTATAGCAAGTTCATGTTTTGTCTCCAAAATTGAGCCAAAGAATGTCAAGGAAGCATTGACTGATGAGTTTTGGATAAATGCAATGCATGAAGAGCTGGAGCAGTTCAAGAGAAATGAAGTATGTGAGCTTGTTCCTAGGCCTGATGAAGTGAATGTGATTGGCACCAAGTGGGTCTACAAGAATAAATCTGATGAACAAGGAGTGGTCACCAGAAACAAGGCCAGACTTGTTGCTCAGGGATACGCTCAGGTTGAAGGAATAGATTATGATGAAACCTTTGCTCCTGTGGCAAGACTGGAGTCTATCAGATTGCTCTTAGGCGTGGCTTGTAATTTCAAATTCAAGCTCTTTCAGATGGATGTTAAAAGTGCCTTCTTGAATGGCTACTTGAATGAAGAAGTGTATGTTGATCAACCAAAAGGATTTATTGATCCAACATTTCCTGACCATGTGTACAAACTAAGGAAAGCTCTATATGGTTTGAAGCAAGCACCAAGAGCTTGGTATGAAAGACTTACTGAGTTCCTGGTTGTGAATGGCTACAGAAAAGGAGGGATTGACAAGACCTTGTTTGTTAAAGAGGAAGAAGGGAAACTGATGGTAGCTCAAATCTATGTTGATGACATAGTATTTGGTGGGATGTCGGATACAATGGTTAAACAGTTTGTGGAATAGATGCAGTCTGAATTTGAAATGAGTCTTGTTGGTGAGCTAAACTATTTTCTTGGCCTACAAGTTAGACAAATGGAGGACTCCATATTTATTTCACAGAGCAAGTATGCAAAGAACATAGTGAAGAAGTTTGGTTAGGAGAATGCTAATCACAAGAGGACTCCTGCTCCTACTCATCTAAAATTATCCAAGGATGAACATGGTGTCAGTGTGGATCAAAGTTTATATAGAAGCATGATTGGGAGTTTATTGTATCTCACAGCTAGCAGACCTGACATTGCTTTTGCTGTTGGAGTTTGTGCCAGATATCAATTTGAACCTAAGGCCAGTCACTTGAATCAAGTGAAAAGGATCTTGAAATATGTTAATGGGACCAGTGACTATGGGATGCTATATAGTCATGGATATGGGACTGAGTTAAGGGGATATTGTGATGCTGACTGGGCTGGAAGTGCAGATGATAGGAAAAGCACGTCAGGAGGGTGTTTCTTCTTGGGGAATAATATGATATCATGGTTTAGCAAGAAGCAGAACTCTGTGTCGCTCTCTACTGCTGAGGCTGAATACATAGCAGCAGGAAGTAGTTGTTCTCAACTTGTTTGGATGAAGCAAATGCTGACTGAATACAATGTCAAGCAAGATGTCATGACATTGTACTGTGATAATTTGAGTGCAATCAATATTTCCAAGAATCCTATTCAGCATAGCAGGACTAAACACATTGATATAAGGCATCATTTTATAAGAGAGTTGGTTGAAGACAAAGTTGTTGTCTTAGAACATGTAGCTACAAATAAGCAGTTAGCAGATATTTTCACTAAAGCCTTAGATGCAAACCAATTTGAAAGTTTAAGAAGTAAATTGGGAATTTGCATTTATGAAGATTAAAGGTAATGGAGAGTGTATTGTGCAGTTGTGTACTTTATTGAACATTGATTCAACTGCTGAAGGTATACAAATTGGAGTCCATAAAAAGTTACATACAAAGAGTCGACAGGTTGTCAAATTGTGGCTAAAAAGGGGGAAAAGTAGCCAAGAGTATAAATGTCAAATGCTGTCAAAGGAATATGTTTGTTGTTGCTGATTGCTGATGTTAGAAGTGCAGAAATTGAGGGGGAGTGTGCTGCTGAACAGCTGTTATGCTGGTTCTTGTTTTGAGGGGGAGCTTATTGCTGCTAATGTTGAAATATGTGCAAGAGTGTAGTTATTGAAGTTTTGCAGATGCTGCTGCTTGAAGTCTCAAAATTATTGAAGTTTATTCCGCTGCTGAAGTCTCTGAAGCTGCAGAGATTGTTTTAGCCAAAATTAGCCAAAGGGGGAGATTGTTGGTTTCTTGGATTGGCTGGAATTTTGGTAAAACAAAGGTTGTTCAATGTTGACGTCAAGGTGGTGATGTTGCAACATTGAGTCTTAACACTGGGATGTGTTAAGTAGTGAAGTTGTTCAGTGTTTGATGTCATATGGGTGATGTCACAACATTGAGTCTTAACACTGGGCTGTGTTAAGTGGTTAAGTTACTGAAGTTGGATGTCTGATGTCACAGGCGATGTTGTGACATTAGATCTGCAGAATTAATAACATCAGGTTTTGTGATGTTGTTAGGGTTTGCGTGTTAGCTGGAATTGTGGAGAGCTGTTAGTCTCATTGGATGAGAATATCTTGGGATAGATATTTTCCGCTGCATAGGAGATCTGGTGCAGATTTGTAGGAGATTTAAAAGGTTGAAGATTTGAAAAGATTTTAGGAGAAAATCTGTTTTGAAGATTCAGTTTTAAATAACAAATCAGGTCAGATATTGTAGCAGGTCCAAGTCCAATTCAAAGAGCTATATAAAGCGCACCAGTACTGAAGAAATAGCAACGAAGAAAGAGAGCTAAAGACTGAGGGTCGATTGTGTCTTCGTGTATGTTTTGTAAACCATTCGAGTGTGAATTGGTATTGATGTTTTGAGTTGTTCTTGATCAAAGCTGTGAAGCATAATCAAGTAGTGATATTCAAAGTGTGTGATCTTTGAAGTGTTTTAGGGATTGAGTAGTGTTCTCATATCTAAGTGGTTTCTTAGGTAGAAAGTCACTAGTAGGAATTAAGATTAGGAGATTGTCAATTGGGTTGTTGAGTCTCTAATTTAATTCTACAAGTAGTGAAGTTCATCCCTGGCTTGGTAGCCCCCAGACGTAGGTAGTTAGACCGAACTGGGTGAACAATTTTGTGTGTTATTCTGCTGTTTATTTTGTCCATTGTGCAGAGTGTGTTGTTGTGACATCGCATGTAACATCACACGTATGATACCAGAATTTTATAAATGAATGCAAGTCAGTAGTATGTGACATTTGTAATGACATTTAAGATGCAAGAATGAGAATTCAAAGTCCATACAAGTCTTATGTTGAAGCATATTGAAGATTAGAAGCAAGCATGTTCAAGTTAGGTCAAACAAGTTCTCATGTGTTCATGAAGTTAAGAGACATGCAAGATGCAATTAGGGGTCATAGTTTATGGTTGAGAAGGATCACAAACAGAAGTGAATCATGTCTTGATGGATGTTTAAGATTATACAAGCATTGGTGAAAACAAATCATCAAAGATGTGCAAAGGAAGGAACTCAAGTCCACAAGCCAATTCAAGTTTGAATAAGTGCATACAAGTCATGTAAAGATGAACTATGAATGACCTATAACATGAGAAAAATGACCTATAATGTTCACACAACATGTATCAATAGGTCTCAACAATTGTCAAAGAGGGTTGCATATCATACACATCCAAAACCCTAGCACAAGTCTTCTAACAAGCACGCATACATTGATGCAATTAAAATGAAATAAAAGAGGTGTTAGAAGCTCAAGAAAATTAGAAGATGCAAGTCATTTGAAGTAAAAATAGTGTGAAAACATGTCTCAAAAGGATGGCTCAAAATTCATTAAGAATCATGCACAAACATGCTTCACAATCTCATACAAGTCACACAAACAAATTGTTCAAAGATAGCATTCAAAAGTCAATAAGAAATGACCTAAAAAATCTATGAAAAATGCATGAGATGACTTAATTTATCCTAGAAGAATGTGTTAATTATCATGAGAAAATCCAGTTCAAAACTAGGTCAAACAAATCAAGAATGAGGCATGTATCTTGAATTAATGCTCATACAAAAGAAATTAAATGGGAATTCATGGAAAAATAGAAAAATATGCCAAAATTAGAAAATAAAATATGAAAAAATTATTTAAATGCATTATGATACTCCATGAATTTATTTAGGATTTTATCATGGTTGGAAGTATTTTTAAAAATTAAAAAACAAACAAGTATAAAAAGAAAATAAAAAACAAAAAAATAGAGCAGGGGGTGTGGAAATAGCAAAAAGCTAGTTCAGAAGCGCCTTGGGCTCAAAGAAGAGGGTGTAGATAACATTAGGGAGTCCAGCCCAATAGTGCGTGGGTCAGAGAGGTTCATAGCATGGATGTTATTCAATACATTGACTCATCCTGAGCCATTGGATGGAGTCCACTTGTGATGATAGAAAAAAGTAAGCACATCCAAAGATTCACAATGCACGCACATGCTATGATATGGTGAGGCAAACACACGTAAGCACTAATAGTCAAAGCAAGGTCAGAAAGAGAGGCACGTGAGAGGGAGAACATTCATTAATGTGCTGGCATGATTAGGAGTGTTGGATCAAGAACAATCAACGGTCACGACTTAAACTGGCATCAGGCTAGGGTTCTTGCACATATGAGTTTTCAGGTGGCCGGAGAAGACTCCAGTCGTCTTCTCCGGCGAGCAGCCACCGTGCTCAGCCTCATATGTCACCAGAAATGGACATGCCTTATACCAAAATGATCCTCATGCTTAGTAGATCATGAATCCACCATCAAAATTCACAAACAACACACATACAGATCAAATCGAAGGAAATCATTTTGCCCTAGAAATTTCAACTAAGCACCTAAGGTGCCTATCAACTAGCCAGAGGTTCACATGGATCCTATTGAGCTCCAAACATGCAACAATAAGTAAAATCAGAGCATAAAGAGAGCAAGAAATTTGAAATGAAACCTGTACTTTTGATGAATCTTTAGAACCAAAGAATACAAGAAAGGAGACTCCTTATGCACTTGAACTTGAGACTGAGCCAAATAAAGGCTTAAGCAATGCTTTGAATCAGTGGAATTTGAGTGAAACATCTTGGGGATGAAGATGAAATTGAAGATCCAATGCTACCAGTTCAAGGATCTATTGATGATGATGATGAATGCTGAAGAAGAATGAATAAGTTGCAGAGAGAACAAGCTCGAGAGAGAGAGATTTTCATAGAGAAGAAGAATGTGAAGTTTGAAGGAGAGTGAAGAATGAACAAGTTGGTTGCAAATTCTGTTAGAGCTTGTATTTATATGTTGAGTTAACTATTAACCACCTTGGTTAACAGTTAGAACCTTGGTTAGTGAAAGGTACAGTGAGAAAGAGAGGGTGAACTGAGAAATAGAGAGTGAGGTGAAGTGGTGGCTCGAATTCAGCTTTGTTCAAGTGGGGAGAGGAACATGAAGTCTTATGGTGTGGAGTAAGATGGATGATGGTGATGAAATATGAACTTGCAGCAACTCAGATTGCTTTGCATGTTTCTTTCTTTTTGTTTTGGACAAAGATGGTAAAAGTTGTACATGAGCATGGTATGTGTAAGGGATGGTTTGGCTTATTATGGCAATGATGTATAAGATGGTACATGATGCTAGCATGCGCATGATGACAACAACAATGCCACGGGTCTTGGCTAATTGGTTTGCTTGAGCTAGAAGAAAAACTAGTTTCCATGAGGTGCTTTGAAGTATTGCACCCCCATGATCCATGGATGAAATGACCAGTTCTTAGGCTATTTGGAAAGAGGGGATGGAGAACAACAACATTGATGTGGAAAACAATTGCAATGGGAGCCTCTAGCATGCCTAAAATATCTCATGAAAATGCTTGTACATTTCTGAGTTGGCAGGCCAACCTGACCTGGTCGTGCCTAGCCTATGTGCCTGTGGAGTTCAAGTGTGGTGATCCTGACTTTGATCCACTATAACTCTCAATGAGTTGATCAGATAAAAAATCGTCAACATCAAAGTTGAAGAGGAGATCAAGAGGAAAAAAAACCATGTTGAACACTTTTTAATTTGGAGCCTCCATCATGGAGAAATTTGCCCTTGAATTTGGACATGTCATACACACAAGGTGTTTGTGTTATTTACTCCGAGCCAACTGGTCATGACTTGCCTGACTAGCCAATTTTTCCTTGTTTTCTCTCAACTTAAATCCATCATATCTCCCTTGATTTCGATCCAATGGGGATGTTCTTGGTATGGTTTTGAAGCTCTTGAGATGAACTTTTGATAGGCCTCTTGAAATTTTCCATTTGGACTTTGTATCATAGTGAAAGAATGCTTCAAAAGTGACCCTTCAACTTGATAAAACTTGCTTTATTTAGAAACCCTAAGTTTCTATTTTTGGAAGTTCTTCATATTTCTTGATTTTTGTTGATACCTTTGGGACATGAGGAATACCATAGAATCAAGTCTTTCCCAAAAAATCAGAAATAAACTGATTTCATGGCAAACCCTAGTTTTGATGCCTTCAGTCTAGGAGGAATCAGCTCATCCTCCAAATCCAAATTCTTCTAAGTAGGAGGTGTATCCTCTCAAACAATGATAAGATATGCCATTTGGTTATGATAAAAGCTCAAAGAACTTGCCCATTGGGGGGTTAAACTCAAGAGATCCAAAACCCTAATTTGAACAATCATGTTAGGAGAGTGTGATTCACTTGAGATTTCTCATATACCTTGATCCCATGCCAAGCACAATGATATGCAAAGATGATAATGCAAAGAATGAAATGAAATATAAGCCAGTTAGTGTCAAAAGCATGAGGGCAAATTTTGAGGTGTTACAACATACTATTACCCAATAGGTGATGTCATGTACCTATAACTTGTGTGCCAAGGTACACATAGCCTTTTCCTCACATGGCTCAAATTCTGATCTTTTGAGATTGTATTCCTCATATTGAATCTCATCCCTTGGTGTTTTGATCATTCTTGGACAGATTGGAGTGATTTTTTGCAAATTCACTATTGCACTTTAATGTTAGAGGACAAAACTCAAACTTCATGGTTTTGGAATGATTTTCTTCACATGCCAAGGGATAGAATCTTGAAAATTTGTTACGATTTTGCAGAGCACATGGTGTCTCATGATTCTGGTGTTGATCTTATGAAGATATCAGGCTTGCTAAGTCATCCAACCTGACCTAAAAATTGTGTGGCACAAGTCTGCCCTTGAAAGTTCAGCTTCAACCATGGCCTATTATGAAAATCATATCTCATTGCTCAAGTAAGATAAATGGATGTTCTTGGATATTTTGGAAAGCTGAGATAACATACTTCAACTTTGATGTTTAAGGTTTGTCTTAAATAAATGTGGACCATGGAGAAAAATGGCCCTAAAGTTGGCTCCAACACAAGACAGATTCTGTTTGAAAATTTTCTAAGTGTTTAAGTTCAAAAAGTATTGAACCTCCAACTTCATGGCTTCATATCTCTCAATCTATGCATTTTTTGGGAATTCATCCTCAAAGACAAAGTTGTAGTATGTAATAAGCTCTTCAATTTGGTCTTTGGAGCCAAGAAAATGGTTACTTGGATTGGAAGTTATTGCCTTGGCAAGTTGGACAAAAATCATGAACTTTCACGACTTAGAAAAATTTCAAATTCTTCAATGTTGCCCTTTTTACAAGTAACCTCATATTTCTTGATTTCTCTTTATTGATCATGATCCAAATCACATATTATCATCATTCTTGACTTGAGGAATCCATGTTTGACCAAAAAAGTCAAAAGTCAAACTTGACTTTGATCAGTGGTTGACTTTGTATCAGATGAACTTGAACTTTTTGATCTTCAATGAAATCAAACCCTTGGGCTAATTTAAACACTATGGATGGAATCCAAATGTGTTTTTGAATGTCTTGTATCATGTCCCAAGGCTTGAGATCATGTCCTGGTCAAAAGTCAAAGGTGCAATTGATTTTTCATCAAAAACCCTAGTTTGTGGACCAGATGAATTTGAATTCTTGCATTGCTTATGAATCAAGCTCCTTGGATTAATCCAATAATATGAATGGGCTAATATGATGCATTTGAAGTCCTTGAAACATTTCTTGAAGTATGAGATCCTCCTGCTTCAAAAGTCAAACCAGGGACTAAATTAGGCCAAACCTCTAATTTGGATGCATCTGATGACTTGGGGCTTGATGATCTTGATTCAATGAAACTTTGCACTTGATTATTAATGAGAGGAAACTCTTGATCTTTATGGATGAATAAGGGGCTTGAGATGTTGAATATGATGCCCATCCCTTGATAATTCATATTCTTGAGCCCTTGGGGGATCACTTAACCTGTAAAGTAAGCAAGCACACACATCTTGTATTTGTAATGGGTTGGTGATGCATAAAGACACACACGCCTATGTAATGATGAATGTTATGCAAATGATGTAAATTAGGTGGTATCTTAGGGGTAAAAATGAGGGTATAACAAATCTCAAGGTTTTTGGATGCCTTGTGTTTGCCTCCACAATTACTTAAGGGAGCCAGAAACTTGATGCTCGTGCCTCCAAATGCATTTTTCTTGGTTACAATAAAAAGGAATCAAATGTTATGTTGTCATGCACCTTACTACTAGGGAAATCTTCATCACTAGAAATGTCTCCTTCTATTAAGATTCCTTTCCATTTCATAATTCTTCTCCTACACAGACCTCCCATATACCCAAAATTCTTGATTATGACATACCTTTCTTAGACACACCTATAGAAAATTTACCTAACTTTCACACATCTCCTACTTTAACACATGCCACACAATCCCCCATTTAACACCTTCCACTCAAACCTCTACTTTAACACCTGCCACTCCCCTACCTTCTGGCACCAGTCCTTCACAACCTTCACCTTTGTTTTCATTATCCCAACCTACCATTCAAAACATTCCCTCCAACATCACTTCACCTAATCCACCACCTATTGTTTATAAAATTTCCAATAGATTTATCCACGTGCCTAAACGATATGATGACTTTGTTTACAATAACCTCTCTTCATTTCATCATCCTATCTACCCTATCCAACCTTATCTCCATAATCCTCACATCTCTCCCACTTTCAATTATTACATTCTTACCATCACCTGTCAAACTGATCCTACTTCCTTTAAACAAGCTTCTCAGCACGATTGTTAGAATCAAGCTATGCTAGCTGAGCTTTAAGCCCTCTAACAGAACAACACTTGGATCATGACTCATTTACCCCATCACAAGAAACATATAGGCTGCAAATTGGTTTACAAAATAAAGAGACATATTAATGGATCAATAGAGAGATACAAAACTCATTTGGTTGCTAAAGTCTACACACAAATAGAAGGAATTGACTATATGGAAACCTTTTCACCAGTTGCTAAAATGACCACCATAAGGCTCCTCTTGGCTATTGCTGCATCACAACATTGGCATTTGATCTAATTGGATGTTAATAATGCTTTTCTCCATGGAGATATTGATGAAGAGTAGGGGTGTGCAAATTATCCAGTTATTAGATCCAAATCCATAACCAAATCCAAATCCATTTAAAATATCCGGATATAATTAAATGGTTATTAACCAGTTAAATTATTAATGGTTGGTTATTCAACCATATTTTATTTTTGAATCTGGTTATTATCCAAAATCCAAATATTTAATTCAGTTATATATTTTTGAATAAAAAATTAAATTTAAAAAAAAATATTTTTTTTTGAAAAAAAAATAATTTTTGTGAAAAAATAAATTAATATTTATGAAAATTTTATTTTTATGAAAAATAATGATTTTTTTTAAAAAAAAAAATTAAATATTTATTGGAAAAAATTTATGACTATTTAGTGGAAAAAATAAATTAAATATTTTTACGAAGATTTGATGTAAACAAAATTTTGGAAGAACAATCCTTGCAATGAGGGTAGGAAAGTGTGAAAAATCCATTTATTCCAGCCATGAGAGAAAGAGGATGAAGATGCAAAGTTTTGAAGTCTGACATTGCAATTATGGCTTTCATCTTAATTACAGCGTAACTGTCAAATTCAACGTGTAAATAAACAAGGTTCAACATAATATCAACATCTGTTTATGACTATTTAGTTATCTTCGTTTGAATGGATTATGTTTGTTCAATGAAACTAAATATCTGTGTGCACAAGTTTTTATTTTTTTATTGATGATTTTATGTTGAAACATTCACGGTTGTTATGGAGATAGTGGAGAGAGTAATATTTGAAGGAGAGAAGAAACATGAATCTGGTGTGGCATTGCTTAATGAGATCATATGGACTTATTTTAATCTAATGGTTAAATTAAATGGTCTATAGTGAAGGACTTAATTAGTGTCCCACCCTAAAAGCCACCTTATTTAAAACTAATTAAATTTTTGGAAAAAGAAATATTTTTTTTTGGAAAAATAATATTTTTGAAAAAAAATTAATAACCGGTTTAAAACCGGTTATATAACCATAACCAGTTTTATAATCAGTTTTGGTTGAAATATGGTTATGGTTATGAATTCAAACCATTTAATTGGTTTAAAAATGGTTATGGTTGGGTTTTTAAAAATAACCAACCATGCACACCCCTAATGAAGAGGTTTATGTGACACCACCTCCTGGCCTTGTTCCATCCTATGTTCACTATGTTTGCAAGCTTCAAAAGTCACTTTATGGCCTGAAGTAGGTTACCAGACATTGGCTTTACAAATTATCTTCCTTGCATTACACACAATCCCCTTCTGATCACTGTCTCTTCATCAAACTTCATGGCAACACCTTCATTACCCTCCTCATATATGTTGATGACCTAATCATTTCTGGTAATGATATAGAAGAAATCAATCATATCAAACACATCCTTGACACCACTTTCAAAATTAAGGACCTTAAAGAATTGCAGTATTTTCTTGACCTCGAGATCACATGTTCCCCTCTTGGCATTTCTATTTTCCAACTCAAATATGCTCTTGAACTCCTTCATGATACAGGTCTCCTTGCTGCCAAACCTTGTCCTACACTTATGACCAAATCTCATAAGTATTCCATTGTTGATACTTCACCACCTACTGATACCACTACTTACCGTAAGCTCATTGGTCGTCTCATATATTCATGTTCCACCAGACCTGAACTAAGTTATTCAGTTCAACAAATTAGTCAGTTCATGTATGCTCCAACATGCACTCATCTTCAAGTTGCATACTGTGTACTTAATTATATCAAACAATCTCCTTCTTAAGGCCTATTTTTCTCTTCCACATCATCCTTCCAGGTCAAAGCTTTTAGTGAGTCTGAATGGGCTTCGTGCATTAATACAAGGAGATCTATCACAGGCTTCTGCATTTTTCTTGGAGATTCTCTCATCTCATGGAAGTCCAAGAAATAACCTATTGTCTCAAGGTTTTCTTCTGAAGTCGAATACCGCGTGCTTGCCTCGAATGTTTGTGAGATCCAATGGTTAGCATTCCTCTTACATGATCTTAATGTCCCTTTCATCACACCTGCACTACTTTAGTGCGATAATGATTCAGCTCGCCACATTGTCGCTAACGCAACCTTCCATGAAATAACTAAACATATTGACATTGATTGTCATATTGTTAGGGAAAAACTCCAGGCCAAGCTCTTTCACTTGTTACATGTTCCTAGCTCTGCAAAACTTTCAGACATCGTGACAAAATCCCTTGATCTTCCTCCTTTTTCTCTTATCATGTCCAAGCTTGGGATCTCGTCTAACTACGCTCCATCTTGAGGGGGTATTAAGATATAGTATTTAGTTATTTTCTGTTTTTATTGTCCAACTACCTTTACAATTCCGGTGCTTATAGTTAGGTTTAGTTGGTTGCTTAGGTTACAAGCAAGACATTGTGTATAGATATATACTTTACTGTTGTAATTTCTCATGCAAGTTCGATAATGGAAATTATTCTACACTTCACAAATTGTATTACAGTTCAACCAACTAGTGTCATTATCCCTCTGTCGAACTAGTGTCTCCCTTCCTACTCCTCTGTCATCCTCTATTCTAACATAACTCACAATCACAATATCTTTTATTTGTTTGGTTAAAAATGAAATGTATGGATATTATGTTTGGATCAAATTATGTTATGGTGAATAAGACAATTATTGTGATAAAATTTTATTGTTAAATTAAGAGTGAATTGTATAGATATTAAGTGATAATAATTTTTTGTGTTTTTAAAAGAAGTTAAAAACATATTTTTCAAAAGATATTTTTATAAAAAAAATATTATCCATGGATATCTCTAAATACCAGCAGATACGGTAAAACCCGCAGATTATCCGCTTAAAGGATACTCGCATGGATATAGGGGTGAATATGGATATCATATTTGATCGTGAAGGCTGGATCAGATCCTGTTGAAGTGGGCCACCAAGAACGTCTGAGATGCTGGGCGTATAGAGAGGAGGAGGGGGTGTACCTGCAAGGTACTCCGACGCTCAAGTAAGAAAGGGTCAGAGAAAAGGGGCAAGTACAAAGTATTAGTTCGTAGGGTGAATATTGGATACCTGACCCTCTCAAGTGAGAGGGTTTATATAGAGCACCCAGCGCGTGGCCAACGGTCCTATTTTCGGTGCGAAATAACCTTTTTCCCGAAGAATAGGTAACAACCCAAACTAGCCGTTATGTCGGGCAGGGTGCCCGAAACTAGCCGTTATGTCGGGCACAGGCGTAGTTTTGGGCACCTGCCTACAGCTATTCGGGGAGCGGATAAGCCGTGCGTAACGGGTATTGTTTCCGAGGAGGTGCGGTGCAGTCCCTTCCCGGTTGGAGGGGCAGAAAGGTAACTTTTGCCCCTTCGTGGATTGGACTTAGGCAATTTGGGCCGTTTTGGAGCAGAAGTGGATTGGGCCGTGTCTGGCCATTGGTCCAGTCCAGAACAGGAGCCCCCAAGTCGTTGCTCCCGAGCATGGGAGTGATGACTTAAGGATAGCTCGTTGCTCCGGGGAGATAGCGTGAGGTCTTCGTTTGATGATGAGGAGGGCCGCCTCGGGGCGCCTGTGACTGGTGGTGTTCGTGACCTCTGGTGTCCGTGGCATTCATGACTGTGACCGCGTTGCCCGGTGTCCGGGGAGACTAACGGTTAGTCAGAATTGGAAACGTTGGGGCGCCACGTGTGCCTAGAGCTCCGTGTAGCAGTTACTAGGCAATGATGGCTAGATGATAGCCATCATGACCTACGAGCGCGTCTACTGCACGTACCCCTCTGTATAAAAGGGGAATATCTGTCTCATTTGGGACTTTTTCACTCTGATTTCTCTTTATCTCCTTCAGCATTCCTGCCCGTCACCGCCATCTGCTTACTCCGACCACCGCTCCAAGCTCCGAGCAGCCACTTTTGTCTTCTTAAATCAAGTAAGTTTCTGATTTTGAGCTTGTTTTAACTCTTTTTGGGTGGTCAATGGTAGATTGCATGCGGTTAAGGCTAGGTTAGAGGAAGAAATAGATTAGTTTTCGGTGATTATTGGTGGTGGACGGTGGTCGTGCCATTTTTTCACTTTTGACATGTTGCCGGATGTGTTAGTATGTTTTGGTGAGGAGGGCGGTTCACGGCGTCGTTGCGACGACGATGCTTGTGTAACCGCCGTGATTGTTCATCTTCTGAGTGGGAGATGAATTTTTCGGTCGAATACTCCCAGATTCCGGTGAAGCTTTGCGGTTTTCGGCGAAGCTTCAAATGGAAACTGGGTATGAGTGCGGGGTAGCTCCTTGTTTGGGGAGGATTCGTTTCGAGGGTCTCCTCGCGGGGAGGTTTCAGTTTTTCTTTTGATGTTAGGGCTTAGGCAGGGGACGTTGCCCTCAGCCCTTTGCGCCCTTTCACTTGACTATCGGTGGAAGGGTGGATTTGATTTATTATCGAATTCACATTCTTCTCTGCTTTTCAGGTGATCGACATGGCGACGGGGCCCGATGAAGAAATTATCTTGGATTCGTCCAAGGAAGTAACAAGTTCCTCGAATAGTAGTAGTTCGACGGCCTCGAGTACCCCCAGTGAGGTCGGGGAGGAAGAAGAGTTGGAAGTTATGGACGAGGACGTCGTTGAGGGTTCCGTAGAGGAATGGGAGGTGGCCGAACTTGCTGAGCATGTGTCTACCTTTGCAACGTACTTAGGGGATGTCTTTACGGAGGCCGGGCCAGAGGGAGAGTGAAAGGTGTACTTTCCTTCAGAGGACGACAGGGTCTGCATGAACTACGGGGATCGCTTTGCAATGTATGAGTACGCATTCAAGGAGCTGGGTCTAAGGTTGTCGTTCACCGATTTTCAGCAGTCGGTGTTCGTGCATTTGAAGTTGGCCCCCATGCAACTGCACCGTAACTCGTTGGCCTTCATCCGGGCGTTCGAGCTGGTGTGCGAGCACCTCGCCATAGGGGCTACTCTTCCTATATTCTTCATCATCTTCCATCTTCAAAGGCAGCTATCAGGGAGGTAGTATGGTTTGGTCTCTTTGAAGCAGCCTCGAAAATTGTTTAAACCATTTTCGGAGTCGATACGGACGTTTAAGGAGCGGTACTATGTTGTCGAGCCCGTGTCCAAAGTTGCCCAGGATAGTACATATGTATGGGAGATCGAGTTTGATGAGGACGAGAATGATCTGCGCGACGAGGCGGGGAAATTTATTGGGCAGAGGATCTACAAGTTCCCCATCCATTGGGCACCTGACCATTTCGGCAAGAGGCCCGGTGACTACGTTCTCCAACCGCACGAGCTACACGGGCAGGATGTCGTGGCGTACGAGGAGTTGGTTAAGTACGTTAACTCCTTTCGGCTTGCGGAATACTGGATGAACAAGGGCAACTCGGTCTTCGAGGAGGATGGTAGTCAGAGGGTTGAATACCGGTTTATTAACACAAAGGCACTCCTGGAGTGCAAGACTCCTGCGGAAGTCGAGAAGCTGCTTGGTAGTCTTAGTTACTTTAGATTTGTTTGCATTATTTCTTTTCCTCGTATCTAACGTGCTCGACTTTTGTTTGTATAGGTGAGATGCCAGAGCGGTTCCTTTGAAGTCTCGATTTACTGGTGCGTGTGTTCGGTTCAGTCTGCTGTGGGGACTTCTTCTTCTCCTACTCCCGCTCCCTAGGGATCTCCCCTTCCTTTGACCGGACGACCCAAGCGGCCAAGGTTTACTGACGCTATGGATCTCACTCGGGTACCGGGGAAAGGGAAGTTCGAGCTTCCTCCTTGCCTCCTTGATAGGAGATTCTTTGAGGGAAACTCTTTGGTAATGCCTCGGGCGAAGTCTCTTCGTTTGGAAAGCATGGACCGCCCGAGCAAGAGGGCGCTGGTGGCTCAAGATGCTTCAGCTTTGGTTCGGATGCTAGAGATGGCAGTCATTTATGCTGTAGGGGACTCTGCAACTGAGTCTGAACTTAATGTTGCCCGGGCTACCCTGGCGTCCCTCAAGGAAGAGGTCAAGGGTGCGGATGATGCTCAGAAGAAAGCTGAAGAGGAGGTGGCCAGGCTGAAGAAAGAGAATTCCACGCTGGCGGAAGAGAAGAAAGCTGCCGAGGAGCTGGTCCAGCAGTTGAGGGCGGTCAATGCCCCGGGTGAAGATGAGCCGGAAGATGTGAAGGAATTAAAGACGAGATCCGAGCTGGTTGCCTGTATGGTGATGGCCGAGGATGACAGTATTGCCTTCGCGGATGAATCCTTCAGAAACCCCGTGGCTCAACTGCGGGTAGTGAACCCCGAGCTTGACTTCTCTGTCGAGGGTAACCATTATCTGGCGCATGTTGAGGATGGCCGGATCGTTATGCCCGACGCCCTTCTTGAAGGAAATGCTGAGGATCAGCCCGCGGAGAGCCAGGGGCCTCAGCCCGAGCCTGCCGATCAGATGGACGTGTGAGGGGTTTATCTTTTTGTTGTTGTAACTTGTCCGGCCTGCGTGCCGAGTAATTGTTGTAATCTATTTAGGGGGCATGGCCCCCATTTTATCTAATCCGGCACAACCGTGGTCCTAGTGGCCACTTATTATGTTTAAATTATATGTCCGATTCTGTTATTTGCATGGTTTTACTTGCTTTTATTTTTTTTTGCTAAGTGTTGTACTCATGCTCGTTGTGAATATGTGTCTGCCCGTGATAGGGAGTATTTGAATTATGCGAATTTTTAGGGGGATTACTCGTTCTAGATGTGTTCGGCAGTGAGGGGTACTGATCGAACGACCGGGGAATGTCCTGGCGGGGATGCGGAGCTCAGGTCGCGTTTGAGGCCTGAGTTCACGGCGTGAATGTCCCATCGTGAGCTGGGGTTCTGCTAGTCATGGTACTTTGACGACGGCGATGCTCGATCGAGGACCGCCGTCGAGCAGTTACTCGGCTCGTTACTGAGCGGGGTTCTGCTTCATTGATATGTGACGCTTGTACCTAGGCGTGCATAGTGGTCGGTAGCTGACGCTTGTCTTCGTGACGGGTCGAACCGAGAATTAGGGCCTTAGCTATAGTATTGTTTTAGATTTTCGGCGTTCCATGGTCGAGCAAGTTCTTCCCCGTTGAGATGTTCTAGGTAGTAGGCCCCATTTTCCGTTTTTGCTCGGACGCGATAGGGTCCTTCCCAGTTGGCTGCTAGTTTGCCTTCGCGATAGTCTTTGTGGTTTCTTCTTAGAACAAGGCTTCCCACGTCGAAATCTCGTCGTATCACCTTGGCGTTGTGCCTGATGGTAATTATTTGTTTTAGTGAGGCTTCGTGGAGGGTTGCCCCGGTTTGAATTTCCTCGACGAGGTCGAGTTCTTCTCTTAATGATTCGTCGTTCATCTCCTCGTCTAGGGGCGACTCTGTCGGCCTGGAGGGTACATGAACTTCGACGGGAATTACAGCCTCGGTCCCGTATGCTAGACGGAAGGGTGTTTCCCCAGTTGTAGAGTGTGGGGTTGTGCGATACGCCCACAATACAATGTGCAGTTCCTCGACCCAAGCCTTCTTTGTTTCGTCCAGCCTTCGTTTGAGGCCTTGAAGGATGACTCGGTTAGCTGCTTCAGCCTGCCCGTTTGTTTAGGGGTGCTCAACGGATGCGAAGTGCTGCTTCGTGCCCAGTTGGACGACGAAGTCCTGAAACTTCCTGTCCGTGAATTGCGTCCCATTGTCCGTCACTATTGCTTGGGGGATGCCGAAACGTGCAAGGATGTTTCGTTTGTAGAAGCGCAGTATGTTGAGGGCGGTTATTTTGGCTAGAGCCTCCGCTTCTATCCACTTCGTGAAGTAGTCTACGCCCACTATTAGGTATTTGTTCTGATTCAAACCTACCACGAAGGGTCCTAGGATGTCCAGGCCCCACCAGGCAAATGGCCACGGGGAGGACATTGCTTTGAGCTCGTTAGGTGGAGCCATGTGCATGTTCCCGTGCTGTTGGCATTTATCGCATTTCTTCACGTGTTCTTTAGCGTCGTGCTGCATGGTCGGCCAGTAATATCCTGCTCGGAGGGCCTTTCGGGCAAGGGACCTTCCGCCGAGATGTTGGGCGTTGATTCCCTCGTGGATTTCGTGCAGGATGTGTGCGACCATTTCTTCCTCGACACACTTGAGCAGCGGAATGGAGAATCCCCGCCTGTAGAGTTTATCTTCGACCAGGACGTAGGAGCAAGCTCTTCGCCTAACTATGCTGGCCTCTTTTGGGTCGGACAGAAGTTCGTCTTTAGCGAGATAGTTGTAAACAGGGGTCATCCAGCAGTTATTGTCGCCGATCACCTACACGTCAAGGGTCGGGGAGGCCCTCTCGATACTGGGTCGAGGAAGCACCTCCTGTATGACGGACTTGTTTCCGCCTTTCTTCTCTGTGCTGGCTAGTTTTGATAGAACGTCTGCCCGCACGTTATGTTCGCGGGGAACATGTTTCACTTCTACTGTTGCGAACTTTGCCATTTCCTTTTTGACTAGGGCTAAGTATTCGGTCAGGTTGTCGTTTTTGGCTTGATATTCTCCTCGGACCTAAAGGGCCACGAGTTGTGAATCTGTGCAAATGACGACTTCTTCTGCGCCCAGGTCCTCGGCCATGCGTAACCCAGTGAGGAAACCTCGTATTCAGCCTAGTTGTTCGAGGTTGGGAAGGACAGGGTGAGTGATACTTCGACGATGGTTCCTTCGTTGCTTTCCAGTATGATGCCCGTGCCGCTCCCTGCCGAGATTGAGGCACCGTCCACGAAAATGGTCCATTTGTGCGCTTCGTTCGCGGGGAAGTATGCGAATGTCATTTCTGCGACGAAGTCGGCCAGAGCTTGGGCTTTGAGAGCTTTCCCGACTTCGTACCGGATGTCTAATTCGGATAGTTCAAGCGACCATTTGAGCATTCGACCGGCCATGTCTGGTCGTCCCAGTAGCTGTTTTATGGGTTGATCTGTTCGAACCACGATCGTGTGGGCCAGGAAGTAGTGTCTTAATCTTCTGGCTGCATTGATGAGGGCCAGAGCCACCTTCTCTATCTATTGGTATCTTAACTCTAGTCCTTCCAGTGCTTTGCTCGTGAAGTATATGGGCTTCTGTCCGTCAGGAGTCTCGCGGATGAGTACGACGCTCACTGCTTAAGTTGCTACGACGAGGTATAGGTACAAAGTTTCACCATTGTCCGGGCGAGAGATGACTGGTGGCTCTGAGAGTGCCCGTTTCAGATGGAGAAGGGCCTTGTCACATTCCTCGGTCCATTCGAATGCTGCCTCCTTGCGGAGGAGTTTGAAGAATGGTAGGGCGTGCTGGGCAGATTTGGCCACAAAATGAGATAGTGACGCAAGCATCCCATTGAGGGACTGGATGGACTTCCTGGACTTGGGTGTAGGAAACTCGGAGAATGCTCGGCACTTATCGGAATTAGCCTCGATTCCTCGTTTCGTTAAGTAGAAGCCGAGGAACTTGCCTGCTCAGACACCGAACGTGCACTTCTCTGGGTTAAAATGCATTTTGTATTTTCTGGCCTGTTCGAAGACCTTTCTCAAATGGGTAGTATGATCGGTTTCCTCGTGGGATATTACGATCATGTCGTCCATGTAGACTTTGAGCATGTCACCTATTTCTCTCCGAAAGACCTTGTTCATTATTCTTTGGTAGGTTGCTCCGGCGTTCTTCAGGCCGAAGGGCATTACGTTGTAGTAATAGTTGCCCGATTCGGTCATGAAGGCCGTGTATTTTTTGTTGACCATTCCCATTGGAATTTGATTATAGCCCGAGTAGGCATCCATGAACGATAAAAGTTTAAAACCGGTAGAATTATCAACAAGTTTATCAATATTGGGGAGGGGATAGGCATCTTTTGGGCATGCCTTATTAAGATCGGTGTAGTCAATGCACATTCGCCATTTTCCATTAGATTTTTTCACGAGTACAACGTTGGACAGCCAAGTGGTGTTCTTGGCCTCCGAAAAAAATTTGGCCTCGAGGAGGTCCTTTACAGCTTTTTTTACAGCCTCCGTTTTCTCCGGAGACTGCTTTCTCCTACGATGTGCTACAGCCTTGATGGCCGGGTTAATTGTCAGCTGGTGGCATACGACGGATGGATCCAGGCCGGGCATCTCGGCGGCGCTCCAGGCGAAGAGGTCGGCATTCTCACGGAGGCATGCTTTGAGCTGTTTCCTCGCGATGTCGGGCAGGTCTGCTCCAATCTTCACTCCCCACTGAGGGTCGTCGCCGAACAGAACGATCTCGAAGTTGCCATTCGGGATCAGACGCATCGGATAGGAGCTGATGCTGGACGATGTGGATGGGTTGGCTGAAGCTGCTCGTTCCTCCTATTGGTCTTCTTCGGGGAACCGATTGTCGAGGTCGATGGAGTCGACCTGGGGCAGAGGCTTGGCTTCCTCGGAGCTGCTTGGCAATGCTGGCTTGCTCGATGCTTTTGGCTTGGACGCATTGGCGTTGAGCCCCTTTGTTGCTGCTTCGAAACACCGTCGTGCAGCCTCGATATCGCCGTGGAGGGTGGCGACCATCCCTTTTGAAGTGTAATACTTCATCTTGAGGTGGACCGTTGAAGGCGCTGCTACCAACTCGGCCAGGGTTGGTCTTCCGAATATGCACTGGTAAAGCGATGGGCAGTCGATCACCAGAAATTATACCTTGATGGATCTGGCCGTCTCAGCTGATTCGAAGGTTACGATCAGTTTGACATATCCCCAAGGTTTGGTCACTGATTCGTTGAATCCCTGCAAATCAGACCCTACGTAGAAGGTAAGGTGTGATTCGTCCAGCTGAACTGTTGAAAACAGCTGGGAGTACATGATGTCGACCGAGCTGCCCTGGTCGACGAGGATTCTGCGAACGTCGAAGTTCACCATTCGAGCTCTGACGAGCAAAGGTTTGCTCGAGTTTGGGGATCCCCCGAGGAGCTCTTCCCAGTAAAAGGAGATGGGGATAGAGCCCTTTTGGGCCTGATCGAGCGTGGTCACCTTATTAGAGCTTGTGTTGATCAGATGCTCGAATTTTCGTTTCACAGAGCCCACGTGACTTTGTTGAAGCCCCCGCCGGAGATAACCATGGTGGAGGGAAACGTCTCCGACGGGCTATGGGCCGCGAAATAAGCAGGGGCGCTGAGCCCGTCAGGGACGTAGAAGTCCTCTGGTCGCGATATGGACATAACGACCTGGATGTTGGCTTCTTCCAAGGAGGGTACTTCCTCCTCTATCTTCTTAGACTCCTGGGCGTCCTGCCGAGGAGTGTCCCTCTTCTTCCCGAACTGTTTCAGGTGGCCGTCCCTGATCATCTCAATAGCATCCTTCAGATGGATGCAGTCTTCAGTGGTGTGGCCGTGACTCTTGTGGAAATGGCAGTATTTTGATTTGTCCGTGTTGGGTCTAGCCGGCAGTTGTTTGGGGAAGCGGACCCCTGCCTGCTTGAATTCGGAATTCGCACACTCGGACAGTATCTTCTCCCTGGAGACGGTCAGGGGGGTATAGTCGTGGAATCGCCCGGAGGGCCCCTTGTTGTCGCGGGAGTCACGAGGACGGTCCTCGCGCCTCCGTTCGCCTCGACGAGATGTTGAGGCTTCCTCACCTCTGGAGGTCTGAGCGTTCTCCTGATGGCGTGATGCTCGGACGTTGCTGGCCACAACCTTCTCTTCGTACTGGATGTGTGATTGGGCTTTGAGGAGGAGGGCATCTAGGTTCCTCAGTGGTGCGAGACCAACGGCTTTAGAGAACTCGGAGCCTGGACGGAGCCCTTGCTCGAGCATAAACTTTTTCATCTCGTCCGTTGTAGGGACCTGTACTGCTTATTTGTTGAACCTCTCGATATATGCGCGGAGAGGTTCGTCTTTCCCTTGGATTATGGCTCCGAGGGAGGCCTCAGTCTTGGGGTGACGGCGAGAAGCTGTGAAATGCCGCGAGAACATTCTGCCCAGTTGCCTCCACGAGGTAATGGACTCTTCGGGCAGCTGCTTGTACCATGTCATTACCCCTTTTCGGAGCGTGGTAGGAAATAGTCGGCACTTGATGGCGCCCCGTACGCCACGGTAGTCCAATAGCGCATCGATGTTCTCGATGTGTTCGTCGGGGTCAGTAGTCCCGTCGTACGTGCCCAGTGACGGGGGCTTCTCCAGGACCTTAGGGAGACGGGTAGCCAAGATTTCCTGGGACAATGGGCTGCGAGGCTCATCGTCGCTGCTAGAACTGGTGAATGACGGGGACCGAAAGGTACGCTCGCGGCGGCGGTTCCTTCGGGGAGAAGGGGAGTGGTTCCTTCGAGGAGAAGGTGAGCGATTCCTTCAGGGAGACAGTGAACAGGCCCGACCTTTAGACTTGACCGGGGGAGACTGCTCGTTCCTCCGAGTCCTCTTGTGGCCGGGAGAGTGCTGGTCACGCGGGGAAACCTGGTCACGCTTCTGGGTGGCGCGAGGGTCTGGCTCTTGGTGCAGTCTCTGGCCAATATCTCTCTGGGGCTGCGGGCTCCTTGATTGTCGATGATTCCTCTGCGGAGGAGGGGATCTTGGACGGTTGGACTCTTCTAACTCCCCGATCCTCTCGTTCTGCTGCAGGATCAGGGTGTTGGTTTTGTTGATCGCCTCTAGGAGGACTGCCACGGTCGGGTCGGCGTTGGGCGGAACAGGAATGGGCTGGACGTCCAGGGAAGGCTGATCATGATTGCGGTCAGTAGGGGTGGGGGAAGGAGAATCTGTGGCTCCGTCCCTCAGAAAACGGGCATCTCGGAGAAGAGATGATTGACCGTCAACGTCAGTCTTGTTGACGGGGATGACAGCGGTTTGTAGAGCACCTTTGGCGTGATCTTGAGAAACCATGATGATGATGATCTTTTAAAATTGTTTTAATCTTCGGTTTTCGGGGAAAGAAAGATGGGGAGAACAATGATTCCCACAGACGGCGCCACTGATCGTGAAGGATGGATCAGATCCTGTTGAAGTGAGCCACCAAGAACGTCTGAGATGCTGGGCGTATGGAGAGGAGGAGGGGGGTGTACCTGCAAGGTACTCCAATGCTCAAGTAAGAAAGGGTCAGAGAAAAGGGGCAAGTACAAAGTATTAGTTCGTAGGGTGAATATTGGATACCTGACCTTCTCAAGTGAGAGGGTTTATATAGAGCACCCAGCGCGTGGCCAACGGTCCTATTTTCGGTGCGAAATAACCGTTTTCCCGAAGAATAAGTAACTACCCAAACTAGCCGTTATGTCGGGCAGGGTGCCCGAAACTAGCCGTTATGTCGGGCAAGGTGCCCGAAACTAGCCATTATGTCGGGCACATGCGTAGTTTCAGGCACCTGCCTACAGCTATTTGAGGAGCGGATAAGCCGTGCGTAACGAGCATTGTTTCCGGGGAGGTGCGGTGCAGTCCCTGCCCGGTTGGAGGGGCAGAAAGGTAACTTTTGCCCCTTCGTGGATTGGACTTAGACAATTTGGGCCGTTTTGGAGCAGAAGTGGATTGGGCCGTGTCTGGCCATTGGTCCAGTCCAGAACAATATTTATCCAGCAGTGAGGATACATATATCATAGTATCCGTCCCCATGGGTATCCATTTAAATCCCTAATGTGTTTGATTTTCACGTCACTTTTTTGTTTCGATCTATCAAATTCACAACTTGTTTTGCAATTTTGAATACATATTTGAAATCGTGGTGAAATTCTGGTTCCAACGGTATCAAATTCACAACTTGTTTTTCTAAATTTTTGTTCATAAGATGTAATTGAAGATGATGGACACACCCATCTTGGCAATGTCTAAGCCAGGGTCAAACCCATTGTGGGTCTACTGTAGGTTTCTTCTACGAATTCCATGAACCAACCATAACACAATGCAAAAGTCTTTAACGCAGTGGGCATGTAACATGTAAGTTTTTGAAAATTTTGATTTTAGGTTTTCTGTTTTGGACCATTTGAATCAAAATTAAAATTATAAATGTATTGTAAATGGTATTTGTGATGTTTCAGGGTAGTTAATTTTTATTTTTAATGTTTAAATAGATCTGAAACTGTTGGATTTCATGCTGGTATTACGGGTCTGAAACAGGGTTGAAGTGACCTGGTTAAAGGTTGAAGATGATGATTAGGAATTTTTTTGTTATAAATAAAATAAAATAAATAAGTTCACCGATAGATTAATCAAAAGAATCAGAATTGTACACCCTCATGTAACATTGGATTTGTTCCCGAATGAATTTTTTAAGTTGTCATTTGTGCAACTTCACCATAGAACCTCCCTTAATTAAATTATTAAGCAAAAAGTAAAAGAAATAAAAATATATAAAAAGTATTAAATGGGCAAAAGTCACATGTGACCACCTAATAGAGGAGAATTTATCATACCACCCTACATTTGATCCGACATAATTGTGGATTGGTTCTGACATAAACTCAGATGTGAATATCTTAGACCATTTCTTCAGGTCGAGGAAGTATTGGGTTGGGTTGGTTGAGTGTAGACGGTTGAGTATTATATGGATGGCTTTTTACTGGTCAATTTGGAACAAAAGAAATTATATAATCTTTAACAATGCAATAGCTAGTGTGTTTGAGTTGAATTTCAACATCAAAGCTCTATCTTAGTTTTGGTTTAATGTAGATTTTAGTCCCAACCAAATATGTAATTTTATAGTCGGTACAAAAATCATCTTCTTTGTCCAAAACTTATTTGAACTTTGTATGGTTTGGACTTTCCTTGTTATTAGGTTAGAGTACCCATAGTACTCTACTTTAATACTTTTTTTTTATTAAAAAAAAGTTTAATCTGACACTTTCATATATTTTCATAATAACAAAAATATCCTTATCAAAATTTAACCAAAAAAGAACAAACAAAAAATCTGGTAGTGCAATTGAAAATTTCGATAGTGTATTTTAAAAGACCGATATGTATTTTTATCGATTTTTTTAAAAATAAATTTAACATAACAAATTTTTTGATAAATAGATATCTTTGGAAATTTTTAATATTTTTTGAAAAATCGGTAGTTCATATTCAATAAGCAAAATTTTTTTAACATTATCGTATTTTTTTTTTTGTAAAACATGATACTGTTAAAAAAATAGTTTTTCCCGTCGAATATGAATTACCGTGGCAGTTTTCAAAAATCCAAAAAACTACAAAACATTTCGAAAAATCCGGCATTTATTCAAACATTTAACAAAAATCAATGCATTTTTATCAAAAATTTCAGGTATTTCTTCAAAAAATCCGATAAACGCAAAAAAAAAATCAAAAAAATATTTAGTAAGAGTATAAAAGTAATAGCAGACCCCTCGTGGGGGTGCCAGGTCAAGCTGTGTGGGTGGAAGTGTAAAATCTCTTAAAAGAGATTTAATCTCTGATTAGGAAAACAAAAATTATGTAGCAAGTTGAAAAAGAAAAGACACCAGAAAGAGAAAAAGTAACAAAGTATTGGGTAAAAAAAAGTGAAAGTATGGTTGAAGCAGTAAATGGAGGATTGATGGTAAATTTGTTCTATTTTTAGGATGTGATTCTATTAGTTAGTTAATTATTTTAAAATATTAATTTTAGTCCTACCTTAATCTATCATTGGTGCTTCCATTCTTGAATCAATGTCTCATAAACCTACTAATACTTCTTCAAGGATTTAAATGATGTTATTAAAATTTCTCACAACCACTTTGAAGATGCAATCAATCATATACATCATCAAATAGATAAAAGGTTTTATGAAGCAAACCAAAACCTAGAGAATCAATTCAGAATTATTCATACAAAAATGAATAACCAACAACAAGTTCTGGATTTTAGACGTGAATCTCTTACATCACTCCTTACATATATGATGACTCAGATTAGACTACAACAACAAGAAACATCTTCTCACACATCACCATTTCATGTATCCCTACCAACACTCTATCCCCTGGTTATATATGCAATTTCCCCCAATGTAACCTTCATTACTCCTATATACCCACACTAACCCTATCCACACCCACACTTTTCCACAATCACTATGCCAAGGAAGGGAAAAGACAACGCTTTTTTTGGCCTTTAACAGCGTTGCCTAAGATGGCGCTGCTGTAGGTAAAGACAACGTTTTTTTATGCAAAAGCGTTGCCTTATGTATACTTTAGGCAGCGCTTTACCTTGAAAAATGCTTTCTAAAGTAGGCCTTTAGCAGCGCTTTTTCCTGGAAAAGCGCTTTCTAAAGTGGGCCTTTAGCAGCGCTTTTTCTGGCCTTTTATGCTTTCTATTGGCATCTTTAGGCAGCGCTTTTTAAAGCGTTGTCTAATGTATTTTTTATTTCACTTTAAGGCAGCGCTTTTAATGGAAAACGCTTTCTATTGTGTACTACAGACATCGTTTTTTCTAAAAAGCGCTTTCTTTTCTTCACGTAAATTGTGCTTTTTAAAAGTACTTTTTTAAAAATCAGAATTTAGGAAGCGTTTTTTATTTAAAAGCGCGACATATTCTTTCTTTTTTAGAAAGCGTATTTTTGGAAATAATACCATAAACCTATATAATTCAAGCCTTTGTTTCAAACACATAGGCATTAGATGACATTCAACAAGTATTTATTTCAACACATAGGTCTTATATTTCAACCATTGAGCCTTTATTTCAACAAACAAGCCTTTATTTAAACATAGGCATTATATACCATTATAATCCAAAATATATACACCATTATAATTCAACACATAAACCATTTGATATAAATCAACACAAACATGCATCATATATACACCAATCCATAATTCTAATAACAATTTGTCCACTTAGAAATCCTTTAACTTCTAAAGATTCCTAATATACAACAACTTCCAAAACTATACAACATTCCATAACTACACAACAACTTCCATACCTTATATGATTCTTTTCTCAATAAAGTATTCAGACAATTCCTCCTAGATTTCTTCCAATTTATGTTTCGAGTAATGAGCACATTTTTATTCATCAAAGTACTACATAATAAAACATAATATGCATGATTTAGTTAAAAGTAATAAATTATATGAAATATCCGATAAATATTAAAATAAATCCTAAGTTATAAATCCATACCATGATTGGAATCTCTATTTGATCCAAATGAAGGATTTCTCTCATAAACCTCAAAACGTAATAACCGCAATCTATACCATTACGCTGACGAGCACACTACACAGAAAAACAAATAAGAATATATAGTTGTCTTGTTTTATCAAGTACCATCACTATTATAAGAAAAATTGTGAAAATTAATATACCTCCACTTTGATCCATGTAATGTTGTTTGCTTTAGACCGTGATACTCAAGCTTCTCTTTGTGATCAGAATACTTGTATTGCTCTAACAAAATAAAAACATATATTTAGAACAATCTCACAGAAATAATTAAATATACAAATACACACGAATATTTACTAGTACCTTTTTCACTAACGTCTCTTTCTTTTTTTGGTTGGAATATGTTCTACTCGTCTCTTAACAACACTGACGGTTGGATTGATCCAAATACCCTCATTATGATCATTTCTAATATATGTTTCATTTGCTTAATATTCTTATCTTGATCATTTCTTGTAAACTATTCAATCTCAACATCAATATCACCTTGATCTCCAATGTTTTCATCAATTACTTTGTTAGATAAAAGCACTATAGACCATTTCGTACTTGTCGGATCAGTGACATAGAACACTTGTTTAGCTTGAGAGGATAGAATAAAAGGCTCATCTTTGTACCTCACCCTATTAAGATCCACTTGCAAAAATCCTGACTTATCCATTTGTATGCCATTATTATTTTCAACCCACTTGTAACCAAATATAGAAATCTGAAACTTCTCATAATAAAACACCCAAATGTGCTCGATAACCCCAAAATATGACAGATTTGCAAATTTGGGGTTTAAGTCCTTCACACTTGAAATGTGCATTGCTTTAGCTACCACGGTGATACCACTATTTTGCATAGTACTTTTATCATCTTTTTCTTATAAAATGTGTATCCATTAATTGCGTATGCGCTATAAGAAAACACAACCAAACTTGGACCATATGTTAAACATCTCAACCTTTCTGTTATTGAAGCGGGATCTGAATAATACTTTGAATAAATATGATCCTTAAACCAAGGTATAAAACTACGATTGTGCTCTCGTACTATCCAATTTTCATTTCTATTCGGATTTAAACCTCGGAGAACATCCTTGTGTATTTCAACATACGGCTCAACCTCATTCTCATTGTGCAGAACATACAAATGCACTTGATCCCGTTCGACCCTTGATACTGTCACAACTTTATTTCCAATTAACTTTTTTCCTTCTTTTTTTTCGACAATATGAGATTTGGGGAGTCCAATTGATTGAACATTGGACAGATATTCAGTACAAAACTCAATCGCTTCTTCAACAATGTATCGTTCAGCAATACAACCCTCGGGTCGACTTTGGTTTTTCACATACCCTTTTAATATTTTCATATAACGTTCAGCGGGGTACATCCATCTCATATAAGCTGGTCCACACAATTGTGTCTCTTTCATAAGATGTACAACTAGATGTACCATTATGTCAAAAAACGAGGGAGGAAAATACATTTCAAGCTCACACAAAGTAATAACTATTTCTTTTTGCAATGTTGGTAAGATCGCAGGATCGACCACCTTACTGCAAATTGACTTGAAGAAAGAACACAATTTAGTTATTGCGCTTCTTACTTTTTCTGGAAGAATAGAACGTATACCTATTTGTAGAAAATGTTCCATTATAACATGGAAATCATGCGTCTTTAAACTCTTTAACTTGAGGTCTTTCATAGACACAAGTCTTCTAATATCTGAAGAGTATCCTTCTGGAACTTTAACTTCACTTAGAAACTTACACAATACTTTTTCTCCTTTCTAGATAGAGTATAGGCAGCAGGTGGTAGATATGTTCGACTTCCTTTGTTCAAGGGTCCTAATTCAGTTCCTATCCCCATCGCTATCAAGTACTTTCTTGCTTTAAGGCCATCCTTAGACTTTCCTTGTATATTGAGTAACGTACCAATAACACTGTCAAATACATTTTTTTCAATATGCATAACATCGAGAAAATGTCTTACATACAACGACTTCCATTATGGCAATTCAAAAAAATTGACCTCTTCTTCCACCCACTCTTAACAAGCGTATGTGCAAAAGGCTTGCCAAACTGAGTACTCACATATTTCACCTTTTCAAAAATTTGATCACCTGTCAATATAGGTGGAGCTCTACCTTGTTCTGGCTTTCCATTGAAGGCTTTTCTCCACCCACGATAATGATGATTAGAATTTAAGAATCTACGATGACCGAGAAAGACATTCTTCTGACCAAACTTCAATCGCGTCCAATCTATTTTATCTTCACAAATAGGACACGCACATTGACCTTTTATGCTATACCCTGATAGATTTCTGTATCCTGGAAAATCATTAATTGTGCCAAACAACATCGCCCTCAAGTTGAAACTTTCTTTCCTATATCCATCATAAACCTCCACACTGTTCTCCCACAAAATATTTAAATCTTCGATTAAGGGTGTCAAGTTTACGTCTATGTCATTCCCTGGTTGTTTAGGCCTAAAAATTAACATAGATAACATCATGTACTTACGCTTCATACATAGCCATGGAGGTATATAGGTTATAAATCATAATAATCACATGCCATGTGCTATGTGAGATACTTTGAAGACTGTGTGGGTTCATTCCATCAGTAGATAATGTCAAGCGAAGGTTTCTTGCTTCTTTTCCAAATTCAGGATAATCGTTATCAATTTTCATCCACTGTGGTGAATCTGTCGGATGTCGAAACTTTCCATCAATAATTCTTTCATCTGCATGCCAAGTCAAGTGTCTTGCATCAATTTCACTACGAAAATGCGTCTAAATCTCAGAATTATAGGAAAATACCATAAGACTTTTGTTGGAGACAATTTTTTCTTATATCGAGATACACTGCATTTAGGACACTCATTTAACGATGCATATTCATTTCGAAACAAAACGCAATCGTTTGGACAGACATGTATCTTATCATAGCTCATTCCAATAGAGCACAACATCTTTTTGGCCTCATATGTTCGATTGGGAAGAACATTATCCTCTGGAAGCATATCTTTCATAAGGGCTAATAACCCTGTGAAACTTTTATCTGACCATCCATTGCCCGCCTTTACGTTATACAACTTTAATACCGCATACAATCTTGAGAATTTAGTGCAACCATTATACAACGGTTTCTCTGCATCGCTTACCAACCTCTCAAACATTTTGGGACAATCCTTAAGATCTTCTTCAAGTGCTTTTGCAATCTCTTCGACTCGATCACAATCGTATGTATCTGTGCCATTGTTGTTTGAAGCATAGGTCATATTATCCCCCGGTTCAACATTCCCGTTACTTTTCTCACCATGCAAATTCCAACATGTATAACTTCGATCAATTCCATGCCTCTTTAAATATGATGCCAACTGAACCGCGTCAACTCGACTCCCATAACAGCAATCCAAGCAAGGACATGTCATTCGACTGGGGTCTTTGGCATGTGCAACAACAAACTTAACGAATTCTGATACCCCATTCTCGTACTCTTTCGACAATCGACTTGAAGACGTCCATTTCTTATCCATGGTTTTACTAATTAAGCAAAACAAAAACAAAATAAAAACTATTTACCTGTAGGGAAGTCAACAGCTTCTGGACCCACACAGTGTAAGATTCTTAGAAACAATCCGACTTTCACTTTTCACAAGTAACCCCTATATATAGCAAATTCAATAAGTTAATAACACCTCAGACAACTACATCATTATATTCTACACAGTTCATACTATATTCATATATGAATCTGAAAACAAATCGACAAAAAATAGAACCAAAAAAAATTTGAAATGATTAGGGCTTCTGAAAAAACAATTGACCATAAACAATGAAAAATATAAGTGTGAAAATTAAAGGTGACTCTAACAAAAATGATACTAAACTCAGGTCCTTAAGCACAATTATTAATTATAATATCAAGATTAATCAGATAATGCCAAACATTACTCGGTGAGAAATGAGCCAGGAATCACACTGTCATTAGTTAATGAAATTTGTATATCTACCTAGGATATGATTACTAGAATCAACCTAATCTCAGCCTTGTAGAAAACTCGAATTAAAATGAAATCCTTGTAGAAAACTCGAATTAAAATGAAATCCTTGGCAGTAGCAACATTCAACAACAACAACAGAAGCAATAGAAGCAGAAGTAACATTCAACAACAACAACCGAATTTGGTGAAAACACTTGTTTCTTCTATATCACCCAATTATTCAGAATTTTTCACAGCAGAAGCAACATTCAGAAATCAAAAACAAAAAATGAAAAACGTACCTCTTCTTCTACTTCGTTTTCTTCTTCTGTTGGTCGGAGAACGAAAAACGAAAACGAGACGCGAGAGAGAACATAACAGTGGTGGTCGGAGAACGATGGCAGTCAGAGAACAGAACGTCGGTCGGAGAACACAACAGCGGTCAGAGAACAGAACAGTGGAGAAATCGCCAGAGAGAAAGGAGGGAGAAGACGTGAAAATGATTAGAAACAAATGATTAGGGCTTCTGAAAATTTGGGGTTTTTTATTTTTTAATTAATAAATGACCTAAGGCAGCGCTTTTTGAAAGCGTTTTCTTAGATTAGCCTATAGCAGCGCTTTTTCCTTAGAAAGCGATTTCTTTTCATTGGCCTATAGCAGCGCTTTCAGAAAGCGCTTTCAAATGTGGGGTCAATTTAAGGACTTTAGCAGTGCTTTTTAAAAGCGCTTTCTAAGGTTACCCTTTAGCAGCGCTTTTTAAAAGCGCTTTCTAAGGTTATACCTTTAGCAGCGCTTTTATAAAAGCGCTTTCTAAGGTGGGGTCTATGTACAGCCTTTAGCAGTGCTTTTAGAAAGCACTTTCTAAAGGTAGCCTTTAGCAGCTCTTTTTTTGAGCGAATTTTTTTCAAAACTTATAGCAGCGCTTTGTGATAAAAGCGTTGTCTTTGTAGTGCTGCCAAAAGCGAATTTTGGCGTAGTGAATATGCATCTTTTATCTTAAATCACAACCTCAACCAACTCAATTTCACTATTGCTATGAGAAATTTTGCAGCAGAACCACCACCACCATTTATGTCGACTTTGTTTGGCCACTGTTTAGAGATATTTTGGGTGTTGTTTATTAATGATTGTTGAATTAATCAATTATTATGATGTTGTGTATAATTGTGGTGATTGTATGGTGATTATTTGTTGATAATGCATGTTGTGGTGAATCGTGCATCATGGTGTACAGACTTCAGTCTAGTTTTTGTGTGCTCTGGTCCGATGGTATGGATTCAGGAGTGAGTAGCCGGTTCCGTATGGAAATCGGTAAAGTGTTACTTATGGTTATAATAGAAAATTTATGTGCTCTTGTCCTATGGTGGGGATTCAGAAGCGAGATGGACCTGTGTTATCCATAATGGTACCACATGCATTGTAGAGTCATGGTGTTGAGTACATTGCATCCATTGTTTTCATATGCATTGAATAATTATGGTGATATTGGTGATTGAGAATACTTTGGTGGTGTATGAGAATGAATTATGTTGAATGATTGTTGTTAATTATTTAGGCTACCCTTGCATACTTTTGCACCATCATACATTATCAGTGTATTCTCACCGCTTTGTTGATTGTGTGGTTCTGCACTCTTTTTTAGGGTACAGACGAGCGGGTAAATGAGTAGTTGCTTAGAAGTTGAGGGATGACTTTGATGTTGTTCTTCTTTTTCTCGTTTTCTCCGATATTTAGATTTTGTTGCTCTGATCTGTAACACTGGGCGGGTGAGCGATTTGTTTTATTATTTGCTACTATTTGCGAAGTTGTTGATGTTGAAGACATTTTTCCATAACCATGTTTTATATTTGGAGACTTAATCGTTTGTTGAGTTACTTTAATCAATTTGTTTCCGCTGCAATGAGCCTATGTAAAGGCAAGCATGTGATAATAGATGTTTAAATTATTGCATATTTTCTCTAGACCGTGTTACGAAGTAAATTTATGTTATGTTTAAGTGATACCCTATGTGTGTAGTTTTTTTATTTTTGTATTATTTTGTGTTGGGGTTGTTTGGGTGTTATAAAGCGTGTGATGGATCACTTTATGCTCCCTCCCTTATTCAAGATCTTTATCCCTTATAGATTAAGGGCTCATATGTTGATCTTGCCCTGAAGGACGTGATCTACCTCTAGAATGTTGATGGGGGGTTCCCTGAACATAGCTTTTCAAATGCTCCTCTTATATCAGGTGCATTATATCCTTCTCCAACTGATGGGAGTCATCTGCACGATGTCCCTTAACTTCATGGTACTTACACCAATAGTGTTTATGTGGAGTACTTTACGCCAAATGTTCTATCACTTGGTGTTGACCGATATGTTGATTTCTATGGATTTCCTAACAGGTTTGAAGATTTCCTTGTCATGAATGAGTGACATGAAGTGATTATTGCATTGGTGGAAGGACTCACACCCGATGGCATGTTTCCTAACTGGTTTGAAGATTTTTTGTGTTTCTTTCTTCACTCTTTGTATTGCATTCCTCCTGTGCCATAATTTCTTCCATGGAATTTTTGAGCTTCTAGGCAAGAGACTCATTAAAATGCCTAGCTTTGAGCCTATTCTAGAAATACTAATTATGGTGGGGCGAAGGACATGCTTATTGTCTGTCTTTGGCCAAATGCTTGTTGTATAGTTTACTGATGTCACTGATGAGTCAGTTAGTTCTTGGATTAGAAAAAGGGAAATGAGTGTACCTAAAGTTCATAAGCCTGTTTTAACTAGCTATTACATAATTTCCTATTTTAAAGATACACCCTATGACCCTTACACAAACTACACAAACCCAAAAGAAACTGTACTCTGCCCTGATTCATATCAAAGCACGTATTCTCAACTCCTTTGTGGTCTTTGCAAAAAAAAAGAGATTTTAAGGGTCGATGTTGTTTTTACCTCTGGTTTCATTAGGCCTATTAGGTTTCTTGAAAAATATTGGAACCTGTTTTGAAATTATATTAGAACAGGAAATGTTAACTCTTTAATCATTGACATGATTTACGGAGTTGGTTGAACTTGTTGATGTCAAAATTGGACAAAAATATGAGCTTGTTGTCACTACTTATACTGGTAAGACATTTAATTTCATCTTTGCTTTGTATTTTATGATACTATGTTATGTTTATGAAACCTCAACTGCCACAATTTGAAACAGATTTGGAACAAAACATTAGCTACTTATAATTTTTTCTTAGGACTATACCATTATTAGGAAAAATGGAAGTTCATTACAATTCTTTTCTAGTTATCATTATTGTATAGTGAGTGATGCTTGCTTAAGAATATCTAGTGATATGCACCACACACCACATAGGAATAGTTCTAAATGTATTCCAACCATTTGTCTACTTGTAATGCCCTAACTTTCTAATACTAAGCAATTGACATGCTAATGATGTGCTAGTGTGATTAAGGGATTGGTTAGTATGATAGTTCCCTTGATTAAAAAAGAATGGCATGATTAGTAAATCAAGCTTATGTTGCAAGGGAAAAGTCATACTTGTGCAAGGACACTATGTAAACCTTTGAACCCCCTATTTATCCTCATTCCCACTCTTTTTCTCTTTCTACAAAAATCAAAATGCAAGAAAGAAGGGGGAGAGCTTGAGAGAGGGACCGAAAAATCCAAGGAAAGGAGAAGAAAAATTTGAGTTCAAAGCCTCTCCATTTCATTTGCATGTGAAGAATAGTTGGTTTCTTGAAGAATCCTTGAAGAAGGAAGTGTAAGACAAGCTTGGATCACCAACCTTTCCACCTTACCCTCGTCAATTTAGAATTCTACATAAACCCTAACTTGGGGTTTCATTAAGTTTGATCTTGGGTAACACTAGTACGATCAATGCATGATGAGGGGTTTGGATAACTTTATGACTGGATGATTCCTTTTCATATGAACTTGCATAACCATGTTTGCATTACATGATAGTTCATTTTTCTATTTTGGATGGATTTTATAAAATGTGTATGCATAATTGCTTTGACATGAATTGATACCTTGATGCTAATATGAATCCATGGACCCTCATTCCTTGTTTTCAATCAATTCATGATGATGCTTAGATGTGCCTTATTGAAATGCATGTAATGGCATATGATTAAATTATAAATTTGCATTGAATTACATGTGGAATTGAAGTAAGGATTGCTGGTTCTGAGTTTTGAATGCAGGTTCAAGGTCATGAATGCGTGAAAATCACATAAAAGTGAGGGTGCCCAAATCCTAGGCACAACACGACCGTGTCACCTAACATGGTGCACCCGTGTTCCTCCCATATTTTGTATGGAAGGGGGCGCAGGCAAACACGAGTCGTGTTGCCCAACAAAGGAAAACCACATTACGCCATTGACTTGCTCCTCCTTGTGCCATTTATGAACCTAAGTTTGCCTAAGTGAGTGACCTTTCCATTAGTACATCCCTAATGTTTGAATGTAGTTGTTTTCTTGTAAGAATACTCGCCCGAATTACTTAGTGCGAGTAGGCACAAAAGAATGGATGTGGAATGATGGATTTTGGCACTAGTAATGACATTTCTAGTTGAAGAAAGTGGATGATAAAATTCTATTAGTTGAGAATGAATCTTGATTAGAGAGAAAATCCTAGGGCGAGTGATTTCACCTAGTTCTATGACATTTGGACACCAAGAAACTCTAGTTGTGGTGTGTGGAAAATGGCTGTGTAAGTCTCACATTCGGATGCAAAACTTTATCCTAGTTGGTGTGTGGGACGTACGTTAGGTTTCGAGGGAAATTAAATTGGACTTGTGTGGGGAATATCATGACAAAGTAAATGCCTAGAATTTCTACCATGAATGGGAGAGAGAGTTTACTAGTGTCCGTGACACAAACCCAAACTTGAGTATAAGTTATGGTCGGGGAAAGACATGTCTAATTGTATTGGACTTTCGTGACTCGAATCCAGACTTGGATGATTGTTCATGGCCAGGGAAAGAGGTTCCAATGGTTTGAAGTGAGTCTGTGGCCCCAACCCAAACTTGAGTGATAAGTTATGGCTAGGGAAAGACATTTCACTTTGGAAGGGAACTCCGTGACCCAAACCTAGACCCATATTAAGTAATGTTAGGGGAAAGATATCCCTTGATTAACGGATTCTCCGTGACCCAATCCCAGACTCGGAATGAGTCATGGTCGACGAAAGGTTGTAGTTATGTTATGATCTCCCATGGTAGAAGATGGATTGGACAAACCCAGGTTTTGATATTCACATACGATGTGAGATCAATTAGATCTCGGGCCCTGAATGCCACTATAATTCTTTTATATATGAGCCGGATATTACAGATGTTTCAGTTGTTTATTTTTGCTGTATTTTTTTATCGTGTAGTATTATTGTGGATATCAATTGTATTTTCATGTACCCAATACTTATCTTTTGTATTGTACATTATTTATGGTATCACCTAGACACTTACTACCTCCGTCTCATAATAAGTGTCTTATTTGAGCTCTGCGCGGTGCTTAAGAAAATGATTAGATGTATTAATTTTAATGATAAAATTAGTATCTTTTACAAAAATACCCTTATTTATTATAGTTAGTGGAGTAGTTAGAAAACATGAAAGTTAATAAATAGGAGTATAGTAGTGGAAAAAATAATAAATGTTGTATTTGGATTCTTAAAAGACATTTATTTTGAGACATAAAAAAAGTGTAAATGAGATACTTTTTATGAGACAGATGAAGTATGTTTGATTTTCAGTACCATATTAATGCCACATATCCTATTACTCTAGATATGTATGTATGAAGTTTTACGGTACATAAATGTGATTTTAGCGTGTAATCATCATTTTGCATGTAATAATTGATATTGTTTATTTTTAGACAAATATGACTCAAACAAATCACATAATGTGACTATGGGAACTGATTTTAAATATTAATATGCACATACATGGTACCGGCAGTTGGACAAGCTTATTCAATATGTGTACATTATTTTTTCTTGGGATCTAAATCTTCCCTCTCATGTTTTTTCAACTGTACATTCATGAATACTTCAAAAAAAAAAATATCCATAGAAAAAAAAAATAGAGTTTATTTTTATTATATTTCTGTCATCTAACTTACTTTCTTCTCCATCTTGATTTCATGTAGTTTATCACCCAAAGCATTAAAATTTAAAAAGCAACAAAAGTTACAATTTGAAAGTTATTCATGGCTAAGTCAACACAAAGTGTCTCTCTTGTGATATTTATTGCTACAAGGTATTTATCATAAATGAGTGACAAAAACAGTAAAAAAAAAGTTAGAACTTTTTATTAGATTGGAATTGGGCATCTAATTAAGAAGAAATTTTTAAAACTCAATTGTATCTTGAAACAAATTTTCACATGAGAGGTATAATTCTTATTTTCTCAAAATCTAAATGTTTTTATAATAAATTTCAATTATTATTATCATAACTAATTTTTTTCCAGTTGTGTTAGGGTTTTGTTAACCATGGCCAAAAGAGGCGGCGGCCGACCGAAGAAACAGGCGGCAACGCATCAGAGAACAGTGGAAAGGACGATTGTCACTCATGCTATTGTTGAACAAGATCAAAATGAAGCAGAAGAAAATGAGGGAGATGAAAATAAGCGGGAACCAACATTGATTGGGATATCACCTCCAATCGAAACATTGATTGAAAATCCATCTATGGAGGGGGGAATCTCAACCACCGGTGAATAATGAGGAGCTTAATGCTAAACCCTAGGTGGACATCATTCAAGGTAACAGAAGTCATAACTGAGGTATGGCAGTGGAATTTTTAGCTCCAATAATGGTAAATGGAGAAATTGAAATTGTGATTGATGAAACGGATGTAGCTGAGGAATTAGAGTTTTGTGAACATACTCTGATTCTCTTTGCACTGCAAGAAACATTATTAATGAATCGCATGAAGAAATTAATGGAAAATACCTAGAATTTTGTCTCATTACCATAACTTTACTACAATGATTCTAGATAATTTATAGTGAGATTCAAGAATACTGAAGATAAGGAGAAAGTCATGGCCCATGGACCATACGTCATATATGGTAAACCTCTATTTCTGCAATACTGGTTGACTGATTTTGAGATTAAAGAAGACTTACTGCATGTTCTACCACTATAGATAACAATGCCAAATTTACCTTTACACTTGTGGGGGGAAATAAGTATATTGAAGATTGCTAGTGCCATAGGGAAACCAATTACAACTTATGAACTTACAGCTAAGAAGTTGCGCATCTCATATGCTCGTGTTTTGGTTGAAGTAGATATCACACAAAATCTCAGAGATAAAGTTTGTATTAAAGATCATAATGGTAAAGTGCTGGAGTAAAATATTGAATACAAATGGAAATCTGACTATTACAAAACTTGTTTGAGAATTGGACATGATTGCTATATAAAAAGAATGTCCTAAAATAGAAACTTACTACATCTAAGATTTGGAATTTTGTAATCGCCAAGCCAAATGTGGAGAAAATCCATGATACTGTGAGCACCAAGCCAAATGTGGAGGGAATTGTTATTAGCGAGGCTAAGGTTCATGATATTGTGAACACACCTGCAGAAAATTGGACATTGGTTACATTTGGTATAGTGGATAAAAGGAAAAAGCATATGATCAGTACTCCTAAAAGTGACCAAGACATGATTTATCAAAACACTTTCACACCCCTTAGGATTGGTGAGTGTCCAACAGGGGAGAACAACCATGTCCCATGACATAGATGGATTAGCTCTTATCTCTCTTATTTTTAAGTGTGTGTCATTGCATTGTTGGAGAGTAGAGTCAATAAAACTAATCCTGACAGAATAAGAAATAAAATTGGGAATAATTGGAAGTATGCTGATAACTAGACAGATCGTGAGAATGGCAGGATCTGACTTATGTGGAACCACAATGAAGTGGATGTGAAGGTGCTGTAGATAGTTGATCAGTATATCCATGTTGAGGTTTATGATTTGGATCAATCCCTTCATTACACTGTCGCAATAATATATGCCTTCAACCAGATTGAGAAGAAAAAATGTTATGGAAAGCTATTGAAAACCTAGGCAGAAACATGAGGACTCCTTGGATGACTATGGGAGATTACAACAATGTTCCTACTAGACAAGATAGAGTTGGAGGATATATTGTGACTAAAGATGAGTATAGAGACCTTTTTTAATATGATGCAAATAACAGGTTTATTTGAGTCTAGCACTAAAGGTTGTCACTTTACGTGGTCAAATAAACACACAACTGATGTGATTTATGATAAAATAGATAGGATTATTGGGAATGTGGAATGGTTCCAAAAGTATCAGGATGCTATAATAGAGGTTTTGGCTCCAAACATCTTTGACCATGCTCCCTTAAAGGTTGGTTTGAATCATCAAAGTTCCGAGAAGAGATCTTTGTTTAAATTTCTAAACTGTATAACCCAAAATTCATCCTATATTTAGCTGATCTCTAGTATTCAGCAGCAGAATGTGAAGGGAAATGCTATGTATAGACTTTTGACCAAGCTTAGGAGACTTAGGCAAAAATCAAGGCAATCCGGATGGACTCGAAAAGCGAAATCAGTCCATGCAACAGTTAGGGATCGAAAACAAAAGCCAAAAAGGCTCTAAAATCCTCAATAAAAACAAAATAAGATCCAGTGACCACCATATCAAAATCAAAGGGTCACTAACATCCATCAAAAACAAGATAAGGTGACTGCCATTTCGAGCGAACCTTGAATCATCGCCTTTACACCGTCAACCCTTTTGGAAGACAAACATGTGCAGAATTAACTGAACGTAGGACTGAAGTTTCTCACAAAGAAGGGGTGGGTACAAACCAAGTTTTGAGCCTAATATCCTTTGTTTCATAAACCATGAACCAGACCACGTTACAACCCTCAAAAGACCTAATTGAGGCGAGGTTTATTCTGAAAGCATACTGTTGCAAGGTTGCGTAAACTGACTCCCCACATATTTGCTAATCTTCAACATTGGTGTCATTCTCCTTTCTATATCTTTCACACCAGCAAAATCAGCACTACGTTTGGGCTAACAGTCCATCCGTCTCACACTATCACGACACTCCAGTAAATGACTCTTTTTCACAACTTGCATGAGCATCGCATTAAGATTACCATTTATGAATGAATAATTTTAACTGCAAATCAGTGCTAGACATCAAAGACACTCCAATAAGGGGAAATCAAATAGGAACTTGAACCTTCAGTGGTGTTAACCCAAATCAAGACCACCTTAAAACCCACAAGCGGGGATAAATCCTTCAGTAGCTAGATCAGAGGCGAGTCATCTCAAAGATCAAATCATTTCCGAACTGGTTAATCAGGGGCAGACCATTACCATGTTCAGACAGGGGCAAGACCAGCTGCAGCAGGCAGATCTTCTTTGTACTTTCAACTTGGACAAGCATATCTTGCCAGACAATAGCAATCGTCAAGTGCAGAATAAGAGCACAATCTTCATGAGTCGATCATGTCGCTACACTCATTTTCAAGTTATCCTGACCACCAAGCATAATAGTTGTTGTTCTCTCATAAACAAACTCATGACTTATCAAGTGAATCGACGCTTCAAGAGCATCTTGATCTGCTTCAATCGTGGCGTCTTCAACAAAATGAGTGTCGAGGAAATCAAGCCCTCCCATCACCCAAAGTCCAATCCGCATTGGCAACTACCAAAAGTCCACCATGCTGGCACCCTCACAAAACATATCCAATCACTCGCCTGCAATCATACGCATCATATGCATCACATTCGTCATCATCAGCATTATATGCTTCATATGCATACCCAAAAAACCAATCATACTTCCCCAACACTTGCATCTCTGCGTGTCATTATTTTCATTTGCATTTCCATTCGATATGGAATATCATCACAAAATCAAGCATTCATACATGCACAAGTCAAGATTTAGGATCAATCACGAGATTCCAAGATGATCTTCAGCCCAGCCAGTGGCATATTCAATGTATCCGTGGGCGTTCTTCACGAAGTTGTTTCAACCTTTTGTTGAGCAAAGCAAGAATCCAAGGCGATCTTCAACCCAATAGGGGCATCTTCTTCAAATCCGTGGGCGTTCCTCATGAAGTTGTTTCAACCTTTTGTTGATCAAGTCGAGATTCCAAGTAGTCTTCAGCCCAGTCAGGGGCATCTTCTTCAGGTTCATAGGTGTTCCTCATAAATTTAATTCAACCTTTTGATTGATGAAGTTGTGATCTCCAAGTAAGTCAGTGGACGTTCCTCATTGAGTTGTATTCTTCAACCTTTTGTTGACGAAGTTGTCATCCCTAGCTCAACCAATAAGCATTTCTCCGAATCATTGGGCGTTCCCCAGTGAGTTGGTCCTTGTCAACCTTTTATTGATAAGAATGGTGTTCCTCAGTGACCTTTTGTACTTCAACCTTTTGTTGATGTCTCCAAATAAGCCTCACTCATCATATCTCCAACAAACTTGACCTTTTGTCAATTGCCTTACTATCATCCTTTTGGTGATGGCCAAACCCTGTCAACTCAATTCAACCTTCATCCTTTTGGTGTTGGTAATCCTCAAAATCAGAAATTTACTATCATCCTTTTGGTGGTAGTCGTTCGTGTTGTTTCAAATTCACCTTCATCCTTTTGGTGTTGGTAGTTCTCAAAATTAGGAAGTTACTGTCATCCTTTTGGTGGTAGTAGCTTGTATTCTTACTGTCATCCTTTTGGTGTCGGCGACCCGTGAAACTTTGGTCTGCATCCTTTTGGTGAATGGCAGCCTTTGATATTGATTTACTTGTTGTTATCCTTTTGGTAGTAACAAGTTGTGACCTCACTTTCATCCATTTGGTGAAGGGTCATTGTGTGTGTCCATTATCATCCTTTTGGTGATAGATCTGTCATCCTTTTGGTGTCAGGTATCTGTGTGTGTGTGCTATATAATCCTTTTGGTGATAGATCCGTCTTCCTTTTGGTTTCGGAGGCGTCTGTGTCTTTTATCATCCTTTTGGTGATAGGTATGTCATCCTTTTGGTGTCAGATATCGAGTTGTGTGTTTACTATCATCCTTTTGGTGATGGGTATGTCATCTTTTTGGTGTCTAATATTCTTGTGGGTGTGTGTTCTCTATCATCCTTTTGGTGATAGACCTGTCATATTTTGGTGTCGGGAATCTGTGTTTACTTACTATTATCCTTTTTGTAATAGCAAGTTTTGACCTCACTTTCATCCTTTTGGTGAAGGGTCATCGAGTCGTGTCATCTATTATCCTTTTGGTAATAGCGAGCTTTGACCTTGTTTTCATCCTTTTGGTGAAGGGTCGTCGTGTGTGTACTTACTGTTATCCTTTTGGTAATGGCAAGTCGAGTCGTGTAAGTTTACTATCATCCTTTTGGTGATAGGCCCATTGTTTGCTTACCATTATCCTTTTGGTAATAGCGAGTCTTGACCTCATTTTCATCCTTTTGGTGAAGGGTCGAGTCGTGTGTGTTTGCTATCTTACTTTTGGTGATAGGTCTGTCATCCTTTTGGTGTCAGATATCCATTGTATGCTCACTATTATCCTTTTGGTAATAGCGAGTTTGACCACGTTTTCATCCTTTTGGTGGAGGGTTTGTGTGGGTACTTACTGTTATCCTTTTAGTAATAGCAAGTCGAGTCGTGTGAGTTTACTATCATCCTTTTGGTGATAAGTCTTCCATCCTTTTGGTGTCAGATATCTTTCTGTGTGTGTTTACTATCATCCTTTTGGTGATAGGTCTGTCATCCTTTTGGTGTCAGATTTTTTCTATTATCATCCTTTACAAATTATTCAGTGTCTACTCGAGGGTTGACATTGATCTGTTATTCCACTTCCCAAGCTTTTCTTTCTTTTTGGACAAATTCGGAGTCTTCTTTATATCTAATTGACTTTTACCTCGAAAGAATGAACGTCGTAGCAGTTCATCTTACTAGGTTCAAGCCAATTACATAGGGGCATCTGTCATACCCCAAATTTGTCCTACTTGTACATTACTCTCATCTGTATTTCCATCCACTAACTATCATTCAGAAAAATAAAAAATATATGTTGCTCCTATTGGTGGTCCAAACTCAGGGTATCACAAGATTGAATTGAGGTCCAATAGTTTGACCTAATTGGTCAGTCAGACAAAGGTGTGTTTCAAATTCAAATCCATGGTACGCACAAGTCAGGTGATGTGTGTCTGAGGACTTAAGTAGGGTTTGTGCCAATTCAAACTATATGTGTATGGGTCAAGTCATCTGGATTTTGGCAAGGTCATAGGGCTTTATGGTTGAAGATTATCAGGACCCAGGCATATGATCCTTTGATTCAGATCTGAATCTTGACTCATTCAGTTAGAAATGTCTCAGTCCATGCCACCTTGATGCATCCATTGAATGCTTAGAAACAAAATTGGAGTCTTTAAGCTTTTTAGCCTTTTTAGGTTTGTTATGGCTATGTGTAGATTCTTGGACTTGGGAGGCTTGGGGATTAGATCATTGCCCTTGGATTTTATCCTCTGATGTGTCTAAATGGATGACAAGGCTTGGAGTTGTCCAAATTTGCCAAATCGAGCACAATGCCAAAATCTGCCTTGTACAGGACAGTTGGAAATGGTGATTTTGAGGGGATCATATCTCCTTGCTCAGGTTGAGTTATGGGAGGCTTTTGTGCTTTTTAGAAAGCCCTCATATGATACAACACATGTGTGATCATAGTTTGTCTTGGAACTATTTGAATCCAACTAAAAAATCCTCATAAACATTGATGTCCAAGCCTGGTAACTTAGGCATATTTTCGCTAAGTGTTGGAAAAGTGCCATTTTCTTCATTTTTGTCATTTTGATCAGTCCATAACTCAAAATCCATGAGGATTTGGAATATCTTGTAGTTGACACTTTTTAAGTATGTCAGATGGACTTTCATTTGAGCTTTGAATGGGAGAAAAAGGCCTTGGGGTTTAGGAGTTATGACCTTGCAAAGTTTGTACAAAATCACTTTTGTTCCATAACTTAGAAAAATTTTGGTTTCTCAAAGTTGCCCCTTTTGCAAGAAACCTCACTTTTATTGATTTTTATTGATAGATGATGATCAAAACCATACATTAACATTATTTTTGGCTTAGGGGAACCACATTTGTGAAAAATTCCAAAAAGTCAAACTTGATTTTGTGCACAGTTGACTTTTTATTGGATGAAATCCAAACTGCGCGATCCTTTGTGAAATAAATTTCTTGACCTACTTCAAACCTAATGGATGGATTACATAGGTGTTATAGGGTGTATTGAATCATGTCCCAAGGTTTGGGAGCATGTCTTGGTCAAAAGTCAAGGCACAATTGACTTTTCCTTCAAAACCCTAATTGTGGTCCAGATGAAATTGAAACTTGTGAATCAAGCTTCTTGGATCAATCCATTATTGTAAATGAATCAATGTGGTGTATTTGAGGCCCTCAAATCATGTCTTTAGGTCTTGGCTCATGCTTTTGCCCCAAAAGTCAACTTAGGGGTGAATTAGGTCAAGAAACCTTAATTCCTAATTTTTTTATGAATGCATCCCCTGAGGCTAAATTGACTTGATGATTAGTTTCATGAGGTCCCTTGGAGTATCTTAGGTTGTACTTTGAAGCATTGGCTCATGCCCAGAGGAAAAATTTCATCTGGAGGCCTTGGTCGACCAAAACCCTAATTTGGTTACACTGGCGATCTTGAGGCTTGATCCACTTGGAATATTGCGACTTAGTGCTTGATTCTTGATGTAGGAGTCCTCTTGATCCCTTATAGGTGTTTGAGAGGTTAGACAAGTTGAAGATGTCTAAGTGCTCTGAGAGGGCTCAAGACCCTAATTCTTGATTGTAGTGAATGCTCAACAATCCTTGAGGAAATTGATGAGGCATGATGACACATCCATATTGTGATGATGATTGTACAATGATGGGAAATATTGGTGGTCAAAATTTGGGGTATGACACCTACGAAGAATGGTCCTAGGATATCCAGGCCCCACCATGCGAAGGGCCACGGGGAGGACATTGCTTTGAGTTCATTGGGCAGTGCCAAGTGCATGTCCCCGTGCCGTTGGCATTTGCCGCATTTATTCACATTTTCTTTTGCATCATGTTGTATGGGTGGCCAGTAATATCCTGCTCATAGAGCCTTCTTGGCGAGGGATCTCCCCCCGAGGTGTTGGGCGTTAATTCCCTCATAGACTCGCGCACGAGGTGGGTGACCATCTTTTCCTCGACACATTTGAGGAGAGGGATGGAGAAACCTCGCATGTAGAGCTTATTTTCGACCAGGATGTAGGAGCAGGCACTGCGTCTGACTATGCTGGCTTCCTTATGGTCAGACGGTAGTTCGTCCTTGGCGAGTTAGTTGTAAACTAGGGTCATCCAGTAATTGTTATCGTCAATGACGTGCAAGTCGAGGGTCGTGGAAGCTTTCTCGATGTTGGATTTATTTCCTCCCTTCTTCTTCGTGCTCGTCAACTTTAACTAAACGTCTGCTCGGACATTGTGTTCGCGGGTGTTGTACCCCAAATTTTACCCCTTAGATGTCATAACATCTTTTGCATGAGCATCATAGATCAATCACCTATGCATTGTTAACTAACCATTTTATCAGTTTTTGTTTGTTTTGTTTCACTTGTAAATCAGGGTTTGTTTCAAGAGACCTCCTCTCCTCAATAATCCAATGTAATTTCTCTTTATCACAAGTTCTTCCTCAAGGACCAGACAAGGTCGTCAGGTTAAGGGTTTGTGTGGTATGGTTTGAGGTTCAGTGGAAGTTTGACCTAATCTTGGTCAAACAAGTGGTTAGTATCAGTATCAGGTTATCAGGTTGTGGCAGAGATTCTGAATCAGGGTTTTGGTTCTCATCCAGTCATTTGTTTCATGAGTGTGCACTCAAGGCATGAAGATTAAGGATTCTCACTCTTGGATCTTATGATTGACAAATATCATTCAGTTGAGTCTCTTGAGGCTAGCAGGTTCAATGTGCGTGCAAGTACTAATTTGATGGTCAGGATTTTCACCTTTGGTTTGAGGAGTTGTCAGGTTGTTCAATCAAGATCATTTCCGGTTGAATTTGAGTTTGTGGAGGATCTGTGGTGGTCAAGTGCATTTGTGGAGTTTTAAGTGTTGTGGTGGCATGTTACCTTTACCCGTACCCACTCCCGTAACTATTTTCAATCCAGTCCATTTTCATATTCGTCTTTCGTCCAATTTTCCTTTTTTATATCTCATTTTTAACCCAATTCCTTTTTTACCCAATTTTCAATTTTATTTCTCAATCCATTTATCCATACTTCATTCTCCATTTCATTTTCCTATTCATATTTCTATTATCAATCCATTCAATTTCATATCCACAATATCCTTATCGCATCTAATTTATATTCAAATATCCATATCTTGAACTATTTCTAAATCCATTTCTTTTTATCCAAATCATTTCCATAATCCACTTTCCTAACCTATTCTATAAGTTAAACCATTATCCATTTTATCCATAATACCCATCATTCATATTTTTATCCATTCATATCCAACCATATCTATTGTTCATCTTTCTAATCCATTTTTATTCATAAGTCCATTTCAAAAGTCCATACAATCCAAGCCCCTTTAACCATTTTTTTAATTCATATCAATATTTCCATACCAATTATCCATTTGTCTTTAATCATAAACCATTTTTCAATTCAACTTCCAAATCATTTTCTTTAATTATTCATCATTGACCATTTTAAGACCCATTAAATCCATATCTCATTTTTCAATTCAATTATCCATTTTTGTCATAATATTTCTAAAAAATTCAAGTTACCACATTCCTTCTTTTTTTTTACAAGTGTCCATTACATTAAAAAACGGATCATACAAAAGCCCATCACCATTTTCAATTAAAAACCCATGTCATGAAATGTTGAATTCAAGACTAGTCCACATGGCCCATTTTTTATTTTATTTCTAAGCCCATTACCTAAGAAAACATCACCAAAAAACCAATTCCACAAACCGTGTACCAAAACAACCAGGCAAACATCTGCTACAAGCCAAGCTTCTGCGTCCCACACTGCTACCTCCCCAGCGCATTGACAGCAACGACTCAACCAGCTGCTGCAAAACCGTACTCCTCAAATCCCTTCCACACGCCAATCCTTGCTACCACTGCTCCCAGCACTCTGCATAGCACTGCGCACCACAAGCCTCCAAAACCTTGACCAACATTTTTGGGTCCACAAGCAACAACGACTTATCACAATAGCAAAACCTGTGAAACGATGACATCACACAAAAATGAGACCAAGACAGAAAAACAAGGTTGGAGAAATTGATTTAAGAGGAGGGGAGAACAATGACAGGGCAGAGAAAAATCTGAAAAAGATTAACAAAAAAAGCTTTCAATATCAAACCTGCATCCGCCTTCATCCCTTCACATCAACCCTTCAAAATTCTCCTCCAAAAACCTTCTTCAATCTCTAACAAATCTCACTCTTTCAACCTCCTTTAGAATCTTCATCACAACGCAAAACCTCATCCTCCATTAAAACAACTTTCAAATCCTTTCAATCTTTCTCTTCGATTCAAGAATGGAGACTCCCCCCTTTGCCTTGAATCTCCTTCCACCGTGAAATCTCCTCCACCCTTCTATCCATCAAACTCGCGAAACCCACATCTCCGCTGAAAATCCTTCACCACCACTGCCCAGAATCGAAACAAGAAGAAGGAGAATGATTCAAAATAAAACCAAATAGCGCAAACCTGAAAGCATAATCGCTTGAAGGGAGAGATGGAGAACGGACGACGGAAGTTTCACGACGCAAGGAGGTCGGGGTTTCGTTTCGCATCTTCGCCATGATCATCGTCTCAAGACCTTGCGCTTCGTCGCACCTTGGATTTATGGGATGGATTCGTTTGGTTGTTTTCCTGTTTTGTTTTTAAAAGTTATTTATTTATGGCTTTTGCTACACCGAATCATGCCTCATTGTGGAAGAAGGGTTTTGGTCTTTGTTGTTAAAAAAAAAAAGGGGTTGTTGTTGATTTGGGTTTGGACCGGACTTATTCTTTTCTTCCCTCATTCAGTGCCTGACCTTGTGGATCTTGGGCTGAAGAGTTAATTTTGGTTCGGTGGGGTTCATAAACCCAATTTTTTTTCTTTTACTTGTTGAGTGATACACCCGCATGATGGTGAGATGATGGGCCGCTGAACCCACATGATTTTCACCTGTTCTCATTTTCTATACATCCATTTTTCAGCGCACCCCCTCAGTCCCTCATTCTTTTTTTTATTTTAATTCTTCTTTGTATTTTTGCTTCTTCTAAAAAATCTAGAAAATGAATTTTAGCTTCTTTTTAATTAATTTTCTTTAATGTTTTTTTAAGAATCTTGTTTCTTTTTTTCTATTTCCATTTCAATTTCAATTTGTTTATTGTTAGGCCAATGACATAAAAAAAAAATCTTAACTTTGTTGGTTACTTCAAATCAATAAGTTTTTATTAGTATGAGGCCATATTTTTCTTTTTTTTGGTTGGTCAATGAAAGTTAAAAAATCTAAGATTATCGATTTGTCGACTAAATCTCGATTTAGACGAGACCAACTTCATTTCCATTTCGATTCTATTTTCTTTTATTTTGGCCAATGATATAAAAAAACATCATAACTTTGTTGATTATCTCAAATCAATAAGTTTTGATTATATGAGGCCATATCTTTCTTTTTTTGGTTGGTCAATGAAAGGCTAATAAAAAGATTATCAATTTCATCGAGCTAAATCTTGATTTAGACGAGACCACCTTTATTTTTACTTCAATTCCATCTTTTTTTACAAAAATCATGACTTGTTTGATTTATTCAAAATGACAAAAAGTCTTGATATGTATGAGGCTCATTTCTTTTTTTGGTTGGTCAATGAAAGTTAAAAATCTAAGATTATCGATTTCTTGATTAAAGACGAGACCACCTTTATTTTCACTTCAATTCCATCTTTCATTATTTTGGCCGATGACATTACACAAATCTGGACTTTGATTATTTCAAATCAATAAAGTATGGATAAATATGAGGCCACTTTTTCATTTTCTATTTTTGTCGGTCAATGAAAGTTTAATAAAAGATTATCGATCTCTCGATTAAATCTTGATTTAGACGAGACCAACTTTATTTTTCATGTCAATTCCATTTTCTTTATTTTGGTCGATGACATAACAAACTTCATGGTTTGGTTGATCTCATTGAATCGACAAAACTTTGATCAATTTGAGACCACTTTCTCTTTATTTCAGTTTCATTTACTTTTTAGTCGATGAAAGTCAAAAATCATTGATTATCGATTTCTCGATTAAATCATGATTAAGACGAGACTATTTCTAATTCATTTCAATTTTTAATTTCTTTGAATACTAACTCTTCATTTCTCTCTTTGGTGAGACTTGTAGATATTTTCTGATAAAGTCTTGTGGACAACTATTCTGTTATGTTTGCGGTTGCCTATTTCATTTGACGCATCCTCGATACTATTCCAAAGGAAAGTTCCCCTCAGTTGACTCATAAGTCAATAAACCAATCATCCCACCTCGGCCTCATAAGAGCCTTTCCTTTTTCTTGGCCTCATAAGAGCCATGAAATCATAACTTAGCAATAGGTTAGAGTTTATAAACTCTATGTGATTCTCACCATCATGAGAACTCACTTTCCCCCTTTTACTTAGACTTAGAGAGTTATCGTGAACTCTAAAATGAGCTCATACTCATTTCCCCTTGGAACTTTGGTCATAGTCAATGGTTCCTCTTTCACCCTTAGTTAGGTGAACTACGGTTGCTCTGATTCTTCAGTCAGATACGTAGGCACAAGATGCGACGTCTTGGCGAGCAAAACTTAGTGTACATATACCCTTAGGTCTTTACCTTACCCTTAGCAAGCAAACATAACATAACACAAACAAAACAAGAGGTTCTTGTAGAGTACTACAAATAATACTTAGGGTGCTAATACCTTCCCTTAGTATAACCAACCCCCGAACCTTAGATCTCCCCCCTTTAGGTCTTTTTCGATCTTGAACCTTTCCTTTGGATAAATCAAAGTCGGTTGTGAATTCAAAGAAATGCGATGCAAGTTAATTAATAGCTTGTTATCTGATTCTCACCGCAACAGCGGGGAACGTGCTTTACATCTACCGATGCGAATTTCGACATCTTTTCCTTGACCAAGGTCAGGTATTCAGATAGGTTGTCGTTCTTGGCCTGATATTCTCCCTGAACCTGGAGGGCCACTAGTTGAGAATCGGTGCAGATGACGACTTCCTCAGCTCCAAGGTCTTCGACAAGGCGTAGACCTGCGAGGAAGGCTTTGTATTCAGCTTGATTATTGGAAGTAGGGAAAGATAAGGTAAGTGAGACCTCGACGAGGATTCCTTCCTCATTTTCCAAGATGATACTTGCCCCGCTTCCTACCGTGCTGGATGCTCCGTCGAAGAAGATTGTCCACTTTCGAGCCCCGCAAGTAGGGGAATCGGGCAAGGTCATCTCCACGACGAAGTCAGCCAGCGCCTGACCCTTAAGGGCTTTTCTGCTCTCATACTGGATGTTGAACTCAGACAGTTCCAGCGACCACTTGGGCATCCTGCCGACCATATCTGGACGGCCCAACAGTTTCTTTACGGGCTGGTCCGTGCGTACCATGATTGTGTGGGTTAAAAAGTAGTGCCTCAGCCTCCTCTCAGCATTGATAAGGGCTATGGTCGTTTCTTTATCTGTTGGTATCTCAGTTCCGGTCCTTGTAGCGCTTTGCTCGTGAAATATATGGGCTTCTGCCCATCAGGCGTTTCACGAATGAGAGCGGCGCTGACAGCCTCAGTTGCGACGGTGAGATAGAGATACAAGGTTTCCCTGTTATTTGGCCGAGAGAGAACCGGTGGTTCTGACAGAGGTTGCTTCAAATGGAGGAGGGCTTTGTCGCATTCCTCCGTAAAGACTCTAAAGATTTGACTTAAATTTTGGTAAAACTCATTGTCAAACAAAAGGATTCAACATCAAGAAATTCTGCCAAACACAAAGATATTGAAGGAGATTTCACAACATGAAGACTCGACATCTAGACTGCTATAACAGATTGTTTAAATCTGTTTCAAATCTGCTCCAAGTTTCTAGGCGCATTTAGCAGTGGATCAAGGAAAGATTTGTTTAAAGATTTGAAGCCCAACTGAAGACTCTATATATGAAGACTTAGACCTAGGATTTTATATGATTTTTGTAACCTAGTTCTCTTACGTAAGAAACAAGGGTTTAGGGTTTTAAGAGTCGTTGGCTCTCTAGGTTGTAAGTCTCCCTTTGTATCAGTTGATGCATTGTGGCAGATATAGGTGTCGTACAGATCCATAAGCCTTGAGGTATTGGATTTTGTATTGTTCTTAGATGAAGCTTTTAAGCAAATCCGAGTTAGCTTGTTGGTCAAGAAAGCTTGACAGAATTCTGTATTGACAGGGATGATATAGAAATCACAGTTGGTGATTAAGGAAAGTGAGTGGGGTGTCTCGTATCAAAGAGGTTGTTCTTTGATAAAGACTTCATTGGGTAGAGATTAGGATATACAGTTGTAAATGGGGGAGTTTAGTTTTGTAACAATTCTACAGATAGTGGAGTCTTCTTCCTGGATTGGTATCCCCCATATATAGGTGAGTTGCACCGAACTGGGTTAACAATTGCTGTGTTCTTTATCATTCTACAAATTTACTTTTCTGTTAGGGTTCATGATAAACATGTTGGAACAGATGTCGTAACATATGTGTTGTTGCAGTTCTGATATTCAAGGTATCAGTCTGTTGTTGTGCCTCTGTGTTTAAATGTTTATGCAGAACAATGTCTTTACATATGTTAGGACATCTGCTGTCTGCATTGCTAGAATTTCAATTGGTATCAGAGCAGGCATCCTGTCTGTTTCTAGATGAGATCTTTGGGAGATACTTTCTGGCGTTTAAACAAGGAGGAGTTTTTGAAGATTAGATCAATCAACTCAGACATACTCAAGGGTATTATTGGATGGGATGGATGTTCTGGATCGAAGGTAACAACCCAGTGGTTGTTCATGTTGCTGAGGAGGTTCTACAACAACTGCAGGAGAAGTGGCTAGTTCTCATGTTGGGGTGTCTTATAAGATGTTCTGACATCTTATTAGGGCAAGCAGAATTTGTTCCTTGGTGGTTCCGTTGCATATGTTTTTGATGGAAGAGCTCTAGAATTATGGGATTCTGGAGTTGTTACTGAAGACAGATGGTGGAAGGTCTCAATCGTCAGCCACTATAGTTGAAGATATCTGCATCTTTTTATTCCAAATTTGGGACCGATGGAATAGAAGGAGTTATTGGAAGATGTCTGTTATGGTGACTTGGTACTCTGAAGCTTGGTTCCATGGTGCAGTTTGAAGTTAGTTGAAGAGGAGAGGAGTTGAGGTTAGGTTTATCAAGTTCTTGCTCTGGAAGTTTGATAAATTATTGATCGGCTAGGTTGTCAAAGATACTTGAGAATTATCTCAAGTCCACTCATAAAGGCGTCTCAGTCGTGCGTCTGGAGTCTTTTAGTTATTCTTCTGACTAGAAGGTGTTTCTATGAAACACAACCTGAAGAAAGTGGAGGTGATTTATTTTCACTATCCAAAATGGAAAGGAAGGATTCATCTCTCTTAACCCTAAGGGTGGATCCAATATGATTGGAGTTTTCAGAATTGTTGAGGTAAATAAGGTTCGTTCAGAGAGAATCTTAGTTACTTGAGTCAAGGGTGGCATCCTTGGTATCTCAACACTGTTTGCCAAAGAAGATACTTGCAAAGGATTGAATACTTGATAAGTGTTCATGAAGTGATCTGGTGGAGCTTAGCTACAACAGTGAAGAAGGGTTATTGGACAAGGATTTAAGATCAATTGTTAATTGTGGAATTCACGAGTATTTAATTAATTATCCTTGAAAGTCAAGATTGCTGATGTTCAACAAGATGTTGGAACATCAAATCATCAGAGTTTATGCAGAATCATGGGAGGGGTACTGCATACACTTTAGCATCTGTTTTGGTCTTGGGTGTTGACCTAAGAATTGGCTTCAGTCTGGTGTGACAGAAGCATGTGATCTCTGGAGAGTTTCCTGGCAAGAAACTGGTATGGACTTTGGTGTTGTTGAAGATGAAGATGAAGACATCATAATCTTGATGGTTATTTCTTGGATCAGTTTATTTTTGATCTAGGAGGAATAGAGTGTTGATAACACAACTTGGATCAGTTTATTTTTGATCTGGTTACTGAGGAGCATGGGATCTTGCTCAGTTTGAAGGTCAAGGTTAAGTTACCTCTGACTTTCTACAGGCTGCTCTACTAAGGAAAGTGGCATTCTTTGGTATGGCTATGGTGTAGTCTATGACTACTTTATCTTCTGAAGATTCAGACGTGGTGGGTGTGAAGTCTTTGGAGTTTCAAAGCAGGATGGAGGTTGTCTACTCAAACTTGGTTGTTGAATCAAGTCTATGAGAGCATGGGACTCTTGTTCTGTAATAGGAAGAAGTTTCTTCTAAGTGGCAGAAGGAGGAGCTGAATTCAGCAGTTGGATGTCGTATTAGAATGTTCTGACATCTAGCTTAACATCAGGATCTCAGCTGGTGATGTGGCACATCAGCTCAAGATAAGGCGATCTACAAGAGAATAGAAGTTATGGATGCTTCAAAAAGGTCTATCTCATACAGTTTGCGAGAGCTGTGGTTTGAGAAGATGTTACATGTCTAGAGGCTTGGTGGATCCAAGATGTCTTGCTATGGAGCAAGTAGTTCATGTGACTTGAAGATCAGATTTCATTGGTGGATCTGTGTATCTTGTGGGAGTTCTGAAGAAGAGTTAAGATTAATCAAACATTGTCATTTAGTTGATCTTTATTGTGCATTCAAGCAGGATGCTTGAAACTGATTGTTCTTGGGCAGAAGGGTAGTTGGTTGAAAACGTAAGAAGGTTCTGGTTCTAGTTCTCTTGGAGCTTGTGGTAGAAGTTCAAGGTTGATAATGGAAGTATACCTTCTTATGGTGGATGAGAGTTTATTTCTCTCTGGGTTTATGAAGTTCTCTTTGTTCAATCTAGTGGAGCAGTGTTGTTTGAAGATCTTCAGTTGGATTACTACGCAGATAGTAAGTCCAGTGGTGGAGCATATCAAGAACCACGGTGTGTGGTGTCTGTGATGTGTGAAGGGTGTCCTAACTGATGTTAGAACATTTTCTGGGTTGGTTATCCTTGGAGTAGGATACTAAGTCCTGAGTGTAGAACTTGACACTCACATCTTGTCTAAGAAGTATTTATCTTATCATACGGGAGAATGATGGGTAAAGGATTGTCTTGGAAGTATGATGTGAATGGGACATGCTAGAAGTAAATCAGTTGGTGCTTATGGAGCAAATAGGTTGAAGATTTCTGGAGCATGTATATGATATCTAACATCGTTAAGAAGATAACAAACTAAGAGGTATGGTATCTCTTTGAGGAATGTGGATCATTCCAGATCAATTGGATTTTATCTCAAGGAACATGGAGGTCTATACATGAGAATTCAAGAGGAATTCGTGTGGTGTATAGATGGGTTCTAGAAGAGGGGGATCAATGGAGCTTTGATCTTAATCCAAGAGTTTGTTAATTCAGGATGGTGATCCTAATGTGTCCTCACGGGAAGCATGATGGTGTTCATGCGTGAGTGATTATTGATTCTTGTCAGAAGATACAATAAGTGGAGTTGATGATTGTGTTTAGTAGGTAGGTTGGACAGAGGGTGCGCTCTTGAAGACATGAAGATGCGTCTTATGTTTTCATTTCATCTATATAAGTGTTCATTGGAGGAGCACTAGTTATCTTAGATAGGGGAGTTGCTCCTAGATCTAAGATATATTACTACAGGGGTGCAGTTCTGAATCAAGCTTGTGTTGTGTGTCAAGCAAGTTATGATTGTTTTTCCATCCTGGGAGGATGTGATGTCAAGAATGATGTCTTGACATTATTGTACTGTTGCAAGTTGGGGGGAACTTGACAGTTCTTAATGGATGCTTAAGAATCACTGGTTAGGTCTGGGAGAATTTATTTTTCACTGCAGACTGTGATCATAATCCTGTGAAGATGTCATGATCTAGTCAAATCAGAAAGAGAGCTTGGACAATGTCTAACATGATGTCAGAATATTGTTTAGGACATGTCTCTCTGGTTATGTGCTTGTGTGGACGGTTTGTCATGGACGGTGGAGAATTTGTGCGTGCAAAACATGTTCTTAGTTCTTGGAATTCCTTTTGGACGATGCTCTGTTAATGCTTTAATTAACTTGACTGGTGTCATTTCCAATGGTTCGATGATTCTTATGTGAGTACTTGGGTCTGTTGAGTCCCTGCTTTTGAGGTTGGCATTAATTTTGGTAAAACTAACTTAGCAGACAAATGTTGGACAAGATGTCCTAACATGTTGAACTAACTGCAGGATAAGATGTTAGACAAGATGTCCTATCAGGAGGATTCGACATCTTTGTTTGTTACTGTTTTGAACAAACTGTGTTTGGTAACAGGTGTGATTGGAATATGTCTAGGATTCCAGGTGGCACCTGAGATTGTGGAATCAGAGATCCTGATTCTAAATGGATTTGTGGTTTCCTTGTGAAGGAGAGATTTTTGGTAACTTGGGATTGAAGAAAGAATTAGGTCGCTAATTCTGAGGAAGATATCTGCTGCGTTTTTGAAGCCCAAGTCCAGATGTAGATTGAAATATAAATAGGTTAGAATTAACCTAGTTTGTGGTTGATTATTGCAGCTGTTTTAGAAGTACTAGGGTTTGTACTTGTGAGCCTCTCGTGTATTGTGTGAATACTTGAGAAGGACTATTTTATTGAGTTGTAATATTTTCAGTCCCTGCTATGATTGGAAGGTAATTGAGAAGGGTCTCATACCTAGGAGTGTCTTAGGTAGAAATCTAGGAAGGGTAGTTTATAGGTACTAAGTTGTAGACGTTCGAGTTTAGCTTAGAACCAATCCTACTTAGTGATTTCATTCCGGGCTTGGTAGCCCCCAGACGTAGGTGTTGTTGTTCACCGAACTGGGTCAACAATTTCTGGTGTTGTTTACTTTCTGTTATTTTCGTTTGATCTTCCTTAGATCCTTGTGAGAAGCAGAGATCAAGTGTCACGACATCCTGTCTGACATCTTCGTGATCTGCTTAACCAGAATTTCAATTGGCATCAGAGCAGGCATCCTGCTCTGTATCTGGGTGAGATTCAAGGACGATACTTTTTGGTACGATGGATAAAGAAGGAGGAATTCTGAATAGACCACCAATACTTGATGGTTCCAATTATGATTATTGGAAAGTTCGCATGGTTGCGTTTATCAAGTCTATGGATGGAAAGGCTTAGAAATCTGTGGTCAAGAGGTGGGATCCACCAAAGATCAAAGACTAAGATGGGAAGCTCACTGAGAAGTTGAAACCAGAAGAAGATTGGGATGATGAAGATGATAAACTTGCTCAAGGAAACTCCAAAGCCTTGAATGACTTGTTTAATGGGGTGGACAAGAACATCTTCAGACTCATTAAGAATTGCACTGTTGCAAAGAATGCATGGGAAATCCTGAAGACTGCTGTTGCACCCCAAAATTTGCCCTCCTTACCTTTTTACTAACTGGCTTATGTTTCATTTCATTTTTTGCATTATCATGTATGCATATCATTAGCATGGGGTCAAGGTGCTTGAGGCAGTTCAGAGAAGTCTTATCTGGTCTACTACATTATCAAGAGTTCACAGCTTATTCCAGGCATTTTTAATATTTTCGTATTTTTATTCGTCTGACTGTATTTCCACTCTGCATCATCTAAATAGCATAAAATGGTGTTTTTCATCTCGCATACTGCCTAAAATATTGGTTGGAATAATTTCTCGAAAATTTACAGACAGAGTGGTCAAATTGAGTTTCAGCGGTGCCCAAAATCAGGGATCAAAAATTATTTTAAAATCTGACCAAATGCTGTATTTTTTCGAGTCATATATTTCGTACTAATCATTTTAGTGTACTCGGTTTATTTTTTCCGATTATTTAGGCGTCCTATTTTTATTTATTTGGGGTCCGTTTATATTACCTTTTTTTAAACTAATATTATTTAGAATAAATAATTATAATAACTAGCATTGTATTTTAATTTTATTTTAAATATTTATTTTTTTATTTTTAATTTAAATAATGTTTAATATGCTAATTAGTATTTTATTTTTTTAATAGTCATTTTTTATTTTTTACTAATTTTAAGAATAAATAAGTAGTGATTAGCATTTTATTTTAATTTTATCTTAAATTTTTATTTTTATAAATAAGTAAGTTTAGTTTTTATTTCAGATTTATTAAATTATTTAAATTTTATTTAACTTTTAATATTGTTAAACTTGGGTCTCAAATTGGGTATTAGGGACATTATTGGCAACCAAAAGTTAACCCTAATTTGGTCCCTATATATTGTTGTTACTGTTAAAAAAGAGAGGAGGAGACCGAAAAAAAAAAGTGTCGCTGGACTGTTGGATGCCGCACTGTTACTAATTCAAGGGAGACCGAAAAAACATATTGCCGCTGGCTTCTTATTCTTCAATTACCGGTACGGAATGTGTTGTTCTAATTTTCTCGTAGCATATATTTATTCTTCAATGAACAGTACGGAATGTACTGTTCATGATATCCTCCTACCAATTTTCTAGTAGCATATATATATATATATATATATATATATATAATATTTTGATTATATTATTCTGATTGAATTATGTCGATACGCTGTTCGCATATTTGTGTGCATAATGCGTGACATCTGCGTACAATTCGGATCCGGTTGCGATGACCGCGTTTTCGCGATAGCAACATCGTTGAGGTTTTTCTTTTCAAAGTTAAATTTCTCTTTTTTGAGTTGCCCTTTTTTGTTATATTTAGATCCGTACAATTCGGATCCGGTTGCGATGACCGCGTTTTCGCGATAGCAACATCGTTGAGGTTTTTCTTTTCAAAGTTAAATTTCTCTTTTTTGAGTTGCCTTTTTTTGTTATATTTAGATCCGTACAATTCGGATCCGGTTGCGATGACCGCATTTTCGCGATAGCAACATCGTTGAGGTTTTTCTTTTCAAAGTTAAATTTCTCTTTTTTGAGTTGCCTTTTTTTGTTATATTTAGATCCGTACAATTCGGATCCGGTTGCGATGACCGCGTTTTCGCGATAGCAATATTGTTGAGGTTTTTTTTATCAAAGTTAAATTTCTCTTTTTTTGAGTTGCTTTTTTTTATATTTAGATCCGTACAATTCGGATCCGGTGGCGATGACCGCGTTTTCGCGATAGCAATATTGTTGAGGTTTTTATCAAAGTTAAATTTCTCTTTTTTTGAGTTGCCTTTTTTGTTATATTTAGATCCGTACAATTCAGATCCGGTTGCGATGACCGCGTTTTCGTGATAGCAAAGTTGTTGAGGTTTTTTTTTTCTTTTTTTTGTAATATTATTTGAATAATTTCCTTTTGAATTTAATTCATGCACCATTTTTACCATTTTATAAAATTTTCACAAATTTTATTTTTATTTTTATTTTTTATCAGCTAAACCAATTGTTTAATTCAACTTCTTTTTTTGCATCACACGTTTCATGCATACCCTAAATTGTCTTTGATTTCTGAATTCATGTTTGGATTATATTTACTATTGTTTGCCATAGTTTGATCTTCACTTGCCTTGATATTATTTGTATCCGTTTCGTACTAACCTTTCACGCAGGGACTAAGGTAAGTTCTTTAAGGGTATGGATAAGTATCCATGGTCACCCTTACTCTTTCCTTCTCTCATATTCTTCTCTTTCCTTTAGGATTAGGTTGTCTTCAAACCTCACTAACCTTAGGTCACCCATGCATGATAACTTTAGGACTCATAGTCTCCCCTTAGAGTTACCCTTGTGTCTTCTCTCTTCTCATCTCAAATTTCTTTAAAACACTTAATAAGAATAAGGTGTATTGCGCACGAGCCTTAAGTATGGGGAATGAGAAATGAGGGGCTTCCTCTCATCTCTCTAGAGTGCTTAGCGAGCATCCTGTCTTGGGATGATGCGTTAAGTATTCGCCCCTGTGCCCTAGACTTTGGCGCAATGCAGCTTAGGAACTAACTTAAGCCACTTCTGTCCTAAAAAATACAAACCAACCTCAAACCTTTTTGTCCTTCGGGACCTTCAACTTAAAGGCTATTTTCGAAAAGGGCACGTTACCTTCCGTCTGAGTCGCAAACAGGCATCGACCCTAACTGCCGGACGCGAACTTAATGTCGCTCATAAAAAACACAAAAAGAACTTGGTCCGAACTACGTTGACTCTGAATTCCCCATTGCACAAAGGGGGTACGTAGGCCTAGGACGTCGACATCCTACCGAGTCTGTCTTTGTCTTCCCCTTTCTCGTCTTAGTACAGCCCTAGATGATAGTATAACTCACCCTTAAAATAGACAACAAGCGTGGATCCCATCGAGTACGATGAACGCGTGGGGTGCTAGCACCTTCCCCTCGCGTAACCGACTCCCGAACCCAGGTTATGGTTGCGATGACCATTCCTTTCCCTCTTCCTCAGGTTTATGCGGTGTTCCCTTTCCCTCTCTTGGGATAAATTTACACGGCTGGCGACTCTGTTTTTCCGCGCCACTCTCGCGTTTATACCTGGATGAAAATCCTGGGAGCGACAGCTGGCGACTCTGCTGGGGACTCTGGTTGACCTATGCTGGTCCATCCCTAAGCGAGTCAATCCTAGCGCTTGCTTGTCTTTGTTCTCTTTGGGTGCTTTGTTTTTGTTTTGCTTTATGTGTTGTATTTTATTTTTATTTTTACCGCATTTTCTGCATTTCATTTTTTGTTACCATCATGCTGCTGTGATGTGCTGGCTGTCTTTGTTTTACAGGTTTGGTGGGTCTGAGAGCTAAGCCCAATACCAAGGCTTGAGAATACCCTAGGACTAGAGTGGAAAGTAGTGGGACCTACGTGCCCGCTTGGTACGTTTGTGTGTTCACGAAATTCACAACCAGACGAGGCTATCTTGGGACGCATTCTAACGTGTGTGTCTTGCGCATGTTGGGGTGTTGATCTAGAGAGCTGTCGACTCTGGTGACCGATCATTGAGGACCTTAGTGGAAACATCCCTCTTTAGTGGTGACAGTGGCAGACCACATCCTGTGGCAAACCCATTCGTACCCGAGGGCCCGCTTTGGAACTCGCATAGGACGGCCCCTACGTTTTGAAGAGAATCAGCGGAGGCACTCCTCGATTGACTTTAGTACTGTACCCCGAGGGATGAATGCCCCTCGAACGTAGGGATACTTTAGCAAAAGACGCTTACGAATAATATCATCACAGTCCTTTCGATATAAAGATCATAGTCCCTCGATGACCCTTCAAGTTGCCTACAAAAAATGATCTTGTCCCTCGATGACCCTACGGAAAAATGATGGTAGTCCCTACGAATTGCTAAGGTATCCTTACATGTTGCCTTCTATGACCATTTGATGACCCTTCGCTGTTCCTCCACATCCAATAGATAGGACTACTTACCCACTAATGGTATGGATAGTGCTATCTCTCAAGGAAAATGATAAGTACAAGAAAGACCTTATAAATTAAGGGTAGGTAACTTTTAAATGCTCGCTTACAACTCAAAAAAACAAATACTTTTCACACCTCATACTTTCAAAAATATTTTCAAAAACAAACACTTTGTATACGTTCTTACACGAATTATTACAAAGTCAACTTTTACGAAATATTTTCTAAACACACACCACATTTCAAAAAAAAGCAAGTTAAAGTGAGCTAGCAATTAAGAGCCCGTAGATAACTACGGATGAAAAGGGGTGCTAACACCTTCCCTTTTCATAACTTACCCCCCGAGCTCAAAAATCTTTTCAAAACGGTCTTTCCTGTTCTTTTCACCTTTCCTAAATAAATTGGATAAAAGAAAAGTCGGTGGCGACTCTTGCTAACCGCAACATGTTTTGCGAAAAACAAAAGTAAAAAGTCATTTCTCCACCGTACTATTGTTTCTCGACCTCAGTGCCAAAGATGAGGACCTTCCGCTTTGGAGAATCAGTTGAGGCCTCCTCGATTGATGATGATGCCAAACCAGAAATGGTGAACGTATCATCATTTCTCGACCTGAGAGCCCGGGATACTGAACATCCTAGTACCCACATGTGAGAGGGGATGGGCGTTTGCAGGTTTGCAGGTAACCGAGACTTTCAACCTACCCGGTTTTCTGGATTTCTCATCAATGTCTGATTATTTGGGTTCCTCAGTGGTTCAGAGTTCTGGTTTTCTGGTTTCTCGTTCAGCTAACAGCACAGCACATCCAGCAGTGTGCCTTGACCCCATGTTTGCGTGAGCATATCATTTTTCTTGCATTTTGACGTGTTTGACATTTTTCAGGGCTTTCATCTTACTCTTGATTCCGGTTTTCTGAGGTTACTTCAGTATGGATGTTCAGAGAAAGAAGACTGTTGCCTATTCATTCCCAGAGCCGACTTTGACACTGATTCACAAATTGATTAATATGGCTGGTTCCGGAGTTCGTACAGAGTTCAGTGGAAGGTATGGAAGACTTCTGAAATTTGTCTATAATATCTCCCAGTATGAGAAGGATGCCATTCACACACTTCTTCAGTTTTACGACCCGCCTCTGCGTTGCTTCACTTTCCCGGACTACATCTTGGCTCCGACGTTGGAGGAGTTCTCATTTATTTTGGGAATTCCTATCAGTCATGATATAGTTTTCTTTTCTAAGGAACACCCCGGTATGAAAGAAATGGTTGCGGCTCTTCATATTGATGAATCCGTTCTTAACATTAATATTGCAGAAAAACAAGGACTTAAGGGTTTCTTGTTGAAGTTCTTGTTCGATCAGGCTTGCATACATGTCAAAGAGAAGAACTGGACTGCTTTCCAAGCTATTCTGGCTGTGTGTATCTATGGGATTGTTTTGTTTCCGAATATTCCTGATCTGGTGGATATGCACGCCGTCAGGATCTTTATGTCGAAGAATCCTATACCTACCTTGCTAGGAGATGTGTACCATTCAATTCACTATAAGAATGAGAATAGGCGTGGGAAAACTGTGAGTTGCTGGCGCCACTCTTAGCTACTTGGTTTCTGAGTCGTCTCCCTGAATCTGGCACTTTCGTTGATACAAAAGATTCTCTGAAGTGGTCTAAGAGGGTTATGGGCTTGACTGCTGATAACATCGTTTGGATTAATCGTGACTTGCTAGGAATGGAGATCATTTGCAAATGCGGAGAATTCCCTAATGTTCCCTTGATAGGGAGGAGAGGTGGAATTAACTATAATCCCTCCCTAGCTATCAGACAGTTTGGCTATCCTTTGAAGAATCCACCCAAAGAGCGAGATGTCTGAGAATCCTTATTCTTCAATGGTATTGAGGATCAAGGATTGATAAGGAAAGTTGTGAATGCTTGGAAACAGGTGACTAAGAAGGGTAAGATTCCATTCGGGAAAAGTAACAATCGGGTTTTCCATCCATATAAAGAGTGGATTAAGAAGAGAGCAGAAGAAGAGCTTCTCCCATTCCCGGTGGAACCACCTCTGTATCCTTTGGTGATTGAGCCTCCTACCACCGTTGAGTTGGAGAAGTATAACACATTATGGGCTGAAAAGGAAAGGTTGCGGGAAGAAAATAATGAGCTAAAGAGAGAAATTTATCAGTGGAAGCATGAGCGGGGTGAAGCTGTTCATATCGCCAAGTTGAAGACAGAGCTCCTTGCTAAAGCAGAAAAAGAGCTTGCTGACATGGTCGCATCCAGGGAAAGAATGAAACAAGCTTTGGATGGTATCAGTAGCGTTCTCAGGTCCAAGGATGAGGAATTAGGCAAGGCTTTGTTGAAGATTCACAGGTTCAATGATCACCAAGAGACCGCCATGGCTGAGAATAAAAGAAAGGAAGACGACTACATAGCTAAGATTGATCAGTTGAAGTCGACGCTCAAGAAGAAAGACGCCGAGATCTTATCAGGGATATTCAAGAGACAAGTAGTCGAAGGTCGACTCAATGAAGCCATAGCCTCCATGGAAGAACTGAAAGCCCAAGCTGAAGTGAAGAGATCTAGACATGAGGGACCTAGCATGGAAGGTGTTTCTGGAGAAGACGCTTGGGAGTTACATTGCCGATACTTGGATGGGATCATACACAGGGGAGACCTTCTTATCCAAGGACTGATTCAGAGACCGAATCATCCCGACACCAGAAAGCTGTTCGAGGAAGTTCAAAACTGGTGCAGAAAGCATAGTGGATGGGGAGGATTGACACTTGTGGACTTTGATGATATGCTTTAGTTTTCTGTTTTCTTTCATTGTATGTGGATCACCACCAGGCTTGTTGGTTGGGACCTATGTTTTTTTTAGATTCAGACTTGTTATCTCGGATTTGTGATTGTTGACATTTGGCTTTTCTCTGATTTTCTTAATATATGAGCAGAAGTTCCATTGTATCTTGCTATTAAACCGGAATCAAGGGGTGGATCGCCCTGTGAATTTTCAAACACGCCCATTTGCATTTGCATATTCATAATCATTTTGCATAATCATTTTGCATGACAGGTGTTTATCTCCGGTGTTCTTACCTTGTTATAATCTCAGAATTGCAGAGTTGATCATGGAACGAATCCAAGCTGAGTTAAGGGAAATGCGAAGCCAGATGGGGCAGTTTGGGGAAGACATGCTCCAGGAGCAGAGAATGCTAAGGGAAGAGATCAATCAGATGAAGACTCAGATGGGTTTAATCATGGAAATTTTAAATAGGGAAGACAGTCCTGTGCCCGCTTCCACAACAGAGGTCCTTACTCTTCCTATCTCTTTGGGGTCTCCTCTAGACCAGGGATTGCCTCGTGGATCCTCTCCACCGTCTGAACTTTTTCATCAACAACCGTTTTTTGAGGAAAAGTTTGAAAAGAAGCTTGACCAGATTCCGGTGCCATACGCTCAGTTGCTTCAGCACCTGCTCAAGTTTCAGCTGATTGAATTGATTGCTGCGGGACCTCCACACACCAAGTTTTGTATGGGTTCCAATGTCCATGATAGGTGTGAATTCCATTCAGGGGCACCTGGTCATAATGTTGAAGATTGTAAGATGCTCAAGTATAAAGTCCAAGAGCTCATTGACTCAGGGGCAATCAAGTTTACACCAGTTGGCACTGGTAAACAAAGTGATGTTACTCCCAGTGTTACAAAGGGACTGATGACTCCCTCTTTTGCCAAAGGATCCACCTCGCGTCAGGGATCTCTTCCACAACCCTTGTTTGTGCCTCAGCCGAGTGCAGAAAGGAAAGTGCAGGGCCAGACTGGGCGCCCAAATCAGCACCGACAGCAGAATTATCAGCAACAGGGGCAATCGAGACCAAGAAGGCCCAAAAGGATAATTGATCCTGTTCCTATCCCTTATAGTCAGCTGTTTACGCGCCTGCTTAAGAAGTCTCTGATTCAAACAAGGGGTACCGCGCCAGTACCATACCCTATTCCTCCCGATTATGACATGACTGCTAGGTGTGAGTTCCACTCGGGAACGTTTGGGCACACGATTGATGAGTGTAATGTATTCAGGCATAAGGTGCAAGACCTGGTGGACTCAGAGATCATTGTATTCACTGAAGATGATATGTACATCAATGGAAGCCTCCTTTCTCAAATGAACACTCAGTCTGCAAGTACGTCCAGGCAGAATTAAGCTTCCTCGGAAATGGCAATCTTCAGCTTCTTTACTGCGTTTGCATTTGTAGTTTCTTATTTCTTGTTAAAGCATCGTATGCATGTAAGACTCATTTGTTTTTTAATGATGATATTAATGCAATGAGTATGTTTTCCTTGAAGAAATCCATTTGTATTCACTCTTAAATGTTTATATGCACTGCAATATTAATTTTTCTTGTTAAGAACTCTTGAGGGAGGATGACGAAATAAGAACGCGGGTCTCTAATTGTACGCTTTTGGATAGAACCCTGTTGAGGATGTACAGGCATTGTTTCAAAACCATAAACACTGGAGAGATAAGGAGATAAACCCTCGTTAACCCCTTTGAGCCTCGGAGTAGGAGTTTCTTTCGTACGAAAAAATCCTCATATTTAACCCCGGGGCAGGGTAGGCGTCAGTTAGTTTGACCGAGCGCTCAAATTCCAAGGAGAGTGTGCAAGAGATATGAAACCCCGATGGTTATCCGTCAACAACTAAGGAGTGAGGCAGTCACAACCCTTTCAAGCAAGTAAGACAACCAGTGTCACACGCTTTGTTCAAAAGGGGAATAAAAAGAGAAAGCCCGCTAAGTCGAAGCTTGAGAACAAGCGACTTAGGCAAAAGTTAGGGCGTCCCGCTGGACTTCAAAATCGAAAAAACTCAAAAGAGTCAGTCCAGGCAAAAATTAGGGATAAAAAAAAAGAAAGAAAAAGCGAAAGGCGAAAAGAAAATACCCGATAAGAACAAATTCGTGTGATTACAGACACAAAAGATAAAAGGGATGACTGTCACTCCAAAACCTCCTTAGGGGTCAAACCATTAGTGGCATAGGTTCCTTGAAGATCATAAATCTTTCGAGAAATGAGTGTTTGGGTCAGATTAACTGAACATAGGACTGGAGAACATCACGAAGAGTGGGTGGGCACCGATAAACTTTGAGCCATAAATCCTTTTTTTGAAACCGTGAACCAGATCACGTTACAACCCTCTAAAGTCCTAATTGAAACAGGGTTTATTCCGAAGGCGTACTTCAACAGGACAGCGTTCCTGACTCCTATAAGTTGTGCTAATAAGATTTGTTGGTATTGCATATGCGCATTATTTTGCCATTCAAAAATCAAGGTCGCATCCCAGCTAGTGATTCGTTCACAAGGTTGGGCGATGCATTTTCAATAAAAACTTCAAGGTTAACATGAGTGTTGCATTAGAATTCTCATAGATAACTTATTCTGTTTGCATACATGTGCCTAAGCATCAATGTAGCTTACACAGTGAAAGTCAGTCAAGAAGCTTGATCCTGCCAAGTTGGGTTGCTTGAAAATTCCGAAGGACAATCATATCAAGGGGCATGCTGCCAAGAGACTCAGTGTAGAGTGGGCTCTCCCAGTAAGTCGTGTTAAGATGGAGCCAATCTGGGGCAGTCACGTCGAGAAGTCCCTCTGAAATTCAGTTATTCTGGGGCATTCATTCTAAGATCAGGGGCAAAGTCACTTCAAAGCTCATATTGGGGCAGGCCACCTCCAGAGCGTGGGAGATTATCCACTCCTGAAAATGGTTAATTGAAAACACCTCTTCAAGGCAGAATATTTTAGGTCATTGCAAATCCCTTTCGAAGTAATGTACTTCATGGATTATGAAGACTGGGGCAGTTATGTCGAGATATGATAAATCTCTCCAAGAGTTTGAAGACCCTGGGGCAGTGCGAATGCCCGGTCTTCTGTAAAATCCTCTTGAGGTGATTTCTTCCATTAGACCTGGTGGTCTGGGGCAAGTGGAAAGTTCAAAGGGCCGTCTATGACCTTAGAAACAAGTCAGGATTGAAGAACAACAGGATCGTACTTCCCCAGCAGCTTACTCTCCCCAGCATTGAGGTTGCAATTTCCTCAGCGGAGCAGACCTTCCCTAGCAGGAGACTTAGGAGGTATTTTCCCTAGGTCAAGACATTATTTCCCCACAAAGTCAAGGTGCTCCTTCTCCCCCATCAGCAGGCTAAGTCCAGTAGTATCCCCAACAGGTTTTAAATCCAAGTGATATTTGGCACTCTTCTGATTCAGGACATGGCCCCCCTTTTCAAAGAGTAGGTATAATCCCCAGTAGAGCGAATGTGCATTTGGGACTTCATCCCCAGCAGAAGTTATTGATCCAGAGAGTCGGTCACGGTGATCCTTCTCAACAGAGTTCTGGGACTCAGAGGACAATTTATTTTTGTCGTCCCCAGCTGAATCGTTCTTTTCTCTCCGGCATTTATTTTGCTGGAGGGACCCCTTTTGCATATCATAAGCACTTGAATTGCATCCTCAAACGCGTAGCATTTCCACTTCGTGTGGAGAATTACGGCAAAATTCAAACATTTGCATTTGAAGCATACGCCAGGTTTGATGCCTTCGTTGCCAGTTCTCTTGCTTAGCGGAGATGGCATAACTCAGGAGATTTTGGAGGGGCGCGTTCCTCATATTTGTGTTCCCCGGCAGAGTCTTTTATTTAGACTTATCCATTCCCCAGTGAGATTAATCCCCAGTAAAAGTTGCTTGAAACCTTTACACCCGTCTGTGTACCTTTTAGATACCCGTCCGTATTGAAACCTTTACACCCGTCCGTGTACCTTTTTGATACCCGTCCGTATTGAGCTTTTTACACCCGTCCGTGTACCTTTTAGATACCCGTTCGTATTGAAACCTTTACACCCGTCCGTGTACCTTTTTTATACCCGTCCGTATTGAGCTTTCTACACCCGTCCGTGTACCTTTTAGATACCCGTCGGTATTAAAACCTTTACACCCGTCCGTGTACCTTTTTGATACCCGTCCGTATTGAGCTTTCTACACCCGTCCGTGTACCTTTTAGATACCCGTCCGTATTGAAACCTTTACACCCGTCCGTGTACCCTTTTGATACCCGTCCGTATTGAGCTTTCTACACCCGTCCGTGTACCTTTTAGATACCCGTCCGTATTGAAACCTTTACACCCGTCCGTGTACCCTTTTGATACCCATCCGTATTGAAACCTTTACACCCGTCCGTGTACCCTTTTGATACCCGTCCGTATTGAGCTTTTTACACCCGTCCGTGTACCTTTTAGACACCCGTCCGTATTGAAACCTTTACACCCGTCCGTGTACCTTTTTGATACCCGTCCGTATTGAAACCTTTACACCCATCCGTGTACCCTTTTGATACCCGTCTGTATTGAGCTTTCTACACCCGTCCGTGTACCTTTTAGATACCCGTCCGTATTAAAACCTTTACACCCGTCTGTGTACCCTTTTGATACCCGTCCGTATTGAAACCTTTACACCCGTCCGTGTACCCTTTTGATACCCGTCCGTATTGAGCTTTCTACACCCGTCCGTGTACCTTTTAGATACCCGTCCGTATTGAAACCTTTACACCCGTCCGTGTACCTTTTAGATACCCGTCCGTATTGAAACCTTTACACCCGTCCGTGTACCTTTTTGATATCCGTCCGTATTGAAACCTTTACACCCGTCTGTGTACCTTTTTGATATCCGTCCGTATTGAAACCTTTACACCCGTCCGTGTACCTTTTTGATATCCGTCCGTGTTGAAACCTTTACACCCGTCCGTGTACCTTTTAGATACCCGTTCGTATTAAAACCTTTACACCCGTCCGTGTACCTTTTAGATACCCGTCCGTATTGAAACCTTTACACCCGTCCGTGTATCTCTTCAGTACCCGTCCGTAATTGATTTTCTGAATTCCTTGACACCCGTCAGGGTTTATCCCCGGCATAGTTAACATTCGTTTGTGTTTATTTCATGACTTTCTAATACCTTGGTTTTCAACACTCGTACGTATCGTGACAAGTGCAGCATTTTTGTTCGTTCCCCAGCGAGTCATCCCTCTTCTGTTGGTTGCAAATTTCTGGAGTTCTTTCAGTATTCAATCCCCATGTATCCTGGAATGTCTGAGAGCCGTTGCTATCATACACTCAGGACCAAGTTGATTGAATATGGGCAGCTGTTGCACCCCAAAATTTGCCCTCCTTACCTTTTTACTAACTGGCTTATGTTTCATTTCATTTTTTGCATTATCATGTATGCATATCATTAGCATGGGGTCAAGGTGCTTGAGGCAGTTCAGAGAAGTCTTATCTGGTCTACTACATTATCAAGAGTTCACAGCTTATTCCAGGCATTTTTAATATTTTCGTATTTTTATTCGTCTGACTGTATTTCCACTCTGCATCATCTAAATTGCATAAAATGGTGTTTTTCATCTCGCATACTGCCTAAAATATTGGTCGGAATAATTTCTCGAAAATTTACAGACAGAGTGGTCAAATTGAGTTTCAGCGGTGCCCAAAATCAGGGATCAAAATTTATTTTAAAATCTGACCAAATGCTGTATTTTTTCGAGTCATATATTTCGTACTAATCATTTTAGTGTACTCGGTTTGTTTTTTCCGAATATTTAGGCGTCCGATTTTTATTTATTTGGGGTCCGTTTATATTACCTTTTTTTAAACTAATATTATTTAGAATAAATAATTATAATAACTAGCATTGTATTTTAATTTTATTTTAAATATTTATTTTTTTATTTTTAATTTAAATAATGTTTAATAGGCTAATTAGTATTTTATTTTTTTAATAGTCATTTTTTATTTTTTACTAATTTTAAGAATAAATAAGTAGTGATTAGCATTTTATTTTAATTTTATCTTAAATTTTTATTTTTATAAATAAGTAAGTTTAGTTTTTATTTCAGATTTATTAAATTATTTAAATTTTATTTAACTTTTAATATTGTTAAACTTGGGTCTCAAATTGGGTATTAGGGACATTATTGGCAACCAAAAGTTAACCCTAATTTGGTCCCTATATATTGTTGTTACTGTTAAAAAAGAGAGGAGGAGACCGGAAAAAAAAGTGCCGCTGGACTGTTGGATGCCGCACTATTACTAATTCAAGGGAGACCGAAAAAACATATTGTCGCTGGCTTCTTATTCTTCAATTACCGGTACGGAATGTGTTGTTCTAATTTTCTCGTAGCATATATTTATTCTTCAATGAACAGTACGGAATGTACTGTTCATGATATCCTCCTACCAATTTTCTAGTAGCATATATATATATATATATATATATATATATTTTTTAAATATTTTGATGATATTATTCGGATTGAATTATGTCGATACGTTGTTCGCATATTTGTGTGCATAATGCGTGACATCTGCGTACAATTCGGATCCGGTTGCGATGACCGCGTTTTCGCGATAGCAACATCGTTGAGGTTTTTCTTTTCAAAGTTAAATTTCTATTTTTTGAGTTGCCCTTTTTTGTTATATTTAGATCCGTACAATTCGAATCCGGTTGCGATGACCGCGTTTTCGCGATAGCAACATCGTTGAGGTTTTTCTTTTCAAAGTTAAATTTCTCTTTTTTGAGTTGCCTTTTTTTGTAATATTTAGATCCGTACAATTCGGATCCGGTTGCGATGACCGCGTTTTCGCGATAGCAACATCGTTGAGGTTTTTCTTTTCAAAGTTAAATTTCTCTTTTTTGAGTTGCCTTTTTTTGTTATATTTAGATCCGTACAATTCGGATCCGGTTGCGATGACCGCGTTTTCGCGATAGCAATATTGTTGAGGTTTTTTTATCAAAGTTAAATTTCTCTTTTTTCGAGTTGCTTTTTTTTATATTTAGATCCGTACAATTCGGATCCGGTGGCGATGACCGCGTTTTCGCGATAGCAATATTGTTGAGGTTTTTATCAAAGTTAAAATTCTCTTTTTTTGAGTTGCCTTTTTTGTTATATTTAGATCCGTACAATTCAGATCCGGTTGCGATGACCGCGTTTTCGCGATAGCAAAGTTGTTGAGGTTTTTTTTTTATTTTCTTTTTTTTGTAATATTATTTGAATAATTTCCTTTTGAATTTAATTCATGCACCATTTTTACCATTTTATAAAATTTTCACAAATTTTATTTTTATTTTTATTTTTTATCAGCTAAACCAATTGTTTAATTCAACTTCTTTTTTTGCATCACACGTTTCATGCATACCCTAAATTGTCTTTGATTTCTGAATTCATGTTTGGAATATATTTACTATTGTTTGCCATAGTTTGATCTTCACTTGCCTTGATATTATTTGTATCCGTTTCGTACTAACCTTTCACGCAGGGACTAAGGTAAGTTCTTTAAGGGTATGGATAAGTATCCATGGTCACCCTTACTCTTTCCTTCTCACATCTTCTTCTCTTTCCTTTATGATTAGGTTGTCTTCAAACCTCACTAACCGTAGGTCACCCATGCATGATAACTTTAGGACTCATAGTCTACCCTTAGAGTTACCCTTGTGTCTTCTCTCTTCTCATCTCAAATTTCTTTAAAACACTTAATAAGAATAAGGTGTATTGCGCACGAGCCTTAAGTATGGGGAATGAGAAATGAGGGGCTTCCTCTCATCTCTCTAGAGTGCTTAGCGAGCATCCTGTCTTGGGACGATGCGTTAAGTATTCGCCCCTGTGCCCTAGACTTTGGCGCAATGCATCTTAGGAACTAACTTAAGCCACTTCTGTCCTAAAAAATACAAACCAACCTCAAACCTTTTTGTCCTTCAGGACCTTCAACTTAAAGGCTATTTTCGAAAAGGGCACGTTACCTTCCATCTGAGTCGCAAACAGGCATCGACCCTAACTGCCGGACGCGAACTTAACGTCGCTCATAAAAAACACAAAAAGAACTTGGTCCGAACTACGTTGACTCTGAATTCCCCATTGCACAAAGGGGGTACGTAGGCCTAGGACGTCGACGTCCTACCGAGTCTGTCTTTGTCTTCCCCTTTCTCGTCTTAGTACAGCCCTAGATGATAGTATAACTCACCCTTAGAATAGGCAACAAGCGTGGATCCCATCGAGTACGATGGACGCGTGGGGTGCTAGCACCTTCCCCTCGCGTAACCGACTCCTAAACCCAGGTTATGGTTGCGATAACCATTCCTTTCCCTCTTCCTCAGGTTTATGCGGTGTTCCCTTTCCCTCTCTTGGGATAAATTTACACGGCTGGCGACTCTGTTTTTCTGCGCCACTCTCGCGTTTGTACCTGGATGAAAATCCTGGGAGCGACAGCTGCACATGAAGGTACCTCTCGTGTAAAAACCTCAAAACTTCAGCTGCTTACCACTAAGTTTGAGAACCTGAGGATGAGAGAAGATGAAAGTATACATGACTTTCATATGAATATTGTTGATATAGCCAACACATCCAGTGACCTTGGTGAGAAAATTCCTGAAGCCAAGTTGGTTCAGAAAATTCTAAGGTCTCTTCCCAAGAGGTTTGACATGAAAGTGAAAGCCATTGAAGAAGCTCAGGACATAAATACCATGAAGGTAGATGAGCTTATGGGGTCTCTTCAAACCTTTGAGATGGCTATTAGTCAAAAGGATGAAAAGAAGAAAAGTCTTGCCTTTGTGACCAACAAAGAAGAGGGTGACACCAAAGAGGGTTTGTCTAAAACTGTGGGATTCCTTGAAAAACAATTTCATCAACTGGGAAAGCAATTAGATGAGAAGTCGAATTCAAATGTCAAGGCACAGACTTCTGACTTCCATAGATAATATAATTTTGGGAGGAGACCCAGCTATGATAGAAAATCCAATCAAGGGAAGGGAGTTCAGTGTTATGAATGTGGAGGTTTTGGACACACAAGAGGTGAGTGTCCTACATACCACAAGAAGGAGAAAAGGGCCTATCCACCTCATGGTCTGAGGATGACTCCTCAAGCGATGGAGAGACTACTAAGAAGGTGGCTGCAATGACATGAATGTTTGATTCTGATATAGATTCTGAGATTGAAAATCTATCCTATGATGATCTAGTAAAATCCTTCAAAGAAGTCTATAAGAGATGCACTGAAATCTACCAACTAGGGGAAGGACAACACAAGATCATTATGCTCCTTGAGGCTGAAAGAGAAAAACACCTTGATGCCATCTCTGATCTTGAGGAGGAAGTGGTTATAATAAATTCCAAACTGGAAAATGTAACCAAAAATGTTAGGATGCTCAATAGCAGTTCTGGGATCCTAGATGAAATTCTCCAAGTTGGGAGAAATGCTGGAGATGTCAGAGGACTTGGATACAATGATCAAGGGTGCAGTCACAACTCGGTCAAAAGAAAATAGTCAATGTCAAATAAAATGTCTCAACATCATTATAGACATCAGAGGAGACAAAATTGGAAATGTCATCACTGTGGCAAGTATGGTCACATTAAACGATATTACTACAAGCTACATGGATATCCCAAGGGTAGGAGTACTGGAAAGAAAATGAGCTCTAAGAGTGAGTCCATGGCTCTGGTAGTTCACTCCCATCAAGATGGGTACCCTGAAGAAAGGTGGTATTTCGACAGTGGATGTTCAAGACACATGACTGGTGTCAGGGAATATCTAGTTGATATAAAGCCTCATTCCTCCAACTATGTCACCTTTGGAGATGGATCCAAGGGAAAGATTATAGGTGTTGGAAAATTGGATCACGCTGGGAATCCTAGACTAGATGATGTGTTGCTTGTGAATGGATTGACCGCAAATTTGACCAGTATCAGTCAACTTTGTGATCAAGGTCTTAAAGTAAACTTCACCAGATCTGAATGTCAAGTAATGAATAATAAAGGTAGAACTATCATGAAAGGATTCATATCAAGAAACAACTATGACGTATGGACTGCCTCATTAATGGAGAGACTGCATAGACCTTTCCCAGACGCGGACATTAGAAGATTAACTCAACTAGCACACATGAGGATGCAACGTCAGACTATATCAAGGGAGAATCTGTTTCAGAAGGCTTACATATTTAGGGAGATGACTGGAAATCGATGCTCATATGTCATCACAGCAGACTCAGGCCATGAGACAGGAGATAAGAGTAACTATCTTCTAGATATTGGGACTGAAAGTGTTTTGACATGGTATAATGTCATACCAGATGTCACAACATCCGACTGTGACATTTTAAACTGCGCAGGTGTTACAAAATTATAGAGAAAAATTCTGAAGGACAAATTAGGGTTTTACTTGGTCAGTGGGAACGCTACTCAAAGGGTCGAAAATCAAATCACAAAAAATCACATCACTCAAACTTACTATCCTTTTGCCCTAAAATTCTTTAACTCACTCACACTCAAGGTTGAAGAACAAGCATATTGTGTTTCTGTGAAGATGTCTCAATAATCCCCAACACATGTAACCAAGAAGGAAACAGCTGATTCTAGGTCAAAGTCCAAGGAGTTACACACTGAAGATGAGGTTTCCCCGCTTGCTATCTTGTCATGCAAGACGGACAAACTTCCGATTCGGCGATCCAAGACTGTCCTACCAGGTAATCCTTCGAATACCTCTGATGCTTCCTTTAGTGCTAAGAAAGGGATAGAGAGGTTCAACACAGATGAAAGGATTGATAAAGTAATAGAGAAACTCATAAGCCAGTGGGACAGGGTGAGTGTTGCTGGAATAACCAGACCTCTTGCTCAAATTATGCCATCAAACTCATCTCAGAATCCTGATAAGAATGCTGACAAAAAAGGAAATGATGTCGAAATGTCAGAAGGGAATTTGCACACCCTTGTTGACTCTGTGATTAAAAATGTTGAGATAGATGATGAGACATCCTCATCCATACAAGGAGCCTCAGAACACGCTGACAAAATCATCAATTTAGATTATATGCCCTCTGACAATGAAGTAATTGTTACAAGCCTCCAGCCAAATGTGTCAGAACGATTAAAGAACAGAAAAAATAAAGGTGTAGCCATCTCCAACAAGCTGACTAAGAAGGCAGCAGTTGGAGCCTCAAGGCCCTGGAGCAAGGTTGGTGTTGAGAGCAAGAAAAGGAAGGCAGAATCTGAAAGTGAATCAGATTATGAAGGGATAGAGGATGGATAGAATGTCATAAAGAAACCAGCCTCCAAGAAGACTGCAGGTTCACTTCCAAAGGCTCCTATGGACAACATCTCCTTTCATGATGTTGTAAGTGTCAGCAGGTGGAACCATGTTTATCATAGAAGAATTGCTTTAGAGAGAGAACTGGGACAGAATGTCCTCAAGTGTGAAGAAGTGATGAACCTGATTAAAGAGGCTGGGCTGATTAAAGCTGTCTCTCATTTTGACTCATGTTATGAGCAGCTGGTGAAAGAATTTGTTGTAAACATACCAGAAGGATGCAATGATGGAAGGAGTGATGACTACTTCAAAGTGTATGTCAGAGGAAATGTTGTGACATTTTCTCCTACTGAAATAAACAAATACCTTGGCAGATCTGAGTGCTCTCAGGCTGAAATTAAAGATACAGATGATCAAATCTGTAGGGAAATTACGGGGAACACCGTGAAGAGCTGGCCAACCAAACAGAAACTGTCTGCTGGGAAACTCAGCATTAAATATGCCATTCTCCATAGAATTGGTACTATAAATTGGGTTCCCACAAACCACACTTCAACTATCTCCATAAGACTTGGGAAGTTTATTTATGCCATTGGAAGAAGGAAATCCTTTGATTTTGGTGAATATATTTTTGATCAGATTCTGAAATAAGCTACCTCATCAGCTGTCAAATTGCCAATTTTCTTTTCATCACTCATTTGTGGAATGCTTCTTCAACAATATCCTAGGATAACTTTATCTGGTGATGCCATCATGAAAAGGAAGCCACCCCTGTCTCTACATCACAAGTTGATTGCTGACAAGCATATTCCAGACATTACCTCGACATCTACAGTCATAGAGGTGGATACCATTGATTAGCTGAAAGCCACTTGCAAAGAACTTGATGACATAATCAAGGTAAGCACAATAAGAAAAGAGAAGCTCAAAAGATTGATACAAGCTCTGGTTGTTAAGCAAAACAAAGACACTGGAATCATTGCTGAAGATGTTGACAAGGGTGATGAAGAAGATAGCGGTGCAGAAGAGGATGATGCTGAAAATGATGTTGGGAGTGCAGAAGAAGAAGCAGATGAGGAGGAGACTGAAGATGACCTCTGAGAGTTGTCTTCACTTTAGATTTTTTTTGTTTTTTTTTTTGTGTTTTGTTTGGTTGTGTAAGGGCTGAATACCCAGGATAATTTTTATTTCTGTTGGATGTGTAAACTTTTACTCTGGACTGTTATATTGGTTTTGGGTTAGTCTTTCTACCTTTGTCATATTGTGGCTATAAAGGGGGAGAATTACTAACATCACTAACCACTGCTGATTGTCTACTAACCACTGAGGGGGAGTAGATATGAAATGATTGAGGGGGAAACATGTTATGATTCCACTGCTGCTCTGATAGTGGTCTCCCTGATTTGTTTCTGTAGGATAATGGAAGTTAGTTTTAGCCAAAATCTCCCAAAGGGGGAGGTTGTTGAGTCCCTGCTTTTGAGGTTGGCATTAATTTTGGTAAAACTAACTTAGCAGACAGATGTTGGACAAGATGTTCTAACATGTTGAACTAACTGCAGGATAAGATGTTAGACAATATGTCCTATCAGGAGGATTCAACACCTTTGTCTGTTACTGTTTTAAACTAACTGTGTTTGGTAACAGGTGTGATTGGATTATGTATAGGATTCCAGGTGGCACCTGAGATTGTGGAATCAGAGATCCTGATTCTAAATGGATTTACGGTTTCCTTGTGAAGAAGACATTTTTGGTAACTTGGGATTGAAAAAAGAATTTGGTCGCTAATTCTGAGGAAGATATCTGCTATGTTTTTGAAGCCCAAGTCCAGTTGTAGTTTGCAATATAAATAGGTTAGAATTAACCTAGTTTGTGGTTGATTATTGCAGTTGTTTTAGAAGTACTAGGGTTTGTACTTGTGAGCCTCTCGTGTATTGTGTGAATACTTGAGAAGGACTGTTTTATTGAGTTGTAATATTTTCAGTCACTGCTGTGATTGGAAGGGAATTGAGAAGGGTCTCATACCTAGGAGTGTCTTAGGTAGAAATCTAGGAAGGGTAGTTTCTAGGTACTAAGTTGTAAACGTTCGAGTTTAGTCTAGAACCAATCCTACTTAGTGATTTCATTCCTGACTTAGTAGCCCTAGACGTAGGTGTTGTTCTTCACCGAACTGGGTCAACAATTTCTGGTGTTGTTTACTTTCTATTATTTTTGTTTGTTCTTCCTTAGATACTAGTGAGAAGCAGATATCAAGTGTCACAACATCCTGTCTGACATCTTCGTGATCTGCTTAACTAGAATTTCAGGGTCTTTAAAGGAGCATTTCTTGTCAGGGACTGGATAAGTTATATCCGGATATGAAGCTGCTCTAGACACTTTTGTCAATTTTTGGCTAAAAAAGGGGAGAAAGGAGTTTCTGCACTGTTTCTGCAGTTCCAGTTCTTCGTGTCCTAAGTGTCGTTTGTGTCTTGTGTCCTGAGTTAAGAACACAGTCATGTGTTTAGGGGGAGTTTTATCCTCTTCCTCATGTAGACCAACATAAGGAAAATTAATGTAGGATTTCTGGAATCTTAGTCTCAGGAGTCTTAAATTAATACTTATGAGTTGGTTATTCAGGTTGACACGAATTCAGGAGAATCTTGACTTTATTGTACAAAATGAGTTTTAGCCAAAATTTATCAAAAGGGGGAGATTGAAGACTCTAAAGATTTGACTTAAATTTTGGTAAAACTCATTGTCAAACAAAAGGATTCAACATCAAGAAATTCTGCCAAACACAAAGATGTCGAAGGAGATGTCACAGCATGAAGACTCGACATCTGGACTGCTATAACAGATTATTTAAATCTATTTCAAATCTGCTCCAAGTTTCTAGGCGCGTTTAGCAGTGGATCAAGGAAATATTTGTTTAAAGATTTGAAGCCCAACTGAAGACTCTATATATGAAGACTTAGACCTAGGATTTTATATACTTTTTGTAACCTAGTTCTCTTGCGTAAGAAACAAGGGTTTAAGGTTTTGAGAGTCGTTGGTTCTCTAGCTTGTAAGTCTCCCTTTGTATCAGTTGATGCATTGTGGCAGATATAGGTGTCGCACAGATCCATAAGCCTTGAGGTATTGGATTATGTATTGTTCTTGGATGAAGCTTTTAAGCAAATCTGAGTTAGCTTGTTGGTCAAGAAAGCTTGAATGAATTCTGTATTGACATGGATGATGTAGAAATCACAGTTGGTGATTGAGGGAAGTGAGTGGGGTATCTCGTATCAAAGAGGTTGTTCTTTGATAAAGACTTCATTGGGTAGAGATTAGGATATAAAGTTGTAAGCGGGGGAGTTTAGCTTTGTAACAATTCTACAGATAGTGAAATCTTCTTCCTAGATTGTATCCCCCAGATGTAGGTGAGTTGCACCGAACTGGGTTAATAATTGATGTTTTCTTTATCATTCTGCAGATTTAGTTTCCTGTTAGGGTTCATGATAAACATGTTGGAACAGATGTCGTAACATATGTGTTGTTGCAGTTCTGATATTCAAGGTATCAGTCTGCTGTTGTACCTCTGTGTTTAAATGTTTATGCAGAATAATGTCTTGACATATGTTAGGACACCTGATGTCTGCATTGCCAGAATTTCACTCCGTCCATTCAAAAGCCGCGTCCTTGCGAAGGAGTTTAAAAAAGGGGAGGCGTGTTGAGCAGATTTTTCCACGAAATGGGACAGCGATGCGAGCATCCCAATTAGGGATTGGATGGACTTCTTTGAGTTCAGCGTAGGGAATTCGGAGAAGGCTCGGAACTTGTCGGGGTTAGCTTCGATTCCTCGTTCCGTTAGATAAAAGCCGAGGAACTTGCCCGCTCGTACCCCGAACGTGCACTTCTCCGGGTTGAAGCGCATCCTGTACTTTATGGCCTGCTCGAAGACTTTCCTCATATGGATCGTGTGATCGGATTCCTCATGGGACTTCACGATCATGCCGTCCATATAGACTTCGAGCATATCCCCGATTTCTCCTCAGAAGACCTTGTTCATCATTCGTTGGAAGGTAGCGCCAACGTTTTTCAAGCCGAAGGGTATTACGTTGTAGTAATAGTTGCCCGATTCGGTCATGAAAGTTGTGTACCTCTTGTCGCTTTTTGCCATGGGTATTTGGTTAAAGCCCGAATACGCGTCCATGAAAGATAACATTTTAAAACCAGCAGAATTATCAACTAATTTGTCTATGTTGGGGAGGGGATATGCATCTTTAGGGCAGGCCTTATTAAGATCAGTACAGTCAACACACATGCGATATTTTCCATTTGATTTTTTAACGAGTACAACATTGGACAACCAAGTAGTGTACTTGGCCTCCGAAATAAAATTTACCTCTAGGAGGTTTTTTACAGCCGGTTCGGCAACCTCAATTTTCTCCAGGGACTGCTTTCGCCTACATTGAGCAACTGCCCTAGCGACGGGGTCGATGGTGAGCTGGTGGCAGGCTACATCAAGATCTAGCCCGGGCATATCCGCGGTGCTCCACGTGAACAGATCTAAATTCTCCCAGAGGCAGGCTTTAAGTTGTTTCCTTCCTAGGCCGAGGAATCCGGTCCCGATCTTCACTCCTCGCTGGGGGTCTTCACCGAGCAGGATAAGTTTAAACTCTCCATCTGGAATTGGGGGCATCGGATGAGAGGTCTCACCGCTACTGGTCGAAGTGGAAGGGCTGCTCGAACATGGATGGATATCAATCCCCTTCCTTTTCTGATCCCTCTGGTCATTCTTGGAGAAACAGTTGTCAAGGTCGATGGAGTCGACGCAAGACAGCGGCTTTGCCTCTTCGGAGCTGCAGGGTAGAGCAGGCTTGCTGGGAGTCTTCGGCTTGGCGACGATTGTGTTCAGCCCTTTGGAGGCTACCTCGAAATAGCTCCTCGTTGCTTCGATATCCCCGTCAAAAGTGGTGACGAGACCCTTAGAAGTGTAGTACTTCATCTTCAGGTGTACGGTTGAGGGCACGACTACCAATTCGGCCAAAGTTGGCCGCCCAAAGATGCATTAGTAGAGGGACGGGAAGTCAATGACCAGGAACTGGACTTTGATGGACCTGGCCATTTTTGCATGCCCGAAAGTCACGATCAGTTCCACGTACCCTCAAGGCTTTTGTGACTGACCCATTAAAGCCTTGTAGGTCAGAGCCTATGTAGGGCGTGAGGTGTGTCTCATCCAATTGGAGGGTGGAAAATAGCTGGGAATACATGATTTCGACCGAGTTGCCTTGATCGACCAGGAATCGGCGAACGTCAAAGTTGGCCATTTGTGCTCTCATGAGCAGTAGAATGCTTGAGTTGGGAGCCCCATAGTGGAGTTCCTCACGGTAGAAGGTGATGGGGACCGACTCTCCCCAGAATTTATCGAGCGTGGAACTCCGGTTCGAGCTCGTGTTGATTAGGTGCTCGAACTTCCTCTTGACGAAGTCCATGGTAACCTAGTTAAAGTCCCCTCTGGAGATGACCATGGCGGAGGGGAAGGTTTCCTATTGGCTGTGCGCAGCGAAGTAGGGGGACGTCGGCCCCTCGGGGATGTAGAAGTCTTTAGGCCGCAAGATGCTCATGGCAACCTGAAGGCTGGTCTCTTCTGAGGAAGGCATCTCTTCCTCGACCTTTTTGGACTCCTGAGCGTCTTTCCAGGGAGCGTCCTTCTTCTTGGCAAATTGTTTCAGGTGCCCGTCTCTGATCAGTATCTCAATGGCATCCTTCAGATGGATGCAGTCGTCGGTCATATGGTCGTGGCTCTTGTGGAACCAGCAATACTTTGACTTGTCTGTATTTGGCTTGACCGATATCTATTTAGGGAATTAGACCCCTGCTTTCCGGAACTCTGAGTTGGCACACTCGAAGAGGATCTTCTCTCTGGAGACGGTCAGAGGAGTATATTCATGAAAGCGGCCGAAGGGCCCTTTGTTGTCCCAAGACTCCCGGGGGAGATCTTCACGTCTTCTATCTCCCAGACGAGATGTCGAGGGGTCGTCGTGCTTGGAGGACCGGGCACTCTCTTAGTGCCTTGAGTCCCGGGCGGAGCTAGCAGCTTTTTTCTCCTCGTACTAGATGTACGCTTACATTTTGAGGAGGAGGGCGTCAAGCGTTGCCAGGGTTTCAATGCCAACTGCTTTGGAAAATTCGGTGTGGGGGCGAAGTCCTCGCTCGAGCAAGAACTTCTTCATATCATCGGTCTTGGAGACCTGGACAGCTTTTTTGTTGAACCTTTCAATATAGGCTCGAAGAGGCTCATCTTTCCCTTGAGGTCTTTGGGTGATGACGGAAGGCCGTGAAGTGTCTAGAGAACATTCTCCCCAATTGTCTCCAAGATGTGATGGATTCATCGGGGAGCATCTTGTACCAAGTCATCGATCCCTTCCTCAGCGTGGTAGGGAACAATCTATATTTGATGGTGCCCTGAACGCCACGGTAGTTGAGCAATGCGTCGATATTTTCGATGTGCTCATTAGGATCTGTAGTATCTTCATACATACCCAGAGACGATGGTTTCTCCAGCCCCTTTGGTAGGCGCATGACCATGATTTCCCGGGACAACGGGCTGTGGGGCTCGTCGTCGCTGCTGCTGTTGGACCACGATGGGGAGCGGGTGCTTCGTCCAAGGGTAGGACGGCGATCTCGACGGGGAGATGGGGTTCATGCCCGACCCTTGGATCTGGGCGGAGGTGAACGCTAAGGCTCTGCTCGCTGGTCCCTTCTGGTTCTCTTGGTCCCCGGGGAGTACTGGCTCCGGGGGAAATACGCTCGCGTATTCTGATTACCTGGGATTCTGGCTCAGGTGGTCCCCGGCGGTCTCTTTCACGTTGGGGAGGAGGACTCCGAGATCTTCGGCGTTCTTTCCTCGGCGGAGGGGATCTTGGCCGACTTGACTCTTCTAGGGCCCCAATCCTCGCGTTCTGTTAGAGGATTAGGATGTTGGTCTTGTTGAGGGCTTTAAGGAGAGCCGCCATGGTCGGGTCTGCGCTGGACGGAACCGGGACAGGTTGGTGGTCCTGGGAAGGCTGGACCTCAATACGATCATCACAAATGGGGGAGGGATACGTAGTGGCTCCATCTCTCTACTGAAGGACGTCGCTCCCAAGAAATGGGGCTGCTCTGTCAGTATCAGTCTTGTTGACGAGGAGGAAGGCAGAGTTGTGAGCATCGTGGACACTGTCATGGCTGGCCATGATCGGAATCTTGGAAGAACTGTTTTGGTCTTGAATATACGATGGAAGAAAGACGGAGATAACAGAGTTTCCCACAGACGGCGCCACTGATCTTACTAGTTGATCAGAACCTGAAGTGGGCTAGAGATAGCATCTGTGATGCTGGGTGTGAAAGATGATGAGGGGGTGTACCTGCAAGGCACTCCAATGCTAAAGTGAGAATTGGGAGAAGAGAAAGCAAGTACAGAGTATGGGTGCTTAGGATGATTTAGAATACCTGACCCTCTCAAATGAGAGGGTTTTTATAATGTCCCCATCGCTTGGCCATTGGTATTTATTTTTGGGACGAGATAATCGCTCCCCAAAGAATAGGTAACTGCCAGAAACTAGCCGTTGGGACGGGCAGAGGTGCCCAAAACTAGCCGTTGCCACGGGCAAAGGCGCAATTGCGGGTAAAGGCGTCGTGACTGTTTCTGGATGGTGGAACCGTGCGTGACGGACAGGAAATGCTGAGGAGGGGTAGCTGACTCTGGAGGTCAACCGACTAGCCTTCCTCGGTAGAGGGGCAGGAAGGTAAATGCTGCCCTAAATTGGCTGGACTTAGGCAATTGGGCCGTTCTGGGAGCAGAAGTGGATTGGGTCATGCCTAGCTATTGGGCCAGTCCGGAACAATACTTATCTAATAATGAGGTTAAAACTAATAGTAAGGTAATTAAGATAATAATCCCACTAAAAATCTAAATCGGTAGTGAATAATTCAATTCATCTCAATGATCCCAAAAATCTTATTAATTAACAATATTTTCATAGTAAATAAACTAAATAATCAAAATTATTAATAGTTTTAGATATAAAACTTGATTTAAAGTTAAACCTCATTTTCTTAATAATACTAATAAATTTAATTTAATTAATATCTAAAACTTTAACTTAATAAACTAGTCCTAATGATAAATCCCTACAATAAAAGAGTAATATTTTAATTACATTAATCCTAGAAAAACCCTCATATAAGATTAATTTTAAAATGATCCCTACTAAATTTAATTCAAAAACCTACCTAATAATCTACTAGCCCCCCCCCCCCCCCAACACACACACACACACACATGGATTAAGCAATACCTTTAACCTATGCTAGACCCTAAAAATAGTAACTAAGGTAAAGAGGTCAAGATGGTCTCCTTATAAATCATTGGTCAAAATTTAGGGTACGACAACAATAATGTTTAAAATCTTATACATGTGAATATCAAACCCCAAATCTATATCTAGACTTTGGTTTTTAATAGATGAAGATCTTAGGTCAAGACTTGGAAGATATTTCTCAATATTCATTCAAACTCATATATTTAACATGTAAACAAAGATAACAACAACATTGATTCATAATATGTTCACAAAACGACGATCAAAAGAAATACACACAAGTTTTAGCCAACTATATCAAATCCAGACACAAGAGATTTAGCTACACATCTTCATGGTAGCTTGATTGACAAGAAATGAGAAGAGATGAAAAGGCATTAACAATGATTTCCCGACTATTGATGCAAATCCAGCTTCGATTCTTCAATTCCTGAGTTGTTTTGAGTTTTTGGTGTATTTTGTGCCCAAAGTTGGTGTCTCTCTGTCATACCCCAAATTTTGACCACTAAGATTTCCCATCATTGTGCAAATCATCATCACAATATGGATGAACCATTAGTCTCCCCAAAGATGGGTGAGCCTTCACTACAATCAGAATTAGGGTTTCAAGCCCTCTCTGAGTGCTTAGACAAAGGATCAATCAAGGAATGACTTGATCTTCAACTTGTCTAACCCTCTCAAACATCCACAATGGATCAAGAGGACTCTCACTTCAAGAATCAAGCACAAGGCTGCAACATTCTGAGTGGATTAAGCCTCGAGATCGCCAGTGTCACCAAATTAGGGTTTGGTCGACCAGGGCCTCCAGATGGAAATTTTCCTATGGGCATGAGCCAATGCTTCAAAGCATAACCTATGATGCTCCAAGGGACATCATAAACCCAATCATCAAGTGAATCTAGCCTCAGGGGATGCATTCATAAAAAATCAGGAATTAGGGTTTCTGGACCTAATTCACCCCTAAGTTGACTTTTGGGGCAAAGCATGAGCTAAGACCTCAAGACATGATTTAAGGGTCTCTAATACACCACATTGATCCATTTGCAACAATGGATTGGTCCAAGAAACTTGAGCAACAAGTTTCAATTTCATCAGAACCACAGTTAGGGTTTTGCGGAAAAAAGTCAAGTGTACCTTTGACTTTTGACCAGGACATGCTCCCAAACCCTAAGACATGATTCAATACACCCTATAACACCTATGAAATCAATCCATCAAGTTTGATTCAGGTCAAGGACTTGATTTCATAGAGAAACGCATAGTTTAGAATTCATCTGACAAAAAGTCAACTGTGCACAAAAGTCAACTTTGACTTTTTGAGATTTTTCATAATTATGGTTCCTTAACCCTAAAATGATGTTAATGTGTGATTGGAATCATCATTCATCAAGAAAAATCAAGAAAAGTGGGATAACTTGTAAAAGGGGTAACCATAAAAACTTAGAAATTTTTCTAAGTTATGGAACAAAGTGGCTAGGGTACCAACTTTGGAGGATCATAACTCCTAAACCATAAGGCCATTTTTTCCCATCCAAAGCTGGATTTGTAGCTCTCATGGCACTCTACAAAAGCTTCAAACATAACTCATTCCAATTCCTCATGGATTTTGAGTTATGGAATGATCAAAATCACAAAAAGTGAAAATGTCACTTTTTTCCAACACTTAGTGAAATTTTCACTAAGTCAGAATCTGCCTTCACTTTTTTCCAAATGTAGGGGCATTTTTCACTTGGATCCAAAAAGTATCAAAACCAATTATGATCAAACAGTTGTTATATCATATGAGGGCTTTCTAAAATGGCCAAGAACTCCATCAAAGTCCACTTGAGCCATAAGATATGACAATGCCAATATTCCTTGCTGTAAACTATCATGGCAAGGTAGATTTGGGAGTTTTGCTCGATTTGCTCAAATTTTGCAAAGGGAGAGCAACTCTATCCATCTGAACACCTCAAGGGGGACCAAGGAGGAACCAACTCTGATCCCAAGCCTCCCAAGTCTTTGGAACCAAAAGTAGCATGCCAAACCTAGAATTTCCTAAAAGAGGGATAAGACTCCAATTTTGGTTTGGAGCATTCAATGCATACACCAAGGTGGCATGGACTGATCCATTTCCAACTAAATTCAGTCAAGACTTATCCAAGACCAAGGGGACCAGCAGCCTGTGCCCTAACCTCTAGTCAATGGCTAGAGGAGACTTGGATTCTCATTGCTCAACATTGGCCAAACCTCTGCTGCAGTTGCCATTCACTATTACAGCCAAAACAAACTTACTCTACTATAAATAGAGCTCAATTGTGTTCAGTTTGAGTACACCAAAGCACTACAACACTTGCTTTCCTCAAAATCTCTTTCTCTAGGCAAAAATACCTTCTTTAGCAAGGTAACTCTGAGTTTTTGAGTTAGAGAGCAATTCTACCACAGCTTATGATCCAAACACATCCAATACATCATATCTAAGCTGTCCAAACTCTCACAAGTGACCTGTAACACCAAAATTACAAAGTCACCTCTCAAAACCTCAAAATAGGACTTTTGTGCATTTTTCAAGTCATGTCTTGATTCAGTCACTTTCCAAACTAGATAAAACCTCAAACACACTCCAAATATCATCCTTGAACTATCCCAAATGGTCCCCCCTATCTGGAACACCATTTGAGAGATTTGCTATTTTGGCCACTTTTGTCCCTTTTGCAAGAAATAGCTCAAACTTGTTCCTGAGGTTTCCAGCTGATTCCAACCATCCTAAAAGCTTCTAAGAGATCATTTGAGGTTGTTCAAAGCAACAAATCATTTCTGGAATAAGTGGCTTGGCAGATTGCACAAAAGCTCCAAAAAGAGGTAAGCATCACAATTTGGATTCTTTGAACCATGATTTCTTTTGATGTCCACTGATCATGCACCTCTTATACATGTTATATGTGTTGTGTTTGCACCAATTTATCATGTAATTCATGCTTGTGTAACGCCCCAGTTTTAGTTAGTTTTATTTAATTGAGTCGTTTTGATTATTTTATTATTATTTTATTTTATTTTTGACTTTTATTTGAAAATATATTATTTTTCATCGTGATTATGTTTTATCGCATTTTGGGAACGTTTGCGAGATATTTGAGTGTAGGGGTATTTTGGTCATTTGTTTGGGTAGATATTATATTTTTCATATAATAGAAAGAAAAGAGAGAAAAATAGAAAGGAAAGAAAAAGAGAAGAAGAAAAAGAGGAAGAAAGAAAAGAAGAGAAGAAAAAGAGAGAAAAACTTGGAAAATCTAGGAATCGATCAACCGACTTTTCTAAACACGATTAAATCGGGTAAGGGTGTGAAACTCGATTATCTTATCATTATGTATGATTATGTAAGTGTGTATTTGCATGTTATCTTGCCTTTCCATAGTTTTTCGGTTATAGGTCGAAAACGAGTAAACGAGTAGAAATCAATGTTTTCTCGGACGGAAATCGATATAAATTGCATTGTATGATCCCACTATGTTTATGAACCATTGCTGATAATTGTTTTGCTGCTGGAAGTGATTTGGGTGGGGAGAATGGAATTTTGGGTTTTGGAACCGTATGGAAACGCATCAGATTTTTCTGCTTCTGGTGTGGAGCGCCGAACGGTGCTCAGCGCGCCGGGCGGTGCGGGTTTGCGCCGGGCGGTGTTCGAGAGGCGCAGCCTATCACAATTCTGACTCTATTGAGTCATTGGTGAGGAATGGTGACGCCCCTACTTCGCCGGGCGAAGTAGAGGCGAAGGGCTAGCGCCGGGCGGTATTTGGGTAGCGTCGGGCGGTCTTGGGGAATTTTCATAATTATATTTTCTTTTAAATCCCATAACTTGTGATCTGTTTATCGGTTTTGAGTGTTCTTTGTGCCGATGGAAAGCTATTGAGCTGTACTTTCTTATTAAAATGGTTTTGAGATTGTTGGCCGATTAAATTATGTCGGGAATTTGGAAAGGTGTCGTTTTGTCAACTTGTACCATTTTAATTGTGTGTATTTGATGTGTTATCATGCAATATGCCTTTGATAGATATGGTATGACTTGTGTGATGTTGTATGATGTAAATGCATTGTTTTAGGCTTGATGGTAAAGCATGATTATTGTTGATTGAGATGGTTGCATATATGTGTGCATTTGAATGTCATGAGTCATTGTATGCCAAGCATCATGATATGCATTCTTGTGATGTCGTGTGCCCTAGTGGGTGTGAGTGACGAATCGGTTCCAGAGGGAATCCGCTATAACATCGTGTGCCTTAAAAAAATAAGAGGACCTAAAGCGATGATTATAGACGATCGTGTGCCTTATACAAAGAGGATCTAAAGCGATTGGATCGTGTGCCTTATACAAAGAGGACCTAAAGCGATCCATAAACGTCGTGTGCCTTAAAAAAATAAGAGGACCTAAAGCGACGGGGAACATCGTTTGCCCGACGGGGTGTTACATGAGTAATCCTAAGTAACAACCGATGGTTCCAATAGTTCCTGAGTGAACTAGTGTTGAGATGATGGATGGATGGTACCGCATATGCATTGCATAGAGTCGTTGTATCGATCTTTGTGCATTTGCATAAATCATGAATGGATTGATTTTGTGTGGAATTATGAATGTAATTGATGATTTGAGACATATTTATATGTTGGTGATAAATGCATTGTGCATGATTGATATGCATTGGTGATGGATATATGAGATATACATTGTGTTGTTTTGTATTTGAATTCTGGTGTAAGTTGTGGTGAGAATCTTTTACGTGAGTATTTTTGTGTTGTTATATAATTGTATGCAATTATATTATGATTGTGTTTCTTACCCTTCTGCTGTTTTAAATGCTCTATGAGGCATTGCAGATTAGATGTTGGAGGTCTTTTTGTGAAGCTTAGGTCTTCATTCTTTTGTCGGTCGGCTCTGATATGTAGCACCGGGTAGTCGGGGAGATCGTTGTGATTTATGTGTATATGTATAGATATCTTTTGGATCTGTGTATGACAGACAAACTCTTTATGTGATATATATATATATATGAGATTTAGTTGCAGATTTTTCGCTTTTATTCTGTATCTGATTTGTGGGTAGTAGGACTAAGTTCCTCTGTTAATTGCTACCTGATTGTTGCATATCTTTATGAGCAGGTTTATTGTGTTTTGTCCCAATTGATGTGATGCCTTCGTCTATGCTGTGAATATTTAATTATACTCTGATGAAATTTTTATCGCTTTATTTTAATTGGGGGTATAGATTGGGGGTATTACATTAAGTGGTATCAGAGCCAGTCTGTGTCAGTTGTGCCAGTCCGTGTCAGTTGTGTCAGTCAGTGTCGGTGTTTGTGGTTGGGTGAGCTGTTTGTTTAACCATAGTTGCTGTTATTGGAAATGAACAGAATATGGTTGGTAGGAATGATGCTGCTTTGGCTGCTGCTATGCAAGTTATGGCTCGGGCTGTGCAGGGTGCACCTAATGCTGCGGGTAATGATGAGTTTAGAAAGAACAAACCGCCTATCTTCAAAGGAAGATATGATCCAGATGGTGCTCAGATTTGGCTTTAGGAGATTAAAAGGATCTTCTGAGTGATGGATTGTGTTGAGGATCAGAAGGTGAGACTGGGTACTCACATGTTGCTGGAAGAGGCCGATGATTGGTGGGTTAGTACTCGTCATGTGTTAGAAGCTGGAGATGAAGAAGTCACGTGGACTTTGTTCAGCAGGGAATTTTTTAGGAAGTACTTTCCTGAAGATGTTAGGGGAAAGAAGGAAATAGATTTCTTGGAACTGAAACAAGGTAACATGTCTGTTGTTGATTATATTGCTAAGTTTGTGGAGCTTGTGCAGTTTTACCCACATTATGCTAAAGCGACTGCGGAGTTTTCTAAGTGTGTGAAGTTTGAGAACGGGTTGCGTCCTGAGATAAAGCAGGCAATTGGTTATCAAAGAATTCGAAGGTTTTCCGATCTGGTGGATTGTTGTAGGATTTATGAAGAAGATAGCAAAGCTCGTTCTACTCACTATAAGAGTGTGAATGAAAGGAAAGGGAAACAGCCGTTTCGTAGTGGTCCTTATGTGACACCAGCTGATAAGGGTAAGCAAAGGGGTAATTTTGAGAGAAGGCCCAGTGGGGGAGGTATGTCTAATTCTCTGAGATGTTTTAGGTGTGGTGAATTAGGACATCGTCAGTTTGAATTTAGGAAGGATATGAGAAAATGTTCCAATTGTGGGGGTTTAGGACATATTGCAGCTGATTGTAAGAGGAACGTGGTGAAGTGTTTCAACTGTGGTGAACCTGGACATGTTAGCAAGAAGTGTCCAAAACCGAAGCAAGCTCCAGCTGGTGGGAAAGTTTTTGCATTGGCAGGAACTCAGACTACAAGTGCAGACCGTCTGATTAGAGGTACTTGTTTTATTAATAGTACGCCTTTAGTTGCTATTATTGATACTGGAGCGACTCATTCGTTTATTTCGTCTGAGTGCGTGAAGCGTTTGAATCTTGTGTTGTCTTCGATGGGTGGTGAGATGGTTATTGATACTCCAGCAATGGGGTCAGTAACTACTTCTTTGGTTTGTTTAAGTTGTCCTTTGACCATTTATGGTAAAGACTTTGAAATGGATTTGGTGTGGTTGCCGTTGGAGGGTTTAGATGTGGTTCTGGGAATGAATTGGTTGCAGTTCAATCGGGTTCATATTGATTGTTATCATAAGCTGGTAAGATTTCCTTCTCTTGAGGAAGACGAGGACTCGAGTTTCTTATCTACCAAAGAGTTGAAGAAACTTTTGGCGGATGAAGCTCAGTTGTTTGGGTTGTTTGCATCGTTGACAGTGGATAGTCAAGTTTCACTTGATGCGTTTCCAGTTGTGTGTGAATTTCCTGAAGTGTTTCCTGAGGATATTTCAGATGTGCCGCCAGAGAGAGAGGTGAAGTTTTCTATAGATCTAGTTCCTGGTACTAGACCTGTATCGATGACACCATATAGAATGTCGGCATCTGAGTTGGTAGAGTTAAAGAAGCAGTTGAATGAATTGTTAGAAAAGAGGTTTGTGAGACCAAGTGTGTCGCCTTGGGGTGCTCCAGTTTTATTGGTGAAAAAGAAAGATGGAAGTATGTGACGGTGTATTGATTATCGCCAGCTGAATAAAGTGACGATTAAGAATAAGTATCCTCTTCCAAGAACTGATGATTTGATGGACCAGTTGGTAGGTGCGTGTGTGTTTAGTAAGAATGATTTGAGGTCAGGGTATCATCAGATTAGAGTGAAAGAGGAAGATATTCAGAAAACGCCTTTTAGGACACGATACGGTCATTATGAATATTCTGTGATGTCGTTCGGGGTTTCTAATGCGCCAGGTGTGTTTATGGAATACATGAATCGTATTTTTCACGAGCATTTGGATCGTTTTGTTGTTGTGTTTATTGATGATATCTTGATTTATTCTAAGTCTCGGGAGGAGCATGCGGAGCATTTGTGTGTGGTGTTGCAAATTTTGAAGGAAAATAGACTTTTTGCTAAGTTGTCCAAGTGTGAGTTCTGGTTGTCAGAAGTGAGTTTTCTTGGTCATGTGATTTCAGGTAATGGTATCGTTGTGGATCCATCTAAAGTAGAAGCAGTTCTACAATGGGAGGCTCCTAGATCTGTTACTGAAATTAGAAGCTTTTTGGGTTTAGCTAGTTATTATCGGAGATTTATTGAAGGTTTTTCTAAGCTAGCACTTCCTTTGACCCAGTTGACTTGTAAAGGGCAAGCGTACATTTGGGATATTCGGTGTGAGGAAAGTTTTAGTGAGCTGAAGAGAAGATTGACGACAACTCCGATTTTGATCTTGCCGAATCCTAGTGAACCGTTTATGGTGTATTGTGATGCGTATTTGATTGGGTTAGGTGGAGTGTTGATGCAAGAAGGTAAGGTTGTAGCTTATGCTTCGAGGCAATTAAGGATTCATGGGAAAAATTATCCTACTCATGATCTGGAATTAGCGGTTGTGGTTTTTGTGTTGAAAATTTGGAGGCATTACCGGTGAGGATTTTGGATCGCGAGTTGAAGCGGTTAAGAGGCAAGGATGTTGGACTTGTGAAAGTAGCGTGGGGAGGCGCTGCTGAGGGAAATTTGACTTGGGAGTTGGAGAGTCGGATGCGGGAGTCGTATCCGGAGTTGTTCGTCTCAGGTAATATTTTCGAGGACGAAAATTTCTAAGTGGGGGAGGGTTGTAACGCCCCAGTTTTAGTTAGTTTTATTTAATTGAGTCGTTTTGATTATTTTATTATTATTTTATTTTATTTTTTACTTTGATTTGAAAATATATTATTTTTCATCGTGATTATGTTTTATCGCGTTTTGGGAACGTTTGCGAGATATTTGAATGTAGGGGTATTTTGGTCTTTTGTTTGGGTAGATATTATATTTTTCATATAACAGAAAGAAAAGAGAGAAAAATAGAAAGGAAAGAAAAAGAGAAGAAGAAAAAGAGGAAGAAAGAAAAGAAGAGAAGAAAAAGACAGAAAAACTTGGAAAATCTAGGAATCGATCAACCGACTTTTCTAAACACGATTAAATCGGGTAAGGGTGTGAAACTCGATTATCTTATCATTGTGTATGATTATGTAAGTGTGTATTTGCATGTTATCTTGCCTTTCCATAGTTTTTCGGTTATAGGTCGAAAATGAGTAAACGAGTAGAAATCGATGTTTTCACTAACGGAAATCGATATAAATTGCGTTGTATGATCCCACTATGTTTATGAACCATTGCTGATAATTGTTTTGCTGCTGGAAGTGATTTGGGTGGGGAGAATGGAATTTTGGGTTTTGGAACCGTATGGAAAGCAGCATATTTTTCTGCTTCTGGTGTGGAGCGTCGGGTGGTGCTCAGCGCGCCGGGCGGTGTCTGGGAGGCGCAGCCTAGAACAATTCTGACTCTATTGAGTCATTGGTGAGGAATGGTGACGTTCCTGCTTCGCCGGCCGAAGTAGAGGCGAAGGGCTAGCGTCGGGCGGTATTTGGGTAGCGTTGGGCGGTCCTGGGGAATTTTCATAATTATATTTTCTTTTAAATCCCATAACTTGTGATTCGTTTATCGGTTTTGAGTGTTCTTTGTGCCGATGGAAAGCTATTGAGCTGTACTTTCTTATTAAAATGGTTTTGAGATTGTTGTCCGATTAAATTATGTCGGGAATTTGGAAAGTTTTCGTTTTGTCAACTTGTACCATTTTAATTGTGTGTATTTGATGTGTTATCATGCAATATGCCTTTGATAGATATGGTATGACTTGTGTGCTGTTGTATGATGTAAATGCATTGTTTTGGGCTTGATGGTAAAGCATGATTATTGTTGATTGAGATGGTTGCATATATGTGTGCATTTGAATGTCATGAGTCATTGTATGCCAAGCATCATGATATGCATTCTTGTGATGTCGTGTGCCCTAGTGGGTGTGAACGGCGAATCGGTTCCAGAGGGAATCCGCTATAACATCGTGTGCCTTAAAAAAATGAGAGGACCTAAAGCGATGATTATAGACGATCGTGTGATTTATACAAAGAGGGCCTAAATCGATTGGATCGTGTGCCTTATACAAAGAGGACCTAAAGCGATCCATAAACGTCGTGTGCCTTAAAAAATTAAGAGAACCTAAAGTGGCGGGGAACATCGTTTGCCCGACGGGGTGTTACGTGAGTAATCCTAAGTAACAATCGATGGTTCCAATAGTTCCTAAGTGAACTAGTGTTGAGATGATGGATGGATGGTACCGCATATGCATTGCATAGAGTCGTTGTGTCGGTCTCTGTGCATTTGCATAAATCATGAATGGATTGATTTTGTGTGGAATTGTGAATGTAATTGATGATTTGAGACATATTTATATGTTGGTGATAAATGCATTGTGCATGATTGATATGCATTGGTGATGGATATATGAGATATACATTGTGTTGTTTTGTATTTGAATTCTGGTGTAAGTTGTGGTGAGAATCTTTTACGTGAGTATTTTTGTGTTGTTATATAATTGTATGCAATTATATTATGATTGTGTTTCTCACCTTTCTGCTGTTTTAAATGCTCTATGAGGCATTGCAGATTAGATGCTGGAGGTCTTTTTGTGAAGCTTAGGTCTTCATTCTTTTGTCAGTCGGCTCTGATATGTAGCACCGGGTAGTCGGGGAGATCGTTGTGATTTATGTGTATATGTATAGATATCTTTTGGATCTGTGTATGACAGACAAACTCTTTATGTGATATATATATATATATATATATATATATATATATATATATATATATATATATATATATATATGAGATTCAGTTGCAGATTTTCTGCTTTTATTCTGTATCTGATTTGTGGGTAGTAGGACTAAGTTCCTCTGTTAATTGCTACCTGATTGTTGCATATCTTTATGAGCAGGTTTATTGTGTTTTGTCCCAATTGATGTGACGCCTTCGTCTATGCTGTGAATATTTAATTATACTCTGATGAAATTTTTATCGTTTTATTTTAATTGGGGGTATAGATTAGGGGTGTTACACTTGTACCAAGAGATGGCATAGAAAATGTAAATCATGGCCTATTTCAAAACCACTATCGGGTTTTGAAATAGGAGCATGATCTGAAAAAAAAAATACCACCGCCATTGGAATCCTTGTGAAATTCTAGGCAGGATAGACCTAAATTTTTTCCCAATCCATGGAGAAATGAGAAAGTTATGGCCTTCACATTTCAACTAAAATCTTGCCTTGCCTTGCCTTGGGCCAGGCCAAAAACAAGGCAAACCTTATATATTTGTGGTTGCGTTTCTATCAACGGATGTATCACCACCCCAGTGGTAAGGCGCGCGCCCTATACACAAGAGGTCTGGGGTTCGAATCCCCCTCGCCCCAGATCCTCTTTTTGCTATTTTCTCCACTTTTTTTTTATTGTTTTTCTTATTATTTTTAATGATTTGAAAAATTAATAACTCCCTCAATTTTAATTATTTTTTATTGGTTCTTTTTGCAAAAAATCACAAAAATGTTGAAATATTTAATATAATTAGTATTTTTGTGAGAAAATTCATTTTTATTTGTTTTTAAACATTTAAAAGTGAATATTTACTTTGAAAATCAAAACCAAATGAGTTTTAATTTATCTTGTGATTAAAACCTCATTTTTCAAACCCTCAACAAAAATCACAAGTGGTTTATTCAAACTTATTTGGTATTTTTATCATTTTTATTTGATTTTCTTTAAATATTTACTTTTAAAAGAAAACAAATTTAGGGTTTCCTTGATTTTCACTCAAACAAAACGTTAAAACACTTTGGGCCTCTAATAGAGTGTAAGACCCAATCCCCTTTTAACCAAAACAATTTTGGGCCTCAGATATTGTATAAGTCCCTCTGCGTTAAAAGAAAATCTCGGTGCGATCGCCCGTTCAAAAATCAAACCCTTTGGGCCTACCCTTGTGTTATAAGCCCCATTCTTGGGCCTCTAGTAGAGTGTAAGACCCAACCCTTTTTGAAAACCAAAATAATTTGGGTCTCACTTATTGTATAAGTCCTGATACCATCAAAAAGTTTGGCGCGATCGTCGCCTTTTAAAACAACACTTTTGGGCCTCTCCTTGAGCTGTAAGCCCCACCACTTGTACAAGAATAAATCTTTGGGCCTCTTGAGAGAGTGTAAGACCCACCCCCTTGTACAGAAAACCTTTTTGGGCCTCAGTCACTTGTATAAGTCCCTGTACAATGTACAAAACAACAGTGCAATCACTAATAAAACCTTGGGCCTCCCCTTGAGCTGTAAGCCCCAACAGTCTTTTCAAAGCACTTTCTCCTTAATATTATTATCAAAGCTTTCTTTGTTGAACAACTAACAAAACAGCATGGAATCTCTACAACCGAGTAAGTGTTTACCCGCTTTCATTTATCGCTTTCATATATATATATATAACTGTATTGTGGGGTTGCTCACTGTAAGTCTTCTTTCACAAACTTTTATATACTTGTCAAAATATCAACTGTGTAATACTAGTATAGTTATTTAGAGTTTTCCCGGGCAACTACGTATAGCACTAGGTAAAGCCCTGTTGGTCACTCTTAAATACAAACAAAACTAGACCCCCATAGGATTACCAGACACAGTCTTCCCTCCTCTTGGGGTTAAACAATATGGAGATGTGAAAGGCAGCATTCTCGGTGAACCCTTTCTCAGACTATCACCCTTAGAAATCGTCAAAGAAACTCTAACTCCCCAGAGATGATCTTTTCTCCGTGAATGGCATCTCTTGAGTTTCTTCCAAATTCTCATACTTTCCTGGCTTGATCTATTCTCGGTGAATGGTATGTCTTGAACTTCTCGGGGTTTGGGGACTCACAGGCTTCTTAAAAGCATCCCCGCCTCCTCTTGGGCATTGTACAAGGACCCTTCGGCTTCTTAAAAGCTCTCATGCCTTCTCTTGGGCTTAGTACAAGGACCCAGAGACCTCTACAGGTATAGGAACAGAACCTAGTCATCAATATGCTAGAGCTGTCTTTCTGAGTCAAGTGTCAGACTAGTTAATGGGTAGACCTTCATCCCTTAACATACCAGCCTTCTCTTGGGCATCATACAAAGATCATTCACTACCTGAGAATCGATTTCTCAAAACACCCGTAGACTTGGACAGTCTCCATACCTTTTGGATTTCCCATTTCCTTAAAGAACAGAAAATAACCCTGATCCTCTGATTAATCCCAAAGTACAACATTACCCATATAAGAACTGATTTTCTCTTTTATCCAACATACTGGACCTGTCACTAAACTGAGACAGTCACCAGCACTTTTAGCCTCCACCTCGGGCTTCGTACGAGATACCAAATCACTCTCTTGTTGAGTATAAAAGACTCTCTTGTTGAGTAAATCCCTTTTAGCCTCCATCTCGGGCTTCGTACGAGATAGAAAAACATTCTCTTATTGAGTATAAAAGACTCTCTTGTTGAGTCACTTCCCTTTTAGCCTCCATCTCGGACTTCGTACGAGATAAAAATTACTCTCTTGTTGAGTATAAAAGACTCTCTTGTTGAGTCAAACATTTCTAGCCTCCATCTCGGGCTTCGTACGAGGTACAAAGACTCTCTTGTTGAGTCAAACACCTTTAGCCTCCGTCTTGAGCTTCGTACAAGACACATACAAAAGCACTCTCTTGTTGAGTCAACCCTTTTAGCCTCTCTCTCGGGCTTCGTACGAGACACATAAAAACACCCTCTTGTTGGGCCAATAGCCTCCTCTTAGGCTTTGTATAAGGAAACCCCGGTTAAGTCAATCAACCTTTTAGCAGCAAAAGTTGTGCCTCGTTCACAGTATACAAACATCAACAACTCCTTTTCCTTCATCTAATTGCTGTAAGCGGCAAGCCTCTGGATTATTTACATCCACGCCACTGTCCCTCTTTTAGCATGATAAATTCCTAAGGAAAGATGGCATTACTCTAAACTGAGTTAAAGTCTTCTCCTTCAGGTTAAAAATCCCCTATAAAGGAAATTATGGCATTACTGGATTCACATATCCCAGTTAAAGTAGTTCTCCTTTATAATCAGTCACCCAACAGTTGTGACAAACAGACCAAATATCCCCTTTAGAGATGACAAATTCTCTCTAAAGTCAAAACCGTTTAGCTTCACATCTTGGGCTTCGAACAAGATACAAATAGACCCTTCAGCTTCACATCTTGGGCTTTGAACAAGATACAAACACCTTTTAGCTTCACATCTTGGGCTTTGAACAAGACACCAAAACAACCTTTTCTTCCCATAGAATAGGAGGAACTACGATCGCTCTGATTTCCCTGTTTCGTTAAACGGGAATACGTAGGTATAAGATTGAAAAATCTTAGCGAGCACACTAATCAAAACCCAAAATCTCGTACCTTCACACATCAATCGAAAAGCATCAGTCCTAACATCCTCACAAATAGTCCCGTCATTTCATTCTTAACAAAATAAGCAGAGAGAGGCCCACAATCTAAACCGCATCTGTAAACCAACAGTCATCTGTTTAAACTCAGTATGCAAGCAGGGTTAATTGGAGACATCTATTTCCCTTCCTTCATCAGCTTCAATAGGATAAAAAATGAATCGACCTGTAGTACCCCACAGCGACAGTGCTTAAGAACCACGTCCAAAATCGCTCGCTACAGAAAAATGGCGCCCACCGTGGGGCTCTAGCAGGGCATCTTGTCCCTCTTATCTCTCTGGTTGAAACCTGAGTGCTCAAAATGTCACAGAAATGACAACTCTGCTGGGGAGTCATTTCCTGTATAGGATCATAAGACTAGAGGTCTAGGAAGATTAAGATAAATATATATACTGCTTTTCCTGATTGATATCTGTGTTTATTTTTCTGCTAATGGGAATGTGTGTGATGCCGCATGCGGAAAGATTGAGTATACACCTAAGATAGGTGATGGCAATGCGGGTAATCTTACTGGGAGTGGATTCCAGTTAAGAGCCCCCGATCGACCATCAAACTCAGTGGAGACTCCCTTTGCAGATACATTGCCTATACGACTTCGGTTGTTGAAAGTAGTGTGGTCGACTGGGTTATTTGAGAAGCTGAGGTTTTTAGTAGACTTAAGCCATTTTGTAGTGCGGAAGCTATCGGAAATAGTTGTCACGCGATACTACCCTCATCTGAGATCACTCCAGGATACATCAGCTCGATAGCGACCTGCTTGCTGTTGTTATCCCAGAGGGGTCAATGATTTTGCGAACAGGTACAAAAAATCACCAGTATAAACCTTTGGGGGGGTAGAGCCTTGACTTCATGACACTGACCCTTTGACCCCATGTTTTTTCTATGTTTTTGTGTGTTACATTCATACATTCATCTAAAAAACATTAAAACAAAGAAAAATCTTCTCTTCTAGTCTCTCTTTTTCAAATTAAACTAAGACAATGATTGCAAATGTCAGAGAAAGGAGATTGCGCTAATGGATTTCGGTAGAAGGAAAACTCATAAGTACACCTTTAAGGTTCCAAAGTTAGAGGCTTTAAGAGGTCTGGCGAGAATGATCACCAACCAAGAGGCTTTCAGAGCTAAGTATGGAGGATTGTTGTCCTTGTTAAGAGTTCATGTAATCAAAGGAATCCTGTCCACGTTAATCCAGTATTACAATCCGGTATATCACTGTTTCACATTCCCGGATTATCAACTAGCACCAACACTGGAGGAGTACTCTCACCTGACTTATTTGCATATTACTGATCAAGCTCCCTTTTCTGGACTGGAAGAAATTCCAATGGATCGAACCATTGCAAGAGCAACTCATTTGGACGAGTCAGAAGTCAGGACTCACATAACCACTAAGGGTGGCATCCAGGGTTTGCCAGCCCAGTTCTTAACAAATAAGGCTCTATACTTTGCTAGTATAGGGAACGTGGCCGCTTTCGAGAGCATATTTGTTTTGCTCACCTACGGGTTATTTTGGTTTCCCAACATCGATAACTTTGTAGATATCAACGCCATTAAGATTTTCCTGATCGGAAACCCCGTACCGACCTTACTCTCAAATGCGTATCATTCGGTACACTTAAGGAATTTATACAGCGGAGGAATGATCACGTGCTGTGTACCCCTGCTATACAAATGGTTCACTTCCCATTTGCCCAAGTCTGCTGCATTTTGGGATCAAAAGAATACTTTACATTGGTCGCAGAGAATCATGTCTCTTACCAACTCTGACATCGATTGGTACAATCGAATCTACGACGGGATCAGGATCATTGACTGTTGTGGAAATTTCCCAAATGTACCCCTTATAGGAACTAAGGGGGGAATCAGCTATCATCCAATTCTCGTTCATCGTCAATTCGGATACCCGATGAGGCACGTCCCACGGAATGCTCATCTGGAAGGTATTTTCTTCAAGGAAGGAGAAAATGACAGGGCACTATAGACGAAAATAGTGCATGCCTGGAAACACGTTCATAGGAAAGGACGAGAGTCTCTAGGGAAACCAGAATGTGTCTCGATCGAGCCTTATCTCCATTGGGTACAAACTAGAGCGCTCAAGCTGAGGATGGCTTACCCTCGTCAGGGAGTTCTTCCATTAAGGGACTCTGCCCTTTATTTCATGTCTGAGACGGAAAAACTTCAGGTTACTCTCAGCAAAGTTCAGCAGGAGAAGAGGTCTTGGAGGAACAAGTACCATATTCTCAATGTGGAGTGTAAGAAAATACAGCAACTGTTAAGAGAAAAAGATGCCCCGATTGAGATTTTAGAGCAACATGTTGTAGAAAATCAGGATGACCAAAGGAATTTGCTCACTCCTTTCACTTGGCAAAGGAATGACAACCCGACAACGGCCCAAGAGCCCCGGTCAAAGAAAAGGAAAGCACCCGAACCAGCACTTGAGCTCTCTTCAGAGAGGACTCAGGATCCATTAGTTTAGATTTCCTTTTCCAGCACTTTGTAATCTACTGTATTTCCATTTCAGCAATCCTTTGAATTCAATAAAACGGGTTTTCCCCACTGTTTGATATTTGCAATCTAATTGTCGAAGTTTACTTTGAATAAACAAAAATAATTAATAATCATTGCATTCATCATTTTCATAAACGCATTCTTCTTACCTACGAATCTCACGTTTGCGTCTCGATTCTAGAGTCAAACTGTCTCATTCGTACAATACTCGGGCCAATCGTCATAAAAAGATGGATGATCTCGAGGAAGAGAACAGAGAGTTAAGAGAAGAGATTGACACTCTGAAAGAGGATCTGAGAAAGCTTCATAACGACATGCAAGCTCTAGTAGAAGCTCAGATTCAACAACAAAGGACTGTGATCTCAGAGGTCACATCAACGCCCATAGTGGAGAAGTATGATCCTGGGTACAAGATGCCGAAAGATCGTCCCTGGGGCATGCCTATCAACTATATCTCAGAAGGATATGTTCCGCCGATCGCTGAGGATCAGGGAACCACAGCAGGAGCCGCTGGGCCTGAAGGTTACAAACTTCGGGAAAGCGAAGATGCCAGAGGCATGACAGCAACTCTTGAAGGTTACAAACTTTGGGAGGCACCGAGAGTCTCGGCCATAATAACCATACCACCACCCGTGGTACACACTGTCCTGGAAGGACAGATTCCCCAGATACCTTCTGGTGGAAACGATAGCATGTTCGATAGAATGAATGAATTCCAAGAACAATTCTTGGAGATGCAGAGGGAACTGTAAGCTATTCGCGATCAGGATCTATTTGGAAAGGACGCCGCAGACCTCTACTTGGTCCCCAATGTGAAAGTTCCACCCAAGTTCCAAGTGCCCGACTTTGAAAAGTACAAGGGTAACTCTTGCCCTCAGATCCATTTAGTGATGTACGCTCGGCGAATGTCAGCTCAGACAAAGAACCAAGAGCTACTAATTCACTACTTTCAGGATAGTTTAACCGGTGCCGCACTAAAATGGTGCATGGGTTTAAACCGCGCTACGATCGGCACATTCAGAGATCTTGGTGCTGCTTTTGTTCAGCAGTATAAATATAATCTGGACATGGCACCGGACAGAGATCAACTCAGATCGATGTCACAAAAGGATAAGGAAACCTTTAAGGAGTACGCTCAGAGATGGCGTGAAATTGCCGCTCATATTTGTCCACCTATTAAGGAAAAAGATATGACAAAGGTCTTCTTAAAGACCTTAAGCTCATTTTACTATGATAAAATGGTCGCCAGTGCGCCCAGTGACTTCACCGAGATGGTGGGCATGGGAGTTTGTCTTGAGGAAGCAGTCCGAGAAGGATGCCTAGTTAAAGACGCTGGATCATCAAGTAGTACAAAACAATACGGTAGTACTTTCCCTAAGAAAAAAGATCAAGATATTGGTAATATCTCTCTCGGAAAGCAAAGGCAACGGTATCAACCGGTAGCAGCTGTAACTCCTGCTATCAATCTTGCGCCTGTTCCTACGTATCAACCTCAGGTTGCGCAGAGCCAACCTAATCAACAGCAATTTCAGCAAAGGACACAACAGTCTCTTCAGCAGACTCGTCCTCCGTACAATAACAATCGTACAACGCGACCGCCAGGGTTAGACCCTATACCCATGTTGTACGCAGAATTATTTCCGTTACTACTAGTCAAGGGGCATGTCCAAACTAAGTCTCCTCTTACAGTACCGGAAAATCCGCATTTTTGGTTCAAAATGGATCAGACTTGTCCTTACCATCAAGGAGGACCAGAGCATAACATAGAAAACTGTCTCAGTTTCAAATCTGATGTGCAAAAGCTTGTTAGGAGCGGGGTCTTATCTTTCAAGGATACGAATCCTAATGTTCTCACAAACCCGCTGCCTCAACATGGGAAAGCTGCAGTCAATTTGATAGAGGGAGAGTCTAATAACAACTATCAAATTCATGATGTACTCTTATTGAGGGTCAACTTGGTCAAGATGCACTGTAGACAGAGCAGATATGGCCATGTGCCACCTCATAATTATCACCAGTGTGATATCTGCTCTAAAAACAATCAAGGATGTTCTGTGGTGCAATCAGCTCTACAGGAACAATTAGATCTCAGATGGATCCAAGAGCATCGAGTTCGTGGAGTCAACATGACCTATACGAATTCCAACGCCATTCAGAACCACGACATCCGTGCAATGAATGTCAACTTGGTGGTGATGCACTCAAGGCAAAGTCGGTATCATAATCTGCCGCGGCACGATTATAATTCCTGCCTGACTTGCTCGGTAAACAGACAGAGATGCTCTTTTGTACAAGAGGCCCTCCAGCGTCAGATGGATCTTGGATGGATCTAGGACTACCATGATAGGAATCCCTATCAAATCAATATGTTTCAAATCTTTGATATTCGTCTGATGAATACCAGCTTGGTGGAGTTACATGCCAGGCATGTCCAACTTGGTTTTCTCACTTCGCATGATTATTTGAACTGTAAAGGATGTTGTGAGAGTAACCAAGGGTGCGCTCTCGTTCAAAGAACTTTACAACACTTGTTAAACCACTGGTGGCTTCCAATCTATATGGATGAAGACACGCAACAAATCAGTGTGGTTGATGGGAACCCTACTCGGCATCGAAATCAGGATGTCCGATCTACAGAAACAGATCTAGTGAGGTTACACTGCATTCAAAGCGGGCGTGGCCAGGTGCCATCACACAACTATGAACGCTACAAAGTCTGTTGAAAGTAGTGTGGTCGACTGGGTTATCTGAGAAGCTGAGGTTTTTAGTAGACTTAAGCCATTTTGTAGTGCGGAAGCTATCGAAAATAGTTTTCACGCATTACTACCCTCATCTGAGATCACTCCAAGATACATCAGCTCGATGGAGATCCGCTTACTGTTGTTATCCCAGAGGGGTCAATGATTTTTCGAACAGGTACAAAAAATCACCAGTATAAACCTTTGGGGGGTAGAGCCTTAACTTCATGACACCGACCCTTTGACCCCAAGTTTTTTCTATGTTTTTGTGTGTTGAATTCATACATTCATCTAAAAAACATTAAAACAAAGAAAAATCTTCTCTTCTAGTCTCTCTTTTTCAAATTAAATTAAGACAATGATTGCAAATGTCAGAGAAAGGGGATTGCGCTAATGGATTTCGGTAGAAGGAAAACTCATAAGTACACCTTCAAGGTTCCAAAGTTAGAGGATTTAAGAGGTCTGGCAAGAATGATCACCAACCACGAGGCTTTTAGAGCTAAGTATGGAGGATTGTTGTCCTTGTTAAGAGCTCATGTAATCGAAGGAATCCTGTCCACGTTAATCTAGTTTTACGATCCGGTCTATCACTGTTTCACATTCCCGCATTATCAACTAGCACCAACACTAGAGGAGTACTCTCACCTGACTGATTTTCATATTACTGATCAAGCTCCCTTTTCTGGACTGGAAGAAATTCCAAAGGATCGAACCATTGCAAGAGCAACTCATTTGGACGAGTCAGAAGTCAGGACTCACATAACCACTAAGGGTGGCATCCAGGGTTTGCTAGCCCAGTTCTTAACAAAGAAGGCTCTATACTTTGCTAGTATAGGGAACGTGGCCGCTTTCGAGAGCATCTTTGTTTTGCTCACCTACGGGTTATTTTTGTTTCCCAACATCGATAACTTTGTAGATATCAATGCCATTAAGATTTTCCTGATCGAAAACCCCGTACCGACCTTACTCGCAGATGCGTACCATTCGGTACATTTAAGGAATTTATACAGCGGAGGAATGATCACGTGCTGTGTACCCCTGCTATACAAATGGTTCACTTCCCATTTTCCCAAGTCTGCTGCATTTTTGGATCAAAAAAATACTTTACGTTGGTCGCAGAGAATCATGTCTCTTACCAAATCTGACATCGATTACAATCGAATCTACGACGGGATCAGGATCATTGACCGTTGTGGAAATTTCCCAAATGTACCCCTTATAGGAACTAAGGGGGGAATCAACTATCATCCAATTCTCGTTTGTCGTCAATTCGGATACCCGATGAGGCACGTCCCACAGAATGCTCATCTGGAAGGTCTTTTCTTCAAGGAAGGAGAAAATGGCAGGGCACTAAAGACGGAAATAGTGCACACCTGGAAACACGTTCATAGGAAAGGATGAGAGTCTCTAGGGAAACCAGACTGTGTCTCGATGGAGCCTTATCTCCATTGGGTACAAACTAGAGCTCTCAAGCTGAGGATGTCTTACCCTCGTCATGAAGTTCTTCCATTAAGGGACTCTGCCCTTTATTTCATGTCTGAGACGGAAAAACTTCAGGTTACTCTCAGCAAAGTTCAGCAGGAGAAGAGGTCTTGGAGGAACAAGTATCGTATTCTCAATGTGGAGTGTAAGAAAATACAGCAACTGTTAAGAGAAAAAGATGCCCCGATAGAGATTTTAGAGCAACATGTTGTAGAAAATCAGGATAACCAAAGGAATTTGCTCTCTCCTTTCACTTGGCAAAGGAATGACAACCTGACAACGGCCCAAGAGCCCCGGTCAAAGAAAAGGAAAGCACCCGAACCAGCACTTGAGCTCTCTTCAGAGAGGACTCAGGATCCATTAGTTTATATTTCCTTTTCCAGCACTTTGTAATCCACTGTATTTCCATTTCCGCAATCCTTTGAATTCAATAAAACGGGGTTTCCCCACTATTTGATATTTGCAATCAAATTGTCGAAGTTTACTTTAAATAAACAAAAATAATTAATAATCATTGCATTCATCATTCTCATAAACGCATTCTTCTTACCTACGAATCTCACGTTTGCGTCTCGATTCTAGAGTCAAACTGTCTCATTCGTACAATACTCGGGCCAATCGTCAGAAAAAGATGGATGATCTCGAGGAAGAGAACAGAGAGTTGAGAGAAGAGATCGACACTCTGAAAGAGGATCTGAGAAAGCTTCATAACGATATGTAAGCTCTAGTATAAGCTCAGATGCAACAACAAAGGACTGTGATCTCAGAGATCACATTAACGCCCATAGTGGAGAAGTATGATCCTAGGTACAAGATGCCAAAAGATCGTCCCTGGGGCATGCCTATCAACTATATCCCAGAAGGATATGTTCCGCCGATCACTGAGGATCAGGGAACCACAGCAAGATGCCGAAAGATCGTCCTTGGGGCATGCCTATCAACTATAGACCCTTCAGCTTCACATCTTGGGCTTTGAACAAGATACAAACACCTTTTAGCTTCACATCTTGGGCTTCGAACAAGACACCAAAACAACCTTTTCCTCCCATAGAATAGGAGGAACTACGATTGCTCTGATTTCCCTGTTTCGTTAAACGGGAATACGTAGGCATAAGATTGAAAAATCTTAGCGAACACACTAATCAAAAATCCAAAATCTCGTACCTTCACACATCAATTGAAAAGCATCAGTCCTAACATCCTCACAAATAGTCCCGTAATTTCATTCTTAACAAAATAAGCAGAGAGAGGCCCACAATCTAAACCGCATATGTAAAGCAACAGTCATCTGTTTAAACTCAGTATGCAAGCAGGGTTAATTGGAGACATCTATTTCCCTTCCTTCATCAGCTTCAATAGGATAAAAAATGAATCGACTTGTAGTACCCCAGAGCGACAGTGCTTAAGAACCATGTCCAAAATCGCTCGCTACACTCTCCTCCCCAAATGAAGTGAGGGGGTATTTATATAAAACAAGAAAAAGCATACCGCACTAAGAGGTGTCATACCCCAAATTTTGACCACTAAGATTTCCCATCATTGTGCAAATCATCATCACAATATGGATGTACCTTTGTGCCTCATCAATCTCCTCAAGGAATTGTTGAGCATTCACCACAATCAAAATTAGGGTTTCAAGCCCTCTCTGAGTGCTTAGACAAAGGATCAATCAAGGAATGACATGATTTTAAACTTGTCTAATCTCTCAAACATCCACAAAGGATCAAGAGGACTCCCACTTCAAGGATTAAGCACAAGGTTGCTCCCTTCTAGGTGGATCAAGCTTCGAGATCGCCAGTGTCACCAAATTAGGGTTTTGGTCGACCAGGGCCTCCAGATGGAAATTTTCATCTGGGCATGAGCCAATGATTCAAAACATATCCTAATATACTCCATGGAACCTCATGGACCCAATCATCAAGTCAATTTGGCCTCAAGGGATGCATACATAAAAAATCAGGAATTAGGGTTTCTTGACCTAGTTCACCCCTAAGTTGACTTTTGGGACAAATCATGAACCAAGACCTCAAGACATGATTTGAGGGTCTCTAATATACCATGTTGATCCATTTGGAACAATGGATTGGTCGAAGAAGCTTGAGCAACAAGTTTCAATTTCATCTGAACGACAGTTAGGGTTTTGCGAGAAAAAGTCAACTGTAGCTTTGACTTTTGACCAGGACATGCTCCCAAACCCTAAGACATGATTCAATACAACCTATAACACCCATGGAACATGTCCATCAAGTTTGATTTAGGTCAAGGACATGATTTCCCAAAGAATTGCACAGTTTGGAATTCATCTGACAAAAAGTCAACTGTGCACAAAAGTCAACTTTGACTTTTTGATATTTTTCACAAAAATGGATTTTTAACCCTAAAATGATGTTAATGTATGATTTGAATCATAATTCATCAAGAAAAATCAAAGAAAGTGGGATAACTTGTAAAAGGGGTAACCATAAAAACTTAGAAAATTTTCTAAGTTATGAAATAAAGTGACAATGATACCAACTTTGGAGGATCATAACTCCTAAACCACAAAGCCATTTTATCCCATCCAAAGATTGATTTTTAGATCTCATTGCCCTCTACAAAAGCTTCATACTGACCTATGTCCAAATTCCACATGGATTTTGAGTTATGAAGTGATCAAAATCAAGAAAAGTCACTTTGTTCCAACACTTAGTGAAAATTTCACTAAATCAGAATCTGCCTTACTTTTTTTCAAATGTAGGGGGATTTTTCACTTGGATCCAAAAGGTATCAAAACCAAATATGATCAAACAGTTGTTGTATCATATAAGGGCTTTCCAAAATGGCCAAGAACATCACCAAATTCAACTTGAGCCATGAGATATGACATTGGCAAGTTGCATTGCTGAAAACTGCCAAGGCAAGGCAGAATTTTGCACTTTTGGTCGATTTGCCAAAATCAGCCAATTCCAAGCCTTGTCATCACTTTGGACACATCTGAGGATTGAATCTAAAAGGGACAATCACTGAGCCAAGCCTCCAAAGTCCTTGGAATAAGAAATAGCATGCCAAACCTAGAATTGCCTAAAATAGGGACAAGAATCCAATTTTGGATTGGAGCATTCAATGGAAGCACCAAGGTGGCATGGACTGAGCTATTGGCAACTGAATTCAGTCAAGACTTATCCAAGACCAAGGGAACCAAAGCTCTGTGCTCTAACCTCTAGTCAATGGCTAGAGGAGACTTGGATTTTCATTTGCCAATATTGGCCAACCCTACTCAGCAGTTGCCATTCACCATTCCTTGCAAAACAAACTTGTTCTACTATAAATAGAGCTCAATTGTGATCACTTTGAGTACACCAAAGCCATCAAACAGATGCTTTCCTCAAAATCTCTTCTTTCACTCCAATTTTGCCTTCTAAGGCAAGTCACTATCGGGTTTTGAGTTTGAGAGCTTTTCCAACCAAACCAATTACACACACGTCTCACATACATCATATGTGAGCTGATCAAACACTTAAACAACACCTGGAACACTGATTTCTCAGAATCACCAATCAATTGCTCAAGGTTTTAACTAAGTTGCATTTGAGATGCCATGAAGTGATCCAGCCAATTTCTCTCAAGTCCAAGCATTCAAACACACTCCATAGGGTGTAGGGAAGCTGTTCAGATCATCACAACTCATCTGTAACGCCTCCTACTCAGAAATCATTTTGAACTTGCTGTCACGACCTAGAGGTAAGCCTAAACTTGGTCATCTCTCAATCTATGCATATTTCCTCGCACAATACTTTTTCCAAATATTCATAATCATGCATGGAATGTTTCCCCTCAATTAATTGCTTTGTTTGAGCCGTGTATCAAAAATCTCAGCCTTCATGCAGAAATTAGGGTTCTTGAGGATTTGTCGTGATTTCTTATTTTATGCTTAATTTAAATGAAATTAATTGTCATAAACATGATCGTGAGGTTGAGACGAGCATATTGATATGTGGATTACATGATATAATCAAGTATTCAGTGAGATTAGATAGAAAATGCAAATCTGGGCAAAGCAGAAAAACGCGCGTGTTCTTCAGCTGTTCTTGGCGCCATTTCTCTCAAATTCAAATATTTGAATTTTGTGATTTTATTTAATTGATTCAAAAATTAATTTCTCTCTAAGTTTTAATGATTTCGAGTTGATTCTTTCTTTAATAATTCACAAAAATGTTAAAATATTTTATTTTCCCAAAAAATCCCAAAAATATTATTTATTTCATATAATTGATATTTTTGCAAAGAATTAATGTTTTAATTGTTTTTTACATTTAAAGTATTTTTTCCTTATTGATTTTGCAAATTTTAATGGTTTCTAATCATTTTGTAGGGCAAAACTTGATTTATGAAGCATTAATCCAAGATCACAATTTGTTTTCCACATGTTAAACAATTTTAATCGTTTTAATTGAATATTTTATTCAATTAAAACACATTTTGAAAACAAATTAGGGTTTTTGATTAATTCAACCCTCATAAATCATTTTCAAAACACTCATGGGCCTCTAATATAGTGTAAGAGCCAATCTTTTTTGTAAAATAACCTATTGTGGGCCTCACTTATTGTATAAGTCCCTCCGGGTATTTTCAAAAACCTCGGCGTAATCGTCGTTTTGTACGCAAATAACCTTGGGCCTACCCTCGAGTAGTAAGACCCATTCTTCTTTAAAAACTTTTGGGCCTCTTAAGAGAGTGTAAGACCCAACCCCCTTGTACAGAAAAACCATTTTGGGCCTCACTTATTGTATAAGTCCCTCTGTACAAGTAAACGGCGCGATCGTCGCCTTTTAAGAAAAAATCAACTGGGCCTACCCTCGAGTTATAAGCCCCACTCTTTTTCTTTAAACCTTTTGGGCCTCTTGAGAGAGTGTAAGACCCATCCCTTTGTACAGCAAACAATTTTTGGGCCTCAGTCACTCGTATAAGTCCCTCTGTACAAATTCAACAGTGCAATCACTGGTAAAACCCTGGGCCTCTCCTTGAGTTGTAAGCCCCAAATCTTTCTTTTTCAAAGCATTTTCTCCTTTGATTTTGAAATATACTGTTGTTTTCAATCTTTCTTTGTTGGACAACTAACCAAACAGCATGGAAGTTCTACAACCGAGTAAGTGTTTATCCGCTTTCATTTATCGCTTTCATATACATATAACTGTATTGTGGGGCTGTTTCGCTGTAAGTCTTCTTTCATAAACTCATATCGACTGTGTAATACTAGTATAGATATTTAGAGTTTCCCCGGCAACTACGTCTAGCATTCAGCCCGTTGGTCACTCTTAGAAATAGACGAAACTAGATCCCCATAGGATTACCAGACACAGTCTTCCCTCCTCTTGGGGTTAAACAATATGGAAATGTGAAAATGTGAAAGGCATATTCTTTTTTAACCCTTTCTCAGACTGTCACTCGTAGAAGTTGTCAAAGAAACTCTATTCCCCAGAGATGATCTCTTCTCCGTGAATTGCATCCCTTGAGTTTCTTCCAAATTCTCGAACTTTCCTGGCTTGATCTATTCTTTATGAATAGCCTGTCTTGAATTTCTCGGGGTTTGGGGACACAGGCTTCTTAAAAACACCCTTAGGAATTGTCAAGAAACTCTACTCACCAGAGATGATCTCTTCTCCGTGAATTGCATCCCTTGAGTTTCTTCCTAATTCTCGAACTTTCATGGCTTGATCTATTCTTTGTGAATAGTATGTCTTGAACTTCTCAGGGTTTGGGGACCCACAGCTTCCTAAAAGCATCCTCGCCTCCTCTTGGGCGTTGTACAAGGACCCGTCGGCTTCTTAGAAGTGTTCACAGCCTCCTCTTAGGCTTCGTATAAATGATTTCTTCCTCCGGGAATGATAGCCTCCTCTTGGGATTAGTACAAATTGTCCCTCGGCTTCTTAAAAGTTTCCAGCCTCCTCTTAGGCTTCGTACAAATTGTCCCGACGACCTCCTAGAGGTATAGGAACAGAAATCAGTCATCTTAATAGAACAATCTTTCCAAGAGTCTACTACTGTTTCTCAAAGCATAATACAAAAGATGAAACTCTAGACTTGGACAGTCTAATTTCCTTGAGTCTCAAAGACATTTTCAAGCACCCTTCAAGAATAGGAAGGAACCCCGTAGACTCGGACAGTCTCAATACCCTTTGGATTTCCCATTTCCTCAAAGAAAAGGAAATATCCCTGATCCTCGAATCAAAATCCCTGAGTACAGTGTTACTCATATAAGAATTGATTTTCTCTTTGAACCCATATACTGGTCACTCAACTGAAGCAGTACCCTCTTTCACCTCCATCTCGGGCTTCGTATGAGATACAAAAAAGGTTCTTATTGAATCAACACTTTAGCCTCCATCTCGGGCTTCGTACGAGATACAAAAAGACTCTCTTGTTGAGCCAAAACTTCCTTTTGCCTCTATCTCGGGCTTCGTACGAGATACAAAAACACTCTCTTGTTGAGTATAAAAGACTCTCTTGTAGAGTCAACCCTCTTCAGCCTCCGTCTTGGGCTTTGTACAAGACACAAATCACTCCCTTGTTGAGTATAAAACAACCCTTTTAGCCTCTCTCTCGGGCTTCGTACGAGACACATAAATAACACCCTCTTGTTGGGCCAATAGCCTCCTCTTAGGCTTTGTATAAGAAAACCACTGGTTGATCCAATCAACCTTTTAGCATCAAAGTTGTGCCTCGTTCACAGTACACAAACATCAACAACTCCTTCCCCTTCATCTAATCGTTGTAAGCGGCAAGCCTCTGGATTATTTACATCCATGCCACTGTCCCTCTTTTAGCATGATAAATTCCTAAGGAAAGATGGCATTGCTCTACACTGAGTTAAAGTCTTCTCCTTCAGGTTGGAAATCCCCTATAAAGGAAATTATGGCATTGCCGGATTCACACATCCCGGTTAAAGTAATTCTCCTTTATAAACAGTTGTGACAAACAAACCCTTCTTTAGAGATGACAAATTCTCTCTAAAGACAACAACTTTTAGCTTCACATCTTAGGCTTTGAACAAGATAGAAACTACCTTTAGCTTCACATCTTGGGCTTTGAACAAGATATAGATTACCTTTCGCTTCACGTCTTGGGCTTTGAACAAGACACCAAAACACCATTTCCTCCTGTAGAATAGGAGGAACTACGATCGCTCTGATTTCCCTGTTTCAGAAAAACGGGAATACGTAGGCATAAGATTGAAAGAAAAATCTTAGCGAGCACACTCAACAAAAACCCAAAATCCCGTATATCAATCAAAACATCCTAGTCCGTATTCCCCGTTAAAAGTTTAAATTCCCTGAAAATAACCTAAGAGAGCCCCCCCCCCCCCCACATTGATAGCATCCGTAACCTAACAGACCGTTGTTTAAACTCAGTATGCAAGCAGGGTTAATTGGAGACATCTATTTCCCTTCCTTAGTCAGCTCACAATAGGACAAAAAATGAATCGACCTGTAGTAACCCCCAAGGAGCGACAGTGCTTAAGAAACACGTCCAGTTTCTCTCGCTATAGAAAAATGGAAACCACAGTGGGAGCCCAACTGTTTTCATATCTTAGGTAGAAGAAAAGGGATTTCACTGGGATAGGACTTTTTGTTGACCTCACTAGGATCTTAGGTCAAAACCCTTTAAGTGGGGAAGGAACCACAGAATGGCGACTCCGCCGGGGAGCCATTTTCTGTCAGGAGCATAAGATTCATAGCTTTTAAAAAAGTCTAGGACATTAGGACAAATATATATACTGCTTTTCCTAATTGATATCTGTCTTTATTTTTCTGCTAATGGGAATGCGTGTGATGCTGCATGTGGAAAGATTGAGTATACACTTAAGATAAGTGATGGCGACGAGGTCGACCATCAACCTCAGTGGAGGCTTCCCAATGCAACCCATTCCCTCTCACAGGCAACAGGTCGATTGTGACGTCTGAGAAGCTGAGGAGCCAACCTTTTTGTAGTGCGAAAACTATCAGAAATAGTTGTCATACGATACTACCCTCATTTGAGGCTGATGATCTATTCTCGGTGAATAGCATTTACTCTAAGATTTCATACAGCTCGCTGGAGATCCGCTTGCTGTTTGTTATCCTGGGAGGAGCTGATGATTTTGAGTACAGGTACAAAAAATCACCCTAGTATAAACCTTTGGGGATGGGTAGAGCCTTGACTCCATGACAACGACCCTTTGACCCCATGTTTTTTCTATGTTTTTGTGTGCTGCATTCATGCATTCATTTAAAAAACATTAAAACATTCAAAAAATTTCTCTTCTAGTCTCTCTGTTTTTTTCAAAGTAAACTAAGACTGTGATTGCAAATATCAGAGAGAAGGATTGCGCTAATGGATTTTGGTAGAAGGAAAACTCATAATTACACCTTCAGGATTCCAAAACTAGAGGATTTAAGAGGTTTGGCGAGGATGATAACAAACCAAGAGGCTTTCAGAGCCAAGTACGGAGGTTTGCTATCTCTGCTAAGAGTCCATGTGATTGAGGGAATCATGGATGCGCTCGTTCAGTTCTACGGTCCGGTCTATCATTGTTTCACATTCCCGGATTACCAGCTAGCACCAACGCTGGAAGAATATTCTCATCTGATTGATCTACACATTACTGATCAAGCTCCATTCTCTGGACTGGAAGAAATTCCAAAGAATCAGACCATTGCAAGAGCAATTCATTTGGACGAGTCTGAGATCAGGACTCACATGACCACTAAGGGTGGCATACAAGGTTTTCCAGCACAGTTCTTGACAAAGAAAGCCTTGTACTTCGCCAGTATCGGGAACGTGACTGCTTTTGAAAGCATCTTTGTTTTACTCACCTACGGGTTATTTCTGTTGCCCAACATTAATAACTTCATTGATATCAACTCCATTAAGGTTTTTCTCATTGGAAACCCTGTGCCGACTTTGCTCACGGATGTGTATCATTCTGTACACTTAGGAAATTTGTATAGCAGAGGGGAGATCACGTGTTGTGTACCTTTACTTTACAAATGGTTTATCTCCCATTTGCCTAAGTCTGCTGCTTTTTGGGATCACAAGAGTGCCTTACGCTGGTCACAGAAAATCATGTCTCTCACCAACTCTGACATTGATTGGTGCAATAGGATTTATGACGGAATCAGGATAATTGACCGTTGTGGAAACTTCCCCAACGTACCCCTTATAGGAACTAAGGGAGGAATCAATTACCATCCAGTTCTTGTTCGTCGTCAATTTGGATACCCGATGAGGCATGTCCCATGGAGTGCTCATCTGGAAGGTCTTTTCTTCAGGGAAGGAGAAAGTGACAGAGCACTAAAGACGGAAATAGTGCACGCTTGGAAACATGTTCATAAGAAAGGATGAGAGTCTCTAGGAAAACCGGACTGTGTCTCGGTGGAGCCTTATCTCCACTGGGTACAAACTAGAGCTCTCAAGCTAAAGATGCCTTATCCTCATCACGGAGTTCTTCCACCGAGGGAGTCTGTCATGTACTTCATGACTGAGACTGAAAAGCTTTAGGTTACTCTCAACAAAGCTCAACGGGAGAAGAGGTCTTGGAAGAACAAGTACTGCACCCTCAACGTGGAGTGCATCAAAATACAGCAACTACTGAAAGAAAAGGACGCTCTGATTGAAATTTTAGAGCAACATGATGACCAAAGGAATTTGCTCACTCCTTTCACCTGGCAAAGGAATGACAATCCGGCAACGGCCCAAGAGCCCCGATCAAAGAAAAGGAAAGCACCAGAGTCAGCACCCGATTTCTCTTCAGAGAGGACTCGGGACCCATTAGCTTAGGTTTCTGTTTCTTCACCTTGTAATCTACTGTATTTCCATTTCTGTAATCTTTTGAATTCAATAAAAAAGGGTTTCCCCACTGTTTGATATTTGCAATCTAATTGTCGAAGTTTATTTTGATTAAACCAAAAAGCAGTTAATATAATCATTGCATTCATCATTCTCACATCGCGTATTCTTCTTACTTACGAATCTCACGTTTGTGTCTCGGTTCAAGAGTCAAACTGTCTCATTCGTACAATACTCGGGCCAATCGTCAGAAAAAGATGGATGATCTTGAGGAAGAGAACTGAGAGTTGAAAGAAGAGATCGACGCTCTAAGAGAGGATATGAGAAAGCTTCATAACGACATGCAAGCCATGGCAGAAGCTCAGCTATAAAGGACTGTGATCTCAGAGATCACCTCAACGCCCATAGTGGAGAAGTATGATCCTAGGTATCAAATGCCGAAAGATCGTCCTTGGGGCATGCCTGTTAACTATATCCCGGAAGGATATGTTTCGCCGATCATTGAAGATCAGGGAATCATAACAGAAGTCGTTGGGCCTGAAGGTTACAAACTTCGGGAAAGTGAAGATGCCAGAGGCATATTGAAGACTCCTGAAGGTTACAAACTTCGGGAAACGCCAAGATTCACTGCCATAGTCACGGTACCACCCCCCTGTGGTGCACACTATCCCGGAAGGACAGGTTCCACCAATACCTTCTGGTAAGAAGGAAACTATGTTTGATAGAATGGATGAGTTCCAGGAACAGTTCCTGGAAATGTAGAAGGAACTGCAAGCCATCCACGGTCAGGATTTATTTGGAAAGGACGCCGCAGACCTTTGTCTGGTCCCTAATGTGAAAGTCCCGCACAAATTTCAAGTGCCCGACTTTGAAAAATACAAGGGTAACTCTTGCCCTCAAAGCCATCTAGTGATGTACGCTCGGCGAATGTCAGCTCAGATGGAGAATCAGGACCTACTGATTCACTACTTTCATGATAGTTTAACCGGTGCCGCACTCAAATGGTACATGGGTTTAAACCGTGCTACGATTAGCACATTCAGAGATATTGGTACTGCCTTCGTCCAACAATACAAATACAATTTGGACATGGCACCGGACAGAGATCAACTCAGATCAATGTCACAAAAGGACAAGGAAACCTTTAAGGAGTACGCTCAGAGATGGCGCGAAATTGCCGCTCAAATTTGTTCACCTCTTGAGGAAAAAGAGATGACAAAGATCTTCTTAAAGACCTTAAGCTCATTTTACTATGTTAGAATGGTTGCCAGTGCGCCTAGTGATTTCACCGAGATGGTGGGCATGGGAGTTCGTCTTGAGGAAGCCGTTCGAGAAGGACGTTTGGTAAAAGACGCTGGATCATCAGTAGTACAAAATGATACGGTAGTGCTCTCCCTAAGAAAAAAGAGCAAGATATTGGGAATATCTCTCTCGGAAAGCAAAGGCGACATTATCAACTGGTAGCAGTTGTAACTCCTGCTATCAGCCCTGCGCCTATTCCTACGTATCAACCTCAGGTTGCGCAGAGCCAACCTAATCAGCAAAGGACACAACAGCCTCTTCAGCAGGCTCGTCCTCAATACAACAACAACCGTACAACGCGGCCACCAGGGTTTGATCCTATACCCATGTTGTACGCAGAACTATTTCCGTTACTACTGGCTAAGGGGCACATCCAGACTAAGTCTCCTCTTACAGTACCGAAAAATCCGCCTTTTTGGTTTAAGGTGGATCAGAGATGCCCTTATCATCAAGGAGGTCCAGGGCATAACATAGAGAACTGTCTCAATTTCAAATCTGACGTGCAAAAGCTTATTAGGAGCAGGCTCTTATCTTTCAAAGATACGAATCCCAATGTTCTCACAAACCCGCTGCCTCAACATGAGAAAGCTGCAGTCAACCTGATTGAGAAAGAATTTAACAATGTCTATCAAATTCACGATGTACTCTTGTTGAGGACAAATCTGGTTAAGATGCATTGTAGACAGAGTGGATATGGCCATGTACCACCTCATAATTATCACCAGTGTGATATCTGCTCTAAAAGCAATCGAGGATGTTCTGTGGTGCAAGCAGCTCTACAGGAACAGTTGGATCTCTGATGGATCCAAGAGCACCAAGTTCGTGGAGTTAACATGGTCTACATGAATTCCAACGTCATTCAGAACCATGGCATCCGTGCGATGAATGCCAACTTGGTGGTAATGAACTTAAGGCAAAGCCAGTATTATAATCTGCCGCGGTACGATTACAGTTCTTGTCTGACTTGCTCGGTAAACATACAGGGATGCTCTTTCATACAAGAAGCCCTCCAGCGTCAGATGGATCTTGGATGGATCCAGGACTACCATGATAGGAATCCCTATCAGATCAATATGGTTCAAATCTTTGATATTTGTTTGATGAATACCAACTTGGTAGAGCTGCATTTTGAGCAAGTCCGACTCGGATTCCTGATATCACATAATTATCACAACTGTAAAGCGGGTTGCGAAAACGATCAGGGATGCGCCTTTGTCCAGGAAGCACTTCAGCACTTGTTAAATCATTGGTGGATGCCAATCTACATGGATGAAGATACTCAGCAAATTAGTATCAATAACAGAAACCCCACTCGGCGTCAAAGTCAGGATGTCCGATCCGTGGAAGCTAACCTAGTGAGGTTACATTGTATTCAAAGTGGGCGTGGCCAGGTGCCACCACGCAATTATGAACATTGTGGAGTCTGTTCAGAAAGTAACCAAGGGTGCTACCTTGTGCGAGCAGCTCTTTAGGGGCAGGTGGATCGTGGAGAGATCCGCCCATATCCCAGTTTCGGACCCATCAATTGGTCGCCGAACTACCTTGCCAATCAAATTGAGGACGTTGCCGTCATCTCTGATCATCATAGGACCAGGAATGTTTTTGCTATTATCCCTCTGCTTGACGAATCAAGAATTCCCAACCGGGAACGGATCAAGATTACGTACGATGGTCAGAAAAACCAGAAGGTTCCCATAGTCATCTATCTGCCGGGACCACTACCGTATGAATCAACTAAGACAATCCCTTACAAATACGGTGCAACGATAATTGAAAATGGAAAGGAAATTCCATTACCCTCCATCGTGAATATTGCAGACATCAGTCGTGTAACACGGAGTGGTAGAATCTTCAACAGAGGAGTTGGAGAGTCCAACAAAGAAAAGGAACTTCAGACAAAAGCTCCCGATCCATCAGTCGGTCAATCCAGTAATCCCGACCTTTCAAAAAACGATGATGAGATGCTGAAGCTCATCCAAAGGAGTGAATACAACCTTGTTGATCAACTGTTACAGACTCCTTCAAAGATCTCGGTATTATCACTGTTACTCAGTTCAGAAGTGCACAGGGAGGCTCTACAGAAAGTCTTGGAGCAAGCCTTTGTGGAACAGGATGTAACAATCAAACAGTTCGATAGTATTGTCTCTAACATCACTTCTTGCAATAATTTGGGATTTAGTGATGAGGAATTACCTGAAGAGGGTCGCCGTCATAACATGGCGCTCAATATCACAGTCAACTACCAGGACGATGCTTTAGCCAGCGTACTGGTAGACGCAGGGTCAGCCCTGAATGTTATGCCGAAGTCCACTTTGATGCAATTATCCTTCAAGGGACCTCCAATGAGAACCAGCGAGGTCATCGTCAAAGCATTCGACGGATCCAGAAAAATGGTTATCGGCGAAGTTGACCTTCCCATAACTATTGGTCCTCACACTTTCCAAGTCACCTTCCAGGTCATGGACATCCGGGCAACGTACAGTTGTTTATTAAGAAGACCTTGGATACATCAGGCTGGAGCAGTTACCTCGACCCTTCACCAAAAGCTAAAGTTCATCCAGAACGGCCAACTCATCACAGTCTGTGGGGAACAGGCCTTGCTCGTCAGCAATTTATCATCATCCTCTTATGTGGAACCAGAAGGGATAATCGGAACCCAATTCCAAGCGCTTTTGCTACACAAGGACGATCAATCCGGAGGAGGAACTTCGATTTCCTCATACAAAGATGCTATTAAAGCAGTCAAGAGTACCGATACAACAGGATGGGGACAACTCGTCATTCCTACTAGCAATACAACAAAGAAGGGTCTTGGTTTTTCTGCAACCTGTACCCGGACAGCTGCTAACGATGAAAGTCTTCATCCCATTCAGGACTTGTTCCACAGTGGAGGGTTCCTTCACCTAGTGCCTCAGGCAATCCATGCTATCAATGAGGAGGATTCCTCCGACACGGATGAAGAATGGAAGTCCTATCTTAACAAGGACGGTTATATGTCTCAGGAAGAGGTGCCTACACCATTTTGCTATCCCGCACGGAGTCTGAGATTTATACCACGATCAAATGTCAAAATGATATACGGAGGTTGTGATCCGGAAGGATGTCTTGCTCCGCCAAATTCATTAGAGGAGGATACTCTGATGAAAGACAACTTTGACCACAATGACCCGATGGATGGCCTGCCTATCTGGCAACCTTACCCAGGAAACTTGGGGCAGTAAAGTCAGCCGAGTAATGAAACTCAGCTGAGCATCATTGAACAGAATACCTATGTCTCCACCATGTCATGGGATCAACACTCAGGTCATTCAGAAACTACTCAACATGACGATGAATTTGCAACGTTTGCAGGACTGGAATTCATCAACTATGCTTTTCTCGAGGTCAACGTCATCGAGAGGGATGACTCCTCCAGTTCCAAAGAAGTGTGGGAAACTTTGGGATAACCAAGTGGAAAATTTGACTTCATGGTCAAATACACCGCTCCTGAAAGCTCTCGTATCAAGCTCGAAGACATCCAGCCAACTGGATGGGGAGATACACCTGAGAGCACAAATGCTATGCAAAAGGTAACAGAGGAATCCTCCTACGACAACTCTGCCTGGGAGACAGATTCCAATGATCCTGCTCCACCAGAAAGCAGTGTTATTTCTAAAGACAAATCAATGAAGGTGCCAGACTTTGTGATTCACTGAGGAGTTCGCCACCAATGGGTTGCTGTCGATGTTCCGAAGTTCGTTCACTAGTCAAAGTAATTGCCATTGTTAACCTTTCACCCTGCCCAAGTGAAACGGATGTTTTGATGGGGCTCGCTTTCTGTAAATTTCCCTCTTCGCTTTGCCCAAAGTGACGGAGTTTTGTTTTATAGGGCTGTAGTTTCAAGAATCGACTTGTTCATTAATAAAATAACGTCGTTCTGTAATTTCCGCATTAATTGTTGTTTTCTCTTTTTGCTTTTTCTCAGAAAATGGTAATCCTAAAAAAAAAACAATTCAAATAAAAACAAGCAGTAATAAAGAAATACACTGCACACACTTGCATTTTCTCTATCTCTTCTAAACACGAATCATCATGTCATGCAGATTGCTTGTTTTAAACCCCGTTGAAACATACGATCTGATGCCTTCTCCCGGCTTTGAGTTCCCGGTATTTGGGGCTGAAGAAGAAGTTGACAACGAAATTCCAGAAGAGATCTCCCGATTACTCAGACAAGAGGAAAGGTCCATTGAACCTCACAAAGAGCCGTTGGAAACGGTAAACTTGGGTTCAGAAAAAGAGAGAAAAGAAATCAAGATTGGGGCACTGCTCAGTCCAACTGCTAAAGAGAGTTTGACAAAGCTTCTCAAAGAATTCCCCGATGTATTCGCTTGGTCCTATCAGGATATGCCAGGGTTGGATACCAGCATCGTGGAACTTCACTTACCATTAAGATCGGAATGTCCGCCTGTAAAACAGAGGTTGAGATGGACTCACCAAGACATGGCCATCAAAATCAAAGAGGAGGTACAAAAATAGATTAACGCGGGTTTCCTCGCTACATCTGAATATCCTCAATGGTTAGCCAACATAGTACCTGTTCTGAAAAAGGACGGAAAAGTCAGAATGTGCGTTGATTACAGGGATCTGAACAAGGCAAGTCCAAAGGACGACTTTCCTTTACCACACATTGACATGCTGGTTGACAGTACAACAAAGTTCAAAGTTTTCTCCTTCATAGATGGATTCTCGGGCTATAACCAAATCAAAATGGCGCCGAAAGACATGGAGAAAACTTCGTTCATTACCCCATGGGGTACCTTTTGTTACAAGGTAATATCGTTCGGTTTGAAGAATGCCGGGGCAACCTATCAAAGGGCTATGATTACTCTGTTTCATGACATGATACACAAGGAAATCGAGGTATATGGCGATGATATGATTGCAAAATCCAAGACAGAAGAGGAGCATGTGACCCACCTATCAAAACTATTCGAGTGGTTGAGAAAGTACAAACTCCGCTTGAATCCCAACAAGTGCACCTTCGGTGTCCGCTCAGGGAAACTCTTAGGGTTCATCGTCAGCCAGAAAGGAATTGAGGTTGATCCTGACAAGGTCAAGGCCATTCAAGAAATGCCTTCTCCGAAAACTGAAAAACAAGTCAGAGGATTCCTGGGACGTTTGAACTACATCTCCAGATTCATATTCCTCATAACCGCGACATGTGCGCCGATTTTCAATTTACTCAAAAATAATCAGGACTGCATTTAGATAGAAGATTGCCAAACCGCCTTCGATGGTATTAAGGAATATCTGTTGAATCCTCTGATTCTATCACCTCCAGTGGAAGGAAGACCACTGATCATCTACCTCACAGTCTTGGAAGACTTAATGGGGTGTTTACTTGGCCAACAAGACGAAACCAAAAGGAAAGAGTATACCATTTACTATCTAAGCAAGAAGTTCACCGACTGTGAAACTTGGTACACAATGCTCGAGAAAACTTGTTGTGCTTTGGCTTGGGCAGCCAAACATCTGCGCCAGTACGTCACACTACTTGGTTGGTCTCTGAGATGGATCCAATCAAGTATGTATTTGAAAAACCTGCTCTCACGGGAAGAATTGCCCGTTGGCAGATGTTGTTATCAGAATATGACATAGAGTACCACGCTAAAAAAGTCGTTAAAGGAAGTATTTTAGCCGATCATTTGGCTCATCAACCGATTGACAATCAAGAATCAATCGGGTTCGACTTCCCAGACGAAGATGTCATGTATCTAAAGATGAAAGATTGCGATGAACCGCTACCCAGTGAAGGGCCAGAACCAGGTTCCCAGTGGAGACTTATCTTAGACGGAGCAGTTAATCATTATGGAAACGAAATTGGGGCAATCATTGTTACCCCTCAAGGTACCCACATTCCTTTCATTGCCAGACTTACGTTCAAATGTACAAACAACGAGGCCGAATACGAAGCTTGTATTATGAGTCTCGAAGAAGCGATTAATTTAAGGATCAAAAACTTGGACGTATATGGCGACTCAGCCTTGGTTATCAATCAGATAAAAGGAGATTGGAACATATACCAATCAGGACTGATTCCTTACAAAGATTATGCAAGAAGGTTGTTACCTTTCTTCAACAGAATCGAGTTTCATCACATCCCTCATGATGAGAATCACATGGCTGACGCCTTAGCCACTCTCTCTTCCATGATTAGCGTATGTCAATGGAATTACCTACCTAAGATTGACATTATACGCCTTGAACGGCCCGCTTACATCTTCACGATTGAAGCAATCATAGACGACAAACCTTGGTAGCACGATATCAAATGCTTCCTTCAGAAACAAGAGTACCCACCTAGGGCACTAAGGAAAGACAGAAAATCCCTCAGAAGACTAGTAAGCAGCTTCTTCCTGAGCGGTGATACTCTCTATAAGAGGAACTTTGACATGGTCTTGCTCCGATGCGTAGACAGACCAGAAGCAGACATGCTGATGAAAGAAATTCACGAAGGATCCTTTGGCACTCATGCCAACGGACACACAATGGCGAGAAAAATTCTAAGAGCAGGGTACTATTGGTTGACCATGGAATCCGACTGCTACAAGTACATGAGGAGACGTCACAAGTGTCAGATATACTCAGACAAAATCCATGTACCGCCTGTACATCTCAAAGTTCTTTCTTCCCCATGGCCTTTTTCCATTTGGGGAATCGACATGATTGGCATGATTGTACCCAAAGCTTCGAACGGACATCGGTTCATTCTGGTAGCCATTGATTACTTCACTAAGTGGGTCGAAGCAGCTTCGTACGCCAATGTAACCCGACAAGTGGTGGTTCAATTTATCAAAAACAGTATCATCTGCCGTTATGGTGTTCCGAGCCAGATCATTACTGATAATGGATCTAACTTGAACAATAAGATGATGAAAGAGTTCTGCGCAGAGTTCAAGATCGAACACCATAACTCATCTCCCTACCGACCAAATATGAACGGAGCAGTAGAAGCGGCTAACAAGAACATCAAGAAGATTGTTCAGAAGATGGTCGTAACCTACAAAGACTAGCACGAGATGCTACCCTTTGCTCTTCATGGTTATCACACATCCGTCCGCACTTCAACAGGGGCAACCCCTTTCTCTCTAGTGTATGGCATGGAGGCAGTGCTCCCCATCGAGGTAGAGATCCCATCAATACGGGTATTGATGGAAGCTAAGCTTACAGAGGCTGAATGGTGTCAAAGTCAACACGACGAACTAAATCTGATCGAAGAAAAATGGATAATGGCACTATGCCATGGTCAGTTGTATCAACAAAGAATGAAGAGGGTGTTCGACAAAAAGGTTCGACCCCGTGTCTTCAGGAAAGGAGACCTTGTGCTCAAAAAGATACAATCATTTCTCACTGATTCTCGGGGCAAGTGGACCCCGAATTATGATGGCCCCTATGTGGTCACGAAAGCTTTCTCAGGCGGTGCCTTGAGACTTGCAACCATGGATGGAGAGGAATTTGCCTACCCCACAAACGTTGATGTAGTCAAGAAATACATCGCCTAAAAAAAACGTCTCGGTGGATTGAAAACCCGAAAGGGAGGTCCAGGCAAAAGTTTGAGACAAAATAAAAAAAAATCATCCCGGTGGATTGGAAACATCACAGTACAATCCAGACAAAAGTTAGGGATAATGGCAAGTAACTATGTTCAACAGAGCCAAGTCCCTTAGCAGCAGTTACACCATCCATCGAAGGAAAACTCCAGTCAAGGTCATCTTCAACAGAAGCTCAGGATGTCCCGAATTCAAAGTTGGTAGAAGGATAGTGGTTGTTGTGTTTCAACGTAGCCATTTTCCCTATAAATTACCATTTTCTAACTTTGTAAATATTCTTTGGAATCACGCGTTTGGCTGATCTCCATCTTATCAATAAAATTTGAGCCCTTGTGCTGTTGTTTGTAATTCTCATTAGTTTTAGCTTTACAGAACGACATTTTAATATGATTAACGATTCTTGAAATAAAACAAAAATGAATTTACTTGTAAAACTTTTTCTACTTTAAAATAAAGATGGCAATTTCTTTTGACTTTTGAACATCGAAAGAACATCGACTGCTTCCCCGAAAGCAATTGAACTTCAAAGTGCAGAATCAAAGTACTCCTTCTAACCCAGTACACCTGAATGAAGGGATCAACTGTGTCAGAGACCTTGTTTCATCTGACACGCCTCAGCCGAGTTCTTATCTCCTAAGCCCGATCAACATAGTTCCCCACGAGGATTACTTCTCCTAAGCAAGGTAGAATTGCTACTTTTGGACCAACGGTACTTCTTCGCCCCGCGATGGCCGAGTATCCAGTCGTGTTCATCCATTAGTTTGTATGTCGCGTCGGTTTTGTCAGCATATACATACATACATCATGCATTATTGATTTGCATTCGAATTCATATTGCATCACTATCACTCTAGTCGGTCTTATCCTCTGGTGATAAAAAGTCCTCTCAATCGACTTGTCAGTTGGTCCTCGTCAGGAAATACTGCGCCTGAACAATCTCTCTCCTCCAGTTTATTTCTGGAATGAAGTTAGCTCCTCGACCACTTTGATAACTTGAACCTCTGGAAAAATCAGAGAGCCCTCATTCAACATCACTCTTCGCCATTGAAGATGATATCCTTGCTTTCCCGGATTAAGGAAAATCCCGAGAGAAAGCCTCCTAATCAGAGATTCGGTGGTACAGCAGTTTTTCTCCGAAAAAAACCACTGATGAAAAGGTCATCGACACCTCAAATTGGATCCCATCATATGGCATTTCTCCGGGAAGATCCCGAGAAAAGTATGATGTAAGACCCCAAATGAAGGCAATCTCTCAAGAGACTCGTTTTCCCCAGTAGAAACAAATGGCGTCTCCAACAGAGAAGTTTGTGTACCTCTATAATTCAGACGAATGGGTTCCCCAGCAAGTCTGACATAAAAACTTTTTCCACTCAAATGGCATCTCCCCAGTAAAATTCGGCGAGAAGTTTGAGGAAAACCGCTCCACGTAGCGTCCCTTATCAATAAGGTTTATTGACAAAAGAAACTTAGACCAGTTCCTTGGTAGGAAACCAAGATCGAGGGGAAGTTTATTTCAGAAACTAAGACCAGTTCCTTGGTAGGAAACCAGGATCGAGGGGAAGTTTATTTCAGAAACTAAGACCAGTTCCTTGGTAGGAAACCAAGAACGATGGGAAGTTTACTTCAGAAACTAAGACCAGTTCCTTGGTAGGAAACCAGGATCGAGGGGAAGTTCACAAATTAGAAACTGAGACTAGTTCCTTGGCTGAAGACCAGGGTCGAGGGGAAGTTTACCTTTTCTAAACATCATTGCTTAGCGAAAGAAGATGAATGCGTAAATTACCATTCATAGACGCCGTCAAAATTTCGGATATTCCGATATTTAATCCTCTTGCACCTCGAATGCCCAAATACCTTCGCCATTCACACGTTCGTGTCCAAGAAGATTAAATAGGGGCATCTGTCATACCCCAAATTTTGACCACTAAGATTTCCCATCATTGTGCAAATCATCATCACAATATGGATGTACCTTTGTGCCTCATCAACCTCCTCAAGGAATTGTTGAACATTCACCACAATCAAAATTAAGTTTTTCAAGCCCTCTCTGAGTGCTTAGACAAAGGATCAATCAAGGAATGACATGATCTTTAACTTGTCTAACCTCTCAAACATCCACAAAGGATCAAGAGGACTCCCACTTCAAGGATTAAGCACAAGGTTGCTCCTTTCTAGGTGGATCAAGCTTCAAGATCGCCAGTGTCACCAAATTAGGGTTTTGGTCGACCAGGGCCTCCAGATGGAAATTTTCATCCGGGCATGAGCCAATGATTCAAAACATATCCTAATATACTCCATGTAACCTCATGGACCCAATCATCAAGTCAATTTGGCCTCAAGGGATGCATACATCAAAAATCAGGAATTAGGGTTTCTTGACCTAGTTCACCCCTAAGTTGACTTTTGGGACAAATCATGAACCAAGACCTCAAGACATGATTTGAGGGTCTCTAATATACCATGTTGATCCATTTGGAACAATGGATTTGTCCAAGAAGCTTGAGCAACAAGTTTCAATTTCATCTGAACCACAGTTAGGGTTTTGCAAGAAAAAGTCAACTGTAGCTTTGACTTTTGACCAGGACATGCTTCCAAACCCTAAGACATGATTCAATACACCCTATAACACCCATGGAACATGTCCATCAAGTTTGATTTAGGTCAAGGACATGATTTCCCAAAGAATTGCACAGTTTGGAATTCATCTGACAAAAAGTCAACTGTGCACAAAAGTCAACTTTGACTTTTTGAGATTTTTCACAAAAATGGATTTTTAACCCTAAAATGATGTTAATGTATGATTTGAATCATCATTCATCAAGAAAAATCAAAGAAAGTGGGATAACTTGTAAAATGGGTAACCATAAAAACTTAGAAAATTTTCTAAGTTACGAAATAAAGTGACAAAGGTACCAACTTTGGAGGATCATAACTCCTAAACCACAAAGCCATTTTATCCCATCCAAATCTTGATTTGTAGATCTCATTGCCCTCTACAAAAGCTTCATATTGACCTATGTCCAAATTCCTCATGGATTTTGAGTTATGGAGTGATCAAAATCAAGAAAAGTCACTTTGTTCCAACACTTAGTGAAAATTTCACTAAGTCAGAATCTGCCTTACTTTTTTTCAAATGTAGGGGGATTTTTCACTTGGATCCAAAAGGTATCAAAACCAAATATGATCAAACAGTTGTTGTATCATATATGGGCTTTCCAAAATGGCCAAGAACATAACCAAATTCAACTTGAGCCATGAGATATGACATTGGCAAGTTGCCTTGCTGAAAACTGCCAAGGCAAGGCAGAATTTTGCACTTTTGGTCAATTTTCCAAAATCAGCCAATTCCAAGCCTTGTCATCACTTTGGACACATCTGAGGATTGAATCTAAAGGGGACAATCACTGAGCCAAGCCTCCAAAGTCCTTGGAACAAGAAATAGCATGCCAAACCTAGAATTGCCTAAAATAGGGACAAGAATCCAATTTTGGATTGGAGCATTCAATGGAAGCACCAAGGTGGCATGGACTGAGCTATTGGCAACTGAATTCAGTCAAGACTTATCCAAGACCAAGGGAACTAAAGCTCTGTGCTCTAACCTCTAGTCAATGGCTAGAGGAGACTTGGATTTTCATTTGCCAACATTGGCCAACCCTACTCAGCAGTTGCCATTCACTATTCCTTGCAAAACAAACTTGCTCTACTATAAATAGAGCTCAATTGTGATCATTTTGAGTACATCAAAGCCATCAAACAGATGCTTTCCTCAAAATCTCTTCTTTCACTCTAATTTTTCCTTCTAAGGCAAGTCACTATCGGGTTTTGAGTTTGAGAGCTTTTCCAACCAAACCAATCACACACACAACTCACATACATCATATGTGAGCTGATCAAACACTTAAACAACACCTGGAACACTGATTTCTCAGAATCACCAATCAATTGCTCAAGTTTTTAACCAAGTTGCAGTTGAGATGCCATGAAGTGATCCAGCCAATTTCCATCAAGTCCAAGCATTCAAACACACTCCATAGGGTGTAGGGAAACTGTTCAGATCATCACAACTCATCTGTCACACCTCCTACTCAGAAATCATTTTGAACTTGCTGTCACGACCTAGAGGTAAGCCTAAACTTTGAGTCATGTATCAAAAATCCCAGCCTTCATCCAGAAATTAGGGTTCTTGAGGATTTGTCGTGATTTCTTGTTTTATGCTTAATTTAAATGAAATTAATTGTCATAAACATGATCGTGAGGTTGAGACGAGCATATTGATATGTGGATTGTATGATATAATCAAGTATTCAGTGAGATTGGATAGAAAATGCAAATCTGGGCAAAGCAGAAAAACACGCGTGTTCTTCAGCTGTTCTTGGCACCATTTCTCTCAAATTCAAATATTTGAATTTTGTGATTTTATTTAATTGATTCAAAAATTAATTTCTCTCTGTGTTTTAATGATTTTGAGTTGATTCTTTCTTTAATAATTCAAAAAAATGTTAAAATATTTTATTTTCCCAAAAAATCCCAAAAATATTATTTATTTCATATAATTGATATTTTTACAAAGAATTAATGTTTTAATTGTTTTTGACATTTAAAGTATTTTTTCCTTATTGATTTTGCAAATTTTAATGGTTTCTAATCATTTTGTAGGGAAAAACTTGATTTATGAAGCATTAATCCAAGATCACAATTTGTTTTCCACATGTTAAACAATTTTGATCGTTTTAATTGAATATTTTATTCAATTAAAACACATTTTGAAAACAAATTAGGGTTTTTGATTAATTCAACCCTCATAAATCATTTTCAAAACACTCATGGGCCTCTAATAGAGTGAAGACCCAATCCTTTTTGTAAAATAACCTATTGTGGGCCTCACTTATTGTATAAGTCCCTCCGGGTATTTTCAAAAACCTCGGCGTAATCGTCGTTTTGTACGCAAATAACCTTGGGCCTACCCTCGAGTAGTAAGACCCATTCTTCTTTAAAAACTGTTGGGCCTCTTGAGAGAGTGTAAGACCTAACCCCCTTGTACAGAAAAACCATTTTGGGCCTCACTTATTGTATAAGTCCCTCTGTACAAGTAAACGACGCGATCGTCGCCTTTTAAGAAAAAATCAACTGGGCCTACCCTCGTGTTATAAGCCCCACTCTTTTTCTTTAAACCTTTTGGGCTTCTTGAGAGAGTGTAAGACCCATCCCTTTGTACAACAAACAATTTTTGGGCCTCAGTCACTCGTATAAGTCCCTCTGTACAAATTCAACAGTGCAATCACTGGTAAAACCCTGGGCCTCTCCTTGAGCTGTAAGCCCCAAATCTTTCTTTTTCAAAGCACTTTATCCTTTGATTTTGAAATATACTATTGTTTTCAATCTTTCTTTGTTGGACAACTAACCAAACATCATGGAAGCTCTACAACCGAGTAAGTGTTTATTCGCTTTCATTTACCGCTTTCATATACATATAACTGTATTGTGGGGTTGTTTCGCTGTAAGTCTTCTTTCATAAACTCATATCGACTGTGTAATACTAGTATAGATATTTAGAGTTTCCCCGACAACTACGTCTAGCATTCAGCCCGTTGGTCACTCTTAGAAATAGACGAAACTAGATCCCCATAGGATTACCAGACACAGTCTTCCCTCCTCTTGGGGTTAAACAATATGGAAATGTGAAAGGCAGATTCTTTTTGAACCCTTTCTCAGACTGTCACTCGTAGAAGTTGTTAAAGAAACTCTATTCCCCAGAGATGATCTCTTCTCCGTGAATTGCATCCCTTGAGTTTCTTCCAAATTCTCGAACTTTCCTGGCTTGATCTATTCTTTATGAATAGCCTGTCTTGAATTTCTCGGGGTTTGGGGACCCACAGGCTTCTTAAAAACACCCTTAGGAATTGTCAAGAAACTCTACTCCCCAGAGATGATCTCTTCTTCGTGAATTGCATCCCTTGAGTTTCTTCCTAATTCTCGAACTTTCCTGGCTTGATCTATTCTTTGTGAATAGTCTGTCTTGAACTTCTCGGGGTTTGGGGACCCACAGGCTTCCTAAAAGCATCCTCGTCTCCTCTTGGGCATTGTACAAGGACCCGTCGGCTTCTTAGAAGTGTTCACAGCCTCCTCTTAGGCTTTGTATAAATGATTTCTTCCTCCGGGAATGATAGCCTCCTCTTGGGCTTAGTACAAATTGTCCCTCGGCTTCTTAAAAGTTTCCAGCCTCCTCTTGGGCTTCGTACAAATTGTCCCGACGACCTCCTAGAGGTATAGGAACAGAAATCAGTCATCTTAATGGAACAGTCTTTCCAAGAGTCTACTACTATTTCTCAAAGCATAGTACAAAAGATGAAACTCTAGACTTGGACAGTCTAATTTCCTTGAGTCTCAAAGACATTCTCAAGCACCCTTCAAGAATAGGAAGGAACCCCATAGACTCAGATAGTCTCAATACCCTTTGGATTTCCCATTTCCTCAAAGAAAAGGAAATATCCCTGATCCTCGAATCAAAATCCCTGAGTACAGTGTTACTCATATAAGAACTGATTTTCTCTTTGAACCCATATACTGGTCACTCAACTGAAGCAGTACCCTCTTTCGCCTCCATCTCGGGCTTCGTACGAGATACAAAAAAAGGTTCTTATTGAATCAACACTTTAGCCTCCATCTCGGGCTTCGTACGAGATACAAAAAGACTCTCTTGTTGAGCCAAAACTTCCTTTTGCCTCTATCTCGGGCTTCGTACGAGATACAAAAACACTCTCTTGTTGAGTATAAAAGACTCTCTTGTAGAGTCAACCCTCTTCAGCCTCCGTCTTGGGCTTTGTACAAGACACAAATCACTCCCTTGTTGAGTATAAAACAACCTTTTTAGCCTCTCTCTCGGGCTTCGTACGAGACACATAAAAAACACCCTCTTGTTGGGCCAATAGCCTTCTCTTAGGCTTTGTATAAGAAAACCACTGGTTGATCCAATCAACCTTTTAGCATCAAAGTTGTGCCTCGTTCACAGTACACAAACATCAACAACTCCTTCCCCTTCATCTAATCGCTGTAAGCGGCAAGCCTCTGGATTATTTACATCCATGCCACTGTCCCTCTTTTAGCATGAGAAATTCCTAAGGAAATATGGCATTGCTCTACACTGAGTTAAAGTCTTCTCCTTCAGGTTGGAAATCCCCTATAAAGGAAATTATGGCATTGTCGGATTCACACATCCCAGTTAAAGTAATTCTCCTTTATAAACAGTTGTGACAAACAAACCCCTCTTTAGAGATGACAAATTCTCTCTAAAGACAACAACTTTTAGCTTCACATCTTGGGCTTTGAACAAGATACAAACTACCTTTAGCTTCACATCTTGGGCTTTGAACAAGATATAGATTACCTTTCGCTTCACGTCTTGGGCTTTGAACAAGACACCAAAACACCATTTCCTCCCGTAGAATAGGAGGAACTACGATCGCTCAGATTTCCCTGTTTCGGAAAAACGGGAATACGTAGGCATAAGATTGAAAGAAAAATCTTAGCGAGCACACTCAACAAAAACCCAAAATCCCGTATATCAGTCAAAACATCCTAGTTCGTATTCCCCGTTAAAAGTTTAAATTCCCTGAAAATAACCTAAGAGAGCCCCCCCCCCCCACATTGATAGCATCCGTAACCTAACAGACTGCTGTTTAAACTCAGTATGCAAGCAGGGTTAATTGGAGACATCTATTTCCCTTCCTTAGTCAGCTCACAATAGGATAAAAAATTAATTGACCTGTAGTAACCCCCAAGGAGCGACAGTGCTTATGAAACACGTCGAGTTTCGCTCTCTACAAGCGGCTAGATGACAAAAGTCGTCAAACCGTCATAACTCGCGCTAAGCGACACCAGGTCGCACTAATAAGCGCAAAACCCATTAATTTGTGGTGCTTTGACCGCGCTAAACAAAACCTTCTGGCATGGTATAGGTCCAAAATGCATGTGGAAGCCCTTGTCTTTACCTTTTAGCATCCCAAGCTCCTACAATGCAACAAAAATACACATTATATGCAAAAATTAATTAATCTCTATAATATTTACATGATTAAACTAAAAAAACTAAAATCAAACAAAAGTTGAGGGATTGGTATACAAATCCAATGAATTAAGTTACTAAGAGCCATTAATTTATACAAAATATCAGCACATTTTGGCCCTTAACACAGATCAATTAAGAAGAAAACTTGATGACAAGTCTAGTAAAATGATCTTGATAGGATATCATTCGACTGGTGGATACAAGTAGTTCGACCCAGTGAACAAGCAAGTAGTGATCAGTAGGGACGTGATCATATATAAGCTTAAGGAATGGGATTGGACCGAAAATGTAAAGAAAGATTCAGTGAGAATCTTATGTGAAGAACCAGCAAGTGAAGTCAAAAGAGAAGTTTGACAAGAAGAAGCCATAGGTTAAGCAAGCACAAGCAGACCTCAAAGAATAAGACACATGCCTGCAAAGTTGCAAGAATTTGTGATTAAATCATATGATGTGGTCGATGATGAAGGTGAGCTGGTACATTATTCTTTCTATGCTAATGTCGAACAAGTCAATGCAATTGAGGCATTGAAGCATTTGAAGTGGATGAAAGCAATGAATAAGGAACTGAAGTCCATTGAAATCAACAACACTTAGTCACTTGTCAAATTGCCTCAACGCAAGAAGGCAATTGATGTGAAGTGGGTATACAAAGTGAAGTTAAATCCCAAAAGAGAAGTAACTTGACACAAGGAGAGACTTGTGGTGAAAGGATTTCTTCATAAAGAATGAATCGACTTCGGTGAGTTTTTTGCACCTGTTGCTAGGATCAAAACAATTAGGTTGGTTGTTGGTCTAGCAAACATGAACAATTGGCATATGTGTCAGATGGATGTCAAATGTGCATTCCTGAATGGCCTCTTAAATGAAGAAGTTTATGTTGCACAACCAGTTGGGTTTGTGAAGCAAGGTGAAGAAAGTAAGGTATACATGCTACATAAATCCTTGTATGGACTTAAGCAAGCTCCAAGAGCTTAGAATAAGAAGATAGCTAGCTTTCTAAGGGAGAAGGAATTTGTGAAGTGCAAAACTGAGCGTGGAGTATATGTAAGAAGAAGTAATAGTGAATTACTTATACCATGTCTCTATGTCAATGACCTGTTGATAACAGGAAGTTGCAAGAAGGAGATCGAAGATTTCAAACATGACTTAAGTGACGAGTTTGAAATGTAATACTTGAGAAATCTCGCATACTTCCTTGGTATCAAATTCTACAAGAGTGGTAGAGGATTGGTATTGCAACAAAGAAGATATACAGGTGAAATACTCAAGAGATTTGAGATGCAAGATTGCGACCCAACTTTGACTCTAGCTAAGCCCAGATTGTAATTGTCGAAATACATAGATGAAGATGGAGTCGATCAAACCCAGTACAAAAGACTTATTGGATCACTTCAATACCTTTGTCATACAAGGTATGATCTAGCATACAATGTGGACATGGTGAGTAGATTCATGCAGAAGCTAGCAACAAAGAGGATATTAATGTATCTAAAAGAAACTCTCGACTATGGCATTTTGTTTCCTGCAGCTGTTGAAGGAAAATAATGCAAACTAGTAGATTACACCGACTCAAGTTGGTGTAGTGATGTTGAGGATAGAAAATCCATAATAGGCTATGTGTTTATTATAGGTGGTGCACTAGTTGCTTGGAGTTCAAGAAAAGAACCATTAGTGGCATCGTCGTCATGTGAAGTAGAATACATAGTTTCTTCTATATGAGCATGTCAAGAAACGTGGATGGTGAATTTGGTCAAAGTAATTATAGGGAAGGATCACAGAGGAATTACCATGAAGATCGACAACATGTCTGCTATCAATCTAGCGAAGAATATGATTGATCATGGACGAAGCAAGCACATCGAAATGAGGTTCCCTTATCTTTGAGAGCAAGTGGAAAAAGCGAAGTTGAACTTGGAACACTAGAGAACTGAAATTCAGATTACAGACATCATGACGAAAGGAGTGCAAGTCGAAGTGTGCAAGAAATAAAGGTCTATAATAAATGTAGATAGCTTAGATACAATGAATTAAGTGGTGTTTTGAATTGTCATTCCTTGTGTCAAAGTAGGTTGCTCGACAGAAGCAAGGAAATGTCGAAATGCTAATTGTTGAATTGTAATAGCTGTTGAGATTCCGAAAGAAGTGTATCTTTGACATGTTTGTTAGACTTAGCCTTATTTGTTTTGTTTATATGAGTTAGTTAGTTTGTTAGAGATTGCTTGGAGTGCAAGAAATCTCGGTCTATAAATATGTAGGTACTCTATTATTGATTGTAACACAGAAGAAGTGCAGTTGCATAATTGAATAAAATTCTCAGTTTGAGAGCAGAGAGAAACTCTGCAAAAATAACTCATCTTCTTCCCCTCTCTTCTCCAAAACCCAATTCATATTTTCCTTTTCTTCTTCTTCTTCTTTCATCATCATTGTGCAGGGAAATCTTGCAACCAATGTTGGTTGATTCACTCGAGTGAAAAGTCAAGAATAAGAGGAGTAATCAATCAGAAAGATTGATTCTTGTTCATCAATATTTGGTTCGAAATTCATCAAATTTAGGTGAAATTCCACATTGGGAATTTGGTTTGATTCCAACAAAAGTTGTATAAATAGGGGTCATATGTTGTTGAGAAAAATATCTAAAAATGACTCTTCCTCAATTTTTTATTAAGGCGAAAGTGTACTTCAATGGGGTTGCACCTCCTCTAGAGTTTCGAATTTCGAATGGCACCTCCTCTAGAGTTTCGAATTTTGGATGGCACCACATCTCTCGACGCCTTGACATCCAAGTTGAATGAATTATTGTCTAACACCAATAATAGAAAGGTGAGAAAGATGGAGTTTCATGAATATTAGATTGATACTAATGGAAGGGTGAAATACAACCTTATTAAGTTTAATACCGATGAAGATTTAACAGTTATGTGGAGATCATTTTGCCATAGACTAACTAAGGGGTCGATCGAGTAATATGCAAAAATTTCAAGATCTGTCGACAACATAATTAGAATTCTGAAAAGTCCATAATCATCTTGTAGTTTTTAGGTTTTATTATTTATTTTATTTTTTAAGTTATGTAATCATCTATCTAAGTTATGTAATTGTTTGTTAAATGTTAAGTTATGTTCATCATGCATCAATGGAAGTTCCAAAATGTAATATAATAAAAAATATTGTGCAAATGTTTGAGTAATATTACACATAATATGAATAATACATAAAAATAATAATAATGTCTAAATAGGCTCCCTATGGGCTACGTGTGTTGCCCACGATAATCCAGTAAACCCTCATCATATGGGCTTACCAAACCATGAGGTTATCCATAATAACAACGATCATCTATAGGAACCGTTGGTCATTGGCATCAGGTGGAGGTGGCGGCGGAGGCATGTCATCGACATGTACCCTAGCATCAGAAGGCCCAACATCATCTGTATGCTCGACAGGTGGGATGATGCAAGGGTGTGATATAGTGAGGTACTACTATAGGTAACCATCCTCACACTGTAACTCGTGTTAAACCCTCACTGCGATATCTATAATGGCACAAGCAGAGCTGATGATGTTACTCTGAAACCACCTGTCAATGCCTGCGGATGGAACATTTGAAACTGGTCGTGGGATGCCTTGAACATAACCATATTTTCGCAGACACCTCTCAGGCAAGTGTCTAGCGACTAAGGTCTCCCTCCGTATATAACCAGAAAATAAAGAAGACTCATCAAACTCACATTTGACTTTGGGACATGTGTATGGTGTCCATTTGACATCATATACAGTCAGCGCATCATGCCTCCTCCTGTACTCTGCAACAACACATGGATGAGCTTTCCTGGCCTTCCATCTCCTAGCCTGTGGGGCGCCCACAGGGGTATGCTGCACCCTCTTGTCACTAATGGTGGGAAAATGCTGTTATATCTAGCACTGATAAAATAATTAAAGCACAACAAATAATAATTAAGAAATGTTATTCGTAACAATTAAAGAAGAACCAAACTACAAATAATAATTTCAATTATACCTAGAATATACTCAAATAACCAACAAGTTGTTTGGTCTTAAAGGCAGTTACAACTCCAAGTGCTATATATAGGATGGTTAATGCAACGCACCCAAAGCCCAACTGGTATAATCAAGGCTATTGAACAGCCACGTGTACCAAGCGTCAATATAAACACGAGACTTATCCGCAAAGAGATTACATGCTACTAAATGTAGCATGTACACCCTAGCGACAACCTCATACATTTGTGCCTCCAAAAGCTCGTGGTATCTATCCCGAAGCCAACATATCTGATGGTGTGAGCTTCCATGTTAAAATTAAACCCCTCTAGGACAACTTTCGCATTAACACTCAAATCTTATACAACCACCATACATGCCAACTTCTAGCTAATAACAGGAGCAATGAATAATCTACCCTCGATGTGGAGATGGAACAAGGAGGAGATATCATCTAGAGTGATAGTCATTTCCACAAACGGAAGATAAAAGAAAGATGTCTCCTTGTGCCATTACTCAATAAAAGCATTCAGAAGGGAAGCGTTGAGCATGGTGAGTGAGAAGTCGAAAAATGAGAGGAGACCAAAATCATGTACAATTCGTCTAACCTCCTCAAGTATCAGACTCTTAGGGAAGTTCTTCATCTTCAAACCGTGGGATGTTACCTTCAGCGGGAGACAGTCCTGTAACAACCAAAGTTTAAAATATTATCAGTTAGCTTTAAACACATCATGGAACAATAATGAATAAATTAAAGTTAAACATAAAATATATATACCTCTCTCTGCCATAATCGGTATGCCACGTGGTCAGCATACTTGGTAAGTACTGATCGGTCAATGGGTCCTCCTGGTAACTCTCCATTAGCGTGCATAGACGACTCCTTCAAAGTAGAAGTTGTAACTTATGTGTCAGGAGTAGCAGTAGTGACCGGATCTGTGGAAGTCACCTCATCGACAACAAGGACATCTATTTCGGCTACCTCATCAACAACAGGTATTGCATCTGTCTCGACCGCTAGGTCATGAGTAGCATGGCCCTGCACCTCCTGAGCATGATCAACCTCAGCATCATCTCTGAGCTGCTAATCTATCTCACTGCTCGACGTCGAGTGCTACAGAATGCACGTAACTGCCCCTGCACAGCCAACCTGTTCTGGTGTGAAACGGTTGGAACTACTCGTCTAACCCATAGCTGGGAAGACTATGCCTCAGTCGCCCTAGCCCGGGATACCGCTATATTTGTGGCCTTCTCTACAATGTCGTCCTTTTCCCTGGACTTCACTGCAAAATAAAAAAAAAACAAAATATTAGTTAACTACCACCAATTTCAAAATATCCCACATATCACTACAAATTCTGAAATTTCTGAAAAAGGGCCAACTTTTTTGAACTATTGAAATTCTCAGTACAACATTTCAAAAAAATACTAGAAATTCTAAAATTTACAGAAAAATGCATATAAAATAACGAAAATTTTGAAATTCCCAGTAAAAATCTAAAGGATTGTCTCGAAAATTTTGAAATTGCACATAAAAAACTAAATTTTTTCAAGATTTTCGGTAAAAGTTTGAAATTTCCAATATCGCTTAAGGTTTTAGAATGTGCATAAGTTCTGAGTGAATTTATAAAAATGATTAAAATATTTACAAAATTAATATATTCAATTCATTGAATTTGGAGGATGTCAAGTTTAAATGAGGTGGTGGGTAAAATGCTCTATTACTTTCCACTTCCGCACTTCCACATTTAATGGACTAGATTAAATCCAAAAGGTTGTAGATTAATCAATTAAAAAAATATTTTTTCTATATTTCATATACACCAAATTGAAGTCAACCAGAAAATTCCTTTCTTCACAGACACCCTATCTAATAGATACTTTTATGAATATGAGGCAGCCACGAGTACCATGTTTATTTAAAGACACATATAGCGATATGTTGTGATCACAAACGATACCTGTTAACAAATAAAGATTGAGAAATGGAGTTTTTGGGTGAACAGTGAAACAGTTAGGTTTCTAAAGAGAGAAATAAGAAAGGATAAAGAAGAAAGAAGGAAGAAGGATTCTTGGGCAAACTGTTATATTCATTTTCTCATTTAGGGTTTACAAATGAATACAAATGAATAGCACAATTGGCCTCACTCAACAACCTGAGTGATCTAGCCTATTTTTAGACTAACTTGCTAACTTACATTACAAGCTAACTAAATAATTGGATCCATAACACAAGACCCAATTTGACATAACATTTAGAGAATACATATTAGAACTGACTTCTACTATAATATGTAACCCTTTGACATCAGCATGTGAACTAGGCATGGCAAGAAAACCCGGGCCCGCAGAGGCCCTCCCGGACCCGGCCCGAAATTAACGGGGGAAACCCGATTTGATTGGGTGTGGGTATGGGTGCGGGTAAAACCCGGTTTGTAATTGCGGGTGCAGGTGCGGGGAAGGGGGATGCTACTACCCGCCCGCACCCGCCCCCGCCCCCGCCCGGTCTTATAATATTTACTTTAATATCCATATTTAAATTATTTTATATCACATTTATTCACTTTTGAATAAATAATTAAAAATCCTTCTTAGTCATTTTTCACCATTCACTCAAACTCACATCTTTAGAAACAAGTTTATTATTAAAATGGTTAAGTTTTTAATAAAAATATTAATTTTTATTACTATTTAAAAAAATATTTTTTTTGCGGGTGGGGGCGGGTGCGGGTGCGGGCAAACCCGTTTCTATCGGGGGCGGGTCTGGGTGGTAAATTTTCACCCCCGACTGAGTTTGGGGGCGGGGGCGGGTCTATAACAGGGAGGCGGGGGCAGGTGCGGGGCTAGCTAAACCCGCCCCCGACCCGCCCCGTTGCCATGCCTAATGTGAACCATCTTTGACTTTATGCTTGTCTCCTGTCGAAACACATGAAAGTTATCCCTTGACAGAGCTAAAGTTCGATCCAAAAACTCACAAATCTCCACCTTGGATCTAACTCTACAAACAACAGAGAATAAACTATATTTTATCATGCAGCTTTATCAACTGCATACAGTGGAAAACATGCAACTCGACAATGTCTTGGTGATCATATTAGCAGTATTGTCATCAGTCAAAACCTTCAGCACCTGGACTTCACCACGCTCGATTATCTCTCTGACGAAGTGCAACCTTACATCGATGTGCTTTGTTTGCTCATGATAGGTTGAGTTCTTCGACACGTGTATTGAACTTTGACTATCACATTTAACAGTGGTACTTCGACCTTAAAGTTTCAGCTCCTTTGCAAAACTTTAAGCCACAATGCTTCTTTCACAGCTTCAGTGATGGCAATATATTCTGCTTCAGTGGTTGATAAGGTAACAACCTTCTGAAGCATTGCTTTCCAACTGATTGTTGTGCCGAACATAGTGAGCACATATCCAGAAATAGACTTTCTAGAATCCATACAACCTGCATAATCAAAGTCGACAAATCCTTCGATTTCGACTTTGCTATCATCACCACAGGCTCCACCATAAATCAAGACTCGACTCAAAGACTCATTTATATACCTGAGAATCCACTTTAAAGCTTTCCAGTGCGCCTTTCCAGGATTGGCCATATACCTATTTACAAGGCTCACTCTATACGCTATGTCTGGCCTCGTACATACCATATCACACATCACAGAACCTACTATACTAGCATATGGAATGCTACTCATATAGATTCTTTCAGTTTCAGTACTCGAACTTTGAGTGTTACTAAGCTTAAATTGAGGAATTGTCAGAGTCACAACATGCTTTGAATTCGACATACCAAACTTGTCGAGAACCTTCCATAGGTATGTCTCTTGAGATAAGCATAATCTCGACTGCTTTCTATCTCTCCGGATGTCAATCCCAAGAACCCTGGTGGCAACTCCCAGATCCTTCATTTCGAACTCCATACTGAGTTCATCCTTCACCTCCATTACACCCTCGACACTGTTGCTAGCTATGAGGATATCATCCACATAAAGCAACAAAATAACAAGTGAATTTCCAGGTCAAAATCTGAAGTAAACACAGTGGTCGAACTGGCTTCTAGTGAAACCAATGTGGGCCATGAACTTGTCGAATCTCTTGTTCCATTGTCGAGGAGATTGTTTTAGGCCATACAAAGACCTATTTTTCTTGCACACAGAATCTTCCTTATCCTTTAATGCATACCCTTCAGGTTGACGCATCAGGATCGTTTCATCTAGATCACCATACAAAAATGTTGTCTTCACACCCATCTGCTCAAATTCCAGGTCGAACTTTACCACCATGGATAATAAACATTCTAATCGATATATGCTTTACAACGGGCGAGATCACATCATTGAAGTTGACACCTTCTTTCTGAGTGAACCCCCTAGCAACCAACCTTGCCTTAAAGCGCTTCGACATCACTCCTTCGATTCCATTCTTGACCTTGAAAATCCACTTACAACAGACTAAACTTACTCCTGTAGGTTTCTCAATCAGTTCCAAAGTGTCATTATCATGAAGAGATTTCATCTCGTCATCTATGTCTTTTATACATTCAGTCTTATTTCGACTCCTCATAGCTTCCTTGTAATCTCTAGGTTCTTCCTCAAGTAATTCACTTGGAGAGATTAAGGAAAAACCTATAAAATCTGTATAACCAAGTCTCTCAGGTGGTTTGATGACTCTTCTCGGCCTATCTCTTTCCAGTAGGTAGTCATCGACAGTTCCCTCAGTGTCTTCTTCATATTGCTCTTCTTCTTTGACTTCATCTGGGTTATGCACTTCAGCATCACTATGCTCCACCTTAACAGGAATCTCTACCTATTCCAGCTCCTCTTTAGAGATTTCTGTACTTCGACCAGTAACCCCAACTTTCTTGAATGCCATCTCGACTTCATTGAAAACTATATCAGGACTTGTGATACATCTTCTGTGACCTGGTTCTAGGCATCATAGCCTATAGCCTTTGACTCCCTCAGGATATCCAAGGAACATGCATCACTAAGCTCTAGGTTCGACCTTGTCTTGCCTAATGTGAGCATAGGCTAAAATGCCAAATACTCTCAGTTTGTCGATATCTGATGGTTGACCCGACCAAACTTCTTCAGGTGTCTCTATTCCTAAGGCAGCCGAGGGAAATCTATTTATCAGATAAGCTGCTGTCGAAATAGCCTCCGTCCAAAACACCTTCTTCAATCCAACACTAACCAACATGCATATATCCCTTTCAAGGATTTTTCGATTGAATCTCTTAGCTGAGCCATTTTTTTGAGGAGTACCTGCTACAGTCTTATGCCTTGCAATCCCAGACATGACACAGTAACTGCCGAAAGCTTCATTGCAGAACTCAAGGCCATTTTGTAGGTTCTCAACCTCTTAACCTTTCTTCCAGTTTGAGTTTCGACCAAAACCTTCTAACTTTTGAAATTCTCAAAAGTTTTATCCTTAGTCTTCTGAATGAATACCCATAACTTTCTGGAATAGTCATCAACTATGGATAAAAAATACCTTGCACCTGAATGTGAAGGGTTCCTTGCAGTCCCCCAAAGATCAACATGAATGTAATCAAGGGATCCATGTGTTCTTTGTTTACCTTTGTTAAACTTCACCCTAAAGGATTTACCAAATACACAACGTTAACAAAACTCCAACTTCTTAACTTTGTCACCACCTAGCAGGTTCTGTTTCCCCAATTCGACCAGGCCTCTTTCAATGACATGGCCCAATCTCATGTGCTATAATTATGTCTTCGACACCGGTTTCGTGGATGCAAAATTTGCCGAACCACTTACAACCTCAGCCTCAAGGGTATACAAGCCTTGTTTCTTCAAGCCTCTCAAGACTTCCTTCGACCCCTTCATGACTTTCAGGATACCTTTCTCTCATTTAAAGACATATCCTTTCTTGTCGAATTCACCTAGAGAAATCAAATTTCTCTTAAGGTCAGGTACATACCTACCCCCAGTCAATAGCCTTATTGACTCATCATAGAGCTTGAATCGTATAGATCCAATACTTGCAATCTTACAAACTTTATAGTTTCCCAACAACACTGATCCACCTTCTTGATCACATAATTCTTCAAACACATTCTTGTTTGGAGTGATATGCTAAGTCCATCCTAAATCCATAATCCACTCTTTGCAAGAGGTGTTGCTCAAAACCACAAGGACATCAGATGATTCATAATCATCTTGCCCAATAGTTGCATTGCCATTGTCCTTACCTCCATGATTATTCAGGCGCTCAGGGAACATCTTTCTTATGTGACCCTCCTTCTTACAGTGATAACACTTAATCCCAAAAATATCACCACCATAAGACTTCTGCTGAGTTTTACCTTTCTTCTTCTCAAACCTACCATCTCTCTTTGAGGATTTCCCTTTCACGAACAACCTTTCGCCGACTGATGATGATGATTTCTGCTCCTTTCTTTGGTTCAAATCCTTCGAATACAAGGCTGCTTGAACTTCTTTAAAGGTCAGAGACTCTCTTCCATACAAGAGGGTTTCTTTGAAGTGAGCATGTGACTTAGGTAAAGAACACAACAATAACAACGCTTGATCTTCATCATTGATGGTAACATCAATATTTTTAAGATCAAGAATCAGCTTGCTAAACTTATCCAACTGCTCCGTCAATGCTTTATCTTTATTCATCTTGAATGAATACAAAGCTTGCTTCAAGTACAAACAATTCACCAAGGACTTTGTCATATACATTCCTTCGAGTTTTAGCCAAACACCAGTTGTCGTCGTCTCCTTCGAACCTGCCTGAGAACCTTATCACCAATACTAAAAACAATTACATTGTGGGCTTTCTCGGTCATCGTTGTCTTTTACTTCTCCGTCAATGCAGCATCTATGGCATCTTCTCTCTTTAACACTTCTAGCAAACCCTGTTAAACAAGAAGGGCTCGCATCTTCAAACGCCATAAACCGAAGTCATTAACTCCGGTGAACTTCTCAATTTCAAACTTTATTGACGGCATCTTCTCCATCCTCACCGCACCAGTTTGTTGTGATCACAAACGCTACCTTTCAACAAATAAAGATTGAGAAACGGAGTTCTTAGGTGAACAATGAAACAGTTAGATTTCTAAAGAGAGAAAGAAGAAATGACAAAGAAGAAAAAAGGAAGAAGGATTCTTGGGCAAACTGTTTACTATTCATTTTTTCATTTAGGGTTTACAAATGAATAACACAATTGGCCTCACTCAACAACCTGATTGATCTAGCCTATTTATAGACTAACTAGCTAACTTACATTACAAGAAAAGTAAACAATTGAATCCATAACACAAGGCCCAATTCAACATAAAACTTTGACAATACATATTAGAATTGACTTCGACTACAATATGTAACCCTTCGACACCAGCATGCGAACCATCTTCGACTCCATGCTTGTCTCCTGTCGAAACACATGAAAGTTATCCCTCAACAGAGTTAGAGTTCGATCCAAAAATTCACAAATCTCCACCTTGAATCTAACTCTACAAACAATAGGGAATAAACTAGCTTTCTTCATGCAGCTTTATTAACTGCATACAGTGGAAAAACTTGCAACTCGACAATGTCTTGGTCATCATATCAACGGTATTTTCATCAGTCGAAACCTTCAGCACCTGGACTTCACCACGCTCAATTATCTCTCTGACGAAGTGCATCCTTACATCGATGTGCTTTGTTCGCTCATGATAGGCTGAGTTCTTCGACACGTGTATTGGACTTTGACTATCACATTTAACAGTGGTACTTCGACCTTGAAGTTTTAGCTCTTTTGCAAAACCTTCAAGCCGCAATGCTTCTTTCACAACTTCAATGAGGGCAATATATTTTGCTTTAGTGGTTGATAAGGCAACAACCTTCTAAAGCATTGCTTTCCAACTGATTATTGTGCCGAACATGGTGATCACATATCCAGAAATAGACTTTCTAGAATCCATACAACCTGCATAATCAGAGTCAACAAATCCTTAGATTTCGACTTTGCTATCATCACCACAGGCTCCACCATAAATCAAGACTCGACTCAGAGACTCATTTATGTACCAGAGAATCCACTTTAAAGCTTGCCAGTGCGTTTTTCCAAGATTGGCCATATACCTACTTACAAGGCTCACTCCATACGCAATGTCTGGCCTCGTACAGACTATAACATACATCACAGAACCTACTATATTAGCATATGGAATGCTACTCATATAGATTCTTTCAGTTTCAATACTCAGACTTTGAGTAGTAATAAGCTTAAATTAAGGATTTGTAGGAGTCAAAACAGGCTTTGAATTCGACATACCAAACTTGTCGAGAACCTTCAGTAGGTATATCTCTTGAGATAAGCATAATCTCGACTGCTTTCTATCTCTCCGGATGTCAATCCCAAGAATCCTGGTGGCATCTCCCAGATCCTTCATTTCGAACTGCTTTCTGAGTTCATCCTTCACCTTCATTACATCCTCGACACTTTTGCTAGCTATGAGGATATCATCCACATAATGCAACAAAATAACAAGTGAATTTCCAGGTCGAAATCTGAAGTAAACACAGTGGTCGAACCGGCTTCTAGTGAAACCAATGTGTGCCATGAACTTGTCGAATCTCCTGTTCCACTGTCGAGGAGATTGTTTCAGGCCATACAAATACCTATTTTGCTTGCACCCATAATTTTTCTTATCCTTTTCTGCATACCCTTCAGGTTGACGCATCTGGATCGTTTCATCTAGATCACCATACAAAAATGTTGTGTTCACATCCATCTGCTCAAGTTCTAGGTCAAACTTTTCCACCATGGCTAACAACATTCTAATCGATCTATACTTTAAAACAGGCGAGAAGACATCATTGAAGTCGACACCTTCTTTTTGAGTGAACCTCCTAGCAACTAACCTTTCCTTAAAGCGGTTCGACATCACTTCTTCGATTCCTTCCCTGACCTTGAAAATCCACTTACAACTGACTAACCTTGCTCCTGCAGGTTTCTCAATCAGTTCCCAAGTGTTATTATCATGAAGAGATTTCATCTCGTCATCCATGGATTTTCTCCATTCAGTCTTATTTTGACTCCTTATAGCTTCCTTGTAATCTCTAGGTTCTTCCCCAAGTACCTCACTTGTAGAGATTAAGGAAAAAGCTATAAGATCTACATAACCAAGTCTCTGAGGTGGCTTGATGATTGTTCTCGACCTATCTTTTTCCAGTAGGTAGTCATCGACAGTTCCCTTAGTCTCTTCATCATATTGCTCTTCTTCTCCGACTTCATCTGGGTTATGAACTTCAGCATCATTATGCTCCACCTCAACAGGAATCTCTACCTGTTCCAGCTCCTCTTCAAAGATTTCTGTACTTCGACCAGAATCACCAGTTTTCTTGAACGCCATCTCGATTTCATTGAAAACTACATCACGACTTGTGATACATCTTCTGTGACCTAGTTCTAGGCACCACAGCATATAGCCTTTGACTCCCTCAGGATATCCAAGGAACATGCATCACAAAGCTCTAGGTTCGACCTTATCTTGCCTAATATGAGCATAGGATAAAATGCCAAATACTCTCAGTTTGTCAAGATCTGATGGTTGACCCGATCAAACTTCTTCAGGTGTCTTTATTCCCAAGGCAGTCGAGGGACATCAATTTATCAGATAAGCTGTTGTCGAAACAGCCTCCACCTAAAACACCTTCTTCAATCCAACACTAACCAACATACATCTAACCCTTTTAACGATTGTTCGATTGAATCTCTCAGTTAAGCCATTTTGTTGAGGAGTACCTGCTACAGTCTTATGCCTTGCAATCCCAGACTTGACACAGTAACTGTCGAAAGCTTCATTGCAGAACTCAAGGCCATTGTCAGTTCTCAACCTCTTAACCTTTCTGTCAGTTTAAGTTTCGACCAAAACCTTCCAACTTTTGAGATTCTCAAAAGTTTCATCCTTAGTCTTCTGAATGAATACCCATAAATTTCTGGAATAGTCATCAACTATGGATAAAAAATACCTTACACCTGAGTGTGAAGGATTCCTTGCAGTCCCCCAAAGATCAACATGAATGTAATCAAGGGATCCATGTGTTCTTTGTTTACCTTTGTTAAACTTCACCCTAAAGGATTTACCAAATACACAAGGTTAACAAAACTCCAACTTCTCGATTTTGTCACCACCTAGTAGGTTCTGTTTCCCCAATTCGACCAGGCCTCTTTTGCTGACATGGCCCAATCTCATGTGCTATAATTCTGTCTTCGACACCGGTTTTATGGATGCAAAATCTGCTGAGCCACTTACAACCTTAGCCTCAACGGTATACAAGCCTTGTTTTTTCACGCCTCTCAAGACTTCCTTCGACCCCTTCATGACTTTCAGGATACCTTGCTCTCCTTTGAAGACATATCCTTTCTTGTCGAATTCACCAAGAGAACTCAAATTTCTCTTATGGTCAGGTACATAACTAACCCCAGTCAATAACCTTATTGACTCATCATAGAGCTTGAATCTTACAGATCCAAAACTTGCAATCTTGCAAGCTTTATTGTTTCCCAACAGCACTGATCCACCATCTTGATCACATAATTCTTCAAACACATTCTTGTTTGGAGTCATATGTCAAGTACATCCTGTATCTATAATCCACTCATTGCAAGAGTTGCTACTCGAAATCACAAGGACATCAGATGATTCATAATCATCTTGCATGATAGTTGTATTGCCATTGTCCTTACCTCCATGATTATTCAGGCGCTCAGGGCACATCTTTCTTGTGTGACCCTCCTTCTTACAGTGATAACACTTAACCCCAAAAATATCACCACCATAAGACTTCTGCTGAGTTTTACCTTTCTTCTTCTAAAACCTACCATCTCTCTTCGAGGATTTCCCCTTCACGGACAACCTTTCGCCGACTGATGATGATGGTTTCTGCTCATTTCTTTGGTTCAAATCCTTCGAATACAAGGCTGTTTGAACTTCTTCATAGGTCAGAGACTCTCTTCCATACAAGAGGGTTTCTTTGAAGTGAGCATACGACTTAGGTAAAGAACACAACAATAACAACGCTTAATCTTCATCATTGATGGTGACATCAATATTTTCAAGAACAAGAATCAGCTTGCTAAACGTATCCAACTGCTCCGTCAACGTTTTATCTTCATGTATCTTGAATGAATACAAAGCTTGCTTCAAGTAAAAACGATTCACCAAGGACTTTGTCATATACAATCCTTCGAGTTTCAGCCAAACACCAGTTGTCGTTGTTTTCTTCGAAACCTGCCTGAGAACCTTATCACCAAGACTCGGAACAATTGCATTGTGGCCTTTCTCGATCAACGTTGTCTTTTCCTTCTCCGTCAATGCAGCATCCATGGCATCTTCTCTTTTTAACGCTTCTAGCAAACACTGTGTAACAAGAAGGGCTTGCATATTCAAACGCCATAAACCGAAGTCATTAACTCCGGTGAACTTCTCAATTTTAAACTTTGTTGACGGCATCTTCTCCACGCTCACCGCACTAGTTTGTTGTGATCACAGACGATACCTTTCAACAAATAAAGATTGAGAAACAGAGTTCTTGAGTGAACAATGAAACAGTTAGGTTTCTAAAGAGAGAAAGAAGAAAAGATATATAAAGAAGAAAGAAGGAAGAAGGATTCTTGGGCAAACTGTTTACTATTCACTTTCTCATTTAGGGTTTACAAATGAATAACACAATTGGCCTCACTCAACAACCTGAGTGATCTAGCCTATTTATAAACTAACTAGCTAACTTACATTACAAGCTAACTAAACAATTGAATCCATAACACAAGGCTCAATTCGACATAACATTTCGACAATACATATTAGAACTAATTTTGACTACAATATGTAACCCTTCGACATTAGCATGTGAACCATCTTCGACTTCATGTTTGTCTCCTGTCGAAACACATGAATTCTATCCCTCGACAAAGTTAGAGTTCGATCCAAAAACTCACACGCTAAATTAAGGGTACGTTTGTTTGATGGATTAAAATTATAATTTTGGGAATATCATTTTTAAGAATATTATTCTCAGGAATTTTATACTCATCAATATAGGAGTATTTGGCAAATGATTTTTTTTAAGAATATTTTTAAATTATATTTTAATTAAATTATAAAAATTAAAAATTAAAAAATCAATATGTTAAAATAACATGAGACTGAGAAGTTATGGTTAGTTATTTCATAATCTTATGGAAATGTAAGATTCTCATTCTTTAAAATTAGAATAAAAATAAAAAAATTTATAAACAAAATATATTTCTTAAAATAAAAAATATTCAAACATATCTAAAACAAACATATCATTTGTATCCACGAGACACGGCAAAATAATTCAGCCAAAATATCTTTTACTTCGAAGACCCAAATGTAAAGTTTATATTACGTGTCTCGAGAACAGCAATGTATTTTGCATGCAAGCCTTGCATGAAAACTACCTCAACACGTGCCTTTGAGGACCTTCAATTGCTGCCACACAATCCTCCACCAAAATCACCCTATATAATTCCAAAACCCACTCATCTAACCCATGCAACTGCAATTACTCTCAATTTTCATCCATCAAATTCAAAATCCTAACAATTAACAAACATGGCTGATGAAGGACACTACCCACCACTCCGCGGCTACAACGAACATCACAACACCACTGTTCAACAACAACCTCCAAGCAAGTCAACTCAGCTAGTTAAGGCTGCCACCGCCATAACCGCCGGAAGCTCTCTCTTGATCGTCTCTGGTTTGGTCTTAGCCGGCACCGTTATCGCCCTCACAGTCATCACACCGCTGTTTGTAATATTCAGTCCGGTGCTGCTTCCTGCGGTGATCATAGTAGCTCTGTTGACGTTGGGATTCTTTGCTTCCGGTGGATTCGGTGTGGCGGCGATCACGGTGTTAGCTTGGATCTATACGTATGTTACCGGTAAGCAACCACCTGGCGCTGATCAATTGGACACAGCGCGTGAGAACTTGATAAACAATGCGCGTGAGATTAGGGACTATAGTCAGCAGCAAATCAGTGGGACGCAGAATTCTTAAATCTGCACTCGATTTTCTTTCTTCCTTAACCTTTGTTAATTTTTTTTTTTAGTTTTCTTGTAATTTCGTTTAATGCCGGTTACCTCTTGTATCTTAAGAAAATTTTATATTTCTGTTTTTATTACGAGCTTTATAAATCATTGCTGGTTGTTCAAAGAATTAGGACCTCGCTTCTAATAAGTTAACTTTTTCTACCGTGATAAAATTGTTTAATAAATTTATTTTAAATATTGAAAAAAACTTGTTTTATAGATATTTTATTTTTTAATAATAATTATTTTACTATCTTGTATTATAATCTATATAAAGTTCACCATATTTATGAGATAATATTTATTGTATTAAATTAAAATATGAAATTTATGATATATTTTAAATAAAATGTACTCCCTCCGTCTCACAATAGGTGTCCTCTTTTATTTTTTTATTTGTCTCAAATTATTTGTCCCTTTAGAATACCAATGTAATATTTATTATTTCTTTCCACTAACTTACCCTTATTTATTGTAGTTTAATTCATTTAACTACTCTAGTATCTATTATTAATAAGGTTATTTTAGTAAATGACACTCGTTTTATCATTGAAATCAACACAATTAACCATTATCTTAAAAAGTGTGAAAATCTCAAAGAGGACACCTATTATGAGACGGAGGGAGTAATATATATGCAGGAGGATGTTTAAATGTATGTGAAATATATTTTGAAGAAATATATTTATATATGTTGAGCCGTCAAAATGGGCTAGCTCACATGGGCCGGCCCATCAGGCCCGAAGAATCATAGGGCTTGAGCCTTAAAATTAGAGCCCATATTTTTTAGAGCCTTTCTAACCCAGCCCTAAAAAGCCCGCTACCCATTAAGGCTAGCCCATATGGGTCATGGGTAGTCCATTAGGCCCATATCACTATAAATTTTAAAAAATTATATTAATACTTATATTATCTTACTCCAAAATAACACATTGATTTTTTCCACCTCACTAAATTTTATATATAATCTATTCAATATTATATTATACATTAATATAATCAACATTCTTTTCTCGTATTCTATTATTTTTCCTTATGTTAAATATTCGAGTATTATTTTATACAAAATAGATATATATTATATTTAAAAACATATTATAGTATTGATAAAAGATAATATAGTATTTAAAAATGTATTATAAAAATGTATTATATTTAAAATAATATAACTTTTAATTTATTTATAATAAATATTATGACATTTTTATTTTTATTTTTTATTTAAAAAAGTTCATTTAGGACCGGGTAGCCCGAAGTCCATCTAGGGCCGGGCTTGGGTAGTAATTTTCGAGCCCATATTAGAAATGAGCTTTTTTGGCTCAGCCCTAAAAAGCCCGAGTCCATCAGGGCCGACTCGTTTAGGGTCGAGTAGCCCATTTTGATAGCTTTATATATATGCTTGAAGGAAGTTAATATGTATTTCTAGGGGCCCAATTTTATTTATCTATTAATAGTTATCAAAAATATTATAATAAAAATTTATATAATAAAATATTGATCAAAAGTCAAAGGATTATAATTAATAATTAATTTTATTTTTGATTAATATATAATTATATTTTTGATGTGTTATTTTTTATTATTATAATTATTTTTATTTTTATTATAATATTGATCAAAAGTTAATGGATTATAATTAATAATTAATTTTATTTTTGATTAATATATAATTATATTTTTTATGTGTTATTTTTAATTATTATAATTATTTTTATTTTTATTATAAATATTTTAAATTAAAATGGAACATTTGGTTGATTGAATCTATGTATCCTCAAGTAAATTATAATCATTTTATAAATATTTTTTTTTAATTTAAGTATTAGCTTGAAAAGTGTAATATGCAGATATAATTTGACACGTGTCAATTTAAGTATTATTGGCATGGGTAACACTAAAGTGTTCCAGAATGCGGTCAGAATAGGAAACGTTTTTGAAATGTTGTAGGCAAAATAGTACGATGTTAATATTTAGTAAAAGTGTTGTTTAAACTGTGTGTTTTATCAAGGATCACAATTTTGTAAAACATCGTCCATTTAACTTATAAATTGAGTATTTTGAATTTAGACAAACATATTAAAAAAGTCTATCCTCTTCATATAAAATTTCAGATTTCATCTTTTTTACATTCAAGTTTTCATCGGTTTTGTGCAAATTCGAGTATAGACTGAATTATTCTAGGTATTCCTATGTACAAACTCTAAGACAATTTGAAAGTGCTTGAAATACTATACGAAAAGTGTTTCGTTAATGATTCTAGTCTCGGTTCATTTAATTTAAATTAATTTTTCTAACAATCTTATAGTATTACATATAATGAGAACCGGGGTTTATGTTTCATGACGAACCAAGATATGATGCTCTTCCTCCTGATTGTCTTGAAGATCTTCGATTTATGATTGTCTTGATGTGCAGTTTCAAATTATAACCGGCTTTTAAAAAACTCTCTTGAATCACCTTGCATTATATCATAATAGATATATCTCAATTACAATCCTTGATCACGTTATCATCATCGAATTTAAAAAACTCTCTTGAATCACCTTGCATTCTATCATAATAGATATATCTCAATTACAATCCTTGATCACGTTATCATCATCGAATTGAAGCATTTTTTCGTGGGTGTAAACCTCATCCATACGGATATGTCTATCAAGTTTCATCTTTTTGAAAATTAAACAAGCACACTGATGACCATGTGTTCTTCTAAGTGTACAAACACGCTTGAAGCTATACGGGCCTCTTTTCTCTACTCGCATAGCTTTGTGATAAATAAATTTCAATATCTCTCGAGATATATCTTTGAGTCTCCGACTAACTATGAATACATATTTTTGTCTTTGAATTTATGTTTTAATAATGTGATTATGCAAGCAAATGATGTATGAATCTCGTTATTCTGATTTTGAATCATTTGGTTCACTGATTTTCAACCCTTACAAAAATTACCATGACTTTTTCTCAACTAGTTTCTCAATGAAGCATAAGCATATTCAACTCTATTAGTTGTAGTATTTATAAAGTGTCTAATTTGACGAGTCAATGCATAAACTATTTTTTCCTTCACCTGGTTTAATATCATACTTTTAATATAATTTAAGAAATTCAGATATTTTGCACACATCATTTTAAATTGTATGCCAGCTTCGATATATAACTCCTACGTAGAAATTGACTATGACATTTCAGACATCCATCAGGAATCATATGTAGGTGTAACCATTTTTCCGTCTTCACTGTTGATTTGTTTGGTTCCTACCGCAGGCTTAAATCTACCTCTCACATATTTTGTTATATGATGCCTACACAGTAAAGTATATGATGTATAAAATACCTTTGCAACTGAATTCACCAATGTGGGATCGCGATTAGTGATAATAACCTATGGCATGTTTTTGGGGTTTTTTAGCATATTCCGACACATTTACAAATCTCATATCAGATTATCCTCTTTTTCACATTCCAAAAATGCTAAGTCAATTGAATAAGTCATCTCTATAGAAGTAACATCAACAGTTTTCAGAAGAGGAAACATGTATTTGTTGGCTTATATGTTGAATTAATTATTAGTACTATGAGAAATATATTGAACAACTTGATGAAATCAAAATTAATCTAAAATATATCTCTGATGTTTTTAACATCCTCACTGACTTTGTACCAAGATACATAATAATGGTCATCCAACAGTCTCAACAATTGTATTTCAGATCTTGGATCTCTTATCGTCTTGTTGTTTCAATGAAAAATAGTGTATACTTATTTAATATTTGAGACACTTTCAGGTATTTTTCTTTTCAAAGTTGCAAGAATGTTTTTGGACTCAGCCATGTTTAGTGTCATGTCTGAAATATCATGTCCAAAACAAGTTTCTTCTCTTCAGAATTAAGACGACAGACAATCAGATGACCATATAACTTGTGACACAATCCATGATTATGCATACCATAAATCATACTATATGTGTATGTATTATTCTAATTATGGTCCCAGTGCATCTTAAAACAACATTCACATTTTCTTATTCTAGTGTCATCATGTTTCAACTTTCAGATAGATTCTTTATAATGACCACTTCTTTCACATCTCATCGTATCAAATGTTTGTCTTCTATCAGAACAAGAATCCTACCTCTCTATAACAATTCTATATCCTAATTTGGAAGCCTTTGTGTGAACCCATTGAAGTATATGTTCACGTAAAGTAAAGTCTTATTTATTGGTAAATTATTTTCCAATATCAACGTGTACAACATCTTGTGGGGAAATTTCAGGTCACTATCCTTAGATGCAGTAACTTTGTTGACAACATCAGGGACCACCATAGTTACAACCAACAAAAAATAAGACAATTTCAATTCACATTCAAAGGATCCATAATTCAATCTCCGAACCAATCCTTCAAGGATCATGTTACAATTTATGGACTGCGTTCATGTTACAAAAGAAAAAAAAACTCATGTTATTTCAATGATCATCGGTGATAGACATGTACATTACCTATAATTTTAAACGATTTTACATCATTCGATGTCAAAATATTATAGAATTATGTTTGCAAGCAATAATCTTGAATAAGAATGCAATAATTTTTTTGAAGGGTTTAAGGAAACATGTGTTATGATCATGAGTGTATGGGTTTAATACATGGCTATGCAGAAATCGTGACTATTTGAATTCTAAAAGGTGTGTCTAGATTTCAATTATCGAAGGGTGCATCCGAATTTTGGAATCCGGAAAAATGTTTATTTTCTTTGGGTGTGATTCTGATGAAAAGATTTGTTGGATTTGTGTGTGTTTGGATTTCAACTTTCGTACTATGCGAAAGGATATTTTTATATTTTCATAAAAAATTTGAAAATATAAGCAACCCTTATTTGAAACTGTGTTCGGATGATTTTACATACACTCACTTTTTTAATACATTCCACATCCTATTTTGGAACATTATTTTTCAAACAATTTTGTAAAATTGACTCTTCAAAGAAAAATGGTAAGGATGATTTGAAGTTGGTTTTAGAAATGAGAAATAAAAAAATAAATTCATGAAATAATTTTAAGAACATGTTTCAAAAATGAAAGGGGACAAGTAGCTACTACTAGGGCATTAAAAATAAAAGGCTTAAATAGTGTTTTCGTCCCTGTAAATTAGCGTGTTTTTGGTTTTCGTCCCTGTAATTAATTTTTCTTGGTTTTAGTCCCTAAATTTCACATTCGTGTTCGTTTTAGTCCTTAAAACCAAAATCCGCAGGAAAATCTGCAGGAAATCCCGTAGGAAACCTTCGGATTTTCCTGCGGATTTTGACTTTAGGGACTAAACAGCAAGCAAAAAGTAAGATATAGGGACTAAAACCAAAAAAAAAAATTTACAGGGACGAAAACCAAAAACTCGCTAACTTACAGGGACGAAAACACTATTTAAGCCAAAATAAAATGTGTCGACCTATGACAATGGTGTGAGAGGATATCAAGTACAATAAGTGAAATTCGTATTATGTTTTCCCTATCAAATCACACACCATTTATATTACATACTAAGGCCAATAGTACTAAGTGTGAAAGAATATGAGAATTTTTATTACAGCACATGACTTACTCACACATCCCGACGAAATTTCAAAAATATTCTTAAAATTTTAATTTAAAAATCCAGATGCATCAAATACATAATAAGCTCTCTCTCAAATACGCCAAATAAAATATTAAAAAAGAGTTTGAATTTGAAATCTGAATTAATAAATTACAGAGATTGAACTCCATATACACCTCAAAACATCACACATACGCACAATCTCAGAACCACAAAAAAAAACATATTTAATAAAAATGGATTTCAATATTCAAAATTATTGGATTGAAATTTGGACGCTTCTGTTTAATTATTTGCGCTCATACCTTCCTATTCCCCGTCCTTTTTCATTTCAGCAAAGTTAACAAAATAGAGCAAACACAACTCTTAAGCATACTCTTGTTCTAGCCTTTTTCAAGCTTTCTCACAACTTCTAATCCAATGCATTCAAGCTTATCACATCTCTCAAGTTCTACTCCACTACTTTCAATCCAATATCAATCATCTCTCATGTTTGATAAGTTTCTCATTTTCTTACTTATTTTATTTGAGATGCATGCATTACCTAAATAGGTTATAGGTATGATACAATAGGTTACATGCAATAGATAGGTTATATTTGTTTTGTACTTCACATTTTTTGTTTAAAAAATGTTAATCTTTGTGGCTTAGGGTTCGAAAGCTCAGTTTCTGCTTCATCTGTTATGGTTTCGTCCAGTCCATATTTTGAAATCCGAACCCTCGGTTTGGATAACAAAATCCAAATTTACCTGTTATGCATTCTATTTTTTTTGTTCGGTTTGCCAATAATTTCTTTCATTATGATATTATATTTTTTGTTTGATCATAGGAAAATGGCTAACAACCAAGAAAGAATGAGACATGGTAGAGTGGTCGAACGTGCTTTCGTTTGCAAGGATAAAGCTAGACCCTCGCGACCCATAGTTGGAGAAACTTCATTTGATGTTGAAGCATGATCTTTTCGGGTTCATTTCTCTCTGGCTTCACCTTCCCAATTTCATGTGTTTCTGACTCATTATGAAGCCTCTGTTTCCCAAGAAGCCCATGATGTACCTCATGTTGTTATGCCCGATAAATTTCTGAGAGGCCCCTTAGACATTTTACTACTACCTTTATATGTACACCATGTTTATAGGCACGTGTGTGATGGAGAAGTATCATAAATCTTTAATTACTCTTTTAAACATCTGTGTTATAGTAATTGAATTATCTGACAATGATGTCTTTGTTTTTTGAAGTAATGTGATAATTTGAAATGTATTAACCATGATAGGAAGGTTGCTAAGCTTTCACAACCTAATAAACCATGGTTTCAGGATGATTTGAAGCTATTTGGGCTGAAGTATTTATGAAGGACTAGATATGGTTATATTAACCATGGTTTATTGTCTGTGTTTGTGGTACAATGGAACACAGAGACCTCATCATTTCATCTTCTGGTCGGTGAGATGACCATCACACTTAATTATTTATCATGCCTCCTACATCTTTCGATCACAAGATGATTATGAGATTACCACAGAATCAGTAGACTTGATGCACTAGACATGATGGTGACATATTAGGAGATAACTTGGATAAAGCCTAAGTGGAATAGATGACACCAGAGGATGTCATGCTAGATTTTCATTCCTGGTGAAACTGTATGAAGACCATCTGGTTGCAGATGTGGACGTGTGGGTGATTATGCATGAGTTGCATATCATAGAGCGTGTGCATTGAGCTCATACTTCACAGTTTTCGTCGACAAATGCATATTTATGGACAAAAGTGTGGAATATGCCGATGTTGTCTACATTAAATACTTCATTAACTTGGAGAGGATTTATGAGTACAAATGGGGGGAACTTTTTTGGTTTACCTCTACTCCAAGATAGTTGAAGTTATTTTATGGAAGAAGAGACAGATGGCGGAAAACATCAGTCTATTTACGGTAATTTTGTGCACCCTTATTGATATTAATTATATTATACTTGAGTTACACTCTTATTATTATTTTATATCTAAATCATTTTCAAGCATGTATCCACTAGAATTTTCCATGTCTCTCTGGTTGGGAATATGTTGAAGACTACTCTTAGGAATTTCCATGTGCCTTATCGATTATCCCACTCAGTGGGAATTCGACGACTGGGCTATTTTGAGTTTCTCTTGACCGCATCGTGCAGGATGATATTTACTTTATGTGGTACATTGAGAACCGCGAGACAAACCCCTTAGAGGTGATATCCTTGTGTAAGTAGAGATTGCACCTAAAAGGGGGGTGAATTAGGTACTTAGAATATTTTTATGGATTTTTTATGGTTTTATGTTTTACTTTCCTAAGTGATTACTATGTGATGAAAATTGTAAATGCGGAAAGTAAAAGACACAAGAATATATCCCGGTTAGGACTTAGACAATAATCTTTCTAGTCTTTCTATATAGACACTAACAAACCACACCAAGAACAACCTCTTGGATTTTTATCACTAAGTCCAATTGAGAACAATCCTCTCACAATGGACATCTTGTTCCAAAACTAGGACAACAAAGAATACAACTTTACAATCTTATTTCCAACAATCCTGAAAATAAGATGTAACAAGCAATGTGTAATCTCAATTTTGGCTTAATTGCAACTATGGTCCCCCTATTTTGTGTTTTTTTGGGTTTTGATCCCCCCATTTTGTTTTTAAGCAGTTTTAGTCCCCCTATTATCATTTTTTCTCGGTTTTGGTCCCCCACCCCAATTTTAACGCTGACTGTTCATGTACTGTTCATGAACCGTGCATGGTCCGTGCATGAATAGTGCATGTCCGTACATGAACAGTGCATGAACAGTTGGATCAAAATTGGAGAGGGGACTAAATTTAAACTCAAAACTTAAAAAAGGGACCAAAATCGTGGTTTTTAAAATGGGGGGATCAAAACCCAAAAAAACACAAAATAGGGGGACCATAGTTGCAATTAAGCCCTGAATTTTTGTAAGTATGTAAAAGATGGATATTTAATACTTATCAATCAAAAAATTGATCTTCTCCTTGTAACACACAATTCTCACAATAATTATACAAGTGTTCTTTGTATGAGATGAAACAAGAATGCTTTACTATGAAGGTTTATGCATGATGTTTCACTCTAAGAAAATTCTGTATGAACACTTAGACAAAATTTTGAAAGTTTTAAAGAGTACGAAAATTGATTGAAAATTTGCAAGGAGGTGAGTTTGAAAATCTGAGATTATGAGGTTTATATAGCTTCTAAACACCTCCTCAAAAGAGTGCAATTAACCAAAGGATGTCATGCTTCAAAAGAAGGAATTTAAAAATGTTTCCATGAGGAGATGTAATTTTTTGGGCTACTGGAACAGTGGTAATCGATTACCACTATTAAGGTAATCGATTACATGCTTGTCACGTACAGAAATTTTGAAAAAATCAACAGGTTAATCGATTACTCTAATTGGTGTAATCGATTACTTTAGCCCAATTTTGAAAAAATGCTTAAAAATGAAGTGTAAGGACTTTTAAGATGCACAAAAACATTCCTAATGGTTATGGCATGAATGAGGGATGGTTTGAACACTTGCATAATCACATAGAGATTGAAGTTTTACCTTTTCCTTTGTGCTATTCTATTTTCATAATTCATCAAGACTTGATTTAATACTTTGACAATTTTGTTCTTGAACTTTTGTTCCTGTGCTTGAAACCTTAATAATTCCTTTTTGTTAATCCATTCTTGACTTGTAGAACATATGTCGTCATCAAAACCTTTGAGAAGCCATGTCTTCACATTCTCACCCTTTTTTATGATGACAACCATTTCTTAAAATTTTGTTTCAACCTTGTTTCTCTAACACCAAGCTCCCCCTTGATTAATGCTTCCCCTTAGTCCATGATTTCTAGAGAACTCTTAAAATCTGCAATTTTTGTTAAAGAAAAGCATACAACAACATACAATTCTTCTCCCCCTTTGTCATTAACAAAAAGGATGGGAAAAGATAAAAATTTAAGGTGTTCATGTTGTATAATAATATATGTGAAAATTAAAACAAACATAATATAACATACACACAAGATTTAGAACATTATATTATATTAAGTGCATAAACATATAACGAAATGAGACGAATACATAATAAAGTACTTATGACATATCATAACATAGACTTAATTTTAACTTAAGACTAAAACCATAAATTAGAAATTAGAAACTAAAACATAATTTAGAAATGAGTTTAAGACATAAACTAGTACTAGGAACAAAAACTAGTGCAAACAAGACAACATGATTAATCACTTTCAGACATAACATCATCTTCCTCTTCATCATTACTTTCTTCACCATTTTCCTCATCATCATTAGGTTCTTGAATGTGGGATTTGGCAAAGTTTCTCATCATTCGCCTCATAGAAGCCATCTCACGTTTATGTTCCCTATGATTAAGATTCATAGTAGCCTCCATAGAACACATCTTATTATAAAGAACCCCATTGGTGTATCCACCTTCCGAAACTGGTGGAGTAGAGGAGGATGAAATAGGGTCCTTGTATGCAAACTTTCCATCGGGACCTTTGATGATGCTGGTGTTCCTAGTTGTCGTATTTGCATTAATCTCACAATTTCTAGTCGTCATAACCGTTGTTGGTTCCCTTTGCAACAATACTCCACTAACCTCCAAAAATTTTGAAATAAGTCTACCATATGGAAGACCATCCTTAAGAGATTTTTGATGCCTCATGTGGTGCATTATTACATAGGCCCAATTCACTTTCATTTGATTCTTGATAGCACAGATAAGTTGAAGTTCAACATCACTTACTTGAGCATGGTTAGAGTGTTTTGGTACCAAGACATAGGCAAGAATGTAGTGTAGCACCCTATCACTTACGGATAAGTTTTTGGCAAACTTCACCACTCTAGAGGAATCCGGATTTTGTCAACTCATAAGATCAGCTTGTGTTCCTCTAGAGATTAAAATAAAGTAATCCATACTACTGAAATTCCTCCAAGCTTCCGTATCGGGTTGAACACCATGACGGATTTCTTCTCTTTCAAAAGGTACCCCTAAACAATTTCCTAATTCTTGCAGAGTCATACATATGTCAGTAATCTTAACCCTAGCTACTAACACTAAATATTCAAAATCATCAAATCCAACTTCTAAAGTAGTATAAAATTCTTTAACCATATCAGGATAATAGGCTCCTACTTCAGATACAAGCTTATCCACTCCTTGAGTTTTTAATAATGCAGGAAAGGTAAAGATATGGTTTGGAAAAGCTTTGAGATTGACATACTTTACCGGCATTAATGGAAGATTTCGAATACCAGAGGTAGGTCTTCTGGATTTGACAGTTTGAGTGTGCTCTTCTTCCACGGGGTCAGAGCTTCCTTCTCCAATTTTCTTCTTTCCTTTGATTTTCTATGGAGGAGCCATGGGAGCTTGAAGGTTAATGTTTGAGATAGGTATTTTTGGATTTTGGTGAGTGAATGGTTTGGAGATGAGGGTTTGAGAGATTAGGGATTATAAAGAGTGAATATATGAGTGGGTTTTTAATTTGGGTTGAATGTAGTTAATGTGAGGTAGAAAAAGTAGTTGGAAGAGTGAAGTAAATAAGAGTTGGAAAGTGAAAAAAAATTAAGAGTACCAACGTAAAGAAGAATATTGAATGGAGTCAAAGATGAAGAGTTCCAAGAAGAAAAGTGAAAGTGCTTTTCAAAATAATCACTTATTTGCATGTGACAAAATATAAATGAAATAAATAAAAGAAACAAGACAATTCTAATTTTTTTTTTAAAATTGCATCTGTGTCAGTGGTAATCGATTACCTCAAATAGGGTAATCGATTACATAGTGCTTTACAAGTAAGAATACGCAGGAAATGAGCAGGGTAATCGATTACCCATATCTTGGTAACCGATTACCATAAGGCAAAAACATAATCTTCACAACTCTAAAAGTACATGTTGTTTTCATATTTTTTTTCATCTTGACATGTTATATCATACTATAATGCAACTTTGGATAGGTTACCCATGTCATGAAAATTATTTTAACCTTATGAAAAATGAAGATATGTAATTTTGATACAAAACACATATTTTAGCAAAGGTTGCAAAATATAAAAAGATTGAAATTTTGTGTACCTTGGATTCATTATAGTTTATAATGAATAAATATTGAGGATTTATACATCACCTTTATCTAATATTCCAAGTTCTCGTCGGATCTTGAAAAATTGTTCTTTAGCGAGAGGTTTCGTGAAGATGTTTGCTAGTTGGTTGTGTGTATCCACAAAGGTGACTTCAACATCCTTTTGAAGTACATGATCATAAAGGAAGTGATGTCGTATGTTGATGTGTTTTTTCCTTGAATGCATAATCGAATTTTTTGGTATGTTGATCGCACTTGTATTATCACATCGTAAAGGAACACATCCAAGATTGAGTTCATAGTCATGTAGTTGTTGCTTGAGCCATAGGATCTGAGCACAATAACTTCCCACTGCAATATATTCTGCTTCAACCGTACTAAGTGCGACACAAGCTTATTTCTTGCAGGACCATGATACTAATGCATTCCCTAGTATGTGACATGTACCACTTGTGCTCTTGGAATCAGTTTTACAACCTGCATAATCCGAGTCAAAATAACCTACTAAATTACAAACACTACCTTTTAGATACCATAGCCCAACTTGGTCGTTCCCTTGAGATACTTCATGATTCTTTTAACAGAAGTGAGATGTGACTCCTTCGGATTTGCTTGAAAACGGGCACATAAACACACACTAAACATTATGTTAGGACGGTTTACCGTAAAATATAATAAAGAACCAATCATACCTCGATACTTTGTAACGTCAACTGAAATACCCGATTCGTCTTGATCAACGTAGGTTCCAGATCCCATTGGAGTAGACATAGCTTTGCAACCATCCATGTCGAATCTCTTCAACAACTCCTTGCAATACTTGGATTGGTTAATGAAGATGCCATCCTTTAACTGCTTAATTTGTAATCCAAGGAAATAGTTCATCTTACCCATCATAGACATCTCGAGTTCTCCTTGCATCATCAACGAGAATTCTTCACAAAGTTCTTTGTTTGTTGATCTGAATATGATGTCGTCAACGTAGACTTGAACCAATAAAGTGTTGTTTTTAATTCTCTTAATGAACAAAGTCTTACTTACTTTACCTTTTTCAAATCCTCTTTCACAAGAAAGTTGCTAAGTCGATCATACCATGCTCTTGGTGTTTGCTTTAGGCCATAAAGAGCTTTTCTCAACTTAAAGACATGTGAAGGATTATTGACGTCTTCAAAGCCAGAGGGTTGTTTGACATATACTTCTTCATTGATGTAGCCATTCAAGAATGTGCTCTTGACATCCATTTGGTATAACTTCATCCGATTTTTTATCAAACTTACCAAGATTGTCTTTGTCATTGTTTAAGACAAAGCACTTGCATCCAAATATGTGAAAGTAAGAAATGTTTGGTTTCCTCCCTTTGAAAGCTTCTTAAGAAGTCTTCTTAAGGATATGCCTAATATTTACTCTATTACTTACAAAACATGTCGTGTTTATCGCATCCGCCCAAAAATACTTTGGAAGATTTGAGTCACTAAGCATTATCCTTGCAAGTTCCACCAGTGACCTATTCTTTCTTTCTACAACACTATTTTGTTGAGGAGTCCTTGGTGCCGAAAAGTGTCGAGAGATTCCATGTTCTTCGCAAAATTCTTCGAAATGAGCATTTTGGAATTCTCCACCATGATCGCTTCTTATGGAGGCAATAGTTAGTGACTTCTCATTTTGGATTTGCTTCGCATATTTCTTGAACGCCTTGAATGCATCACTTTTCTGCACTAAAAAGAATGTCCAAGTATATATAGAGAAATCATCAACAATAACTAAAGCATATACATTACCTCTGAAGCTTCTTGTTCTTGATGGACCAAATAAGTCCATATGCAACAATTGTAGTGGCCTTGAAGTGGACACCACATTATTAGATTTTAAAGTTGATTTGGTTTGTTTCCCCTTTTGACATGCATCGCACAACTTATCTTTGATAAACTTTATCTTTGGCAATCCAATGACTAGATCATGCTTGACTAGTTTATTCAAATGTTCCATATGAATGTGAGCAATCCTTTTGTGCCATAGCCATGAATCATTGTTGTTCGCCATGAGACATTTTACCTTCAAATACAAGTCATCAAGGGAAATCATAAATATATTGTTAATTCTTTTACCTTTTAGATTTACCTCATGTGTGACTTCATCTTCTATCAAGCATTCATCCTAGGTGAACTTGATCTTGAAGCCTTTGTCACAAAGTTGGCTAATACTAAGAAGATTGTGCTTTAGTCCTTCAACATAAAGTACATCTTCAATGGATATGAAAGGTGGTGTTCCAACTTTGCCTAAGCCAAGAATCTTTCCTTTGTTGTTATCTCCATAAGTAACATAGCCCTTGGCCTTAAGCACTAGACTTGAGAATTTGTCAATGTCTCTCGTCATATGCTTCGAACAACCATTATCTAGATACCATAAATTAGAAGTGGTCTTCAAGCATACCTACAAAAAAAATTAAGTTTTGTTAGGTACCCAAATTGCCTTGGGTCCTTCATAATTAGTACCTTTCTTTATCCACACATAATGCCCACTTGCAACACTAAAATTTCTAACATAGTAAGCATTAGGTGTATGGCCAACAATACCACAATAAAAACAAGTAGGAACAAAATTGCTCTTATATCTAGGAACATAAGATTTCTTTTTCACAAATCTTTTCTTTTTAGGAAAAGGATGCACAATTTTTGGTTTGTTCACTTTCTCTTTGGAATATTGGTCATTAGCCTTAACAAAAATAGTTTTACTTGAACTTGGTTTTGAAAACTTTGAATAACCAAGTCCACTTTTATCATTTGAATATATTTGTTGACTAAGGACCCCTTCTAACCCAATTTGTCCTTTCTCATATCTTTCAAGGACTCTTTTTAATTGAACAATTTAGAAAGAAAGTGATTCACAATTTTTACATACAAACTCTTGTTTTTCTTCACTAATTCTCTTTTGTTTCTCATCTTTTGCATCCTTTTCCATAATATCAACTTTTTCTTCTAAAGATGTAATTTGTTTCTTTTGTGAAGATATTGTTTTATACAACACTTTACATTCATTTAAGAGTTCATTTATGGCATCTTGTGCATCATTATCATAAAGAGAAAATTCATTACCAACCTCACCATCTTCATCGTAGGAGTTGTGTGAGTCCATTAAAGCTAAATTTGCACTTTCATCGCTTTCCGAGTCGGATGATGAACTTATGTCATTGTCGTCCCATGCAATATATGCCTTTTTATTCTTTGTTTCCTTCTTGCCTTTGAATCCACCTTTCTTGGAGAGTTATTGACAATTTGGCTTTATGTGTCCTTGCTTGCCACATTCATAACATGTGATATCTTGTGTAGAAGTGGAAGCCTCCTTTTTCTTGAAGTGTTTCTTTCTTTTAGCATAATTAAAGGACTTGTCATTTTTACCAAGAAACTTACCAAGTCTTTATACTAGGAGCATAAAATTTTCCTCTTCCTCCGGTGCATCATCATCTTGATCATCTTTTAATTCTACTTTCAAAGCAATGCCTTTGGATTTATTTTCTTGATGTTCATGCTTTTCAAGTCGTCCAAGTTCTAATTCGTGTTCTTGGAGTTTTACAAATAATGATGTGGAGGTCATGGTAGAAAGACTTTTCTTTTCCGATATTGCTATCACTTTTGGTTGCCATTCTCTAGTCAAGGATCTTAGTACTTTAAGGTTCAATTCATCATTAGAAAATATTTTACCAAGTGCAATCAAGTGATTAGTCAAATGTACGAATCTTTTCTGTAAAGCAACAATGGATTCTCCGGACTGCATTCGGAACATTTCATATTCTTGACTTAATGTATTTAATCTAGATCGTTTAACTTCAGCGGTTCCTTCATGAGACTCCACCAAAGTGTCCCAAATTTCTTTTGCGGATTTATATTGAGAAATGCGGAAGAATTCATCCATACTTAATGCACTTTGTAATATGTTAATGGCTTTATTTTCATCAAGAACTTTCTTTTTATCATCGTAAATATACAAACTTTTAATCTTTGGAGTTCCGACATTATTTACTACACTCATTGGTTGATGTGGACCATTTTCAACAGTTTCCCATATTCCATCTTCTTGTGCTTCTAAGTGTGTTCTCATACGAATTTTCCAAAAGTCAAAATACTCTCCAGAAAATAGAGGGGGCTTGTTGCTACTAGCGCCATCTTTGAAAACCGGATTTGCGCTTGTGGAAGCTATACTGGATCTGTAGGAACAGGTTACCTATAACCTGCTCTGATGCCAATTGGAACAGGTTACCTATAACCTTCCCAAATTCATGTGTCTCTGACTCATTATGAAGCCTGTGTTTCCTAAGAAGCCCATGTTGTACCTCATGTTGTTGTGCCCGATAGATTTTTAAGAAACCCCTTAGACATTTTACTACTACCTTTATATGTACACCATGTTTATAGGCACGTGTGTGATGGAGAAGTATCATAAATCTTTAATTACTCTTTTAAACATCTGTGTTATAGTAATTGAATTATCTGACAATGATGTCTTTGTTTTTTGAAGTAATGTGATCATTTGAAATGTATTAACCATGATAGGAAGGTTGCTAAGCATTCGCAACCTAATGAACCATGGTTTCAGGATGTTTTAAAGCTATTTGGGCTGAAGTATTTATGAAGGACTAGATATGGTTATATTAACCATGGTTTATTGTCTGTGTTTGTGGTGCAATGGAACACAGAGGCCTCGTCATTTCATCTTCTGATCAGTGAGATGACCATCACACTTGATTATTTATCATGCCTCCTACATCTTTCGATCACAAGAAGATTATGAGATTACTACAGAATCAATATACTTGATGCACTAGACATGATAGTGACATATTAGGAGATAACTTAGGTAAAGCCTAAGTGGAATAGATGACACCAGAGGATGTCATGCTAGATTTTTATTCCTGGTGAAACAGTATGAAGACCATCTGGTTGCAGATGTGGACGTGTGGGTGATTATGCATGAGTTGCATATCATAGAGCATGTGCATTGAGCTCATACTTCACAGTTTTCGTCGACAGATGCATATTTATAGACAAAAGTGTGGAATATGCCGATGTTGTCTACATTAAATACTTCATTAACTTGGAGAGGATTTATGAGTACAAATGGGTGGAACTTTTTTGGTTTACCTCTACTCCAAAATAGTTGAAGTTATTTTATGGAAGAAAAGACAGATGGCGGCAAACATCAGTCTATTTACGGTAATTTTGTGCATCCTTATTGATATTAATTATATTATACTTGAGTTACACTCTTATTATTATTTTATATCTAAATCATTTTAAAGCATGTATCCACTAGAATTTTCCATATCTCTCTGGTTGGGAATATGTTGAAGACTACTCTTAGGAATTTCCATGTGCCTTATCGATTATCCCACTCAGTGGGAATTCGACGACTGGGCCGTTTTGAGTTTCTCTTGACTGCATCGTGCTGGATGATATTTACTTCAGGTGGTACATTGAGAACCGTGAGATAAACCCCTTAGAGGTGATATCCTTGTGTAAGTAGAGATTGCACCTAAGAGGGGGGTGAATTAGGTACTTAGAATATTTTTATGGATTTTTTACGGTTTTATGTTTTACTTTCCTAAGTGATTACTATGTGATAAAAACTGTAAATGAGGAAAGTAAAAGACACAAGAATATATCCTGGTTCCCCTCACAGTCCGAGAGTACTCCAGTCCCCTTTCAACATGAAAGAGATTTTTAATAATGTTAGGACTTAGACAAGACTCTTCCTAGTCTTTCTATACAGACACTAACAAACCACACCAAGAACAACCTCTTGGATTTTTATCACTAAGTCCAATTGAGAACAATCCTCTCACAATGGACCACTTGTTCCAAAACTAGGACAACAAGGAATACAACTTTACAATCTTATTTCCAACAATAATATGTAATAAGCAATGTGTAATCTGAATTTTTGTAAGTATGTAAAAGATGGATATTTAATACTTATCAATCAAAATATTGATCTTCTCCTTGCAACACACAATTCTCACAATAATTATACAAGTGTTCTTTGTATGAGATGAAACAAGAATGCTTTACTATGAAGGTTTATGAAAATTCTGTTTGAACACTTAGACAAAATTTTGAAAGTTTGAAAGAGTATGAAAATTGATTGAAAATTTACAAGGAGGTGAATTTGAAAATCTGAGATTATGAGGATTATATAGCCTCTAAACACCTCCTCAAAAGAGTGCAATTAACCAAAGGATGCCATGCTTCAAAAGAAGGAATTTAAAAATGTTTCCATGAGGAGATGCAATTTTTTGGGCTACTGGAACAGTCCTTACATGCTTGTAACATACAAAATTTTTGAAAAAATCAACAGGGTAATCGATTACCCTAATTGGTATAATCGATTACTTTAGCCCAGTTTTGAAAAATGCTTAAAAAATGAAGTGTAAGGACTTTTAAGATGCACAAAAATATTCCTAATGTTTATGGCATGAATGAGGGATGGTTTGAACACTTGCATAATCACATAGAGATTGAGTGTTATACCTTTTCCTTTGTGCTAGTCCATCTTTATAATTCATCAAGACTTGATTTAATACTTTGACAATTTTGTTCTTGAACTTTTGTTCTTGAGCTTGAAGCCTTAATAATTCCTTTTTGTTAATGCATTATTGACTTGTAGAACATATGTCGTCATCAAAACCTTTGAGAAGCCATGTCTTCACACCTTGTACTCTGGATGGATGACTTGTGGGTCTCTACTTATGTACTCATATCTACCTAAGCAAGTATTCCCTATGTCCAAAAATATAAGAGAAAAAGTGCATTTTTCTTGTCCCAATATATAAGAAAGAAAAATTAACTTTCATCTTTTTCAAGGTAAAATTAAATGCAAATTGCATTTAATTTGCTTTCTCTCACATCTTTTCTATAACCAACAACCAATTAAAATTGTTTTTACATCTTTCAAAGTAATTTAATTCAACAAAATCTTATTCAAATTTTTATGTTTTTTATTTTTTTTAATAAGTGTGATTTTGATTTTTTTTTTCTCTTATATTTTGGGACAGGGGGAGTACTACATCAGTTCGGGTATTCGTAGGGTATGCCCAGATACACCACAGTTGATGCTTCTGCCAATGTCCTCTACAAAGATGTTGATGGGATATTTGCGGAGTACTATGAGTATTTTATCCTAGAGGATATATGTTTTGTGATAGCTCTTCATCTATGGAGTACAATATACAGTCACATCCAATGATTTTATAGAGTTTCACGTCCTTACATGATACCAAATGAAGAAGGAGATCTCCTAAGGCCAGCTCAGTCAGATATATTAGAAGAGGAGCAGAGAAGGGAAAACCATGTTGTGTATGTGTTACATATATGTCACCATATTATCGCTATTTGGAGAGATGTCATAACTAAGGAGGAGTTTCAGGAAGACACTCTTGAGAGGGTCACATTACAGACCCTTTTAGTAGAGGCACGACAAATGTTGTAGTACAGAAGGCATGGGAGGAACATGGATGTCAGATATACAGAGTGGTTGTCTTTTACTTTGTGTTTTGATATTAACATTTTGAAATTTTGAATTATGATTTGTTGTATTTTATGAACACTGATGTATGGTTTACCAACATTTTGCTTGAATGTATGATCTTATTATTGAATGACAAATATGTATGATTTATTGTGGGATTGATTTATAGATGACTTATAGTTCATTAAAAAATGTAAAATTTCTTCTAAATTACTGTCTAGGTAAGAAAAAAATTGTCCAGGGGTTTGTCCGGATTTTAAAATCAGGACTCACTATATTCTAAGAAAACATAAATGCATGCACGTGCACTGAGTTTATATTGATATTAAAATTTGTACATTTGTTTGACAAAAATTAGGGTGTCACTATGATGAAGTGATTTGGTGTATAATATGTGCATCTGAATTTTGAAATTTGAACGATACGAAGGGCATATTGGGGTTTCCATAGGATGTGTGATCACTGCATGGGTTGGAGTGAAAACCACCCAAAAATAAACTTCACTATCAAATCACATATCATTTATATCACGCATTAAGGCCAATAATATTAAAATGTGAAAAGTATGCTTACATACGCATCTAAAATACACCACATTAATTCGTAAGTGAGCCACCCACCCCATTTATCCAAAACAAATAGTTTGGAAATGTATCTTCGTACTTATGGAAGAGTGAGTCCGTATTTGCACTTCTGTAGTAACCCTGGACACATTTTGAACTCATGGTAGTGTGTTTATTTTACAGCTCAAGAAATAATACAGAAGTATACCTCCGTAATAACCCTTAAGCAATACGTTTTTTTTTACAAATTTGAATGTTTTTTAAGAAATATTATATTTTAGGTCATTTATACTATGTTTACTATCAGAACAAATTTGTAATTAATTAAATCATACACTGATGTAATTCAAATAAAATGTCATATATTAATTCAATTAAAATTCATAATCAAATATCATTGTTGACAAATTACAAACCATAATGAACCCCCCCCCCCCCCCCCCCCCCGGTTCTTCTCTACCTCCTGTACTAAAATGCAGTACATGTCTTAGACAAAATGGCCTCTATAGTGGCCCTCACAGGAGTGCCTTCTGAAAACTCCCCTCTATAAACCTGCTCGTACAATAGCCATAATACACTAACATGCAGGTAACACATCAACAACATGATTTGTCCTAGCATGTTCCTCTTCTAATATCTCCTGATGAGTTGCCCTAAGTAAATCTTCTTGAGCATCTGGTGTCATTTAAGGATGTGACACTCTAAAATACCATTGGATGTAGCTGAATGTACTACTCCATGGATGAGGAGCTGGCACACTTCGTGCTTCATCTAGTACCAGATGAATATAGATATCATCAAAGATCACATCAACATCTCTACAGACCATAGTGGGAGGAATAGACACGGAGGGGTTTCTTGGAATACCCTATTGAAACTCGAACTGTCCCATGACTCGCTCAGGCATATGTGGATGCATTAGGCGTGAACCACAAGCCAACCGTCTAGAGTAGAAGGTTATGTCATCCAAGGAAATCGTTTGACTATAATCTTCGTACGGTGTGAAGTGTATATCATTTGTTGTAGTGTCCATAATAAGCACTTTTGTCCACAAATATGGACGTGTCAACCAAATACATGAGGTATAACCTCTATTCACATGCGCTGTGATGCAAAACCTATGCATCATCGCTGTCGTACTCCACTTTTGTAGCCAGGTGGTTTCTGTACAACTCCTCCAGAAATGCAAATCTAGCCTGACACCCTCTGGTGTCATCCATCTCCATTTGGGCATCACGTGGGTCAGCTCTTAAATAGGTCACCATCATGTATAATGCATCAAGCTTGGTGATTTTGGATTGGTCTAATAATCTTCCCTTGATCGAAAGATGTAATAAGGATGACACAACATTTAATGTGATGGATATCTCACCATTCGAAAGATGAAAAAAATAGTGTTTATGAGTGTCATCTCTCCATAAAAGTTTACAAATACCATGGTTAATAATAGTATAGCCAGTGATGGATAAACTTTGCAGCCCAGATAGTTGTATGACATCATGAAACCATTTCTCCTCAGATTGTTGCAACTTCGCAATTTCCCTACCGTGGTTGATGCATTTTAAAGCATCACGGTACTGCAAAAGAAATACATCATTATTAGAAAGTTCAAATATTTTACACATATGTTTCAGAGAATAAATACATATTTATTTTACCTTTCCACCCCACACGTGCCTAGAAGCATAGTTTGCATACAAAGGCAGTAGTAAAGTGTCATAAGGGTCTCCTCCAAAAACCTCAAGAACGACATCATAAACGACAACATCAACAGCAGGATGATGAAAATGGACATCGGGGCTACAGTGGGTGACATGTGCCTCCAAGAAAATGAAGTCGGAGACACTGGACTTTAGAAGTGAACGCTTTCGTATCAAATGAACTAGCATCAATCAGTGGTTGCGAGGGTCTAGTTCTTTCCCTACGAACAGATGCATGTTGCGACACTCGATCATGTCTTAATCGATATTTTCTATCAACCATTTTACTTATAAATAAACCAGATGAAAGACATGGAAAATCAAGCAAAGCAGACAAAATTAAACCCATATGACAGGCATGCAAAATCAAACAATGCACACAAAATACAGAAGTGCAATTCTGTAACTCAAAAAAATCAAATTCAGACAAAATATAGAAGTGTTCTTTCGTATTTTCTTTAAACACAACAATGGTATAAAACGCATAAACCTAACATGTCATATGCTCTAAGAAAAAAAAATGTAAATGCATGCCTCAATATAAATTATGTATTATGAGTGTAATTACAATCTAATGGACCTTAAAAAACCTATATAGTAATGCATCATCACAAATAAAAAAAAAAAAAAAAAGGGGGAAATGAAAAAATTTATCAAATATGATAAGTTACTGATAAAGCTCTTGGATTAGGTGCATTGACCTAGAAAGTTTGAGAAACATTAAAAAATGGTGGATTTGAGATTTCTTATGCATATTTTTTTTGTTTTAGAATGAACTTTGTTAAAAATGAAGAAGGAGAAAAGTTTGGTGGGCTAATAACACTTAAAGCCTGTCCGGAGGCATACTTCTTTCTTTATTTGACGGAGATGCATCTTCGTACAAAATAAATGTGACTCACTTACAAAGTGATGTGGAATTTTGATGCATACGAAAGTGCGTCTCCGTATTTGAGAGGTATTTTGGGTTTTTCACAAGAGTGTATAAGCACCACTAAAAATGCAATAAACAAATCCCCATAATATATTGAAAACTCTTTACATCAAATAAAACAAGATATAAAAATACATTTATATGTAGAGTTTATCTTCACCAGACAATCTATTATAAAATTGAGATAGAGTCGGTCATAACTCAAATATGGAAAAAAAAATTATTTGAAAAATAAGTATGAGAGTAAAATCAATAAAACAAAAAACTCCAAATTCTAGTTTTAAATCAAAATCAATTTTATATATAAAATTAAAGGCCTATTTGTTTCAGCTTAAAAAAATAAAAATAAAAATTATATTTTCAAAAATAATTTTTATAAAATGTATTTAAAATATTAAAAGCTTTTTAATTTGTTTTTTATAAATTAAAAAGATTAGTTTTGACACCCTACAACATAAATATGCATTATTAAAAATTAAAACATAGTCGAAATTACAATTTTTTTCAAAAAAAATTATCTCAAAAATATATATAACAAAAGAATACTTGAAGGAGTTAAAATCATCTATTTTTCAAAAGAAAACTATTCATTTTTCAAAAATATTAAAATTTTCATATAAAAAGATGGACACAAAAAAGGTAGGGTCGAGGGGAGTAATGGTGGCTACGGCAAGAGTAGCAGAGAGTAACCATAAAAGGTTTCAAGTGGAAAAAATAGGTGATGCCAACCAAAGAGGATATAAGACATTGATAGATAATAAGCATATAAGTGAAATAAACAAAATTCATAAAAAAATTATAACAATAATATAAATTATCTATTTGAACAATCCAAATGAGTATGTCTACAATTTTATTAAAGGTGTATACCGCAATCAATGTGTCTTATTCTATAGCCAAAAAAAATAAATGTAAACATAATTCATTAATGTGAGCTTTTGTATAGAGACTTGCACTTCATGCAGATCCCTTTTGGACTACTGGCAACCCAGTTCCATGTAACTCAGGTGTCGACAAAAAGTATATTGAAAATTCAAACTTCAAACAGAAATGGATCAAGAACTTAATACTCTGGTTCCTTATGAGTTTCTTTCAGCTCCATGCCGCAGAAAAAATATGTAGAATAATTTAAATCCAATAATAGTACAACAAAGGTATAAATTTAAATCCAAGGAGGTTCCACAAGACTGTGAGGGCAATTTGCACCTTATGAAGAAGTCACTTTCGGTGTTATCTTCTTACTTCTTTTATTTTTAAGAGGGGACAAATGAATGGAGTTTATATTAGCTGCTGGGATCTCAGGATTTGAATTATGCTTCTCGTGTTGTTCGAGAATATTACTGCAATCATTGATGATTTTTCCATCTATAAGACCCAAATTATATAATTTGATCCTGAACATTGTCCAATACCTGCCAAAAAAATTGCAGATGTTTATATATTCAAAAATACAAGTGTGCAATAATGTGTGGCATTTTGACCAGGTAAAGCCACAAAAAAGTGTTATAATAGCATAAAATATTGAATTTTGACAAACAAATCATCTTCATAAAATTGCTTTTGAAGATTGTCTGTGTTGTCATATGATTATGTTCCAAGACTGATAAATAAATAAAAAAAAGCCATTACAGAATAAGGAAAACAAGTTGGGTATAAATTCCTAAAAGGGGGCACTCTAACACAAGAGAGATGGTACTTACCAAGTTAATTTGCGGGATTTAACAATCTCGGAGCCATGCAATACTGAGAAAGCCTTACATGCCCAACGAATGTGAGAATCTATCCGCACACTGCCACAAGAAGAAAATAATTAGAAATAGAAAGTAAAATTCAGAAATGACAAGCATAAAATAAATGTGCTGTTACTTGTTAGTGACAGCAAGAAACAAATATGAAGCATGCAACAAGAAGTGAATGCCTTTTGAACCAAAATAAAAAGAACTTACCGTTGCTTCCGAATAAATGAGTTCCACATGAACATGAATTGCTTCTCTTCTTTGCTCAAAGGATGAAGATCAAGCTTCTGCAAGGTATCAGGGTGTATCAATGTTCTTCGAGAAATAAGCATGAATAATTGTAAAAAGTATAACAGCTTCAGCTACAGCCTGCAGGGAGTTGTTTGGGTGCTCAAAAAAGAACAACATGTGCCTTCTTACTCTATGTACTGTTGAGTCATCATGAGGAGCATCCACATTAGGACAAAAGCAACACACAAATGAGAGAGACATCACATATTCACCCAAAACCTTAAGGTTATAGGTGTATGGGTTCTCTCACTTATAAAGTGCTCAACCTCCTCTTTTCTAAGCAATGTAGGACTTCCAACTCACTTGTACACAACATATACTCTCTTAATTCAGTAATAGTTAGTTCCTGAGTGGCGTATTGTAAGTTTTCACTTCACAGTCTTATGCTTGTCGAATTTTAAGATCTTGTGCCAGTTTATATGGTTTCTACATGACCTGCGGTTGTAGTTTGATATATTGAGTATTCTCTTTCATATGATTTGGAATTCACCACGGGTTTCTATCATGTGATTAGTTTAGTTGGTAGTTGTAGTAATTTGGTAGTTTAAAAAATAACTGAAACCAAGACAGTTTTCATTGTTCTGACATGGTTCATTCTTTCTTGAAAGCAACACAATGACGGGTGATAAAGAAAGTTTGAGTGGCCTGGGGAATAACCAGTTCGGACTGTTGGTGGTGTTGCTGAGAGAGCTGATGATGATAGATTCCTTAAAGGAGAAGCTATGATGTAAACATGGGATGCAATCTCATCAGAGGTAAGTCTGGTCATGGCAGTTCACAAGGATAAACCAAATTGAACCAAACTGAACTCATAAACCAGTCCTAATGAACTTGAACGGACAAATTTTGATTACACGTGTTGTTTCTATATTACTTCCTCCATGCAGGTTTTCACTCACCACTTCACCATATATGACATTTGAAACCATAAATAAATAATGCAAGAGAAATATAAAATGTCCAGAGGGGGGGTGGGGGTAAAAACGAGGAAAGGAACATGGAAGCAAAGATAGGATTTTAAATGGCTAAGATAAATTTTTTTCGAGTTGAATCCATATTATTAAAAGTACTCTCAAAATTAAAAGTATATTAAGGATAAACATTTGTTTATCATTCTCTACAAAAATACACTCCCAAATAAGGCGTAAAAAATTTTCTTCAATTTTCATCTTTTCCCCTTCCTCAAAGTCATCCCCAACCCTCCAAACTCCCAAATATAACCTTAAGGAATTTGTTTTGCTGGAGACTGTTCAGAGTCACAAAAAAGTTTAGAGAACTTATTTAAAAACTAGTTGTTTTGTTTCTCTTCGGTTTTCTTTTTCTTTCCCCCTCTCTAATCTCTCTGTATCTCAATAATTTATAGTAAGACATGGTTAAAAATCCCAATTGTTGAGCCTCACGGTTAACCATAAAAATTCAATAAGGAAAACAAATATAAAGCTCCGTAAGAGTTTTGTTGCTTAATAAAAGCTACAGTTAGAGAAAATAGACATATAAAATCAAAATAGAAGATCACATGTATTTGTACATACCCTCCGCTCTTCAATATCAGCAACTTCTTCATCAACTTCATCCTCACTATCATAATTTGATAGAACTTCTTCAAGTGACATTGCCTTCAAGAAAAAGGTAGAGAAAAATGAGTAGAGGATATTAGAAATATCACTATTGCAAAGGTAAAGTAAAAATTCTCCACAAAATGAAACTAGACTTTTATTTAAAAAATAAATAACTAATATTCGGCATAAAAGAATGCTGTTCCGATTTTGAGCAACCACATCGGAATCACAACAACCAGCAAGTATTATTTCGCATCATGGAGTTGCCTCCATCAACCGGACGGCACCATAATACTTTATTATATATTATTTCTTGTATTGAAACTGCACTCTTTTTTCTTTCATCAAAGTTTTAACCCACTATTTATTTCCTAGCCAACAAAGTTAAAATATTGTATCTTAGAAATTTAAAAATTGCAATTAAGACCCAAATAACAACCACTCAACCAATGTTAAATGAATGGGAAAAAATCACTCATTTTTTATGGGAAGGATTGAATTTAGGCCTCTCAATAGAACTTAGTTCATGGTTTTTTAAAGAAAATTTCCATTAACATACAAAGAAAATAAAGGTGCAGGAAAACAAATGGTGGTGACTCATCACCTGAGCTTTGTGAGAATGATAAAACTGCCGCTTCTTCAATCGGGCTATGCTGAAATGGTTTGGAAAGAATTAAGTCAAATTTGTGTCCACGAAATCGTTGTACTTTTATAGCAAGAGTTATAAATTTTTAATCACAAGTAGAAAAGTATAAGTTACAGTTTATTTAAATGCAGCCTATAAACAATAATCATACTAATCTAGGTATCACATGAAAAAATATTTTATACCACTGCGAATATATCAATATTTGTTTCTATTAAATCTGTATATTACATGAGATATTGAATATACTAACTCTAATCTCTTTATATAAAGTATTCTAACCTAATGGGTTTTACTAAAAGCCCAAACATAAATTACTACTAATAATACTAAAAATAACAATAGTAAAATAAACTATTTACAACAGTTTCCTTATTTAATTAGGATTAAGAGCCTAGGATCAATATAAATTAGGACTAGTGATTTTCATTTGTAAAAACAACAACCATATCATTCAATGATATATCTATATAATTTTAATACGCTGAGCATTCTTTTTCCTCCCTCTACATCTAAAAAACTAAATTATATAAATGTCAAATTTTTGTAATTTGTAATGACATCAACCATATTTGACCTAGAAATATATCAATTCTGGATTTATGAATAGAATGAAAAAAAAAAAAAAAAGTAAAGCCCATCCGTGCATTGTTAAACACACCTTCTAATTGACATACACTTGTGTTTAAAAGTTAACAAAACCGAAATCAACACCCGGTTAGCCACAAAAAATCCGTTCCCAAATGCACATTTTGACAATCAGCTATATTCAAGGGCTTTGTAAATTATTATGTCATTCCAAGATTATGAAGGGCGGCTCAAAGTGAAGATATATTTATGTTACAATCAAGGCATCATTGATCAATCAAGAGAACAGTTTTATACTATAATAATATGCCAGTGATTTATTACATCAAACAAAGTATTGTGAGATGGAACTTATTTTGTTTGAGACTATATTTCATTTCAGCAACATTTTAGTATTGTAATTACCATTCTAATCATGCATCTAAGAAGTTACAAGAATCTAAGACGCTGTTTTTGTTTTCAGAGGATAGAAAAAAGATCAAGGACATACTTTTGTGGATCAAAATGCTCAACTGGTAACTTCCCTGTATTGCCAATCCGTAGCATTGCAGGAGCCCCGTGATCATGCTTAGATATTAATGGGACACAGTTTGGATCAGGATTGGGCACAATACTTGCATTAGCATCCCCTGCAATGTCATAGCAAAATGTGACACATTCCTTATACTGCACCAATAATGCTCAACCTCTACAACTATTCCATCTGACGTATGATCAACACATATTAGCAATTAGGTCATAAGAAAAAAAGGAATTAACAAACTTTTATGAAGAGGAAATATATTCCAACTTTGAGTAGGTATCAGCATAGACATGTCATGATAAATTGCAGAAGTGAGTACTGGTCTACTGGATATTCAAGAATAAACAGAGGAAAACCATTCAAAGCCATTATTTTGTTTTGGAAAATATTACCTCTGTCCCAAATTATAAGTCACTTTGCAAAAAATATTTGTCCCAAATTATAAGTCATTTTACAATCCCAATACAACATTAATGACATTTTTCCTAATATACCCTTAACTATTTATTTCTCTTTCTTCTTTTGATTCTATTAATTTCTCTTTCCTCTGTAATTAATGAAGGACAATAGTGTAAAGTCATACCTAATTTCTCTTTCGCATACAACATTGATTACTTTTCTTAAACGGTGTGAAATGTCCAAAACGTCTTATAATTTGGGACGGAGGGAGTATTAAATAGCCTTATTTTTCGTCCATATGTTAACACTGTTATTAACTTTTAAATGGAGAACAGGTCCCCAAAATGTGACATATCCCACAACTGCACTGAATTCTGTTGAATTTCGCTGGCTATATCGCACTATTCATAAAACTTTTAAGCACATAACTCAACAACTAAAGTACCTGATATAGTTGCAGAATTTCCATCAATCTTCTTTAAAAACCCATTATCTCCTAAAGGAGTTTCAGACTCCAAGAGTTTTGGGTCTGCATCCATGGCTAAGACCGGTGGGTCTGCATCCATAGCTAGGAGAGGTGGGTCCACATCCATAGCTAAGAGTGGCGGGTCCGCATCCACAGCTACGACAGGTGGGTCCGCATCCACAGCTACGACAGGTGGGTCCGCATCCACAGCTACGACAGGTGGGTCTGCATCCACAGCTAAGACAGGAGGGTCCGCATCCACTGCTAAGACAGGCGGGTCTGCATCCACGGCTAAGACCGGCGGCTCCGATTCCACGGTTAAAACCGGTGGGTCTGCATCCGCGGCTAAGACTGATGGGTCCGCACCTGTAGCTAAGACTGGCAGATCTGCATCCATAGCTAATACCGGCGGGTCCGCATCCTTAGCTAATACCGGCGGGTTCACATCCATAGCTAAGACCGGTGAGTCTGCAACCACCAGCGGTTCTGCATCAATAGCTACGACCGGCGGGTCTGCATCCATTGCTAAAAACGGCGGGTCAGCATCATTAGCTAAGACCGGTGGGTCTGCATTCAAAGCTAAGACCGGCGGGTCTGCATCCATAGCTAAGACTGGTGGGTCTGCATTATTAGCTATGGCCGAGTGGTCTGCATTATTTGATAAGGCCGGCGAGTCTACATCCCGGACCACTTCAAAACATGCATTTTCTGGACTTATGTGTGTCATTCGCTTGCCACTGCATAATATTATCAATTGACCATTTTACTTCATCAACAGTTGTAGTGAAATTTATGAAGACCAAAAAGTTTCAGAAAGGTGTAGGAAATAAATAGCTTACTGAAGGAAAAAAGTTTCCAACTTTGGATCAACACCATCTCCAACAAGCTGTAGGGAAATCAATCAATAAGTTTTTGGAGAAAACACAAATATCCAAATGCATTCATGCAAAAACTTTAGACAGTTTTGTCAAGCTTTTTGATGTTTCTACGCAGATGCACAGTGCAAGATTAATACAGTGCAATGAAATCCACCATCCTACGTGATTCAGCTACTGTGTACCAAAGCAACAGTGTTGTAGCTATTGGACATCATCTCATATACAGACTACAGAACACCACCAATTTCAAGTTCAGTGGAGTAGAGACCTGAAACATCAAACTGCTAACCAAGAACACAACTCAAGAATGACTTCTACAATGCACATTCCCAGACGCGAAAAGCCCACTAAACATGGACAAATAGCATGTTTACATCAAAACTAACTACCTTACTGTGTTTGTTGTTTTAATCCCTATTTAAATTTTATTTTAAGGACTTAATGAATAGAATTTAAGTAAAGACTGCTAGCAAAATTCTTTCATATTTTAATTGACCAAAAACATTTATAAACCAAAGAAATCTTATTAGAAATGGATTGAAATAGGAATAATAAAAGAGAAAGTTAAGAAATAACAAAGGTAACAAATAAAAAGATTAAAACAAACATGTCTGAAACAACAATGCTCTCTCCAATTACTACTTAACATTTCAGCTCGGGAAACCCCTATAAGAAACCATATTCCAAGATCCAAAGAAGGACCAATAAGATTATTTTCCCAAATCAAGATTGGGTAGCTGGGAGGAATTCTCAATATGGAACAATAAAAACATTTATTTTCAAGTTGCACTTAAGATGCACCACTTCAAATGAAGTGCACCGGTGCACAACTATCTTCTTACAATTAGATATACTGCATTATAAATAAATGATTCAGGTCAACTGAAACTTGTTAATGGGATTAGGTTCCACAATTTTTATAGGGTTGTGTTATTTTGACATCAAACTTTAACAACAAACTAAGTGGTTAACGCAATTTAAATATGTGGTTAATCACGTTCAAGATATGGTTAATGGATATAACTAAGGTGTTGTAACTTATTAACCATCAACTTAACACAACTAACCACAATGGATCTTGATGGGTAAGGTACCTCAAAGCTTAAAATCTGAAGGCTCGATTCTGGCCACTAGGAACTTCAACGAAGGTAAGAAGTCAGACAAATCTTGGTACAGCCACTGAAAACTCACATAGCATACCCATGAAACATGTGGGAAATTCAATGGCAAGCCTCTTAATTGAAAGAAGAAAGGTGGTAATGAAGATCATGCACTCCAGACCAGTAACTCTGATCAAGAGCATCAATCTTCTTCAACTAAGGTTTCACTCACACCAGTAATTCTGATCAAGAGCATCAATCTTCTTCAACTCAGGTTTCACTCACAGCGCAACAACTAGACAAACTGTTTAAACTCCTCGAAACTCATTCTCCTTCTTGCTCTATAGCACAAAAAGGTAATTATGCCCTTCTTATTTTCAGTCTCCACCGTACTTGGATAGTAGATTTAGGTGCAATAGATCACATGACAAGTGAATCCATTGTGTTTTCTTCATATAGTCCTTGTGCAGTTAATCAAAAAATAAAATTTGCAAATGACTCTTTTTCAGTCATTGCATGTAAAAGTTGAATGTTGACACTTAAAGATGTTCAACATGTTCCAAACCTATCATGTAATCTAGTTTCTGTCAGTAAACTAACCCGGGATAAAAACTGTCTAACTAACGTGTTGTTCTCACTATGTCTTCCAAGATTTGAACAATGGGAAGATGATTGGTAAGGAGGATAGAGGACTCTATTGCTTTAGACGTTAGACCTGAATCACACCTATCTTCCAAACCAATAAATTCCTGCTTCGAATCTTTTTATGTTTAGAATAATGATAACGGCGTTATGGTATGCCTTTTACGATTAGGTCATCCTAATTTTTGTTATTTAAAACACGTGTTTCCTATTGTATTTCATGATAAAGATTTGTCTTTGTTTAAATGTGAAGCATGTGAATTTGCAAAATATCATCGTCATTCCCACTTTCCAATACAACTTTATACTATAACAACAACAACAATCAAGACTTATCCCATTAAGTGGAGTTGGCTACATGAATCAACTTTCGCCATAATGTTCTATCAAATACCATGTTTCTATCCAAATCGTTAATCTAGACGTATTTCTTATTAACTTCTCTTATAGTTTTTTTAGATCTTCCTCTATCTCTAGTTGTTTGACTTCTCTCCATCTGATCTACTCTCCTTATCATAGAATCTTATAGGTCTTCTATCTAAATGTCCAAACCACCTAAGTCTATTTTTCACCATTTTTTAAGTGTTACTCCAACACTTTTTAATATTGTCATTTCTAATCAATATTCTTTGTTTTCCACTATGATGTTTAGGACCCTAACCGAACGAGTGCACTTTTTCCCAAAAGTATGTTAGGTACTTGTTAAAGGGAAAATCTTGTTCGATAGAACACCTTAAGGTAAAATTTTGGGAAGATTTAGACGGCTTACTTCTGGATATACCCTAAGGAGAGAAGTTATTTCTAGAAGGGGATCTAAATGGACATGTAGGGAGTGTAGCAAAAGGTTTTGAGGGCATGCATGGGGGTATAGCCTCGGGGAGGTAAATACGGAGGGTAAATCCATCTTGGAGTTTTCGTCGGCCTTTGATCTTACTATAACTAATACCTGGTTTAGAAAAAGAGATGAGCATTTTATCACATATAAGAGTGGGGTGACGTATTCTCAGATAGATTTTTTCCTTATTAGGAAGTCAGACAGGGAGATTTGTTTGGATTGTAAAGTTATTCTGGGAGAGAGCTTGACTACCTAACATAGAGTATTGGTTATGGATGTAAGAATCAAGATGGCAGCTATGAACAGGAGTCACATGGGAGCGCTACAAATTAAGTGGTGGCATTTGAAGGGTGAAAAACAAGGACGTTTCCAATATAAGATCTTGGAGGCAGGGTTTGAGCAACCACAAGGAAGTGCAAATGATATGTGGAACAAGATGGCCCAAGAGATTAGAAAAATAGCTAAAAAGACGTTGGGAGAATCAAGAGGTTTTGGACCTAGGGGTAAAGAATCGTGGTATTGGAGTGAAAGTGTTCGCATTAAAGTTAGAGTTAAAAAGGATTGTTTTAAAGAATGGTCTAAGTGTAAAAATGCTGAAACTTGGAAAAAGTATAAGAAAGTTGTCAGAACCAGCTGTACATTGTTAATTAGCTGTATATTTTATATTTAAATAGGATTAAAGGATTTAATTAGTTGTGTATGTATTTATAGAAATTATTGGCCCTTAATTATAGAATTGACTGAGGGCAATGATGAGTATTTATTAGGAATTTAAAGTACATTGTATTCTATTTAAGAGCACATGTTGCTCTATCAATAATAAGAAAAATAATTATCTCTGTCATGGCATCAGAGCTCCAAAATCCATAGGAGCCTGTTTAAAATTGTGGCCTGCATTGCCATTGTTTCCGCTGGGCGGCCTGCATTGCCGATTTTATTTTACGGTCTATATTGCCGTTTTCCCCAACAAAACTCAGAATGTCTGAACCAGTTAATACCCCTGCCCCAAACACTGGCTCCATTGAGCTGCAAAATGTTTAACCTAGCCTTCATCTCAATGGTAAAAACTACCTCAAATGGTCTCATTTTGTCCAAACCTTTTTAAAGGGGAAGGGAAAATTGAATCATCTTATTGGAAAGGATACTCCAGAAGCTACAGACAAGAAATTTGCTGCATGGGATGAAGATGTTGTTGTAATGTCATGGCTATGGAATTCCATGGTGCTTGAGATTAGTGATGTGTGCATATTCATGAAGATTGTCAAAGAGGTGTGGGTCAGCTGTAAAGAAAACTATTCCAAGGTTGGTGATGCTGCACAAATTTACGAAATTAAGATGAAGATTGCGACTACCAAGCAAGGAGATCGGTCCATTAGTGAGTATGCCCAAACTCTACAAAATCTATGGTTGGAGTTGGATCACTATGAACATTTTGAAGTAAAATGCACAGCAGATGCTACTTTATTAAAAAATTATAAGGAGAAGGATAGAATCTATAAGTTCTTAACAGGTCTGAACAACGAGTTTGATCCAATAAGGATTAAAGTACTCGGAAAAGAGTTACCCTCACTAAATGAAACCATGGCTGCCTTTCGAACAGAAGAATCGCGAAGAGGAGTGATGATGGAGCCTCAATCAACTGAAAGTTCAGCCTTAGTAGCACAAAGTCGAGAGAAGAACATTGACCAATGGAAGAACGGTCAAACCAGAGGAGCTCCCAAAATGGAGATTGAAAGAGGGGATAACAAGGATTCTCTATGGTGTACCTTATGCAAGAAGCCAAGGCACACCGAAGACAGATGCTGGAAACTTCATGGAAAACCGCCAAATCAGAATCGAAATTGGAACACCAAAGGCATTCAACGAGGAGAACCAACACATGCCCACTTGGTCCAATCAAGTATCGTCGAGGAAAGTCATTCCAAACCTACTGCTAACTTCAATCCAGAAGAAATTACAAAACTAAGAGAACTACTAGACTCTTAGTCAAACCCATAAACACAGGTAGTTCTTCCATGGCATTATCATGTAGTTCTCATCCCTATGCTCTTAGCGTTATACAATCTACAGAAAAAGGGGCATGGATTGTTGATTCTGGGGCTACGAATCACATGACCCATTCCTCTACTGAGTTTATCTCTTACACACCGTGTCCAAGTAATAAAAAGATTGTCACAGCAGATGGCACTTTTATTACTGTTGCAGGAAAGGGAGATATTCCACTAAGTCAAAATTTAATGTTGAGAGATGTCTTGCATGTGCCCAAATTATCTGCCAAACTATTATCTATTCACAAACTTACAATAAATTTACAATGCTTAGTAACATTCACTCCTACACTTTGCAAATTTCAGGATCAGGAAACGGGGAAGATGATTGGACTTGCTAGAGAGGACAATGGGCTCTACCTTCTTATGGAAGCGCGTGAGACAAGTAGCATTAAGAGTCAACTTCCACTGTCTTTGTTGTCAGAATCTGTTCCTTCCCTCAATAAAGAAATTTGGTTGCGTCACTTCCGGTTGGGTCATCCTTCATTTAGCACTCTCAAAAATATGTTTCCCACCTTGTTTCAAGGTATAACCTTAGAAATTTTTTATTGTGATGATTGTAAACTTGCTAAACACAAACGTGTTAGCTTTCCTAATAATAATAAAAGAATGTCTACTCCTTTTTCCTTAATCCATAGTGATGTTTGGGGGTCATCTAATATCCCAAATAGATCTGGGGCCCGTTGGTTTGTCATTTTTATTGATGATTGTACTAAAGTGTCATGGATGTATCTTTTAAAACAAAAAAGTGAAGTCACTCAAATATTTAAATTGTTTTTTCAAATGATAAAAACCCAATTTGAGACTACCATCAAACGGTTTCATTCTGATAATGCCAAAGATTATTTTAATCAAACATTGTCTTCTTTTTTCACTGAACATGGTATTATTCATGAATCATCATGTGTCCACACCCCACAACAAAATGGGGTGGCTGAAAGAAAAATTGGGCATATTCTCAATGTTACCCGAGCATCTTTATTCCACACAAATGTTCCAAAACAATATTGGGGGGAGACTGCTCTTAATGCAGCCTACTTGATTAACCGCTTACCCTCTCAAATTCTTCAGAATAACAACCCCATTCAGCTCCTTTCCAAATTCTACCCAAATTTCAAAACTTCAAACAAGGTGTGTGTCATTTGTCCATGTTCATTCTCCACATCAAGGAAAACTTGATCCTCGAGCTATTAAATGCATATTTCTTGGTTACTCCCCTACCCAAAAAGGTTACAAGTGTATCAACCTACAACAAAAAAGAATTTTGTGTCTATTGATGTCACTTTTGTCGAAACCGAATCTTTTTTTTCCAAACCTTATCTTCAGGGGGAGAAGTAATACATCGAAGATAAGGATGATTTGTTCAAAGACCTTTTTTTTATGCCCAAGACTCCTAATGCTACTCGTAATGCTACTCGTCCACTACAAGTTTACACAAGAAGGACAGCACCTATTATCCAACCTGTGCAAGTCCCAGAATCTGACCCAATTCCTGAAACTGTAATTGATGAGACTGTTTTAGAGGAGCAAATTGTGCCCCCTGAAACTGAAGTTGATGGGACTGATTTAGAGGAGTAGAATATATCCATGAATGCTAGAGATCTTCCAATTGCAATAAGGAAGGATGTTAGAGCAAGTACAAAAAGGCCAAGGTATCCATTGTCTCACTTTATATCCTATGATAATTTGTCCAACAATCATAAAAGTTTTCTTGCTCATTTAAACACTACCACTATCCCAAAAACTGTTACCGAAGCACTAGATAGCAAAGAATGGAATGCACTAGATAAAAATGGAACTTGGAAGTTAGTAGAGCTTCCTAATGACAAAAAACTTGTTGGTTGTAAATGGGTATTCACCCTTAAATACAAGTCCGATGGAACACTAGAAAGGTATAAAGCAAGACTAATGGCTAAGGGGTACACACAAACATATGGGATTGACTATCATGAGACTTTCTCTCCCGTCGCAAAAATGACCACTGTCAGAATTTTGTTATCTCTAGCAGCTAACTATGGATGGATTTTGCAGCAATTCGATGTCAAGAATGTTTTCCTACATGGCAACCTTGAAGAGAAAATTTACATGGAGGTCCCTCCTGGGTTTAACTTTGAGAAAGGCAAAGTTTGTAAGCTAAGGAAGGCCCTTTATGGACTGAAACAGTCCCCTAGGGCCTGGTTTGGTAGGTTTATCACTGTGATGAAAGATATGGGATATAAACAAAGTCAGGGAGATCACACTTTGTTTACTAAGCATTCAGCCTTAGGGGGAGTTACTGCACTAATTGTTTATGTGGATGATATAATTGTAACAGGAAATAATTAAGCAAAAATGGATAGCCTAAAAGTGTGTTTGCTAAAAGAGTTTGCAGTAAAAGAGTTTGGCAGATTAAAATATTTTTTGGGCCTTGAAGTGGCACACTCTCGTCATGGTATTTTCATCTCTCAACAGAAGTATGTGCTGGATTTATTATCTGAAACTGGTAAATTGGGATGCAAACCAGTAGAAACTCCAATTGAACAAAATCACAGACTTAGTGAATTTGTTGAAGATGCAACTGTGGACAGAGAATCCTATCAAAAGTTGGTTGGAAAGTTAATCTATTTATCTCACACTATGCCAGACGTAGCTTATGCAGTAGGAGTGGTGAGTCAATTCATGATAGAACGAAGCATGTCGAAGTAGACAGACATTTCATCAAGGAAAAATTGGATAGTGGGACAATATGTATACCATTTGTATCAACTGGAAATCAGCTGGCAGATGTTCTTACAAAAGGATTAAGTGGTTCTACATTTCAATCGATTATCGGCAAGTTGGAAATGGGTAACATCCACTCTCCAACTTGAGGGGGAGTGTCAGAACCAGCTGTACATTGTTAATTAGCTATATATTTTATATTTAAATAGGACTAAAGGATTTGATTAGTTGTGTATGTATTTATAGAAATTATTGGCCCTTAATTATAGAATTGACTGAGGGCAATGATGAGTATTTATTAGGAATTTAAAGTATATTGTATTCTATTTAAGAGCACATGTTGCTCTATCAATAATAAGAAAAATAATTATCTCTGTCAAAAGTTAAGAACAAGACCAAGAAGGCGGTGAGTGAAGCAAGAACCCAAAGCTTTTGACGGATTATACCGATCTTTGGGAACCAAAGAGGGAGAAAAATCGATATATAGGCTTGCTAAGTGAAGAGAAAGAAAGACAAGAGATTTGGGTCAAGTGAAGTGTGTTAAAGATGAAGAAGGCAAAGTCTTGGTTCCGGAAAAGGATATAAAGGATAGGTGGAAGACGTATTTCTACAATTTATATAATGAAGGATGTGATATCTCTTCAGAGTCTAGCAAACTCGATATTAGAGAAGAGGATCGAAACTATAATTGTTATTGTCAGATTCAGAAATAATAGGTAAGAGAAGCGTTGAAAAGGATGAGTAACAATAAGGCGGGTGATGAAGTAGTATCGGATGGACCAATAAGACATGCACTTAATTTTTATTGACTTGGAGAAGGCGTATGATAGAGTGCCTAGAGAGATTTTGTGGAAAGCCTTGGAGAAGAAAGGGGTTAAGATTGCATATATTCGAACTATCCAAGATATATATGAAGGGGTATCGACTAGTGTGCGGACACAAGGTGGAGAAACAGAAGATTTCCCCATTACAATAGGTTTGCACCAAGGTTCAACCCTAAGCCCCTACCTTTTTACTTAAATTTTGGATGTACTCATGGAGCACATACAAGAGCTAGCACTGAGATGCATGCTTTTTGCGAATGATATAGTCCTATTGGAAGAGCCGAAGGAGGATTTAAAGGAGAGGTTGGAGACTTGGAGAAGAGCTTTAGAAACGCATGGTTTTTGCCTAAGCAGAAGTAAGACAGAATATATGGAATGTAAGTTCAGCAAAAGGAGAAGCGTTTCTAACTTAGAGGTGAAAGTTTGAGACCATATCATCCCACAAGTCACGTGATTTAAGTATTTTGGATTCGTAATATAAAACGATGGAGAAATAGAAAGGGATGTAAACCATCGAATTCAAGCTAGGTGCTTGAAATGGAGGATGACATCAGGGATTTTATGTGACAGAAGGTACAGCTCAAGTTGAAGGAAAAGTTTTATGGGACTGCGTTAAGACCTGCGATGTTGTATGGAACAGAATGTTGGGCGATTAAGAATCAACACAAGAATAAAGTAAGCGTAGTAGAGATGAAGATGTTGTGTTGGATGTGTGGTAAGACTAGATATGATAAGATTATAAATGGCAATATTAGAGAGACTGTTGAGGTAGCACCTATAGAAAAAAAAATGGTGGAGAATAGACTTTGATGGTTTGGGCATGTAAAGAGAAGACTTTTAGATTATGTGGTAAGTAGAATAGATCAGATAGAGAGAGGTCAAATAGTTAGAGGTAGAGGAAGGACTCATGCTATGAGTAAGGACTCTTGCCATGATTAAGGAACCTAGTGAATTCATGCCTACATTTTCTCATAAAGAAACTATGAGTAAAGACTCTTGCTACGAGTAAGGAACCTAGTGAATTCATGCCTACATTTTCTCATAAAGAAAACAATAAGAACCTTGAAAATGATAATGATGATGAACTAACTTAAATGCCTATGATGAGTCGTGTAAAGAAAACAAATTTAAAGTAAGAAATGGAATTTGGAAATGATAGGCTTTTCTGAGGGAGGACCATGAAGAAGGTGATGATCTCAACGTTGCCATGATTTTGAATAAGAGGACAATCAACCTTCTACAAAAAGAAAAGGTAAGTCTATTTTTGTTTATGAGAGTAAAGTCGTGTTTTGTATCCTAATATAGATCCTCCGGCCGTTAGGAAACCTGTTAGATCTTGCACTAAGCACCATGTGTACAATTTTATGTCATATTCAAATGTGCCTTTCTCTTTATCTACTTTCACCTCCTAATTGTCTAGTGTAGAGATTCCAAATAATATACAAGAAGCTCTAAAAATTCCAAAGTGAAGGAAAATCATACTCGAGAAGATGAGAGCTCTTGAGAAGAAAGAAACTTGGAATGTCATGACAATATTGCTATGCAAAAAGATCGTTGGATGTAAGTGAATGTTTACTATGAATTATAATTCAGACGGGTCATTTGAAATGTATCAAGCTTGCTTTGTGGCTAAGAGTTTCACTTGCACTCGGACCTATGGTATTAGACTATTCAGGGACATTTGCTCCTATTGTAAAACTAAACATTGTCAAAGTACTTTTATCTTTTGCTGCTAACCTAGACTGATCTCTATATCAATTGGATGTTAAAAATATCTTCCTCAATGGCGATCTAGAAGAAGTATACATGGAAGAGGACTTTGATGACAAACTTTATCAAATGTATGCAAGTTGAAAAAGTCTCTTTATATTCTAAAACAATCTCCTAAAGCTTGATTTGAAAGATTCACCCAGTCTATAAAGATTCAAAGGTATTCGAGGACAAACTGGCCACACTTTATTTGCAAAAAGTTTCCCTCATAGAAAATTTGTAGATGATAGTGTCCTCACTGAAGATGATACAGATGAAATTGGAAGAGTGAGAGAGAGCCTTGTTGGAGACTTTGAAATCAAGGACTTAGGATTCTTGCGATACTTTCTTGATCGAAGAAGAAATTGCGGTTTCACAGCATAAATACATTCCGGCCTATTGAGAGAAGCAGGATGGGTGGGTTTTGGCCAACTGACACCCTCATGGATCCTAATGCAAAATTTTGGAGAGACGGAAGTGTTCCTGTTGACACCGGAAATGTTTGTCACGCCGTGCATAATATGGCCATAAAAAACTGTTTTCCTTTCAGTTGTTCTTTCTCCTCCTCTCAAAAAACGACATGAAGGAACATAATTAGAGTTGTCAACAATTTCACATTCAGTTTAAACAGGGTGAATGGAGAAATAAATCAAGGTTGACAATCCCAAATTTAACAAGTCAAAAAACATAAACCCCTAATGAAAGAGTAAGATTAACATTTCCGAGAATAAAGCACCGGTAAACAATAAAATTATAACCAATACAATACTAAGCAATAATAGATATACAGAAATTAAATAGAAAAAACTGTTCTGACCTCAAATCTCCATATGTCAAAATTCAGAGACACATTAACAGCCAGACAATCTTCCGATGCCTACAAAGTTATTTATAATTGAAACCTTTGCCAAGACTTAACACAGCTCAGTGATTAAAAAGATTGCAAGAGTTCTGAAGATTACTGACCGAAAATTCAAATTTGAAAAGATCATGTGATGCGAGCAAGTGACATCTTAGACCCTAAAAAAGGCCGTGTCAGAAGCATTGAAAACTGGTATATACTTATCATAATTAAAATATAAAATAAAATAAAAATTATAGCTCTAAATTAGTGGTCAAAAGTAGTGTTCACCTTATAGCTTCCCCATTTAATCAAACAGAATGGACAGGAGAAATTTTCAGAGACTGTTGACAAAGCTTTCAGTTAATATGTGGGCTGATTGCCAGTAAGCATTTATATATAATATATAAAGAAAGTAAAGGAACATAAAGAGCTGACTGTTTATAACAGAGCCCAGCTAACTAAGTACTAATCTCTAGCCTAATAATCAGTAATTGACTATTTTCATCAACAACAAAAAAACATAATTGGCTGTATATTCTGATATTAAAGCTAATATTCTTAATATAAATATAAAAACTCCTCATTAATTTGAGAGGTGACAATTAGACTAATACTCGATGCATCTGCAAAATTTACTCGCAGTAGGTAAGATTTTATCAGTCAAAGAGATCTGAGTCTGAGCATTGGTGAACTAGCTCCTGAACTTTCAGTTGATAAGGCTCTGTAACATCTCATGAACTATCCCCAAAAAGCTTGAGTTATTGGGAGAAGAGACTAGAAAATAAAGCTGAAATAGACAATGGTTAATTACGTCTCTTAACGCTGGATAACAGACTAGGAAAATCACTAGAAAACTCGCTTAGCTGCCTGAAAATAGAGCATGGTAAATAAAGATTCCGTGTTTTGGGAACTTGGAAGCAGATCAGATTGGGTTATGGAAAATGGTACAAGTCTGGTAAAATGGTACAAGTCTGGTACAATGTTGAAAGAGACGTTAGTTGAGAGAAATTATGTGCTAGAGAAAATACATATAGGAGCATTTATTGATTGACATCACAATCAATTACCAGACAATCTCACTTCCCTGTCTTATTGAACTTTGAGGTCAGGATACTAGACACATCACCTCTTTTAAATTTCTGAAAATGTAAAGTCTCTATCCTGACTGTGCTAATTTGGTCAAGAATATTTGGCAAGAGAGGCATAGGATGTTTCATGGTGATTTTATGCACCAATTTGAAAAACCTGAAGTTAAAAGTGAAATAAAATTGTTTTTGGCAACATACATATTAGTGTGCAAAAGGCTACTGAGGCTCAGGGTCAGATTGACTACGATGGCTATTACAATAATCTTAGAGATCAATAAAAGGTTGCTCAGGTTGCTTTAGAGCATGCTTTAAAGATGAAGAAGGAGTATTGGCATGAGAAAGCCAAGGTGAAGTGGCATGTGCAAGGAGACAGAAACACTTCCTACTTGGCTACTTCCACAAGATTGCAAAGATTAGACATGTTACTTGGTAAATTACCTCTTATGCATGATGACAATTTGTGGAGTGATCCTGAGGATATTACTAACCAGTTGGTTTCTCATTTTGAGAAGATTTCCAATACCAATAATAATTGCTTGAATAATGGTTTGATTGAGGAAACCATTCCTGGTTTTGTTGATGAGCGCAACAAGCATTCCTAGTAAAAAGGAGGTGAGGAATGTCATATTTTCCATAAATGCTGATGGAACTCCAGGCTAGGATGGGTTTTCTTAAGATGTGTGGTTGGGCCTAACTCAACCGCATAAAACCGGCTTGTAGGGTGAGGATTACCCCTACTTATAAACACATTTCAAGCTATAGATTGTTCGATGTGGGACTCTTAACACCCCCTCTCACGTCCAGGATTTGCATCTGGGGCGTGGAAGTAAATGGTGGGTGGTCCAATGGATACTAAACGAGGCTTTGATACCATCTTAAGAATGTGTGGTTGGGCCTAACTCAACCCTACAAAACCAGTTTGTAGGGTGAGGATTACCCCCAATTATAAACACGTATTTAGGCCATAGATTGTTCGAAGTGGGAATCTTAACAGGTTTGGTGCTTACTTTTTCCATTATTTTTGGGACATTGTTGGCAGTGACATGTTTGAGGTTTGTATTCAATTTTTTCAAACTAATTGGATGTCTCCTAATTATAATAGTAACATTGTGGTCCTTGTTCCTAAAATTGACATAAAGGGTATCATTATAAACCTAGAGCCATGGCCAATTTAAAGTTTAAGGCTATTGTAGTAATATGAAAAGTTTTTTATATATTATTTTGTAAAGAATACATAAGAGGTATTTATAGACTATAAATCTATCTAAATAAGGGATGGGTAATTATTCTCCCTATAACCTATAAATGCTAATCTAGTCATAATGAGCTGTACAGGACAGCAGCTCATAATGAGCTGTATGATATTCAACATATTCTAATAATAATAATACTAATATTACAACACTCCCCTCAAGTTGGGGAATGGATATCTATCACCCCCAGCTTGCAAGTAAGATCTCGAAACCGCTCCAAGGGAAGTCCTTTGGTGAGCACATCAGCTAACTGAAGTCCTGATGGGACATACTGTGTAGAAATAAGACCACTATCCAATTTCTCTTTGATGAAGTGTCGGTCTATCTCTATATGCTTTGTTCTGTCGTGTTGGACCGGATTGTGAGCAATACTAATGGCAGACTTATTATCGCAGAAAAGTCTCATAGGAGCTTCATACTTTATTTTCAAGTCATCTAGAATGATCTTCATCCACAACAGTTCACAAACTCCTTGAGCCATGGCTCTAAACTCTGCCTCTGCACTTGATCTGGCAACTACATTCTGTTTCTTGCTCCTCCATGTCACTAAATTTTCACCTAGGAACATACAATATCCAGTGGTGGATCTCCTGTCAACAATCGACCCTGCATAATCTGCATCAGTATAAACCTCCATAGACAACTGCTCACTTTTCTTGAACAGTAGTCCTCTTCCTGGGCTCATCTTTAGATACTGCAAGATTCTATCCATTGCCTGTAAGTGCCTCTCCTGAGGGTCATGCATGAATTGACTGACAACACTAACCGGATAAGCTATGTCAGGCCTGGTGTGAGATAGATAAATGAGCTTTCCCACAAGTCTTTGGTATTGAGCTTTATCAACCCTTGGGCTTTCCTCATCACTCCCAATCCTGTGGTTTTGCTCTATAGGCACTCTGGTGGGTTTACAACCCAACTTGTCAGTCTCTTTGAGAAGGTCAAGGACATATTTTCTCTGAGATATGAAGATGCCTTGTTTTGAGTATGCTACCGCCATACCTAGAAAATATTTCAACTTTCCAAGGTCCTTCATTTCAAACTGAGCTGCCAACTCCTTCTTCAAGTTCTTCTTCTCAAATTCATCATTATCTGCTATGATCATATCGTCTACGTAGACTAACAAAAGAGTGAGTTTACCATTTTGAGTATGCTTTATAAAGAGAGTATGATCACCTTGGCTTTGTTTATAACCCAAGGACACCATAACATGAGTGAGCCTCCCAAACCAAGCCCGGGGTGATTGCTTGAGCCCATATATGGCCTTCTTTAACCTGCAAACCTTATTACTTCCAGAAGTAGGGTCATATCCGGGTGGGATCTCCATATACACCTCTTCCTCCAAATCTCCATGCAAGAAAGCATTTTTCACATCAAACTGTTGCAACTCCCAATCAAAATGAGCTGCCAAGGAAAGAATGATTCTTACAGTGTTCATTTTTGCTACTGGAGCAAATGTTTCTTCATAATCAATTCCATAGGTCTAGGTGTATCCCTTTGCAACTAGCCTCGCCTTATATCTGTCGAGTGTGCCGTCGGATCGGTATTTTACCGTATATATCCACCTGCAGCCTACTGGCCTCTTGTCATTTGGCTTCTCAATAATCTCCCAAGTCTCATTTTTCTCTAGTGCATGCATCTCTTCATTCATGGCTTGAATCCAGTTCTTATCCTTTAATGCTTTTTGTACTGATGCAGGGACTCTAATAGAGTCAATAGCTGAAATAAAACTCTGATGCTGCACAGAAAGCTTTTTAGTATACACAAACTGGGATATTGGGTATTTGGTACAAGACCTTTTTTCTTTTCTCAAAGCAATAGGTAGGTCATCAAGGTTTGGCTCACATGAATTACTAGGCTGAGGGTTAGGAACACTTACCTCAGGTTCAGAATCAAGGTTTGGCTCACAAGAATTATTAGGCTCAGGGTTAGGAACACTTACCTCAGAGGTTCAGACGATTGGACTTGTTGGGGCAGAACGGGTTTACCTTTCCACCTTTTTCGCTGGAACTGTAACTTGTATCTGTCAACATTATTATGCACCGGTATTGGTACATCACCGCCATCCTCATTAGGCATCAAGGGCTCTTGTATTACAGGAATAACAAGAAGAATAGACGACTCTGGAGACGGCTCTGGGTCCTGTATTAGAGGAATAATTGGAAGGACAGACGACTCAGGAGACGACTCTGGGTCCTTTATTAGAGGAATAACTGGAAGGACAAACAACTCTGAAGACTCAGCTTCATGATTATTCTCCCCCTGAAGCTGAGGACTGGGATAAAAAGACTCAGATTCCTGAAAAGTAACATCCATGGATATATAGACACGACGACTAGGAGGATGATAACACTTGTACCCCTTCTTATCTGAAGCATATCCTATGAAGATACATTTAATAGCCCGAGGATCTAACTTACCCCAATGAGGACCATGAACATGGACAAAGGCAGAACAACCAAAGACACGATTCTGAAGACTTGACATAATGGGCACGGACGGAAAGAACCGAGTCAGGACCTGCATAGGACTAACACCAGATAACACCCTAGAAGGTAACCTATTAATTAAATAAGCAGAGGTCAAGACAGCTTCCCCCCAATAAAATTTAGGAACATTCATTTGAAAGCGTAATGCTCGGGTGATTTCAAGAAGATGACGATTTTTTCTTTCAGCAACCCCATTTTGTTGTTGAGTGTCAACACAAGTCAACTCATGAACAACACCATTAGTTTTGAGAAAATTGTGAAAATTTTGGTTTACATACTCCTTACCATTGTCTGACCGTAACCTTTTAATAGGTTTCCCAAACTGTGTTTTAACCATTTGGAAAAAATTAACAAACAATTGACACACTTCAGACTTATCTTTCATAAGAAAAACCCATGTAACCCGAGTACAATCATCAATAAAAGTAACATACCATTTTGCACCAGAAATATTGGAAATGGATGAAGGCCCCCATACATCCGAATGAACAAGATCAAAGGGTTCGACACTCCTAGTATCACTAGGGGAATAGGTTGCTCGATGGGATTTGGCAAACTGGCACACATCACAATGAAAGGAATCAACAGGCACTTTGGTAAATAAGTGAGGGAATAGAGACCTGAGCATGCGGAAAGGAGGATGTCCGAGACGCCTGTGTTGGAGCCATATTTGAGTATTTGCCCATGACTCTGAACCAGCCTGATGACACTTGCTTTCCTTACGAGGCAGACAATATAACCCGTTCTGTTCCTCAGCAATTCCAATCGTCTTCCCTGTGGCAAGGTCCTGAAAAACACAATGAGAATGAAAAAAGGTTACAGCACAGTTCAAGTCTTTAGTGAGTTTATGGATGGACAAAAGATTGTTAGAAAGCTTAGGGACATGAAGCACATGATTTAGGTGGAGAGATGGGCTTAGGCGGATGTTACCAGATCCGACAATCGGGGTTTGGGACCCATTTGCAACGGTAACATGGCGTTTATTAGGTAAAGGTGAGTAAGAAGAGAGATATGACATATATGGAGTCATGTGATCAGTTGCACCGGAGTCAATAATCCAGATATCTTTAGAACAAGAGGCATTTAAAGCTAAGAAGCTAGAGTTCTTACCAGTAATGGTCAGAGAACTAGTGTTAGAGAACTTACTTAAGGAGTCCATAAAGAGAAACAAACCGTCTCGAGCCAGGAGAGGATCGAGATCTACTGTAAGGAGAGGATCGAAGGGCTGCCAATGAGAAACACCAACAAAGATGACAACCAAACAATCAAGGGCTGCAAACAGCACGAAACAGCAATGAAGGCTGTCCTGAAAAACAGCAATGAAGGCTGTCCTGAAAAACAGCAATGAAGGCGAAACCGTCTGGATCTGCAACGGCGGTTGAGCGGTGCACGACGGCTGCAAAGTCACCGAGATCACTCTGGATCTGCAACGGCGGTTGAGCGGTGCACGACGGCTGCAAAGTCACCGAGATCACTAGGGTTCCAAGAGAAAGGGAACCTTGACCAAGAAAAAAAAGGGCCGTAATAAGAACGGCTAGTGTTTTGAGCACGGAAGCAGAGCCCCTAGAATCGGGTGCTCTGATACCATGTAGTAATATGAAAAGTTTTTTATATATTATTTTGTAAAGAATACATAAGAGGTATTTATAGACTATAAATCTATCTAAATAAGGGAAGGGTAGTTATTCTCCCTATAACCTATAAATGCTAATCTAGTCATAATGAGCTGTACAGGACAGCAGCTCATAATGAGTTGTATGATATTCAACATATTCTAATAATAATAATACTAATATTACAACAGCTATCACCAAAGTGCTAGCTGACAGACTCGTCGCTATTTTGTTGACTAAGGCCCAACCACAATTCTAAGAAACACTAACTGCATTTGTGTTGTTTCTGAGGCTGCTAATATGCTTCATCATAAATCTTTTTGAGGAAATGTTGCCATGAAAATTGACATTAGAAAGGCGTTTGATACTATTGATTAGAGATTCTTGATTAAAGTTTTGCAATTTTTTAGTTTTTGCCCCAAATTTTGCAATTGATTGATGTGCGGGATGGAACCAATGGTGATGGGAATTTGGATTGGATGAAGTTGGTTGATCCGAGACAAAAACAGTTCATTGTAAGGGAACCTAGACTCGTTAAAAAGAACATCTTTAGAGATGTAAAGTGTTCCTGAAGGGGAAAGACATTTATATTCTTTGTGAGATGTGGAGTACTCAAGGAAGAGACATTCATGGGAACAAAAGACAACTTATGAGTATTGTAAGGGTACAACAGTGGAAAACAGGTGCAGCCAAATACTTTCGAGAATTCATAGTCAGGTAGTTTGTTAAAAAGGGATGGAGTTATTGATAGACACAACTTTAGGGGAAGATTAGCATGACTAAGTAGGGTAAGACCAAAATCCACTATATGTCTATGTTTTCTTTCAATAACATCATTATGGTGATGTATGTGAGGGAAAACTAGCCTATGAACAATACCAGTTTCATTTGGAAAGGTAGCTAGCCTATGAACAATACCAGTTTCATTTGGAAAGGTAGCTAGCCTATGAAAACTAATTCAAGACGGGTGATGTAGGGTACGCAATCTATGGCAACCTTGAAGAAGAATATCCTTAGTATCCTGAGATTTAACAACATAATCAGGATGAAATTCAAAAGTACACAATTTTCTTTAGCAAAACGTACTAACATTTATTAAATTCTTTGTAATGGAGGGCACATGCAGCAGATTATGCAAAACAAGGCTAGTGTTAGGTGCTAAAGAAGTACTAAGAAAATCTCAATTTCCAAATTGGTTGGTGATAGAGTTTGGAAAGAGTTTATATAGATTGGTACCCTACACCTTATAAGCCGGTTTTGTAGGGATGAGATGAATCAAACTATGGATCGCCCACCATTCATATCCCGAACCAAGCCCATTTTATAAAGTTGAGTGTGAGGGTGTATTAAAACGATGATTATTGCAACTGTATTCTATTTTCATTGATTATTGCAAACAGTTACAAGAGTTTGATTATATAAGATTTGCTATCCTACACCCAAGAGGTTAACCTACACCCTTGTGACTAGAGTCTAAGGCTATTACATGTTTGTTAAAATAGCAAGCTAATTAATACTCTTTTTCTAATCTCGCCAAACTTTTTCTTTTTTGTTCTATTAGAGTTGAGCAGTTTGAGTGTGGGTGCAGGAGTGCCTACTTAGTTAGGATGTTTGTGTCATCAACGTTTGCTTCACTTTAACTTTTTCTTAAAAAAAAGGCAGACAAAGCCTAATAATTCTTAGTAATTCATTACTCTGATATAATTATTAACATGAATATAGTTGATTATATAATCTAATATAGATGCTAATATTCAAACAAATACAAACTTATATCAGTGTCTAATTTGGAAGGAAAAAATTATAAATTTGTTACTCCAAGAAAATAAACTTAAAATTCAAAGCTGTAAGCAACATTTAGATTACCTTCTGTTCTCTGTAATTTGTTCTTGTAATACCTGAAATATTTTTTATAAAACATGAATCATTAAAACTGTAGAATAATACAGAGCAAAAATATCAGTATTTCATCTAACGGTAAAAGGCGTAAAAGGGAGGCAAGAGAGAAGTTGGAAAATATATTTTAAAAAATAGCGCTCCAATCCATTTTCTATTTCATATTTCCAGTCCACAAAGAAAACATAAAAATACCCCCATAACAACTGAGTTAAAATGCTATACCTGTAATTAAATGTCACATTTCCTTCTTTCAACCTGAACCATACATGCAGCTAAAAGTTAAACACCAAAACTTAATGAATAAGAATTAGATTAAAGGTCAAACCCTGCCCCACCCAAAACAACAACAAAATGCTACAACTTTAAGTTGTGGAAAGCACAAAAATGTAACGAAAATTCAGAACCAGGGGAACTAAATCAGGTGGAAACCCCATTAATTTAACGGTATACATATTACAAGATAAACCCAAGATGTGAAAAAGGCTTTATCAGTCACTGTTTTTTGACTTTATTAAGTGATGAAAGAGCCTGTTTAGAAAGCTTTGACAGCTGTAATAATAGAACACAGTAATAACTAAAATTACATAACAAAACTCGTAGAAACATCCCTATATACCTAGCACTCCCCAACACACACTAATGACATAATGAAATTTACCGAATGAGACGAGATAATGATGATCTTGATGATGATGGTAATGCTTTTCTACGGTTGCGAGATTTCTCTATGGCCTCGATCTCTTCAGCAAAGATTTTTATTTCAACGCTCTTTGATGTACTCTTTGGAAAGAACAGAAAACAAACAAGAAGCAGTCAAAACAAGTTCTCCATGTTTGGGTGGGGGGATTTTTTCTTAGTGGGTAAAGACAATTGAGGCTAGAACAAACCTCAATCTCAGAATTCCATAAATCTTGGATTGCGATGGTCGTACCCTTATTTACAAAGTCATACTGCAACGGGAAGAAATTTGTAACAAAATGCGTCTGTCATAATTGCAAAGATCCGATAAAAAGAATAAAATATTGTAAATAAACGCAGTGCCCATTGAGTAGCATATCATTTAACTAGCACAGGGCAAATACAATATTGATCATCAGACGCATATAGATAGCTGTCATACCTTCAAAACACATGGAAGCAGATCAAGAGTAGTTTTAATCTCAGCTCGTTGTCCCCAACGGAAATTCGGAGAATTTTTCCAAGCCAAGTAAATGGATTGAAAAGAAATTTTCCCATATAAGCAGTTCTTTTCAGCTAATGCTGTCAAGTGCAAAATGAAACTATGTGAACGTTTACAAATCACCTTTCTCTATAATAAAATCAACATATTTTTTTGGAAGGAAATGTCCAAGAGTGCCAAGGCAGTCAAAATATCATATTTACATTTTTTGAAAGAAGAAATTCATTAAGAAAAATAGAAGATGATGACTCTGAATGATAAGAGATCCTTCTCAGAAAAATAACAAAGAAATCAAACAATAGAGATCAAATAAAAATTTCAAAAAGTATGTAGGAGAAATCACTGTAAAAATAATAAATATGGAGGCTGCTCAGGCAATAAAAAGGTGATGGAATAAATACTATGGAGGCTGTTCTGGCAGTAACAAGGTAACAAAATAAATTGCCAAACCATATTTTTGCATGTATGAAGTTATCAATTGGTATATCTCACATTCATGAGATGTCGGATCTGAAGGCCCCAGGCTTGCATTGACTCTAGATGATGAATCTGAGATTCCCTCTGCAAGTAAATAGTTATAACAATGAATTTAGCAAAACATTATACATACGCATATATGACAATCGGATTGCACAACCATATGCATACCAGTGGTAAAAAACAAGAGAAAAAGTGAGCCAGAATTAGCCTCCGCGGCTAACTTATTAACTTCACAAAGCGTAAATTCTGCTTTGATTATACTGTTCCCATCAACGCCGGATGAACCTCGAATGGTGACTATCTGACTGAGTAGATAAACAGTAGAATACTTTTTGTTTTTTGTAGGCTAAAGCAAAAAGTATTATGCAAGAGAAAAATTATTAAATAAGATATTAATAATTATACACTAAAAATAGTTAGCATAAAGACCAAAAACCAGTTCAGCTTAAGAGCACTATTCTTACATCAGTGTCTTCTTTCTTAGGATCACGCCTTGCCAGACTGACATAAAAAGGAAACATGTTTTGAGTTTCTTCATCACTCCATGACAGCAAAACTGTTATTTGTATCCTAAATATTCGTATGAGATATCTCATCAGCATCTCAATATTTTTATTTACACTAAAGAACAATCAGAGAAAATAAGGTGACGGTCAAATTGAAATACCGGCTCAAAAGAAATAACTATAAATTATAATAGCTTCAACCTTATCTCAAAAAACATAAATAATAAGTACAGCCTGAATAAGGATAAAAAAAATGGCATCACAAGGTCTACATAATATAAATTATCTTAAATGTCAGCTTCATACTAAAAAAGATTATCAGCTACCCTGCTGAGGATGGATTAGGTATGTCTGCCAGAACTAATTTGCCTATATACATTAAGTGTGCACGAAAAACCAGAAATATTTGGTGCTGAATCAACAATGACTTCTTATTTGTATAATACTAGAGTAACAAGACTATGTAGGGATGTTGAGTTGTAGCTGAATGGTGAACATCTGCTCACACAACATGGATGCTAAGATTTACTTTAGAATATAAATTCTATACCAAGGAAAAACACAACAAGTTTTACATATTGGCTAAGACCAATGAGCCTTATAACTGAACCAGATCGCACTTCTTGAGCTCCACATTTTATTTAATGGTAGCATAATTTTTTTTCTTGGACTCTTGGTTAAAGATGCAATGCTTGCATATAAAGTTTATTATGCCTAATGCACTCAAATAGAACAACGCAACTATGAGCCGCTAATGAGTGGGTATGTGCGAATGTGCGTGAGCGCACGCACTTGAGAGAGATAAAAAGAGACTTCATTGGCGTCAGTGTCAAATTTAGTGTACTTACATCTTCAATATTGTTTTTTAAAAAATGAGGCATTAACCAATCCAACCATTGAGTTGTGCTATATTACCTTTGTAATCATATATGCAAAGTTTCAGATGATTTAGACATTCATAGGCCTGTAATTTAATAGTAGACAACAATGTTGTCAAATATCAGCCATAAAGACGCCGTGGCAGATTATGGTAGCGGATTTTTTGACAACCGCCATGTCCATTTTGTGAAGGATGGCGACATCATTACATTTTATGGTGAATATAGCAGCATAAAATTGGCGGGTTTTTGGCTTTCCGCCGTCCACCGTCAATAACACTGGTAGACACTAGCTTTACATATCATATCATATAATACATTGAAATGAAGTGGCATTGTGAAGCACAAATAGTTCCTGATTTATTTTGTGAAATTTTGTTGACTTGATACACTAAATGAAAACGTTCATTTTAACAGCTGGATTGGTTAATTTCACATTTTCCAAAAGATTATTCAAGATGTAACATGCTAAGTTTGAGGCTATGATATCATCTAATAACAAATTCATCAAGATGAAGAAGACAAAACTGCAATGAGAATGGGAGAATAAGGAATCTTCTTACTCAATAGAACAAAACATAAAGCAATGAAAGAAAAAAAGAGAAAAATCAATAGAGTGAAGTTGCCCAGTCTTTCATCATATCTGTTAGTGAAACCCAATACATCAAAAGCTGTTGAAGAGAGTCCTACATCAATATCAGTTGAAACTCCCCACTTGAATGGAAACAATATTATGACATGAACACATTAACTTGGTCAATACATACCAACCACATGTACACCTCACATGATAAACCACAGCAACAAAATCAACAGGTATCAAAGTTGCTTAAATAAATTAGTGGAGAAATACAACACTTACAGAAAGAGCTAATCCTAACTCGTCTTAGACCAAGAAAAATTTACATGTCCAAGTGCAAAACTAACAACTTAAGTACGTTCATTCAGCTGAGCCCATGTCTCTTTTTCATATCAAAATCAAAATTGTCACTAATTTATAATAGTGACACTACTTTTTTCTCAATTCCCAAACTATGAAATCAATCTCTCGCAAAGATAAGGTACTGTCTACAATCTCTTGAAATCAATCTCTTGCAAAGATAAGGTACTGTCTACAATCTCTTGAAATCAATTACATATGGAGATCAAAGGTTCAAATGGATGGCATTGGTTCAAGTTAGGAATCACTTTCTTGCAAAACCAATCTACTGACTACAAAAAATCCACAAGGGATCCAGCCCTTCTTTGGACCCAATAACGATGGAAACTTTATAGCTTTAGGTTGCCCTTTGTGAAGATTAACATATAATATTAAATACATGTCAATTTAAAAAAGGAAAATTATGGTTATTTAGTAACCACCACAAAATGGCTCTCAAATTCTGAGATATACCTATAAAATTCCTTTATTTGAACTGAATGTAGCATAAACATCCAACAAGAGGATATGGAATATAATTGACATGAATCTATTAACGAAAAGGGAGGAAACAAGGGAGGGAGGATTATATAAGATAGACTTTTACCTATTGTTGTCCCTGGCCTGTATCCGGTACTCGAAACATCTCGGAAGGAAAGGTGGCTACAAAACAGGCATGTATTCTGTTAGAATGCATTATGCAATAATATTTTTTAGGTAAAATCTTGAGAGACCATAAATAAAGAGGCCAGGAGTTAAAATTGAAAGGGAGTTATTAAGTAACTTGAGATAAGAAGTAAATAGAAAATATAAGAAATGGTTGGAAAACAACAGGTAGAAAAACAAAAATCAAAGGAAACAATAATTCTACCAATAATAAAACCAACTCTGTAGCTCATGCAATTTAACCCAGGAAATAAAACAAATATTATAATTTACAATGATAGATAATTTTAGCCAGTTAGTTGAAATACTACTTACTGAGCTTATTGTTGCACGGTGATGAAGAATGTTGTAGAACTCTACAGGCTTGCAAAAAACTGAAAGACTCTGTTCTGCAGCAAGTTTCTCTTCTGCAGATAATTGTGCACAAGCATCTAGAGAGCTAGGTTGGTGATCCGTGCTTATAAAAGTACTGTAGGAGAAAACAGATATTAGCATTGGCTGTGTTGCAGCATTTTCTGAAAGAAAACTACATTTGTTTCCTTTCCACTGGAAACTGCATTGAGAACATTTCTGAATGGAACACATTTTCTAAAAGAGAACATACCATAGTTCACCAGCATCGACAGGATAGCCTGGCATTCTTGTCATACGGGTCTAGGATATAAGCACATTTAACGGAACCTCTGTGTATGTGAAAACAAACCTGCAATTTAAAATGGGGCACGAAATCACCAAAACCATATATTGAAATCTAGTAATGCAGATATTGGAAGCATTGAATATTAGTGCACCATATTGCAGCTTAATCATCAACAAATGATAAAAACCTCGTTTTTTTTTAGTTGAAAATCCACCAAACAAAGTAACACATGTTTGTACCTTTAAATGAAATTTCCTTCAGGTTTCAAAAACTTTAAGGAAAATTACTAGGTAACCATTCCATTCGACTTCAAATTTAAGGAAACTTGAACATACAATGGAGAGAAGATTTACATTCCCATGTAAAGCAAGATGTAATAATATATCAAGTTCTCTATGACGAAAAGTAAGCAATAAAGCTCTATTTAGAATAAACAACTTAATTAGTCAAATTGTTTTCTCATAAACTATAAGTAGTTTACTATCTTATATAGCTTGTGGAAATAAGCTGAAAACAGATTACGGACACGTCATAAATTGCTTCCATAAGCTCTACAAAACACACTCGCAAGCTATGAAGCACAGACACCCCGAACACGACACCGACACTCACACGGCGACATCAATAATAATTTAAATAAATTAAACGTAATCAAAAGTGTCGGTGTTGATGTCCGACACCGACACAGACACACCTTTTTTCAGATGTCTCGGTGCTACTGAGCTCACAAGTGTTTTACGTTACCAGATAAGATCAAATAAGTCAATCGAAATAGAACCTAACCTAATAATAGTAATATGCCTACAGTCATATTTAAGGTAATATAGCCACAATGAGTGTAAAATGAATGATATAGAATAACATATAGTGCCTTTTTCTATGCAACTGATGCAAACTTGCATAAGCTTATATATGAATACTAATACAAAAATTGTAAAGCTGTTAAAACCAGAGTTTCAACACACTCCAACTTAGTCTCTACTATTTCTATCTTCTCAACAACACTGGAATTTCAAATTTCAGAGTAATTGAATAATGCCATAATCGGTGATAAAACTAATAATTTATGACAATGCAGAAGAAAACCTAAACTAATAAGCATTTTGCGATACACATTCAGAACAAAGAAACATTAACAACAAAAAATCCAAAGCAAAAATTGAGAGAATACCAGAACCTGAATGGGAAGAAGAAAGGGGTTAAGGGATTGGAATACGAAGAAGAGTAGCATAGCAATAGCATGACGGAAATGGGAACACAGAGAGAAAGTGAAAGCGGTGCCGAATCATGGAGAGAAACTCAGAATAGCGATTAACGACGAACGGTGAACCATTGCAGAATAATAATAAAAATAAATAACCAAAAATATCAAACTTTGTTCTAAGTTTGCAACCATATGAGAATGAAATGAAAAATGAGAATAGCATGGGTTTAAAGGCTTGATACTACTAATACACTAACTTTTTGACTATGTCACATTCATTGATTTATTAGCATAATCTTAAATAATTAGTGTTTAAAAGTCTAAGTAAAAGTCAAAGTAAGACAACACCCGTAATATAAGTAAATTTAAGAAGATTGTTAGGATCCTTGACAAATTGGAAATGCTAGGGTTAGTTAATAAGTAAAATAAAATGCATTGAAATGTGAATAAAAATCTCTTCAAGAAAATAAGAGCACCAAAGGAATGAAATCAATCATATAAATAAAAATATTTGTGCTTTTATAAAATGAGAGAGGATCTAGTTATCAAGTTTTGTATTGAGTTGAGTTGAGTTTCATTGGTTTTATTTAATTTTTGGATTTATGTGAGTAAAATCAATGATCAATTCAAACTATTATGTCTTAAAGTTTTTAATTGTAATAATGGTTTCATTTTTATTCTAACATGTGAAATCTAATTTCTCAAAATATTCATTAAAAAATTAAAAATCATTACACGGCTCGATCTCTAACGATTTCTCATATTTTTAAAATGAAGTTAGAAGATGTTACAGCTAAGATTTGTAAGCGGTGCAAAGTAAAATGAAGAAAATGAGAGAAATTGTGCTATCTAATGATGAAGGTAGGATTAAAACATCAAATTAAATCACATCGAGATATGTGTTTTCATCGTGTATTTACAAAATACACTCTTATAGTGACAACGATGCAATGATAAATAGTATTTGACGTTCACTGAAAGGTTAAGAATTACCTGACGCGGCTCGATTTCCAGCGATCTTTTCAAATCTTTAGAATGGAGTTGGATCGTCTAGAAAACTTAGGGTTTGTGAACGGCGCAAAATAAGACAAAATATGTGAGTGAATAAAAATAACTATTTATATAAATCATTAAATAAATATAATAAGAGAAATTATTTTACTCTACAATAGAGATGAGATTAGAACAACAAATCATGTTAAGATATATGTTTTTATCGTGTATTTTACGATAAACAACAATAAATAATTATGTATGTGTTGAATTATACTAATAAAATATATATTTTTAAAAGTAACTTAAAAGATAGGAACAATATTTTCTTTTGCCTTGAACAATGTTTTCATATGAGGCGAAATTATGTCAATTTTAAAGATGAATTAAATAAGGGGTTAAATATTTGAATTTGGGGGAAATTAAAATAGATATTGTCTATAAAGTCTCTTAGATTACGCTGCATAAATTTGTTTTTTTAAATAAAAATATAAAGGTTAAATACGATTTTGGTATTTGTAAAATGTAAGTTTTTAATTTTAGTCCTTAGAAAAAAAAATCGTGTGTGGCTATATGAAACTATTTGTATGCATTTTAGTCTTTTTTGTTAGGTTAACCCTCAATTGATTAATGGAAGACCACATGTCATTACCATGTCAACTTTTTTATGACATAACGCCATAAGAAAATAGAGGAAATGGAAAAAGGAGAGACTGTAAAATTTATAATATTTCAGTGTAATGCCTATAAATAGTTTTTTCATTTAGGGAGAGAAAAAGATAACAAATGTAAGATAAGGAGAGGGGAAAGGGGATGGAAATAGAGGGAAAGGAAAAGGAGAAAAGGGAATAGAATGGGGGAAGATAAAAGGATATGAAATAATAATATAAAGAGAGATAAATTGTGTGTGTGAGTGTGTGTGTGGTGTGTGTGTGTGAGAGAGAGAGTATGTGTGTGTGAGAGAGAGAGAGAGAGAAAGAAAAAGAAAGAGAAAGTTCTAAAAAGTAATTAGGTCAAACTCTCTTTAATCTCAAGCCCACGCACACTAACCCAGTTACAACTCTAAGAGAGAGAATGTATCGAAAAGGAATCCTCTCAAATCAATTGACCTAGTTGTTGTTTCTCACTTTCTCTTATGTTGGTTGCGTTTCGAGAAAATGACATAGTTGTGTTATGTCTGCTCAGCTTTGACCTTCGATTCGACTCTCTCTCTCATTTGTGAGTTGCAAATGCAGCCTCGTCTCTCGTCTGTGACCTCAGATCGTTCGCGACCTCAGCTCTATCTCTCTCTCTCTCTCTCTCTCTCTCTCTCGTTTGCCACCTCAGCATTGTCTCTCGTTCACCACCTCAACTTCAATTATTCTTTTCGGTAAGTGTTTTTCGTGACTCTGTGATTGTTGTTGTTATGATTATTGGGGTGATTATTAGGGTGATTATTGTTGTGAATCAGCTTTGATTTTACAAATCAAGATGTTGTACAAACTATTGTGTTTTGTTGATTGTTGGTGTGATTTTGGAAATTGCTATTGTTATTTTTTTTATTTAGGGTTTCTGGAAGTTTTTATTGTTATTATTGTGTTGATTTAAGGTAGGGATTATAATTTGAGTTGATTTAGGGTTGCTGGAAGTTAAATATAATGCTTGCTATTGTTGCTTAGGGATTATAATTGCTAGTAGTTATTGTTATTGTGCTGCTAGTTGTTATTGTTATTGTACTACTAATGTAAATTGCTAGTTGTTGTTGTGTTGTTATTGTTAATATAAATTTCTAGTATTTTAACGATTACTTTTCTTATTTTGTAGCATTTGAAAATTACAATAATATTAATCAAAATGATGGAAGTCGACAAGCATCTAACACATTTGAACATGTGAATTTCGTTGAAGAAAACTCAAGTGACGTTGCGAGTCGAGTTAAGACTATTTTATTTTGTGTTAAGTTTAATAACTTAAAACTTGTTGGAACAAGTTATTTTGTGTTATCTTGGATAATTTGTAATTTGTTTTAGAATATTTAAATTTGTGTGTAATGTTGGATAATTTCTGTTTTATTTTTGATAATTTGAATTAAGTTAATGTGTTGTTTTAGATTTTAATTGTTAACTTAGATGAACTATTTAGAAATTCTAGTTTTGGGAAGAAAAAAAAGACTATCACAAAATAACTTAGATGGATTTATGTGTTATGTTGGATTATTGCATAATTACTTACACAATAAAGAGACTATTTGGAGAAAAAATGGGAATGAACCTGTTTAGGGTCGGGTAGCCCGCAGTCCAGACAGGGCTGGGTTTGAATAGTAAAATTAGAGTTCATATTCAATCTGGACTTTTTAGACCCAACCCTTAAAAGCCCGAGGCCCGCCAGGGTCGCCCAGTTTAGGGCCGGTAGCCCGTTTTGATAGTTATAGGTATTACTCACTCTATCGTTCATTCTCTCTTTTTCCTTTATTTTCCCCTTTCTCCTAATCTCTCTCCTTCTTATCTATTATATTTTATTTTCCCATTCTCTTTATCCCTCACACTTGTCACGTGTCTATTGTTTTATCAATCTATATTTATTTATTTTTATCTTATTCTTTCTCTCCTGTTAAATTTCCATATCCCCTAACTATCTCTTTCTCATCCTCTCTCATTTTCTCACTCTCTCACTCATTTTGTACGCCTTCCCTTTTCTTTCATTCTTTCATTTCATCTCATTTTTTATTTCCCTTTCTTTTTTTGCCTTTTTACTATCTCATGCTCTTTATCTCTCTTTCTCTCCATATCCTTCTACCTGTGGCTCTTACTTTTCATATATCCTTATTCATTCACCCTTCTCTAATTCTCTTTATTTTTTCCCTTCCTTTTCATATCTATCTCTTTCTCCCCCCCCCCCCCCCTCCCCCCTTCATCCTTCTCTTTTTATCTATCCCCCTCTATAATTTTATTTCATTTCTTTTCCCTAACCAAATAAAATGTCTAGGGACTAAAAACTAAAATATTATATATTATGTAGGAATTACAAATAAAATATATTTTTTTCATATATATGGTCATGTAAGAAAAAAAAGTCCATGTGGATTTCTATTACTCAAATAGGGGTTGACTTAACAGCAAAGATCAAAAGTGAAGCATAAGAAATTTCAAATTTTATAAGAATTAAAATATATTTAACCAAAAATATAATGTATTATAATAAATATACATTACGTTTATAAATAAAGAAACGACACATTGAATATACAAAAGTCCTACAGCTAAACATTATCAAGTAACCATAAGAGACATCTTTCCTTGTCCATGCTTTGTTTCGAACACCACCATCAAGTGGAAGAGAAAGAGAAATATTGATCAAATCCATTTGTAGTTGTCAATGCTTCGGCCCGAAAGGCTTTTGAAAACTTTTCATGAGAGAGCATACACCTAATTCTATCATTAATTGTACAATTCATTCTCTGTAACTCCATTATGTTGAGGCGTCTTTGGAACAGTTTTATCAAGCTTGATTTCGTGTTATTTACAATACTCTTTGAATGAACATCTATATTCACCACCATTATCAGCTATGACGCATTTCAACTTCCTTCCTTTTTCTCTTTCAACACTTGCATGAAAGTGCTTGAAAACACCGAGTACCTGGTCTTTAGATTTCAAAACAAAAGCTCACACTTTTCTAGAGTGTTCGTTAATAAAAGTAACAAAATATGATGCACCGCCTAAAGACTTACCACCCATCATGCAAACATCAATGTGAACTAAATCTAACATATTTTGGCCTTCGATGAGGACCATTACTATTAAAGGAAGCTTTATGCTGCTTACCAGAAAAACAATGAGTGCATGTTTTTATAGGAGTACATTTCACTTGAAGAAAATATTTCTTTGCAAGAATATTAAGACATGTCTCGCTCAAGTAACCAAGGTGTGTGTGTGACATAAATTACTAGATGTGTCTTCAGCCGCATACACTTCCTTTTTGCATAACTTTACAAACATCCTGTAAAGAGATGTGGGACTTTGCTTATTTGTTACCACTAGTGATCTTTTTGTGATCTTACACATGCCATCACTACCAAATTAAGTGTGATAACCTTTAATATTCAAGAATTTGGTCGAAATCAAGTTGAGGTGAATATCAGGAACATGTCTCACATTCTTCAATTTAAGCTTGCATCCAACATCGGTTTCAACCTAAACATCTCCCATACCAATAATTTCACAAACTCCCTAATTCCCCCTTTTTACCATTCTAAAATCACCAACAGTATAAGATGAGAAGAAATAACGTCTAGGAGTAACATGGTACGAGGCACCTTAATCAATAACCCAAGTTGAATCTTTACATGCAATGTGTCATACCCCTAAAATTTCCCCCCACCTAATTCATCTACATGTATCCATTGGCATTTATTCATCTGCAACCATTCATTTGAGTTCCATTCATCTGCATCTCATTATCTGAATTGATTACTTATGACCGCTTCATATGGTCATAAAAGTTCACTTTCTATGCATAAGTTAAGACTAATATTCATTGTGATTGATTTGTTTGGTCTGACCAGTCCATACATTCCTTCATTCAGGCATTGCATGTCCATACTCAGGCGGTGGTTTTGGATTTCACTTAACCTTTTTTAGGTTTATTGTTTAGGATTTCTTTACTTGTGAACTTTCATTAGGTTTTTAGTTGATTTTAATCATTTAGAACCAAATCATTATTCATTCATGCACACACTCATCATACATAATTGACATTTGTTTTGTATTTGTTGTGATCACAAATGATACCTTTCAACAAATAAAGATTGAGAAACAGAGTTCTTGGGTGAACAATGACAACGGTTAGAATAAAGAGAGAAAAAAGATAGGATAAAGAAGAAAGAAGAAGAAGGATTAGGGCAAATTGTTTACTATTCACTTTCTCATAAGGGTTTACAAATAATTACAAATGAATATCACAATTGGCCTCACTCAACAACCTGAGTGATCTAGCATATTTATAGGTTAACTAGCTAACTTACATTACAAACTAACTAAACAATTGGATCCTTAATACAAGGCCCAATTCGACATAATAAGCTAACATTATATTTCGACATTACATACTAGAACTAGCTTCGACTACAGTATGCAACCCTTCAACATCAGCATGTGACCCAGCTTCGACTTTATGCTTGTCTCCTGTCGAAACACATGAAAGCTATTCCTCGACAAAGCTAGAGTTTGACCCAAAATCTCACAAATCTCTACCTTGGATATATCTCTACAAACAACAAGGAATAAACTAGCTTTCATCATGCAGCTTTATCAACTGCATACAGTGGAAAAACTTGCAATTTGGCAACGTCTTGGTAATCATATCAGCAACATTGTCATCAGTTTAAACCTTCAGTACCTGGACTTCACCATGCTCGATTATCTCTCTGATGAAGTACAACCTTACATCGATGTGCTTGGTTCGCTCATGATAGGCTGAGTTCTTCGACGGGTGTACTGCATTTTGACTATCACTTTTAACAATGATACTTCGACCTTGAAGTTTCAGCTCTTTTGCAAAACCTTCAAGCCATAATGCTTCTTTCACAACTTCAATGAGGGCAATATATTCTGCTTCAGTGTTTGATAAGGCAACAACCTTCTGAAAAGTTGCTTTCCAACTGATTGTTGTGTTGAACATAGTAAACACATATCCAGAAATAGACTTTTTGGAATCCATACAACCCGCATAATCTGAGTCGACAAACCCTTCAATTTTGACTTTGTTGTCATCACCACAGGCTCCACCATAAATCAAGACTCTTTTCAGAGACCCGTTTATGTACCTGAGAATCCACTTCAAAGCTTGTCAGTGCACCTTTCCAGGATTGTCCATATACCTGCTTACAAGGATCACACCATACGCTATGTTTGGCCTCGTACAGACCATAACATACATCAAAGAACCCATTATACTAGCATATAGAATTCTACTCATATAGATTCTTTCAGCTTCAATACTCGGACTTTGAGTAGTAATAAGCTTAAACTGAGGATTTGTTAGAGTTACAACTGGCTTTGAATTCGACATACCAAACTTGTCGAGAAGCTTTCGTAGGTATGTCTCTTGAGATAAGCACAACTTTGACTGCTTTCTATCTCTCCGAATGTCAATCCCAAGAATCCTGGTGGCAGCTCCCAAATCCTTCATTTCAAACTCCTTACTGAGTTGAGCCTTCACCTCCATCACATCCTCGACACGGTTGCTAGCTATAAGGATATCATCCACATAAAGCAACAAAATAACAAGTGAGTTTCCAGGTCAAAATTTGAAGCAAACACAGTGGTTGAACTGGCTCCTAGTGAAACCAATGTGTGCCATGAACTTGTCGAATCTCCTGTTCCACTGCCGAGGAGATTGTTTATGGCTATACAAAGACCTATTCAGCTTGCACACATAATCTTCCTTATCCTTTTCTGCATACCCTTCAGGTTGACGCATCAAGATTGTTTAGTCTAGGTCACCATACAAAAATGATGTCTTCGCATCCATTTGCTCAAGTTCCAAGTCGAACTTCGCCACCATGGCCAACAACATTTTAATGGATCTATGCTTTACAACAGGTGAGAACACATCATTGAAGTTGACACCTTCCTTCTCAGTGAACCCCCTAGTAACCAGCCTTGCCTTAAAGCGCTTCGACATCACTCCTTCGATTCCTTCCTTGACCTTGAAAATCCACTTACAAATGACTAACCTTGCTCTTGCAGGTTTCTCAATTAGCTCCCAAGTGTTATTATCATGAAGAGATTTCATCTCGTCATCCATGGCTTTTTGCCATTCATTCTGATTTCGACTCCTCATAGCTTCCTTGTAATCTCTAGGTTCTTCCTCAAGTACCTCACTTGCAGAGATTAAGACAAAAGCTATAATATTTGCATAACCAAGTCTCTGAGGTGGCTTAATAACTCTTCTCGACCTATCTCTTGCCAGTAGGTAGTCATCGACAGTTTCCTCAGTCTCTTCTGCATCTTGCTCTTCTTTTTTATTTCATCTGGGTTATGCACTTCAGCATCACTATGCTCCACCTCAACAGGAATCTCTACCTGTTCCAGCTCCTTTTCGAAGATTTATGCACTTCGACCAGCATCACCATTTTTCTTGAGCGCCATTTCCACTTCGTTGAAAACTACATCACAACTTGTGATACATCTTCTATGACCTGGTTCTAGGCACCACAACCTATAACCCTTGACTCCCTCAGGATATCCAAGGAATATGCATCTCAAAGCTCTAGGTTCGACCTTGTCTTGCCTAATGTGAGCATAGCCAAACAGCCAAATACTCTTAGTTTGTCGAGATCTGATGGTTGACCCGACCAAACTTCTTCAGGCGTCTTCATTCCCAAGGCAGTCGAGGGACATCTATTTATCAGATAAGCTGCTATCAAAACAGCCTCCGCCCAAAACACCTTCTTCAATCCAACACTAACCAACATGCATCTAACCCTTTTAAGGATTGTTCAATTGAATCTCTCAGCTAAGCCATTTTCTTAAGGAGTACTTTCTATAGTCTTATGCCTTGCAATCCCAGACTCTACACAGTAACTGTCGAAACCTTCATTGCAGAACTCAAGGCCATTGTCGGTTCTCAACCTCTTAACCTTTCTACCAGTTTGAGTTTCGGCCAGAACCTTCCAACTTTTGAAATTCTCAAAAGTTTCATCCTTAGTCTTTTGAATGAATGAATACCCATAATTTTCTGGAATAGTCATCAACTATGGATAGAAAATACCTTGCATCTGCATGTGAAGGATTCCTTGCAGGCCCTCAAAGATCAGCATGGATGTAATAAAGGGATCCATGTGTTCTTTGTTTACCTTTGTTAAACTTTTCCCTACAGGATTTTCCAAATATACAAGGTTCACAAAACTTCAACTTCTCGACTTTGTGACCACCTAGCAGATTATGTTTCCTCAATTCAACCAAGCCTTTTTCGCTGGCATGGCCCAATCTCATGTGCCATATTTCTGTCTTCGACACAGGTTTTGTGGATGTAACATTTGTCGAACCACTTACAACCTCAGCCTTAAGGGTATACAATCCTTGTTTCTTCACGCCTCTCAAAACTTCCTTCGACCCCTTCATGACTTTCAGGATACCTTGCTCTCCTTTAAATACATACCCTTTCTTGTCGAATTCACCAAGACAAATTAAATTCCTCTTAAGGTCAGGTACATACCTAACCCTAGGCAATATCCTTATTGACTCATCATGGAGCTTGAATCTCACAGATCTAATACATGCAATCTTGCAAGCTTTATTGTTTCCCAGCAGCACTGATCCACCATCTTGATCACATAATTCTTCAAACACATTCTTGTTTGGAGTCATATGCCAAGTACATCCAGAATCCATAATCTACTCTTTGCAAGAGTTGCTGCTCGACACCACAAGGACGTCAGATAATTCATAATCATATTGCACAATAGCTGCATTGTCATTGTCCTTACCTCCATGATTATTCAAGCGCTTAAGACACATATTTCTTGTGTGGACCTCCTTCTTATAGTGATAACACTTAATCCCAAAAATATCACTGCCATAAGACTTCTGCTGAGTTTTACCTTTCTTCTTCTCAAACCTACCATCTCTCTTCGAGGATTTTGCCTTCACGGACAACCCTTCGCTAACTGATGATGATGGTTTATGCTCCTTTCTTTCATTCAAATCCTTCGAATACAAGGCTGCTTGAACTTCTTCAAAGGTCAGGGACTCTCTTCCATACAAGAGGGTTTCTTTGAAGTGAGCATGTGACTTAGGTAAAGAACACAGCAATAACAACGTTTGATCTTCATCATTAATGGTAACATCAATATTTTCAAGATCAAGAATCAGCTTACTGAACACATCCAGCTGCTCAGTCAATGCTTTATCTTCATTCATCTTGAATGAATACAAAGCTTACTTCAAGTACAAACGATTTACCAAGGATTTTGTCATATACAATCCTTTGAGTTTCAGCCAAACACCAGTTGTTGTCCTCTCATTCGAAACCTGCTTGAGAACCTTATCACCAATACTCAGAACAATTACACTATGGGCTTTCTCGATCATCGTTGTCTTTTCCTTCTCCGTCAATGCAGCATCCATGGCATCTCTTCCTTTTAACGCTTATAGCAAACCGTGTTGAACAAGAAGGACTCGCATCTTCAAACGCCATAAACTGAAATCATTAACTCCGGTGAACTTCTCAATCTTAAGCTTTGTTGATGACATCTTCTCTACGCTCACCGCACCAGTTTGTTGTGATCACAAACGATACCTTTCAACAAATAAATATTGAGAAACAGAGTTCTTGGGTGAATAATGAAAACGGTTAGAACAAAAAGAGAAAGAAGAAAGAAGAAGAAGAATTAGGGCAAATTGTTTACTATTCAATTTCTCATAAGGGTTTACAAATGATTACAAATGAATATCACAATTGGCCTCACTCAACAACCTGAGTGATCTAGCCTATTTATAGGCTAACTAGCTAACTTACATTACAAGCTAACTAAACAATTGGATCTTTAACACAAGACCCAATTCGACATAATAAGTTATTATATTTCGACATTACATACTAGAACTAGCTTCGACTATAGTATGCAACCTTTCGACATCAGCATGTGACCCAGCTTCGACTTTATGCTTGTCTCCTGTCGAAACACATGAAAGCTATTCCTCGACAGAGCTAGAGTTTGACCCAAAATCTCACAAATCTCTACCTTGGATCTAACTCTACAAACAACAGGGATAAACTAGCTTTCATCATGCAGCTTTATCAATTGCATACAGTGGAAAAACTTGCAATTTGGCAACATCTTAGTGATCATATCATCAGCATTGTCATCATTTTAAACCTTCAGCACCTGGACTTCACCATGCTCGATTATCTCTCCGATGAAGTGCAACCTTACATCGATGTGCTTGGTTTGCTCATGATAGGCTGAGTTCTTCGACAGGTGTATTTCATGTTAAATTTGAAGCAATAATAATAATTGAAATTTGTTTTTATAATTTAAAAAAAAAAAGCCAAAAATTCAAAAAATAAATAAATAAAACTTTGTTTATAATTAGAATCTTTTCACTCATTTCTTATATCAAGGTTAATACACCTTTTACATGGATAACAAAGACAATAAAAAGAAATAATGCTAAGTGTAGCAATTTCCCAACTTGCAAGTGTGGTTCCATTACTTTGTCCTCATTATTGGAGCAACATTTCTGATGATATGGACAGGTTTTTTCCTGCATAGCAGAAGCAACAACAATGTAACATGTTGAGTAGGAAGTAAGGACAAGGCATAAAGTCAATTGGATAAAGTAAAATTACAGGTTATCATGTTAAAAAAAAAAACTCAACAGAAAATTGCACAAGTTTGATAAAATAACTCTTGTACTATAAAAAACTTCAAAGACATTTTGCAATAACCACACCAAACCCTAATCTCTACACACAAAACATTAGTAACAAGACAGAAATAAAAGGTAAGCCATCGAATCTGAAAGATACATAACAGTAAGCAAAAAACCACCCTACATCCAAAATTTTGAAAAAAAACTAAGCTACTAAATAGAATGCAACCGTGAAAAAACCTGAAATAGAACTACCACAAAATTTGCTTCAAAAACCATAATAGTATCACAACAACCAATTCAAAGAAAAGAAGAAAGACATAACTTGTTCATGCAAGGCAAGGATCAATTGTAAGAAATAGCAACATACCTCGTGTCTAACTAATTCATTTTCGCAATAAGCCTACCAGTGCTCAATAACAATGGTACCATAACTACTTAAATGTCGACCACGATTGGTAATCTCTCTTCACACTATATGCTTCAATTCCACTTTTTAAGTTTATGCCTGAATCAAGAGTAAAACCATTAGCCTTCAAGATTTTTATTGAGAGTATAGAGGCATTTAATTGTGAGTGAGAGAAGGTTTGAGCAGAGTCGTCAGAGGTAGGTTTAACTCAGAATAGAGGGCGTCGCGCCGCCATTAGGGTCGGTTGACCGTCGTCCCCTCAAACCTTTGTACGAGTGAAAAAGAGGAGGAACTGAGGTTGATTTTTTATGAGCAGAGCGAAAACGCGAATTAGAGAAGGAGACGAGAGAGAGGTTCAGGTTTTGGTTGGTATTTGTTGATGTTCAACGATGATATCTTGCTTATTTTCCATCGTGTTGTTTTTCAAAGGGATTTAACATTTTTGTGAGAATGAAAGAACGACTTGTTTCATCGTGGAATTAGGTTTAATTTGCTTTTGTCTAGTTGGTTGTAAGATTTTGATCCAGGTCAGTAGGACCGGTCTGTTTTGTTCATTAACTCGCGCCCTTTGTTGAGAGGTTGGGGTTTGTTGGGCTTCAATCCCATGCCTGGTTTGCACCCATCATTTGGGCTCCGCATCCCTAGTTGGACACCCTTAGGCGTTTTTTTCTTTTTTCTTTTTTCATATAATTTTTTAGAAGTGATAATTTATATTAGTTTTTTTTTTAAATAAAAATTAACTTTAAGGTTAAAAACAATAAATATTTCTTAGTTTTTTTATTATTCTTTTTTTCTCATTTTATTTATTATTAGCAACTTTAAAAAATAATGGATTTAAACTCCAAAGTAAAAATTAAAATATTTTTTTAGTAGATTTTCATTGGCTACTTAGATTTTTCTCTAATAAATATATAAAATGTATATACATATAAAAAATATTATCATAAGATTACCTTAATATCTAAAAAATTCTAAAATTATTTTAATTTCAATTTTACCCTTAAGAATAATGTGTGTGTTTTTTTATATATATATTTACTATCTTTTTATCATTATTATTTTGCTCTTTATTCATTGTTTGTTTTATTTGTTTAACATTAGTATTTCTACTAGCTTTATTGCATTTTATCGTATTTCCCTAATTGTCAAAATGTACCTCCATCATTTGTTTGTAATTGTGTTATTTCTTTGTTTGTATTGGTCTTATTTAGGTAGAGTAATTATTTAATTAGATAATAAACATTAAAACAAAAATATATATATATATATATAAAATCAATCTTTCAAAAATAATCAAAATACTTGGCCAACACCAAGTTACATTTTCAAAAATATTGGTCAATATCAATTTGTCACTATTCAACATCATTTCCATTATCAAACCATTTCCATACTCCCATTTCATCAAACACCATATCTCAATCACTTTCAAAACCCTTCAATCATTTCAAATATTTTTCATCATCATGAATCATGAATAAAAGCTTGATCCAACGTCAAGCCATTTTCCTAATCAAAATCTTAAAAACATCTAATAAGATCAAAACTCTCTTCAATAAAGATGGAAAAGGAACGAGGTGGATACCACGAGCTCCAAAGGCTAGTATTCGAGATGGATATCTTGCTAGTCCAAGTTCTCGCCATCACCTAAAATACACCAAACTCATTCAAACCTTTTTGCCTATTGGCACACAACCTAAAACCTTTTAAAAAACAAAAGACATTTTGTCTTAAGATGATGCAAAGCAATGCTTCATCCACAACCGTTGAGTCGAGATAAGTGGCATTTTCCAGTGAATGTGATTTGTAAATCCATTCAATGTGATGCAAACTCCCCTTCTCACCTGTTTTGGGTAAAACAATGTTTTCTATCAATTAATACAAGATAGCTTTTGCTAAAATCGACCAACAAACAAACATTTTCTACCCAGAACTATGTGTGCCTTGATTTCTCTTTTGAGATAGGCAGAAGCAGGATTGCAAAATCATTTCAGTCCCTCTTAATAATAAAAGCCTTTTTAGGTCATTTTTTCTTTGCACCCTAATAAAAAAATAAACTTTTTTGTCCTATCATTTTTCCCTTTTTAATAACTTAAGAAGCCTAACATTTTAAGCTAACACTAACACATACAACTAACCAAACAATTCTCGTTGAGTACAACAGACGTGAGGGGTGTTAATATCTTCCCCTTGCGTAACCGACTCCCGAACCCTGATATAGGTTTCGATGACCATATTCTTATCTTTCTTTTAGGGTTTTATTCAATATTTTCCCTTTCCCTCTATGGGAATAAATAAAGATTGGTGGCGACTATGTTAAATCCATTTTGTGAGCGTACGATTGTGCTTTGCGAGGCCGTGTTCTTATTTTTTGAGGTACGACAAATGACAACTCTGCTGAGGACTTTCCCATCCCTAAGTGAGTCAAGCCTAGTTAGGTTTGTTGCGTGTGCTTATATTTGTTTACTTATGTGGTTTTTCGTTACCTTATGCTTTCATTATTATTATATTGTTATATGGCTATATTAGACGTGGTACTTTGATACTTTGATTGTAAACCTTGAGGAAAAGACTTTCTACTAGAGTCTTGAGTGAAAACATAAGATAGAATGATGGTTGAGTAGTGCAGACTTCTGAGGTGAATACCTCGTAAGGGTCGACACGAGAACCTCACTTAGAGTAGATCCTTTTGAAAATATTGTTGCATGAGGTGAATACCTCATAAGCTTCAATGTTTCAAAGGACCTCTTAGAACATTGAACCCTTTAGCCAACTAGGAATGATGGTTACGTAGTATGGATTCCTAGGGTGAATATCACGTAAGGATCAATGCGAAAACCTCACTCATAATAGATTCCCTTGAAGGAGTTGATGCCCGACAAGAATTTTCCGTAAGCATTAAACATTCTTGTGGATCCATGATTCTGGGAACCATGTCTAGAATTGAAGTTGATGGTTGTGTAGTGCGGATTCCTGAGGTGAATACCTTGTAAGGATCGGTACGAGAACCTCACCTTGAACAGACTCCCTTGAAAGAGTTGATGGCTGGCAAGAGTTTGTCCTAAGCGTCAAATATTCTTGTGGATCCATGACTCTGGGGTCCTTTTAAAACCTTAGATCATACCCGGTGAGAACCTGTTTCTTAGAAAAGCAGTCAGAATCATCCATTACCTCTGACCTTTGAACCCATGTACTAAAAAAAATACATGGAATCTCATTGCATCCATACCATTGCATCTGCATCTCATCAGCATGTATGCATATCTTTTCCAAAAAAAAAACTCATTTTGTCTTTGTCCATACTTTGCCAGTTGATTTCCCGGTACCCATGTTGAACCTGTGGTAGCTGTTGAAGGATGATAGAGTGTTTGAAACAAGATCAAGCAGTTACAAGAGGAAATTTAGACAACTTGAAGGGCCAGGTAGACCAGATGTTGGAACCTGTGGTAGCTATGTCAAATCTTTAGCATGCTGTTACGGAGAATGTAAATCCCCCACCAGGCTTTACTGTGATGATTAACCTGACATACGATCTTCCCCCTGACCATGATCCTCAACAAGTTCCTACTCAACCTTAGCTTGTGCATATCCTGCTGTCTAATGAGGTCTTTATTGTGCAGAAGAACCCAACTATTCATATTGATGAAGCAGGTCCTCAGATTACAAGTTCCAAATTCTCAAGGGGCAATTCCAGTGAGGAAGACTGAGAGACCATAGGTTATTGAGATTGCTGAAAAGCACCGCGCACTGGATGAAAGACTTAAAGCTATAGAGGGGCATGATGCTTTTGATCTAGATGCTTTAAACACGTGTTTAGTGCCTGGCCTAGTTATACCCCTAAAATTTAAAGTACCTGATTTTCTAAAGTACAAAGGGGATAGCTGATGACGTGAGATTACATCGCTTATTTGACTTGATTGATGCATTTTTTCTAGTTGTTTTGTTTTACATTTGCATTGTTATGTTGGTATTTTGTTTGTTTTCAGGTATTCAGCTACTTCAGAGCCATGTGCGAAGAAACAGAGCAAAAGCAGTTGAAAGAAGGAGAAATCGAGATTGGTTTACACTGATGGCGACCACCATGGCGTTCACCATGAGTTAGCCATGAGTGGTCCACGTTCTAGAGGGTATAAGACCAGGTTACCCCCACTTTGCAAGCACGGCGCTCGCCATGGGGGGTGTGGCGGTCGCCACACCTTTTAATGGCCAACGGTCACAAAGTGGGCTGACCTTGGTCCCTAAGTATCGAAATCTTCTCCTCCATTTTTGCACACGAGTTCAGCAACTTTTGGAGAGTTTTTAGGGTTATTGGTTCACTATAAATGGTTATATAGTTCATTGTTCAGATCATCCAAGTTTAGTACAACACTTTAGGCATATTTTTTTTTCCATCTGTAAGCTTTAACTCTCCTCACCGGAGGCTTACCGCAAAAGTCGATCGAGTCTGTATCAAGCTTGGAGCAACCCTGTACAATTTCTATTTCTTTATCGCTTTGAAGCCTATCGGCATTTATTTCAAGTTATTCTCTATATCCAGACGAAAGTCTCTTTGGAGCAGGTTTTTATTTAATTGCTTTATTCATTTCTGTTGCCTTTATTTAATTTCTCGTACGCCTTTTACTTTCTTTTAATACGCAATTCTTTAATTACGCCATTTATGTTTTGTTCCGTTATCGAATCTCTCGCATTTACTTGTTTTACAATTATGTCGAGCTAATTTTATAAGTGTTGAGATGTGAGGACCTTAATTAAACATACTTTCGTTGTTTCTATAGAATTTCCTTTGGGGGTGTTTTGGTTTTTAATCAATTTTACTGAGTCTTATTTTAATCTGCTTTCACGTAAGTGAAACAATGAAACACGGGTAAGATCGAAAGTCGTACGGTATGAATGATTTAAATTGTTAAGTGCTTGATTAATAAACCCCGTGAAAGCCCTTTTATTAATTAATCAGGAAAATTTAAGATTTCTAGCAACCGGTTTTGAAACTATTTACGAATGTGCGCGTTTATAGGTTTAGGATCCGGTACTTAAGCGAAAACTTATGAACCCTTTTTAAATTATACTTTCCAATCAAAAATCACTTTTTTGTTTAGTAAAGAATCTGATTTCTTAAAAATGGGTTTATTACTTTAACGCAATATGCGCCTACCATGAGTGACGATGGAAGGGTATGAATTAGAGAATAAATCTGATTCTGTTTGCAAAAGCAACAGTTCCCGTTAAATTAATTCTTTTCGAGGTAGGAAATATTGCCTCATTTAGGAATCCTTGCTAGAAATGACGAAAGTGCGAATAATTAGTAGATCCCACATCTTTGCACTGTCTGTCCAATTTACTTAATAAATTTTATTTTAACGCACTTTTATTTCCGTGATCAACTCCCGCTTTGTCCGCCTTTAATAAACACCGTAGCAATCAGTGACGATAGGTTATGACTTTTGGTCTCTGTGGGATCGATATCTTTTAAAACTACACGATAGGTTGTGCACTTGCAGTTAGCCAGTTTACACCCGATAAACTTTTTGGCGCTGTTGTCGGGTACCAATTACGTCGAAATATCATAAACTAGATGTCACTCCATTTAGATTAAGGCATTTTAGATGAATCACCCAATTCTTTTGTCAACCGCCAATTCAAACATTTCAAGGGCCCGCAATATCCCTACAAGTCAAACCTTTAAACGTTAGTAGAAAATTTTGTTAATTCGTAAGCCCTCTCTAGGCTGGAATCTATGGTACATAGGTTTGTAACAACTCAGAGTGCCTATAATATGAAATTTAGGAACCATATTCTCCTTGTTAATGAAACCCTTAAGAGATTAGACAATTCCATCGAGTCCTTAGTACTTAGTAGTGAAGAATTAGGGACGAAAATAACATTGCTTACACAGGTACCCGTGGGCATAGCAACTTATACGGTTGCCCCTGTAGGAAAACCCGAAGGAATCAATAATTTAACTAAGGAAAGTTATAAGGAAGAGAAAATTAGGAACCCTTTTTCCCTAAAAACAAAGTCAAAAAGGCATGCCGCTGTAACTGTCATACCCCAAATTTTGACCACTAAGATTCCCATCATTGTGGAAATCATCATCACAATATGGATGTACTATCTTGCCTCATCAGTCTCCCCAAGGATGGGTGAGCATTCACTGTAATCAAAATTAGGGTTTCAAGCCCTCTCAGAGTTCTTAGACAAAGGATCAATTAAGGAATGGCATGATCTTCAACTTGTCTAACCTCTCAAACATCCACAAGGGATCAAGAGGACTCCCACTTCAAGGATTAAGCACAAGGTTGCTCCCTTCTAAGTGGATCAAGCCTCAAGATCGCCAGTGTCACCAAATTAGGGTTTTGGTAGACCAGGGCCTCCAGATGGAAATTTTCCTCTGGGCATGAGTCAATGCTTCCAAGCATAACCTATGATGCTCCAAGGGACATCATAAACCCAATAATCAAGTCAATTTAGCCTCAGGGGAAACATTCATCAAAAATCAGGAATTAGGGTTTCTTGACCTAATTCACCCCTAAGTTGACTTTTGGGACAATTCATGAGCCAAGACCTCAAGAGAAGATTTGAGGGTCTCTAATGCACTACATTGATCCATTTGCAACAATGGATTGATCCAAGAAGCTTGAGCAACAAGTTTCAATTTCATCAGAGCCACAATTAGGGTTTCGCGAGAAAAGTCAACTGTAGCTTTGACTTTTGACCAGGACATGCTCCCAAACCCTAGGACATTGATTAATATACCCTATAACACCCATGGAACATGTCCATCAAGTTTGATTTGGGTCAAGGACATGATTTCCTAAAGGATTGCACAGTTTGGGATTCATCTGATAAAAAGTCAACTGTGCACAAAAGTCAACTTTGACTTTTTGAGATTTTTCATAAAAATGGTTTTTTAACCCTAAAATGATGTTAATGTATGATTGGAATCATCATTCAACAAGAAAAATCAAGAAAAGTGGGATAACTTGTAAAAGGGTAACCATAAAAACTTAGAAAATTTTCTAAGTTATGAAATAAAGTGGCTAGGGTACCAACTTTGGAGGATCATAACTCCTAAACCACAAGGCCATTTTTTCCCATCCAAAGCTTGATTTGTAGATCTCATTACCCTCTACAAAAGCTTAAAACTGACCTCCCTCCAAATTCCCCATGGATTTTGAGTTATGGAATGATCAAAATCACAAAAAGTGAAAATGTCACTTTTTTCCAACACTCAGTGAAATTTTCACTAAGTCAGAATCTGCCTTCACTTTTTCCCAAATGTAGGGGGGTTTTTCACTTGGATCCAAAAGGTATCAAAACCAAATATGATCAAACAGTTGTTGTATCATATGAGGGCTTTCCAAAGTGACCAAGAACATCACCAAATTCCACTTGAGCCATGAGATATGACAAGGGTAATATGCCTTGCTGAAAACTGCCAAGGCTAGGCAGAATTTTGCACTTTTGCTCGATTTAGCAAGATCAGCTAATTCCAAGCCTTGTCATCATCTTGGACACATCTGAGGATCAAATCTAAAGGGGACAAACACTGAGCCAAGCCTTCAAAGTCCTTGGAACCAAAAGTAGCATGCTAAACCTAAAAATCCCTAAAAGAGGGACAAGACTCCAATTTTGGATTAGAGCATTTAATGGATGCGCCAAGGTGGCATAGACTAAGCTTTCTTCAACTGAATTCAGTCAAGGATGATCCAACAACTAGGGAACCAAAGGCCTGTGCTCTAACCTCTAGTCAATGGCTAGAGGAGACTTGAGATTCCGTTGGACAACATTGGCCAAACCTCTGCTGCAGTTGCCATTCACTATTACAGCCAAAACAAACTTTCTCTACTATAAATAGAGCTCATTTGTGATCAGTTTAAGTACACCAAAGCCATCAAACAAATGCTTTCCTCAAAATCTCTTCTTTCACTCCAATTTTGCCTTCTAAGGCAAGTCACTATCGGGTTTTGAGTTTGAGAGCTTTTCCAATCAAACCAATCACTCACACACCTCATAAACATCATATAGAAGTTATCCAAACACTTAAACAACATTTGGAACGCTGATTTCACAAAATCACCAGCCAGTTGCTCAAGTTCTTGACAAATTTGCAGTTGGGGTACCATTTCAAGTTCCAGATCATTTCAATCTATTCCAAGCATCTAGACATACTCCATGGCACCTAGGGAAGCTATCCAGATCATTGGAACCTAGTTGTAACACCTCTAACATAAAACACGATCACCAGCTGCAAGAGGTAAGCATGAGTTCTTCTAACTCTATGATCCATGCAATTTTTGCTGCACAATAATTTGGCCATATGTTCACAATCATGCATGGAACGTTTTCCCTCAATCAATTGCATTGTTTGAATCGTGTGTAGAATTTCCGAACCTTCATGCATAAATTAGGGTTCTTGAGGTTTCTCTTTGATTTCTTATTCCATGTTAAAAATAAATGAAATTAAAGACCATAGACATAACCGTGAGGTTAAAACGACTAGATTGATATGTGGATTGCATGATATAATCAAGTATTTAGTGAGATTGGATAGAAAACGCAAATCTGCAGAAACAGAGGAAGGGCGCGTGTTCTTGCCATGTTCTTGGCGCCCTTTTTCAAATATTTGAATATTTGAATTTTGTGATTTTGTTTAATTGAATCAAAAATTAATTTCTCTCTGAGTTTTAATGATTTTGAGTTGATTCTTTTTTTAATAATTCACAAAAATGTTAAAATATTTTATTTTGCCAAAAAATCCCAAAAATATTATTTATTTCATATAATTGATATTTTTGCAAAGAATTAATATTTTAATTATTTTTGACATTTGAAATATTTTTTCCTTCTTGATTTTGCAAATTTTTATGATTTCTAATCATTTTGTAGGTCAAAACATGATTTTTGAAACATTAATCCAAGATCATAATTTTTTTTCCATATATTAAACCCTTTCGATCATTTTAATTGAATTTTATTCAATTAAAATATATTTTGGGGAACAAATTAGGGTTTTTGATTAATTCAACCCTCACATATCATTTTCAAACACATGGGCCTCTAATAGAGTGTAAGACCCAACCCCTTTTGAAAACCAAAATGATTTGGGCCTCAGTCATTGTATAAGACCCACTGTGTTTTCAAAAACCTCGGCGCGATCGCCGTTTTCAAAATAAATCATCTGGGCCTCTCCTCGAGCTATAAGACCCATTCAAAATCTTTTTGGGCCTCTATTAGAATGTAATACCCAACCCTTTGTAAATAAAAGCAATTTTTGGGCCTCACTTATTGTATATGTCCCGTTGTATTTCAAAAATTCGGCGCGATCACCGCCCGTTTAAAAACAATCATCTGGGCCTCTCCTCGAGCTATAAGACCCATTCAAAATCTTCTTGGGCCTCTAATAGAGTGTAAGACCCAATCCCCTTTTAACCAAAACAATTTTGGGCCTCAGACATTGTATAAGTCCCTCTGCGTTAAAAGAAAACCTCGACACGATCACCAGTTAAAAAATCAACCCTGGGCCTACCCTCGTGTTATAAGCTACATTTCTTTTGTTTAAACACTTGGGCCTCTTGAGAGAGTGTAAGACCCATCCCTTTGTACAGAAAACCTTTCTCGGGTCTCAGTCACTTGTATAAGTCCCCGTACAAATTCAAAACCACAGTGAAATCACTGATAAAACCTTGGGCCTCCCCTTGAGCTATAAGCCCCAGCATCTTTTCAAAGCACTTTCTCCTTTGATTTTGAATATACTGTTGTTTTCAATCTTTCTTTGTTGAACAACTAACCAAACATCATGGAAGCTCTACAACCGAGTAAGTGTTTATATGCTTTCATTTACCGCTTTCATATACATATAACTGTATGGTGGGGCTGTTTCACTGTAAGTCTTCTTTCATAAACTCATATCAAATGTGTAATACTAGTATAGATATTTAGAGTTTCCCCGGCAACTACGTCTAGCACTAAGCCCTGTTGATCACTCTTAAATAGACTAAACTAGATCCCCATAGGATTACCAGATACAGTCTTCCCTCCTCTCGGGGTTAAACAATATGGAGGTGTGAAAGGCAGATTCTTTTTGAACCTTTTCTCAGACTGTCACCTTTAGAAGTTGTCAAAGAAACTCTACTCCCCAGAGATGATCTTTTCTCCGTGAATGGCATCTCTTGAGTTTCTTCCAAATTCTCGAACTTTCCTGGCTTGATCCATTCTTGGTGAATGACATGTCTTGAACTTCTTGGGGTTTGGGGACCAACAGGCTTCCTAAAAGCATCCCCGCCTCCTCTTGGGCGTTGTACAAGGACCCGTCGGCTTCTTAGAAGTATTCACAGCCTCCTCTTAGGCTTCGTATAAGGATTCTTCCTTCGGGAAGAGAGCCTCCTCTTGGGCTTCGTACAAATTGTCCCTCGGCTTCTTAAAAGTTTTCAGCCTCCTCTTGGGCTTCGTACAAATTGTCCAGACGCCCTCCTAGAGGTATAGAAACAGAAAGTAGTCATCTTAATAAAACAGTCTTTTAAAGAGTCTAGATCCTACTACTGTTTCTCTAAAGCATAGTACAAAAGATAAAACTCTAGACTTGGACAGTCTAACTTACTTGAGTCTCGAAGACATTCTCAAGTCCCTTTCAAAAATAGGGAAAACACCAGTAGACTCGGACAATACCCTCAAAATTTCCCATTTCCTTAAAGAACAGGAAATAACCCTGATCCTCTGATCAAATCTCAAAGTATAGCCTTACTTTTAATCAGTCTCTTTATAAGAACTGATTTTCTCTTTTAACCAACATAATGGACCTGTCACTCAACTGAAACAACCAACCTTTAGCCACTATCTCGGGCTTCGTACGAGATACAAAAAGACTCTCTTGTTAAGTCAAAACTTCCTTTTGCCTCTATCTCGGGCTTCGTACGAGATACAAAAACACTCTCTTGTAGAGTATAAAAGACTCTCTTGTTGAGTCAATCACCTTTGAGCCTCCGTCTTGGGCTTCATACAAGACACATATAAAAGCACTCTCTTGTTGAGTCAACCCCTTTTAGCCTCTCTCTCGGGCTTCGTACGAGACACATAAAAACTCCCTCTTGTTGGGTCAATAGCCTCCTCTTAGGCTTTGTATAAGAAAACCTCGGTTGAGACAATCAACCTTTTAGCATCAAAATTTATGCCTCGTTCACAGTATACAAACATCAATAACTCCTTTTCTTTCATCTAATCGCTGTAAGCGGCAAGCCTCTGGATTATTTACATCCACGCCACTGTCCCTCTTTTAGCATGAGAAATTCCTAAGGAAAGATATCATTGCTCTACACAGAGTTAAAGTCTCCTCCTCTAGGTTGAAAAGCCCCTATAAAGGAAATTATGGCATTGCCGGATTCACATATCCCGGTTAAAGTAATTCTCCTTTATAATCAGTCACCCCTGACAAACAGACCACTTTAGAGATGACAAATTTTCTCTAAAGTCAACACCCTTTAGCTTCACATCTTGGGCTTTGAACAAGATACAAATAGACCCTTCAACTTCACATCTTGTGCTTTGAATAAGATATAAACCACCTTTTCAGCTTCACGTCTTGGGCTTTGAACAAGACACCAAAACACCATTTCCTCCCATAGAATAGGAGGAACTACGATCGCTCTGATTTCCCTGTTTCGGTAAACGGGAATACGTAGGCATAAGATTTCCAGAAAAATCTTAGCGAGCACACTAATCAAAAACCCAAATCCCGTACCTTCACATATCAAATGAAAAGCATCAGTCCTAACATCCTAACAAAACTCCCCATGAACATTCCCGGTGTTTCGCTCTAAACAAAGTAAGAAGAAAGAGGCCCTATTACCATATAGCATCCGTAACCTAACAGACCGCTGTTTAAACTCAGTATGCAAGCAGGGTTAGTTGGAGACATCTATTTCCCTTCCTTCATCAGCTTTATAGGATAAAAAATGAATCGGCCTGTAGTAACCCCCAAAGAGCGACAGTGCTTAAGAACCACGTCCAAAATCGCTCGCTATGGAAAAGTGGCGCCCACCGTGGGGCCATCTTGACTCTCATCTTTCTTCCTTACAATTTAAGGTGAAAACCTTGGACCAGTCATTTTCATGGCGGTGGCCACCATAGAAAAGAGGCGCCCACCATGGGGCACTGCTTTCTTTCTTTGGGATTTCACTGGGATAGGACTTTTTGTTGACTCCACTAGGATCTTAGGTCAAAAACCTTTTAAATTGGGAAGGTACCACAGAATGGCGACTCCGTCGAGGAGCCATTTTCTGTCAGGAACATAGGATTCATAGCTCTTTAAAGTCAAGGACTTTAGGACAAATGTATATACTGCTTTTCCTAATTGATATCTGTGTTTATTTTTCTGCTAATGGGAATGCGTGTAATGCCGCATGTGGAAAGATTGAGTATACACCTAGGAAAAACCTCTTTTAGTGGTGCGGAAACTATCGGAAATGGTTGTCACGCGATACCACCCTCTTCTGATGATTCTTCGAAAAAATATCACCTAGCACGGTTCCCGGCCCACTGGTGTTTTCTCGACAAGAATTGATTGATTCTTCCAAAAGATCCAAGTGTGAAGAAAAGGATTGTCAGTATTCCCAAAGCTCCCTTGGATAATATCTCTTTCCATGCTCCTGAGTATGTACACAGATGGCCATATGTGTACCAAAGAAGAGCAACATTGGAAAGGGAACTAGGGAAGGATGCATTAGAGTGCCATAAAGTGATGAAACTGATCAATGACACAGGGCTAACAAGGACAGTCACTAATCTTGGAAATTATTATGAAAGTCTGGTGAAGGAATTTGTTGTAAACATTCTTAACCATTGTAATGATGCAACCAACAGGATATTGTATGTCAGAGGAAATGCTGTGACATTTTCTCCCACAATGATTAATAGGTTTCTGGAGAGATATGAAGAGTCTCAGTCTAAATGTGAAGACACTGATGATCAAGTTTGTCAAGAGCTCACTTGTAACACTGTGAACTAGTGGCCTAGCAATGGGAAACTCTCAGCTGGGAAACTTAGTGTGAAGTATGGAATTCTTCATAGAATTGGTACTATCAACTGGGTGCCCACCAATCATACTTCAACCATCTCTGCTAGTCTAGGTAGATTCATCTATATGATTGGCAAAGGAAGAAAGATCAACTTTGGAACTCACATCTTAAATCAAATTTTGAAGCAGTCTACATCAACTGCTGCGAAACTCCCTATATGCTTTCCTTCACTTATTTGTGGGATGATTCTGAAATAGTACCCAAGCATCCTAGTCTCAGCAGATCATGTAATGAAATAGAATCTCCATTGACTCTGCACTACAAATTATTTACTGGAAACCATGTCCCAGATATTGCTTAAGCATCTGCACCAACATCTGCTACAACAACTACAAAAGAGGAAACTATAGCCCAACTTAAAAACACCTGTAGGGAGCTTGATGACATTATCAAGATCAACACTGCCAGAAAGGAGAAGCTGCAAAGATTGATACAAGCCTTGTCTACTGAGCAGAACAAGGACATTGGTGTCAACACCGAAGATTCTGAGAAGCATGTTACTGATGAGAACAGGGATGCAGTTGCAGAGGAGGATGATGCTGATAATGGCTCTAGTAAGAGTGCAGGAGATGATGATGATGAGGAAACTGAAGATGACTTCTGAGAGTTGTCTTTTCTTTACTTTTTGTATTATGTTTTGTTAATTTTTTTGGGTTGTGTAAGGGCTGAATGCCCAGAATAATTTTTACTTTTGGGTGTATACTTTAATTACTATGAACTGATTAATTGGTTTTGAGTTAGTTCTTCTGCCTTTGTCATATTGTGGCTAAAAAAGGGAGTAATACTAACATCACTAACCACTACTGATATGCTACTAACCATTGAGGGGGAGTAGCTCTGGTGCTGCTTGCAGTAGGTACTGGTTGAGGGGAGACAAAGTTGTGTTTCCGCTGCTGTTCTGATGATGGTCCCCCTGTTCTTTTTCTGCAAGATAATTACAGTTAGTTTTAGCCAAAATCTGCCAAAGGGGGAGATTGATGAGTCCAAGTCCTTGAGGTTGGCATCAATTTTGGTAAAATTAACTTAGCAGAAAGATGTTGGACAAGATGTCCTGACATGATGAACTAACTGCAGGTTAAGGTGTTAGACAAGATTCCTATCATGTTGATTCAACATCTTTGTCTGTTACAATTTTGGGATAACTGTATTTGTTTTCTAGGTGTGAATGAAATATGATTTAATCCTAGATGGCATCTGAGATTAAGGAATCATAGATTCTGATTCTAAAAGGAATATGTGTGACGCCCCCAATCTATACACCAAAACAGTTAAAGCAATAAAAGAAAAATTCAAAATTTCATCAGAGTATATCTAAAAACACGGCATAGACCAAAGGGGTCACATCAATAGAAAACAAAATACAGACAACATACAACACCTGCCCATATTGATATGCAACAGTGGGTAGCAATCATACAGAGGAAGCTTTATTCCTTACACCCACTTTTCAGAAATTAGAATTAAAGCGAAAAATCTAAAATCTGAATAACATATATACATATATACATATGAACATGTCTGTCATACAACAAGTTATACATGTACAACCAAAATATATCATCAGATATACAAAATAATCACAACGGCCACCCTAGCTACCCGTGTCACATATCAGAGCCGACCGACAAAAGAATGAAGACGCAAAGCTACACAAAAAGAATACCTCCAGCAACTCTAATCTGCAACGCCTCATAGAGCGTTATAAAACAGCAGAAGGGTGAGAAAAACAACCATAATATAATTGCATAAAATTATATATTAACACAAACATACGCAAGTAAACACATTTCTCACCACAGTTGCACCACAATTTCTCAAATATCAAACATAACATAATACAGTACAATTCTCAAGCATTGACACCACTACACATCAAACATACAACATACACGTAATCACCAACACAATCACATATATTCCATCCCATCAATCACATTCACAATTACATGCACAACTAATTCATGCTTTATGCAAATGCACAGAGACCGACACAACGACTCTATGCACATGCCATGCGGTACCGACTTCCAATGTCACATGTCTCATCATCAGTTCACTCAGGAACTATTGGAACCATCGCTCGTTACTGAGGATCTCAAGTAACTCCCCGTCGGGCCTACGATGTTCACCCGTCGCTTTAGGTCCTCAGGCATCGCCTCATATTTTCGAGGCACACAACGTTATAGATTGCTTTAGGTCTCCACATGAGCACACAATCCGATCGCTTTAGGTCCCATCATGGGCACACGATCGTCTATAACCATCGCTTTAGGTCCTCACATAGGCACACGATGTTATAGCGGATTCCCTCTGGAACCAAACCGTCACTCAGGACGTTTCAACAATGCATATCATGATGTTTGGCATACAATGACTCATGACATTCACATTGCATACGCACACACATCCATAATCATGCATATATCATCAAATACCACACTTAGCATTTTCTTGCCTTTCGGCCACAATTCATCACCACAACATGTCATCACATGCATTCACATCATACAAGTCATACGATATCCATATTCAAGCACATTATATAATACACATCATTTACACACCATTAAAATGGAAAAAGTCGACAAAACGACACTATTCACATTTCCCGACATAATTTAATCGGCTAACAATCTCCAAAACATCATAATCATATTGTACAACTCAATAGCTTTCCAACGACACCAAGAATGTAAAAATCGGATAAACAGAACCAAAGTTACGAAAGAAAACGAAAAACGATATTTTGAAAAGTCCACCAATGCCCATACGCGTATGGACATAATCATTTTCCTTCACAAATTTCACGCTTCAGAGCCCATACGCGTATCACCAATGCCGTACGCGTATCACCAGATGGCCGGGAGAATGCACATTCCATACGCGTAATGCCCAAAACACAGGCCAATGTTACGCGTAACGCCTTGGCTCATACGCGTATGGACATGCCCCATACGCGTACGGCCAGGGCAAACCCAGAAAAATTCTGCAGAACATTGTTCTGCGTTTTCCACCCCTCATCAACCAATTTTTCACCTAAAACTCAGAAAATCACCAAATAGAAGTGTAATAATACATCACAAACATGTATAGACAATCAATAACATAGTCCACAAGAATTTAGACACATTTAATTCCATTTCTAATCAATTTTTACCAAATAGGGTTTACACTAAATTTTCTCCAATTCAATCCAAAACAACAACAAACACACATACATAATCATATACAATCATACAATAATCGAGTTTCGCACCCTTACCCGATTTAATCGACTCTAGAACTTGTTCTTGATGATTTTTCCACACTTTCTCCAATTTTTCTCTCTTCTCTTCTTTTCTTCTCTTTTTCCTCTCTTCCACTTTCTTTCTCTCTAATTTTCTTTCTATTTTCTTTTCTTTCCTAACTTAGTAAAAATAAATGTGAAAAGACCAAAATACCCCTACACTCAATTATCTCGCAAATGTTCCCAAAACGCGATAAAATATAATCACGACGAAAAATAACATATTTTCACACAAAAGTCGAAAATAAAATAAAATAATAATAAAATAATCAAAAGACTCAATAAAACAAAACTGCCCAAACGGGGCGTTACAACTCTCCCCCACTTAGAAATTTTCGTCCTCGAAAATATTACCTGATACAAACAACTCTGGATATGACTCCCGCATACTACTCTCCAACTCCCACGTCAAATTCCCCTCAGCAGCGCCTCCCCACGCCACTTTCACAAGTGCAATCTCTTTACCCCTCAACCGCTTCACCTCGCGATCCAAAATACTAACTGGTAATGCCTCGACCGTAAGGTTATCCCTTACCTCAACCTCGTCCATCGGAATCACATGTGAAGGGTCCGGAACATACTTCCGAAGCTGTGAAACATGAAAAACATCATGCAAATTCGACAGATTCGGCGGTAACGCCACACGATACGCCACAACACCAACTCTCGCAGATATCTGGTAAGGACCAATAAATCGAGAAGTAAGCTTCTTAGATTTCAAAGCACGACCAACACCCATTACCGGCGTAACTCTCAGAAATACGTGATCACCCTCTTGAAACTCAAGATCCTTCCGTCTTCGATCATGATAACTCTTTTGCCTACTCTGAGAAACCTTCATTTTCTCACGAATAAACTTTACCTTCTCCGTCGTCTGTTGCACCAATTCCAGTCCAACCACCGAACTTTCACTAGTTTCGTGCCAACACAACGGCGTTCGACATCTTCGTCCATATAAAGCCTCAAAAGGTGCCATTCCAATACTAGAATGGAAACTATTATTATACGTAAACTCAACCAAATCAAGATAACTGTCCCACGCACCACCTTGTTCCAAAACACACGCTCTCAACAAATCCTCCAAAGACTGAATAGTTCTTTCGGTCTGACCATCCGTCTGCGGATGGTAAGCCGAACTCAACCTCAATCTAGAACCCAAAGCCTTCTGTAAACTTTCCCAAAATCTCGATGTAAACCTAGGATCTCGATCAGAAACAATACTCAAAGGAACCCCATGCAATTTCACAACCACACTAATATAGATCTCCGCTAACCTCTCCAAAGAAAAACTGATGTCAATCGGAATAAAATGCGCCGATTTAGTCAGCCTGTCCACAATCACCCAAATAGCATTATACCCTCGCTGAGTGTTTGGTAATCCCATTACAAAATCCATCGAAATGCTATCCCATTTCCACTCAGGAATATCCAACGGTTGCAACAAACCACTAGGCCTCAAATGTTCCACCTTCGATTTCTGACAAGTCAAACATGCATACACAAACTGAGCCACATCTCTTTTCAAACCAGACCACCAGAAAATCTTCTTCAAATCTTGGTACATCTTATTCGCTCCCGGATGAATACTTAAGTTACTCTTGTGTCCTTCCTCCAAAATCATTCTTTTCAACTCCGCATCATCAGGAATGCAAATACGACCACGAAACCTCAAAACACCAAAATTATCCACCTTGAAATCCACATTCTCATTCATCATCAAATCAACGAATTTCAAATCCAGCTTTTGTTTCTCACTAACCGACAACATAAACTCATTAGTAACTTTCAACATTCCAAGCCTTACACTAACCGACATCACTTCACAAACCAAACTCAAATCTCTGAACGATTCTAAAAGTTCCCACTCTTTCACCATCAATGCGGACATATGCAACGATTTACGACTCAATACATCGGCTACCACATTAGCTTTACCAGGATGGTAATTCAAGCCAAAGTCGTAGTCTTTCAAGAATTCCAACCATCTCCGCTGCCTCATGTTCAACTTTTTCTGATCAAATAAATATTTCAAGCTTTTATGATCACTGAATACTTCGAACCTCGCACCATAGAGATAGTGCCTCCAAATCTTCAACACAAAAACCACAGCCGCTAATTCAAGATCATGAGTAGGATAGTTTTTCTCATGAACTCTTAACTTCCTTGAAGCATAAGCTACAACCTTACCTTCCTGCATCAAAACACCACCCAAACCAATTAAAGAAGCATCACAATACACAACAAATGGCTCATTAGGATTAGGTAAAATAAGAATCGGAGCTGTCGTCAATCTTTTCTTTAGCTCACAAAAACTCTCTTCACATTGAATATCCCAAATGAACGCTTTGCCCTTACAAGTCAACTGCGTCAAAGGTAATGCTAGCTTAGAAAAACCTTCAATGAACCTCCGATAATAACCAGCCAAACCTAGAAAGCTTCGAATTTCAGTAACGGATCTAGAAGCCTCCCATTGTAGAACTGCTTCTACTTTAGATGGATCCACTACAATACCATTACCTAAAATTACGTGCCCAAGAAAACTCACCTCAGACAACCAGAATTCACACTTGGACAATTTGGCAAAAAGCTTCCTTTCCTTCAAAACCTGCAAAACAATACGCAAATGCTCTGCATGATCTTCACGAGACTTATAATAGATTAAAATATCATCAATAAACACCACGACAAAACGATCCAAATGCTCGTGGAAAATACGATTCATGTATTCCATAAACACACCAGGCGCATTAGAAACCCCAAACGGCATCACCGAATATTCATAATGACCGTAACGTGTTCTAAAGGCCATCTTCGGAATATCCTTTTCTTTCACTCTTATCTGATGATACCCCGATCTCAAATCAATCTTACTAAATACACAAGCACCAACCAACTGATCCATCAGATCATCAATCCTTGGAAGCGAATACTTATTCTTAATCGTCACTTTGTTCAACTGGCGATAATCAATACATAAACGCATACTCCCATCTTTCTTTTTCACCAACAAAACTGGAGCACCCCAAGGAGAAACACTTGGTCTCACAAACCTTTTTTCCAACAACTCATTTAACTGCTTTTTCAACTCCACCAACTCAGATGCCGACATTCGATAAGGTGCCATAGAAACAGGTATAGTACCAGGAACTAGATCTATAGAAAATTCAACCTCTCTCTCCGGCGGCACATCTGAAATATCCTCAGGAAACACCTCAGGAAAATCACACACAACAGGAAACACTTCAAGAGAAACTGGACTACCCACAGTTAATGATGCAAACAAACCAAACAACTGAGCTTCATCCTCCAAAAGTCTCTTCAACTCTTTGGTAGATAAGAAACTCGAGTCTTCATCTTCCTCAAGAGAAGGAAACCTTACAAGCTTATGATAACAGTCAATGTGAACCCGATTGAATTGCAACCAATTCATTCCCAACACCACATCTAAACCTTCCAACGGTAAACACACCAAATCCATCACAAAGTCTTTACCATAAATGGTCAAAGAACAACTTAGACAGACCAAAGAAGTAGTTACTGACCCCATCGCTGGAGTATCAATAACCATCTCAAAACCCATCACAGACAACACAAGATTCAAATGCTTCGCGCACTCAAACGAAATAAACGAATGAGTCGCTCCAGTATCAATAATAGCAATTAAAGGCGTATTATTAATAAAGCAAGTACCTCTTATCAGACGATCAGCACTTGAAGTCTGAGTTCCCGCCAATGAAAACACTTTCCCACTAGTCTGAGCTTTCTTCGGATTAGGACACTTCGAACTAATATGACCAGGTTCCCCACAATTGTAACACTTCACCACATTCTTCCTTTTACAATCAGCTAGAACATGTCCAATACCACCACAATTAGAACACTTATCCAACTTCTTCCTACATTCATGCTGGCGATGACCCAATTCACCACATTTAAAACACCTAGGAGAATTAGACATACCTCCTCCACTTGACCTCCGATCAAAAGTTCCCCTTTGTTTACCTTTATCAGCCGGTGACACATACAGACCACCACGGAACTGTTGTTTCCCTTTCCTGTCACTTACACTTTTATAGTGAGCAGAACGAGCCTTACTATCTTCATCATAAATCCTACAGCATTCCACCAAATCAGCAAACCTTCGAATCCTCTGATAACCAATAGCCTGCTTTATCTCAGGACGCAAGCCACTTTCATACTTCACACACTTAGAAAATTCAGCAGTCGCTTCCACATAATGAGGATAAAACTGCACAAGTTCCACAAACTTAGCAGTATATTCAACAACAGACATATTACCTTGTTTTAGTTCCAAAAACTCAATCTCTTTCTTTCCTCAGACATCCTCGGGAAAATACTTCCTTAGAAACTCTCAGCTAAACACCTCCCAAGTAATCTCTTCTTCTTCCTCCTCAGCTTCCAACACCTGACGAGTACTGATCCACCAATCGTCAGCCTCTTCATGTAACATATGAGTGCCCAGCCTCACCTTATCATCATCGTCACAATCCATTATCCTGAAAATCCTCTCAATCTCTTTCAACCACATTTGTGCACCATCCGGATCATGTTTCCCTTTAAAGACCGGCGGCTTATTCTTTCTAAACTCATCATTCCCTACAGCATTCGGTGCACCCTGCACAGCTCGTGCCATAGCCTCCATCGCCGCAGCCAAAGCAACATCATTACGACCAGCCATATTCTGTTCGTCCAAAACAGAAACTATAGTTAAACAACAACTCGCTCAACACAACTCGCCCAATATGCCAGACACAACAGACACAACAAACACAACTGACACGGACTGGCTCTGATACCACTTAATGTGACGCCCCCAATCTATACCCCAAAACAGTTAAAGCAATAAAAGAAAAATTCAAAATTTCATCAGAGTATATCTAAAAACACGGCATAGACCGAAGGGGTCACATCAATAGAAAACAAAATACATATAACATACAACACCTGCCCATATTGATATGCAACAGTGGGGTAGCAATCATACAGAGGAAGCTTTGTTCCTTACACCCACTTTTCAGAAATTAGAATTAAAGCGAAAAATCTAAAATCTGAATAACATATATACATATATACATATGAACATGTCTGTCATACAACAAGTTATACATGTACAACCAAAATATATCATCAGATATACAAAATAATCACAACGGTCACCCTAGCTACCCGTGTCACATATCAGAGCCGACCGACAAAAGAATGAAGACACAAAGCTTCACAAAAAGAATACCTCCAGCAACTCTAATCTGCAACGCCTCATAGAGCGTTATAAAACAGCAGAAGGGTGAGAAAAACAACCATAATATAATTGCATAAAATTATATATTAACACAAACATACGCAAGTAAACACATTTCTCACCACAGTTGCACCACAATTTCTCAAATATCAAACATAACATAATACAACACAATTCTCAAGCATTGACACCACTACACATCAAACATACAACATACACGAATCACCAACACAATCACACATATTCCATCCCATCAATCACATTCATAATTACATGCACAATTAATTCATGCTTTATGCAAATGCACAGAGACCGACACAACGACTCTATGCACATGCCATGCGGGTACCGACTTCCAATGTCACATGTCTCATCATTAGTTCACTCGGGAACTATTGGAACCATCGCTCGTTACTGAGGATCTCAAGTAACTCCCCGTCGGGCCTACGATGTTCACTCGTCGCTTTAGGTCCTCAGGCATTGCCTCATATTTTCGAGGCACACGACGTTATGGATTGCTTTAGGTCTCCACATGAGCACACAATCCGATCGCTTTAGGTCCCATCATGGGCACACGATCGTCTATAACCATCGCTTTAGGTCCTCACATAGGCACACGATGTTATAGCGGATTCCCTCTGGAACCAAACCGTCACTCAGGACGTTTCAACAATGCATATCATGATGCTTGGCATACAATGACTCATGACATTCACATTGCATACGCACACACATCCATAATCATGCATATATCATCAAATACCACACTTAGCATTTTCTTGCCATTCGGCCACAATTCATCACCACAACATGTCATCACAAGCATTCACATCATACAACGTCATACAAGTCATACGATATCCATATTCAAGCACATTATATAATACACATCATTTACACACCATTAAAACGGAAAAAGTCGACAAAACGACACTATTCACATTTCCTGACATAATTTAATCGGCTAACAATCTCCAAAACATCATAACCATATTGTACAGTTCAATAGCTTTCCAACGACACCAAGAATGTAAAAATCGGATAAACGTAACCAAAGTTACGAAAGAAAACGAAAAACGATATTTTGAAAAGTCACATTCTTACACTTGGTCTGACCATACACGTATCACCAATGCCCATACGCGTATGGACAGAATCATTTTCCTTCACAAATTTCACGCTTCAGAGCCCATACGCGTATCACCAATGCCGTACGCGTATCACTAGATGGCCGGGAGAATGCACATTCCATACGCGTAATGCCCAAAACACAGGCCAATGTTACGCGTAACGCCTTGGCTCATACGCGTATGGACATGCCCCATACGCGTACGGCCAGGGCAAACCCAGAAAAATTCTGCAGAACATTGTTCTGCGTTTTCCACCCCTCATCAACCAATTTTTCACCTAAAACTCAGAAAATCACCAAATAGAAGTGTAATAATACATCACAAACATGTATAGACAATCAATAACATAGTCCACAAGAATTTAGACACATTTAATTCCATTTTTAATCAATTTTTACCAAATAGGGTTTACACTAAATTTTCTCCAATTCAATCCAAAACAACAACAAACACACATACATAATCATATACAATCATACAATAATCGAGTTTCGCACCCTTACCCGATTTAATCGACTCTAGAACTTGTTCTTGATGATTTTTCCACACTTTCTCCAATTTTTCTCTCTTCTCTTCTTTTCTTCTCTTTTTCCTCTCTTCCACTTTCTTTCTCTCTAATTTTCTTTCTATTTTCTTTTCTTTCCTAACTTAGTAAAAATAAATGTGAAAAGACCAAAATACCCCTACACTCAATTATCTCGCAAATGTTCCCAAAACGCGATAAAATATAATCACGACGAAAAATAACATATTTTCACACAAAAGTCGAAAATAAAATAAAATAATAATAAAATAATCAAAAGACTCAATAAAACAAAACTGCCAAAACGGGGCGTTACAATATGCAGTTTCCTTGTAAGGAGACATTTTTGGAAACTTAGGATTGAAGAAACGAATAGGTCGCAGATTCCGTGGAGCTGAATTGCTGCGTTTTTGAAGCCCAAATCCAATTCTGTTTTGCAATATAAATAGGATGGATTTGACCTAGAATACGTGTGGAAGTTTACAACTATTATAGAGTACTAGGGTTTGTACTTTTGTGAGCCTATCTTGTATTGCATGAATACCTGAGTAGGACAGTTTATTGAGTTGTAATTTTCAGTCACTGTTGTGATTGAAAGGGAATTGAGAAGGGTCTTATACCTAGGAGTGTCTTAGGTAGAAATCTAGGAAAGGTAGTTTCTAGGTGCTAAGTTGTAAACGTTGGAGTTTAGCTTAGAACCAATTCTACTTAGTTAATTTCATTCCTAGCTTGGTAGCCCCGAGACGTAGGTGTTGTTGATCACCGAACTGGGTTAACAATTCTTGTGTGTTGTTTTCTTTCTGCTGTTTATTCTGTTCTTCAATATCCTTGTGTGTGAAGCAGAAATTAAGTGTCACGACAACCTGTCCGACATCTTAGTGATCTGCTTAACCAGAATTTTAGTACACCTTTTACATGGAGAACAAAGACAATAAAAAACAATGCTTAGTGTAGCAATTTCCCAACATGCAAGTGTGGTCTCATTACTCTGTCCTCGTTATTGAGCAGCATTTCTGATGATATGGATAGGTTTTTTCCTGCATAGCAGAATCAACAACAATGTAACATGTTAAGTAGGAAGTAAGGACAAGCCATAAAGTCAATTGGAAAAAGTAAAAGTGTAGGTTGTCTTGCTAAAAAGAACTTAGCAGAGAATTGCACTAGTTTGATAAAAACAACTCTTGTACTATAAAAAGGTTCAAAGACATTTTGCAATAACCATACCAAGCCCTAATTTCTACACACAAAACATCAGTTACAAGACAGAAATAAAAGGGGAGGCATCGAATCTCAAAGAGACATAACAGTAAGCAAAAAATCACCTTACATCAGAATTTTTGAAAAAAAAAACCAAGCCACTAAACAGAATGCAACCCTGAAAAAGCCTGAAATAGAATTACCACAAAAGTTGCTTTAAAAACCATAACACTATCACAACAACTAACTCAAAGAGAAGAAGAAAGACATAACTTGTTCTTACACGACATGGATCAACTACAAGAAACAACAACTTACCTCGCGCCTAACTCATTCATGATTCACAAAAACCCTACCACTACTCAATAACAATGGTACCACATCTAATTAAACTTCGGCCATGATTGGTAATCTCTCTTCACACTCTATACTTTAATTCCACTTTCTAAGATTATGCCTGAATCAAGAGTAAAACCATTAACCTTCGAGCTTTTTGTTGAGAGTATACAAACATTTACTTGTAAGTGAGAGAAGGTTTGAGTAGAGTCGTCAGAGGGAGGTCCAGCTAAGAACATAGGGCATCGTGCCACCTCTAGGGTCAGTCGGCCGCCATACCCTCAAACTTTGGCGTGAATGGAAAAGAGGAGGAACTGAGGTAGATTTTATTTTATGACTAGAGAGAAAAGGCGATTTAGAGAATGAGACGAGAGAGAGGTTCAGGTTTTGGTTGGTCTTTGTTGATGTTCAACAATGATATCTTCCTTGTTTTTTATCGTGTTATTTTTCAAAGAGAATGAGCCTTTAAGTGAGAATGGAATAACGACTTGTTTCATTGTGGAATTAGGTTTCATTTGCTTTTGTCGAGTTGGTTGTAGGATTCAGATTTGGGTCAGTAAGACCCAATCCGTTTAATTCATTAACCCACACCCTTTGATGAGAGGTTGGGGTTTGCTGGACTTCAGGCCCATGCCTGATCCGTACCCATTATTTGGGCTCCGCCCCCACCTAGTTGGACACCCCATAAGCCTTTTTTTTTCTTTTTTCTTTTTTCATATAGTTTTTTTAGAAGTGATAATATATATTATTTTTTTTTTATAAAAATTAACTTTAAGGTTAAAAACAATAAACATTTCTTAGTTTATTTTATTATTATTCTTTTTTTTTCTCATTTTGTTTATTATTAGCAACTTAAAAAAACAATAGGTTTAAACTCAAAAGTAAAAATTAAAATATATTTTTAGCTACTTAGGTTTTTCGCTAATAAATATATAAAATATATAAAAATATAAAAATATTATCATAAGATTATTTTAATATCTAAAAAATTCTAAAATATTTTTAATTTCAATTTTACCCTTAAGTATAATGTCTGTGTTTCTGTGTGTGTTTTATATATATTCATTATCTTTTTATAATTATTATTTTGCTCTTATTCATTGTTTGTTTAATTTGTTTTACATTATTATTTCTATTAGCTTTATTGCATTTTATTATATTCTCCGAATTGTCAAAATGTACCCCCACCCTTTGTTTGTAATTGTGTTATTTCTTTCTTTGTATTGTTCTTATTTAGGTAGAGTAATTATATAATTAGATAATAGACATTTAAAACAAAAACAAACAAAAAAATATAAAATCAACCTTTCAAAAATAATCAGAACACTTGGTCAACACCAAGTTTCATTTTCAAAATCATTAATCAACACCCATTCGTCACTATTCAACCTCATTTTCATTATAAAATCTTTTTCAAACCATTTCCATACTCTCATTTCATCAAACACCCACTCTTAATCACTTTCAAAACCCTCCAATCATTTCAAATATTTTTCATATTCATGAATCATGAATAAAAGCTTGATCCAACGTCAAGCCATTTCCCCAATAAAAATCTCAAAAACATCTAATAAGATCAAAACTATTTTCAATGCAGATGGAAAAGGAACGGGGAGGATACCACAATCTCCAGAGGCTAGAATTCGAGATGGATATCTCGCTAGTCTAAGCTCTCTTCATCACCTGAAATACATCAAACTCATTCAAACCTTATTGCCTCTTGGAACATAACCTAAAATCTTTTCAAAACAAAAAGACATTTTGTCTTAAGATGATGAAAAACAATGCTTCATTCACAACTGTTGAGTTAAGATAAGTGGCATTTTCCCATGAATGTGATTTGTAAATCCATTCAATGTAATGCAAATGCCCGCTCCTCACCTGTTTTTTGTAAAACAATGTTTTATATCGATTAATATAAGATCATTTTTGCTAAAATCGACCAACAAACAAACATTTTCTACCTAGAACTATGTGTGCCTTGAGTTCTCTATTGAAATACATAGGACCTGGATTGCGAAATCTTGTCAGACCCCTTTATAATAAAAACCTTTTTAGGTCCTTTTTTATTTGCACCCTAATAAAAAAATTAACCTTTTTGTCCTATCATTTTTTTTTCTTCCATTTTTAGTAACTTGAGAAACTTAACATTTTAAGCTAACACTAACACACACAACTAAATAAACGGTTCCCCTTGAGTACAACAGACGTGGAGGGTGATAATACCTTCCCATTGCGTAACCAACTCCAGAACCTTGATATAGGTTGCGATGTCCACATTCTTATCTTTCTTTTAGAGGTTTTATTTGATATTTTCCCTTTCCCTCTTTGGGTATAAATAAAGATCTATGACAACTATGTTAACTTTATCCCGTGAGTGTGCGATTGCGCTTCGCGAGGCCGTATTCTCATTTTTATAGGTACAACACAAGGTTTATTGAACTATCATCATAAATAATATAGACATCAATGTCACATGTAACTACTTCCGTGTCTTTATCATTTTTCTTCTCATTACCATCATTTTTTCCCTTGAATATTCTCTTTTGAGAAACATGCAATTCATTTTTATGTGTCGCACTTTACCACAATTTTAGCATACAATTTCTTTTTCTAGTTCTTGATTTGCCTCTTTACTTGACACGACTCTCATATTTGTCACATTTATGAAAATTTCTGGTTTTGCTTCTCACCCTTGACTCGGTAACTAGATCTTCAGACTAATTAGAAGTAACAATCAAACCAAGTTCCTTTTTTCTAACTTATTCATTAAGTATGCTATTGTCATACCCTAAATTTTGACCACAATATTTCCCATCATTGTGCAAATCATCACCACAATATGGATGTATCTTCATGCCTCATCAATCCTCTCATAGATTATTGAGCATTCACCTCAATCAAGAACTAAGGTTTTGAGCCCTCTCAGAACATTCAGACAAAGAATGAATCAAGAATTGACATGATCTTCAACTTGTCAAAACCCTCAAACATCCATGGAGAATTAAGAGGTCTCCCACATCAAGAATCAAGCCCAATAATGCAACTTTTCAAGCTGATCAAGCCTCAAGATCACCAGTGTCACCAAATTAGGGTTTTGGTCGACCAAGGCCTCTAGAGGAAAATTTTCATCTGGTAATGGGGCCATACCTTAAAACATGATCCAAGAAGCTCAAAGGGACCTCATGGATCCAATTATAAGTTCAAAATAGCCTCAGGGGATGCATCATAAAAAATCAGGAATTAGGGTTTCTTGACCTAATTCACCCCTAAGTTGACTTTTGGAGCAAGGCATGAGTCAAGACCTCAAGAAATGTTTTGAAGACCTCAAATATCTTTTATTTCTCCTCTCACAAGTTTAAATTGACACAAAGAACTTGGTTCATGAGCAATATAAAGATTTAAATTCATCTGGACCACAAACTAGGGTTTTTGAGAAAAAGTCAACTATACCTTTGACTTTTGACCAAGACATGGTCTCAAACCTTGGGAAATGATTCAAGACACTCTAAAACACCAATGGAATCCATCCATTAGGTTTAATTTAGCCCAAGAACTTGATTTCTAAAATTCTGGCAAAGCAGACAGCAGATGTCCTAACACATATCAAGACATTGTTCTGCATAAACATTTAGACAAGGAACAGAAACAACATACTGATACCCTGAATATTAGAACTGCAGAATCATAGATGTTACGACATCTGTTCCAACATGTTTATCATTAACCCTAACAGAAAAGTAAATCTGCAGAATGATAAAAGAACACAGTAATTGTTAACCCAGTTCGGTGCAATTCACCTACATCTGGGGGATACCAATCCAGGAAGAAGACTCCACTATCTGTAGAATTATTACAAAGATAAACTCCCTCGTTTACAACTTTAAATCCTAATCTCTACCCAATGAAGACTTTATCAAAGAACACCCTATTTGATACGAGATACCCCACTCACTTCCCTTAATCAACAACTGTGATATCTACATCATCCCTGTCAATACAGAATTTTGTCAAGCATACTTGACAAACAAGCTACCTAGGATTTACTTAAAAGCTTCATCCAAGAACAATACACAATCCAATACCTCAAGCCTTATGGATATGTGCGACACCTATATCTGCCACAATGCATCAACTGATACAAAGGGAGACTTACAACCTAGAGAGCCAACGATTCTCAAAACCCTAAACCCTTATTTTTACATAAGAGAACTAGGTTACAGAAGGCATATAAAATCCTAGGTCTAAGTCTTTTTATATAGGCTTCAGTTTCCTTGGGATTCGAATCTTCAATTTATTTCCTCCTTGATCCATGTTTTGATTGCTCCTTAAATCTTGCAACAGATTTAGAAACATCTTGCAGTATCAGATCCAGATGTCGAGACATCCGTTAGGACATCATATCTAACCAATATTCTTTCATCAGACTTCTTCATGTTTAAACATATATTTTAACATTCTGTTCTTCCAAAAAATTTCTCAAATCAACAGAGCTTTCAATCTCACCCTTTTGACAAATTTTTGGTTAAAACTCCCTCGGCCAAAAAAAGAAAGTCCTGTGTTTGGTAGATATGATTGGGACACTTCTGAGGCTTTTTCTTACCCCTGAAATTCCTAGCTATATGTTGGTGTACATGAGGAAGAGTACATAACCCACTCCCCCTTAAACTAGTACTTGCCACGGAGGGATAAATCTTCCTCCTAAGGGGCATAAGAGAACCCATAAGAAGGTCCAATTATATCGTGCGTAACATTGAGTACATAGAGCATGTAACTTAGGTCACAAGACACAACCTGCTTCCTAACTCAGAACACAAGGCGCAAAGGGAAAGACTCAGATAGAATGTTAGAAAATCCTCTCCAACATCCTTGCAAAACAACTGCAAGGATGCACCAAATGTATGTTGAAAGACCCATCCCCACACAACCATTCTCCCCCTTGTTAGCCAAAAATTGACAAAAGTAGCCAATACAGTTCCATATCCATATGTTACTTATCCAAACACGAATGAAAGACATGATGAATCAACCCACAACCTGGAATTCCACAAACAGATACACTCTTTAAATACCTACACGGTTCCTCTAGAGATCCACGGTCCTAAGAAGTTACTGCTGAACAATTCAATGGAGAAATAAATTCAGGTAGGTAAATTCAACATTAATAACTGTGCACCACCCAACTAAGACTGTTTTAATTTTTAAGAGTAACCGTCCAAAAGGAACACTTGTATCAAGACACATGCCTTCTCTAGGAATCACTCTACAATCTTCAAGACAGCCAGTTAGGGCCCACCCTCCGGTCTTAAATAATGTCCTGTCATTTCGTCAGGCTTGTTCAGTCCATATGAAGCATAGTCACTATCCTTTTGATGAGTCCCAAGAGTAATCCTTTTAAACAGAAGACCAAGATTAACTGACCAAGATGTTAAGACATTTCTTCAAACATCTTTTAGTTAGCACCCAAGATGCTTGTAATTACATTTTTAATGATGGAATTAACTTTATACTGTTAAGTCTCCCACGACCTTGCAACAGTAATGTCAAGTCATCCTTCTTGACACCTCATCACAACTTGCTTGTCCCCCAAACAAACTGAATCCAGAGCTGCTCCCTTGCAGTAATACAACTTAGATTAAAGAGCAACTCCCCCTATCTAAGATAATCAATGATCCTCCAATGAACACTTATGCTGATGAATGGAAATCATAAGACGCATCTTCATGTCTTCAAGAGCACACCCTCTGTCCAATCTACCTGCTGAACACAATCATCAACTCCACTTATTGTTTCTTCTGACAAGAACCAATAATCACTCACACATGAACACCATCATGCTTCCCTGAGGTCACATTAGGATCACCATCCTAAATTAACAAACTCTTTGATTAAGATCAAAGCTCCATTGATCCCCCTCTTCTTGAACCCATCTATACACCACACGAATTCCTCTTGAATTCTCATGTATAGACCTACATGTTCCTTGAGATAAAATCCAATTGATCTGGAATGATCCATATTCCTCAAAGAGATACCATACCTCTTAGTTTGTTATCTTCTTAACGATGTCAGATATCGTATACATGCTCCAGAAATCTTCAACCCATTTGCACCACAAGTACCAAACTGATCTATTTCTAGCATGTCTCATTCACATCAGACTTCCAAGACAGCTCTCCTACTTCATCATTCTCCCGTATGACAATGTAGATACTTCCTAGAAATGATGTAAGTAACAAGTTCCTCACAGAACTTAGTATCCTACTCCAAGGATGACTAACCCAAAAAATGTTCTAACATCTGTTAGGACATTCTTCACACATCACAGATACCACACACCATGGTTCTTGATATGCTCCACCACTGGGCTTACTATAACATAGTAATCCAACTGAAGATCTTCAAACAACACTGCGCCACCAGCTTGAACAAGAACTCCAGATAACCAAGAGAGAAATAAACTCCCATTCACCAAAAGAAGACATACTTCCATCCTCAACCTAGAACTTCTACCACAAGCTCCAAGAGAATCAAAACCTCCTGTCGTTTCAACCAACTACCCTTCTGTTCAAGAGTAATTAGTTCCAAGCACCCTGCTTGAATGCACACAATGAAACCAACCAAATGCCACCTTTTGATTGATCTCACTCTTCTTCAGAACTCCCACAAGATACACGGATCCACCAATGAAATCTGATCTTCAAGTTACATGAACTACTTGCTCCATGGCAAGACATCTTGGATCCACCAAGCCTCTAGACATGTAACATCTTCTCAAACCACAACTCCCGCAAACTGCATGAGATAGACCTTTTTGAAGCATCCATAACTTCCATTCTCCTGTAGATCACCTTATCTTAAGCTGATGTGCCACATCACCAGCTGAGATTCTGATGTTAAGCTAGATGTCAGAATATTCTGATACGATATCCAGCTGCTGAATTCAGCTTCTCCTTCTGCCACTTAAAAGAACCTTCTCTCTATTACAAAACAAGAGTTCCATGCTCTCATAGACTTGATTCAACAACCAAGTTTGAGTAGACAACATTCATCCTGCTTATCACATATATTCCCTTCAAGCTCACTCTTTAATGAATAACTGCTTTGAAACTCCAAAGACTTCACACCTGCCATGTCTGAATCTTCAGAAGAAAAAAGTGTCTAGACTACATCATAGCCATACCAAAGAATGCCACTTTCCTTAGTAGAGCAGTCTGTAGAAAGTCATGCTCATCAGTAGCTAGATCAGAAGTAAACTGATCCAAGCTGTGCCATCACCAGTACTCCATTCTGGACAAGTCTCTTACCAGGACACTTTCCAGATAAACACCAGATGCTTCTAGTAACAACTTGAACACACCTGCTACACTCCAAAACTCTTATATCAGAAATAAACTGATCCAAGAATAATTCATTAAGATTATGATGTCTTCGTCTTCATCTTCAACAACACCATTGTCTAGACCAGTTTCTTGCCAGAAAACTCTCCAGAGATCACATGCTTCTGTCACACCAGACTGAAGCAGATTTTTAGGTCAACACCTAAGACCAAAACAAATGCTAAAGTGTATGCAATAAACCTCCCAGGATTCCGCACAAACTCTGATGATGAGATGTTCCAACATCTTGTTGAACATCAGCAATCTTGACTTTCAAGAATAATCAATTAAATACTTGTGAATTCTACAAATAGCAATTGATCTTAAATCCTGGTCCAATAACCCTTCTTCACTGTTGTAGATATGCTCCACCAGATCACTTCATGAACACTTATCAAGTATTCAATCTTTTGCAAGTATCATCTTTGGCAAACAATGTTGAGATACCAAGGCTGCCACCCTTGACTCAAGTAACTAAGGTTCTCTCTGAACAAACCTTATTTACCTCAACAATTCTGAGAACTCCAATCAGATTGGATCCACCCTTAGGGTTAAGAGAAATGAATCCTTCCTTGTTGTTTTGGATGGTGAAAATAAATCATCTCCTCTTTCTTCAGGTTGTGTTTCATAGAAACACCTTCTAGTCAGAAGAATAACTAGAAGACTCCAGATGCACGAATGAGACGCCTTTATGAGTGGACTTGAGATAATTCTCAAGTATCTTTGACAACGTAGCCGATCAATAATTTATCAAACTCCCAGAGCAAGAATTTGATAAACCTAAACTCAACTCCCCTCCTCTTCAACTGACTTCAAACTGCACCATATAACCAAGCTTCCAAGTACCAAGTCACCATAACATACATCTTCCAACAACTCCCTTCATTTCATCGCTCCCGACTTTGGAATAAAAGAATGCATATATCTTCACATATAAAGGCCGACGATTGAGACATTCCACCATCTGTCTTCAGTAACAAATCCATAATCCCATAATTCTAGAGCTCTTCCATTAGAAACATATGCAGCGGAACCACCAAGGAACAAATTAAACTTGCCCTAATAAGATGTCAGAACATCTTATAAGACACCCAACAAGAGAACTAGCCATTTTCTCCTGCAGTTGTTGTAGAACCTCCTCAGCAATATGAACAACCACCGAGTTGTTACCTTCGATCCAGAGCATCCATCCCATCCATTAATACCCTTGAGTATATCTGATTTGATTGATCTAATCTTAAAAACTCCTCCTTATTTTAACGTCATAAATTATCTCCCAAAGATCTCATCCAGAAATAGACAGGATGCCTGCTCTGATACTAATTGAAATTCTGGCAATGCAGACAGCAGATGTCCTAACACATGTCAAGACATTGTTATGCATAAACATTTAGACAAGGAACAGAAACAACATACTGATACCTTGAATATCGGAACTACAGAATCACAAATGTTATGACATTTGTTCCAACATGTTTATCATGAACCCTAACAGAAAAGTAAATCTGCAGAATGATAAAAGAACACAGTAATTGTTAACCCAGTTCGGTGCAATTAACCTACATCTGGAGGAAACCAATCCAGGAAGAAGACTCCACTATCTGTAGAATTATTACAAAGCTAAACTCCCTCGTTTACAACTTTATATCCTAGTCTCTAACCAATGAAGACTTTATCAAAGAACACCCTCTTTGATACGAGATACCCCACTCACTTCCCTTAATCACCAACTGTGATATCTACGTCATCCCTGTCAATACAGAATTCTGTCAAGCATACTTGACAAACAAGCTACCTCGGATTTGCTTAAGAGCTTCATCCAAGAACAATACACAATCCAATACCTCAAGGCTTATGGATCTGTGCGACACCTATATCTGCCACAATGCATTAACTGATACAAAGGGAGACTTACAACCTAGAGAGCCAATGACTCTCAAAACCCTAAACCCTTATTTTTACACAGGAGAACTAGGTTACAAAAGGCATATAAAATCCTAGGTTTAAGTCTTCTTATATAGGCTTCAGTTTCCTTAGGCTTCGAATCTTCTGTTTATTTCTTCCTTGATCCATGTTTTGATTGCTCCTTAAATCTTGTAACAGATTTAGAAACATCCTGCAGTATCAGATCAAGATGTCGAGACATCCGTAAGGACATCATATCTGACCAGTCTTCTTTCACCAGACTTCTTCATGTTTAAACATATCTTTTGACATTCTGTTCTTCCAAAAATTTGCTCAAATCAACAGAGCTTTCAATTTCATAAAGGATCACAAAGTTTAAATTCATCTGATAAAAAGTCAACTGTGCCCAAAACCAAGTTTGACTCTTGAGATTTTTTGACAAACATGACTTCTTTAAGTAAAAAAAAATGTTAATTTGTGGTTTGGATCATCATCCAGCAAGAAAAATCAAGAAAAGTGAGGTTACTTGCAAAAGGGGCAACCTTAAGACATTTAAAATTTCACTACGTTATGAAAAAAATGACTTTTACCTAACTTTGCAATACCATAACTTGTGATCCAAGAAACATTTTTCTTTCATCCAAAGCTTAAATGAAAGCTCTCATTACATACTAAAAGATTGTCAACTACACCACATTCCAAATCTACATGGATTTTGAGTTATGGATTGATCAAAATCATAAAAATTAAGAAATGGACCTTTTCTTGACACTTAGAAAGATTTGAGGCTGAATTTATCTCATGTTTTGTCCAACTTTGGAGGCATTTTCCACCATGATCCAAGATGAATCAAGACCAAAGTTAAACATCAAAGTTGAAGTATGATATGTGGGCTTTCCAAAAAGTACAAGAACTCATCCTAATTCAACTTGAGCAAGAAGTTACAAGCCTTGCAACATGACATGAAATTCTGGTTTTTCAAGACAGCATTGGTGCATAACTTGTGCCATACGATTCTCTCCTTCAAATTTTGTCACTTTGCCATCTTTGTCATCTTCCAAAAACACAAAACTCTTGATGACTCACTTATTGCTTGATCAAAGAGGCAAGAATTCAGCCTAACATGTGATGATCCATCATTACAAAATGCCTTCAATTTTAAATTTGGCAATGTTACATTAATGCAATGCATTGAGGTGTCATGAACCAAGCCATATCAATCCAAACCAGTCAAGATTCAGTCCAAAGCTCTGACTGTTCAAACCTGCAGAAATTAAATTGAGTCAAGCTAGAGGAGACTTGGCACTTTGAAACATCCAAGTCAATGGCAACCTAGCTACACACTATGATCAACCTCCATTCACTATTCCTTGCAAAACAAACTTTCTCTACTATAAATAGAGGTCATTTGTGACAGATTAACACACACCAAAACATTAGAATACATGTTTTTCCACCATTTCCCTCTTGAACCTCAAAAATCCATTTTCAAAGAAGTGAGAATCATGTTTTGAAATAGAGAGCAATTCAGCTCAAACCAATCATTCTAACACCTCACATACATCATATATGAATGATCTAAACACTTGAACAACATTTGTAACACCGAATTCATCAAGTTCATACCCCACCCCAAAGCCATCTGCAGTTGAAGTCGTGCCCACCAATCCAAAAATTTTCAATCTATTCCAAGCTTCTCAACACACTCACTAGGGTCTATTAAAGCTGTCTAGATCATTCAAACACATCTACAACACCTACAACTGAGGATTCGAATTCCTCTTGCAGAGGTAAGCCTGGACCTCTTAAACTCTATGATCCATGCATCATAAATGTGTTTTCAAGTTACAAACATGTTTCTGCACTTGTGTAGAGTGATTCCCCTCAATTAATTTCTTTGTAACCATTGTGTATAGAATTTCATAGTGTTCTTGCAAAAATTAGGGTTCATTTGTTCTTCACATGATTTCTCACTTCACACTTAAAAGAAATGCAATTAACTGATATCATTGAAATCCTTGTTAAAAAACGAGCAACTTTCTTTTTTACAAAAGTCATTTTCATTGCGTATTGAGTGAGATATGTGAGCTTTTGCAAATCAGCCATGGCGGGCACGAGCGAGGAAAAAGAAGGAGTCGTTGGCACCCTTTTTCAAATTTTGGAATTTTTAATTTATCTTTAATATTTTCAATTATTTTCAAAAATTCATATCTCTCTCATTTTTAATCTTTTTCAAATGATATTTTAAACATAAATCATGTATACATTTTAATATTTAATTCCACAAAAAAATCAAAAAAATATATTATATTTGATATATTTTTGAAATTTTCAAAGAATTTATTTTTAATTATTTTAAATATTTTAAAATAAATTCCTCTTCTTGATTTTTCAAAATCAATTGAGTTTCAAATCATCTTGAGAATTAAAACATCTATTTTCAAAGTTCACAACATGTTTTTGAATATATTTGATATTTTATATCATTTTTTATTTAATTTTCTTTGAAAATAATGTATTTTAATTAAAATTGGTGTTTTCCCTGATTTTAAATTTTGAAACTCTATTTTGAAAAATATTTTGGGCCTCTAATAGAGTGTAAGACCCAACCTCTTTTGTAAATAAATAATTCCTGGGCCTTTGTCATAGTATAAGTCCCGGTGCGATTTTCAAAATAACGGCGCGTTCATTATTTTTCATCTGGGTCTCTACTTGAGTATAAGCTCCATTTTTCTTCTTTTCAAACACATTATGGGACTCTAATAGAGTGTAAGACCCAAAAACCATTTGTACATAAATAAAGTTTGGGCCTCTGCTATAGTATAAGTCACACAACGTCTTTTGGTATCGCAGTGCGATCATTGTTTTCAAAATAAGTCATTTGGGCCTCTCCTTGAGTATAATCCCCAACCTTTTGTTCATAAACTTTGTTTTAAATAATAAACAACCTACATGGGCCTCTCCCTGAGTTGTAAGCCCCATACCTATGTTTTCAAAATCATCTGTCTGTTTTTAGCTGGTATTAATAAGAGCATTATTCCCGGTGAAACTGCTCTTAGACCACTTGGGCCTCTCTTTGAGTTATAAGCCCCAAACTTTCTTTTCAGATAACAACACATTTCTTCTAATTCAAATTCAAACTCAAAGTTTTCTCAAAACTTTCTTCAATTTCTTAAAAAACCCTAATCATAAAGTTGTAGTCAATACAATCAATCACAATACACTTGGCCTCTTTTCAGAATGTAAGACCCAACAACTTTTCAATCCAATGCATACTTGTTTACATACCTATTAATTCATTTATCTATATATATTTTTGCATATCTGTCTAGAGTTTCCCCAGCAGTTAGGTCTACACTTAGGTCAAACCAGAGGTTACTTCTAACTTATTCAATAACTAGTTCCCTCATAGGAAACTTCCCTTAATACAGTCCGCCTCCTCTTGGGCTTTATTCAATATGGAACAGAGAAAGACATTATTTCCGGTGAAACTTTTTTCAACACTGTCAAAACTTAGAAACATATGTATAAAAGAAATTCATTTCCTCAGAGAGGATTAATTCCCTGTGAAACCTCTTTTGAATTTCTTCAAACCTTAGAACTGTTCAACAAAGAAAGGATTATTCCCGGTGAAACCTTTCTTGAACTTTTCTTAGGCTTGGACCTACAGGCTTCTTAGAAGTTCCCTAGCCTCCTCTTGGGCTTAGTACAAGGACCACCAGGCTTCTTAAAAGTTCCCTTAGCCTCCTTTTGGGCTTGATACAAGGACCCAAATGCTTCCTAAAAATTTAGGATAGAAATTAGTCATCTCTACTAGTTCACTCCTCAGGGGAGTCAAAACTCCAGAATACCCAATCATTCAAGGGTTGATCTTCATCCCTTAAACCAACAACTTCCTCTTGGGCATCATACAATGAATCTTTCCAAAATATAGCCTCCTCTTGGGCTTTGTTCAATTTGATCAACCATGAAACACTCCATTAAAGAGAGGATTATTTCCCGGTGAAACCTCTTCTTTAACCCCTTTAACCCTGGAACAGTTCAACAAAGAAAGGATTATTTCCCGGTGAAACCTTTCTTGAACTATTCCTAGACTTTGAAAGTCTCAATCTCTAGCCTCCTCTTGGGCTTCATACAAGGACCCAAGACTTCCTAGAAGCATCCCTAGCCTCCTCTTGTGCTTCACACAAGGACCCCCAGGCTTCCTAAAAGCATAGGATATATCCTAGTCATCTCTATCAATACACCAGCCCCTAGGAGAGTCAAAGCCTCTAAGGTATTCAAGCTTATCCTCTTAAGGCTCTTCTGATCCTCAACAAGGTTTAGTTTTCACTTTAAAATCCTCAGCTAGAACCATGATACCATCAACAAATCCCCAAAAGTATCAGAACTTCACGACATATGAAAATTCAACTCTTCTCCAATCTCTAGCAAGAGTTAGTTTCCCTTTGGATTCCTCAAAACAGTTTAGACCTTCTCCCAGATTTAAATAATCCTCAGCAAGAGTCAGCCTCCTCTTAGGCTTCATATAATGATTTTCCCAGTTAGCCTCAATCTTGGGCTTTGTACAAGACAAATATATAATACTCCCTAATTGAGTCGGTTTTCAACTTTTTTAGCTTCAACCTTGGGCTTTGATCAAGGCACAAAATCCATCATCCCCACAGAGGAGACCATGAGTCCTCTCTGTAGGAGGATATATCCTCTAGACATCACATGTCAAAACAAACAATTAAACCTTTTTTTCTAGATAATTGATGTAGATGACACACTTGTTGATTCAAAATCCAAGCTAGAGTCCCTCCTTTATCACGGCTAAAGTTCTCTTTCATCTAAGTGATGTAAGTGGCAAACCTCTGGATTCCACACATCCAAGTCAATGTCCCTCTCTTAGCATGAAAAGACTCACAAAGGAAGATGTGGCATTGCTTGATTCCACACATCCCAGTTAAAGCAACTTCCTTTATAATCAATTCCTCAATGTTTGTGATGAATATGTGAGATATCTCCCTTTAGAGATGACAAATTCTCTCTCAGTTAAATTTTTAGCTCCAATCTTGGGATTTGAACAAGACACAAACACTCATTTAGCTTCAATCTTGGGCTTTGAACAAGACACAAACATTCCTTTAGCTTTAATCTTGGGCTTTGAACAAGACACAGATACTCTTTTAGCTTCAATCTTGGGCTTTGAACAAGACACCAAACAATTTCCTCCAAAAGAATAGGAGGAACTACAAACGCTTTGATTTCCCCAAATCTCTTTACGGGAATACGTAGGGATAAGATTGCAAAATCTTAGCGAGCGCACTAATAAAAAACCTTAGGTCAAGTACCTTCCAAAAAACAATAGTAAACTCTAAATAAACAAAAAAACATTTCCTCAACCTCCACAAAGGAGAAACTTTCCTTATTCAACAGTAAATGAATTTAAGCAACTAAGCAATTCAACAGTAGAAACACATGCAAATAAAGGGTCCTATAGATTACTATAGATACTATGGGTGTTAATAGTTTCCCTCTGTATAACCAACCCCCGATCCCCGATCTCTTCGCATTTGTTAAAGAAAACATTTGCACGCAGGGTTAGTTTGAGATATCTTCCTGAAATTCTGGAATAACAGATCCCAGATGTCCTACATGATGTCGAGACATCTGGTCTGACATAAACAGCAAAGCAATTATAGACAATTAAATAAGCTGCTGAAAAGAAAAGTGCACACAGAATTTGTTCACCCAGTTCGATCTAACAACTTACATCTGGGGGCATACCAAGCCAGGAAGGAAGTCCACTATTAGCAGTATTAAATAACAGACTCAGCAATACCAGTTGAAAATCTACTCACTTAATCCCTACCCAATGACCCTTCTACCTAAGTTCTCCCTAGGTAAGAGACTCCATCTCACTTCCAATTATCGCAATGATGTCTAGCAGTCAACATCTCAGTTACTGCATCAACAGCTTGATTTCCAACAACTCTCCAAACACATAAAAATAGAAGACACACTCCTATAACAATACCTAGACATGACCCTCATGACTAAGAACAATGCTTAGAGTTGCTTAACAGCTTCCTCTAAGACCAATACATCTCTTACCTACAGGCTTAGAGATAAACATGATGACCATCCCACAAACTGGGTGGTTCATCAAACAACACAGCCCTTATAGTTTACATGATGGCTGGCTTCCTAAAACTAGGTTGCAATGCTTCTATTTATAACCTATTTCCCAACTGGATTTGGGCCTTCAAATCACAACAAATCAGCCGCTACAAATCTACAAAAGATTCTACTACTAAATATATCTTCAATCAAATCTTCAATTAAATCTTCAATTAAATCTTCAATTAAATCTAATTATTCTCCATATCTTTTTGCATGAAAATAGTAACAATATCTGCTCAATATAATATTGCAACAGAATATATTTGTCCCATGATATTCGCCTGCAATCTCTCCACCAGATCTTCTCAAAACACACTTAAACAAATGCAGCCCTAACAAAACACATCAGACTGATGTTCTGATGTTCTGTCAACTGATGTCAAGACATCAGGTTTAACATCAGCATACAAAACTGCAACCCTTCTGAACTTAACATCAACTCAATGTTAAGAACTCATGTTAAGACATCAGACATATGACATCATTAACAACACCATTGTTTTACCAAAATTCCAGCCAATACAAGAACTAACAATCTCCCCCTTTGGCTAATTTTGGCTAAAACAATCTCAACCTACACCAGAGATACTAGTCGCGGAAAAACACCATACAAACTAACATCGGCACACAACTAGCAGCAGCAACTCCCCCTCAAAACTGCAACTAGCAAAACAGCTGCACAAACTACACACTCTCCCTCAAGCCTAGAACCACAACAGACAACTAGGCAATAGCTAGGCTAACTCTCCCCCTTTTTAGCCACAATTGGACAAACTCTGAATCTTCCAACCAACATACTCAGAACAAAATCCAGAATCAACAGCTACTACTGTACATTCTCTCCCCCTTTTTGGCCAAAAATTGACAAACATTGGTGTAAATGTATACTTCTGATTCAATCCATTGACACACAAATCTATAGAACCAGGTCTAAACTGTCAAGTACACCATGAACTTCACTAGTAACACAATGTCACGACATCTTGTCTGACATTACAATCTGGATAAACAACTTCTTCAACAAAAGATCAACTCTCCCTATCGAAGATAACCAGTGCTCCTTTGCAAGAAGAACACCTTAAATGAATGGAAAATATAAGACTCATCTTCATGTCTTCAAGAGCGCACCCTCTGTTCAACACACCTGCTGAACGCATTCACAAAATGCTTAATCCTCAAACATTTTAAGTACCACACTAGTACAGACAGAAGTTCTCCCCTTATATTTCACAACTGATGCTCCTTGACCAGTACATCATAGCATTTGGAAAATCCAGACACAGTCTTTATCCATCCAGTCAGGAATGCTTCACACAATCATCCACAAGTTCTGAAGCACACTCACAATGCCTTCCACTGAACTCTAAGTAAACTCCTCTTACTTATAATTAATAACACACATCAAAACACACATCAGCATGCAAGCTTCACAATATATGCACCTTTGCTGCAGAATCCATAGACAAGTACTCCCCATGTCATGGTTAACTAATGCTCTAGATGGAGATAAACATTTGAGCACACTTGCTGAGCACATTCACATACTGTACTTTCACTTTTGGAGAACACAACCAAGTATCCTGACTTGTTTGACACTGCTCACAAACTCCACAAATTCTCTGCTTTACTGAGATCTAATCTCTTCAAGAGATACTTGTAGCAGAAGAAGGAACAACTCTCTAAAAAATGTTCTGATCAGATCACATCACAATCCCTCTACCATTACATCCACCAGTAGTTGTTGATACTAGTGAAGTCTTCAAAATTAGTAGTCATGCTTTGCCAGGACAAACTACTAAAAACAAGACCAGAATCTCCACATTCTAATTCACATAGTCAGAAACATCTCTTCTGACAAAAATGCTTGAGCATCCAACTCCACACGCACACTCTCTCTGAAGCAAAAAGTTCAGACTGTAAATTAGTATACTCACATGATTCCCTCTTGGTTTGTTATCTTCACATGCTCCAAAACTCCACATCTTGCCAGGCTGATCAACTACTCTCTAGCATGACTTGACAATAGGGCTATGTCCCCTTCACAGGCTTTTCTTCTGCCTTTAGCGATACACATCCAATCATCTATCTTTGACATTTGGATCAATTGATGAATATCCATATTCAGACTTTCAAGCAATCAATACCTGATCTACTTCAGTCTTCTCTACATTCTCCTTCCAAAGCAGACCTTCTACTTCATCATTCTCCCGTATGATTAGGTAGATTCTCTTTAGATACAATGTAGGTAATCATCCCAGATAATGTCCTATCACAAGTTAGAACATCTTCCACACACCAAAACATCAACACCATGATTCTTGATATGCTCCACCAACTGGACTTACTCTAGCATAGTAATCCAAAGAACCAGAGAAATAAACTCTCATCCACCTTCAAGAAAAATAATCTCCTTGAGTCTTCAACTCATCACCCTTCTGCCCAAGAGTAACTTGTTCTAAGACAATCCTCAATAATAACCAGCTGCCACACTCTGATTATCTTGATTCTTTGAATTCACTTCTGAGATCAACCAAATGCCACATTTTGACCTTTTTCACGTTTGTCAGAACTCTCACAAAGATATACTGATCCACCAAGGAAACCAGATCTTCAAGTCACAAGTTCCAATTGCTCAATAGCAAACACACTTAGACTCCTTAAGCCATGGTCATATAACATCTTCTCCTTCCTGCAGCTCCTGCAAACTGCCATGAGAACGATCTTTTTGAAGCATCCTATTATTCATTCCTGTAGATCACCCTATCAAAAGCTGATGTGCCACATCACCAGTTGAGACTTCTGATGTTAAGCTAGATGTCAGAACATTATGTCACCCAACTGTTGAATTCAGCTCTACCTTTTGCCACTCAGAAGAACCTCATCCCTTTGCAGAAACAGATTTCCATGCTCTCATAGACTTGATTCAACAATAAAGTTTGAGTAGACAACCTCCATCCTGCTCAGAAAACTCAAAGACTTCAAACCTACCACATCTGAATCTTCAGAAAATAAGTAGTCCAAGACTACCCCATATCAATACTAAAGAAAGTCACTTCCCTTAGTAGAGCCGTCAGTAGAAAGCCAGAGATAACTGCCACTTATCCTCGACCTTCACAACCAGAGCAAACACCATGCTCCAAACCACTTAGATCAGTAATAAACTGATCCAAGATGTAACCAACAAGATTATGATGTCTTCATAGTCTTCCGTCTTCATCTTCAACAGCACCACCATCTGGACAAGTCATTCACAATACTTTCTAGGAACAAATGCTAAGCAATAATCCCAGGTCAACACCTAGGCGACTTGTGAGCGAATGTAGAACCCCTCCTATGATTCTCCAAACCTCTGATGAAAATATGTTAAAATAATTGACAGAACATCCTTAATCTTGTCTTTCAAGGATAATCAATTAAATACTTGTGAATATCACAAATAGCAATTGATCTTAAATCCATGTGGTTTAACCCTTCTTCAGATTCTAGCATCTTCTGAATCTTCTTCATGACAACCAATATGACAACCATTCATACCACAAACGCCTTCCAGGTTAGGTCAGTGTCTTGATCTTTCACTCCACCCTGAGCAAAGAACTGAAGTGATGTTTCAACATCTACTAGGATTTGGAGACTACAACCATAGTAATCCACACATATCTCTTGCAGCGAACACACGAGAACATATTAACATCTGATCAACTTCCAAGATCAGACCAACAAAACAGCAGTAACTTGCATAACACACTCTTCCAGAAGCTTCTTCTTATAAGCAAAAGGTTCAGACCTCTCGTCTAACTTAAGAGTGATAACATACCATAGACAATCTGCTACTTCTAATCCTTCAAGCCACAAAATTGAAAGAGCTCATACATACACCAATTGACCACAGGCTAATTTACACTGCTACTGAACACAAACTCTTGAATGCATTTTCCCTATAAAACTGTCCTCAGACATTTTAGCTTAAACAAGGATCATCACCTTCTCTTCTGCTATCAAGATTACTACCTTTTCTTCACCCAGCACAGCTGAGATGCTATGACATTATGAACATCATCTCAAAAATTGTTCAACTTCACAGCTTCAGTGATCCTTCAAAACAGCTACAATCTAATAGGACTTTGACTCAGCATTTACCATAAACTGCTGATGTGTAGCGCGATATCGTGACATTAGGATTGACATATCAAGCTCAGCTTCTTTCTTGATGAAACTTCCTCCAGTTCATGATTTTGAAAATCAGAAACATGTATCTTCACAAGAGAATTCATCTTCAGATATACCAGAACTACATTGGACACCATAACCAGGAAGATCTCCTAATTAGGTCACCATAAATATGCTTAAGAGATAACTTATCAAGATCTTCACTCCCGCATGAAAGATTTCACAGTGATACTCTTTTGCTTCGGCTCCACCCTCTTCTTTCATCATCAATGTTCTGGACAGATTGGTCTTCAATACCTGATTTGAAATATATTCTTCTTTTGCTGAGGAGACCAAACTCTAAAGTCTTTCCAAGAAAATACCTTCCTAAAGTCTCACCACCAGGGTTACATTAGATACCATGCAGCGGAACACACAACAACTCCTCAACACTTTTCAGGCACTACTCAATAATCCTTGCACACCATCACCATAATCCAAGTGCCAAAAAAAAAGTTTGAAAATAAATCAAACTCACAACAGCAGTTCTCCACCAAAGCTACACACCTGATAACAATAGACAGGTCCAATACATACCCTATCATGAATAGTCCATCCTTCACTTCAAGGGATCAAACAAACAACTATATGAACTGACCAAGTCCATAACTCAGCAAAACTATCTTCCTTGCTCATGAACCAGAAAGTATCTTCCCTAGATCTCATCCAGAAACAGACATGATGCCTGCTCTGATACCAATTGAAATTCTGGTATAACAGATCCCAGATGTCCTACATGATGTCGAGACATCTGGTCTGACATAAACAACAATGCAATTATAGACAATTAAATAAGCTGCTGAAAAGAAAAGTGCACACAGAATTTGTTCACCCAATTCGGTCTAACAACTTACATCTGGGGGCATACCAAGCCAGGAAGGAAGTCCACTATTAGCAGTATTAAATAACAGACTCAACAATACCAGTTGACAATCTACTCACTTAATCCCTACCCAATGACCCTTCTACCTAAGTTCTCCCTAGGTAAGAGACTCCATCTCACTTCCAATCATCGCAATGATGTCTAGCAGTCAACATCTCAGTTACTGCATCAACAACTTGATTTCCAACAACTCTCCAAACACATAAAAATAGAAGACACACTCCTATAACAATACATAGACATGACCCTCATGACTAAGAACAATGCTTAGAGTTGCTTAACAGCTTCCTCTAAGACCAATACATCTCTTACCTACAGGCTTAGAGATAAACATGATGACCATCTCACAAACCGGGTGGTTCATCAAAGAACACAGCCCTTATAGTTTACATAATGGCTGGCTTCCTAAAACTAGGTTACAATGCTTCTATTTATAACATATTTCCCAACTGGATTTGGACCTTCAAATCACAACAAATCTGCAAAAGATTCTGCTACTAAATAGATCTTCAATCAAATCTTCAATTAAATCTTCAATTAAATCTAATTATTCTCCATATCTTTTTGCATGAAAATAGTAACAATATCTGCTCAATATAAGATTGCAACATAATATATTTGTCCCATGATATTCGCTTGCAATCTCTCCACCAGATCTTCTCAAAACACACTTAAACAAATGCAGCCCTAACAAAACACATCAGATTGATCTTCTGATATTCTGTCAACTGATGTCAAGACATCAGGTTTAACATCAACATACAAAACTGCAACCCTTCTAAACTTAACAGCAACTCAATGTTAAGAACTCATGTTAAGACATCAAACATATGACATCATTAACAACACCATTGTTTTACCAAAATTCCAGCCAATACAAGAACTAACATTTTCCCTTCCTTTTAAGCATCATAGGATAAATATAGAAATCAGAAAGTAACACCAAAAACGTTTGTAGTCGCGTCACAAAAACCGACGCTACAACTATCTTTTACCGTTGACATCCCTAATTTCCCATTCGAAGCTGAATTTGTAAGTGCCACAACAAGAACTTCTCAATTATTAAGAAAGGAACTAAGCAGTAATAAGGCTTGCAACTCATCATCCAGCTTAATATCACTAGTTACTACCTGATTCACAATATTTTGAAACCCACTCATATGCTCTGCCATTGAGTTATCATCCTTGTATTTCATATTAATTAGCTTCCTGATTAAACATGCTTTATTTTGAACACTCTTGTGCTCATACAACTTTTTAAGCTTATTCCACATTTTATGCGCATTAGTTTTTAACACGTGGATATACATTCAAGTCTAAACATTGTCTAACTATAGCAACTGTCTTTCGGTTCATCTACTTCCATTCAACATTAGACTTATCACTTAATTTACCTTTCCCCCTCCTCAATAGAACCATACAAATCTTTGTTGTATAACATATCTTCCATGAGAGTCTTTCATATTGTTTAATTAGTAGAGTTGAATTTAAATCATATTGAGCTCTTGATTTTTTTCCATTTAAAATGCATAAAATAAGTCAACCAGAGCTCTCGATACCACTTTGTTGGGAACTAATTAAATAATCGAAATATTTTTCTCAATCGAAATACTTTTCCAAACCTGTACAATTTAAATAGATAACCATCAGAACTAATTCAGAGCACAATAATAATAACAAAAAAATAAAATACCAAGAACACCAGATTTTTAACGTGGAAAATTTTCTTCAAAGTTAAAGAATAAAAACCATGGGACATAGTCCAGTAAAACCGTCCACTATATCAATAATAAGAATACAAAAATTTTCCTAGTAACACTAGAGAATAACAATCTTCACTGATAAACAGTAAAGGTGGGAAAACTCACTCCAAACAACACCTCCACAAATTGTGGGTATCCAAAACAACTTTAAAAGAAGGTAAAACTACTAAACAAGAATACCAATAAAATTAGCTAAGTGATAGGAACAACATACTGAATTTGTAGTTAAGACTAAGAAGATTTGCTACACACCCTTCTATCACTTGAGCCTCTTCCTCTTCTCTGGAACCCTTGTGCTCTTCTCTGAAATGATTATAGGTTGCTTTTTTGTTATGTTGCATTAAAAAATCCCTTCAAATAGATGCCAAATGTTTTGATCCAAATAAAACAAATATAATAAAATATTTTTTTAAATAAACATCGAGTCTTACTTTAGGAGTGAGTCCACCTTACACCCTGTAATGTGGCTATAAAATTTTGCTCTTGTATTTTATATTGGATTGGTGTGTGCAGGTTTAATCCTTGTATCAGCCATTGAAGTTTGACTTTTCCATGCAAGGAAGGATAGAGAGAAAATACAGAATTCTTATTTTGCTAGCATTAATAATGAGGTCTGTTTGGTTTATAATAAATGTTATTCTATTTAAAGGTGGGAAGAAATGAGTTAGTGAACTTGTGTATTTTATTGCGAAATTGTTATCTTAGAATTGGTTTGAAGCTAGATATAAGAGTCTTCTTATTTGTATTAAAGTAGATTGAATATGCCTAATCCTTTAGAGTGTATGAAATAATATTATCTATCTATTCTCTCTTTTGTATTAGTATTGAGTACTATGTTGGTTTTAATACAATTATTTTGTTTATAAAAAAATATTGATAAGTTACTTTTTTCGTAATTATATTATCATTAACAATTTTAAATTATTTTGTTTGGAAGACACGACAAATTAAAAAATTATAAAAGTATGATACTTGAATTGGTAAGATGATAAGTGAAAATGTGAGCAAAGATTGCCGAACTCAATGAAATAGCCTTTATTTTCGTGAAGACTTTTTTCTTTTCCTTTTTTCTAAAAATAATTTTATTTTGATCACAAGGATGCAAAACATTTTATTCTCATTCCTAATTTTTTTCTCTCTTCCAAATTAACATCAAAATATATATAAGTAATTAATAATGTATAGATCTGTAAGCTGGAACAGATTCTCTGAAGATTATTTCCAACATGCAACAAGCAGTAGTTCTTCATCACTCTCTTCAACACATAGATTATCTAGTAATAATTTGCCTACATATGATCCTATTGTAGAGTTGGCTAAGAGGGAGAAAGCACGTGTTAAATTCTCTGAGAATGCAGTGCATGCTATCCCTTTTGTTTTGCTTGTTTGTGCTGTCATTCTTTGGATCTGTTCAAGTCCAGGTGAATTATATATATTTTTTATCCTCAATATAATATACAATGTCTATTACTATAGTTTTTTGTATTTCTAAATATTATATGTTTTTCAAATTGATGATGTTTATTATAAGTATTTTTTCATTGTCATTTTTCTTGAGAAATAGAGATGAGTTTTACTCATTAATGGAAGAGTTGGTAATGCTAATCTCACTCAGAAAAAAATATAGTCATACTTTAAATTATTTTAATATGACCATTTTTTTAATAAGTGAAATATATTATTGTGAGTAGAAAGAGTACTCAAAACTCATTAATAAAATAAATTTGCGTCTTTGTAAACATGATGATAAACTAATCTACCGATAAAAAAAAGTTGTAAAAGCTACTTGGGATCGCTTTATAAGCTTGTAGCCAAAGTTCTAATATCAAGGTTCGGTAAGGTTATGGAGAACTTGATATCTTTGAATCTGTATGTGTGTTTGGAAGGGAGACTCTTGGTAGATGGGGTGATTGATGTTAATGAATTAGTGAATCGCCCCAAGAGAATTAAGAAAGATTGTCACATCTTTAAGGTAGATTTTGAGAAGACTTATGACTCAGATAGCTAGATTTTTTTGGACTACATGCTCTCTAGATTTGGCTTTGATCAGAAGTGGCATGCTTGGATGTGTGACTACGTGTTCTCAAGTATTCTGGTTGTTTTAGTTAATGGGAGCACGATCCATGAAATCAGTATTAAGAGAGGGTTGAAACAAGGTGACCCATTTGTTCCCCATCCTCTTTCTTCTTATGGTTGAAGGGCTATGTGGGATGTTTTGCAGAGCCTCAAAGTTGAATCTTTTTTGGGGCTTTAGAGTTGGATCGTCTAATTTGGTTGTTCCCCTCCTTCATTATGTAGGTGATAATCTTATTCGGGATGAAGCGTCGATGCAGAATCTCTGGATGATCAAAGTTATCCTTCTGGGTTTTGAGTTAGCTTCAGGTATCCTGGAGAATTTTTTGTAAATGTGGAATGCTCTTTTTTTAGTTAGCCAACGATTTTCTCCATTATAGATTGGGTGCTCTCCCCTTTAAGTGCCTTGGTCTTCTCGGGGAGCTAACCCCTGTTATGATTCTACTTAGGGATCCTCTAACCACTCAGATTTTTAGAAGGTTGGTTTCTTGGCGTCATAGGTATGTGGGTTTGGGGAGGGGTTGGTTATGATGAACTTGATCCTTAATTTTATCCTAGTGTTTTAACTATCTTTTCTAAAGATACCAGTTAAGGCCTGGACGAATATAATGAGGATCAAAAAAAGGTTTCTATGGGAAAATAGTGATTAATTTGCCGCCGTCATTGCCGACCTGCTTGCAGAGCTCCGCCAGGCTCCCCTGCCCCTGCGGCTTTGGTTTTAGCACCACTAATTTTGGCCCGATTTCTACTGAAAAACTCTCTCACAAATAACGACCCTTTATGGCGACTTCATTACTTAAGGTTTTAAGGCATACTTCAATAGTAGAAAAGTTGGGGTCTCCTTTTAGGATAATCTTTGGTCGGGCTCAATCCCTCTAAAAGAGAGGTTTCATAGGTTATATGTGATTGACTACAATCCTTGTATATTAGTGAGTGAGGTGGCGGTGCATGATGGGGACCAGTTGAGGTAGATTTTTTAGTAGATGACACCTTCTTTATTCGGGAGCAGATGCTAGTGGATAGCTTTTCTACTTTTTTCAAGTGATCTCTATCTCGTTTGGTAGTGCTTGTTGGTGGTGGAAGGTGGAAAAAAAAAAGGTTTACTCAGTTTCTTCTGCTAAAAACTCTCCTAATGAGAAAAAGCTTAATCTTTATCCTTCTCTAATCAAAATAGGATTGTGTGTCATAGTGTATTTGGATTAGTTGGGCTTCGTCAAGGTAGTTGTCTTTTCTTGGAAACTTCTTCTAGACAAATTCCCTTTTAGATTTAATTTGCACGAGTGTAGGGTTCTCCTAGGCGATATCAGGATGTCTGTAGTCTATGTGAGAGTACCATAGAGTCGACTTCTCATTTATTTGTCACTTGTTGTATTATCTTGACTTTGTGATATAGGATCTTTAGGTGGTTGGGTTGGTCTTTTGTCGTTAATGGGGGATACCATGTTGCTTTTTGATTTTTTTTTTATATTTTAGAGGTTTCAGGTAAAAAATGGGGGCTTATGATGGTCTGACATGTTGTGGTATAGGTTATTTGAAAGTCTCAAAATAATTTGGTAGATAAATCTATGAAAGTGCGGGACTTGGGGTCATGAGTATCACTTTGGTCAAGAAATGGTATATGGCAAAGTCTCTGCATTACTCTTGCAATTTCACTGCTTTGTTGGAGAATCTTACCCCCATTATGAGCCTATAATGATTTCAAGTGTCTTTGGCCTTGGGTTGAAGTGTTTTCTTTTCCTCTTCTTGTGTAGGTTGAAGGTTGAGAAACACAAGAAATGGGGGTTTGAATTGGGTTTCATATTTCATCTTCATTTGCGAAATTTAAATCAATTGCGTTATCAAGTAAATAAAATAAATGAACACAATTATTTTATCCTGGTTCACTGTTAACGAAGTTACTCCAGTCCACCCCTCAAGGTGATTTCGCCTTATCACAAGGACTTAATCCACTAATCATCAACATGATTACAACCACAATGGAAACCCTTCATTGCCTTCTTAAGAATCTTGGCATTCATCCGCCTCTCAAGGAATCATCCACTAAGCTGTTAGAAACACGCTTAGTCTTCTCAAGCTTTCTGGTCTTCACTCGACCACTCAAGGAATCAACCTCCAAGCCGCTAAACCACGACTTGGCCCTCTCGAGCATTCTGGTCTTCATTCGACCGCTCAAGGAACATTACCTTTTTCAAGGATTTTTGTTGTGCACTATATATGCTTCTTACAAGTTAATTACACAATTGAAGTACATTAGCAAGATATGAGCAACAACTCCTTGTTTTCTAATATAGAAACTATCTAAAAATAAATCTCTAAGAGATTATAAAGCTCTTTAGTTATGTATTTGCTTAAAAGCTTTCTTATGAGCACTGCGGCTTATTATCATTAGCTTTAAGCTTCTATATTCCTTTCTGAGTAGTTGATTTTTCTTCCAGCTTAACTACCAAGATCAACTAAGTTACTATGCTTCACTTATTGATGTTTCACTTGATGAGTTTTACATGGCTTTAACATGTTGCATTGTTGTGCGTTCTTCATCATTCCGCTCCAGCTTCTTCTCCATTGAGCATTCTTCGTTTAAACTTCAACTTTCAGCATCTTGTACTCCTTTGTTGAGCATATAATGATTTTTCCAATTCAACCATCAAGTTGAACTAAGCTACTATGTTTCACTTATAATGTCTCACTTGAGTAGTTTCATATGGTGTTAGCATAATCCTTGTTTGTGCACAATTATAGTAGCAGCTTCATCTTGCTTGCTACATGTTGATTTGTTTGCTATGTTGAGTGATAATCCTTTGTATGAACAACAACCAATGATCTTTTATCTTTATCTTTTTGTAATCAGCTGCTGCTTCAGCAATAAGCGACTAGGTTCTAGCCAAGAGCAACATATCTTCAAACTTCCAAGTCTTCCATTTATAGATCATGAGAGAATAGATCCGTTGAGGGGTATTCTAGGAAATATATTCCAACAGTAATATCCTAACGTTCACATTAAGGAATGGTCAACATCATTGTACAAAAAGCTGCTTCTGCGCCACCTTCTCAAGGTAGAGGATACAAAGTTTTAATACTATTATATTCAGCTTAAAACCATTCTGATTTTCATTCTTCTAGCATCTTCAGAGGCTTCAGATATTAACTTGATGAAGCGTGTTATAGAAAAGTCATTCTTTGTGTAGTCTTCAGAAACTCGGTCTTCAGAATTCCAAGATCTTTGTTCAGCAGAATCTATCTTGAGAATCTTCAACACTCATTCTTTTAGAAGCATTATCTTCAGAGTCTTCAGAACCTATTCCTTCAGAACCTTGTCTTCAGAGTCTTCAAATTTCATTAAGCACGTTATTTGTCTTTAGAGTCTTTAGCACTTTGTCTAATTAGAACCTTGTCTTCAGAAACTCTTCAGAACTTGATCTTCACAAATTGTGTCTTCAGAACCTTTAGAACTTTGTTCACTTGAACCACGTCTTCAGAATCTTCAGAATTTGAAACATTTGAAGCGCATCACATTAGAAAGTCTTGTAGACCATTCTCATAAAGTCTTAATTAGGATGTCCAAAACTAACGTTCGTTAGAACCGTTGTATTAGAAACATTCATGAATCTTGACTTTAACTTTTACACACATATGTTTTCTTCCAGAGTGTTGATAATGGAGTCTGATGACATCACACGCCTTCTTAGCAGAGTCAGAATCATATTGACAACATCCACACACTAGACAGAAACCATATCATACAGAATTATTCTCTTAGATAACATGTGCAGTTATCATCAAAACTTAGTGGCCAGATTTAGAACCAAATCTTGTTCTTACAATCTCCCCATTTTTTATGATGACAAACAATGCATTTTGATAGAGCAATTCGTATAGGGTAATCACCATAAATCCACAGAGTCTGAGATAAGCTTAACAGGCTCCCCTTGATTCTGTTACTCTCAAAATTCATTTATGCTTGTTCAGAGTCTCCCCCTGACCTCAAGACTCACAAAATGATTTTGAAGTAGAATCGTGTTCAAAAGAGAAGGATTACTTCTCAGTGACGTCTCATCTGAATCTGACTAGAACTGGATGGTCTTCATCTCAGAACCAAGCTTACTATCAGAATACTGTAGACGTATCAGAACCTGATTTGTCTTGTCAGGCTTGATGTCTTGCATTATATATCAGAAACTGGTAGATACTTTCTTAGATGTCACACATCATGTATCAAAACCAAATCTTCAATATCTTAGCACAGATCACCAACAGGTGCACATATCTTCATGTCATTTATGGTTCAGAAACCAAATATTTTCTTTTATGACCATGACTTGATTTCCTCTCCAAAGAATTCACATTCTTTCGACGCTGGAGTTTAGATACCTTATGAGGTTTGGATGCCATTGAATTTTAGATACCAATTGAATAATTTTTTCAGAAAGTTAATAACTTCTGGCAAGTTTTTGGTATCAGGGTGAAATCCATGGACATCTCTTATTTCTGATAACTTGGTGGTTAACATTGGATATATTATCAGATCAAGCTTGTTTGATATTCTTCTTTCTTGTACATGTCTCCTTTTCTTGTACATGTCTTCTGATATAACATATCTTCAGATATCTTATCAAATACAAATAATGTATTATGATATATCATAGCTTCTGATATGTCTTAACTTCTGTTTTCTGATAACCTATTCTAACATACAGTGAACTTTTGCGAAGTTCCTGATCAATTCTTAAACATATGGTTAGAAGTAAAACATATTCAATATATTCAATTATATTTGGGATGAGATTATTTAGATTGGATATCAAATCATATATCACTTTCTCCCCCTTTGTCAGAAATAAAAAAGGTGTAGAAACGAAATTGACAAAGTAATGCGAAAAAGAAAATTTTCATTAATATTCATTAAATAAGGAGAAACAATAATGGTATGCAAAACAATATCATTGAAAGAGAAAAATAAAGCATAAAGTAAAGAAATCCTAAAGTGCCTAAGGAGAAACAATAATGGTATGCAAAACAATATCATTGAATTCTTTTATTTAATTAGTTTGATTAATATTTCTATTTTTTTTTCTTTCAAAATAGATGTGGGAACTGTAGGAGATTCTGTGGGTTCAAGATTAATTGAAGGATTAAGCCTTGATGGAGAATTTGAAGGTGACAGCGATGGTACACAAGCAGGTTTCTTACCTATTATAAGCTCAGAAGAAGTAACCACACAAGAACTTAGAGCCGAAAAAGATTTGATGAATCTAAAGAACTTTTAGTGAATATGATGTTTTAATTATAAGGTTTAATATTGTTGTTGTCTGGTAAAAAAAAATACTTTAATTTGTTATGAGATACTTAAGATAAAAGATGGTATATTCTTAAATGCTTTTCTAAGTTTTATCAAAGAAAGCTTTCCTGTTTATATTGGATACTTACTTGTATCTTTTTTTATATAGGTGAGATATAATTATCAATAATTAGTGTTCATGAAATTTAAGAATATTGTTTTAGTTTATAGCTATGTACTCATTTCTTGTTTTTTTTTTTTAAATAACTTGTATTTTTAAATAAAATATAAAATAAATCATATTTTTAAATTATTTACCGAAATAACCATGTTTCAAAGGGAGTTAAAGAAGATACATCAAATGAAATGGCGCATGCCCCTATTTTTGAACTCATGCGCTATTTGGATTGGCTTGTACATGTAGGTCAAACCATATGAAATGGGGTCTCCACTTTCTCTTATAACACATGTGCCATTTCATATGGCGCATCATCTTTTTTATTTTATATATATATATATATATATATATATATATATATATATATATATATATATATATATATATATATATATATATATATATATTTTAAATCATGTTTGTATGCGCCATTTCATATGGCTACTACACTATGCCATTTTCCTTTAAATACTGCACCACCTTCTCTTCATTTCTCGCAATTTTCTCCTTCCACTTTTCTTTCAAAATGGCTTCCTCTTCTTCCTCTTCATATCTTTATAAGGTTCCCAATATCCATAAGAGAAATGTCGATTTAATTTTCTTGCCAGTCAAACCTCCGATGAAGATCCGCTTCTGGAATACACTGACGTTTGAACATCTTAACAAGAGCCTGAACTGTTGGTTAGATGGAGACATTCCAGATGGTGAAAAGATCAGAAGAATTGAAAGGGTTGTTACCACGTTCAACCAAAATGGAGAAGTTCAGGGTGATAGACATCTCACCATGAGGGAGATGAAAAGAAGACGTCTCAGAATGACACCTCTCCATGAATGCATTAAGCATTCCGTGGTTGACTAGAGTGTAACCGGTTAATCATAGGTCACTCAACCCAGAAGCAGTCAGAACCGTCTGAAACCACTGGACTTCCGGCTGATGCAATGATATAATCTTCCTCCCATGGTTCTATTGAGCGCTAAATTGTTGTTATTCTGAGTGTGAATAATTAGCACTCAACGACTTCATTCGTTTGCTTCCCGTTAATAATCCCCAGTTTTTGTGTACATTTTGTATAGTTTACATAATGTTGTATATATTGTGTTATCGTGTACATATCATTGAGTTTGATAGTTTTTCATCTGTTTTTATAGGTAATAATGCATGGTTGAAGTATGGATCCATTTGAGCAAAGAAAGATGCTTCAAGATGCAGAATTTTGGAAATAAAACCTGTTATTTGCGCTTAGCGGGAATTGCAACGCGCTGGGAGATTGCCTGGAAGAGGCATTATTTTGGGAAATTGATTGCGCTTAGCGAGAGGAGGACCGTGCTTAGCGCGGTATAAGGCGGTTTGATGGTACTTTAAGCGAGACTACGCTTAGCGCGATCTGAGTGCACTTAGCGAGCGTGCAATTTTTCGGTTTGTATAAATACCATTCATTCATATTTTCAGGGCATTGTTTTGGGGAATTTTCGCTCCCAACTCCATCACCAACATTCTTTGTGGAAATAAGCTCGAAAACAACAATAGAAGCTGCATCTTGACGATTTGGAGCTGGATTTGTGATAATCGTCTTGACACCTCGAGAATCACTAGTTTAGTTTCGCTCTTCTCTTTGTATTTTCTATTGGTTGGGGTGTTGTATGTAAGTTTATCTTGATTATATGTATATTTATTGATCGTTGTATAAAATATCTTTTTACAAATCTATATTGATGCCATCTTTGTTTGCTTGCTTTATGTTTGGATTTGAACCGCTATAGACATATATTCTTATGATCCAAACTAAGATGAACATCTGTTAGATTATAAACTCTAGACATAAATTTAGGTTTAACAATCGCTTGGGTATCGATTCTTAATGCTTTGTGTGTGTAGTTGCGTGAGACATCACCGATGAGACAATATGGTAGAACTCTCGCCGATGCTTCAGACATGAACGCTGATGTGAGCGATACGTGATGATATTGATGAGTGTTTTAGGTTACGTACAACTGATTGATAGATTTTTTTGTGCTTGATGGGTAAAATTAAATACAATTCCTGAATAATTATTTCTCGTACTTTATTTACTTGTTAATAATCTTTTACTTTCCACATCATTCAAACCAAGCTTAGGAACATAGAGACCGTTGGACGACATTCTTTCCCTCACGTCGATCCCTATGGAGACGATAAAAATCCAGAGGGAATTCTTCCAAATCTTTTGATTCTTGCCGCTATAGTTTAGCTCAAACAGGTTCAGAAACTTCTGGGGATCACGCATCTGCGAATTTCCAAAAATAATCAATATTAGCAAGAATCAATGTCAGGAATTTAAATTAACGTAAAAAAATTCATCAAAAATTACACTAATGTTACCTATCCGTCCCAGATATGTCTGGAAGTGTGGTCTGGATATAGAGGAAGTAGGGACATATCAGATGGACCCCCTCCAAAGGTGGCACCTGATCAACAGGAGGTGGCATCGGCATTAGCAACCTCACCCTCTGGAGGTGGAATCGGTACATCAAGATCATCAACAACCTCACCCTCTAGAGGTGGCACTGGATCAACAAGAGGTGGAACAGGTGCATTCCGACGCTAGCTAGAGGATGAGGGAAGTGACGTGTCATCTGGTGCATCCCATCTCTTGCGGGAAGAATAAGAAGAAGGTGGAGTGACCTGAGATGTAGATGGAGTATCCTGAGGTGAAGGTCGAGCTCTAGGAGTGGACTGCACCACTGGAGTGGACTGAGCCTCAGGAGTAGACTATGCCCCAGCAGTCGACGCCTCTCCCTAACTAGAGGTACCTGCTGCCTCTATAACATGTTGGCTACGCTCCAGCTGAACGGATGCATGATGGGAAACCCTTCCAAGTCTCAATCGGTCGGCTCTGACAGCCATTATGCTTGCAAGGTAAAATTAGCTGTACATTGAGTTTCCGCAAATGAATAGCACAAACAAGAAAATTATAAAACAAAAAGAATTTTAAAAACAAATTGTGGAAAATCAAGAGATATATCTCCGGAAACATTCTGCAGATGTATCTCCGGAATCCACTAGAGTACATGAAACATTGATTTTTTCCGGAGATGTATCTCCGGAATTTTCTGAAACTCAGAGGTCGCAACAATGGTGTCCTCTGTCCCTCAGAATGTGAAATTTGAAGTCCGAATCGTCCATTTGAGCCAACAAACAATACATACACTTACTATAAACTATATTTCAGCTGATTTCTAATCATTTCTACACCTAACAATGGATTTTAACTCGTTTACAACAAAACTTGAATATTTACCGAAAACTCGAAAAACTTACTAAGAATTTATGATTTGGAAGACGTTGAATGATGAACTAGATGCTACTTGATGATTACTTGAGCCTCGGATGAATGAAATCAAATTTGGTGAAGTTGGAGAAATTTAGGAATTAGAGAGTGAAAGATTTTTGTAAATGAAAATAAAAAGTGAGGGAAGAGAAGAAGAGTCTGGCGCGTTAATATGCTCCAAAACGTTTCAGAGATATATCTCCGGAATATTTCAACGTTCAATTGGCTTTTGGCGCGTCCAGAGATATATCTACGGAATAGTTTAACGTTTAATTGAAATTTGGTGCGTCCAGAGATATATCTCTAGAATCAAGGGGCATATGTGGAAAGTCACATGGTGTGTAAGAAATCCATAAGGTGCAATAAGAAATGCTCTAATTTTTAGGCCTTTCTAGTCACGACTTAACTGTGAAAAGTTTTAGACCCTATCGCGTAATCCATCTTACACGCCCTTAAAGAGAGTCCTGTTAAAAGTCATGCTTATAAATAATAAACATTTAAGTTCTCTTACATAAAAGAATACTTAAAATTTTAAGACTTTTTTAAGAACTTTGGTAATGTTTTAATTATGATTTTTTTTAAAGTGATTAGTAGATTGTTTAGATGTGTTGATTTTATTATCAATTAAAAATAAAATATTAAATAAAATTGATTAAAATAATTTAATATTTTTAAATTTTAAAAAACTTAAAATTAGAATGCATTATTCTAAAATAAAAATATTTTTATTATATTAAAATTTTGCCTTGAGCTTCTAAATGTGTTGGGCCTGTCCTGATCATTGCTTTCTTTAAAACCATAACGTCACATGCATATAAAGTGCGAGATACGACTCTACAAGTTCTAGTACAATTAATCAAAGAGATCTCTTGATATGCAACAAGCTTAGTGATACCTTTAATGATGACCTCCTCAACAATGCAAAATAAGATATGTGATAAAGGATCTCCCTTCCTGGCGCCATTTTGACAAGTGGAAAAACCTATTTTCTTACCATTAAGACCAATTGAGAGATGAACATATTAGACAATGACAACAATTCAGTTGCAAAAATTGTTGTTGAAACCAAAATATTTCATGACTTTAAGAAAAAACGACTAGTTAATTATGTCAAAAGTTTTGGAGATATTTATCTTAAGAGCCACATTACCACAAAATCTCTTCTTATCAAGAAGATTGATAGCTTCTGAGGTAAGGCATAAGAAATATATTATCTTCCTGCCATTAACGAATCCCTTTTGCTTAGAAGATATTAAAGAAGGAAGCGTGGAAATCACTCTATCAACTAAAATTTTGGCAATGATTTTATTCTTAAAGTTAGCTAGAGCACTTGGCTTGAATTGTTCTAAGGTTTCAACATTTTTACATTTGGGGATAAGAACAATGATGTTAGAGTAATAGTGAGGGATGATCTGATCATCCCTAAAGAATTTGGTGATTGCATTGACCATATCAATGTTGATAATGTTCAAATACTTGTGGTTGAATAAAACACTAAAGCCATCAGAGCCTAATATTTTTCCTGAGCCAAAGGAATACTTATGATCATATCATTAGTTTGATCATTCATAAAAAGAGGGATAATTTCCTATATGAGGCCATTATCCTGAAAAATAGAAGGTTGGCTAAATAAAAACTTAAAGTGATCAGTAATATTTGCCTTTATGACTTCTCTATCAGTGATGACTTCATTGTTGATCTTGAGTGCGATAAATTTAGTTTTGTTTTTTTTTTTTATCTTAACATATTTGTGAAATAACTTTGTAGTTTTATCTCCATCTGTACTCCAATTTGTTGAACATATGACTCCACACACAAGAGTGTGGGGGTGAATTGTGGGGGGTTGAAAAACATTTGTTTAAAACAAAATTGTTTTCTAAATTAGAGTTCAAGAACATTTCCAAGAAATTGTTTGAATATTGCAACAGAAAATCAGAGTAAAGAAATATGTGAAAAGTATAAGATATAAAAAAAGATATGACACCAGAGATTTGTAGATGTTCGGTCTAAATGATGTGACCTACTCCTCTCCCCAAGAATTGATCTTGAGAGTATCTAATAATTCTTATGAGATTTTAGAAGGTTAAGGTCACAAACCACCTTATACAAGAAAAAATGAAGTTTCAGGTTAAATTACAACCAAATAAAGAACAATGGAATGAATTGGTTAGTCCTTTTCCCAAACACGATCAAATCTTTGAGTGGCTAGTCCCCAAGATAAGCCGAGATTTTATACAGGCTTATCTCAAATCAATGCGGAGTTTTGAACTGGCTATCCTCCCAACTGAACCGAGGTTTTGTACGGGATGACCACGAACCAAACTGAGATTTTACACCATGCTGGTCTCAAACCACCTGAGCTTTTAACCAGCCTGAGCTCAAGAATTCATGAGAAGATATTTCATTGGTTATTGATCTCGAGTATTTGATCAGATCCACGCACGCTGGTCATCAGATGGGCAAGATGCTCGGACGGGTGATGAGGAGGAAAGGTGGTGTACCTGCAAGGTACTTCGACGCTTAAGTAAGAAAGGGTCAGAGAAAAAAGGGCAAGTACAAAGTGTATGCTTAGGGTGAAAATGTGATACCTTGCCCTCTCAAATGAGAGGGTTTATATAATGTTCCCCAGCGCGTGGCCAACGGTCCTATTTTCAAGGCGAAATAACCGTTTTCCTGAAGAATAGGTAACTGCCCGAACTAGCCGTTATGACGGGGAGGAGGGTAGTTGCGGGCGTCTGTCCGTCAGCTGTCGGGGAGCTGTAGTTCGTGTGTGGCGGACAATAATTCCGGGCAGGGCTGAGCAGTCAGTGCCCGGTTGTAGTGGCAAAAGGGTACTTTTGTCATCTTAATGGACTGGATCCAAGCGTTTGGGCCGTTATTGTAGCAGTCACGGAATGGGCCGCGCATGGCCGTTGGCCCAGTCCAGAACAGTAGCCCCCCAAGTCGTTGCTTCCGAGCATGGAAGTGATGACTTAAGGATAGCGTACAGTCTCGGGGAAGTGGAGCGTTTTGCTCGTCGGCTGTGGAAGCCTGTGGTTTCTACTGTCCGTTGTGGCTGTTGGTCGTGGTCGTTATACGTTGCCCGTTACCGGTGGGTACCAACAGTTTAGTGGAATACAAAACGATACGGGGGTTGCCACGTGTGCGTTGGAACTTGTGCCGCCGCTGCTTAGGCAATGATGACTAGCGGGTAGTCATTATGACCTATGTGCGTGTGTGGTTGCACGTGACCTCCTGTATAAATAGGGGAAAAACCTTCATTCAGAACCTTTTCCTTCAATCTTCAGCAAATTCCTTGCCCGTGAACGCTGTCCGTTGCAACCTTCATTGTTTGAAGCTCCGAGCAAGTCCTTTCAGCCTCATATTTACGAGTAAGTCGTCTCTTTTCCTTGTTTTGTTTTTTGTCGATGTTTACTTAGACGGTGCATGTGGTTAGGTTAGATTTTAGGGGGCTTAGGGCTGTATATGTGGTAGTTACCGGTGGTGGATGATGGTTCCGCCGTCTCCATCGCTGTTAGCATGTCGTTACGCTGCGTGTGGAGGGTCTGTCCGTGACGTCGTCGCGATGGTGACGTGCACGTGACTGTGCGAGCGTTGCGTTTTATGGAGTTGTGAGCTGAATGAAAAACTCGTGATCTTGCTTTGGAGAAGTTCCTCGTGTGGGAGGAGAGTTTCGGGCACTGTTTCGCGGGGAGACTTTTCGCAGTGTTATCAGGGCTTAGGCCGGGGACGTCGTCCTCAGCCCTTAGCGCGCCCTTTCACTTGTTCAGCGGTGGAAGGGTGGATTTGATTAGCTATCGAATTCACTGTCTTTCTCTGCTTTTCAGGTGATGGCGACAGGGCCCCGTGGAGAAATTGTATTAGATTCGTCCGAGGAGGAGTCTGGTTCCTCGAGGAGTAATAGCACTCAGTCTTCAAGTGGGTCCACTGAGCAGGATACGGACTACGAGCAAAAGGAAGAACTGCGGGACGATGATCAGGACGAGGTGTTCGAGGAGGAGGTACCCGAGGAGGATGCACTCGAGGAGGATGTAGCAGAAAATGAAGCAGAGGAATGGGAGATAGCGGAACCCTCTGAGCACGTGTCCGAGTTTGCGAGCTATGTTGGAGACTGTTTCCGGACGGTGGGAGACGACGGGGATTGGAGAGTCCACTTTCCCACTGCTAATGAGCATGTCTGCACCAATTACGGGGAGCGTTTCACGATGTATGAATATGTCTTCAAGGAGTTAGGCTTGAGGCTTCCCTTTACGGATTTCCAGCAGTCCGTCTTTCTACATCTTCACCTGGCCCCTACGCAACTCCACCCCAACTCGTTAGCGTTCATGCGGGCGTTCGAGCTGGTGTGCGAGCACTTGCAGGTAGGGGCGACCCTCCCATTCTTCTTCACCGTATTTCATCTTCAACGGCAGACTTCTGAAAGAGCTATGGCTGGGTCTCTTTGAAGCAGCAGCGTAAGTTGTTCAAACTTTTCTCTAAATCTATCCGTACATTTAAGACGAGGTACTTCGTCGTGGAGCCCGTATCGGAGGCTGCCCAGGATAGCACGTTCTGCTGGGAGCTTGAAGTGGATGAGAACGGGGAGGATAGGATTAACGAGGAGGGTAAATACATTGGGCGACGATTGCTGAGATATCCCTTTCAGTGGGTCGGGGCGCATTTTACTAAGCCCCCAAAGGACTATGTTTTTGAGCCGACCGATTTGGATGAGGGGGATGCTGCCTCATATGAGAAACTGCTGAAGTACGTGAACTCGTTCCGGATGGCCGAGTGTGTTACGAAGAAGAATGTGGTGATCCTTAAGGACGACGGTAGTCCTCGAGTGGAGCCTCGTTTTATTAACGTTAGGGCACTGCTGGGGTGCAACACTTATAGGGATGCTATGGATCTTCTCGGTATTTAATCTTAATATATTGCTTTGTATTGCTCGTTATTTTCTATCACCTGACGCCTGTTTTTGTCTTTTACAGCCGCTATGCCTTCAGCTCACGAAAGGATGGTGAGGAACGTGGCTGCGCGGAAACAAGCTGCTGCAGCTGCTACTCCTAAGGTTCGTCCTTCCCCTGCCCGTGCGATTGGTCCTTCCCAGCCTCCTCAGGGGAATGCTTCACCGGCCAATGCACAATGGTCTCCAATGCCCCTGGCGACTAGGTCTAAGCGTCCAAGGAACGAGGCAGTGGATCTGGGCAAGGCGTCAGAGAAAGTGAAATTCGAGCTGCCTCCTTGTGTACTGGACAAGAGTTTTTTGAAGGGACCTCTTTGGTGATTCCCCACACTGATTCTCTTCATCTGTAAAGCCTGGACCGTCCGAGCAAGAGGGCGCTGGTGGCTCAGGATGCCTCTGCGGTGGTCAGGTTGCTGGAGATGGCGGCCACCTATGCCGAAGGGGACACGACCACTGAAGGTGAGTTGACTATTGCCCGCGGGAAGGTGACCACTCTCGAGGAGAGCTTGAGGAAGGCCAGGGAGGAAGCTAGGGCTGCCAAGGAGGCGAGGGAGAAGGAGAGTGAGGAGGTTGCCCAGCTAAAGGGGAAGATGGTTACGCTCGAGGCTGAGAAAAAGGCTGCTGAGGACTTGGTCGCGCAACTGCAGGCGGCCAATGCTCCGGGCGAGGAGGAGCCTGAGGACGTGAAGGTGCTGAAGACAAGGTCAGAGTTAGTTGCCCGACTGGTGGTGGCCGAGGATGACAACGCGGTGCTCGGTGAGGAGTCCTTCCAAAACGCAGTGTCTCAGCTTCAGGTGGTGAATCCTGGTGTTGATTTGGTGACCGAAGGTACCAATTTCCTGGCGTACGTTAAAGACGGGAAAATAATGATGCCAGAGTTTATCCTTGCCGGCCAAGCTAGAACCCAGACCTCTCCGCCCGATGATGAACGAGTCGAAGACACCGAGGAATGATGTTTGCCGATGATGATGTTTTGTCGGCCTGCGTGCCGTGTAGTTTGTTGTAATTTTATTTGGTTTGGGGGGTGTGGCCCCCCCTTTTTATGTAATTCGTACAATCTTTGGCCCTGGTGGTCTTTTTTACTTTATGCCCGGTTTATGTTGGCCGGTTTTGTTACTTATATGATTTTTGTTTATGTTGTTGTACTTTACATTAGTTGTGCATGTATGACTGCCCGTCAGAGGGTATGTCCGTTAGCAGAGCTATCTTTTGAAGCTTGCTCGTTGTGTGTGAATTCGCCAGTGCAGAGAACTGGTCGAATAGCCGGGGAAGGTCCTGGCGAGGTTGCGGATCTCAGGTCGCGATTGAGGCCTGAGTTCGCGGCGTGAACGTCCCATCGCGAGCTGGGGTTCTACCAATCATGGTACTTGGGCGAAGGCGATGCTCGATTGAGGACCGCCGACCAGCAGAGTTCCGGCTCATTTACTTGAGCGGGATTCCACTTTGTACGTATGCATCGTTTGTACCTGGATGAGCATGATGACCGTTGGGTGGTCCTTTGACGCGAGGAAGCCTATTGTGACTTTAGCTGTAGTATTGCTTAAGTTTTTCAGCGTTCCATGGTCGAGGGATTGTATCCCCGTTGATGTTTTTGAGGAAGTATGCACCATTTCCCGTTTTAGCGCGGACTCTGTATGGCCCTTCCCAGTTGGCCGCTAGTTTGCCTTCGCGAGAGTCCTTGTGGTTTCTTCGCAGGACAAGGCTGCCCACGTCGAATTCTCGTCGTAAGACTTTGGCGTTGTGCCTGATTGCTATTTTTTGCTTAAGAGACGCTTCACGGAGGGCTGTTCCTGTCCGGATTTCCTCGACGAGGTCGAGCTCTTCTTTTATCGCTTCGTTGTTCATCTCCTCGTCTAGAGGTGACTCGGTCCTTCTGGACGGTACGTGGATCTCGATGGGTAAAACAACCTCCATGCCATATGCTAAGCAGAAAGGCGTCTCCCCGGTGGTAGACTGGGGAGTAGTACGATATGCCCATAAGACGTTGTGGAGCTCCTCCACCCAGGCCTTCTTCGTTTCGTCCAGTCTTCATTTGAGGCCACGAAGGATGACACGGTTGGCCGCTTCCGCCTGCGCGTTGGTCTGGGGGTGCTCGACCGAAGCGAAGTGTTGCTTTGTTCCGAGATGGGCGACGAAGTCTTGGAACTTCTTGTCCGTGAATTATGTTCCATTGTCCGTGACGATTGCTTGGGGAATCCCAAAACGGGCAAGGATATTCTGCTTGTAGAAGCGTAGAATGTTAAGTGCTGTTATCTTCGCTAAGGCTTATGCTTCTATCCATTTTGTGAAATAATCTACTCCCACTATCAGGTATTTGTTTTGGCTAGATCCTGTCACGAAGGGTCCTAGGATGTCTAGGCCCCACCAGGCGAATGGCCACGGGGATGTCAAGCTTTTCAGCTCGTTAGGTGGAGCTAGGTGCATATCCCCGTGCCGTTGGCGTTTGTCGCATTTTTTCACATGCTCTTTGGCGTCTTGCTGCATAGTTGGCCAGTAATATCCTGCCCGGAGTGCCTTGTGGGCAAGGGACCTTCCTCCCAGGTGCTGGGCGTTAATACCTTCGTGGATTTCTCGTAATACGTGGGGGACAATCTCCTCCTCTATGCACTTTAGCAGTGGGATGGAGAAGCTCCTTCTGTAAAGTTTATTCTCGAGGATGACGTACGAGCAAGCTCTTCGTCTGATGGTGCTGACTTTCTTGGGGTCATCCGGAAGTTCGTCCCTGGTGAGGTAGTTGTACACGGGCGTCATCCAGCAGTCGCTGTCTCCGATCGCGTGCACGTGTAGGGTCGAGGACACCTTGTCGATGCTGGACCTGGGAAGTATCTCTTGAATGACTGACCTGTTTCCGCCTTTCCTCTTGGTGCTCGCTAGTTTGGACAGGACGTCTGCTCGCACGTTGTGTTCTCGGGGAACATGTCTTACTGCTACCGTCCTGAACCTCGACATCTTTTCCTTGACTAGGGAGAGGTATTCAGATAGACTGTCATTTTTGGCCTGATACTCCCCGGAGATCTGGTGGGCTACGAGCTGGGAGTCCGTGCAGAAGATGATTTCTTCTGCCCCTAGGTCTTCGGCTAGGCGCAACCCAGCGAGGAAGGCCTTATACTCCGCCTGGTTGTTCGATGTGGGGAAGGACAGAGTGAGAGACGCCTCTACTATGGTCCCTTCATCGTTTTCAAGAATTACTCCTGCCCCGCTGCCACTCGAGCTGGATGCTCCGTCCACGTAGATGGTCCATTTGTTTGCTATGTGGGGCGAGGAGTCTGAGAAGGTTACTTCCGCCACGAAATCGGCTAGGGCCTGTGCTTTGAGAGCTTTTCTGCTTTCATACCGGACGTCAAATTCGGACAACTCCAACAACCACTTGAACATTCGAACGGCCATGTCTGGCCGGCCCAACAATTGCTTGATGGGTTGATCCGTCCTTACCACGATCGTATGGGCCAAGAAGTAGTGTCTCAGTCGTCTGGCAGCGTTGACGAGGGCTAATGCTACCTTTTCTATCTGCTGATATCGCAACTCCGCGTCCTGCAACGCTTTGCTCGTGAAGTATACGGATTTTTGCCCGGCGTGATTCTCGCGGATGAGAACGACGCTCACGGCCTCGGCGGTGATGGCGAGGTATAAGAACAAAACTTCCCCGGTATCTGGCCGTGATAAGACGGGCGGTTTCGACAGAGCTTGTTTTAAGTGAAGGAGGGACGCCTCGCATTCCTCGGTCCATTCAAATGCGGCTTCTTTTCTCAAGAGCTTGAAGAAAGGGAGGGCGTGTTGGGCGGATTTAGCGACGAAGCGGGACAACGAGGTGAGTACCCCGTTGAGGGACTGGATGTTCTTCTTAGACGTGGGCGTTGGGAACTCAGAGAATGCTCGGTATTTGTCGGGGTTAGCCTCTATTCCTCGTTATGTTAAGTAAAAACCAAGGAATTTACCTGCCCGTACGCCGAACGTGCACTTCTCTGGGTTAAAACGCATTTGATATTTTCTCGCTTGCTCGAAGATTTGGCGAAGGTGGGCGACATGGTCCAGCTCCTCGTGGGACTTGACGATCATGTCATCCATGTATACCTCTAGCATGTCACCTATTTGTCCTTGGAAGACTTTGTTCATCATTTGTTGGTACGTAGCGCCGGCGTTCTTCAGTCCGAAGGGCATTACGTTGTAGTAATAGTTGCCCGATTCGGTCATGAAGGCCGTGTAAGTTTTATCGCTCGCGGCCATTGGGATTTGGTTATAGCCCGAGTAGGCGTCGAGGAACGATAAAAGTTTAAAACCTGCAGAGTTATCTACGAGTTTATCTATGTTGGGGAGGGGGTAGGCGTCCTTCGGACAGGCCTTGTTAACATCGGTATAATCAACGCACATTCTCCATTTGCCATTATTTTTTCTTACAAGTATAACATTTGAGAGCCATGTAGTGTATTTGGCCTCAGAAATAAACCTAGCTTCTAGAAGGTCTTTAACAGCTTTCTCCGCGGCTTCCATCTTCTCCGGGGACTATTTCCTTCTGCGCTGGGCAACGACCTTGACGGCCGAATCAATTGTAAGCTGGTGGCAAGCGACGGAGGGGTCCAATCCTGGCATTTCAGCAGCGCTCCATGCGAACAAGTCTGCGTTCTCTCTGAGGCACGCTTTTAGCTGTCTCTTGGCCAGGTCGGGGAGGTCTGCTCCGATCTTCACTCCCCGTTGGGGGTCTTCTCCGAACGGGACGATCTCGAAGTTGCCATCTGGTACGGGGCGCAGGAGATGACCGCTGTTGTGGGACTGGCTACCCGAAGTCGTCAGGTCTTTGGTGTGATCCTCCTCGCTGAAATGGCTATCCAAATCGATGGATTCGACCTAGGGGAGTGGCTTTGGCTGCTCGGAGCTGCTGGGCAGAGGAGGGCGACCAGATGTCCTCGGCTTCGCTGAGATGGTGCCCAGTCCTTTTGATGCTGCTTCAAAGCATCGACGGGCAACTTCGATGTCGCCGTGGAGGGTGGCGACCATCCCTTCAGAAGTGTAGTACTTCATCTTGAGATGCACGGTGGAAGGCACTGCAACCAACTCTGCCAGGGTTGGCCTTCCAAAAATGCACTGATATAGTGACGGGCAGTCAATTACCAGAAACTGTGCTTTGATTGCTCGGGTTGTCTTTCCTGAACCGAAGGTCACGATGAACTCTACGTAACCTCGTGGCCTTGTTACCGCTCTATTGAATCCCTGCAGGTCGGATCCAATGTATGGAGTGAGGTGAGAGTCGTCCAACTGCAGTGTCTCGAACAGGTGGTTGTACATTATATCAACTGAACTGCCCTGGTCCATGAGTATCCTGCGAACGTCAAAGTTCGCCATCCTTGCCCGGATGAGAAGCGGGATGCTTGAGTTTGGTGACCCGCCGAGGAGCTCCTCTTTGTAGAAGGAGATGGGAGAGGATCCTTTGCGAGTGGTATCCAACATGGTGACTTCGTTGGAACTCTTGCCGATTAGTTGATCAAACTTCCTCTTGACCGAACCAACCGTGATTTTGTTGAATCCCCCACCGGAGATGACCATGGCCGACGGAAAGGTTTCCCACAGGCTGTGAGCACCGAGGAACGTGGAAGCAGGTAGACTATCAGGGATACAGAAGTCTTCTGGCTGAGTCACGGACATAGCGACCTGCACATTGGTGTCATCAGAGGGCGGAGTCTCCTCTGCAGCCTTCTTGCTCTCCTGGGTTTCTTGCCGGGGAGCTTATTTCTTCTTCGCGAACTGCTTCAGGTGGCCGTCGCGAATGAGGATTTCTATGGCATCTCGGAGGTGGATGCATTCTTCGGTCGTATGGCCGTGGCTCTTGTGGAAGCGGCAATACTTGGATTTGTCCACACCTGGTCTGGCCGACATCTGTTTGGGGAAGCGGACCCCCGCTTGCTTGAACTCTGAGTTGGCACATTCGAACAAGATTTTCTCCCTCGAGGTAGTGAGGGGGGTATAGTCATGGAACCGTCCAGAAGGTCCCTTCTGTTCGCGTGCATCGCGAGGCCGATCGTCGTGTCTTTTATCTCCTCGACGGGATGTCGAGGGTTCTTCAGCTCTGGATGTCTGGGCACCTTCCTGGTGACGAGATGCCCGGACAGAGTGGGCAGCGACCTTCTCCTCGTACTGTATATGCGACTGGGCTTGGTGGAGGAGAGCGTTGAGGTTCCTCGGTGGATCTAGGCCGATGGCTTTCGCGAAGTCTGAGCCAGGACGTAATCCCTGCTCGAGCAGGAACTTCTTCATCTCGTCGGTCGTTGGCACTTGGACGGCTTCCTTGTTGAACCGCTCAATGTAGTCCCGAAGAGGTTCATCTCTCCCCTGTACAACAGCTCCAAGGGACGCCTCAGTCTTTAGATGGCGTCGTGATGCGGTAAAGTGTCGGGAGAAAATCCTCCCGAGCTGCCTCCAGGACGTGATGGATTCTTCTGGCAGCTGTTTGTACCAGGTCATTGCTCCCTTCCGGAGTGTGGTGGGGAACAGGCGGCATTTGATGGCTCCCCGTACCCCTTTGTAGTCCAGAAGAGCATCTATGTTTTCTATGTGCTCGTCTTGGTCCGTGGTTCCATCATAAGTCCCTAGAGACAGAGGTTTCTCTAGTCCTTTGGGGAGACGAGTGGCCAGGATCCTGTGGGACAACGGGCCGCAAGGCTCGTCGTCGCTGTCCGAACTTGAAGTCGACGGTGACTGTTGTCTGTGCTCGTGGCGGCGGTCTCTGCGAGGTGAGGGTGATCGTAGCCGGTCGCGAGGTCAGGCCGGCGGAGAATGCCCTTCTTGCCTCGTTCTCTTGTGTCTTGGTGGTGACTGATCCCGCGAGGAGATCTGGTCGCGCTTGCGAACGCGTAGTGGTTCAGGCTCACGCCTCGTCATACGGTCTTCCTGACGCCTAGGTGGCGGGCTTCTTGATCTCTGGTGTTTCCTCTTAGGAGGGGAGGATCTTGGTAGAGCTGCTTCTTCGAGAGCTCCTATCCTTTCTCCTTGCTGCAAGATAAGGAGGTTTGTGCGGTTGACAGCGTCCAAAAGAGCTGCAACGGTTAGGTCGGCGCTGGAAGGGCCAGGGTTTGGTCGTTCACCGGATGGTAGCTGTCTGTCTCCTTGCCCGGGGGGAGGAGGAGTTGGAGACGCAGTAACCCCGTCTCGAAGGAAACGGGGATCGGAAAGTAATGGAGATCTACCATCAACGTCCATCTTGTTGACGGGAACGAGAACTGTAACATCAGCACCTTGTGCGGAGTTCTGAGCGGCCATGTGTGGGTGGATTAACGAAAGTATGTTTTGATCTTTAGTTTCCGAGTAAGAAAGAAAGAAGGGGAGAACAAGGAATTCCCACAGACAACGCCACTGATCTCGAGTATTTGATAAGATCCACGCACGCTGGTCGTTAGATGGGCAAGATGCTCGGACGGGTGATGAGGAGGAAAGGTGGTGTACCTGCAAGGTACTCCGATGCTCAAGTAAGAAAGGGTCAGAGAAAAAAGGGCAAGTACAAAATGTATGCTTAGGGTGAAAATGTGATACCTTGCCCTCTCAAATGAGAGGGTTTATATAATGTTCCCCAGCGCGTGGCCAACGGTCCTATTTTCAAGGCGAAATAACCGTTTTCCTGAAGAATAGGTAACTGCCCAAACTAGCCGTTATGACGGGCAGGAGGGTAGTTGTGGGCGTCTGTCCGTCAGCTGTCGGGGAGCTGTAGTTCGTGTGTGGCGGACAATAATTCCGGGTAGGGCTGAGCAGTCAGTGCCCGGTTGTAGTGGCAAAAGGGTACTTTTGTCATCTTAATGGACTGGATCCAAGCGTTTGGGCCGTTACTGTAGCAGTCACGGAATGGGCCGCGCATGGCCGTTGGCCCAGTCCAGAACAGTTATCTTCAAAAACCCAGAAAGAGAGTTATTCCTTAATGGGGTCAACTCACGAACCAAAAGGAAACTTAATGTCAACTCCCCCCAACCAAAGCTTTTAACGGGTTTAGCTTAGAACCCGGACAAACACTTCCGAAGGAAGAAAGATTTAATCAAGATGAAAAATAAATCTTGGCGAATTTACAATTTTACCCTTTCAATAACAATTTTCTCACTTAAACACAAGAACCTTTCTCAAAGTGTTGTGGCTACATTTATGTGAGAGAAAGTAAAAAGAAATTTAGAGAGAGGGAGAGTGAGAGTGAGGAAGGTGAGAAATCTCACGTTCGTGGATGTGAAAAAATGAGGGGGGAAAGCCTCTGTTTATAGGCCAAAGGTTGATTCAAAAAAAGAAACTATCCATGGACAAAATTAATTTTCCAATTGATTAGGTTCTTATTCCAATCGATTGGATGACCTAATAATAGATTATTTTTGCCCATTTTAAAAATATTTGATAGAGAGTCGTTAACCTTCGTTAAGAAACTATCACAATCGATTATGGACTCATTTTTCTCTTATCCAATTGATTGTGTATATGCTTCAATCGATTGGGCAATTCAAAATACATGTCCTAATCATTCTAACAATTTCCAATTCATTTGACTAGGCTTCAAAACTTTTTTAGGTTATTTTATTTGAGAAATAAATACTTTTAAAAATAGTTTTAGTGAGTGTGTGATTTAGCCACATTACTTTAAGAAAAACACCCTTGTATTTTTATAAAACACTGATCACCCAGATATAATTAGGTATCTCTTTCACCCTCTGAAGCTTCAAGTCATTGCCAAACACACTAATCACATAGACAATTTGCTTAAATGTTATTTGAGATGAGACTTGAGATGTCTTTAAGTTTGACTCCATCATCAGAGGATATCATGGTGACCATTAAACCCTACCTTTTTGGCTTTATTATAAGGAAGAGCTTGGTCAAACTATCTTGTGCATATTTAACCGCTTGAAATAATTTTGTCACTTGCCTGTATTAATGATTTGTTTCCATCACAGTCAAGTTACATATTCACAAGTTGTCAACGTCAAAACCATGATAGAAATGACTTGCTTAGCTTTGATCATTTCATGATTAAACCCGCAAGCACATATTTCCACAGAATATATCCTAACTTTGTATTTCCAAAAGGCTTCCTCCAAATTAAAGGCTATGTACACTTGGGTTTGAGCATTTTCTCTCGTTCATGAAGTAACTCAGTTTGTCCTTGAATCACAATGTCTCTTTAAATATATTTCAGTTCAAATTTAGATTGAAAAACTTTGTCTTGAACAAGACCAAAATATTATTATTCCAATCCTTAAGCTTAGACTTTAGAATCTAGACTTTTTATCCAAGATATACATTGGGAAATCAACCAACTTAGTTTTTAAAGCTAGATAAATTATACCATGGCAATCATCATGGAAGGACCACACCTGCGTGACAAAGATAAACTCATGCCAATCCAGTCAAAACTGCAAACTGCTCTATCTAGTCTCCTTTTTGTCAAGGCATTCATTTTCTCCCATTGTTCTAGGTAAAAATATTCCCAACCATTGGAAGATGGATGAGGTGTTTGGAATCAGATCAATGGTGAATTCCTCCATTAGAATTTTTCCAGGAGTGTATGATCCGTTATAGTTAGCAGCTCCAATGATTGCATTAATATATCATATGATTCACTAAGTGGTAGTTCATGTAGTTAGTGGAACCATAAGAATTCTTTGGTTTTCTTATAGATATCACTAGTTTAAATCCATCATCAGGAGAGCTCTCAGACATTTGGTTTACCTCTTCAACTAGCTCATCCATATTAGCCCAATTTTTTCCAAGTCTTGCACCTTTGAGTTTTCAACCAGTTCTTGTGAATTAGGCATTTTTTCCTCTACTTGAGTAGCATCCACAAATTCACTGTCAGAAAAGTCATCTAATTCTAAAACTTAAATTTTTGTTCCTTTTTTAGTGATTTTAATGTTGGAGTTATTTTTCATTAGCTTCACCACTCCACTAGTCTTCCCTATATGATCAAGCACTTCCTTCTGTTTCTTCTTTGACAAGTCTTCTATATTAGCACCTTCATCCTCCAATATTCATGTGATAAGCCATGAATCCTTAGCCAAACTTGTTTTGAGGTTTATTTAAGTGTGGATGGGACAAAGTCCCCTGTCCAAGGAAATAATGTCAACACATCAGGGTTCAAGTTCTAGGCACTAACAAATCAAAATCTTTGCACATCTTTCAAGAGGGAGAAGGAAAACTAAAAAAACCTTTCCTTAAGGAAGTGATGTCTCAATTTTCAATAGATCTCCACAACTCATCTAACTTGAGTTTCAAGTTAACTACTATAAGAAGGGTAGTCCCCTTATACCAGACAACCCTGCCATGAAGATTGTGCTTACAAGCTTAAACACCTAATTTATATTCATCTTCAAGTATTGAAATGTCAAGGCTATCACCTTTAACACGCGGTACCAATAGTTGACTTTGTCTCATATTATTTCTTAAAACTTTAAGGTTGATAAGTTTTAAGAAAGAATATGAGACAAAGAATTAAGTGCAAAAGATAAATTGCACAAACATAAAAGAGAAGAGTTCGAGAGATTACACCATAATTAATATTGGTTTGGCCTTAAATCACATGGCCAAACCCAAACCCAAGAGTTTCCTTTTGATATTTCCACTAGCAGCTTGAGCTTTTACACCAAGATCAATCGACAACTTTCTTACACCAAACTTTTACTCAAGTTTAACTTGAAAACCTTTATATCACTTACAATGTTACAAGAGAACTAAGCTCTTGATTTATAATTACAACACAATCTTATTAAAATAACAAATTACACAACTCTTATTTTAAGCCTTTCAACACTAAGATAATGACAAGTGTATACAAATAGTTTATATGAAGAGGGTGAGTTAGAAAGGACTCCTTTAGATAGGAATTTTTTCGGTATTAAAAGTTAAGTAATCCATGGGATATGGCCACTCTTTAAGTAATCCATGGTATTAAAAGTTAAGGACTCCAATTAATTAATATGAAAACAATTTAGCCAGGTGCAGAGCCTAATCAATTAAAAGGATTCCTAATCAATTAGGTGGTTATTTTGATCCATAGTCTATTAGATACATGTTATAATCAATTAGAGAGCATTTCACTTTCCTAATTGGTTAAGATGCTTCCCAATTGATTGGTTAGTATCCAAAAACAATTTTTAGAAAGATTTTTAAGTATATGAAGTTTTGTAAAATAAGTTTGTGTGTATGTACGTGTTGCCTTAGTACCTTGAGGGATAATCTTTCTTAATTTACATATTATTGATCCAAAATAGATAAAAATAAACTAAAACGAGGATGAGACGAGCTTTCACAGCTTCAGTTCCTTTTGATGTTGATATTTGTATTTGACTATCTTTGCTCAAATATTTGAACCTTCTTCAACTTCACATTTTAATAACTTCAATAGTTTTCTTCATTGATGATGGGCGTGATTAATTTAGTTGTGTTGTTTTGTCATCATCAAAACCACAACCACTAATACCATAACATGCTTAAGACATATAATAATTCAACTAACCCAAATAAGAGGAGGACTCATATTGACTCTAAGAGATGGTTGTCGTATGGGGGAAGAAGATCTAGTAATGCAGAATAAGCTTAACCCACAAAAAATAACCCATCATTAACATGACTCCACCATCACCTATCCGTATATGGGGAGAGAGATGAACCCTTAAGAATAGAGGTAAAATTGGATACCAATTCTTGCTCAAGAACAAAGAAACCTCTCAGTCATTTGAGATCCCAAATAAAAGATGTGTCCTCCCACACTCCAACGTCTCCCACTAAAATATTCTTTTGATTCAAGATGAAAAAAGAGTCTAAAGAACCTAAGTTTGAGAAAAGTGGAATCAATCTATGGATCCTTCCAAAAAGAAGTATTAAGATCATTGCTCACTTTCTTAGTCATATTGTCCACAAACTAATCAAAGTGGAAGTAGAGCAAAAATTACAGGTCCTTCTTCCCATTAAGGATAGACTAGCATGAGTCACATATCTAGCAGAAATGATGTCTATCCAAAAACTGGTGGCACATGTAATCAGTCTTCGCCTTCATTAGGCCTAAATAGCCAAGTTGACAAGGCATAGATCCCTTATACCTAAATCCTCACTCTTCTTAGGCTTGCAAACCTTATACCAATTAAACCTAATTTTTTTTAATCTCCCTTGACTCGCCCCAACGAAACCTTTTTTGAAATTTGACAATCTTCTTCCAAACCTTAATGGGCGTCTTCAAGAAAGACAAATAAAAAATAGATATAATATTAAGCATAAAATTAAGTGATATAACCTGCCCTCCTAGACTAACATACTTATGTTTATAATAAAGAAACAACTTAGAAATAATATTAACTAGTTGATTCCCTGTATTCTAAAGGTGGTGATTAGCTCTCACCAGTAAACCAAACTGTTTGAACGACAGAGACTGCTGATTACAAGGAAGAAACTCACTAGCAAGTTCCAAAAATGCAGGCTCCACATTAAGACTATAAGGATACTTTTAGAAAAATTAACACGAAAAATCCAAAGAAAGTTCAAAGGCTCGTATGATAGCCTTAATAACCCATAAATTCTCAATAAAGGAATCCTTAAGAATGAGGGTGTCATCCACATACTAGTGATGAGACACAACCATCTCTGAGGCGCCCACCCTAAAATTGGAGAAAATCTCCAATTCAACCACCTTTTAAACTAAACCACAAAGGCCTTCAGCCATAATCAAGAAAAGAAAATGCACTAAAGGATATCCTTGCTTCAGTCATCTTTGGATACTAATTTCCTAAGTAAGGTAACCATTCATAAAACACATAAAGATCCCCCCAAAACACACAAGCACACATCCAAGATCTCCACGTATCACTAAAATGAAATCTTAAAAACATATAATCCAAAAAGCTCAGGCTAACCGAATCATACACTTTCTTGAAATCCACCTTAAAAATTAGACACGTTTTTCTGGTTTTCTTATCCCCAAACCGTCCACACACCTTACAAACTATTCACAGACACCACTCCATCAACAAACAACCTTCCTTTAAGGAAAATCTTCTAATCGGGTGAAACAAGTTTGTCCATAACCTTTGAAAGTATGATTGCCAAAACTTTGGAAACAAACTTATAGAACTGACCAAAGATATAGGCCAAAAATCCACCAAATGGGAAGGAGATTCGACCTTAGGAATTAAGGTTACAAAATAAGAAGTAAAGTTATGAGGTAGGGAAACAAAGCAATGGAACTGGTGAAACATAGTCCCACATCTTTCTTTAAAAGAGACAATAATATTATAAAGAAATAGAAATTAAAACCATCAAGACCAGAGTTCTTATTGTCGTCACACTACGAAACTTCCCTGTCAATCACTGATAGAATAAAAGGGACCGAAAGAGACAAGTTATCCTCTCACTCAAGTCCCTCAAGTTTAGGCTGATCCTTCATGGGTTTTTTAAATTGATTGGAAAAAATCTTACCACCTATTGATGGATCTCAAAAACCCAATCGATCCAACCTTCACCTATTTGAAGAGCTAAATATGTATTCTTCTTACTCCCACCCTTAACATAATCATGGAAGAAACCAAAATCTGGTGTCTCCCTCTTTACGCCATTTAGCTTTTGATCTTAGGCATATATGAGCATCTTTAACTCTTAGCAAGGACCAAAGATCTGTGATGATCTTTGTCATTGCCTCGACCAAAATGATAACCCTAATTAGGCTTAGAGTCCACACTACTCACCTTCTCTCTCAAAGCCTTATTTTGAAAATCAAAATAACCGAACACCTGCGAATTCCAGACTCTTAAGGCGTTTTTTAGGGCCTTAATAAATTTCTCTTTCAGAACATAAACTATCCAACTAACTATCAAGGAACTGGACTAGCTATAAGAAAACTACCTATTCCAAAATATTACTCCCTCCGTCCCAAATTATAAGTCACTTTGTCAAAAAAAATTGTCCTAAATTATAAATTATCTTACATTCCCAATGCAATATAAATGACATCTTCTCCAATATACCCTCAAATATTTATTATTATTTATTCTTTCAACTCTTTTAATTTCTCTCTCCTATATAATTATGAGGGGCATTACTGTAAAGTTATACATAATTTGTCTTTCCCATAAAGTAATAATTAAATTTCTTAATTTGTGTGAAAAACTCAAAACGTCTTATAATTTGGAACGGAGGGAGTATGAATAAGCAAATGATTATTAAATCTAAACAAATTATGGCCCTATAGCTAATTAGAGTATCTAAGGATGATACCGAAATGATCTGAAACATTTCTAAAAAGAGCCCATTGTTGATCCCATCAACCGTCAAACACTATAATCATATAAAGCCTACAAGCATCCCCAACTAGGTTGAAACTAAGAGAAGTTCCTACCTAAAAGGGGTAAGTTTAATAGACCCTTCTAAGAGACAACCCTACTAAAAGTTTAGAAATCCACACTGATAGTAGACCGGGATACACTAACAATTACAATTAGGCCTGTTATAAGTTCTCTAGAACCGAGAACAGGTCCGAAAACCGGACCCGGAGAACCGGTTCATTGGACCGGTCAGCTAGAAGTTGGATCTAGTAATGGATAAATTTTTTATCCGTATCCAGAAAGAAGATCCGGACCAAGTATCCAATGAGTAACCGGTTGGTCTTAATATAAAAACCAAAAACTAAAGTTTTATTCATTTTTTCTCTTTTCATTTTTTCAAACACTCAGTCACTCTCTCTCCGTCTCTCGCCTCCGTCTCTTTCGTCTCACCTCACTCTCACCCACACAACTCAGTCACTCACTTTGTTCTTCTCTTCCAATCGTCTCCCTCGGTCGCTCAAGCATCATCTCTGATCATCTCATCTCTATCTTGTTGCTTCTTTGAACCGTGGAAGGAAACCCTAGAAAGAAAGAACTATTTTGCTAGTGACAGTGTAATGTTTCCAAACTTTTCAAGTATTTTTTTCTATTATGATATGTTGTATATTCTTGTTTGCATGTTTGAGGTAGTATCTTGTTTGCTGAAGTTACGTTTTGGCGTTTGAATAAATTTTTTTGATGAGGTTCTACTTAGGGTTCGGCCTATAATTTTGATTTGAGGATATATAGCATGTAAATTTTGTTCTTGAGGTTCTGATAATAAGTTGTGTTGCTTGCTTGCTGAGGTTGTGTTAATTTGGTTGATATTGTTTTTGTTACAGTCAATTATTGTTTGATTGATATTTAATTTTGTATCATGTCTTTTCAAGGTTCATCACTGACTCCACCAACTATGGATGACCTTATTGACATTAATATGTTACTTGATGGAGATCATCCTGCTGGCTATGATGAGGAGACATTGGATGGAGGGAATATTGAGATTGGTGAGATGATTGATATGGAACTTCCAGTTCCAACTGACACTCCCACTACTACACAAAACACTGCTACTACACAAAACACTCCCACTATTGCTTCTGCTGATGAGCCAACACCTCCAGTTGCCCCAGGCCCAAGTTAGAGTTCACAAAGCCAGGCTAATGCTATTGGTAAAGCTCCTCGTCCAAAGAAGTCTGCTGTTCATAATGAGATGGATGTTATTGAGACGCCAGAAGGTGCAATGAAATGGAAATGTAGATGGTGTGGTAAGCTGTATACTTATGATTCCAAATATAAGAGCACTTCTAATGCTAAAAAACACTTAGGGAATTGCATCCAGAGGAAACTTAGGGTGAGAGGTAACACTGATAAAGAAGTTGTACAATCTAGGCTAAATGTATGTGATGCTAATACTCCTAATATTGCAACTTGGACATATAATCATGGTAGGGTTAGAGAAGTTGCTGCTCATATGGTTTTAGGTCATGAGTATCCATTTTCTGTTATGGATCATGTTATCTTTAATGAGTTCCTTAAAACAATTTATCCTTGGTATAAAAAGATTACTAGACAACAAGTTAAAGCTGACTGTGAGGTGTTCTATGAGGCTGAGAGGGTTAATATGAAAAAGAGTATGTCTTTGATTAATAGGATCTCTCTTACAACAGACCTTTGGTGGTCTGGTGAACAGAGAATTGGCTATATGACTGTGACTGGTCATTTCATTGATTCCAAATGGCAGCTTCATAAAAGGGTTTTATCTTTTAAGAATGTCCCCCCACCACATTCTGGTGAGGTATTGTGTAGGGAGTTGATTAAGGTGATGGATGATTGGGGAATTAGGGATAAGGTGGCTTCAATTTCAGTGGATAATGCTAGTGCAAATGATAATTGTATTGCTAGGTTAAAAAGAGATTATTCTGGAAGGAGGAATCTACCATTGGATGGTAAACTATTTCATGTGAGGTGTTGTGCACACATTTTAAACTTATTGGTTCAGGATGGGCTTGACATGATTAAGGAGACTGTTGATAAGATTAGGAATGGGGTGAAGTACTTGCTGAATTCTGAAACTAGATGCAAGGCATTTAAGAAATTTGTGGATGAATTGCAACTTGAAGGCAGAATGCAAGTGTTGGATACTAAGACTAGGTGGAACTCAACTTGGTTGATGTTGTCCACTGCATACCATTATAGAGAAGTGTGGCCAAGATATGCTGAAGAAAATGGTGCATTTCTCCATTTTTTACCTGATGCGAATGATTGGGAAGATGTCCATGATATTTGCAAGTTTTTGGAGGTTTTTGCTGATGTTACTTCCATTATTAGTGGCACCTCTTACCCTACTGCTAACTTGTTTTTGGCTGAGCTTTACAGGGTGAAGGTTTTACTTGATAACCCTTCAGACATCTCAAATAATCCTCAACTGCAGTATCTTGCTAATCAGATGAAATTGAAGTATGACAAGTATTGGGCAGAGTCCAACACATTGATATCAATTGGTGCAGTCCTTGATCCAAGGTATGCACATCTTACAAGTAGATAGTTAGTTGCCATTGGCCAATGATTATTTATGTTAACTGAGGCCTGCTTTTATGAATGAATTCTTTCTTGGTAGTTGCAACTTGCAATGACATAGGTAGCAACTATCTGCTTGGTTTGTATGTTGCCTTGTATTGACATCTGCCAATGATGATTAATGATGTGAACTGAGGCCTTTGTTTATGAATGGATTCTTTCTTCTATTTGCCTTGTATTGACATCTGCCAATGATGATTAATGATGTGAACTGAGGCCTTTGTTTATGAATGGATTCTTTCTTCTATGTACCTTGTTCTGCCATCTGCCAATGATGATTAATGATGTGAACTGAGGCTTTTATTTTACCATGAGGCCTTGTATTGCCACTTGCCAATGATGATTATTTTTCTGAGTTGTGACTTAATTGAGCCTAGAATTTAATTAGGTTGCCTGCTCCTGAGTTGTGACTTAATTGAGACTAGAATTACTTTTAAGTTGCCTCTTGAGTTGTGACTTAATTGAGCCTTGGATTTAATTATGTTGCCTTCAATATATTCTGAGGCCACTATCCCTTCAATATATTTTATGCAAATATAGAATAGGTGAATTTAAGTTGGTTGACAACTCTACTTGTTCAAATAGGTATAAAATGATCTTCATCAAATGGGTATATCCCTTCTTGTATCCAAATTCTACTCAAGCCACCACCTATGAACAAGAGTTGGCAGCCAACCTAAAATCCCTCTTCCAATTGTATCAAGATACCTATGGAACCAATGCTGACAGTGGCACTGCACCTGTATCTGAAGTAGGGTCTAGTTCTGGTTTGGGAAGGAGGAGTTTTGAAATGTATTTAGAAACTGTAGTTGGTAATAGTAATGCAAAATCTGATCTTGATTTATATATTGAGGAGCCTCCCTTGAAAGTTCCTCCTACATCTAAGTTTGATGTTTTAACTTGGTGAATGGGGAATGAAGCTAAATATCCTGTTCTTAGTAAGCTAGCAAAGGATGTCTTAACTGTTCCGGTTACAACTGTTGCTTCAGAAGCAACCTTTAGTGCCGGTAAAAGGATTATTGATCCTAAACGAGCTGCGATGAAAACCAAGACAGTTGAAATGGTACTTTGTGGGGGTGATTGGGTGAAGGAAAAGTATGGAATAAAAAAGGGATGCACTGCTAGCTTAGTAAGTATTTTTTGCTTATGTTATGATCTATTTTAGTTCACTTATTATAGAGTTTATGTCCCATATTACTTATGCTTTAATTGGTGTAGCTTGAAGAATCACATGAAGAACCTTTGGCATATCATTTTGGTGAGGATCCGGGTGCCGCTTCTTCTACAAGAACAACATTACAAAGCCAATGATGAAAATGTTTCTGAGGCATATTATTATTTATGTAATTTGAACAATCATTTTGGTGTAATTTGAATATATTTTGATGTAACTTTTATGTAATTTGAACAATTTTGAACAACATTACAAAGCCAATGATGAAAATGTTTCTGAGGCATATTATTAATTATGTAATTTGAACAATCATTTTGGTGTAATTTGAATATATTTTGATGTAACTTTTATGTAATTTGGTGTAATTTGAACAATTTTGAACAACATTTTGGTGTAATTTGAATATATTTTGATGTAATTTTAAAGTAATGTAAAAATTAGTATTTTTAACAATTTATTTTGAATTTAAAAAATAAAAAAAAAAAAAAAATTTTCTGGACCGGTTCGGTTCCGGATCTGCAACATTAAAAAAAATATCCGGTCCGGTTTACCCGAATTAGCCGATCCGGTTTCGGTTAAAAATAAAAACCATCACTGTGTCGGTCCGATTCCTGGGTACCCGGTAGCATGGCCGGTCCATTTTTCGAGTCCCTCAATATCCGGTCCGAACCGGACCGGTAACAGGTCTAACTACAATCATGTCATTAAGGGCGATACATGATTAAAATCTCTCAATACACACCACACTTCACCCTCTAGAATAATTTTTCCCGATGCAAAATCTACCCATTAAATCCTTTTATCAGCAAACGCACATTTAAAATAAATATTAACCGCTATAGAAGACCCCCACTCAAGATACACTAATACCATAGAAAGAGAAAGAGATTTACCCTTTGAACTACTACGAATAAAATGGGTAAAACTCTAATCACAAAAAGCCACAAAAAATGCACAATTGTGGATGAAATCTCACTAAATTTTGTCTCTTGATTAACAATAAAGTCCAAAGACTTAGACCAAACAAACTCCTTAACTTATTCTTCTCGGAGGTTTTTTAATACACCACCCATGTTTCTTATACACCACGTAAAATTCCATTTTTGCCTCCCAGTTCCGGATGTGCACATCCGGATGCACCGTTTTTTAAAAAATGTTGCTTTGTTTCAGATGTGCAAATCCGGAATGACAAGTTACGCGTCTTCCGGATCTGCACATCCGAAAAAATAGCTGAAACTCAACTTATTAAAAGGTATATTTATTTTAAGAAATAATAATAATATGTATTTTAACAGAAGGTTAGAGCAACGAATATGGCATTGGCAGACATCCTTTAATAATAACTTCAAAATATTTATCAAAACGCATGATGACCACTTGTTCTGTTTCCAAAAGTTGTTTAGTAGTTCTAACCCATATTTAAACAAAATAACGGTCATCCACCTATGATGGCAAACATGATCTATAACCATAAGTTATATATCCAAAAAAGGCATTGTGAATATCCGAACTCCCAAATCTATCCTCGAAGGTTGTAGGACAAATGAAGATCAACAATAAAATATTACTTCTTTGACGTTATCCAAGATAAATGGCAGTAGAGTCGACACAAAGTTGGTGGTACTCCTATTACCACTTGCAGAACCAGAATCAGAATTTTCGACTTCACTTATGTAGTATTGAGCGTGGTGCCTAAATGATACATGTTGATGTATATTTATGTATATGTATATATTATAACTTGTTTTAATTTTATATATGATTTATTTTGCATTGTTAATTTCTGCTTATCAGAGATGGAGTAAGTGAATGTCAGTTCAATCAGGTTTTGTTTTATGAGATGGAAGCAATTCGGAAGGTATGACATAACTAACTTTAACTTTTTAGTTGTTATCATAGTGGCTAAAACCGAGGAACACTTGCTAGCTTTCCGCGCTCGATACTACACAAGTGAAGTCAAAAATTCCGATTCTGGTTCTGCAAGTGGTAATAGGAGTACCACCAATTTTCTTCTCCAAAAAACTCAGTCTTTTCGGTGCTCTGTGCCCTTACAGGTAAATAATAATGAGTTTTTTTATGCATACAAACTTTTTTTTTATTCATCAACGTTTCACTCTGTAATGCATGTTTACTTCATTGACATTGACTGAAGATTAATGGCTACACCGAAACAACACATTGAAGAGATACGAAGAACAAAGTTTTCTATTAGCGGAAAACCTAATCCCTTGACTCAAGATTTTCATCATGCTGTCAAGACCTTCTCCCTCCCCTTATTCGAATGTATATTAACTTGAGATGAAACATTAACATATGCGACCAACCGACAAAACCAATTTTAAAAAAAATAATAAAATTATGCTATTTTTCCGGATCTGCAGATCAAAAATTTAAAAAAATAAAATTATGCTATTTTTTCGGATTTGCACATCCGGAACAAAGCAATGTTTTTTAAAAAATTTGTGCGTCCGAATGTGCACATCAAAAATCTGAGAGTAAAAAGAAATTTTACGTGGTGCCTAAAAAACTTGGATAATGTATTAAAAAACTCTCTTCTTCTTAATCATATTCCTCAACCCCCTAATATTAAAAGAACAAATCAACATTAAACTTTACTTCTGAATGTCCAACCAAATTTCTACTAACAATCTATAGTCTCTAATCCCATTAATCTAGTAGCTTATAATTTATCACTTAACACACAATTGCAACCTAGTGGCTTAGTTAGCTTTAACAATTTGGTATGTTTCCTAATTTCCACAATATCAAAAATCCTGTGATGAAATTGGAGAAATATTCAACAAATTATGTGAAGTATGAGGAAAGGAGCATCTTCATGGACATGGTACGCCCCGAGATAACCATTCTTCCCTTTGGTATAGGCGTAGAAACACTATCCTGTAAATAAAAACCAATAGACTGGGATTCTAGCGACTGTCTCCTATGAGATGCCACAAAGACCTCAATCTTTGAATTCTGATAAGAAATCATCTTAGGTATAACATTAGCTGAAGGCAAAGGATGAATGGGTTGCAAATACCAACTAATTAAGAAGAGGTTCAAGTGGAAAGAAACTATCCCGTTATTTAATAGCAAAAGAATCTGTCGGAGAACACGATGGAAAAAAATGTTTTGGTGGTGGAGTGTTAAAATCTTCTTTAGAGGGTGAGGAAAATCAAATATTACTAAAACATGCATCTCAAAAGACTGGGCGTCCTATGTCCAAAGATTTTTTTTTTTGTTTAATAATTCTACTCATCATCAAACATTAAATATGTGCACCTTTTTTAATCATGATTCAAATTTTAATTAATCACATTGATAGAAGTCTAATACCTTGAGCAATACTAAACTTCATAAGTAATTACAATATTAATTTAATTAATTAATTTTGCTATATAAGCAATTTAAAAGTCAAACCTAAAGGCTCATTGGTAGTTAAATATCGATTAACCACTGCCCAGCTAACATAACCCCTTCAATTATGCAACATTCATTTTTCTTTATACAAATGCATTTACAATTAAATTATAAAATTATATCACGATCTTACTTTATGAGATTTAATTTGTTTTATTGTGTATTATTTTTTCAATAACAGTGTATACAAATTAAATTAATTTTTTTTATTAGTTCATTTTAAAATTTATTATTCTATTAAATTCATTATTTTTGGGAGTTAGACTTAGGTCATCCAATAAAGAACAAACTTCAAGTATATAAACTTGACACATAATGTACCTAATAAATTGATATCTCCTATAATCACTTATATCTCATTTCATTCTCATCATGGAAAACTTTCTTCTTCTTTCTCTTCTGTTTTCCATGGCAATTATCACATGTTCAGCCACTACCTACACTGTAGGAGATAGCTCCGGCTGGGACATTAGCACCAACCTGGAAACTTGGGTTGCTGATAAGACCTTCAAGATAGGCGACGCTCTTCGTAAGTACCTTAATGTTTTATTCAATGATTAATACTTGAAATGTAAAGTTAGTTATAGTTTCTCCCATTTTTTTTCAGTTTTTCAATACTCATCTACGTACAGCCTTGACGAGGTTACAAAACAAAACTTTGACACATGCAATACAACGAAAGTGTTGGCGAATTACGGAAATGGAAACACGACGGTGCCATTGACAAAAGGCGGCGACAGGTATTTTGTATGTGGAAACAAATTGTTTTGCCTTGGTGGAATGAAACTTCATGTACATGTAGATGATGATGGAAGATCGATTTCGCCGGCTTTGGCGCCTAAAGCAGTCGCTGGATCAGATCAAAGGACTACTTCACTTCCTGAGTCTCCTTCAGCCAAGAAGAGTACACCGTTTTCAAACGGAGTTGCAAACTGTGCGGATATTGTTTATATTGCTATTGCGACAATTTTTTATGGGATGCTGCAGATTTGAGAATCTAAGAGTGGTTACAGAAACTGTTATAAGTTCATGTTTTGAGTATGAGTATATTGTTTTGTGACGTTAATTAAGAAAAAATATGGTAGTTTTGTTTGGTTTGTAAAACTCATGAAGCTTATTACCTTGTACATGATTTGTTGAAGGGTTAAATGATAGACATATTCATATTGTTTGTGTAAACCGTTAAGAGTCCCACATTGGACAATATATGGCATGAACATGTGTTTATAAGTGGGATAATTCTCACTCTACCAATCAGTTTTGTAGGGTTGAGTTAGGTCCAACCACATTTTTTAACATAAACTACTTGGGCATATTTGTTGCTCATGAAAATAGTTTGCTTGAAATTTGAAGGTGTTGTTTACACATGTTTTGGCTCGTCAAATTACAGTAATGGTTACAAAATCTTATTGGAGTAGTATTTTTTAATAGCAAAATAAATGTATAAAAGTACCAAAAAAGTAAAAATGTATCGAAGAACGAAGAAAAACAAATATATACTAAACCACACACGATGCAATTAAAAATTAAAGAAAAAAAATCGCTGCAGAGAAAAGATCAACATTTGGAGAAAGTAGTAGTATGGTTTGAGAACAAGACATATAACTAAAATAAGAAATCATTGTTTGCGAGCAATGGAGTGGAAAAGTGTCCGTATGAGGCATATTATGAAATCAGTGAATGGTATTTGGGACTCCTTCTCTAGTGAGGGGGATCTAGCAGGAATGATTTAGCAGGGATTCAATCTTTTTATTTCTCAGAGATTTCGGATAGTGCGAAGGCAGAGAAGATATTCAAGATCTTCAGCGAATATGGAAAGGTGATTGAAGTGGTTATACCACCAAAAAGAAACAAGTTTAGTAAATGATTTGGTTTCGCCAGGTTTTCAGAGGTTGAAGATTGTAGGATGCTAGCAATCAAGTTGGACAATATCTTCATTGACAAAGTGAAAATCCATGTTAACATCCCTAGGTTCTCTAGAGATGGTAAAACACATGGGGTAATGTTAACCAAGCCCGCGAGAGACCTCGATTTGAAGATAAACCAGGCTCAGGTAGAAGGAAGTTTGGGGCGGATGAAGCTAAGATAAGGAACATATCGTTCGCAGAAGTTGTCAACAATGGTAGAAAATCAAATGTTGATCAGCCTAAGAAGATGCAGATTCATCTAAAATACTCGGCTGTTGAGGAGGATCTTGCTAGGTACAAGAAGGCATATGTGGGAGTGGTCATCAAATCTGGGATGACATACAATATTCAAACTAGCTTTGAGATAGAGGGGTACTTATCTATTAAGATTACACCCATGGGTGCGAATTTATGTCCGTTGGAAGAAAGTGAACCTGGTGAAATTAGAGATATCATTAGGGAAGCTGAATCTTGGTGGAAACAATGGTTTTCAGATATTAGAGAATGGAAGGAAGATGCGGTCGACAAAGAAAGGGTCACTTGGTTGAGATGTTATGGCATTCCATGCCATGCGTGAAACTATGCATTCTTTGATATTTTAGCTAAAACACTAGGAAGATATGTGTGTGTTGACGACAATACGTTGAAGGGGGAGTGCATGGATGTAGCCAAAATTATGGTGAGGACGCATTGTGTGGTTGTGTTTAATGAAATATTTAAAGTCCAGATTAACAATGAAGTTTTCAACATTAAGATGTGTGAATATTTTCATGGGCCATTACATATCGTTGTCAATAAATCTGAAAGAAATGTGGTTAACGTTAGCTCTTCTTCTGATTCGGAATGTAACTAGAGTCAGCTAGAAGTGGAGGAGGAAGAGGAAGTGATGAGGGAACAAGGAGGATTCAAGGAGAACTTTGAACTGGGTGATTTGTTTTTCTCTACTCTGGCTAGATCAATGACGGAGGAGAAGCTTGCTTTGGCTTTCGGGAGGTCTAGAGATTCAGATAAGACTGCTTTATGTTCAGAGCAGAGAATAGATGAATCTATGGATATAGCTATTGATTGTAATGCGGTGATTGAGGCAACAAAAAATTCTTTGTCTGATTGTGTGAGGAATGAGGCTAGGAAAGATAGAGATGTTTCCAAGGTAGTTGAAGAATCTTTTTCTGAACATCTGACACCTAGACCTAAGGTTGACTTAGCTTATCTCGTGGACAGTGGGAAGGTGAATAAAATTAAAAAGGTAAAAATGAGAAGTATATCTGAAGTTATTGGGCCTGCCAATAGAAAGTCCAAGTTGAAGGTAAAGAGGAATGTAGGCCTGGCTATTTCTAATGGGCCAGGAGTCTCAGAGGATCCTATAGAAGATTATTCCCAACCCTCTAATTTTGAAGCATTAAACAAAATCCCTAATTCCTCTTTCTATTCTCGAATTCCATCAAGTTCCAAAAATGGGGAAGAGGAATCTGATAATTTTTCTGCTGGTTCTATTTTGTGTTATGATCAAACATCTGATTCTGATTTGAGATGTTGTAATCATAAGTTCTGGAATAATTTAGATTCAAAGGTAGGGGAGAAGATTTGGAGAGCAATCTCAAATCTAGGGGTGGTGGCGAGTAACAAATCTAAAGACTATCATAAGAAGATTATTGAATTAGAGGCAGTGGACAATAACAGATTCACCGGTCAGAAGGTGCATTTTAAAGATGTTCAATGGTTATCGAATCATTGAATATTAGAGGGGGGAATGTTATCCAAAAGAAGAAGAGACAATGAAACCATAAAAAAAGGGAAAGCTGACATTTTCTTTATTCAAGAATAAAAAATGAGGACTGTGGAGGATTCTACTATCAGAAGTTTCTGGAGCCATGGTGAAGTTGGCTGGTCATTCAGTGGTGCTCAAGGTCAATCAGGAGGTTTAATCACGCTTTGAGATGTAGATTTTGTCAATGTTTTATGTTCGTTCAGAGGAGAAGGATTTCTTGGCATTAAATTAGTTTGGAACAAGGATATCTATAATGTGATTAATATTTACTCAACTTGTGGTTTGAGCGATAAAAGGAAGCCTAGGAGTGATCTGGTCAAGTTAAAATATAAGCTGTCTGATGGCTTTTGGATTTTGGGAGGAGATTTTAATGCTGCTTCGCTTGCATCAAAAAGAAAGGAAAAGAGCAATATTATCAGGTATTATGAACAGTGTGATTTCAAAGCCTTCTTTTCTGATCTGAATGTTGTTAATTTGTCTGTTGCTAGAAATCACTTCTCTTAGTTCAGCGGTGATGGTAAGTCGATGAGCAGACTAGACGTATTTTTAGTGGAGGATGCTATTATCCAAAAGCGGGGAGTTGTGAACCAGTTGATTGGTAGGAGGGATATATTAGATCACTGTCCGATCTGGGTGAAGATTTGTTCTGTTAATTGGAGTCACAAACCTTTTTAAAACTAACAATTGTTGGTTCAACAATCCTGGGTTTTTAAAATTTGTGGAGAAGGAATGGAAGGAAATGGACATCCAAGGCAGGAGTGATTTTGTTGTAAAATAAAAATTTAGAGTTCTGGAAAAAGCATTATCCAATGGAGGTCAGAGGTTTTTGGTTGATACGATCTCAAAATGGAGGAGGAATTATAAGTGATGAATCAGGCTGATTTACAGTTGGTTTCAGTTGGGGAATCTGATGTCAAAGAGTTGGTTGACAAAAGAGTTATGGCTTGTAAGGCTTTTTGGAGGAATCTGTATATTAAGGATAATATGATTATGCAGAAAGCTAAGGTTAGATGGTTAAAGGAATGTGATTATAATTCTAGATTCTACCATAATTGGATTAAAGGCAATTTGAGGAGGAAATTCATAGGAAGGGTGGATACGGTCCATGGTACGGTGGAGTCGGTGGAAAGTGTCAAGGAAGTTGTGAGAAGTTTCTTCCTCGAAAAATTCACTGAGCAGGATTTCAACAGACCAGTGTTGGAAGGATGCCATTTTGGAAGGCTATCTGAAGAGGATGTGGGTTTTCTGGAAATGACTTTTTCAGAAGAAGATATTAAAAGTGTGGTGTGGAGTTGTGATGGGTCAAAAAGCCCAGGGCCAGACGGGTATAATCTCTTGTTTATCAAGAATTGTTGGACTATACTTAAGGACGACATTGTGAGGTATGTTAATGATTTTTATAAATTCGCTTACCTTCCTAAATCGGTTATTTCATCTTTTCTAACCCTTATTCCTAAAGTTGATAACCCGTTGAATCTTGGAGAATATAAACCTATTTGCCTTGTAGGGAGCTTATATAAGATTGTGGCAAAATTGTTGGCGGCAAGACTTAAGAAGGTGATTGGGAAATTAATATCTCCTTGTTATTCTGCTTTTGTTCTGGGGAGGAAACTATTGGATGGAGTGGTTATAACGAACGAAATCGTGGATAAGGCAACTAGATTTAACAAGGATTTCATCCTCTTTAAAGTTGATTTCGAAAAGGCTTATGATTGTGTAAGCTGGAATTTTCTTCGCTTTATGATGGTTAAAATGGGTTTTAGGAGAAGGTTGATGAGGTGGATGGAGGCGACTATCTTCAAATATTTTTTATCGATCCTGGTCAACGGAAGTCCTACAAAAGATTTTGCAGTGGAAATAGGGTTAAGGCAGGGAAACCCGCTCTCTCCGTTCCTCTTTGTCATTGTGGCAGAAGGGTTATCTAGTTTGATGATCAAGGTTGTGGAGCTGGGTAACTATAAAGGCTTTAGTATGGGATAAGGGAAGTCAATGGAAATGATTCAATTCTCCGACGATACTTTAATCATTGGAAAAGGGAGTTGGAAAAATCTTGGAGCATAAAAGCGGTTCTCAGGGGATTAGAGCTTATTTCGGGGCTGAAGGTGAATTTTATCAAGAGTAGGTTAATCGGGGTGAATGTTAACCCTCACTTTCTTTTGGCATCTTCATCTTTCTTAGCCTGTAAGGTTGACAAGGCCTCATTTTCTTTTCTGGGAGTTCTTATAGGGTTTAATCCAAGAATAATTATTGGCTGAAAACCGATTGTTGAGAAGATTAAAGCGAAGTTGGACTCTTGGAAGGCTAAATTGTTATCTATGGCGGGAAGAATAACTCTTATTAACCCGGTGTTGACTAAATTACCTATTTTGTGGTTCTCTTTTTATAGGGCTCCGGTGTCGGTTTTGAAGGCCATATATAAGATTAGGAGCAGGTTCTTGTGGGGTGGATCAGAAGAGAAAACAAAAATCCATTGGATCAAGTGGGACATTGTTTGTTTGCCGAAGAAAAAGGGAGGCCTTGGAATAAAAAGAATGGAGGAATTCAATCATGCACTCTTGGCTAAATGGAAATGGAGGATTTTAGATGATCAAAAATCTCTTTGGAAGGATACTCTTAAAGCTAGATATGGATTTATTGAACAACAAGTGATTACCGACAAGATTTCGTCTAGGCTTTCATCTTCTTATTGGTGGAAAGACATCATAAAGAGTGGAACCTTTACTACTAACCAAGGGTTTTGTTTTGCAGATTATGTTCACTTCGATTTAGGAGCTGGAAACTCAATTTTGTTTGGATGGCAAAGTGGCTAAACGAACAATGTGTGGCTGTCACTTTTGCGGATCTGTTTGACTGCAGCAGCAGAACTGCAGGCTCAATTCAGCCTATTGGTGACTGGGATAATGGTGTTTGGACGTGGGGAAATCTTGGATTTTCTGATCAGGACCATCTTGAGAAGGCGGACATAATTCGTGAGCTTCAGATTGCCTTGAACAGCTCAAATCCAGTGGTGGATAAGATATATAGAATCTCGTGGACAGTGGGAAATTCTGATGTCTACAATGTTAAGGAAGCATGTCAGTTGTTAATTGAAGATAGTCCTCTGTTTGCTCTGCTAGATTATCAAAGGAAGGCTTTTGTAGCGCTTTGGAAGATCATGGTTCCGAACAAAGTTTCTTGTTTTGGTTGGAAGGTTCTTTGGAACAAAATCGCTTCTAAGCTGGAGCTGGTGAAGAGAGGCTTTGTAGCGTTGAATCCTAGTTGTGTTTTCTATCATTACGCAGATGAAGATTTAATCCATTCCTTATTTGTTTACTTGCCAATTCAAGCTGTGTGGGGGAGGATAGGGGATTGGTGTGGTATATGAAGCTTTTTTGCAGGTAATATCTGTGAGTTTTTCCTTGACTGGTGTGGATGAGGAACCCAATTAGAAGGCAATCTGAAGTTAGGGTCTTTTTGGTTAATCATTGTTTGGTGTATTTGGAGGATTAGGAACAACATCATATTTAAAAGTGGGGTTTTTAGTTTAGATGATTTATGTTGTACTATTAAGTCTTATGCCTGGAAATGGTATAGATTTGGAAAAATTCCTTATCCCAACTCTGATTTTCATTCCTTTTGTATGAATCCATTAGGGGGGTACAATTGATTTTGAGTTGGTAGGGAATTTCCTCTTTTGTAGGTTTGTATTATTTTGGTGGTTGTAATGGTTTGAACACCCTTTGTGTTCTACTTTATATCATTGGCTTTTAGAAAGAAATTTTTTTTTGGAGAAAAACCACACAATTGAAATCCATCTAATAAGGGATTTAGACTAGATCTTAAACCATAAGAATTACCATCAACACAACAGAGATTCCAAAACAAGACCATATTTAAACAAGATCTAAGTTATTAATTATTGGTGAAGACACAAGAAAGGATTTTAAGGTCAACTAAAGAAAGAACATGAGTTAACACTTAATTTACGAAGAAATCAATTTCAAGAAAAAAAAAACCTCTTTTCCTCCCTCTCTTTCACATTTATTGTAGCACTAAAAAAATCATATCATTGAACACAATCCAAATATACTTAATAACTATATGCCAAATCATAGCAAATCCCCCTATAATCTTAGCTATATCCCCTAAACAGATAAACAACTCAAAAAGAATCCTAGGATCCCTAGAGAGAACAATCAGCCACCGTAACCACTTAAAAATCCTACACTACACAGTCAAACCTATACTATAAGTAACAAACAGATGAAAGAATAATTCTATCAAGTCTCCACACAAGATACAAGGGAGACCAGATGGGTCAACAATTACCTTCTGCCTAGAAATATTCTCTCTAGAAGGGAACATATCTTGTAGGAGCTACCAAGAGAGGAATTACTAAGATCTGCTTTAATATGATAAGTAAAATTGAAATTACCATCTCTAGCCTGCTTCCAAATCCACCTATCAATTTCCTAAAGAAAATTAACATGAAAGAGTAATGAGATGAAATCAAAAATCAAATATTCTTTGTGCACGTAGAATGATATCTTTCATCTCAAATCGCAAGAAATTCTCTCATCCACCCAACACCCAATCTCACCCACACTCCTATCTTGATATTGGGATATTTTAATATGAAACTTAATCTTTAAGGGAAAATGTAATCTTATTTTGAACCCAATAAGGGTAGCTCCCTTTTCACCAAGAAGAAATAAAACGTAACCCCGACAACCTACCCCTAGACAAAGAAGAAACATTTGACCACCACGTCTAGCTATAAGAATGTCACATCAAGTACTAGAGGCATCGAGATCAATCTCCACATCCATTTGAATAAGAGGGCCAAGTTACCAATCGGAGGTCCCTAACACCCAAACCACGTTTGCTCATAAGTTTACACACATCGTCCCACTTAACCCAAGAGATCTTAGAGTCACCTTTTAACCTCTCCCCCCATACACACACACATACACACACACACACACACACACACACACACACATACACACAAATAAAAATCTCATCTCAATCCTAACTAACTTTTTTCACATCTTCACATGCATTTTTAAGAAAGATAGGAAGAAAACATGAATAACAATAAGAATAAAATTAAAAAGTTTTATGATGTTTCCAAAAGTTGAGCCTCTAACTCATCAGATAAATAAGAGGATCTCATGTAGCTTCTAACTAACTGTGATACCTAATAGCTTTTCCTAGCATATGACCCTCAACTCTGGATGCTTGTTTGAGCTAATCTACTTATGTGTTCTGAGTGAACAAAATTTATGTAGTGGTGTGTTCTGGTGTGTGCTGACCTAACTGACTACTGACCACTACTAATCTTCTTTGAGTGCATGCATTTTTCTTGTGTGCTTGACTAATTATGGGAACATCATTGTGTGATTGACTGACTGACTGACTGATATGTAGCAACCACTTGAACTACTGATGTTTTCTACTGAATTCTACAGTTGATGTGTGTTATTCTGATTTTGTACTTCTTCTATTGCTGATGTTTGTTTTGAATGCTTATTTGTGGTTGATGAAAAAATTACTAGCAAGTGTACTAGTGTTGTTATCGAAGTAATAAAAATAAGTTCATCTCCATAGGGATTGCAACCAGGTTTTGTTTTGGGCATATCAAGAGATAAGTGTTTATAATGATGATGATGATATAAGCAACTAGATTTGATCATCAGAATCCCCTATTTAAACTTGATGATGAAATGTGCATCAGCAGATATGCAGTGAATACAAAGTTACATGATAGATTAACTCTAACACTACACCCAATCCCTTGGCATGTAGCTCACTAACCTAAGCTTCAATTCCTCGATCCCTTAGGCCAATTGTAACGTCAAACTAGACAATAGAGTTCATTAATCCCTAAGTCACAATTCCTAATTATATTATCCCTAGTCAATTAGTGAATTCAATAATTAAAGTATGCCAGATAAATAGCCTTATGGTCAGTACTCACTATTTGCAAGATCAAATTGAATGTCGTAACAAACAATAGGAAATGAATGCAATCAATAACTGAACAATAACAAAGATTCAAAGCAATTACATTAACATCATCCGATCATATGTTCCAATCACTTAGAAATAGGTTCATCATCAAATAAAACCTAAACTAAAAGGAGTCTAGTTATTCATGTTAAAATAATTCAATACCATACATGTAGATGCAAAGAACATGGAAAATCACTGAAGAAGAAGCTCTCCAATGGCTTCAATGGCCTTCCAAAAGCTCCAAAATCCCTCTTTAACGTCACTTTATACTCTTTGGAATCGAACCCCTCTTTCTTTTTCTCTTTTTCCTTATAAAGCAGTCAGAAAAACGTGTCAGCAAAAAGCTACAATGCGAGCGCGTTGGCTTTGAATACGGGCGCACTGGCTTTGAACGCAAGAGCGTTGCGCAACCATGATCTCAAAGCGATTGCGTAAGATGATAACGTTGGCACGTTGCATAACTATGAGCTCACCATGGGTGTGTTCTGGGGTTGCACGACCGCGTTTTTTCCAAAAGTAAAGTAGCGTGTTTTTGCTCTTATTTTCACCAATATTCTCATTAAGTGCTTTTCTTCTCCCAAAAGAGATTTTTCAAGCTTTTTTTTCTTTCATTTTTTGTCTCTAACTTGCTCAATTATTTTCATATTTGATTAGTTTTTCTTGCTAAATGACGTTCACTGATAGCTCGTCATCAGTGGTGCTCAGTGTGTATTGCATATCTTGTAATTTGTGAAAGAGTTGTTTTGCTAAAAATAGCCAAAAGGAGGATTATTGTTCCTTTTGGAATGGATGCATTATGCAAAACAATATGGAGTGTACAAGATGTTTTGGTTAAGAAAGGACACATGTGGGACATGATGTTCTAGCATGTATGGCACATCTAGCCCATGCTTCAATTCACGCTTTGGTGCATTTTTTTGGTGATTTCTAAGCATGCTTTTGGATTCGTGTGTGATTGATTTGTTGCTCTATTTCAGCAATCTAATTAGTTAGATTTGTTTGATAATTTAATAAGAAACAATTTTAATTATGGAGATTTAAATTTGATTTGAATTGAAATCAAATCAAATCTTTTAATATAGATGTTTTGAAAAACAAATCTTAACCAAATCTCCACCATATATGGAGATTAAAATTCAAATGTCCATTGGAGAAAAACCCGACTATGGATTTCTATTTAAAGGGAATCATTCAAACTTTGAAGATAATGAGCTTTAAAGAAGATTATTTTTGTTAGGATTTTATTTGAGTCCTTTGTTTGTGTGTCTTGTACACCATGCTAGACCCCACATTCAGATCATAAGGCATAATGTTGGTTTGTTTAGTCGAGTTGTAATTCAACATTCTTTAAGTTGTTCATTGAAGTTGATCACTAGGGTTAGTGTTTGAGAGAAAGTGATAAGGATTCTCATATTTAGGGGAAGTCCTAAATAGAAAGTCATTGGGTAGTATTAGGAAGAGGTTGCGAACAAGGCGTGTTCTTGTAAGACTAAGAGTATTAATACTATTGATAGGAAATTTCCTTTCTCGGGTTAGAAGCCCCGCATACGTAGATGTGGTTGGCACCAAACTGGGTTAACAATTTGGTGTGTCCCTTTATTGCTTTTCTACTTTATTATCTTGTATAAGTTAAACTGTCACAACTTGGTTATACACATTGTCCTAGATATCGTGTTCAACATCTGTCTCCAGGAACAAAATTTCATGGCTTTTTCACATTGTGAACCATTTGAGAAATATAAGTAAAGTTTTTTAAAATGAGGATTTAGTTATAAAATTTATTAGATGCTTAAATTTCAGTTGGCAACCTAAAGTCACTGTGATTTATAAATCTAAGTGGTTGTCTTTTATGGATTTGACTAATTTTTTTGGAAAGTTGCAAGAACACGAAATGAAGCTAAAAAAGGATATTTGAGGATGAATGAGGCGATAAGAAGAAGAAAAACCTAGCTCTCAAAATGGAAGAAGAAAAATATTTAGATGTTGATGAAGATATGGTATTTCTAGTGTGAAAATTCAAAAGACTCATAAAGCATGATAAGCAACAATAATTTCAACACAAAAAAGAAGGAATATCTTCTTTTTTCCCAATCTGCTATTAATGTGGAAAGAAAGGTTATATAAAGCCAAATTTTCCTTAGAACCAGAATAAAAAAAAAGCTAAAAAATTTAGAAAAACCTAAAAAACAAAGAAGGCATGCATATCTTAAAATGATAATCACATGGAATCTTCGTATTAATCACAAAAGGAGGAAGAACCAAACATTTGTTTTATGAAAAACCATTAAGATGACAAGATAACTTCTTACTTCACTTATGTGAATTATTTTGCATATATAAAAGTTAGATAAAGAATCAAATAAAATAAAACACAGGTACGGAACAACATGCTTGGCCAGTGCGCATGCCTCTCCGCACGAGCTCTGGATTACTAGGGCCCCTTTCCCCTAGGAACCAGAGTGCGATAAGCAAAAAATAAATAAATAAATAAAACACAATGTTTCTACCTCTAAGACTATTATCTCTTCCCTTGTAATATTAATAAAAACTTGTTGGTGTAATAAATAGCCTTAAAGAGAAACAAACTATTTTAATTCAAAAATCTTCCTCTCCTTCTCATAAGGATCTAGTTAAATCTACCACGTGTCAAAAAATAAATATTTTGGAAAATAAATTTGATGACATGTATAACACACTTGATAAGCTTACCAAAGGAAGAGACAACTTATATATTATTCTATGTAATCCAAAAGTCTCATATAACAAAGCCGACCTAGATTATAGAATAAAAAACCTAAAAAAAATGTTAAATGTTTTAACAACATATGTCATTCAATTAAGACCTCTAAATGTTATATTGTTAAATGTAATTATTGCGATCAAAATGGCCATGTTGCTCTGTTTTGCTTTGTTAGAAAAAGTTATGAAAGTAAAAATGTATATCCTCCCTCTCACTTCTAAAAAGAATATCATGAAGATAAAATGAAAAACATGCTTACTACTTCTTACTTCTATAATCATGATCCTAGTTAGAAATCTAAAGAGAATGTGCATTACATTAACATTAGAGGATCCAAGATGATTTTGGTACCTAAAGTTAATACTTGAGTTCTTAATGAAGGTATGCTTTCGGAAATTAGCCAAGGTTATTCAAAGCGAAAAAAGCTTAAGCGTTACATCTATTTCAAGTGATCACAAAGGTGAATTCCAAAATGTGGAATTCAAAAACTTTTGTAATGAGAATGGAATTAAGCATACTTTTTACGCTCTAAGAGCTCCCTAGCAAAGCGTGGTAGTGGAACACAAAAATAGACCTCTTGAAGATCTAGAGAGGACGGTGCTCAAAGAGACTTACCTTCATAAGTAATTTTGAGCGAATTTAGTAAGAATTATTTTCTATGTAATGAATCATGTCTTGATAAGACCAACTCTAAAGCAGACGCCTTATGAGTTATATAAGGGAATAAATTCCAATATTCTCTCCTCCATGTTTTCGGATGCAGGTGTTTTTTCTTTTATAACGAGAAAAATAATCCAAGAAAAATAGACAATAAAGTTTATGAAGGTTTATACTAAGGATATTCCACTTCTAGTAAAACTTTTAGAATATTTAATAAAATGACCATGTCTATAAAAGAATCGGTCCATGTTACCTTTGATTAAACTAATCCCAAATTAGTATAGGTATGTTGAAGCTAAAATAGCAGCAAGCAAAAATATATAAGTAACCCAGTTTTGTCGTATCCACGGGGATCAGTGCGAGGGAAAGAATGCCGTTCGACGGTATCTACATTTCTAAGCTTATGGATCAAAAGTTTTGGTTTAAGATGGAACCAAAAGCAAATGCGGAAAATGTAAAGACTGAAAATATAAAATAAAGACGGAATTATAAACGGAGCCTTGTTGGAATTGGATCTCATCGATTGATAACACATGCATTCTTCTAATCATATTATACATAAATCAATCATTCGCCTAATATCCTCACGTATCAACCACGACAGAGGTTATGTCTAACGCAACATCGAGAGATCGACCGTATTGCCTCATTGGTGATGTCTCATGCAACAAAAACCAACACAAAGTATTAAGAGCTGATACTCACGCAAGTGTTAAGCCTAAATCTATTTCTAGAGTTTAGAACAAAACAGATAATCATCTTAGATCCAGATCTGAATAGTATATGTCTATAGCGGTTCAAATCAAAGATAAACAGGTAAACAAATATGACACCCAAATCAGATAAATGATTGCTTCATATAAAATGCCATTGATCAGAATACGTACATACGTTTAACTCTTTTTTACATGTATTCAACTACTTTGCCAAATGAATGTGAATATCGTTCTTCATCACTATTATCACGCATCCTCGAAATACCGTATCGATCCTACTCATGCTAGCCATGCTACTTAATCAACACAATACAACAAAAGATACAATGAATATCAACTCACAAAACCATGTCAAAAGTTATACTCATTGATAGATGAAAAGCTAAGATCAAGGTTTTGTCAAGACCACAAATAATCAATCAAAGACAACAAACAATAGAGAATCAAAACATATTCACAAACATACATTAGATGAAATACATAAGGTATCAAAAGATTACATCCAAATCCAACAAGAGATTGAAGCTCTTACCTTCTCCCCCTTGGGATTTGAGTTTCTATGCTGAAAATTACAAGTTATGATCTTTCTCTCAAGTTTCTATCTTAATAATAACCTAAAAAGTGTGAAAAATATATTTATACACATTCAGGAATTTCACAGTTCGCAGAGCGAACCATTTATTCGCACAACGAATGAAGAAAAATGGCACTTCAGGTGCCTCTGAAAAGTTAAGTCGCCCTAGAAATTCTCGTGAGTTTGCAATGCGAAGGATCACTCACAAAGTGAACACTCACTTTCCCATTCACAAAGCGAACTTTAGTGCCTTTTGCCCCTGCCAAATCCTGGGACCATTCGCTAGAGACCTTGCCAGAGTTCGCAAAGTGAACCTTCGCTGGCAATTCGTCATAGTTTGCAAAGCGAACTTACTGATGTTTTCCTCTGCTCTTTGGCAGCTTGCATCATTTTCTTGTGTCTTACACTTTGATCATTTAGTGCCTTTTCCTTCACAATAACACACACACTACAAGCACAAAAGGTATATTCTCATTCTTAGAAGAACAACAACAATCATTAGTAAAAACCATGAAAACATGAGAAAATAGTGGAAAAAGTGCAAGAAAAGATAGTTAATTTTTAGGTCAAATCCGCACCTAACAACTCTCCCCAACTAGATTTTTGCTTGTCCTCAAGCAAAGTACGCCCCTCATTAAAACAAGAGGATTTGGTCAACCGTTTAATTCAACCAAAGTCAAGCATGAAAATATGCACAAGCAACGTTCACCACTCAATAGAATCGAACAACGAAAAAGAATTAAGTTCTTAAACAAATATCATGAAATGGTTCAAAGAACAACTAAATTTTCATACTTGAATCACTCAAACACTCCTCTTTAGAATAAGAATGAAGAAATTGACGCGTTTGCAACCAATGGGAAATTTCACTCACTTGACAAACAATGCTAATAACAATCCAATTCATACAACATCTAACAATCATAAATGAAAACATGGAAGCAAAAAGACCACTAAGGGTGTTGCGGTGAAAATCAGATAACAAGCTATTAATTAACTTGCATCATTTTTCTTTTACAACCGACTTTGATTTATCCAAAGGAAAGATTCAAGATCGTTTAGAAAAAACCTAAAGGGAGGAGATCTAAAGTTCGGGGGTTGGTTATACAAAGGGAAGGTATTAGCACCCTAAGTATCCGTAGTACTCTACGAGAACCTCTTGTTTAGTTTGTGTTAAGTTATGTTTGCTTGCTAAAGATATATATGTTAAAGGTAAAGACCTAAGGGTATGTACACTGAATTTGCTCGCCAAGACATCGTATCTTGTGCCTACGTATCTGACTAAAGAATCAGAGCAACCATAGTTCACCTAGTTAATGGTGACTTTAAGGAACCATTGGCTATGGCCAAAGTTCCGAGGGGAAATGAGTATGAACTCAATTAGAGTTTAAGGAAACTCTCTAAGTCTAAATTATGATGGGGAAAAGTGAGTACTTAACGTGGTAAGTATCACATAGAGTTTATAAACTCTATCCTATTTCTAGGTTATGATTCAATGGCTCTTATGAGGCCAAGAAAAGAGGAAGGCCCTTATGAGGCCAAGGTGGTATGATTTGTTTATTGACTTATGAGTCAACTGATGAGGACTTTCCTTTGGAATCGGGAGAATAACAATTCTTGTGGGCAGAGTGTTTGTACAGATATTTGCAGGAAAACAAAACATCAAACAACGAGGTTTCAAAGGGAAACAAGGCTCACAACACCATACAAGGTTTGAACAACGTGCACTAGGCCTCATTCAATCAAGATAAACAAGACAACATGGTGAAAGGATCAAAAGCAACCAAGAGTTTCCATGAAAAATCCTAAAAAGGTTTTTTACTTCCAACATTAATAGATGATTCAAAGATATTTGTTTTCGCCAATTTCTTTTTACATTCAAAAAATAGACATATTAAGGAACATTTTGCAAAAAGAATGGACCAAAAAGAGTGAAAATTGAGCAAGTTATGATCTTTTGAAAACAATGTTCAAACCATAAAATATAAAATAAGACATGTGATAAAAAAGTAGTGAAATGACTCCCATGGGTATTGAACCCGTGCCCTGGTGGTTGCAGCTCAAAACACTTGCCACTTCAACCAATGCACGCATCTTAATAATTTATGATCAAAACAACATAAATAGGAAAAGGGCGTATTTTTCAGAAATTAAAAACAAAGAACTGCACGCGCATCCTTACCACTGGGGTGGCCATACATCCAGTGTATGAGCCCACCCCAAAAATACTTAAACCCTCGCGCGAAGACAAAACAATGAACCAAATTCTTGCTACGACAGGTCCATGGTTTTGGATTGAGAGAACATGATCCCAGCTGTTGCACAAATCCTTTCTTGTCAATTATGCAACAACTCAATCAATGATGATGACAAGTAATAATCAATTCATTAATATGAACAAAACTTAAATGAATAAAGTGGATTAAATTTCATCCTCTACCACATCAAACACAAACTGTTATTGGTTTCCACATCAAATACAAACTGTCATTGGTTTTATTGAATCCAAATTAAACGCAACAAAAAGATTTAAGAAGGGTGTATTTTAAGGAAAACTCAGAACAAAGTTCGAGTAGTACATCTCTGCCAAATCCTAACTTGACCAATAATTGGATGAATTTTAACTTCCAAACACAGGCTGAGAATGAAACATTACATGCTTAACTAAGAACAAAGGCATGGAAAACAAACATGATATGCTTTCATGTGCAGGCATAAACAATACATACCATGGTTTTAACATGTCAGCAGAGTGTGAGAAATGGGATTACCTAGTGGAATATGTCCACTGCACCTTTAAGTACGAACTGGTTTCTTTCCCTTCTGATGAGCAGCAGCCTCTTCAAGTTCGCCTCCTCCTTTCTTACTTGCCAAGGCTTTGAGCTTAGAAGCTTTTTAGAGTGTTTTTGTGAAGAGTTGTTCGTGAGAAATACAAGCAGTATGGACTGCTATTTATAGGGAAAGTGTGAGGTTTCAAGGTATGGCCAACTTGCTAAAAATTCCAAATCTGCCCTTCCTTTTTCGTGAGGATTTTTCAAACTTGCAGCGTGAAATCTTCCAAAGATCTCTGAGTCTTCTGAGCAGAACTGTTGTGAGCTGATAGGTGCATTGATCCATGAATAAACTAATGTTTCCTCCTTTGGAAAGTTTCTCTCTCTCCCTTCCACTTGCACAACTCAGTCATACATCATTATTTAAATGCCAATTCAGTTTGAATTTCATGGAAAGGCTTGGTTAGATGTTAAGTGAGCCATTAAAACTCAGAATTGATGGAAATTGGTGATTAGGGAAGTGTTTGAACTAAAACTCAAAAGTTAGTTTCTTGAATGTTAAGTAATGAGGCCCTCATCTTTGACTCTTCGAAACTCCCAACTCCCTTGATGGATGGAGGAGTTCTAATACTCTTTGGAAAGCTCTCATTGCCCTCTATAACTTTCATGTTCAAATATTTTTTATTTGAGGCCTGGAACTATATGTAAAATCGGGTTAAAGTTGTGTGCACATAAGGGTGAAAAAGCTGAAATTTCACAAAGTCCTTAAGGGTGATTTATCTTCCAAGCCTTGTAACTCGAAAACCAAGCATTTTTTGGAAGAGGGTCCTCTAATATGTTTTGAAGATCATGGAAAGAGCTTCCATTTGAGCTTTGAGTCATTCAATTTGGATGTGTGGTTTTAAAGTTATGACTGTTTCAATTTTGGCACAAGTAGTGAAATTTCCATGTTTGAAAAGTTTCATGAACCAAACCTTGCTTCCTCTGCAAGAAACTTCCTGAAACTTAATCTTGACACTTTAAATCGTCAATAAGACATGTTATGAGGAGTGGAGACTTTGGAAGTTCCATTTGGATCAAAATCCCAAAGATTAGGGTTTTAGTCAAAACCCTAATTTTGACCGTGAATGCACTGAGATAAACCTTTGCGATCTTGCTTCTTTCTTCACATCCAAAGCTCGTAGAAGACCTCTAGGGATGTTTTACTAACTCATGGAATCATGTTTTAGGGTTTGAGAGCATCTCTTAAGGAAAATCAAAGCCAATGATTCACATGTCTTGATAGAAACCCTAATCTGGAGGCAGGGTGAAATTGTGGCTCAAACAAATCATGATGAGAGCCAGATGACCTTGAATTCTTGCTGAGTGAGACCTCTTGGATATAGGTAACTCAAACGGTTTATGAACCAAGCACTTTTTGAATTGACAGGGCAAAATTCTTCATTAATTCCTCAGGTTAAAACCCTAATTCCATACTTTGGTCTGGTGATCCTTTTGTTGACTTGACTTGATTCAAAGCCTTGGGATCTTGGTTTTAAACAACTGGTGAATCTTTGTGAGGATTATATGGAGCCAAAGAATACCTTAGGAGGCCTTGAATTTCTTTGTGCAAACCCTACTTTCGAACATAAGAGAAACAAGTTGCAAGATATGGGTCCGCTTAAACAATGCATATATGATTGATCCTAAATGTCTGTGCAAGATGTCATGACATCTAAGAGGTAAAATTTGGGGTACAACAAAGGACTTTAAAGGTTGTAGCTTGGTCGGGTTCACAACAAAGGGACATTTCTAAAAGCCATTGAATCGAAATTGCCGATGCAAAAAGAAAGATTCACTATACATGATATTTACACATCTCAACTTCATTCACCATTTTCATTCCTTTACCACAAACCTTCTCAAAGTTCCTTATGCACAATTATTTCATTCTCTATTTTTCTCATTCAAACAAGCATTCTTTTTCTTTTGTTTTTCACATTCATATTCACACTTTTTCTTTTCATGCTTGTTTGAACTTTTTCAAAAGTTTTAGCAACTTACCAATCTTCTTTTTCATTCTCCCCAACTTAAATTCAACCAAACCTCAAGTGAATGCTCCTTGATTTTTAAGGCAAGGAAATCAAATTAACACAAAGTTCAAAGGTTCAAAAAGAAATTTTTAGAACCTCACAAAATTCAATGATGAACAACACTTTCACATTATGTACAACACAAAGTTCATCACTAAAATGAGATCTAAACTGTTTAGGCTCAAAAGGGCTAACGAATTCACACTACTCACGGGTAAGATACATTTGGATACGGTTGTGCTCAATATAAACAAATGCCTTGATCATTTCTAATGCTTCCACAAAATCACAATAATCAAAAGATAAAGCATGAATCAAATGAATTAAACAAAGTTATCAGCCATCATGGCATATATTAAACAATGGAGGTTTCTCACAATTTGTGGCTTTTGGACCTAAGTGAAACAAGCATTCAAACAAGTTGCAAAATGAAGCAAAAATACACATTTGCACAAAGAACAAAAGTCTTAAATCATTCTAACATTCTATGAAGCGGTAGAATTTACCTCGCAGACATTCAAATCTCACCATCCAGACTCGGTCGAAGCTTCATTGAATACTTTTATACAATTAGCAACCAATCTAGAAGGAGTTCTCATCATTCCTGATCACACTAGAGAAAACATAAAAGGAAACAAATACGTATAATATAAACAAATGTAAAAAGCTCAAAAATATAGAAACTATCGCGATGCGATTCAATATCTAAACACCGATCCCCGGCAACGGCGCCATTTTGTTGAAGCTAAACTAGCAGCAAGCAAAAATATATAAGTAACCCAATTTTTTCGTATCCACAGGGGTTAGTGCGAGGGAAAGAATGCCGTTCGACAATGTCTACATTTCTAAGTTTATGGATCAAAAGTTTTGGTTTAAGACGGAACCAAAAGCAAATGCGGAAAATGTAAAGACTGAAAATATAAAATAAAGACGAAATTATAAACGGAGCCTTGTTGGAATTGGATCTCATCGATTGATAACACATGCATTCTTCTAATCATATTATACATAAATCAATCATTCGCCTAATATCCTCATGTATCAACCACGACAGAGGTTATGTCTAACGCAACATCGAGAGATCGACTGTATTGCCTCATTGGTGATGACTCATGCAACAAAAACCAACACAGAGTATTAAGAGATGATACTCACGCAAGTGTTAAGCCTAAATTAATTTCTAGAGTTTAGAACAAAACAGATAACCATCTTAGATCCAGATCAGAATAGTATATGTCTATAGCGGTTCAAATCAAAGATAAACAGGTAAACAAAGATGACACCCAAATCAGATAAATGACTGCTTCATATAAAATGCCATTGATCAGAATACGTACATACGTTTAACCCTTTTTTACATGTATTCAACTAATTTGCCTAATGAATGTGAATATCATTCTTCATCACTATTATCACGCATCCTCGAAATACCGTATCGATCCTACTCATGCTAACCATGCTACTTAATCAACACATTAAAACAAAAGATACAATGAATATCAACTCACAAAACCATGTTAAAAGTTTTACTCATTGATAGATGAAAATCTAAGATCAAGGAATTGTAAGGTTTTGTCAAGACCACAAATAATCAATCAAAGACAACAAACAATAGAGAATCAAAACATATGTTTGTGAAATACATAAGGTATCAAAAGATTACATCCAAATCCAACAAGAGATTGAAGGTCTTACCTTCTCCCCCTTGGGATTTGAGTTTCTATGCTGAAAATTACAAGTTATGATCTTTCTCTCAAGTTTCTATCATAATAATAACCTAAAAAGTGTGAAAAATCTATTTATACACATTCAGGAATTTCACAGTTCGCAAAGCGAACCATTTATTCGCACAGCAAATGAAGAAAAATGGCACTTCAGGTGCCTCTGAAAAGTTAAACCGCCCTAGAAATTTTCGTGAGTTCGCAATGCGAAGGATGACTCATAAAGCGAACAATCACTTTCCCATTCGCGAAGTAAACTTTAGTGCCTTTTTCCCCTGCCAAATCCTGGGACCATTTGCTAGAGGCCTCGCCAGAGTTCGCAAAGTGAACCTTCATTGGCAATTCGCCATAGTTTGCAAAGCGAACTTACTGATGTTTTCCTCTGCTCTTTGGCAGCTTGCATCATTTTCTTGTGTCTTACACTTTGATCATTTAGTGCCTTTTCCTGCACAATAACACACAAATTACAAGCACAAAAGGTATATTCTCATTGTTAGAGGAACAACAACAATCATTAGTAAAAACCATGAAAACATGAGAAAATAATGGAAAAAGTGAAAGAAAAGATAGTTAATTTTTAGGTCAAATCCGCACCTAACAACTCTCCCAAACTAGATTTTTGCTTGTCCTCAAGCAAAGTATGCCCCTCATTAAAACAAGAGGATCTGCTCAAGCGTTTAATTCAACCAAAGTCAAGCATAAAAATACGCACAAGCAACGTTCACCACTCAATAGAATCGAACAACGACAAAGAATTAAGTTCTTAAGCAAATATCATGAAATGGTTCAAAGAACAACTAAATTTTCATACTTGAATCACTCAAACACTCCTCTTTAGAATAAGAATGAAGAAATTGACGTGTTTGCAATCGCGGGAAAATTTCACTCACCTGACAAACAATGCTAATAACAATCCAATTCATACAACATCTAACAATCATAAATGAAAACATGGAAGCAAAAAGATCACTAAGGGCTTTAAAGGTTGTAGCTTAGTCGGGTTCACAACAAAGGGACATTTCTAAAAGCCATTGAATCGAAATTGCCGATGCAAAAAGAAAGATTCACTATACATGATATTTACACATCTCAACTTCATTCACCATTTTCATTCCTTTACCACAAACCTTCTCAAACTTCCTTATGCACAATTATTTCATTATCTATTTTTCTCATTCAAACAAGCATTCTTTTTCTTTTGTTTTTCACATTCATATTCACACTTTTTCTTTTCATGCTTGTTTGAACTTTTTCAAAAGTTTTAGCAACTTACCAATCTTCTTTTTCATTCTCCCCAACTTAAATTCAACCAAACCTCAAGTGAATGCTCCTTGATTTTTAAGGCAAGGAAATCAAATTAAAACAAAGTTCAAAGGTTCAAAAAGAAATTTTTAGAACCTCACAAAATTCAACGATGAACAACACTTTCACATTATGTACAACACAAAGTTCATCACTAAAATGAGATCTAAACTGTTTAGGCTCAAAGGGGCTAACGAATTCACACTACTCACGGGTAAGATACGTTTGGATACGGTTGTGCTCAATATCAATAAATGCCTTGATCATTTCTAATGCTTCCACAAAATCACAATAATCAAAAGATAAAGCATGAATCAAACGAATTAAACAAAGTTATCAGTCATCATAGCATATATTAAACAATGGAGGTTTCTCACAATTTGTGGCTTTTGGACCTAAGTGAAACAAGCATTCAAACAAGTTGCAAAATGAAGCAAAAATACACATTTGCACAAAGAACAAAAGTCTTAAATCATTCTAACATTCGATGAAGCGGTACAATTTACCTCGCAGACATTCAAATCTCACCATCCAGACTCGGTCGAAGCTTCATTGAATACTTTTATACAATTAGCAACCAATCTAGAAGGAGTTCTCATCATTCCTGATCACACTAGAGAAAACATAAAAGGAAACAAATACGTATAATATAAACAAATGTACAAAGCTAAAAAATATAGAAACTATCGCGATACGATTTAATATCTAAACACCGATCCCCGGCAACGACGCCATTTTGTTGAACCTAAAATAGCAGCAAGCAAAAATATATAAGTAACCCAGTTTTTTCGTATCCACAGGGGTCAGTGCGAGGGAAAGAATGCCGTTCGACAATGTCTACATTTCTAAGCTTATGGATCAAAAGTTTTGGTTTAAGACAGAACCAAAAGCAAATGTAAAGACTGAAAATATAAAATAAAGACGGAATTATAAACGGAGCCTTGTTGGAATTGGATCTCATCGATTGATAACACATGCATTCTTTTAATCATATTATCGATAAATCAATCATTTGCCTAATATCCTCACGAATCAACCACGACAGAGGTTATGTCTAACGCAACATCGAGAGATCGACCGTATTGCCTCATTGGTGATGTCTCACGCAACAAAAACCAACACAGAGTATTTAGAGCTGATACTCACGCAAGTGTTAAGCGTAAATCTATTTCTAGAGTTTAGAACAAAACAGATAATCATCTTAGATCCAGATCAAAATAGTATATGTCTATAGCGGTTCAAATCAAAGATAAACAGGTAAACAAAGATGACACCCAAATCAGATAAATGACTGCTTCATATAAAATGCCATTGATCAGAATACGTACATACATTTAACCCTTTTTTACATGTATTCAACTAATTTGCCAAATGAATGTGAATATCGTTCTTCATCACTATTATCACGCATCCTCGAAATACCGTATCGATCATACTCATGCTAGCCATGCTACTTAGTAAACACAATACAACAAAGGATACAATGAATATCAACTCACAAAACCATGTCAAAAGTTTTACTCATTGATAGATGAAAATCTAAGATCAAGGATTTGTAAAGGTTTTGTCAAGACCACAAATAATCAATTAAAGACAACAAACAATAGAGAATCAAAACATATTCACAAACATACATTAGATGAAATACATAAGGTATCAAAAGATTACATCCAAATCCAACAAGAGATTGAAGGTCTTACCTTCTCCCCCTTGGGATTTAAGTTTCTATGCTGTAAATTACAAATTATGATCTTTCTCTCAAGTTTCTATCTTAATAATAACCTAAAAAGTGTGAAAAATCTATTTATACACATTCAGGACTTTCACAGTTCGCAAAGCGAACCATTTATTCGTACAGCAAATGAAGAAAAATGGCACTTCAGGTGCCTTTGAAAAGTTAAACCGCCCCAGAAATTCTTGTAAGTTTGCAATGCGAAGGATCACTCACAAAGCGAACACTCACTTTCCCATTCGCAAAGCGAACTTTATTGCCTTTTTCCCCTGCCAAATCCTGGGACCATTCGCTAGAGACCTCGCCAGAGTTCGGAAAGCGAACCTTCGCTGGCAATTCGCCATATTTTGCAAAGTGAACTTACTGATGTTTTCATCTGCTCTTTGGCAGCTTGCATCATTTTCTTATGTCTTACACTTTGATCATTTAGTGCCTTTTCCTGCACAATAACACACACATTACAAGCACAAAAGGTATATTCTCATTGTTAGAAGAACAACAACAATCATTAGTAAAAACCATGAAAACATGAGAAAATAATGGAAAAAGTGCAAGAAAAGATAGTTAATTTTTAGGTCAAATCCGCACCTAACAACTCTCCCCAACTAGATTTTTGCTTGTCCTCAAGCAAAGTATGCCCCTCATTAAAACAAGAGGATTTGCTCAAGCGTTTAATTCAACCAAAGTCAAGCATGAAAATGCGCACAAGCAACGTTCACCACTCAATAGAATCGAACAACGAAAAAGAATTAAGTTCTTAAACAAATATCATGAAATGGTTCAAAGAACAACTAAATTTTCATACTTGAATCACTCTAACACTCCTCTTCAGAATAAGAATGAAGAAATTGACGCGTTTGCAACCGTGGGGAAATTTCACTCACCTGACAAACAATGCTAATAGCAATCCAATTCATACAACATCTAACAATCATAAATGAAAACATGGAAGCAAAAAGATCACTAAGGGCTTTAAAGGTTGTAGCTTGGTCGGGTTCACAACAAAGGGACATTTCTAAAAGCCATTGAATCGAAATTGCCGATGCAAAAAGAAAGATTCACTATACATGAGATTTACACATCTCAACTTCATTCACCATTTTCATTCCTTTACCACAAACCTTCTCAAACTCCCTTATGCATAATTATTTCATTCTCTATTTTTCTCATTTAAACAAGCATTTTTTTCTTTTGTTTTTCACATTCATATTCGCACTTTTTCTTTTCATGCTTGTTTGAACTTTTTCAAAAGTTTTAGTAACTTACCAATCTTCTTTTTCATTCTCCCCAACTTAAATTCAACCAAAGCTCAAGTGAATGCTCCTTGATTTTTAAGGAAAGGAAATCAAATTAAAACAAAGTTCAAAGGTTCAAGAAGAAATTTTTAGAACCTCACAAAATTCAATGATGAACAACACAAAGTTCATCACTAAAATGAGATCTAAATTGTTTAGGCTCAAAGGGGCTAACGAATTCACACTACTCACGGGTAAGATACGTTTGGATACGGTTGTGCTCAATATAAACACATGCCTTGATTATTTCTAATGCTTCCACAAAATCACAATAATCAAAAGATAAAGCATGAATCAAATGAATTTAACAAAGTTATCAGTCATCCTAGCATATAGTAAACAATGGAGGTTTCTCACAATTTGTGGCTTTTGGACCTAAGTGAAACAAGCATTCAAACAAGTTGCAAAATGAAGCAAAAATACACATTTGCACAAAGAACAAAAGTCTTAAACCATTCTAACATTCTATGAAGCGGTACAATTTACCTCGCAGACATTCAAATCTCACCATCCAGACTCGGTCGAAGCTTCATTGAATAGTTTTATACAATTAGCAACCAATCTAGAAGGAGTTCTCATCATTCTTGATCACACTATAGAAAACATAAAAGGAAACAAATACGTATAATATAAACAAATTTACAAAGCTAAAAAATATAGAAACTATCACGATGCGATTCAATATCTAAACACCGATCCCCGGCAACGCCGCCATTTTGTTGAAGCTAAAATAGCAGCAAGCAAAAATATATAAGTAACCCAGTTTTGTCGTATCCACATGGATCAGTGCGAGGGAAAGAATGCCGTTCGACGATGTCTACATTTCTAAGCTTATGGATCAAAAGTTTTGGTTTAAGACGGAACCAAAAGAAAATGCGGAAAATGTAAAGACTGAAAATATAAAATAAAGACGGAATTATAAACGGAGCCTTGTTGGAATTGGATCTCATCGATTGATAACACATGCATTCTTTTAATTATATTATACATAAATCAATCATTCGCCTAATATTCTCACCTATCAACCACGACAGAGATTATGTCTAACGCAACATCGTGAGATCGGCCGTATTGCCTCATTGGTGATATCTCACGCAACAAAAACCAACACAGAGTATTAAGAGCTGATACTCACGCAAGTGTTAAGCCTAAATCTATTTCTAGAGTTTAGAACAAAACAAATAATCATCTTAGATCCAGATCTGAAGAGTATATGTCTATAGCGGTTCAAATCAAAGATAAACATGTAAACAAAGATGACACCTAAATCAGATAAATGATTTCTTCATATAAAATGCCATTGATCAGAATATGTACATACGTTTAACCCTTTTTACATGTATTCAAATAATTTGCCAAATGAATGTGAATATCGTTCTTCATCACTATTATCACGCATCCTCGCAATAGCGTATCGATCCTACTCATGCTAGCCATGCTACTTAATCAACACAATACATCAAAAGATACAATGAATATCAAGTCACAAAACCATGTCAAAAGTTTTACTCATTGATAGATGAAAATCTAAGATCAAGGATTTCTAAAGGTTTTGTCAAGACCAAGAATAATCAATCAAAGACAACAAACAATAGAGAATTAAAACATATTCATAAACATACATTAGATGAAATGCATAAGGTATCAAAAGATTACATCTAAATCCAACAAGAGAATGAAGCTCTTACCTTCTCCCCCTTGGGATTTGAGTTACTATGCTGAAAATTACAAGTTATGATCTTTCTCTCAAGTTTCTATCTTAATAATAACCTAAAAAGTGTGAAAAATCTATTTATACACATCAGGAATTCACAGTTCGCAAAGCGAACCATTTATTCGCACATCGAATGAAGAAAAATGGCACTTCAGGTGCCTCTGAAAAGTTAAACCGCCCCAGAAATTCTCATGAGTTCGCAATGCGAAGGATCACTCACAAAGAGAACACTCGTTTTCCCGTCCACAAAGCGAACTTTAGTGCCTTTTTCCCCTGCCAAATCCTGGGACCATTCGCTAGAGACATCGCCGGAGTTCGCAAAGCGAACGTACTGATGTTTTCCTCTGCTCTTTGGCATCTTGCATCATTTTCTTGTGTCTTACACTTTGATCATTTAGTGCCTTTTCCTGCACAATAACACATACATTACAAGCACCAAAGGTATATTCTCATTGTTAGAAGAACAACAACAATCATTAGTAAAAACCATGAAAACATGAGAAAAGAGTGGAAGAAGTGCAAGAAAAGATAGTTCATTTTTAGGTCAAATCCGCACCTAACAAGGTAGAAGTGCTTAATTGTGTAGTTATCTTGGAGAACTCATTTCTAGAAGATAAGGATTAAGTTAAATATCTTAATCAAGAAAAAAGACAAAGATATAGAGAAAAATCAAACTGAAATAAATAAAAACAAAGAAACAAGCAATGACCACCAGGATCTACCCAAGGAATGGAGGACAAAAAAAAAATCATCCAACCCATAATATCATATGAGATATTTCTAAGGAGATCACAATTCGACACTCCCTTAAATAGGTATGTTACTTTATGGATTTTGTCTATAAAACTGAGCCAAAAGACATAAATGAAGATCTCATTGACAACATTGGTCTCTTGCTATGTAAGATAAGTTAAATCAACTTGAGAGAAATAATGTTTGGGAATTTGTTCCCAAATCTTCATCTAATACAATGATTGGAACCAACTGGGTCTTTTGCAACAAGCTTGATGAAAATGGAAATGTTTTAAAGAATAAATAAAGACTCATTGTAAAAGGATACAATCAATAGGAAGATATAGATTTTGATGGGACCTATGCCAATACAACTAGATAAGAGATAATAAGGATTCTATTAGCTTTTTTGTGTATTCTAAATTCAAACTCTTTCAAATGGATGTAAAGAGAGAATTCTTGAACCATTACATCTAAGAGGAAATTTATTTTGATCAATCTCTTGGTTTTCTAAACTTATCTTCTTCTAATCATGTCTTAAAGTTTAAAAAGACTCTTTATGGTTTGAAACAAGCCCCTAGAGTTTGTAATGAACGGTTGAGCAAGTTGATACTTGAAAACAACTTTCAATGAGGAAAATTTTATACCAATTTTTTTATTAAGAAAACCGATCATGGCATTTTACTTGTGCAAATATATGTCAAGAATATTATATTTTGTGATACTAATGAGTCCTTGTGCAAGGATTTTTCAAATATTATGCAAAATAAATTTGAAATGTCTATGATGGGGGAACTTCGAAACTTTCTTGGGTTAAAAGTAAAATGTTCTTTGGTTTAAAAGATGTTTTTCCCATTACCCCACTTTTGACAAGGTTCACAAAGAGGTTCGGATTTTTATTTCAAATCGAGTAGGCCTTAGACAAGCATTAACTTTCTAAGTTTTGAGATTAACCTCTAAATAACATGTCATAATCATTTATGCCAAACCCATTTCTCTTTGTTTATAGGGAAAATGATTTTCGCCTTTTATGCTTACAAATAAAAAAAGTTGATTTTGTACACATTGTTTTTTGTTTACCCATGGAACAAGATTGAGTCATCTTTCTGAATGGAGGCTTTATGAGACTTTTGATTTAAGGCAATATCATAACCATTGTTGCTTAATTGAATTATGCTTGGTAGATCATGTTTGATTCCTTGAACTAAAAAAACATTATAAATAGAAGGGAAAAAATAATTATCAATTATACTAGAACCAATGATGGTCCCTTTTTGGTTCCTAAATCCCATTTTTTCTTTCTGCTTTAGTGTAAAGCTTTAACACATTTCTTTTTTATGTGTCAAATATTCGAAGCATTGATTGTCTGAAACTATGATTAATGCTTTAATCTTTCCATTTAACACATCTTCAAATATATAAATTGGTTTATTAGGTACCCATATCTTTTTGTCACATACAAAGGTCTTAAGTTAATTAGGAATATGCTCATTGGAATTTTACAATATGTATAGAGTCTTATCCTTCATTCCTTGTACTGATATTTATTAGTTTATTCCTTTTATTGACACAATTTCCATGATATGGTCGTTGAGTACATTCTATGTGGTGACACAACATAGCAAGTATTCATCATTAGGGCATATGTGACCAAATCTTCATCTAGGAACATGTGGTCACTTGTGTTAAGTATAGATGATTATGTTTGTTTGGGCACATATTATCAATTTTTCCTTCTGAACGGATGCTTATATTATCCTTGGTACATTGGTCAACCTTGTTGACTTAGGTACATATGATTATTGCTCTAGTTAAGGCAGATGACCATTTCTTCTATCTGGGTGCAGATAATCATTTAGACTTAAAGTTTAGGTGATTAAACTAGTTGACTCTAGTACAGATGATCGTTTCCCTACAGAGGATTATGGATTTATTTCCTATAGATGATTGAAATTTTTCTACATATTGAAACAGACACATTATAACACCAATTATTCTTAAGCATATGATTATTAATAAAATTCCACAATTAGAGGTTATTGTTCTTCAAACCATATTTGGCTTAGCAAGATGTAGAATAATCTACACTATAAAACACGAAACAGATTGCACCATTCATCGTTACTAGGAAAAATTAATGGAAAAAGGTTATACTCAAATGTATTGCATTGATTACGAGGAGAAATTTGCACCAATGATAAAGATGAATATTGTTTGAGTTTTACTATATGTTATTGCTTACTCTAGACGGGAATTGCAAAGATTTCATCTTTAAAATGGTTTTTTACTTGGAAACTTAGAGGAGGAAGTGTGTATAGAGATTCCACCTGATTTTAGATCCAGGGTCGAACCAACAAGGTGTGTTGATTCAAGAAGTCTTTATATGGACTAAAGTAGTCTCTTTAGGCATGATTTTTAAGTTTCACAGAGGCATTGTTGTGTTTGAGCTATAAGCAAAGCCAGAGAGTTCACATTTTATTTTTTAAACATACACGAGAAGGAAAAAACTATACTTTCTTTTTATGATGAATATATTATTATTACATGGTATGATTTGACAGAAAGATATTTACTCAATTAAATTATCGGTAGATTTTGAGATGAAAAATCCTGAAGAATTGGGTAGCCTACTCAAATAAAGGCATTTTTGTATCATAGAGAAAATATGTGCTTAATCTTTTGCAGGAAACGTGAAAGTTTAAACACAAACTTACAACTGTTTCCATTGAGCAAAATCTTAAGATGAGCTTTGTGGAAGAAAGTGATAAAGTTGACAAGGGTCAGTATCAGAGGTTAGTGGGCAAGTTGATTTACTTGGCAAATACTAGGTCTAATTTGAGATATGCAATCAAAGTGGTGAGCCAATTCATACATGATCTTAAAGTAAGGAACTTGCAAGTTGTAGAACATGTTCTATAATATCTCAAATCCACTCCAGAGAGAGGAACATTAATTAAAAGAGGTGGAAGGCTAACTATATAGGCTTACACTAATTCTTGTTATGCAGGTTCATATAAGATCTACTTCAGACTAATGTACCTTTTTTGTGTGGAAAACTCATTGATTTGAGGAGTAAGAAGTAAGTGTAGTTGTCATACCAAGTGGTGAAGCGCAATTTATGTCTATGACACTAGGAGTTTGTGAACTATTGTGGATGAAACAAGTAAAAGATTTGAAGATACATTGTGAAGACCACATAAAAGTATTTTGTTACAATAAATAAGTCGTCAATATTGCACATAATCATGTTCAACTTGACAGGACAGAAGACAATAAAATTGACTGAGATTTCACCAAAGAAAAGTTGAATAATGAAATAATAATGATCGCCTACATGCCTTATAGACACCATCCAACAAATATTTTAATAACGGGTTTACCAACAGAACAATTCAAATAACTTACTTACCAGTTTGAAATTATTGTTATTCTTTCCCCATTTTGAGAGTGAATAATATCTATATTATATTGTAAATTATTTTATTAGCACGAGACTTATTAAACAAAAACATTATATATAAATTCATTTTTATTTAAATAATTTAATATATTATTTTTTAAAAATAATATTTTGTAATTGCAAAATATTGTCTGTTTTGAGCGTGAAAGTCTGTCACAATTATGTCCTTCAAAAAAGACATATTGTTAAATTTAATAGAATGAATGTTATATATAAATTACCATTGAGCTTTATTCTCAGTGGGATTTTTTAGTATACCAGAATAACAACTCATTTTTTAGGAAATAAGATGATGATTCAACTCACTCTAAAGACACCAATACCATAAGAATTGAAGAGCTTTAGAGTAGTTTAGAGGCACAAGAGTTACGTCTAACTGAAAGAAACTTTGAAAAGGAGATAGAATAGGCTCTGAAAGCTCAAACTCTAAAAGCTTCTTATAGAAGGAAGAACCAAAAGCAAGCATGATTAGAGAACAATAAAAAATATGGTGGTGGTGTTCAGAAGTTAGAACTCTCCAATTCTGATAAGAAACCTCGGAATGTTCAGAATGGAAATGAGAAGTTTGACAAGAGAAAGGTTTAGTACTACAGTTGCAACAAGTTTGTCCATTTTGTTGTTGATTTGGTAAAACAAGGTTAAAAGGGGTGAAGAAGCCAACATAACCAGAGAAGATTCTAATGTTGAACCTGTGATATTGATGGAATCTGAGAATGTAGGTGGATCAATGGTAGACTGGTGGTATATGGACATTGGATGTTCAAATCACCTAACTGGAAACAAGTAATGGCTGGTGGATTTTGACTCTGGTAAAAGGACTAAGATCAGATGTGCTGATTATGAGTATATGAATGCTAAAGGAATTGGAAATGTCATAGTTAAGTTTAACAATGGCAAAATTGTACTGATCAATGATGTATAGTATGTTCCTGACATGAATAGTAATCTGATGAGTGTAGGTCATCTAATTGAAAAAGGGTTTTCGGTAACCATGAAGGACAATCTCTTGAAGGTGTATGACTATAATCAGAATCTGATTATGTAGTCTAAATTGGGAAGAAATATAACATTCATGGTGAATGTTACAACAGTAGACACTTAATGCCTTAGCGCAAGAAGTGATGAAGGGGAAAGTGAGTTATGACACAAGAGATTTGGGCATCTGAACTAAAGAAGCTTAAGGCATCTGAGTTCAAAAAATTGGGCACATAGAATTCCTAAGATTGTGTCACCAAAGAAATTATATGATATATGAATGAGAGGCAAGCAACCAAGATTTCTATTCTCATAAAAAATTCCTCCAAGAGCAACTCATGCATTGGGTGTGGTGCATGCTGATCTTGAAGGGAACAAATACTTTATGTCATTTATGGATGAGTTCATAAGAATGAAATGGGTAGCACTCATTAAGTTCAAATATGAGGTGTTTGATAAGTTCAAGAAGTTCTAAGTGAAGGCTGAAAATCAAAGTGGACAAAGGTTGAAGATCCTCAGAACTGATGGTGGAGGTGACTTCAACTCAATAAAGTTCAAGAAGTTCCGTGAGGAACATGGTATTGAACATGAGGTGATTGCTTCATACACTTTACAACATAATGGTCTTGCTGAAAGGAGAAATAGAACTCTGCTTGACATGACAAAGAGCATGCTAAAGGAGAATAATTTACCTAAGCAATTGTGAGGTGAAACATTTCCACATCAGCATATGTACTCAACAGATGTCCAACAAAGAAGTTAAAGGAAGTAATTTCTATTGAGAAGTGAACTGAAAGAAAGAAAAATGTCATCTATTTTAAGGTAATTGGTTATGTATGTTATAAACATATACCATATGCTACTAGAAGGAAATTGAATGACAGAAGAAAAGTCTATGCTTATAGGTTACCACAGTACATGTGCTTATAAGCTCTATTGCCCAATCACCAACAAAGTTGAAGTCAACAGAGATGTCATAATGAAAAAATCAGAAACGTGGAATTCGAGCAAGTCTCAACCCAACTCTAGTGTAGTGTCAACACTAGAGTATGATTCTGCCTCTGAAGGAGATTCTGCCTCTGAAGGAAATTCTGCCTCTGAAGGTGATTCTGAATCTAAAGGAGAGTCTAAATCTGAAGATTATTGGAACAAGATTTGTTTATGCCCTTAAAAGGTTATGATGATAACAAAATATTTAAAGAACAATAGGGTTTGCTAACATGTGTTCAAGTGTGCAAGATCATAAAGCTAAGAATTCATCATGAATTAATATTGTTGAAAGCATAAGTGAAGAAGCAATACTACTCCGATTGTGGATGATCAGAATCTGAATATGTTAATCTGCATCTGAAGGTTCAGAATCTGGTATGTTGTTTAGCCTTTGGTGACAGCTCAGACCCTGAAGGCTTAAGGAGCATCTGATTTGTACTATACACCAAAGGTGACCAGTCTTGTCAAAGTGAAGATTTCTGGACAGAGTCAACTAGGGTATGGTTTTGCAAGGCTTAAGGATGGGGATGTGACCTCTTCAGTCTGTACTACCTTTTGGTAGATACCTAGTTATTTAAAATATGTTGTGGACATTGCTTTTACTCAGTGGACAAAGCTTCTAATCGGATACAACTCTTCATGCTGCCTGAGTTGTTCACCTATACTCATGGTTATCTAGTTCCAAATGTTATGGTTACCGTTTGAGATAGAGTGGTTACAAAATATGATTTAAATATCCATTTTGCAACGACTCTAAATCTGTCTTGGAGCTAGTTCTTCATCTCTTCAAACAAGCTATCTCCAATGGCTATTTTCCTAGTTCTATAAAAGGAAGTTCGAAGATATGAAGAGATATTGATGAAGTTGATCATGCTGATCAAGTTGGTCAAGCTGATCATTATTGGTTCGATTGAGTTAAAACTCTGAAAGTACTAAATATTATAATACTATTAAAGTCTTTAAATAAGCTATAAATAAAACCACACAACACAAACAACATCTGATACAAGCAAGAACTCATTTGAATATTTATTAGCTTGTACATAGGGTCTTAAGATTTCTTATCAGTGTTTATCTTAGAAACCTTAAAGACATCATAAGCTATGTTGTAATTGTACACCACTAATAAGAGTATCAAGTTCATTTGTATTTACTATCCTAAACTACTATTTAGAAATTGGAAAATTCCTCAGACTTAGTGTTTGAGAAAAGAAGTCTTTTGCATGAGTGCTTGAGCAGGAAGTATCATTCAAGTATGATTAAGAATTAAAGTCTTATGCTTGAGGGCAAAGCAAGGAAGTCTCGGTGAGTGTGAATGAGCAGAAAGTGTTAAACCTAAGGTTTAAGCAAGAAAGTCTCGATCACTGTGATTGAGCAGGAAGTCTTAAACCTAGGGTTTAAGTAAGGAAGTCTCATTCTAGTTTGATTGAGCAGGAAGTCTTGAGCTTCTGGCATAAGATATTGTAATCTGATTTATTATAGTAAAAAGTTCTTGTGCTGCAAGGGGACTTAACTACTCTCAGTTGAGAGGAACCATGATATATTGTGTGTCTCTCTATTTACTTCAGCTATAATATTCCACTGTGCAACAAATTCTGAAGTTAGACTTTGATCTGCTTCTAAAGGTGCAGCTCATGAAGGTGGTTCTACTTTTAAAGGTGGAGCCTCTGAAGTTAGTCCTGCTTATGGAGATAAACTTGCACTGTTCTAGAGGCCACATAGAGTTAGACAGATACCAAGGAGACTTACAGACTTTGAGTTACTGCAAGATATTGAGATTGACTCTAAAGAGAAAGTCATACAGAATGCCATGATGGTGGACTCTGAACTTGTCAGCATCAATGAGGCTCTCAGGAAAAAAGGTGTGGGAGAACTTCATGAAGGAAGAGCTTAAGGCCATTGAAAGAAATAAGACATGGGAATTGACTGTTCTACCTCAGAACAAGAACGCCATCAGTGTGAGATGGATTTTCGAGATAAAGTTGGAGTCAGATGGTTCAGTTACCAAGCATAAAGCAAGGTTAGTAGCTAGAGGATTCCTACAAAAGTCTGGTTTAGACTACTTTGAAGTGTTTGCATGTGTAGTTAGACATGAAACCATAAGATTGGTTATTTCTATAGCTGCAAATAGGAATTGGCCTCTGGTACATTTAGATGTAAAGTTAGCTTTTCTGAATGGTCCATTACAAGAAGAAGTTTATGTGTTACAACCTCCCAGATTTGTGAAAGAGAACAAAGAAGATATGGTGTGCAAGCTATATAAAGCCTTGTACGGGTTGAAACAAGCTCCAAGGGGTTGGAATCTAAAGATTGAATCATTTTTCAAGCATCTTGGATTCAAAAAAATGTGAAATGGAATATGGTGTGTATGTGCAGCATACTTCTTAAGGCAATGTGATTTTGGTGTGTCTTTATGTGGATGACATACTTCTGCCAAGGAGTTGTACTTCTAAGATAAACAAGTTCCAGAAGGCGTTGATGAATGCATTTGATATGAATAACCTTGGGAATATGGTATATTTTATAGGTATGAAGATATTGCATTCTGAGAAGAGAATTAATATGCACCAACTGAAGTATGAATTTGAGTTGCTGAAGACATTTAAGCTAATGAATTGTAAGTCAGTAGTCACACCTGCTGAGACAAATCATAAGTCGGACTCTGATGATGATGGAGATGATATAGATGCTACAACCTTCAAATTGTTGGTTGGCTGTCTGGGATATTTATGTAACTGACATATGTTATGCAGTTGGAATGATTAGTAGGCTGTCTGAGGTATGTAAAAAACTCTGAGGCATGAAATTTTGTTTCCATCTTGAGTATCAGATGATGCTGAGCTAGTATGCTACTCGGACTCTAACTGGTGTGGTGACAGAGTGGACAGAAGAAGCATTGTAGGATACATGTTTATGTATCTAGGAGCCCGCATTTCTTGGTGTTCCAAGAAGCAACCAGTGGTTACATTATCAACCTGTGAAGCTGAATACATAGTTGGTGCTTTGTCAGCTTGTTAGGCTGTTTGGTTGATGAATTTGTTGCAGGAACTAAAGTTCAAGGTGAGCAAACCATTCAGATTGATGATTGATAATAAATCTCCCATAAGTCTTGCTAAGAACTCAGTGCAACATGGAAGAAGCAAACACATTGATACTACGTACCATTTTATGCGCAATTAAGTTCAGAATGGAGTATTTGACGTTGTTTATGTCAGCACTCAAAAGCAACTTGCAGATGTGCTTATCAAGACAATCAAAACTTAACACTTCATCAATTTGAGGGAAGGAATTAGTGTTGTGGATTTTTAAACTTGCATATGAATTAAGAGATGGTGTTAAATGTAATTCATCTCAAGTTGTGAGTTTGCATTTGAGTTTAATTTCAGTTGTATTTAATTTGCATTAAGACTTGCGTTAATATATAAACCAATAGTTAGTTACAACTTATAACAGAATTCAAATTTTTGCATTTTAAGAATGTTAGTTACATTTTATTTTCTCTCTGCAACTGTCCATCATCTTTTTTCTCTTATGCATTATTAATAAATGTTCATTATAGAAAAATACTGATTTCAATATGATTATCATTATAGAAAAATAAAACTCTGCTTTTAATTCAGGCTAATATACTCTGAGGTGTGGCCTATGAACTGCCTAGTCTAGAATAAATTTTTGAACTGATTAAAGTTTCTGTACTACAAATGAAAGATACTAATAATTGTAAATCAAACAAAAGCTTACATACTACAAAACACCAATATAATCACAGACACTAGACATAACACTGATATAAACACACAAATACTACTAAGAAAATAAGTGTTATTGAATATAATTATATGCATCTGATAAGGGGCTGTGTCAATTGTAAAGAAAACAAAAGGTTATATGCTATGAAGCACTGACACAAACATGAATACCAAACAAGATATTCACATGTACACACAAATAATGTTGAGAAAATGAAAGTTATTGAATATAACTATATCTCTATCGGTGTAGTGGTAGTGTCTGACACTCACACATGTTGGACATTAGACGCGCTATCCATCTGACCGATTGGTGCTACTTTGATTATATGTATTCTTTCAAAGTAATAAATTGTTCATGAACCAGAAACTAGAAGTTCATTCCAAATGCTATCCATATCCAAAGATGGCATTCTACTTAACTGAACAGTTTCCACATCACATATCTCATTCTGCATACTTTTGCTTCTCTCATTTGTCTCACCTCCAACCTTCAATTCCTTCCTAGTTTCATCCTTTCCATTTTCAATCTCATCAACATGCTTATCATTTGATCTACCTTGTGATTCACCTTGCTTTCTATGAGATGAAGAAGAAGAAACACCTTGTTGTGATATTGCTTGAAGTTTTGCCTCAACAAGTGAAGCAGTTGTTCCATGCAACGAATTCGCTCGAATCACATGCTTTAAATCAGGAAAATTCAACTGAGCACATTCACCTCTTAGTATATATGCTGCTGTATCATATGCAATTGCAGCATCTTCAGCTGTGTCAAATGTCCCTAACCAAACCCTTGTCCGGTTTCTTGGTAGCCTAATTTCAGCAACCCATTTCCCCCAATGCCTCTGCCTCACCCCTTTGAAAAGCTTCCCTCTTCCACTATACTTCAAAGGTTGAGTCTTTGTGGCACTCAACCAATTTTCATTGAAAGACTTGGATGGTAAATTTGCCATCATACTCTTATTATAACCAATCTTTTGTTGATGCTGAGTTAGGCCAAATTGCAGCGGCACATGATAACTTGGATTCGAAGTTATTGACATGACTTCATTACTTTTGATATGTGATGTTGATGAGTATATCATGGATGGTTCCTGCAAAAACAAACTCAAATTCGGATACTTCGGCGTATCAGAAGAAGAACCTATAGATTCTGTTGTCTCATCAAACACTGGATTTAGATTTACGCTCGTTGTCGGGAGAGTTTCCAAAAGATTTAGAGGAAGAAAACCATGTTTTATATCTTTGGCAAAGACATTAGAAGTGGTTAAACTTAAAGGTGCTACCTCTTGTTTCATTGAAGTGGAATTTGAAGCACACCAGAAAAAGTCTTGTGGTGAAGAAGTGAGAGAGAAAGAGCCTCTTCTTATAATTGTATCTTCCAAATACTTGGATTCTTGCAAACAAGTTGGTAATTCCTTTTGTGTAAAGATTTCCATCTTGGGAAATGTATCTTCCATTTAGATTCTTTATGCAATGAGTTATGAGATAACAAAAAAACAGTGACAGATAGAAATGATTCAAATGTCACTACACCAAATAATTTTCCTTAAAGCTATAAGACACACACCTCATGTTGACATTTGAAAGGAACCTACTTTGTGTTTCATTTGACAGGTTCTTATTTCTTTATAAGAATTTCATTTTCTGCTAAAAAATATTATAATTGCTTGCATTCTAATTCTCTCTTTTCTTTAACAGCCAATAGGAATCTGACAGATCATGCTTTTTCTAGTCAGCTGTCTTACCAGGTACTAAACATGATAATTAATTATCTAGAACCGACTCCTTTGAAAAAGACGTGTTTGTATCTGTGTCAGAGTGTCAATATAACGCTGACACTTGTGATTACGTTCAATTTATTTATTTATTTTTTTAAAAAATTATTATCGATGTTGATACAACAGTATCAGTGTCGTGTTTGTATCTGACTCCGTGCTTATAGATAATTAATCTTTGTTCTATTACAACCACTTCCTTAACAATTGTATCAGAAATGTCTTTCTGAGGTGGCAAACTTCATATTTTATATTACCTTAAAAATTAAAATGCATTAAATTTTGAAGGCTTAGTGGTGGGGGTGACAAAACTTCATTATATATATTATCATCTACATAGATATTATATATAGTATTTACCAAGGATTTAATTTTAATATCCTATGTATTAATTTAATGAAGTCATAGCCACCTTTATGTATTAAACAAATGGCCAAATTGCAAGATCAAAACAAATGTATGTACTTTATAATGTATTTGCTTTTTGGACCACATTTCAATGTCTCTTTAGGATTGCTTAAAGACACTGAACACTTCTATTATGGTTGATGCAGAAAAGAAAGTATAACAGAATCTCATGGCACTGTCCACGCCTCCATATTTGAGGCTATGATCATTAGAGTTGCACTCTTGTAAGTGGAATTCATTGCACTGATTTTAAGTTATTCCATTTGTTTCATGACATATGGCGCCACAACTTTAAAGGTTCAACTGATTTGAATCAGTTGAACTAATATTATAAAGGAGTTGGAAGTCTAGAGTTTAATCTCAAACATCGTCAAGTATTTTTAATAATATGATGATTATGATTGATTGATAGTAGTGTTATGGACAGACTACAGACTCAATAAGAGAAATCTTGAACACCTCAATCAACTTTCGTATATAACGTATTCCCGTGAAGAAAAATATATGATTGTTCATTTCACTTTTACTTACAGAAGCGTTGAAGTGTTAACCTTTTAAGTCAGTCTCTTTTCCACCGCATCAGAAGCGTAAATCCTCCGCAACAAAACATTACCTCATCATTTTACCGATCATTTAGTTGAGAGACGGATTGTAGGCATCATTCACTCTACATGTAACTTTATTATTGCACTTTATAGTATACTAGGTTTCTTTAAATATGGTAGCTGTTTTATCAATTGCTTTATAATCCATGCACATGGTTCTGACCAAGAAAGAATGTGATGCATACCATTAACTATATTGTTATTATGTAAAATAAAACAAGACAAGAGGTCATGTATAGGATGTTGCTTTAGTTAGCTGTCAACTTTTCCTACATCCAGCATCATTCTTTATTTATTGTCTTGTTTTGTACCTCGTCATGATGATCATGAACTTGTTTATTATTAAGAATTAATCACTTCCACATTACCTCTGCTTAAATTGAGGATCATGGGAATGCAGTTTCTTGAGTTGATTATGTATTCGTCACTTGATGTGACATTATTATGTCGAAGATTAAGTGAAAGCATAATAAAATACTATCATGATTTATTTAATCATTATGATGTTTTGTTTGTATTGAAATGGAATTTGAAAGAAAAAATGAAAAAAAAAAAAAAAAACTAAAACAATTAAGGAAGAGCGGTGGTTGAAATTTTCTTGCAGTTGTTTGTAATTTCTTTCCACTTGTATTTCCTTTTTTTCTTAAAGAAATAAGAGTTGTACTAGATAATAAGAAGAGGCACACTCATATACAAAAGTAAAATTAATTCATTTCAATAATTTGTGCAACATAAGAAGAGATTGAAATAAGATTATTATGATATCTAGAAGGAACTTAGGTTATAGTTATTAATCTACTATTTAACTTTTATTTGATTTGATGATATGTCAGTAAATCCTAATATGATTTGTTATCGCCAATTTATTATCGCAAAACAATTTTATAAGACTTTTCCATTGTATTTTTAAGTCTTCTAACATTTTTTTTCATCCATAATATTTTACAAATTCTACAAATTTTTTGTGTGATATCTCTAAATTCTGCTTTAGGACTTGATCGAGTAACAAACCTTTATTTCTTACCCCTCAAAACAATTAGATTCCCATTCAAGAAGGTGTTGTGTACAAGTGTGAGTTAGAAGTCTTACATTATTTAGAAAAGTGGAGGTTGAGCATTTTCTAAGTGAGATGACTCATACGTAAGATTTTGGGAGAATATGTGATGTCTTTTTCATTTGTGCGTTGCTCTTGATATCCTTGTATTTTTCATTTGTGTGTTGCTTAATCATTGTATCAAAAGTCTTCCTGACAATAGGGTGGTCAGACAACTTGTAGCGTCCGCAACGACGATACAAGTGTACGTGGATGAAAGAGCTTCCTCTTGAGGAGGAGCATAGTGGATGAACTCACAATTGAGGGAGAGATTGTTGTGTACAAGTGTGAGTTGGAAGTCTCACATTGCTTAGAAAAGTGGAGGTTGAGCATAAGTGAGAGTGTAACACCCCAATTTAAATTATTTGATCGTCGTGTTATTTTGCCGTTGTTGGTCTGGTTAAGGGTGTGTGTGGTTGAGCGCATAGGCGTGTGGTCCTTAGTGAGACGGGTAGATTAGAGGTGTCGGAAGTAATTCTTAGAGTATAGGTAGTAATAGTAATATATTTTATTATTATTATTGCTATTTTTAGTATTGTCATGGTTACTAATATTAGTATGACTATTTTTCTTATTAATATTATTATCCTAAGTATAAAATATTATTAATATTATTTTGATTATTATTTTTAATAATTAAAAGTCAGATTTAATTAAATGAATAATGGCTAGTGGAGAAAAATAAGGATAGTTTAGTCATTAAGCAGAAATTAGTAAGGATTAGTGAGAGGGTTAGTCATAATCAGTTTTCACAAAAAGAAGGGCTAGAGAGAGGAAGAACAAGGAAGAACTAGGTCATTGAAGAACCAATTTTCGCAGGAATTTTCTGAGCAAATTCGAGGTAAGGGGGAGAATGAGTTTAATATTGGTGGTATGATCATGAGAGGGTAGAGGGGAGTCCTTAACCCCGTAGGGATTCGTATGAATATATGCTGTTTCATGAATCTGATGTGCATAATTGAGTCTGTGATGAAAACTGTGTAAATTGAATTGTTGCGTTTCTGAATTGTGTGATATCTTGATGTTGTTGCTGCTGTATGAATGTATATGTTGCAGATCTGGTTTTCTTGCAGGTTGGGACAACGGATTTAGATCTAGAAAATACCCAATTGATTAGTAATGATAGGTGAAAGAGGTAAGATGAAAAATAGGACCTAAAACTGATGTAGAAACAATTTTAGGACTGATATGGAGTGTGGAAGAGAGATCAAAGTGGCAGAATTCGGACTGATATGAAAAACGGGGATTTTTCACAGTCTCTGCCCATACGCGTAACAGGGAAGGCGTTACGCGTATGGCTTTGTGTGCCAGAGGGCAATACGCGTAACATGCAGGTTGTTATGCGTATGGCCAAGCGTTACGAGGGGTATACGCGTATGGAGCTCACTTGTGACACGACCCTCTGCCCGTACACGTAATGGTACGCGTATGGAATCTGGCCTTACGCGTATGAGAGTGAGTACGCGTATTTGGATCTGAAAGTTGAATTTTTGAGAGAATGAACGTCTCTGCCCATACGCGTAATAGGTAGGGCAATACGCGTATGGCAGGGAGGGAGGAAAGGCATTACGCGTCTCGTACGCAGCTGGATGGGCGAGCGAGCTGGGCAATACGCGTACGACACAAGGCAATACGCGTATGACCAGCGAGAGTGCAGAATTCTGCTGTTCTGCGATTTCTTTCCCGTTTTCGCGTCCAAAGCAGTTCCTTTTGGTTTGAGAGGTTGGGTATAGATGTCAGAACCTGAGAAATGTGTAATTGGTGATGAAAATAATTAATTTAGTAATTTTAGTGGATTAATTAGACAGTTAACTAATTGGCGCCAAGTGAGGATTGCCCGGTTGTGGGGTGTGTTGTGGTGAATGAATATTTCATGTGTGATCAGGAGGATCGTGAGAATGTGTAATTGTTTTATACATGTGTGTTGTATGCATATTTATTGTCATGCATTTCATGGTGTGTCGGTGGTGATGAATCATTGCTCAGGAGGAGTGTATGTGATTCATCCGAACTCCAATACGGAGTATGGTGGAGATAGATCATTGTCAAGTAGGGGTGTATGTGATCTATCTGGATTCTATTATGAATCGGGTTCGATTGAATGAACCATGGTGTATTGGTACCACATGCATTGTGTCGGTCGTCGAGTCACATTGCATCATTATGTGTTTATTGAGTTATAATTGTAAGTGACAAGTGTGTCGTGATTGTGTGTTGACTGTGTGTGATTTCTACCCTTAACATGTATTATACACCGTTAATTATTAAATGTAGTTCTCACCCCTTTGTTGTTTGTTGCGCCTGTGCTTCTTCGGAAGTACAGATTGTAACGCCCCATTTTGTCCGATTTATTTAATCGAGTCGATTTAATTATTTTCGTTATTATATTAATTTATTCTTGACTTTTATTTGACAATATAATATTTTTCATCGTTATTATGTTTTATCGCGTTTTGAGAGCGTTTGCGAGATATTTGAGCTGAGGGGTAAAATGGTCATTTTGAGAGGTTAGATATTTTAGAAAAATTAGATATTTTCAATAAATAGAAAGTGGAGAGAAAAAGAGATAAAAGAAAGGGAAAGGAAAAGAAGAGAAAGAAAATGAGAAGAAAGAAAGAGAGAAGAGGAGAAAGAGGAAAATGGAGGAAACCTCTGTTTCAATCGCGATTAATCGGGTAAGGGTGAGAAGTTTCGATTATATCTTGCTTGTGTATGTATATGTGTTATTTGTTGTAATTGTTTTGGTTGTTTCACAACTTTTTCTCATTGATAATTTGTGATCAATTCGATAGAAATCGATGTTTTCACGGGTGAAACTCGATATAAACTACGTAGAATACTTGTTGATTATGTTGAAACATGTTTTGGTTGATATATTGTGATTTGGAAGTGTTTGGGTGGAAGAAATGATGAATTTTGGTCCCATATGACCTATATTGACGCTGCTGTGAATTTATGGGTTCGCAGGTTCGCTTTGCGAACCCTAGCGAAGGGGAAAGCGAAGGTTCGCCCAGAAGTTCGCATTGCGAACTTTATGCTGTTTTTTCTCTGCCACGGTTCGCTGGAGGTTCGCATTGCGAATAGGAAAACGTACGTGACAGATTTTCCATTTTGTTTTCTTCATAACTTTTGATCCGTAACTCGGATTGAGGCACGGTCGAATGCGTTGGAAAGCTATTTCAATGCTCTTTATGATATTGGAATAGGAACATATGTTTATGCCATGGATTGATAAGAAAATAGGGAAAAGTGATGTATGTGTGAATACGGTAGTCCCCGTTTCCACCAAAATCCATGAATCGGGAATCCGATTGATATGGGACTTGAAGCCTTGGAAAGAGAATCCAACGTCCTGGTAAATGGTTATGTGATGCCATGTGTTAACTAAGAATATTTGGTAGAGGATGATTAGTGGTTCGTAGGTTTTGTTGTGTTTGTTGGTGTTCGATGCGATATGTTATCGTCATATATGATGTTGATGCATGTGATAATGATTGTTGTGGTTTGTGGTTTATGATGAAATGCATTGTTTATGTGAAATTCAATATATGTTGTTTGGTGGCCTTTATGGTTTGAAATGCATTGTTTGAATTGGTTTCCAATGCATGAATAATGATGATGAGATAATCCATATTGTTGATTTGTGAAGATGCATTTGATTGTCATGAGTCCTTGTATGCCAAGTATCATGATATGCATCTTGTGATGTCGTGTGCCCTAGTGGGTGTGAGCGACGAAACGGTTCTAGAGGGAATCCGCTATAACATCGTGTGCCTTATATAAAGAGGTGTGAGCGATGATTATAGACGATCGTGTGCCTTATACAAAGAGGTGTGAGCGATCGGGTCGTGTGCCTTATACAAAGTGGTGTGAGCGATCCATAAACGTCGTGTGCCTTATACAAAGAGGTGTGAGCGACGGGGAACATCGTTTGCCCGACGGGGAGTTACACTAAGTAACAAGCGATGATTCCAATAGTTCCTGAGTGAACTGATGATGAGAATGATGGATGGATGGTACCGCATTGTATTGCATAGAGTCGTTGTGTCGGTCTCTGTGCATTTACGTGAATCGTGAATGGATTGATTATGTGTGAGAGATTGTGAATTGATTGATTATGTGTAGAGCTTGTGATAGCATTGTTGATTTGGTATGCAATTGTGATAAATGCATTGGTTATGGATGATATGTTTTATGTATAAACATATGCTATGTTTTGTGGGGATGTTGTACATTACAATGATTGTATTAATTATCTATGGTATGCTATATATGAATATATGTGATGTGGTGGTGTGTTTCCATATGTCGTAACCTTGGTATGCCTTATGTGTGAATATGTGATTATGTTGGTATAATCGATATATACTATATGTGTTGGTATGTGATGCTTGTGGTGAGAATAACTATGCCTGTGAATTTATATGTGTTTGCATATTATTATGCAATCTTGATTTAGTTGTTATTTCTCACCCTTCTGCTGTGGTTTGTTGCTCTATGAGGCAATTGCAGATTGGTAGTCTTGGAGGCTTTTGTGAAGATTAGTTCTCCATCCGTTTGTCAGTCTGTCTGCTCTGATACGTAACACGGGAATCGGGGAACGCTTTTGTTATATATGTATACATTTGTTGGATCTATTTTGTATTACCTTTGTATGAATATTTTGATGTTATAAAATAATTTATTTTGTAAAACAAGTCGGTTATGGATCTTTCCGCTTTATTCCATAATTGAACTTTCCTTTTTTTATGGAAAAAGTTTCCTTTTTATGTTTATTCCATTTTGTGTTATGTATCAAATTTATAAGCAGGGATTGTGTTTTCTTTCTTTAAATGTGGCATCCTTGTTTCTGTCTAAGAATAATAAATTATTATTTACTCTGATTTATTTATGTATTATTTATTCGCGATGGGAATTGGGGTGTTACATTAGTGGTATCAGAGCAGGTCGGTCCGTCCGGCCAAGTTGTTGAGTCAGTTGGTGTAACAGTTGAATATTGTCGATGTTGTTTGTCCCTTAGTACGTGATATGTGTGTGAAACACTGTCAGTACTTTCTGGTTTTTCTAATCCTTTGTCTTCAGGATTGAGAATGAGATAAGTGGGGGAGAAGCTTGTACTTCTCCAAGTTGCTTCAGGTGTGGAGCATTGGCTCAGTGTGCCGTTGGTTGCAAGATTGTAAGTGTTGTTTGGATAGTGTTGTTCCCGATTCCGGAGGGAATGCGGAGGTAAGGTTTATGTCAACTAAGGATGTGTGCCTTAGGTAGTTTGTGCACAAGATGAAAGTAATGCTATTATAGTTTGGTAAAGATGGTTTATGCCCCATCATGATTGTCGGCTGTCTATTGACAATTTGAGGAACTGACCACCCTTAATCTCTTGTTGATAGTATACGAAATTATGTTGGATGGAATAAGCGTGTCTTTCCGGCTTTGATAGTGTGTGCAATGAATTGTTTGGAATTAAGAAAATGATTACGGATTGTTTTGTTGAGTCAATGAAGATTCAAATATCGGAAGATGAGACGGATTAAAGGTTTTGGTATGTTGGTTCAGTTGGGAGTCGTTGAGAGAGAACGATTGGGTATCGTCTACGGTTGTTCTCAGAGAGTAGAGTGTGAACTCAAATTTAACGAAGGTGAATAGTTGAGGTTTGAGACGACCGAAGTCCCATTGGTGGAATTCTAATTTAATCGTATTTAAATTATGTATTAAGAAAATGTAAATAAAATTTTCATAACCAAGAAGTAACATAAAAACAGACATTTTTCATATATGTTCACATAGCTTTTGTACATCGTTGTGGCACTGCCACGCCAAAAGGAACCAGACTACAGATCCCAAAGATAACCCAAATGTACCCACAACCTACGGCGACGACTGACTGAACCCAAAATGGACATTATACTGGCTGTACAAACAAAAATGCTCTCATGTCCAAACTAGTCGCCATTCCACCTCTATCAGGGGGAATGTCTAGGGATCAGATGGGTGATAAGATGAAGTTACTGAACCCTTAACCGAGGTCGGCTGATCCCTTGACACATGTCGTGTTCCATGTCTACGGCCTCTCCCACGGTAAACCTGGCCAAACAGACGACGATAGGCACGAGCATCACCCCCTACACGTCTTCTGCCCAGGTTTTGTGGGTCGAGCTCATGGAAACGACGATGGCTCTCCCAAATACGGTGGAATGGTAACCTCTGAGTAATTTGGACTGGAGCGGTGAATAAAGCGTCATACATCCCCGGACTTCTATATATATAAGTCACTAGGCCGGTGAATGTTAAAGTATCATTAGCCGCATCTATCCTCCATCCTTCCGCGTCCTCATCGCCCTCATGGTACCGTATCTCAAGGGTGCTCCATAAACGTTGACCCTGGGCTATGTTGATATGGGTCGGAAAGTGTCCTGCCATCTGTAAAGTTGTACCACAAATACAAAACATAGAGAATATAGGGCTAAGATTTTCGTACAAGTATAGAAAATTGGGATGGAGTGTAAAATAGGAATACATATGTCAAACACAGATAATCGAACAAGCGTCTTATCTCTAACTATTTACTTCTAAATCAGGGTCTAACTATCCTAATGCATTTCTAATCTATATGCTGATTTAGGCCACTAAACGCTGTCAAGGACAACCTCCCAATTACCGAGATCAGATGTCACGAGACCAGATGCCACCAACGTTCTCCCATTTACCAAGAGCAACGCCACCTGACTTCACATGGAGTCTAAGTGTTATAAGTCGATTGCCCCTAAGAAAACAGGCCAAGATCTTCTTATCTTGCCAAGTGCACAGTAATAATCCTCGTCAGGATTCAGGCGGCTAATCAACCTCGTGCGCCCATACACACGGCAGTGGACTTACACTTTCCTAAATGCAAATCTATATGAACTTCCATTCAGATCCTGAAAAATATCCCTTGGTAGTAATTTAATCTTTAAGAAAGCTTGTTTTAATTTTCACCTCACACAACCTTACAGTAAGTTCAGTTTTGTACAATAAATAATGTATGGTTGACTTCCCAGGAAAGAGAGGCAACCGTAAAGGACATAGTCTACCAAGTCTTTCCTTAGCCAGAACCCAACCGAATACCGTTATTCAATGTACTACACTTCCCTTCTGTAAATGGGGATTCTACACTTAATAGCTCATGTTGTTGTCGTTTTTCATCTCAAGGAGTAATAGATCATTTTCTTAGTCTAACAATCACAATCATTCAAGTATCACATTTAAACAATTAATCACATAATGCAAGCACAATACATCCTCAAATTATCATAGATCATTCCTGTGATAAATAATTAAGGCCGGCGTAACCTCGTTAAGTGATTCGTGAAAATCATTATCCGAGAATAGGCTCTCCTTACTTATTTATCTCTAGTGTAGGGCTTGGGGAACCACTACACACATATATATTAAGCTATTTTACTCTAACCGTCCCATGTGTACGAAATCTTGCCCCCACATTTTGTTATTGGAGACGTTGTGAAAATTTCCTCAGACGTTGTTTTCGAACCTTGAAAAGAACCTAATTTTCATTGATCGTCGAGTTAGAAAATAAATTGAAAATAATTATGTGTTTAGTTTTTAAATGTTAATTAGACTATACCCTCGTTTATATTTGATAGGTTTTTAAAATTTACCGAGAGTATAACCCTAATAACATTTTTCTTTATAATAAAATTAGTGTGGAAATATTAGAATAGTAGTTAAAATATTAGAACTAAAATGTATGCATAACAACATACCGATACGAAGAAAACTACCGACGGAGTCTTGTTAAATGTGGATTTGCACCAAAACAAAACTTAAATAAGATGCAAAGAGTTTATGTATGAAATTATAGAAAGAGAGAGATTTTAGGTGTGAATGAAAATGGTGGTAAGACCTTAGCTATTTATACTAGTTTTTACAAAATAAAATATTAATTTTTTATCACAAAATGATGAGTTTTTAAAAGTAAAAATTGGTTGGCTTCATATAATTTATCCAACACATAATATTAGGGAGAGGTGTATAATATTAGATTTATGACTCAAAAGTAATTAATTGTGTATTAATTTAATTGGTCCAAATAAATACCATATAGACTTATGAGGTGTTAAATACTAGATTTTTCTATGCATATTTTGTTAAATTAATGTGCTAGATTTTTCTAAGAATATTTTAGTAACTTAAAGTATAAATTGACATATATATCATATATGTCCTCCTATTTTCGTTTTCCTATTTATTTATTTATTTATTTATTTATTTATTTATTTTTTTTTAGTAATAATAAAATTTATAATAATTATTTAAAAATCTTAAAATTGAATTCGTAAAATTTAAGGATGTCACAAGGTTTATATATGCTAAGGAAGTAGAAAACTCCCAGGGGATGAGACTAAGATGTTTGTTATGTTTGTGATGATAGTTTTCTAGAAATTGGCAGAAAGGCCACATTGAAGGGCTGCCAGTTGTGCGTGATTTCCAGATGTGTTTCCGGATGGAATATTGGATGCTAGCATTAGAAGTACCCGGACTGAAAAAGCAGTGAGAAGATTTACTGGAAAAGGGATTTGTGAGACCAAGTGTGTTGTCTTAGAGAGCTCCAGCTTTGTTAGTAGCAAAAAGGAAGGATGATTGAATGGAATAACAAGCATGATGTGTGTAAGGGTATTGAGACTATGGAAAGTAAAACTTAGAGTTTTGGAGTTTTTAAAGTTTTAGAGCATTAATGGAAATCTTGAGAAAACCCTTAGGTGTGGATGTAATATTTGAGAGTTCTTTTTGATTGGTTGTTGCTACATGTTGGAATTTCTGGAATTTGGAATGTCCAGAGAAGAAATTGTGTATGGATTACTGACAGTTGAATAAGGTAACTATGGAGAACAAGTGTCCACTTTCATAAACAGATGACTGGAATGGTTTGGCTGAGTTTGAGTGAAATTACAATTGTTTGGAATGTTTGATAAGAGTGGTGAATTGTGTGAGTTGAGGCTTTGATCGATTTAATGTGACTGGTTATGTTTGTTATCATCGGGATAGGCTGTTATTTACTCGGTTAAGCTTGTATGTGAGTAACCAGTTACCTAGTGAAAATTTTTGCAAAAGCTTTAAGAATTTATATCTTTTGGAATTTGGTTGGACATTACAATGTACAGTGATGTTGTTCGGTGATAGTAATGCGTCTGAAATGTTTGTGGAGTATATGAATCGTATCTTCCATATTTATTTGCATAAGTTCGTAATGGCTTTGATTGAGGATATTCAGATCTCTTATAAACTCAAAGGAAGAACAGGTAGAGTGTTTGAGGTTTAAATTACAAGTGTTGAAAAGAGACGAAGTTTTATAATAAGTTATTCTAGTGAGAATTTGGGTTGAAAAAGGTTAGTTTTCTTGGATATGTTATTTCAGATGAGAATATGGTTATGGATCCATCGGAAGTAGATGCAGTTCTACAATGAGAGGCTCCGAAGTTGGTTAAGGAGATTAGAATCTTTTTGGACTTTAGTTGGTTATTACCGGAGGTTATGGAAGGCTTTTCCAAGTTAGCGTTTTCGTTACTTCGATTGACTTGCAAAAGGTAAGTCGTTTGTTTGGGATGTTCGTTGTAAGGAAAGTTTCAGAGAGCTAAAGTAGAAGTTGTCTACGGCTCCAGTTTTGATACTGCGTGATCTTAATAAACCGTTTGTGAGGTATTGGGATGCATCTTTAATGAGTTTAGTCAGTGTGTTAATGCAAGAGGGTAAAGTCGTGGCTTATGTTTTACGACAATTGAGGATTCATAAAAGGATCTATACTATTCCGGATTTGGAATTGGTTGCGGTTGTATTGTGTTGGAATATTTGGAGGTATTATCTTTATGGTTTTGAGTTCGAAGTGTTTAGTAATCACAAGAGTTTAGAGTACTTGTTTGGTCTGAAGGAATAGAGTATGAGACAACGAGGATGGTTAGAATTCGTGACGAGTTATGAATTTGGCTTGGATTATCCTTCGGGAAAAGCTAATGTTGTGCCTGAAGAGTTAAGTTGATAGTCTTTGCATATGGCTGTTTTGATGTCAGAGAATTAAAATTATTTGAGCAGTTCAGAGACTTGTGTCTGGTGTGTGAGATAACACAGTAGAGTGTGAAGTTGGGTATATTAAAAGTGGACAGTGATTTTTGGTGAATATGAGAAAGAGTTAGACTTTGGACGTGGGATTGATAGTTTTGATGGTTTCGAGTAATCAGAGTGCGCATCGGAAGTGTGATGTGGCATATTTCGTATATGCGTGTGTGACTTGTAAGAGTTCATAGGTTGAAAATTAGAAACATGTAGGAATGATGAGACCATTGGACGTTTCAGAATGGAAGTTTTAGGTGAAAGGTTTAAATATTATTCATGGGCTACTATGTGGATGGATGTTTTGGTTATATGTTCGATTGGCGAATCGTAGCATTGTTGCAATATTGTTGTGTGACAAGGATGTTGGTATTATGGTTATGTAGAGGTTGTTGAAACGATGTTGTGTCGTGGGACTTTATGTTCTTGTTTGTGTTGTTGCCTCGTTTCCATCGTGACGGTCCGAGTGCGAGTAGCTAATTCCTGTGTGTGTTCGTAGCTTGGGTATTCTTTGAGTCGTGAGTTAGTCGTCAAGTGCATTGTATGGGCTTTGCATCTTGTCGTTGTAGTCGTCGTCATTGTCGTGTCGTTGTTGTGGTCGTTGTTAGCAAGGTGGTTTGTCAGTTTGTGCTATTCGTGGTGTGCCTTTTGTTGGCATGATAGTTTGTTAGTCGGATGCGAGAGTCGTATCTGGAGTTGTTCGTATCAGTATATTTTCGAGGACGAAAATGTCTAAGCGGGGGAGAATTGTAACGCCCCATTTTGTCCGATTTATTTAATCGAGTCGATTTAATTATTTTCGTTATTATATTAATTTATTCTTGAATTTTATTTGACAATATATTATTTTTCATCGTTATTATGTTTTATCGCGTTTTGAGAGCGTTTGCGAGATATTTGAGCTGAGGGGTAAAATGGTCATTTTGAGAGGTTAGATATTTTAGAAAAATTAGATATTTTTAATAAATAGAAAGTGGAGAGAAAAAGAGAGAAAAGAGAGGGAAAGGAAAAGAAGAGAAAGAAAAGGAGAAGAAAGAAAGAGAGAAGAGGAGAAAGTGGAAAATCGAGGAAACCTCCGTTTCAATCGCGATTAATCGGGTAAGGGTGAGAAGTTTCGATTATATCTTGCTTGTGTATGTATATGTGTTGTTTGTTGTAATTGTTTTGGTTGTTTCACAACTTTTTCTCATTGATAATTTGTGATCAATTCGATAGAAATCGATGTTTTCACGGGTGAAACTCGATATAAACTGCGTAGAATACTTGTTGATTATGTTGGAACATGTTTTGGTTGATATATTGTGATTTGGAAGTGTTTGGGTGGAAGAAATGATGAATTTTGGTCCCATATGACCTATATTGATGCTGCTGTGAATTTCTGGGTTCGCAGGTTCGCTTTGCGAACCCCAGCGAAGGGGAAAGCGAAGGTTCTCCCAGAAGTTCGCATTGCGAACTTTATGCTGTTTTTTCTCTGCCACGGTTCGCTGAAGGTTCGCATTGCGAATAGGAAAGCGAACGTGACAGATTTTCCATTTTGTTTCTTCATAACTTTTGATCCGTAACTCGGATTGAGGAACGGTCGGATGCGTTGGAAAGCTATTTCAATGCTCTTTATGATAGTGGAATAGAAACATATGTTTATGCCATGGATTGATAAGAAAATAGGGAAAAGTGATGTATGTGTGAATATGGTAGTCCCTGTTTCCACCAAAATTCATGAATCGGGAATCCGATTGATATGGGACTTGAAGCCTTGGAAAGAGAATCCAACGTGCTAGTAAATGGTTATGTGACGCCATGTGTTAACTAAGAATATTTGGTAGAGGATGATTAGTGGTTCGTAGGTTTTGTTGTGTTTGTTGGTGTTCAATGCGATATGCTATCGTCATATAAATGTGGGGCTTTTGTGCTATCTATATGATGTTGATTCATGTGATAATGATTGTTGTGGTTTGTGGTTTATGATGAAATGCGTTGTTTATGTGAAATTCAATATATGTTGTTTGGTGTCCTTTATGGTTTGAAATGCATTGTTTGAATTGGTTTCCAATGCATGAATAATGATGATGAGATAATCCATATTGTTGATTTGTGAAGATGCATTTGATTGTCATGAGTCCTTGTATGCCAAGCATCATGATATGCATCTTGTGATGTCGTGTGCCCTAGTGGGTGTGAGCGACGAAACGGTTCCAGAGGGAATCCGCTATAACATCGTGTGCCTTATACAAAGAGGTGTGAGCGATGAATATAGACGATTGTGTGCCTTATACAAAAAAGTGTGAGCGATCGGGTCGTGTGCCTTATACAAAGAGGTGTGAGCGATCCATAAATGTCGTGTGCCTTATACAAAGAGGTGTGAACGACGGGGAACATCGTTTGCCCGACGGGGAGTTACACTAAGTAACAAGCGATGATTCCAATAGTTCCTGAGTGAACTGATAATGAGAATGATGGATGGATGGTACCGCATTGCATTGCATAGAGTCGTTGTGTCGGTCTTTGTGCATTTGCATGAAAGATGAATGGATTGATTATGTGTGGGAGATTGTGAATTGATTGATTATGTGTAGAGCTTGTGATAACATTGGTGATTTGGTATGCAATTGTGATAAATGCATTGGTTATGGATAATATGTTTTATGTATAGACATATGCTATGTTTTGTGGGGATGCTGTACATTACAATGATTGTATTAATTATCTATGGTATGCTATATATGAATATATGTGATGTGGTGGTGCGTTTCCATATGTCATAACCTTGGTATGCCTTATGTGTGAATATGTGATTATGTTGGTATAATCGATATATGCTATATGTGCTGGTATGTGATGATTGTGGTGAGAATAACTATGCCTGTGAATTTATGTGTTTGCATATTATTATGCAATCTGGATTTAGTTGTTATTTCTCACCCTTCTGTTGTGGTTTGTTGCACTATGAGGCAATTGCAGATTGGTAGTCTTGGAGGCTTTTGTGAATATTAGTTCTCCATCCGTTTGTCAGTTTGTCTGCTCTGATACGTAACACGGGAGTCGGGGAACGCTTTTGTTATATATGTATACATTTGTTGGATCTATTTTGTATTACCTTTGTATGAATATTTTGATGTTATAAAATAATTTATTTTGTAAAACAAGTCGGTTATGGATCTTTCCGCTTTATTCCATAATTGAACTTTCCTTTTTTAAGGAAAAAGTTTCCCTTTTATGTTTATTCCATTTTGTGTTATGTATCAAATTTATGAGTAGGGATTGTGTTTTCTTTCTTTAAATGTGGCATCCTTGTTTCTGTCTAAGAATAATTAATTATTGTTTACTCTGATTTATTTATGTATTATTTATTCGCGATGGGAATTGGGGTGTTACACAGATAATCCAGGCACTTGAGTGTGCATGGAGTGCGTGTTGATGGATCGAGTCTTAGGAGTCGCTCTGATACGTAACACGGGATTTTGAGAGTTTTTCGTCATTTGTTATTCTTTATTGTTTTGTTACGTATCAATCTTTATTTGAAAATGTGGTGGACCACGATTTATGTGGGGTTTTGGTGTTGTTGGCAAATTGCCGTGATTTGAATAAAACATTTATTTTTGCTGTTTTACTTCATTAATGAAAAGGAATTTTTGTTGTTGGTTTTAATGACGTGGCATCCTACTATTTGTTGTAAACTCTGATTATTTTTGTAATATTTATATATTTTGAAAAATGGGAAAGTGGGGTGTTACAGAGAGGACCCATACACCTATTACCTTAAGATTTTGGGTGAATATGTGGTGTGTCTCTCACTTGTGTGTTGCTCTTGATTTAGTGTAAATGCTCGTCATGATGACCTAACAAAAGATCCAATAGTATGAAGTACATATTTTATCATTAATTGAACATGCATAGTTTGCTTTATTATAAGTTTTCATTGTTAAAAGAAAACAAAAGAGCTACTTAAAATTTTGTGTCACGATGGAAAAAAAATTGTGTCACAATGCTTCAAATCGCAATATGATGTGTTTCTGTCGAGACACAACTTTAGAAAGAAAAATAATGATGGGAGAGGAATATAAAGCGACCAACAAATGTATTTCCAAATTTTGTAAATCACCCATGTTCTTTAAACAATCTATCTTTATAAATTCTTTTACATTATCCATCTTTTTTTCTTGTGTATTTCACAATAATGGTTCCACAAACCAAGTGAGGGAGAACTGTGGGATCGACAAACGACTTAGCCCAACCACGTGCACTTACTGTCAAAGACTGTGGTCATAGTCAAATATTGTGGTCATGGTAAAAGATTATGGTCAAGGATTGTGGTTGAATAAAGTCACAATTTGTGGACCAAGAAAGAAACACCCATGGTTTTGTAACAACTCCCATGGTTTTGTGAAGATGAACACCTATAAATAGAGCTGCATTTCTCATTCCTAACACAACAACACAAAGCATTGCAACATAACATAAAAGAAAAATTTAGAAAGATAGAATATATATTGTATCTTCTCCTATAAGGTTCTTTTAGTGAGTGTTCTTATATTATAAGAGAGAGTGTAATTTGTTCTCTCCTTGTATATAAAGAGAAGTGTTGTAATTTCTTCCACTTAGTGAAAATCTTTTCTACCAATGCCTGTGGTTTTTCCCTTATTTGTTGAGGGTTTTCCACGTAAATATTCTGTGTCAATTTTCTACTCCTTGATCTCATATTTTTGTAATATTTATCTTGCTACTCTGATACCCAATAGTGGTATCAGAGCCTGGTTGGTGTCGGTCTATATTTCTGCTGTGGCATACGGTTACTATTCACACGTGTGGTTGTATACTTTTGTAGTGATTGTTAATGTATACTAGATTTGTTCTAGTGTGCGGTAAAAATATACAATACTGCTCACGTATACTGTGATATTCACTGTGAAATTGTGTAAACCAGTTCAGTGAAAAAAATGGCTGCAAACTTTGAGATTGAAAAATTCAGTGGGAATAATTTCTCCCTGTGGAAATTGAAGATGCAGGAAATCCTGAGGAAGGATAATTGCTCACCAGCAATTAAAGGTAGACCTACAGATATAACTGATGAAAATTTGAGAGAGATGGATGACAATGTTGTTGCCAATTTGCACTTAGCAATGATAGATTTAGTTTTGTCAAGTATAGGAGAAAAGAAAACTGCAAAGGAGATATGGGATACTCTCATCCAACTGTACGAGGTCAAGTCATTTCACAACATAATTTTCTTAAAGAGGAGACTCTACACTCTTCAAATGAGTGAATCCACTTCGGTTCCAGATCACATCAACAATTTGAATACATTATTTGCTCAACTATCTGCATCAGATTTCACAATAGTGGAAAATGAACGAGTAGAGCTTCTTCTTCAGAGTTTACCAAATTCGTATGATCAACTCGTCATCAATATTACAAACAATAATATTGTTAACCGTCTATCCTTTAATGATGTCGCCGAATTTGTTCTTGAAGAAGAATCCAGTCATAAAAATAAGGAAGATTGGCAAGAAAGCTTAAAACGATTAGAAGCTTTGACGATTACGAGAGGTAGATCAACGGAACATGGTCCCAGTGGGAGTCGAAATTATGGTAGATCAAAATCTCAAAGAACAAACCTCAAATGCTACAATTGTGGCAAGAGAGAGCACCTGAAAAAAGAATGTTGGTTCAACAAGAATAATGGTGAGAAGTCTTCTGAAGGAAGTACATCTCAAGGATGTATTGCTAGTACCTCCGATGATGGAGAAATCCTTTACAGCGAAGCAGCAGTTAGTACCAAAGGCGAAATTCAACTCACTGATGGTTGGATAGTAGATTCAGGAGCAACATAGCACATGACTCCACACCGAGACTGGTTTTGCACTTACGAAACTATCTCAGAAGGACATGTATTGATGGGGAATGACCATGCTTTAGAAATTGCTGGAGTTGGTACTGTCAAAATGAAAATGTATGATGGTACTATCCACATACTTCAAGGGGTACGACATGTGAAAGGATTGACGAAGAATTTGTTGTCTATTGGGAAATTAGATGAACTCGGATGCAAGACCCATGTTCAGGGCGGGATCTTGAAAGTGGTGAAAGGTTCGCTAGTAGTGATGAAAGCAGAGAAGGTCGCTGCAAATCTATACATGCTTTTGGGAGACACAATGAAAGGAGCAGATGCATTAATAGCAGCTGGAAGCCAGGAAGAAACAACGATGATATGGCATCACATACTAGGCCATATGTCAGAACGAGGTTTGAAAGTTCTTGCAGAACGTAATCTCATACCGAGGCTCAAGTCGGTAAATTTACCTTTCTGCGAGCACTGTGTGATAAGCAAGCATCATAAACTAAAGTTTGCTAAGTCAACTGCTAGAAGAAAACACATACTAGACTTGATTCATTCTGATGTGTCGGAGTCACCAGAAATATCCATTGGAGAAGGAAAATATTTTGTATCATTCATTGATGATTACTCCAGGAGACTATGGGTGTACCCAATAAAGAAGAAGTCAGATGTGTATTTAGTATTCAAGGAGTTCAAAGCACAAGTGGAACTTGAAACTAGGAAAATAATTAAGTGCTTGAGGACAGATAATGGAAGAGAATATACAGATGGTGATTTCCTGACATTCTACAAGCAAGAAGGTATTAAGCGGCAGTTTACTGTTGCTCATACACCTCAGCAAAATGGTGTAGCAGAGCGGATGAATAGAACTCGCCTGGAGAGGACGAGAGCTATGCTGAAAACAACAGGATTGGAAAAGTCTTTCTTGGCAAAATCTGTCAAAACTGCTTGTTACGTGATAAATCGATCGCCATCAACTGCGATTGATTTAAAGACACCAATGGAGTTGTGGAAGGGAAAACCAGGTGATTATTCTTCTTTGCATGTATTTGGATGTCCTGTGTACGTGATGTACAACTCCCAAGAAAGAATAAAGCTGGACCCAAAATCCAGGAAATGCATATTCTTGGGTTATGCTGACAATGTGAAGGGGTATCTTCTGTGGGATCCCGCTGCCCACAAGATTAATGTTAGCAGAGATGTAATCTTTGTAGAAAATGAACTACAAAAGGAGCAAAAAGATGACAACACTATAAAGGACACTACTACAGTGGAGATGGAGGAAAAGTCGGAAGAAAATAATTCTTCTGAAGCAGAGCCAGAGCACGAAGAACAAGAACCAACTTAGGTCAATAATGTAGATCCCAGAAGAACTACACGTCAGATAAGAAAACCATCCTGGCACTCAGAATATGTGATGGCAAGTCATGACGCATATTGTCTTCTATCAGAAGATGAAGAACCGTCAACCTTTCATGAGGCATCAAATGGTTCAGATGCTTCTCTGTGGATGGCAGCAATGCAAGAGGAAATTAAAGCCTTACATAGAAATAACACATGGGAACTTGTTGAACTTCCTAAAGGGCAGAAAGGAATCGATAATAAATGAGTGTTCAAATTAAGCGAGATGGCAATGATCAGGTGGAACGATATCGTGCAAGACTGGTGGTCAAAGGATATGCTCAAAAAGAAGGTATTGATTTCAATGAGATATTTTCTCCAGTGGTAAGACTCACCATAATCAAAGTGGTCTTGGCGATGTGTGATGCATTTGATCTAAATCTAGAGCAGCTTGATGTAAAGACTACGTTTCTCCATGGAGAACTTGATGAGGAAATATATATATATATGCTCCAACTCGAAGGCTTTGAAGAACAAGGAAAAGAAAACTTGGTTTGTAGGTTGACCAAATCTCTGTACGGTTTAAAACAGGTGCCAAGGTGTTGGTACAAGAGATTTGATTCCTTCATCTTGAGCCTTGGATACAACAGATTAAGTTCAGACCACTGTACGTATTACAAAAGGGTTGATGATAATGATGATTTTATCATTTTGCTGTTGTATGTGGATGTCATGTTGGTGGTAGGCCCCAACAAAAATTGAGTCCAAGAATTGAAGGCACAATTGGCTAGGGAGTTTGATATGAAGGACTTGGGACCATCAAACAAGATTTTAGGGATGCAAATTCACAGATACATAAAAGACAGAAGGATTTGGCTTTCTAAGAAAAATTATCTTCAGAAAGTCTTGCGCCACTTTAACATGCAAGACTGTAAGCCAATCTCTACCCCACTTCCTGTCAATTATAAATTATCCTCAAGTATGAATCCTAGCAATGAAGCGGAAAGGATGAAAATGTCTCGAGTACCGTATGCATCAGCGGTGGGAAGCCTTAAGTATGCTATGATATGTACTAGACTAGATATTGCTCAAGCAATTCGAACGGTCAATCGGTTTATGGAAGATCTAGGTAATGAACATTGGAATGTTGTTAAGAGGATCCTTAGATACATCAAAGGAACCACATGTGTTGTTTTATGTTTTGGGGGATCAGAATTCACTATCAGAGGCTATGTTGATTCAGATTTTGCAGGCGACCTTGATAAAAGAAAATCTACTACTGGCTATGTGTTCACACTTGCAGATGGAGCGGTAAGATGGTTACCCAAATTGTAGACTTTTGTAGCTTTGTCTACTATAGAAGCTGAATACGTGGCTGCTACCCAAGCATGTAAGGAAGCAATTTGAATTCAAAGGTTATTGAAAGAACTTGGGCACAAGCAACAAAAGATTACTGTGTACTGTGACAATCAGAGTGCCTTGCACATTGCAAGGAATCCAGTTTTTCATTCTAAGACAAAACACATAGGAGTTCATTACCATTTTTTCAGAGAGGTAGTAGAAGAAGGAAGTGCGGATATGCAGAAAACTCACACCAAAGATAACCTAGCATATGCAATGACGAAGCCGATTAACTCTGATAAGTTTGCATGGTGTAGGTCTTCATATGGCCTATTAGAGGCGTAATCAGCATGGAGTTGGCAAGGTAGCAAATTTTTTTTTGGAAGATCACAAATGTGACTTTAAGTGGGAGATTGTCAAAGATTGTGGTCATAGTCAAATATTGTGGTCATGGTAAAAGATTATGGTCAAGGATTGTGGTTGAATAAAGTCACAATTTGTGGACCAAGAAAGAAACACCCATGGTTTTGCACCCATGGTTTTGTGAAACCTCACATGGTTTTGTGAAGATGAGCACCTATATAAATAGAGGTGCCTTTCTCATTCCTAACACAACAACACAAAGCATTGCAACATAACATAAAAGAAAAATTTAGAGAGATAGAATATATATTGTATTTTCTCCTATAAGGTTATTTTAGTGAGTGTTCTCCTATTACAAGAGAGAGTGTAATTGGTTCTCTCTTTGTATATAGAGAGAAGTGTTATAATTTCTTCCACTTATTGAAAATATTTTCTACCGGTGCCCGTGGTTTTTCCCTTATTTGTTGAGGGTTTTCCACGTAAATATTATGTGTCAATTTTCCTACACCTTGATCTCTTATTTTTGTGATATTTATCTTGCTACTCTGATACTCAACGCTTACTGCTTCTTTCTCTTCTGTCAAATTTTCAAGTGAAGTCCATACAGACATGTGGCTAAAAGTTAAGAACCACAAGTTTACTCCTGAAAGAGAATTTGATGTGGAAGAACTGCAAGAGCATTCAAATTTCTTTAAAGAGTTGAGTAAGAGAAATTGGGTATGTCTCAACAACCTTATTGAGGAAAGCAGCGAAACCATTGTGTTGGATTTCTACGCCAATACATTCAATTGTTCTCCTTGCCATTTTGTGTTCTATGTTCGAGGAAAAGAAATCAACTACAGTGTTGCCGACATCAACATGATGTTGAGGCTAACACCACCAATAGAATGTCATGTTCAAAAAAGGAGGCAACCGCAGAACCAGATTACAGTTGTGGAATGGGAACCAATTAAGGTAGAGCTATGTCGACCAGGTGAAACATGAATCAGGAAACTAGGCCAAAACCCTACACGGCTAACAACTAAAAATTTACAGCTGGTCCCTAAAGTTTGGAGTTCATTCTTTTTGGAGAGTGCCTCCAATTCTTCTGAATTTATTTTGCGTAGGATCTACGAGTTAAGCTTTGTTGAAAAAAAAACTTATTAATGTGGGCCAGGCGATGGTGGACAACTAGGAGTAGGAATATGTCAGATTAACTAACTGGGGCCTACGACCTAGCCTACACAGGCCAAAGTCATGTCATGCTTTTTTTAAGTAGAAAAGTACTAGGTTTTTTTATAAGCCTATTTAATTAATATGAATAAATTAATTAAAAAGCTTTTTAAGTCTATCAGATCGACCTATTTTAATAAATATGAATAAATTTATTATTTTTATATTGTATTTTGTACTTTATATTAAAATACAAAAGTAAAGCTCAGTGATCTTAAAGAACTTGTGAAAATAAATTGAAAAAACCTTATCAATAATGTCATAAGTTATTTTTATAAGTTCTCCAAAATAAATAATCTCAAAAAATTTATGCTCGAAGGTAAGCTCAAATAAATATATGCAAACAAACATTTATTCTCATTGTGCTTTTAATTCTCTGGTTTATTTAATTATTAGTTGAATTTATTAGTTACAAATGTTCAACTGATATAGTCTTTTTAAGTAGGCTAATAGGTTAATCAGGTCTTCTAAAAAAGTCTTTGATAGGTCACAGGCTAGGCTTAGGCTTTATTTTTTAGTAGGCCAGACTTAGGCTTGGAAAAACCTAACTCGGCCCAGCATATTCCCACCCATACGGACAATATAAAGCTAATGGATGACACTAAAGAAAAACGTTTTCGGTCATTGTTGCATTATTAATGAACTTTGCAGGTTAGTAGGGGTCTAGAGTGAACCAGAGGACACCATGTTAGATCCGAGAAAAGCAATGAACACTATTGTCGTTCAAGGAATAATCAGATCCTCGTTCGCCAATCGTGTGAACCAGTAATCGAAGAAGAAGAGCAAAAACAACCTCATCAACAAGAAATGTCGCAACCACACGAAACATATCATAAGTAATTTGAGCGCTTCAAGAATTTCACAATGGGAATAGAAATGTGGGCTACATATATCTCTTCCAACATCTATTCTGACCCACCAACCTTTGATCATCAGTTCTGTGGAGATTCAGCGGAATACTACCTTCATATGCCTACTCCAAACATGTTTGTACAATGCAAAATATGGATAATTATTTTGGAGATCAGAGACGAGTAGAGGAAGATAGAGAAAAGAGGATGAGATAAACATTCTTAAGGCGTGAGCAAGAACAACAAGATATGTTACATACTATAAACAATTTTAATAATTTTCCTTCTTCAGATGACGATATGTGATTTGAGTGTCTCACTATTGTCTACCAAACTTTAAATTTTCTTTTGCTATATTCCTTTTTAGTTTTAAATTTTCAATTTTCTAAGCTTTTTTCTGTTGTCCCCTAATGTCAATTTTAGTGTTAATTGGAATTAATGAAATGTTGTTTCTAGTTTTTTTATAGCTAACAACATTGCTTATTTACTAGTGATACCACAATAGCGAAAGAAAGAAAAAATTAGATTAAAAAAAGCTCAATTGGTACTGAAGTTCTGACTATAGATTGACAGATAAAGAAAAAGAATGATATCCAACTGATGTTTGCTCAACTTTCAGATACCTTAGCAAGTAAGATTTGAGCAAAAAAAACACTTTTTTTTTTTACTTTTTCCTTCTTATAAAGAGTATCCATATAATTGTTTATTTTCTAGAATTCGTGACTTTTTTCAATGGTTTATTGGGCTGTTTTGTTTACACATTGAGACATTTTCTAATTTGATAAAAACTCTTATCCTTTTCAAGCCAACCTATATAATTGCCTTGAGCTTGAGATCTTTTGTTCGGTGACTTAGTAACATTTTAAGTTAATTGAATTGAAAGATTAATATTTCCACCCTCTTTGGAGTTAGGTAGAATTTTTTTCTTTTGTTAATACAAAAGATTAAGTTTGGGGTTGCTCTTGGAATTAGTGTTTTAAATTTGGATCGTGGTACTAGAAAACATGGTTAGTAAATATATGAAAATAAAGAATTTAAAATGAGTTCTTAAAAAAATGAGAAATAAGAAAAAGAACTTAGAAAAAGTTATTCTCTAGTACTCTTGAAATAGTAATGTGTATTATGTTGAGTTTGATTGTGAAACAAATGAAAACAAAGAAAAATAACAGGTACCTAACTCCAAATTGTAAGCTTGCTGTTCAAATATATTCACCCTTGACATAAATTACGTTACAATCCGAAAAGACCTAAAAAAATGTGCATTTAAATGTTGATTTTGATTAACTGGTTAGAATTTTTTTTCAAATTCCTTGTAAAAAAACTTTTGTATGTTGATTGAGTGATGACCGTGTTATTCAATTTGAGCAAAAAAATGTGAGAATGAGACAATGGTTTAGTACATTTGAAGTTGGGAAAATTCTTTAGAATTATCTGGATTGATGTAAGAAACATAAGTGACATTTGAGGTAAAGAAATAATTTATGGCGATCATCTGGTTGGGTAAGCATGCTTTTACACTGATTAAAATTTGGCTTAAATGCATTTTGTCCCCTATTTACATGTTTTTAATTTTTTGATCCCTCTATTTTAAAATCTAATATTTTGATCCCTCAACTTTACTTGGTTTGGGATTTTGTTGGGTCTCCTCCACTTTTGCACATGTGACAATGATGACTAGGATAAAAAATTCATTTTTTGTGACGTATCACCTATTACTTAGATAATTTATTAATTAACATTTTTATAGAATAAATTAATAATTAATAATTTTAATTAAGTATTTTTAGAAATTTAATAATTGGAAATTAATACAAATTTTAAAAGAAATGTTGGGCCAAAAGCCCAAATTTTTTCACACCAAATGCACATGATGACATTAAGTCTCGTGTGGAATAGTTTTATAAACCATTCTGTCAATTTTATGCAAAACGATGTGGGGCTTCAATAATTAATAAATAGCTTTCGAAACCATTGTTCCTTCTTCTCCCATCTTCCAACTTGGTTTTTGTTTCTCATTATTGAAATAACTTGATATCATTATAACACATCCTGAAGGAACAAACTACTTGGTTTTTATATACTCATCATTCATTACAACACAATACTAATTTGAATAATTGTGGTCATTTGAAAATTTAACTTCTTTTACAACTAGTGTCTATCATATATTTCAACCATGTTGAACATTCTCTGGCTGTCTGGACGACGTCTGATAGAATGTCCTCAATTTTAACTAAAACACTTGTGCTGGAAAACTCAACAATACTAAACCAAAACAAGTTTGATGTGATTATTGGAAGAATTGGAGGATTGGACAATGAGAAAATATGGTCACTAATTACTTTTCTGGAAGGGTATTTTCTTGTATGATTCCTTTCAGAAATCTTTGCCTTTCAAGAGTGTTATTAAATGTCCAAATTTGCATCATGTAGATGATCTACCTGACATATTTGTTATTGATAATACACAAACACTTCTTCTTTAACATAATTCATATTACATTTACATGTGTGTATTAAATATTAACTCCAATTTCATTTCCGTTAAACTATATGTTTGCTTGGATAACGATGGATGTGAAAAATTCTCTACAAATAACAAGAACAACTTCTGTTGCTTATGATAATGATGAAACTGGAGCAGGAAAGACAAGTAGCTGTGAAAGAGAAACATGTTCAAGTAGAACAAGACCAACGTAGGTCAAACATGATACATCACCAACCTAAGAGATATGGTTATCTCGTAACTTATCAAGGTGATGTACTACTCAAGATGAGTCTGTGACCTACTAAAAAGCTGTCACTAGTCCTGTGTCTGAGAAGTGGCTAGAAGCCATGAAATCTAAAATGGATTCCATGTACACAAACCAGGTTTAGACCTTGGTAGAGCCTCTTGTAGGAGTTAATCCTATAAGATTCAAGTGGGTCTACAAAAAGAAGACTAGCATGAATGGTAAGGTACATGCCTATAAGGCAAGACTGGTTGCTAAGAGCTATAAGCAGATTCATGGTGTAGACTATGATGAAACTTTTTCACCAATTGCAATGCTTAAATCTATTCGGATTTTACTTGCTATCGTTGCATATTATGATTACGAAATATGGCAGATGGATGTCAAAATTGTTTTCCTTAATGGGAATCTTCTTGAGGATGTGTACATGACACAACTTGAAGGATTTGACATACCAGAAGAAGCCCAAAAGTTATGCAAGTTACAACGATCAATCTATGGATTGAAGTAAGCTTCCAGAAGCTAGAATCTTCATTTTGATGAACGGTAAGACAATATGGATTCATCAAAAATGAAGTTGAACCTTGTGTCTATAAGAATGTTAGTGGGAGCATGATCATCTTCCCAATATTATATGCAAATGGCATATTACTCATTGGAAATGATGTCCCTACCTTGCAGTAAGTAAAAACTTGGTTAGGGAAATGTTTTTCTATGAATGACCTGGGTGAAGCAGCCTATATGCAGCAAAGGAAGCTTTTTGGATCAAGAAGTTCATTAGTGAACTTGGCATAGTCCCTAGCATTGTGAATTCCATTGATCTCTATTGTGATAACAATGGTGCTATCGCACAAGCTAAGGAGCCTAGATCTCATCAACGATCCAAACACATACTTAGGCGATATCACCTCATTCGAGAGATAATAGATAGATGAAATATGAAGATATGCTGAGTACCAACACTTGACAATGTCGTTGACCCACTGACAAAGCCTCTGGTGCAGTACAAGCATGATGGCCATACTAGATATATGGGCATTAGGGGTATTCCTGATTGGCTCTAGTGCTAGTGGCAGATTATTGGTGTAAGCCCAAGAGGCCAATAGTTTTGGTACTTGTATCGAATTATTTATTAATAATTAAGAAGTCATTTATTTATTAAGTTTGTTTTTCCAAAAAGTCCCTAGATAGCTAGTCCGTCTAATGAAATGATAAGTGTGACTTAATCATGGGATCCCGTTAAACATAAGGACGCTATTCTTAAAGTATCCATAGTCGAGCTTTATTATGAAGTGGGATAACATTAAAGTATTGAGACTATTATGTGGATAAACTGATGATCACATCTCATGGATCATAGATAAAGCGTTAACAAGTCTTCACATAGGTATGAATATTAAGAGTAATATTTATACTGGATTGACCCACTATGAGAATACTACATAGAAAGTTATGCAAAGTGTCATAAGTTATTCTCATGGTGATAGTGGTGTATACCACCCATCGACTTGAAACCACTATGGATCCTAGATATGGAGTCGAGTACTTTATTTATGATCAAATATTGTCCGTAACTGGATGACCATAAAGACAGTTGATGGGTACTCCACAAAGCATGTTGAGGAACATGAGTGACCTAGATGGAATTTTCCTATCCTGCGTAACAAGATAAATGTCTAAGGGCCCAATGTTAAACTGGACAAGGGTGATGCAATCTATGTCTTGTGTTCAATATAGACATGAGAGAAAAAGGGTAATTGTACACAATAATATTATCACGAAAAGGTTTTGTCAGATGACATCACATTTTTGTGACTTGGGTAGCAGTGATGTGTTGCTAGATACCGCTCACTATTTATTATTAAATGTATGATTTAATATAATTGTCAACGTCAATAGTGTTAAATATGTAATTCATTGTTTTAAAAAGATTAGATTTGATTTAGATAGATCAGATTTGATTTAGAAAGATTATATTAGATATTTTTGGACTTTTATAGTTTGAGCTTTAGCTTTAGATGTAAGTTAACCTAAATCTATAAATAGGGAGGAACCCTTATCATTGTAATAATCAAGTTTGATAATTCACAGTTTGCAGTTGCAAGTGAATATTGAAAGTTTTCACAGTTTGTGGGCAGAAAGAATTCTGCAGTTTTTCATCTTCTTCTCCAACGCTACTATTTCTCTTTTCTCTTTCTTTCTTTCTTTCTCAATTTTTCTTTTTGTTGCCATTGTGTGTGGTTGTTAACAATCTTGAGATCAAGATCGAATAGGAATTCTCAAAAGGTTTTAGGTTAATTCCAACATCTGGTATCTAGAGCTCCGGTTGCGATTCAAGGAAGGAAAATTGTGATGGCGATGAATCATCCGAACGGGCGCTTTCCGGCGAGCCTTCTGATTCTCAAGAAAGATAATTACGAGAATTGGTGCAAGCACATTAAGGTGGTTTTCTGTTATCAAGATCTTTTAGATCCTGTGAAGGAAGGAGTAGCACCGCTTGCAGAGAACGCGACGGATCAAGAAAAGGCTGCACATAAAGAGTTGAAGAAGAAAGATTATAAAGCTCTCTTTATAATCCATCAGTGTGTCGATCCAAATAACTTTGAAAAGGTTAGTGATGTAGAGTCAGCTAAGGATGCGTGGGAGATTCTTGAAAATTCGTTTGGAGACGCAGAGAAGGTGAAAGAGATAAGGTTACCAACTCACAAGAGAACCTATGAGTTGCTTCAGATGGAAGACAATGAAAGTATAACAGATTTCTTCACCAGAGTTACAAAGCTGGTGAATCAAATCAAGGTATGTGGAGAGGTGTTGGCATCAAGATCAGTTGTTGTAAAGATCTTGAGGTCATTGGCTCCAAAGTTCGACCACGTGATAGTAGCCATAGAAGAGTCGAAAGACTCGTCAGTATTAACGAAGGAAGAGCTTCAAGGGACGCTCGAGTCTCATGAACAAAGAATGGCTGAAAGAGCTGCAGGAAAGTCGAAGAGTGATATGGATTTGCAAGCGCAGTCAAAAAAGGAAAGGAAAGGCAAAGGAAGCTGGAATGGTAACAAAGGTAGAGGAGGCTACAACAATTCGACTGGTAGAAATCAGAATGAAGAAAACTGGTCGAATCAAAGAAAAACCTGGAACCAAGGCAACCAAAGAGGTGGTGTTGCAGGTAGAGGAAGAGGTGATGGTCGAAAGCCTGACAAAAGTCACATTCAGTGTTTCAATTGTCAGAAGTATGGTCACTATTTTAGTGATTGTCTAGAATAGAAGAAGAATCAAGAAATTGATGCAAAGCTGGAGAAACATGAAGAAGAGGAGATGTTGCTGATGGTTACAACAAGAGACGAAGAGATTCCAGGACCAGTGGTACTTGGACTCAGGATGCTCATCACACATGACTGGAAGGAAAGATTGGTTTGTCAACATGAAGCCCTCGTCGAAGAACACGGTGAAGCTTGCAAATGACAACACTCTAGCAGCTGAAGGTGTCGGTGATGTTCTGATTATGAGGAAAGATGGCAAAAGGTCAACAATTTCCAATGTGTTGTACATACCAGGCATGAAGAGCAATTTGCTCAGTATAGGGCAGTTGGTCGAAAAGAACTACAAGGTGCCGATCAAAGACAAGATGATGAGAGTTCTCGACGCAGGTGGTAGGTTGATCTTGAAGGCTCCAATGTCTCAAAATAGGACCTTCAAGATTGAACTCAATGTGATGGAGCACAAGTGCCTAGCAACTGCAGCCAGCAGAGATGATTTGTTATGGCATTCTTGACTAGGCCATCTCAAATTCAATGACATCAAAGAGCTAAAGAGAAGAAATATGGTTTCAGGATTACCATAAATCGACATTCCAAGTGAAGTCTGTGAAGAGTGTGTTCAGTCAAAACAACACAAGAATAGCTTCAGCAAGGATGCAGGAAGGAAGTCGAAGGCAATTCTGGAAGTTATATACTCTGATGTATGTGGTCCTATCCAGGTGGATTCGATTGGTGGTAACAGATACTTTTTCATGTTCATAGATGATTACAGTCAAAAACTGTGGACTTACCTCATCAAGAAGAAAAATGATGTGATCAAGGTATTTGCCAGATTCAAATCTATGGTGGAAAGACAGAGTGGTCGAAAGCTAAAAATTCTGAGGATGGTGGTGGTGGAGAGTATGTGTCGAAAGAGTTCGATGCATTATGTGAAAAAGAAGGGATTGTGCATGAGGTGGTGCCACCCTACACTCCACAGCAAAATGGAATTGCAGAAAGAAAGAACAGAACCATCATGAACATGGTGAGAAGTATGTTGAATGGAAAACATCTACCCAAAGAATTATGGGGAGAAGCGATTTCGACAGCAACATATATATTAAATAGATGTCCAACGAAGAAGCTTGAAAGAATCACACTAGAAGAATGTTGGTCTGGTGTCAAGCCGAGCCTTAGTCACTTGAAGGTGTTTGGATCTATAGCACATAGACATGTTCCAGATCAGTTGAGAAGGAAGCTTGATGACAAGTCGAATCAGATGATCTTGATAGGATATCATTCGACTAGAGGTTACAAGTTGTTCTACCCAGTGAATAAGCAGGTAGTGATCAGCAGGGACATGATCATAGATGAACTTAAAGAATGGGATTGGACTGAGAATGTCAAGAAGGATTCAGTGAGAACTCTTGTGAAGAACCAGCCATTAAAGTCAAAAGAGAAGTTCGACAGGAACAAGTCATAGATGAAGCAGGTCCAAGCAGACCTCGACGAACAAGACACACGCCTGCAAGGTTGTAAGAATGTGTAATTACATCAGATGATGCGGTTGATGAAGAGAGTGAGCTGGTACACTATGCTTTCTACGTAGATGTCGAACCAGTCAATGCAGCTGAGGCGTTGAAAGATTCGAAGTGGGTAAAATCAATGAATAAAGAGATTACAGGGAAGCGTCATGGAGCACTTACAATGAAGATCGACAACATGTTAGCTATCAACTTGGAGAAGAATCCAATAGCACACGGTCGAAGCAATCACATCGAAATGAGGTTCAGTTATCTTCGAGAGCAGGTAGCAGAAGGGGAGATGAACTTGGAACACTGCAGAACTGAGAATCAGATTGCAGACATCATGACGAAGGGAGTGCAGGTCGAAGTGTTCAAGAAGCTAAGGTCTATGATGAATGTAGATAGTTTAGACACAATGAATTAGGTGGTGTGTTAAATATGTAATTAATTATTTTAAAAAGATTAGATTTGATTTAGATAGATCATATTTGATTTAGAAAGATTAGATTGAGATGCAAGTTAACCTAAATCTATAAATAGGGAGGAACCCTTATCGTTGTAATAATCAAGTTTGATAATTCTCAGTTTGCAGTTGCAAGTGAATATTGAAAGTTTTCACAGTTTGTGAGCAGAAAGAATTCTGTAGTTTTTCATCTTCTTCTCCAACGCTACTATTTCTCTTTTCTCTTTCTTTCTTTCTTTCTCAATTTTTATTTTCATTGCCATTGCGTGTGATTGTTAATAATCTTGAGATCAAGATTGAATAGGAATTCTCAAAAGGTTTTGGGTTAATTCCAACAAAGAGAACCTGCAGGATCACACATATAAGGACAAATTGATTGTTAAATAAGGAACATTGTAAGGTAGGGTGTACTTAAGAAAATTATGGAACACTGTAAGGTACTGTGTACTTAAGTGAAATATGGAACATCGTATAATATAATAATAATAGTTATTATTATTATTATTATTATTATTATTATTATTATTATTATTATTATTATAGTTATTAAATATAATAATAATAATAAAAAAATATGTCTATTATAATAATAATAATAATAATAATAATAATAATAATAATAATTATTATTATTATTATTATTATTATTATTATTATTATTATATGGTGCATTTAAGTTGGGTTTTTTAGTTTGCAGCCCACACAAGTGGTTCTATAAATACAACCCTTGTGTAGAAGCTTTCTTAGTTGATGAAAATCAGTTGGTGAAACCCTGGCCGTAATTTCTCTCTTTCTCTCTTCCTTCACTCAAAGTCTTCATTCGTAGCAGCTAGCACTGAGATTGAAGGCACTTTGTTCGTGCGGACTGAGTAGAGGCGTTGTTCTTCATTCAACGCTCGTGATCATTCATCCGAATCTGCATCAAAGTTGTTAATCACCACAAGAGGTAACTATTTCTATCACTGATCATGCTCATTCGTAAGGATCAACTAAAGGGAAAATTTTGTTTTCGCTGCGTTTTGAATCACTATTTTCCTTCATCTAGGTACAAATCTAGATTGGTAGCCAAAGGCAACACTCAAACACCTGGATTGGATTTCAAAGAAAGATTTGCTTCTGTAGTTAAACCTCAAACCATCTAAGTTATTCTTACCATTACTCTTGCCTCAAATTTGTCTTTGCATCAATTAGATGTTAATAATGCCTTCCTACAAGGTCAACTAAGTGAAGAGGTTTATATGCAACAACCACCGGGTTTCATTCATGCATATTTTCCCAGTCGCATATGCAAATTAAAGAAAGAAATACATGATCTCAAACAAGCACCTTATGCATGGCATGACGCACTCAAAGAATTTGTACTATCATATGGCTTTACCATGAGTTTGAGTGACTCCTTCTTGTTCATCTATAACAGAGAAGGTATACAAGATTTTCAGCTACTATATGTTGATGAATTAATTCTCACTTGAAGCCATCTAGTACTCCTCAAATTATTTATGAAGGAATTATCAAATCGATTTTCCATCAAGTATCTAAGCTATCCATATTACTTCCTTTTTGTTAAACTATAACTACCACAGATGGTTTAATTCTTTCTTAACATGGACATATCAGTAACTTGATACAAAAATTTGACATGGCTGGAGAAAAACCTACTCATACTCCCCTTTGCACTTCCACTCCGCTTCAACTAGTGGACGAATCTGCACAGGCCGATTCCAAAATGTTTCACATCATTATTAGAGCTTTGCAATATATCACATTGACTAGGCCAGGCCTCTTATTTTCCATCAATAAATTATCACAATTTATGCACCGACCCACGCAAATCCATTTTCAGCAACTTAAACGAGTCATGAGATATCTCAAACTCACCATCAATTATGGCTTGAAACTCAAGAAACCGTCTCATTTATAATTGCAGGTCTTTAGTGATGCAGATTAAGGGGAAACTTAGATGATCACACTTCTACCTCAGCGTTCATAATTTATTTTAGAGGTAATTTGATGTCATGGCTATCTAAGAGGCAAAGAACTGTGGCATGATTATAGCGGGGAAATTGTGAGTGTAAATTATTGATTAACTTAACTCATAAAGCAAGAGTCGCCACCGCACTTTTATTTTATCCAAAAGGAAAGGAAAAAGAGCGAACAAAACCTAAAGAGTTCTAAAACAAGAACAGACATAGAATGGGTAAGGGGGTTGGTTACGCAAAGGGAAGGTGTTAGCACCCAAAACGTCTATAGTACTCTATAGGAGCCCTTTGAAATATCTACGCTTTTTGGCTTGAAAAGGTTTGTTTGAAAAGATATTGGGGAGATGAGAAGAGAAGTATATTTTAAGATTTTTTTATTTGGAGAGACTTATCGCCTCATGCCTACGTACCCACAAAGTGCAATATAGGATCAAAACCTCGTAGTTCGTGGTACAAATAACAAAAATTATTGGTTATGATTCATTTATCTTGAAAAGATAACCTGTCATTCTCAAGAGAGAATACTCAACTAATTACCCAATGGTATGTGAAAGAGGCATTTGCATCACATTAAGATGGAGGATTTGCTTGGATAAAAATCAATAAGACTAATCACTTCGACATATAAGTGGAAAATGATCATACTTTACACAAAATACCATGGTTTAGAGCTTTACATCTCATCAAAGAAGATGACTCATGTCTAATCTTTTTGAAAAGTTTAAAAGAAAAAGTGCACAAAAACACAAAAAGTTTGAATGAGTTTTTTTTGTATTTTTTTTTTGTCTTTTGAAATTAGTCAAAGTATGATTAACATTGATTAAAGAAAACAAAGTTTGAAAAGCACTTGATGAAATTCAGTGTTTTTATTATGAAAGCGGTTTAAGTTTTGAAAACAAAAAAGTTTTGAAAAAGGGAGAAGATTTTGAAAATTAAAGAAAGGGTGGAGAAGAAGGGACTATCCTATTGCAAAATGGTAAAAGTTAAGGATAAGAAGGGTCTAACCACACAAGCAAACTCCATAGCATGAGCATTCTTTCTTTTAGATTAGGCCTTGATCAAAATGAGTCTTCAAAGGAGAACCTAAAGTACCTAAAATCCAAGGTTTTCCATCACAACCTTCCAAGCATAGGTTATGATCCTAATTCTAAGTCCAAAGTTCCAAGTCCAATGCAAAGGATAGTAACCATAGTCCAACATTAAGAGAACAAGTTTTTTAGGGGTTTAAGCCTTTCTTAATGTTTTTTGGTCCAAATGGACAAAAGGAAAATAGCTTAAACATAAAGAATGGTCCAAGTGGACAAAAGAAAAAAGGAGGAAACATAAACAAATAGAATGATATGATATGATAACATAAAGCATAAAAAGTAAAGAGAGATAGGGAGCAAGAAGGAAACATAAACAAAATTAGTACAATAATATTGTTAGTGAGTTAGTGATTAGTTGTTAGAACAAATGATCAACGATGGTTAAATAATGAACTTAGGCCAAAGTTAATGAAGGCTCGTTAGAGGATTGATAAAATCAAAGCCTCCTAACAACAAGTTTCATAAGTAATGGACCCAAGACAAATAATTAACCATACTTGGACTTTCAAACATAAGTTTGAGCCATGAATGATCATTTTCCGATATGGGACATATGTAGCGATATGTTAAGCAATTGTAGCATAATCTATGAGGAAGATCATACTATGGGAGGCCGGTCAATAACAATGTTAGTGCTAATGCATGCTAGAGAAGTGATATGTAGATCACTCTCCGAAAGCAATACCGCACGAAAAGAAAAGAGGTAACGATCTGATCTTCATCAAGAACTTAAAATAAGTTCCAATGATATTGAAGATTTTCATCGATCAAAAGAAAATGAGAAATAGATGAAGAAATGCCAAATTGAACCACATAAAGATGTAATCCAAGGCAAAGATCAAAAGGAAGGGGAAGGAAAAGGAACCAAAAAAGTCCCAAAAACAAGCAAAAATCACATTCTGGACACTGGTTAATCGATTAACCATTTGCATGTGTAAATGTGTTAATCTATTAACCAGTGTAAAATTGCAATTCTGGGCGCAGAAACTAACTGTTAATCGATTAACCAGTTTGTGCTTATTTTTGGTTAATCGATTAATACTGTAAAAACAGCAGCAAATCAATTTGAAAATTGCAAAATCCTTGATCAATCATTTCTTCAAACACCTCATGATCAAGGATGCAATTGTGCACGAAAATTCAAGTAAGACAAAAACAAATAACACCAATAAAACACAATTTGCAAGATCCAAAGATCAAGCAACAAGAATCAACAAAAGATCACATTGTGAAGGATGTATCAAGAACAACAATGGTGGATCAAGAGTTTACCACTTCAAATCCAAAAATTCTTCTAATCAACTCCAAGAACCACACTCCAAAGCCTTGATCTATAGAAATTAATGATAAAAAAGTGAATGGGTGAAGGTTTAGCTCAAAGATTAGTAAGTTCTAATGATGAACTTACTAACTTTCAATGGAAGAAAGAGCTTTGGTGAATTTGGCAGTTGGAGAAAATTGAGGGAGTCAAGAAGAAATTTGACAAGGTGAATTTGGCTATCAAAAGCTTGAAGAAAGAATGAAATGAGGCCTCTATTTATAGGATTTAGGCTTGGAAATTTTGGTGGTTTGGAATTTGGTTTGGAACCAAAATTAGGCTTGGAATTTGAATTTTGGAGGAAAAATCAAGATCAAGTGGTGATTAATGAGGGTGTGTGGTGGGAATTAATTATGATGATGTAAGGGAATTAAAATGAGGTGATCTAGAATATTCTCAAGATAAAGCATTTGAAAATTGGTGCCAAAATGCTGCAGAATTTGAATTTGGCTCATTTTCTCCAAAAACGCACTGGTTAATCGATTAACCATTTGCATGTGCCCATTTGCATGTGCAAATGTGTTAATCGATTAACACACTGAAAAAAAATGAGAAAATTGGGTTTTTGATGTGCTTTCTTGGCTCTGGCTCGATTCTTCATGTTTGTCAAAGAAGGCATGGAAATAAACACGTGAACCTTTGAGTCTCTTGAATAATAATCAATTAAATCTTGGAAAATCTTGATCAGATGATTTTTGAATTGTTTGCAGATCAACTTTGACTTTGTTCAGATGAAATTCATTCTAGCTGAGGAACTGATTTTGATATCCTTGATCCAAATTCTTCCAGAAAAAGTTAGTAAAGGCAAAACAAACATATTTTTGGATTTTAGTTAGAGGTTAGTAATCATAAACAAATACAAACATCAAACAAACAAAAGAACAAAGGTGCTTGGTGATCTCGCTCAAGAGCAAACCTACAAAGGAGGGCAAGAGAACCAAAGCTTGTGATCTTATGTGTGGTATGGGATGCAAATGATATGTGGGATCTTAGGGGTAAAAATTAGGGTATTACAGCTGCCCCTATTTAAGTTTCTTCTATCCAGAGATACGAATATGGGCATCTTTGTCTCAACGAGATAAAAGAGACTTAAATATAACAATAACCCAATTTTTGGCCCTAAGAGACCACAAAAAGATATGATCGTGCAAATGATATGCAGACACAAGACTTCTATGGGGAGAAATGTCGTAGGAGACAAACAAAAATCTGGGGAGCAAAGAAAAAAGACTCCTCATGGGAAAACAAAAGTGGGAAAGCACATCCCAACAGGGGAGGAAATAATCTCCACTAGGGAAGATAAAAGAGTAAGATTCCACTGAGGGAAAAATTACCAACACCAGAAATAAAAAAGGGATAACTCGGCCCAACAGGGAGGGAAAAACCTCCGCTGGGGAAAAGATCATCTACTACCAGAAAATTAGTAGTAGCAAGATCAAAAGGAAAGATTGCCAACTACCAACCAATTGGCAGCTACAACAAGGCAATCAACCAAAAGGATATGAGAAATATTATCTACTACCAACAAAGGGCAGGACGACAAAAGTAATAATCTCAAGAGGGGTACGAGAAATATCACCTACTACCAACTAAAGGGCAGGACGACAAAGGTGATAAACTCGAACGGGGAGAGATTACCAACTATCAAACAAGTGATAGCTACAACAAGGTAACCAAACCCGGCTATATTACCTACTACCAACTAAATGGCAAGACGACAAAGGTAATAAGCCAACTATATCACCTACTACCAACTAAATGGGCAGGACGACAAAGGTGATAAGCTCAAAAAAATGGATTACCAACTATCAACCAAGTGACAGTTATGACAAGGTAATCAACCAATGATATGAGAAATATTACCTACTACCAACAAAGGGAAGGACGACAAAGGTAATAATCTCAAAAGGGAGAGATTACCAACCATCAACAAAGTGATAGTTACAACAAGGTAACCAAACCCAATAATATTACATACTACCAACTAAAGGGCAGGACGACAAAAGTAATAAGCCAACTATATCACCTACTACCAACTAAATGGGCAGGACGTCAAAGGTGATAAGCTTTCATTGCCAGAGTAAGGGACCAAAATTAAATCCAGGAATAAACCAGAGAGAAACAGTCAAATAAGACTCTAGCCAGTGAGGAAATATCTCAACAGGGGATTAATTCCATCCAGACAAATGAACTGGAGAGGAAAACTAAAACAAATATCTTCCACGAGGCATAAACTCAGTGGGGAATTAACAAAGATAGGCATTTTCTGCTTACGGGCCGACACTCTAATGGAGAGAGGACACACACACTCTGCGGGGATAACAACACCAAGAGCAAAGAAGCACCAACGCAGATGCAAAATGCACAATGCAACAACAACATGCTATGCACAACAAATGAATGTGCATGTAATGCGTATGAGTATGAATATGCTGACGAAACAGACATAGGGATGAACAGAGGGTGAATAAACATCACGACACCACTGAATACTCGGCTAATCTCAATAAGAAGAAGATATTATTAGCAGCTCTGCTAGGGATTTAACTGAAAAAACCCTGCAAGAGATAAACAAAAGCCATCAAAGGAAAATAAATTCTACTACAAGGCTCAGATCTTGCTGGAGAAAGGAAGATACTCCTTAGGGAGAAACCCAGTTATTAATCTTCTAACATCAACGATCCACAAAGAGGATAACTACATAAACTCTATTTCGAGGATGGAAGGAAATATGTTGGGGAACTATAACAACCCAAATCCTTTTGACTCTTCCTGGGGATAATAAAAATTCACATGAACTTTTCCTCAAGGAATGAGGAAATCTGCTGCGGAAAAATGATGGATCCGTTGGGGGTTGTAAACCTATAAACATTTACAAATTCTTCTGGGAAAGCGAGGAAAATCTGCTAGAGATACAAGAAAACTCTCAGGGGATTAACCAAATCTGAGCAGAGCATCCTGGACTTGCTGTGAAAACAACAAAGGGTCAAATTGTGAGGGATTTTAAATTAATACTCATCATAAATGAGAGAAAACCCGACAGGTGACTAATATCAATACTCCTTAAATAGAGACGTCATCAGCGACTTCACTGGAGAATAGCCGCAAAAATGATGCACAATCTTCACTAGATAAATCTTGAATAAAACAATCTGAAGAGAAATACATCCTGGACTTGCCGGGGAAAATGAGAAGTTAACATCACTGCTCTGTGACTGGGGGATATTCGAAATAATAATGCACTGCCTCCACTGGGGAATTACTAAAGATAACTTTCAGGGTAGAACAACCTGGAGAGAAAGACATTCACAAGACAAAATAAAACCCGACAAACGGCCACTTTATCAATACTCCTTAGGGGGAACTAACATTGCTCTCTGTTTGGGGATGTTCAAAGCAGCAACAAAAACTCTGAGTAGGTATTCCTCATATGACTTCCGCCGGGGACAGCAAAAGATGAATCTCTATGTGGGGACTAACGCCAAGGAGAAGTGGACCTCAACACTGCCTGACCATAATATAATTAGCTGGAGAAGATCCATATCAGGACCTAGCTGGGGAAAACTGAACAACACCACATCATTCATCATCTTGTCAATAACTGGTTATATCCATAGGAACAAACTCTGATGAGGAAATATCAACAAACTCTACTGGGGAAGTATCAACAAACTCTACCGGGGAGCCGTCAATAAATTCTACTAGAGGAGTAAGAATGAATCCTACTGAGGAAAACACTAAGCTTTACGTTTCACGATCTTACCGTTCTTGGAGTAACCGTTGACATTCCTTTTTGTATTCATAAATCAAAGGAAAATGTTTTTTATAATTTTCAAAAATTTAAATCAATTATTCACATTTTGTTTCAAAAATCATCATCAACAATAAAAGAAATTTTGCAAACATAAACAAAGTAAGAATTGCAAATAAAAGGACAAATGCCCAAATTTTATTAAAAGAATCGTAGTCCGCAAATGGCGTAACTCCATGAATTATTACAAAGTTTGAAAAATGATAAATACATGGTAAGGGTTACATTGAAATACAATGACCACTATTCTCCCTAACAACTTTGAACTCTACTATGCTCAAAACTTCAGCTGAGGATGATTGAAGCAAAATCCTTGATAAACAATGTTGCTTCCAATAATCAAGACTTGGCCAGATGCAGTTACTTGCCGTAATCCCTAACTTTTGCTTAGATTTCCCTTTCGGGTTTTCAATCTACCGGGATGATTATTTTTGTTTTTGTCTCTAACTTTTGCCTGAACCGCCCTTTCGGGTTTTCAGCCCACCGAGACACTCTTTTTTGCCTAAGTCGCCCTTTCGGGTTTTCAACTTAGAGAGCTGTTCTTTTATTTTTTAGGCGAAGTATTTCTTGACTGCATTGTCATTCACAGGACGAGTGAACTCTTCACCATCCATAGTTGTAAGAATTAATGCACCGCCAGAGAAGGCTCTCTTAACAACATATGGGCCTTCATAATTAGGAGTCCACTTGCCCCTAGAATCAGTAGTAAAAGTCGAGATCATTTTGAGCACGAGGTCGCCTTCTCTGAACACACGAGGTCGAACCTTCTTATCAAAAGCTTTCTTCATTCTTTGTTGATATATTTGGCCATGACACAAGGTCGTCATTCTTTTCTCTTCAATCAAATTCAATTGGTCGTATCTGCTCTGACACCATTCAGCCTCAGACAAATAAGCTAACATCAAAACTCTCATAGAAGGAATTTCAATTTCTATTGGGAGCACGACCTCCATACTATAAATAAGAGAGAAAGGGGTTGCCACTGTTGAAGTGCGAACGGATGTACGATACTCATACAAATCAAAAGGTAGCATCTCATGCCAATCCTTGTATGTAACAACCATCTTCTGAATGATCTTCTTAATGTTCTTATTAGCAGCTTCAATGGCCTCATTCATCTTAGGTTTGTAAGGAGAAGAATTATGATGCTCAATCTTAAACTCATCACATAATTCCTTCATCATCCAGTTGTTCAGATTCCACCCATTATCAGTGATAATCTTGCTCGGAACACCATCCAACAAATGATTTTGTTCTTGATAAACCGGACCACTACTTGCTTTGTTACATTGGCATATGATGTCGCTTCAACCCACTTGGTAAAATAATCGATAGCCACCAAAATGAAACGGTGTTCGTTCGACGCTTTAGGCTTAAACATTCCAATCATATTAATGCCCCACATGGAGAAAAGCCATGGAGAGGAGATAACATTGAGAGGATTTGGAGGCACATGAATTTTGTCAGCATAAATTTTGCATTTATGGCACTTTTTCACATAATTACAACGGTTAGATTCCATTGTCAGCCAATAGTAACTTGCTCTTAACATTTTCTTAGCCATTGCATGTCCATTGGCATGGGTACCAAAGGATCCTTCATGAATTTCTTTCATCAACATGTTTGTTTCATGCTTTTCTACACATCTTAGCAAGACCATGTCATAATTTCTCTTATACATCACATCATCATTCAAGAAGAAACTACCAATCAATCTTCTCAAAGTTTTCTTATCTTTCTTCAATGCCCCAAGTGGGTACTCTTGATTCTGAAGAAAACATTTGATATCATAATACCACGGTTTATTATTAGCAACCTCTTCTACTGCAAACACATGAGCCGGCATATCAATGCGCATAACATCGATTTTAGGCACATCATCCCACCGATTCACCGCAATCATGGAGGATAAAGTTGTTAAAGCATCTTCCATTCGATTCTCTACTCTGGGTATATGGTGAAATTCAACCTTATTGAAGAAAGTTGACAACCTTCTTGCATAATCACGATAAGGAATCAAATCAGGTTGACGTGTCTTCCACACCCCTTTTAATCTGATTAATCACCAGAGTTTAATCTCCGTATACATCAAGAATATTGATTCTTAAATCAATAGCTTCTTCCAAGCCCATAATACATGCTTCATACTCTGCCGCATTATTTGTGCAAGTGAACATCTACCTTGTAGTGAAAGGAATATGAGAACCATGAGGAGTAACAATTATTGCCCCAATACCATTGCCATGCCTATTAACAGCTCCATCAAAAATCAAACCCCATCGGGATCCAGGCTCAGGCCCTTCTTCAGGTAATGGTTCCTCACAATCTTTAACCTTCAGATACATTACATTCTCATAAGTAAAATAAAACCTGATAGGTTAATAATCATCAATTGGCTGGTATGCCAAATGATCAGCCAAAACACTTCCTTTTATCGCTCTTTTAGTTCGCTACTCGATATCATATTCTGACAACAACATTTGCCAACGAGCAATCCTCCCAGTTAAAGCAGGCTTTTCAAAGATATACTTGATTGGATCCATTTTGGATATCAACCAAGTTATATGATTCAACATATACTGGCGGAGGCGTTTGGCAGCCCAAGCTAAAGCACAACATGTCTTTTCAAGCATTGAGTACCGAGACTCACAATCGGTGAACATCTTGCTTAAATAATAAATGGCAAATTCTTTTCGACCAGATTCATCTTGTTGACCCATAACACAACCCATAGATTCTTCCAGCACAGTCAAATACATGATCCAAGGTCTTCCTTCCACGGGAGGAGACAAAATAGGAGGTTCAAGCAGATACTCTTTAATTCTTTCAAAATCCTTCTGACAATCCTCTGTCTATACACAACCTTGATCTTGCGGAGAAGCTTGAAGATCGGTGCACAAGTGGCAGTCATATTGGATATAAATCAAGAGATATAATTCAAACGTCCCAAGAATCCTCTAACTTGTTTTTCTGTTTTGGACGCAGGCATTTCCTGATTACCTTTAACTTTACCAGGATCAATTTCAATGCCTTTTTGGCTGACAATAAAACCCAACAACTTTCCAGAACGGACACCAAAAGTGCATTTATTAGGATTCAAATGGAGCTTAAACTTTCTCAAATGTTGAAACAACTTCAATAAGTACTCAATATGATCTTCTTCAGTCTTTGGCTTACAAATCATATTGTCCACATAGACCTCGATTTCTTTATGCATCATATCATGGAATAGAGTGGTCATAGCTCTCTGGTACATTGCACCAGCATTTTTCAAACCGAAGGGCATCACTTAGTAACAGAATGTTCCCCAGGGTGTAATGAATGTTGTTTTTTCTATATCCTTAGGTGCCATCTTTATTTGATTATAACCAGAAAATCCATCCATAAAAGAAAAGATATTGAACTTAGTAGTATTATCTACCAGTATATCAATGTCTGGCAGTGGAAAATCATCTTTCAGACTTGCTTTATTCAAATCTCTATAGTCAACGCACATTCAAACGTTTTCGTCTTTCTTTGGGACAGGCACAATATTAGCCACCCATTGAGGATACTCAGCAGTCATAAGAAAACCAGCATCAATCTGCTTCTAAACCTCCTCTTTAATCTTCACAACCATGTCGGGATGAGCTCTTCTCAATTTCTGCTTCATAGGTGGACATTCAGGCTTCAATGGCAATCTATGCTCGACAATATCAGTATCGATACCTGACATGTCTTGATAGGACCAAGCAACCACATCAACATATTCTCTAAGAAGTTCTACGATCCTCTTCTTAACATCAGACCGAAGCAGTGCCCCAATCTTGACTTCTTTCTTACCATCATCTGAACCCAAATTTACCAACTCCACCGGCTCTTCATGAGGCTGAGTGGCTTCTTCCTCGTGCCAAGCAACCGATAAATTTCATATGGAATCTCCTCAATATCCTCTTCTTAAGCTCCAAACACAGGGAACTCAAAGTTGGGAGAGGGCATAGGGTCATTGTTTTCAATGGGTTTAACAATCAATTTGCACAACGATTTTATGCCTGATTTTAGAATATGAACAAGAAGTGCAAGTATTATGCAGATAAAAGTGATAATCACATTAATATTTTTTGGTTTTTTTTATGTTACCATTTTTCAGAAATAAAGCAAAAAGAGAAAACATAATATGGATAAACAAAATAACATTTTATTGATGATGATAATATTTGAAACAAATCCCTCACAGATTCATTTTCACCTTAGGCAGAGTGAAATGATTTTTGAAAGAAACAAAAACAAATTACTTTGAAATATGAATAACAGTGGAAACATCAACAGCTATCCAATTTTGGCAGATCTGTCCATGTGTCACAAAATTGGGAAGTTCTCCCTCTTCATCATCTTCAATGATGGCACTGACTTCATATTCAGGTTCTTTAAGCCTTGGTCAAGGGGAATAAAAGGGCACATATACATCTTCTATCTCAGAACCGTATTCAGGATCTTCCAAATAAGGCTCCCAATCTTGAGCAAGAATGGAATCATTTTTAGAGCTATCTGAGATGTAATCTTCAGAGTCACATTCAATGATTGCAGCTATAGAATTATCTGTACCAAGACAACTTTGAACCATATTGACAGACGCCTTACCATGATTGGGCAACGGGTTCGATTGCACATTAGGATTGGTGTCTTCAAAAGACAAAATACCACTTCTTAACAATCTTTGCACTTCCATCTTCAATAAATAACAGTTCTCAGTGGCATGCCCAGCTCCTCCCTGATGGAAAACACAGTTAGCTTCAGGCTTATACCACCACGGCGAATCTTTCAGAGATGCAAGTGGCGCACGGGTCTGAACAAGATTCTTCTAAATTAAACCAGGAACCAATTTTGTGTAGGTCATCGGAATGAGATCAAAATCCTTCTGATAACGACCTCATTGACTATTCTGTTGGTGAGAGCGTTGTTGGGCAGAGGTTGCTTGAACAACAGGATTTGAATTGATAACAGGAGTAACAGATGCAACATTTTACTGACATTGATTATTCTTACCATAATTCTTTCTACGTCCTCCATGGGAAATAGCATTGGTCTCACCTTCTTTCTTCTTGGCAAGTCCTCCACTATATTTCTTGGAATTTCCAGCAAAATTACCATTTTTTGACAAACGTCCTTCACAGACACCTTCTTCCAATCTCATCCCCATATTTACGATCTCAGTGAAATCACTCGGGGCACTAGCAATCATACGCTCATAATAGAAAGGACTCAGAGTTTTCAAGACGATTTTGTTCATCTCTTTTTCTTCCAAAGGAGGATTAATCTGAGCAGCAATCTCGCGCCACCTCTGCGCGTATTGTAACACCCTAAACCCCCGCGACAATTAATAATAAAATATCAGAGTAAAATAAAACATACAACGTTTAGGATGCTACTTTCAACATAAACCTGCTTATACATACGACATGTAACACATAAATATCATCAATAAAACCATACTTAATAGATCTTCTCATATGGCAGCGGAAATTTAACTAAAACATAACATGTTTAATACCATCATCAATTAAATAAAAGCCACAACAGTCATAAAAGAAATAATTGTAAGCGTTCCAAATCCCCAGTGTTACACATCAGAGCAGACGCCGACTCAACGAAATAAAATAGAAGACTTCATCTTCACTAACTTCAACTCCGCACTAATCTTGATTATCTGCATGTTACCCACGTAGAGGTAACATTCAAACAGAAGGGGTGAGATTCTCAAATCAACAAAAGAAATACATAAGATAAGTATAAAAGCACATAATCCATATACAGCTCACCCTATCCTCACAACATCACGAAATTACAATACCCACACTCAACAGATAATCACCGATTCTCACATACAACACAACATAATGCAATGCAATGAGACTCACAACTCGACTCAATGCATGTGTACCAATTCGATCCCTTTTTCATGATCATAATTCCCGTCGGAATTTCCATATAAGTCGCGCACACCCCACATGGGCACATGACATCCGTGATCGCTCACACCCCATATGGGCACACGATCACCTCAACAACAACAACAACACGATTCTATTTCAAAGAATTCGGATAAGACGCTCACACCCCACATGGGCACATGAATTATCACACAACTTATGCAACATGGCATGCATACAATGAAAACTAAATGCATATGACTAACAATAAGCCAATACATCACACCACAACTATCTAACACGCAACATATACCTACCAAAACATGCAATAATCGCAATCTACAGCTAAAACACACATTCACACAACCGAATTCACCATTTCAACGTGCAACACATAACAACATACAAGAAAACCCAATTAGCATGTCAATAGTTAGAATTCTGGTATTGAAATTAATTTTAACAAAAATTATATGAAACCAGCTTTCCAACGATTTGAACGGCGACTAAAACGGACATACGGATTAAAAGTTATGAATTTTTAAAGTTTAAGAAAATTATGTCCGTACAGCAGCAAAACAACACTGTCATGCTCGCTGCGAGTTCGCCCAGTGAACTATCATTCGCTAGGAGTTCGCCTAGGAAAGCCTCCAGAGAATAACCCCTCCTATACAAAAACCCGAGACCCACTTTTTCTCCTCCCCATTTGTTTCTCATTCGCCCAGCGAACTGGAGTTCGCCAGGAGTTCACCCAGTGAATTTGGGGCGAACTTCTTCACCTCTCATTCCAGAATTTCTCTTCTTTCACTTTGCTCGCTACCTCATTCGCTTAGCGAATCTGGGGCGAATATTCGCCCAGTGAACTATTATTCGCACGGCAAAATACGCGATTCTGCAATTCTGCAGTTGCGATTTCAGCACGATTCAACCCCAACCCTTCTCCGATTCCACCCACAAGCAGCCCCATAAATGCACATATAATCACAAATTATCATACAATCAATTAGGAACACATAAACCACAATTTAATCGGTTAATTTATGCATTTTTCCTCTTATCAAAACCTCTGACACGCAAAAACCCCAATTCCAAATTAACACAAACAACACATAGAGATGATCCTAATGGTTTATCTACCCTCATACAACCATTATACAACCTTTAAGAGATTAAAGAACCCCACCCTTACCTTAAAGTTCTTGAAAAACACAGCCTCAACAATGGAGTCTCTTTTCCCTTGCCCTAGCTCTGACCTATCCTTTTTCTGCTTTTCACTTACTGAATAGTTTTCCCCTCCTAACCCTCTTTTCTATTTTCTAATATTCCTTTTAATTTCATAATATTACTATTATTATTATCTCAATATTATTATTATTATTATTATTATTATTATTATTATTATTATTATTATTATTATTATTATTATTATTATTATTTTACTAATTAAGTAATAATAACAATATCTCTTAATAATTTAAATGAATAATATTAATCAAACACTGCTAATATTAATTAATCATTCTCCCCACACCACCAAGTCCTATATAATTGGTCACACACCCCCAACACCTTAATCTCTATAATTATAAGGTCACTACCCCATACTAAGGGCAACCCAAACACAACTAAAACACGCATAGCCACACACATATACGCAACATTATATAATTCTAATCACTAAAAATAATAAAAATAAATCGGGGTGTTACACATATTCTTTGAATGTCTCCTTATGTTTCTGAGTCATTGCTCGAAGCTCGTCACGATCGGGAGCCATATCCACATTATATTTATATTGCTTTACAAAAGCCTTATCCAAATCTTCGAAAGTGCAAATTCGAGTGCTGCCGAGTCCCCTATACCATTTCAAGGCTCCACCAGACAAACTGTCTTGAAAGTAGTGAATGAGAAGCTGATGATTATTGGTCTGAGTCAACATCTTCCAAGCATACATAGTCAAATGGCTCAACGGACAAGAGTTACCCTTATACTTTTCAAAGTCAGAGACCTTGAACTTATGTGGGATCTTCACATTAGGAACTAAGTATAACTCATGGGCATTCTTCCTAAACAGTTCTTTACCCCTCAAAGCTTTGATTTCTTTTTGCATTTCAGCAAATTGATCTTAAATCTCTTCCATTTTCTCGTAAGCAGTGACATTTTCACTTGGAGCAGTGTGGAAAATCGGCTCTTCAAAAGGAATAGTATGAACCACAGGCGGTGGTACAGACATCATAGGCTGGACGGTAGGAACGGTTGGAATTTCAGGAGGTGGTGGTGGTTGATAACCTTTGGGAACAAAGTTAAGAGGCATGCCCCAGGGGAAGCCAGGAGGCATGGATTGTTGAGGAATAATAGCAGGCGCCACAGAGATGGGCGTAGAGACAATCTCAGAAATGATTGTCCTTTGCATAGGAGTTGAAGACGGAGGAGGAGGGGTGGCTGATTCTGAGCAGCCACCAATGCTTCCATCATAGCAGTGAGTCTTTCCAAACTATCCTTCAGAGTTGTCACTTCCTCACGAAGGTCACGGTTCTCTTGTTCCAATTGATCTATCTTTTTCTTCAGATTAGCTCGAGTATTATACTGGTTCGACAACTTGGCTGAATGAAGCCCAAAAGAAACATAAAACACCTGGAAAAGGCAAAACAAATGCAGGATATGGTGTTGGATGTGAAATATGAAAAATGCAAATGTTTATTCAGCTTTCAAGGATCTTTAAAATATAAAGCAATTGCAAACATCATAAAGAAATAACACTTTTTTGAAATACTGATAAACATCTCATTTTATTGAACATTGGAAAGAGCTACACTTGGAAGTACAAGTTACAAAGGATCAAAATACAATAAGAAAAAGCTATATCCTAAAGATCCTAAAGAGCATCTGATGATGATCCAAGCTGATACTTCCTTCAGAGTCTCTTAATCTCTCTCTCATAGTTGTCCTTCATGGCGGTCTTCTCAAACACGAGCTGATCCACAATACCCTTCCAATAACTAGAAGTAGGAGGATGCGATGATGAAGTAGTAGAGGAAAATAAATCCTCTCCATGTCTCTTCACAGCACGTCGCTCAAGCAACTTAATCAAGTCATTTTTCTCCTTCATCTGCTTTTGCAATTCTAAATTCTCAAGGTTTGAAGCGTGAAACTTGGATTCCCAAAGACCTTTTTCTTCCTTCATCTTGGCCAAAGCATTTTGAAGAGTCTTCACATCATCGAAAGGAATAGGGAGCGGTGTAGCGACCATTGTAGACATGGGTTTCTCAAAAGGTAAGGCATTTTGAGCTCCTTAGCTCTCTCCTTCACCCAAAGCGTATAAGGTTCCAAGGTAATGCAAACTTGACTCCCAAGCTGTCCTGTACCCATCCTATGAATCATAGTCCAAGCATGAGCCATTCTTCTCCTCAAACCAAGAGATTCATTCCCTTCTTGGAAAAAGAAACCCTCTAAATGAATATTTTTAGGATTATCCTTCAACATATAACCAAGCTGACGGCGAGCTAAACTCGGGTTGTAGTTAATTCCACCTTGTGTACCAAGAAGAGGCACATTGGAGAATTCCCCACAATTATCAATAATTTGGACATTCTCATAAACAGAAGAAGACCGAGTAATGTCAGCATGAGTAAGGGACATGATCCTCTGAGACCACCTTAAACAATTCTTGTTCTCCTTGAAAGCGGCAAGTGCGAAATAAACCGCTTATATAGCAGAGGTGTGCAACAAACAATGGTACCATTCCCCTTTGAAGTCCTATGATGGATGGAGAAGTAAGTATCACCAAGTAAAGTCAGAGCAGGGTTCCCAATCAAGAAAATCTTAATAGCGTTAACATCCACAAAGTTGTCAACGTTAGGGAATAAGACTAGTCCGTGCATAAGCAAAGCAAATATAGCCTCAAACGCCAATGTGTTACCTGTAACGTGTGATTTTTGTCGGTGACGTGACCACCTTACCGCATTGGTTAGAATTGGGTGCTACTTTTTTATTTCTTATTTATCCTATGAAGCTGGAAAGGAAAGAGAAGCTATCTAAAACTAACCTTGCACGCAAATGTTTTCTTTAACAAATGCTAAGATATTGGGGGGTCCGGGGTCAGGTTATACAAAGGGAAGTTGTTAATTACCCAGTGTATATATGGTTATCCATAGATTGTTTAGCAAATTCTACTGTTATCTACTTACTGATGTTTATCTGTAAATTGGGAAAGTTTCTTCTTTGGGAGAGTTGAGAGAGTATTTTTGTTGTTTTTAGTAAGGTACTGGACCTAAAGTTTTTGATTGGTGTGTGCTCGCTAAGATTTCGTAATCTTATGCCAACGTATTCCTGTAAAGATAACAGGGAAATCAGAGCAACCGTAGTTCCTCCTATTCTATGGGAGGAAAAATGATGTTTGGTGTCTTGTTCAAAGCCCAAGATTGAAGCTAGATGAGTATTTGTGTCTTGTTCAAAGCCCAATATTGAAGCTAAAGGCTTGACTGAGAGAGAATTTGTCATCTCTAAAGGGAGATATCTCGCCTAATCATCACAATTGTTGGGGTATTTGGTTATAAAGGAGAATTACTTTAACTAGGATATGTGAATCCAGCAATACCATAATTTCTTTTGCAAGGGAGATGTCCTGAAGGAGGAAACTTTAACTCAGTTTTGAGCAATGCCACTTTTTCTTAGGAATCTTTCATGCTAAGAGAGGGACATGGGCTTGGATATAAATAATCCAGAGGCTTGCCACTTACAGCTGTTAGATGAAAGAGGAAATTTACCAGGATAAAAGAGGGACTACAACTTGGATTTTTGAATCAACAAGTGTGCCACTTACAGCAGTTATCTGGAATTAGGTTTGTATGATTTGTCTATTTTGATGTGTAATGTACAGAGAAATGTCTTCCTATAGAGAGAAATTTTGATTTCCTCGGAGGGGATTTTGGTTTTATGTGTGCCTTGATCAAAGCCCAAGGTTGAAGCTAAAAGGTTGACTCTACTGGGGAGTTTTATATCTGTCTTGTATAAAGCCCAAGATTGAGGCTGAAAATAGACTTACTCTTTTGAGGAGATCATTATACAAAGCCTAAGAGGAGGCTGGAAGGAATTGACTCTTCCGGGGAAATATTTTGTCTGTCTTGTACAAAGCCCAAAATTGAGGCTAAAAGGGATTGACTCTACTGGTGAGAGGTTTTATTTATCTTGTACAAAGCCCAAGATTGAGGCTAAAAGGTTATTTGGCTCAGTTAGAGAATATTTTTTATGTGTCTTTTACAAAGCCCAAGATTGAGGCTAAAACTGCTGAGGAAAAATCATTATACAAAGCCTAAGAGGAGGCTGGTTGGGGAATTTCTTATATAAAGCCTAAGAGGAGGCTAGCTTCTGTTGAGGATTATTGAGATCCAGAGGCAGGTCCAAAGTGGGGAATCAACTCTTGCTGAGGATTACAGAAGAGTTGAGATATCAGATGCCTTGAGGTTCTGATTGAGAGTTTATGGACTGTAATTTGTCCCTAGCTGGAGAACTTATGATGAAAAGTTTAAAGATAGAGCTTTAAAACCTATGAAAGTTTCAACTTTGCTGGAGATTGATTAAGTGATCAGGGTTTTTCCTGTGCTTTTAGGAAACTTGAGGGTTTATTTAAGATCCAAGAGGAGATGAGACTGTCCAAGTCTATTGGTATGAGGAGGTTTTTTCTTAACTGGAGAATTATCTTTGTATGAAGCCCAAGAGGAGGCTGATGTTTTAAGGGATGAGAATCAACCCTAAACTATTATGATGTTTTGACCCTCTGGAGGATTGAACTAGCAAAAGATGACTAGATTTTGTCCTATACATGTAGGAGGTCTTTTGGTCCTTGTACTAAGCCCAAGAGAAGGCTGAGAACTTCTAAAAAGCCTGAGGGTCCTTGTACAAAGCCCAAGAGGAGGCTGGGGATGCTTTTAGGAAGCCTATGGGTCCAAGCTTGAGAAAAGTTCAAGAAAGGTTTCACCGGGAATAATTCTTTCTTTAGCGAACAGTTCTAGGGTTTGAAGAAATTCAAGAGAGGTTTCATCGGGAATAATCCTCTCTGGGGAAATGAATTTCTTGTATAGATATTTCTAGTAGTGACAGTCTTGAGAAAAGTTTCACTGAGAATAACGCCTTTCTCTGTTCCATATTGTATAAGCCCAAGAGGAGGCAAGATTGTGTCTGGAATTTCCTATGGGGGAATTAGTTTTGACCATGTTGAAAGAATAACCACTGGTTTGATCTAAATATAGACCTATTTGTTGGGGAAAACTCTAAGCTGATATATACAAGCATATACAGATGAAATATATAGACAAGTATGTTGAAAAGTATAGTAGGACTTACAGGTGAGCAAGTTTCTAGCATTATAAACATAACTGTATGGTTAGTTATTCAAGAAATTGAAGGAAGTTTTGATACAACTATATATTTGAATCTAAATCAAAAAAAGAAAGATGTTTTAAAGGAAGCTTGGGCTTATACTCAAGGAGAGGCCCAGATGAAATTTGTTTTGAAAACGGCGATTGCGCTGAGATTTTTAAAATCGCGTAGGGACTTGTACAATGACTGAGGCCCAAAAAAGGTTTGTACGACAAGGGATGGGTCTTACACTCTATTAGAGGCCCAAAAGTGTTTGAAAAGAAGAAAAATAGGACTTACAACACAAGGGAAGGCCTAGATGATTTTTTTTTTGTTTTGAAAACGGCGATTGCACCGAGATTTAAAACGTATCAGAACTTATACAATGACTGAGACCCAAATTATTTTTGTACGAAGGGGGTTGGGTCTTACACTCTATTAGAGGCCCAAAAGTGTTTTGAAAAGGATTTGTGAGGGTGAAAAATAATCAAAACCCTAATTTGATTTTTAAAATGATCAAAATTATCAAACATGTGTGAAAAACAAGTTGTGATTTTGGATTAAGGTTTAAAGAATCATGTTTCATTCATAGAATGATTTGAAAATCATTTGAATTTGAAAAATCAAGAGAAAGAAATATTTTTAAATGCTTAAAAACCAATAAAAACATAATTCTTTACAAAAATACCAAATATGTGAAATAAATAATATTTTTTTAGAATAAAATATTTTAACATTTTTGTGAATTTTCAAAAAAAGAACCAATAAAAAATAATTAAAATTGAGAAAGAAATTAATTTTGGAATTAATTAATAAAAACCATGAAAAATGTGAAAAATAGCAAAATATGGGAAAATGGAAAAATGGTGTGGGTGGGTGTTGAACCCATGACCTCCCAACCAAACACACATGCGCGCTACCACTAGGGTGGTGATACATCCGTGTATCAAAACCACCTCATAAACATATATGGGTGACAAGGTGTTAGGGCTGGCCAAGGCGCCTTGGCCTGGCCCTTGCCCAAGGCTGGCCTGACTTTTGGCCTCTAGCATGAAGGCTATAACTTCTTTATTTCTCCATGGATTTGGAGAAAATTTAGATGGATCCGACCAAGAATTTCATGAGGAATCCAATGGTGCTTTTGGAATTTTCTAAAGATGCCTACATTTTAAAACCCAATAGTGGTTTCAAAATAGGCCAAGATTTGCAAGTTCTATGGTATCATATTATACCAGCGACAATAGCATGATAAATTGGTTCAAACACAACACATATGATATATATGACATATTCATGATCAATGGACATCAAAGCAATGCATATTTTAAGAGTTCAAGTTGTGATGCACTTACCTCTTGAAGTTCTTTGTGCTAACTGTCAAGATCCTGGTGCCAGAAGTAATCCAATGCTTTAGACACTCTTGATTGATCCCTTAGAAGCTTTTAGGATGATCAAAACCAGCTGAAAACCTCAGGAACAAGTATTGGCTCTTTCTTACAAAAGTGGCAAAAATGACCAAAATGGTAACTCACTCAAATGGTGTTACAGTTGAAGAAAACCTGTTGGGACAGTTTGAGGATGATATTTGGAGTGTATTTGTAGCTTTGTTTGGTTTTGAAAGTGACTGAATCAAGACATGGCTTGTAAAATGCAGAAAAGTCAAATTTTGAGGTTTTGGACGTTGACTTTCTGGTTTTGAGGTTGTGCAATGTGGATGAAGGTTGGAACACCTCCAATGGATGATTTATGATGTGTTAGGATGGTTGCTTGAGTTGTTTTAGCTATGGTTTCAAGAATTTCCAAATTGCTTCAATGTGACTTGAGATTGAAGAGAGGGAGAGTGAGAAAACAAGGCGTTGATATTGTTTTGGTGTGGTTTGAAATATCAGAAATGACCTCTATTTATAGGAGAGGAGTTTTGTTTTTGAAGGAATAGTGTTGGATGAGGGATCACTCTATTATCCAATGGATATGCCCATGTATCACTTTCCTTAAATGCCAAGGTACCAAGTCTTCACTTGGCCATTGACTAGAGCTGATATTTGTAGCTCTAGGCCTTCTGATCTTTGCAACAAACTTGAATCAATTGGACTGATAGACTTAGTTCATGACAGCTCCATGTACCACATCAATTCAAAATGACAAAGTTGGAGTTTTTGGAATGGAAACTTGAATGATCACATGCCAAATGATGAGATTCCTTGACTTGGGGTCCAAGCTTGAAAATATCAAGTGAGTCATCAAGATTCCTTCTGATCTTGGAAGAGGACAAAGCTTGCAAGATGACAGAATTTGAAATGGAAATCGTGTGGCACAAGAAATGCACCAAATCTGCCTTGAAAACCAGTTTGAGCAAGGCATGTTGTGAGATCATAACTCCTTGATTAAGTTGAATCAATGGGATTTCTTGTACTCTTTGGAAAGCTTTCATGACATACTTTAACTTTGATGTCCAAGATTGGTCTTGGTTTAGCTTGGATCAAGGTGAAAAATGGCCTCAAAGTTTGGAAAAAGTGAAACAGATTCTGACTTGTTGAAAATTTTACTAAGTGTTGGAAAAAGTGGCCATTTCCACTTTTTGTGATTTTGATCAATCCATAACTCAAAATCCATGAGATTTGGAATCTTTTGTAGTTGACACTTTTGAAGTATGTTATGTGAACTTTCATTTGAGCTTTGGATGGAAGAAAAAGGCCCTAGGGTTTGGGAGTTATAACCTTGCAAAGTTGGGTAAAAACCACTTTTGTTCCATAACTTAGAAAATTTTAAGTTTTCTAAGGTTGCCCCTTTTGCAAGTTACCTCACTTTTCTTATTTTTCTTGATGAATGATGATCAAAACCATACATTAACATTGTTTTTTACTTAGGGGAAACATATTTGTGAAAAATTCCAAAAAGTCAAACTTTATTTTGTGAAATTGGCCTATGCAGACAGCAGATGTCCTAACACATGTCAAGACATTGTGCTACATAATCATTTAAACTCAGAGGCCCAACAATAGACTGATACATTGAATATCAGAACTGCACACTCACAAATGTCACGACATCTGATCCAACATGTCAGTCAAGAACAATAACACAACTGTAAATAGCAGAATGTTAAATAAGACAGTATGTGTTAACCCAGTTCGGTGCAATTCACCTACATCTGGGGGATACCAATCCAGGATGAAGACTTCACTATTTGTAGAACTGTTACAAAGCTAAACTCCCCCGTTTACAACTTTATCCTTAACATCTACCCAATGAACATCTTTACCAAGGCTAAACTCAAACGTTTACAACCCTGATATGAGATACCCCACTCACATCCTAATCGCAACCTGTGATATCTATATCTTCTGCCAATACAGAACTGTCGCGGTTTCTGGACCTCCAAGTTATCTTGGACTTGCTTCAAAGCTTCGTCCAAGAACAATACAACAATCAATTACCTACTGGCTTCTAGTTGTGTCCATGTACCAATGCCTTTCACTCTGCATCCCATATCACAGAGTGGAGACTTACAACTCCTAAGAGAGCCAATGACTCTCAAACCCTAAACCCTTATTCAACACAAGAGAATTAGGTTACAAAGTTACAAGTGATACAAAAGGTACAGTCGATTAACCCTAGGTCTAAGTCTCCTTATATAGTCTTTTGTTGTCTTGGGCTTTCAACCTTTTCTCCTTTATCCACTCTGCAAATTCGCACCAAATCTTTGACAGATTTGTTGAAAAATTAAACCTGCTATATTTGAAAGATGTTACGACATCTTCTTCAACATCTTTAATCTTGAGCAGATTTCTTCATCTTTATCATATTCATGTTTTACCAAAATTTCGTCAAACCATAGGAGCTTTCAATCTCCCCCTTTTGACAAATTTTGGCTAAAACATTCCCTTTTATGCTAGATGAGTGAGATTAATAAAGGTCCATGAGTCCCTTCATATTGAGAGTTTCCCTTCTGATATCTTCTTCCTGAATTCCAGAAAGAGCTTAAACAGTCGTGACATGGAGTTCATAAAATATGTAACTCAGGTCACAAGTCACAACCTGTTTTTCAACTCATATCACAAGACACAAAGGAAAAAGAAAAGTTAAGATGTCAGAGCATCTTATCCAGCATTCTTGCAGAACAACTGCAGGAATGTACCCAGAAAGCAACAGAAAAACAGACTTCTTCTCCCCCTTTTTAGCCAAAACTTGGCAAAAATGACCAAGAAAACTCCAAACCCAGACGTAACTCACCCAGAATTTGAAGAATGCCAACGATCACTAAAGGAATGATGAGACTAAGAGAAATCAATACAGTCTTATTTATAGCCAAGAAATTCCCTTAGGAATTAACGAACCATAGAAAATAACTCTGGTCAATTCAAAGATTCATTAACCAAACACTATCACTCCACTAAATGCTCACCGGCCAAGACTGTTGACTGTTTCTTCTTTTAAGAACATCGACCAACAAACCCATTACATCCAACATGTTTAACAGCAATGTCCTGACATTGTGTCAGACATTGTCTATTTTTCATAGGAACTTTTCTGATTTTGGGCTCTCAGAGATTTCTTCACAAATATATGATCCTGGCCTGCAGAGAAAAATAAATTCTCCCAAACTCATCAATGATTCTTAAGCATCCAATAAGAACCATTTAACTTGCACTGCCAAGTCTCCCACAACTTGCAACAATACATGAATGTCAAGACATCCTCCTTGACATCTCAGCTTGCTTGACGCATAAATGCAAACTGGAACTTCAACTGCATCCTTGCAGTAATTCATCTTAGATTAAGAGGCATCTCCCCCTATCTAAGTGTCGCACCCTAATTTTTGACCCTAAGATACCCGCTCCGCTTTTACATGACATATTAGGTCCATCGTTCGTGCATAACTAACCACTTTATCTAGCTTCGTCTCTTTGCTTTTTTTAAGGACAGGTGTTGCTGCAGAAGGCCTGAGGTCTTGAAGGTTGTGATGTGTGTGTGTTTGTGGAAGTTCCCTAGTCTTTGCAAGATGTGTGTGGATTCCCGTGAGATTGTGCCCTTCCCCTTTCTGGTCCCTAAGCCACCACCAAGCCTTTCTTCCTTCAGACTCCTCAGTTTTCCCCCAAAGGTTAAGTCTTTATACCCTCTGATATGGAATTTGATCCCCTGAAGACTGGTCACTGGTTGTGTGGTAAAGTTACTGCAAGACGGCATCTCCCCCCCCCCCCTCTGTAGGCTTCTCAAGATCTAAGAGATGTGTTTGCTCTATGATGTCATGTTCTTAAATAATGAAAGTTCAATTTAGGAGGAATTAGAAGGTTAATTTCCAATATGCAAATTCAAGCCCGTTGATTTGTTACAAGTTTACAAGATCAAGCTCAAAGTCCTACATCATTTACATTTGGTTCAAGTACGAAGCTCGCCCTTTGTTTCAAGAAGAATATTTGTGTTTCTTGAAGCTATCAAGGTATTCTTCAAGCAAGTTTGAAGATTGTTTGGAATTAAAAAATGTTCAAGATGTTTTGACCATTTTTTGGAAAGTTTGAGTTTGTTGATATTGTTGTTAAAGAGGTGAAATGCTATAGCCAGTTTGGTTGGAGGTTTAGTCCTTTTTTTTACAAGAGTTATGTCTCATACTTCCTAAAAACTCATAGAAATACATGAATGTTGTTTACAAATTCAAATTCATGTTTAAGTCCAAGTTATTTTCACAAGACAAGTCTCATTTGAAACTTCAAATTAATTCAAGGTATCCGACTTCGGATTAAATTCACAAGATTTGATTGGTCCATTTTCGAATTAAGAGGTACGTTTAATTCAAAGGAAGTTTTGGTAAGGTGGATCCAATTGTTTATAATTATGGTCTCAAGTTTGCCTTAAAAGTAATTCAAGTTGTTGGAAATATATTCAGAGGACGAAATGATTTCAATTTCTACGAACCTTTCCAAATCCCAAGTTCAAATCATACCACAATGAACAATGACTATAATTCTTTCATATCAATGGGTACATCAACGTTCAAGTTAGAACTAATTTGGGATTGGAATTTTCCTATTCATGGAAACACAACCGTGTGCAAATATAAAAAGAAGTGTTAGAGCTGGTCAAACATGAGCTCGCTTTATTCATATAGTTTGAACATATTTAATGCTCTCACCAAGTACATAGAAAAGGAAATAAGCAGCACTATACCAGAAACTTTACATACAAAAAAAAACTTCAAAGATGCTTGGGTTATGGAGAACAGATTTGGTGGAGATTACCTTGATAATTAGGTGACCCGGCTGCGATAAAATTCATTGATAGGTCCTGCCGCCCTTCTTGCACACGAACTTGATGCTTGTGGAGAGAATTACCGTGACAACATACACTGTTTGTCTGATACCGAAAACTAACTTTGGCATTGTTAGGATTTGGCGAGCCAAAAGTTATACACATTGAACTCTTGTGCATGTTGTGAAAGAACTTTCCCACCATGTCAGGGCATATTCAGATGCACTGCAAATACCATGAAATTGTCATTGTTAGCCACAAGACAATACACTTCAGTAAGATTAATTTGATCGAACCGTAACTGCAAACTGATGTAACAACAATAACATGATAACAGGGACATCCTTCTAAATTTATAACAGATGAGCTATCTCCTGCTAATGGTTACTCAAGGAGTGTGGGTTGGTACAAACGTCAACAGTGGAAAGCAGAGATTTGACAAAGAAATACTGCAAAGAAAATAGAAAGCGACTATTTCAAATTATATTACTTTAAGTCATAAATAATAAGAAGGGGAATACTTATAATTACAATGACAATTACCGTCACTTTTCGACTATTACCAAAGGTTACAGTACTGCTGAAGTTTCTGTCTGATGTACTTGCAGCAATTGTGAATACCCATGGAGCTGCATTTACCACACTGCCCGGTGTTGGTCCACCCTTTCCAACAGAACCAACCTGCATCGTCACAGTAGAAGAAATTTAGGATTTCAGAATGCCTTCATGCTACGGTATTCTAACAACAACCGTCGGTATATGCTCGAAGCAAATAAAATCAGATCCAAGTGGGAAAAGCTCAATTAACTCTATTAATGCTTAAACACCAACTATAAGAAACTTCAAAAAAAAAACATCAAGCTTAATTCATGTACTGTACTTCAACCATCTTTAGTCTCCACCAATCTATCCAAGTTCTTTGCTGCTCTTTGGTTAGACCGTGCCGTCAAGACACTATATGGTAGCCTGCCTGGGAAAGAAAAAACCACGACGAGGACCATTAGAAGATCAAGTTAAGAAGGAAATGATAGTCACAATAACTTTTCTTACTTATCACTGAAGCAATAGCCCAAAAGTTTGCACATTACAAGTCCTTGGTACATTGCCAAAGTCCAGTAATGCATAAGTTACACAAAATTTCAGACGCCTTAAAATCTAAATACAAGTCGAGTTCACTCACCTGGAGAGAGAGGGTATCGCAAGGAAGGATTAGACTTAACATTGTGGAAAATACGACGAGATCCGTGGCTGCATCCACTTTGGCTCACCTGCAAAACGGATTAAATCAGTCTCATGACATAGCAAGTTTCAAACCCATTTGTTGGATTGAGAGAAAACCATTTGAAGAAATTTGGATTTATTTGACAATCAAAATGAAGGTAGATAGATGCAACAAGTACCTTCAGACCACTTCATAGGATTTCATCTGTACAAAGCTGCAACAAGTGGACGGGCAATTTGAACTAATTCGTACCTCATCAGCAACATTAATGACTTGTTTTAGCATTAAGAAGAGGCAAGAACTCAGTATGGTAGTGTTCTCTGCAATAGGGAGAATGAGTCAGAATTGTACATTGTCATAAATTGAAACGGCAGGTTGGAATAAGGAAATAAAACAAGAAAGAGGATGTTATGGATAGAGTAATCACCAAAGCTTTCTCCAAGACATTCTCCCAAACACGATCAAGCCTGTCACAATGAAAGGAAAATTAATTAGAATCCAACATAATTAAACAAAATTCAAAACATTCCCAAAGCGGTACACAAGCAGGCTGAATTGAAAAGGGAAAGAAATTTGAAGATGTTTAAACATGTTGGGCCGAAAACGGCAAGTTTCAGCACAATTGTTCGTGGAAATTACACACCGCCAGACATGTTCAAACCAAAAGAACAAGAATCAATATATATTTCCTAAACCAGCAAGACATGCTCAAACAATGTTTAAAAACATTCCAAGACAGGAACAGACAAAGCAGTTCTCATATTCAATTGCAAGATCAGAAATTTAATCACTCAAGGGCTATATAAAGAGAAGATCACCACACAACAAGGGGAAGAAACAAAAATCCTTCACAGTCATACCCTGCCAATTCTCCAAACGCACCACTCAACAACCAAACACCAAAAACCTTCATCAAATAGCCATTCAGAAATCAAATTCAAAACATTCAGAAATCAAATTCAAAGCGATCACAACCAGAAATCAAACATTTACCATTCATAAACAAACCTGTTTCATATCATCAAACCCATACGCACGCACGCAAGGCCAAGAACATCGTCGCAACATACACACATACAACAACAAGAGCGCAACAAAATACGAAAACGCAGAAAGAAGAAAACTCATCTCTAATCGAGGATTGTGAGTCTTTGACCACGACCCTCCATCTTCAACAGTCGGCGGCAACTTCCGTTTGTCTTTATTTTAAATCTTGTACTTGTAATCATCAAAACAATAATGAAATTGGGGTATCGGGATTGCTGGGGGTGGGGTTTTGTTTGTGCTTGACCGAGAGAGAAAAATGAAAGAGAGTATGAGAGAAGAAAAGAGAGTCTGAGAGAGGAGAGACATCGTTTTTCTTTTGTGATAACATGTGTTTCCCCAAACGCACACACCACACAGTAGAGATCAGAGGATCCATCATGGACTCTCTCTCCATGACCACGCCAGATTCCTCCGTTAATAATATTTCTTTTTTAATAAAAACTTGGTTGTAGCTAATTCTTAAAATAAAATTTAGAGTTTTTTTAATAAAAGCATAACTCATTTTTTAACTAAATTTTCTATAATTTAAAACCTTGGTTAAACTTTTTTTAGTTAATTGGTAGAGACTCTTAATAAAACTTTTATTTATATTAAAATTAAAATCCTCTTTTCATTAACAAGAACTTTATTATTTTATAATATTGAAAAACTTTTTGTAAGATAGTAATTCAAACCCCTTTTATTATTTCTTTTTATTTATTTATTTAACTTTTATAACTTAAAAGAAGTATGTAATAATGAGAATTTTTTACTAAAATAATAAAATTAAAACTCTCTTTAATAAGAAAAATTCTAAAACTAAAAATAACTTTTGAAATAATTAACTTTAATAAGAAAACCTTTTATTAATTTGCCTCTAAATTAATCAATAAATAAACTTTAAATAATTAAAACCTTTTGATATTTATCTTTAAGTATAATTCTAATTTAATAATAAACCTTTTTAAAATAAGATAACCTTTAGCATTTTCCTTAATAATAATAAACCTTAAAATCAAATCAACTCTTTTTCTCAATAAATCAAAAACTCATTTAGAATCTCTCGCGCCCGAGTGTACGCTTGCGTGTTTATCTGTTTACTATGCCTCTATTTGAATGTATGTTTTGTATGTCTAAGCCCTTTCCAAAATTAAAACTCTCGATCCAACGTCGAGCCAATTTTCCACCCATGTAAGTCGTTCGCCTTAGGGCATCGCATTCGACCTACCGATCACAAGACACAAGTCTAGCATCACTTTGCTAGCACCCTCGCCTAAATAACAATAATTAATCGCATTAGTATCAAAGGGAAAATCCCATGCATGATAACCATGTTATTATGCATGGTGCACATCATTTGCATCATAATCGACACCTTAAGATAAGTCAATTAGACAACTTAGGATAGATTTCTTAGGTTAGTCCCCCTTCAATTTTGATTTAAAATCAAACTTTAGCCCACCAAATTCTCCACACAAGAGAATTAGATGTTAATCATCTCAAAGAAGGGACACACAATCCCATACCCCACAAAATACAAACATTTTCAAAAACTGTGGTGGTTTTCTTAAGATGATGACTCATCTTCTCTCCTAAACCTTTAAAACATTTTAGTATCCTTAATACGGAACTACAAGTGCTCTGATTCCCTCCTGACAAGATATGTAGGCACAAGATGTGATATCTTGTCGAGCACACTTAGGAATAAAAATAATAAATCACCTACCCTTAAATCCTTAGCAAAACAGATAACAAATAACATAATAAATCAAGCGTGTTCCTGTAGAGTACTACAGATATCTAGGATGCTAGCACCTTCCCTAGGTATAACCAACCCCCGAACTTAGAATCTTAGTGCATTTGCATTGCATTGTGGGAATTCGGTTTTTTCTCCCTTCCCTTGGATAAAATCAAAGACCGATGGTGACATAAAAAATGCGATCCTAGTTAACAAATAACTATGGTATCCAATTTTCACCGCGACAGAAATGGCGACTTCACTGGGGACTCTCATAAGAGGGTTCCCCCTAACTTGTTTAATTATGTTTTTTGTTATATATTTGTATTTGTTATGTTTGCTTGGGTTATTACTTGTGTGGTGAGACAAAGTCCTACACCCGGACTAGAGGGAAAATTATGATAGGAACGGTGAGAATTCAAGGATACTTTGAGGGAGTCGATTCCTGAAGAAGTTGAATTGAGACTTCACCACTCAGTCTAGGCTCTCACGAATTTAATTTTGTCCAACGAGTCTATTCGTGAATACGTTATTATTTCGAACTAAAGGCCATCGAGACTGGGGACCGTAGTTACCTTTAACCCAACTTGGCCTATTAGGATGTAGTGCGGGGACTATGCGGGAGTCTATTTCTGCAATAGTTGCTACGCAATACTACACTCAGGCGAGATTCTCTTGAGAATATTATTGACCACCAAGTGATTTGGAAAATCGATAATATCCGAAAGATGGATTGTAGACTCTGGGAACTTTGTAGAACCCGTTCGGCAGGTACATTTGAAACTATAGTACACTCCTATTGGAATGGGTAGACCTTGGCTCCATGTTGTGACCTTTTAAACCTAGGACTTTTTGTCTGTTTGATTGCTTGTGTGTGCTTTGTGCTTTGTGCTTTGTGTGTTTGCATCCCTGCATTCATTAGCATCATATCATAAAGATTCATGGGACTTAGTCTTGTTTATAAACATCATAAGGATATCATGGACTCTAAAAATTTAAAAAAAAAAACGTTGAAGTACACTTACAAAAGTCATAACTTGGACGATCTAAGGAGACTGAAGACCTTGCTAACAGATACAGAAGGGTTCAGATATAGAAGATATCATCTCCGTCCTATTGTAGTCTATCACTATTCCTGATTACTAGTTGTTGTCAACTCATAAAGAATATTCCCAGCTGATGGACTTACTAATTTAAGATATGCGTACATTTCCCATCTTTGGTTAATATTCAAGCTAAGATGACTACAAAAGAAGAATTTCTGGAAAAAAAAGCTACTTATTGCAAGCTCAAGACGTCTTATCCCATTCTAGTCATCAGTCAACAATTCGTCGACAAGCTTATTCCAGAAGAAGCTCAGTCGGAAGAAAGTCAAGGACCCAAAGAAGACCGTTGGAAGAGTCTCCTTAGATCTATCATTATTAGCTTTTATTTAGCTTTACGTTATGACTGTTGTAAGGCGTACAGACGCGTTTTGTATTAAATCAATTTTTAGTATTCCGATAATAATTATTGTAACCGCTTTTTCATGATTAATAAGTGAGCCTGTTGATATTCCTCAATGATTATAAATAGCCGAGTTCCATGAATCTTGTTGCATAGCATTCACATTTGCATTTGCATTCCTTTGCATTCCAAGTTCTCATCCGTGTTTCTCTTCTCAGTCAAGCTGAATCATCGATACAATACTCGAGTCGGTCGCAAGAAAAGAATGGATCAACTCGAGCAGGAAAACAGGGCACTCCGGGACGAGGTTTCAACATTGAAGGATAGTCTAGAGAAGATCAATGGGATGATGAAAGCTCTGATGGCTGCTCAGAATCGGCCATCACATAGTACGCCGTCACACAACACTATTATCTCTGAGATAATATTTGCACCGATCCCAGTGGTGCCCACTACAGGTGAAGTTCAGTACTCCATGCCTCCTGGTTATCCATGGGGTATGCCCCCTAACTTTACTCCAGCTGGATACCGCCCACCTGTTTCTCAAGTTATTGCCACAACTGTTGTAATGACTGTGCCACCACCCATGGTAAATGCTACTCCTTTTCATCTGGAAGAACCTGTGTTTCATGCCGCTCCTAGTGAGAGTATTGGAATGGAAGAACGAATGGATGATTTCCAGGACCAGTTTTTGGAAATGCGGAAAGTAATCAAGGCCCTTCGTGGGAAAGAGCTGTTTGGAAAGAGTGCTTCCGAGCTGTGTTTGGTCCCTAATATTAAGGTTCCTCCAAAGTTCAAACTCCCTGATTTGGAGAAGTATAAAGGAAATTCTTGCCCACATAGTCACATAGTCATGTATGCCCAGAAAATGTCCGCTCATAAGGATAATGACCCGCTGCTGATACATTATTTCCAGGATAGTTTGACTGGTGCAGCACTCAAGTGGTATATGGGACTAGATAGTTCAAAGGTCCGCAGTTTTAATGACCTATGTGATGCTTTTATTAAGCAATACAAATATAATGTCGTCATGGCACCAGATAGAGACCAGTTGAGAGCCATGGCCCAGAAAGAAAGATAAAAATTTAAGGAGTATGCCCAGCGTTGGCGTGAACTTGCTGCTCAAGTTACTCCACCTCTGGAAGAGAAGGAGATGACTAGAATTTTCCTGAAAACACTGAGCCCATTTTTCTACGAGAGAATGGTAGCAAGCGCCCCTAGTGATTTCACTGAGATGGTAAATATGGGGATGCGTTTGGAAGAAGGTGTCCGGGAAGGAAGATTAGTTAGAGAAGGAAGTGATTCCAACAATGCCAAGAAGTATGGAAGTAGTTTTAGGAAAAAGAAAGAACAAGAAGTAAGTGTTGTGCATCATGGACGACCAAAAGGAAGGTATCAGCAACACCCGCATGTCGTTGCTGTGACCCCAGTTATCAATACTTCAGCTTACCAACCGCAGTTTGCACAATCTTATCAACCATCACCTCAAGCTCCACCGGCTTCACCACAACAACAGTATCATCAGCAAAATCAGAAACCTCCTCAAAAAGCCCGACAATCGTTTAACAACCCAAGTCGTGCACTGAGGAAACCAAACTTTGATCCGATTCCTATGTCATATGCAGAACTTTTTCCAGTATTGTTACGCAAGGGCCATATCCAGACTAAGCCCCCACCAGCGGTGCCTAAGAACCCTCATTTCTGGTACAGAGCTGACTTATTCTGCCCTTATCATCAAGGAGCGCCAGGTCATAATATTGAAAGTTGTTATGGGATGAAAGCCTGCGTTCAGAGATTGGTTGAAAGTGGAATCCTAACTTTCAAAGATTCAAACCCAAATGTGCAAAATAACCCTTTACCACAACATGGGGAGTCAATGTGAACATGATACAAGAATGTCCTGCAGGCGAAGACTAGAGAAGGTCCAAGCCGGCGAAATCAAGAGAAGAGCATGTTCCCGAGCTCATCGGGCTGTTTATTTATTTGCTTGCACTTATGACTATTTCTTTGATTGTAAAAGTTTGGTTTGCATGCAAGAACTTGTTATTTTGAATAATTAATGCAATAAACATGTTTGTCATGAAGAAATCCATTTGTTTCACTCTTTTTAAAATGTTTTTCTATTTTATAATGCCAATGTTGCCCAATCTCTTGCCTTGGCAGAGAATTGAGTGGAGGATGATGAAATTAAGCGCAATCTCTCTTGTCGTATGCTTTTGAATAAAACTCTGCTAGTGATGTAAGGCATTGTTTCAAATCCACAAACACCGGAGATATAAGGGAGATAGACCCTCGTTAACCCTTTTTGAGCCTTTGAAGTAGGAGTTTTCTTCTTCTGAATCAAAAACCCTCGTTCTTAACCTGGGGCAGGGTAATTTTTAGTTAACAAAAATGGAGTAAATATCACGAAGATGGGGTGGGCGCAAACAAACTTTGAGCCTTATATCCTTTGTTTCTTAAATCGTGAACCAACCACGATACAACCCTCAAAAGACCTAGTTGAAGCAGGGTTTATTTCAAAAGCATACTCATTGAGACATCGTTTCCTGACTCCCTTGAGCTATGCTCAAATTCGTGCTGGCATTATAAAATCGATTATTCAATCACAAAAATATTTTTAAATAAAACTTCAAGACAAACATACGTTGCATTATCTGTTTCAGAATTAACATTTTCTGCTTGCTAACATTGCTTGACATCGTAGAAATTAACATACGTGTGGCATTGATGAGCTAAAATTTAGTACTATTTCAAGGAGATGATAGTATACAGGGGCATGATACCTGAAGACTTTGCTGAGCAGGGGCAAGTTGTTTCCCAGCTGGTTCTTTCGCCGTCTGACCTCAAGGAACAAAGTTTGAAGACTCAGAACAGAGACAATCCGGGCCAGTTACGTCGATATTCGACAATCTCTCCAAGAGTTTGAAAACATTGGGACAGTTGGATGCCAAGTTTTCTGTAAAATCCTCTTGGGATGACTTCTTCTTATAAACCAAGTGATCTGGGGCATTTGAGAAGTGAAGATTGCTTCTCATCCACAACAATTGTTGTTCAAAATGGCGACTACTATGCAGGTTATCAATACAGAGTTACATCAGTCTTACAACTTTATTCACTCATACCTCAAAGGGTTTCTATCCTAAGTGATGTAACGACTCCCCAGTAAATCTTTACTTCAGGGAGTCACGACTAATCCCCGGTAAATCTCTACTACAAGAAGTTATGGCACGTTTGACGCAAGATTTCTCTAGTCGGCAACCTAAGAATCCTCGGTGGATCCTCTTACAACTTCAACCTTCCCCAGCAAAGTGAGTGTTTATTTCACTCCTCAATGGATTTTCTCACTATCTCAATCTTCTCCACTGAAGACGGCTGTTCATCCCCTCGAAGTGTTATCTCCGACATTTTCAACAACTATTGATCCAAGCTTCCCCAATAAAGTGGATATTTATTTTATCCAGTTACAACTTTCATTCAAGACTACTCTAATTCACAGTGGATATTTATTTTATCCTCCATGAAGTCTTTTCGATCATGAGTTTGATTCTTTCCCAGTGAATCTTTCTCATCCCCAACAGAATCACAAGGTTCATCTTGACAATCCTAAGTTAAATCACGATGTTCATCCCCAAGTGGTGTGTTTTCCTTTCCCCAGAGAAAGTTTGAAGCTGTGAAGTAGAACTTGGTTCCCTATATGGCTTTCCGTTCATCCCCAGTGATGTTTCTTATATTGCGAAGATTAGTCGAGTATCCGTATCGAGATGCTTGTTTTTCGTCTCCGGTTTGCTTCTTGTTGTTGTTTTGTCAGCATAAGCATAAGCATAGCATGGCATTCTTTCATGTAGATTCATGGTATGTGCGCATTTTTGCATCTTGCATTTTTTTTTGTGTTGCTTATTTTTTTCTTTCACTTTGGATGTGTTTATCCCCAAGTGATTGGGTTAGTCTTCTCCCTCCAAGTAGAATCGTCAGCCCTAGGCAGAAAGAGCACATCCTTGCTAAATTCCCCACTGAGTTCGATCCTCGTGGAAGATGGTTGCTTTAGTTTTCTTTTCCATTTTTTGGATAAAGATAAACCTGTTGAGTTCAGTCCTCAGTGGATGGGGTCCTTGTCGACCGTTTCTTTCCGGTTATTTCCTGGATTGAACTTTGGTCCCTGACAATCACAAATTTCGAACATCTCTGAGATGTTAAACCCAGACTAAGCGTGCATTTATTTTGCACTTTGTCTCCCCAAGAAGAATCTATTTGAGGATCTCTATGGAAGACAGGAAATTATTTCTCCAACAAGTGGTAGCTCTTTATTTGAGCTCAGTTTTCTATCAGGATGGCGAATGGCAATCTCTTCAAGACATTTTGTCTATCCCTGGTGAAGTTGTCAAGATTATCAGCTTATTTTCCAGAGAAAGTGGTTGAAAACATTACAAGTATTCTCTTTGTTTAAGAATCCATATTACAAGAATTTTATTAGCTTCAACGTTGTTTTCAGCTGCCGCGATTTTACTTCTCAGTGGCATTCTCCCTAGTGAGCCCACAATTCAATTTGGCTCCATCAAATGACATCTCTTTGAGAAATTCGATGAAGATTCAGCCGATCTTTCTCTTTTATTTGAGAAGACATATTCTACAAGCCAGCCGACCTGCATCTCTTTTGAGGATCCCCGGTGAAACTTCCAAATCTCCAACAAAGTTATGGATTCTAGCTGAAGTCACAAGATCTCCAGTGAAATCCCAACCCCCTGTGAAGTTTCCTTTCCAGGAGGAGTTCCAGACTTTTGCTCGAGGCAGACAACCTCGTAGCATTTTATTTCAAGATTGTGCTAGAGGCAGACAACCTCGTAGCAATTTATTTCAAGATGCATGCAAGGCAGACAACCTCGTAGTATTCAATTTCAAGCTTTGTTGTTCGAGGCAGACAACCTCGTAGCTTTCATTCAGAACTTTGTTCGAGACAGACAATCTCACAACACTTATTTCAAGACTTTGTTCGAGGTAGACAACCTCGCAACATTTATTCCAAACTTTGTTCGAGGCGGACAACCTCGTATCATTCGATTTCAAGATTTTGTTTAGAGGCAGACAACCTCACAACATTTATCTCAAGATTTTGGTTCGAGGCAGACAACCTTGTAGTATTCAATTTCAAACTCTGTTGTTCGAGGTAGACAACCTCGTAGGTTTCAAGATTTTGGACTTTTCATAGGAACTTTTCTGATTTTCGACTCTCAGAGATTTCTTCACAAATATATGATCCCGGTCTGCAGAGAAAAATAAATTCTCCCAGACTCATCAATGATTCTTAAGCATCCAATAAGAACCATTTAACTTGCACTGCCAAGTCTCCCACAACTTGCAATAATACATGAATGTCAAGACATCCTCCTCGACATCTCAGCTTGCTTGACGCACAAATGCAAACTGGAACTTCAACTGCATCCTTGCAGTAATTCATCTTAGATCAAGAGGCATCTCCCCCTATCTAAGTGTCGTACCCTAATTTTTGACCCTAAGATACCCGCTCCGCTTTTACATGACATATTAGGTCCATCGTTCGTGCATAACTAACCACTTTATCTAGCTTCGTCTCTTTGCTTTTTTTAAGGACAGGTGTTGCTGCAGAAGGCCTGAGGTCTTGAAGGTTGTGTTGTCTATGTGTTTGTGGAAGTTCCCTGGTCTTTGCAAGATGTGTGTGGATTCCCGTGAGATTGTGCCCTTCCCCTTTCTAGTCCCTAAGCCACAACCAAGCCTTTCTTCCTTCAGACTCCTCAGTTTTCCCCCAAAGGTTAAGTCTTTATACCCTCTGATATGGAATTTGATCCCCTAAAGACTGGTCACTGGTTGTGTGGTAAAGTTACTGCAAGACGGCATCTCCCCCCCTCTGTAGGCTTCTCAAGATCTAAGAGATGTGTTTGCTCTATGATGTCATGTTCTTAAATAATAAAAGTTCAATTTAGGAGGAATTAGAAGGTTGATTTCCAAGATGCAAATTCAAGCCCGTTGATTTGTTACAAGTTTACAAGATCAAGCTCAAAGTCCTACATCATTTACATTTGGTTCAAGTACGAAGCTCGCCCTTTGTTTCAAGAAGAATATTTGTGTTTCTTGAAGCTATCAAGGTATTCTTCAAGCAAGTTTGAAGATCATTTGGAATTCAAAAATGTTCAAGATGTTTTGACCATTTTTTGGAAAGTTTGAGTTTGTTGATATTGTTGTTAAAGAGGTGAAATGCTATAGCCAGTTTGGTTGGAGGTTTAGTCTTTTTTTTTACAAGAGTTATGTCTCATACTTCCTAAAAACTCATAGAAATACATGAATGTTGTTTACAAATGCAAATTCATGTTTAAGTCCAAGTTATTTTCACGAGACAAGTCTCATTTGAAACTTCAAATTAATTCAAGGTATCCGACTTTGGATTAAATTCACAAAATTTGATTGGTCCATTTTCAAATTAAGAGGTACGTTTAATTCAAAGAAAGTTTTGGTAAGGTGGATCCAATTGTTTATAATTATGGCCTCAAGTTTGCCTTAAAAGTAATTCAAGCTGTTAGAAATATATTCAGAGGACGAAATGAGTTTCAATTTCTAAGAACCTTTCCAAATCCCAAGTTCAAATCATATCATAATGAACAATGACTATAATTCTTTCATATCAATGGGTACATCAATGTTCAAGTTAGAACTAATTTGGGATTGGAATTTTCCTATTCATGGAAACACAACCGTGTACAAATATAAAAAGAAGTGTTAGAGCTGGTCAAACATGAGCTCGCTTTATTCACATAGTTTGAACATATTTAATGCTCTCACCAGGTACATAGAAAAGGAAATAAGCAGCACTATACCATAAATTTTACATACAAAAAAAAAAAACTTCAAAGATGCTTGGGTTATGGAGAACAGATTTGGTGGAGATTGCCTTGACAATTAGGTGACCCGGCTGCGATAAAATTTATTGATAGGTCATGCCTCCCTTCTTGCACGCGGCCTTGATGCTTGTGGAGAGAATTACCGTGACAACATACACGGTTTGTCTGATACCGGAAACCAAGTTTGGCATTGTTAGGATTTGGCGAGCCAAAAGTTATACATATTTTACTCTTGTGGATGTTGTGAAAAAACTTTCCCACCATGTCAGGGCATATTCAGATGCACTGCAAATACCATGAAATAGTCATTGTTAGCCACAAGACAATACACTTCAGTAAGATTAATTTGATCGAACCGTAACTGCAAACTGATGTAACAACAATAACATGATAACAGGGACATCCTTATAAATTTATAACAGATGAGCTATCTCCTGCTAATGGCTACTCAAGGAGTGTGGGTTGGTACAAACGTCAACAACGGAAAGCAGAGATTTAACAAAGAAATACTGCAAAGAAAATAGAAAGCGACTATTTCAAATTATATTACTTTAAGTCATAAATAATAAGAAGGGGAATACTTATAATTACGATGACATTTACCGTTATTTTTCGACTATTACCAAAGGTTACAGTACTGTTAAAGTTTCTGTCTGATGTACTTGCAGCAATTGAGAATACCCATGGAGTTGCGTTTACCACACTGCCCGGTGTTGGTCCACCCTTTCCAATAGAACCAACCTGCATCATCACAGTAGAAGAAATTTAGGATTTCAGAATGCCTTCATGCTACGGTATTCTAACAACAACCGTCGGTATATGCTCGAAGCAAATAAAATCAGATCCAAGTGGAAAAAGCTCAATTAACTCTATTAATGCTTAAACACCAACTATAAGAAACTTCAAAAAAAACCATCAAGCTTAATTCATGTACCGTACTTCAACCATCTTTAGTCTCCACCAATCTATCCAAGTTCTTTGCTCCTCTTTGGTCAGAACGTGCCGTCAAGACAGTATATGGTAGCCTGCCTGCGAAAGAAAAAATCACGACGAGGACCATTAGAAGATCAAGTTAAGAAGGAAATGATAGTCACGATAACTTTTCTTACTTATCACTGAAGCAATAGCCCAAAAGTTTGCACATTACAAGTCCTTGGTACATTGCCAAAGTTCAGTAATGCATAAGTTACACAAAATTTCAGACGCCTTAAAATCTGAATACAAGTCGAGTTCACTCACCTGGAGAGAGAGGGTATCGCAAGGAAGGATTAGACTTAACATTATGGAAAATACGACGAGATCCGTGACTGCATCCACTTTGGCTCACCTGCAAAATGGATTAAATCAGTCTCATGACATAGCAAGTTTCCAACCCATTTGTTGGATTGAGAGAAAACCATTTGAAGAAATTTGGATTTATTTGACAATCAAAATGAAGGTAGATGCAATAAGTACCTTCATACCACTTCATAGGATTTCATCTGCACAAAGCTGCAACAAGTGGACGGGCAATTTAAACTAATTCGTACCTCATCAGCAACATTAATGACTTGTTTTAGCATTAAAAAGAGGCAAGAACTCAGTATGGTAGTGTTCTCTGCAATAGGAAGAATGAGTCAGAATTGCACATTGTCATAAATTGAAACGGCAGGTTGGAATAAGGAAATAAAACAAGAAAAAGGATGTTATGGATAGAATAATCACCAAAGCTTTCTCCAAGACATTCTCTCAAACACGATCAAGCCTATCACAATGAAAGGAAAATTAATCAGAATCCAACATAATCAAACATAATTCAAAACATTCCCAAAGCGGTACACAAGCAGGATGAATTGAAAAGGGAAAGAAATTTGAAGATGTTTAGACATGTTGGGCCGAAAACGGCAAGTTTCAGCACAGTTGTTCGTGGCAATTACACATAGCCAGATATGTTCAAGCCAAAAGAACAAGAATCAATATATATTTCCTAAACCAACAAGACATGCTCAAACAATGTTTAAAAACATTCCAAGACAGGAATAGACAAAGCAGTTCTCATATTCAATTGCAAGATCAGAAATTTAATCACTCAAGGCCTATATAAAGAGAAGATCACCACACAACAAGGGGAAGAAACAAAAATCCTTCACAGTCATACCATGCCAATTCTCCAAACGCACCACTCAACAACCAAACACCAAAAACCTTCATCAAATAGCCATTCAATAATCAAATTCAAAACATTCAGAAATCAAATTCAAAGCGATCACAACCAGAAATCAAACACTTACCATTCATAAACAAACCCGTTTCATATCATCAAACCCATACGCACGCACGCAAGGCCAAGAACATCGTCGCAACCTACACACATACAACAACAAGAGCGCAACAAAATATGAAAACGCAGAAAGAAGAAAACTCATCTCTAATCGAGGATTGTGAGTCTTTGACCACGACCCTCCATCTTCAACAGTCGGCGGCATCTTCCGTTTGTCTTTATTTTAAATCTTGTACTTGTAATCATCAAAACAATAATGCAATCAGGGTATCGGGATTGCTGGGGGTGGGGTTTTGTTTGTGCTTGATCGAGAGAGAAAAATGAAAGAGAGTATGAGAGAAGAAAAGAAAGTCTGAGAGAGGAGAGGCATCGTTTTTCTTTTGTGATAACATGTGTTTCCCCACACGCACACACCACACGGTAGAGATCAGAGGGTCCATCATGGACTCTCTCTCCATGACCCCGCCAGATTCCTCCGTTAATAATATTTCTTTTTTAATAAAAACTTGGTTGTAGCTAATTCTTAAAATAAAATTTAGAGTTTTTTAATAAAAGCATAACTCATTTTTTAACTAAATTTTCTATAATTTAAAACCTTGGTTAAACTTTTTTTAGTTAATTGGTAGAGACCCTTAATAAAACTTTTATTTATATTAAAACTAAAATCCTCTTTTCATTAACAAAAACTTTATTATTTTATAATATTGAAAAACTTTTTATAAGATAGTAATTCAAACCCCTTTTATTATTTCTTTATTTATTTATTTAACTTTTATAACTTAAAAGAAGTATGTAATAATGAGAATTTTTTACTAAAATAATAAAATTAAAACTCTCTTTAATAAGAAAAATTCTAAAACTAAAAATAACTTTTGAAATAATTAACTTTAATAAGAAAACCTTTTATTAATTTGCCTCTAAATTAATCAATAAATAAACTTTAAATAATTAAAACCTTTTGATATTTATCTTTAAGTATAATTTTAATTTAATAATAAACCTTTTTAAAATAAGATAACCTTTAGCATTTCCCTTAATAATAATAAACCTTAAAATCAAATCAACTCTTTTTCTCAATAAATCAAAAACTCATTTAGAATCTCTCGCGCCCGAGTGTACGCTTGCGTGTTTATCTGTTTACTATGCCTCTATTTGAATGTATGTTTTGTATGTCTAAGCCCTTTCAAAAATTAAAACTCTCGATCCAACGTCGAGCCAATTTTCCACCCAAGTAAGTCGATCGCCTTAGAGCATCGCATTCGACCTACCGATCACAAGACACAAGTCTAGCATCACTTTGCTAGCACCCTCGCCTAAATAATAATAATTAATCGCATTAGTATCCAAGGGAAAATCCCATGCATGATAACCATGTTATTGTGCATGGTGTACATCATTTGCATCATAATAGACACCTTAAGATAAGTCAATTAGACAACTTAGGATAGATTTATTAGGTTAGTCCCCCTTCAATTTTGATTTAAAATCAAACTTTAGCCCACCAAATTCTCCACACAAGAGAATTAGATGTTAATCATCTCAAAGAAGGGACATACAATCCCATACCCCACAAAATACAAACATTTTCAAAAACTGTGGTGGTTTTCTTAAGATGATGACTCATCTTCTCTCCTAAACCTTTAAAACATTTTAGTATCCTTAATAAGGAACTACAAGTGCTCTGATTCCCTCCCGACAGGATATGTAGGCACAAGATGCGATATCTTGTCGAGCACACTTAGGAATAAAAATAATAAAGCACCTACCCTTAAACCCTTAGCAAAACAGATAACAAATAACATAATAAATCAAGAGGTTCTTGTAGAGTACTACAAATATCTAGGATGCTAGCACCTTCCCTAGGTATAACCAACCCCCGGACTTAGAATCTTAGTGCATTTGCATTGAATTGTGGGAATTCGGTTTTTTCTCCCTTCCCTTGGATAAAATCAAAGACCTGTGGTGACATAAAAAATGCGATCCTAGTTAACAAATAACTATGGTATCCAATTTTCACCGCGACACTAAGGTAACCAGTGCTCCTCCACATAACACCTAAGCTAATGAGTGGAAAACATAAGACGCATCTTCATGTCTTCAAGAGCGCACCCTCAGTTCAACTTACCAGCTGAACACAATCATCTACTCTCTTATTGCTTCCTCTGACAAGAAACAATAATCACTCACACATGATCGCCATCATACTACCCATGAGGAAATGTATACCAACCATAACAAAATCTTGGCTTGAGATCAAAGTCCCATTGATCCCCCCATCCTGCAACCATCTACACACCACACGAACTCCTCTTGAATTCTCATGTATAGACCTCCAGCTGCTTGAGGCACAAACCAATTGAATCAGAATGCTTCACATTCATCAAAGAGATGCACATGGCCCATTAGTTTGTTATAACGATGTCAGCTATCGTATGCATGCTCCATAACTTCACAGCTGCTAAACTGATCCACTACTAGCATGACTTGCAGCCAGGGTAACATCCTCTTCGCAAGATTTTCCACTGACCTTACCCAGCCAGCAATTGAGATAGACACCCCACAATCCAAGATAGTTATTCCTTATCATTCTCCCGTATGATAACCTGGAATACTTCTGATTTTCTGGTGAATTTCAACTTCTGAATGCATCAGAATCCAGACCTTCATGCAATCATCATATGATCCACTCCAGTCTTCCAAAACCTTATATCAGACCTCCAAGATAGTTCTTCTACTCCATCATTCTCCCGTATGACAATGTAGATACTTCTTAGACACGATGCAAGTAACCAGTTCCTCACAGAACCTGAAATCCTTCACCAAGGATAACTAACCCAAAGATGTTCTAACATCAGTTAGGATATCTTCCACACACCACAGTGTAATACCCCAAAATTTGCTCTTCCCTTTTGGCATCATAGCATGGCATTATCATTTATCATATCATATCCATCTCATTAGCATTGCATTGCATTTAACATAGAAAAATGAAGCATGGCATCCTTCTTACCATCAGGGCATGTGATCAGGTGGAAGGTGGACAATCAAGGGATCATTCAAAGCACAAAAAGGTCAATCAAGTTGGCTCTAGGCAAGCCAAGAGCCTCTCATGTCTCATACTATCTCAATTGATCTTCCAAAACCTCAAGGAAGTGAGATTCAATGGAAGATTGAAGCACTACATCTTTCACTATGCAAGAGATTCAAAAATTGAAGGAAAACCCTCGAAAGAGATAGCTCATTGATTCAAAATCATTCTCAAGTGGCATTTCTCATCATCCTTTAAGAGGATACACAACATACTCTGAGGAATTTGGATTTGGAAGATGTGCAATTTCCTCCTAACCAAAGGGGGTCAAAACTAGGGTTTCCCATTAAATCAGGGAATCTTTGATTTTTTGGACAAAGCTTGTTGTCATGGTATTCTACATGTTCTTAAGTGTATGTGTGTGGAAGATTGCATCTCAATTGGTTTTAGAAGTGGTTCAATTGGAAGAAAGATCAAGAATCAGAGAAATTGGGGCAAAGTCAAATAATCAGAGGAAAAAGTCAACTCTTGACTTTTTGAGGCCAAATTCATGAAATTCATGTTACATATGTCCAATGTACAAAATTTGATCAAGAAACTCCAAAGGAATCATGAAAAAATCAAGATGTGGAAAGTTGCCATTTTTGGATGAAGAAGGGTTACTAAAAATAGCAAGTTTTGGCCATTTTGCATCAGAATTTGAACCAAGGCCATTTAAATTTGGAGCACCAAATGAAAAATCCACTCTGCCTCAATGAAAGATCTTGTTTTAAGCTTCAAATCCATGTGTAGAACATCTCCATTGGATAAAAATTGAGAGAGATATGATTGATCAAAGTTGGAGGAAAGTAGGTTCAAAACTAGGTCATGACCAAGATTTTCAGGTCACGCGCGCAATCATTTTAACAAACAGTTGGTGGGCCAAATGTCCACTCATTTTTCTCATGGTTAAAGGCCTCAAATGAAAAACTTTTCAACATCAAAGTTGTTCCTTGTAGTGTCCTCTTCAATGTTGATGTTGTGAAAATTTTGATTTAACCAAGTTATGAGATAGTTTGGAGGGTTCAAAGTCATGTTGTTTGTGCTGAAATTTTGTGTGCCCAGTTGCCATGCCAGCCAACCTCTGGCCATGCCCACCAACCAGTTTTGAACCAATGCATTCATAGCTGTTTTTAGGCATATTTGAGACCTCATTTTACTTCAACTTGCAAACCAATGTTGTTCCCCAATGTACCATCTTTCTAATGACATCAATGTTTCATTGTTTCATTCACTAACCATGGAGAAATTCACCCTCAAACACCCACTGTTACCATGATGATTTGCTGCATAATATTTTGGTTCAAACATACATCAAGTACATGACAGAGGTTTTATGTGTGCTGCCTCATTAAGACCAACACATATCTGCACCTCTCACACCCTTGCTCGAATTATACATGAAGAGGGAAAGGTTGGAAGCGTGCTATAGAAGTTTAGCAGCAAGAACATGGTAACACATCATAAACCAGCTGCACCATATCATTGCTCTCCCTAACTAACTTGACTCAGTTAGTTAGGGATGACTCATTTAACTCCACATAACTCAGTTAACTCACTCATTAAACCATGGTTAGAGTTTACTATAAAGCAAAACCTCACTCTCTAATTTCATTTTTCAACTTCATTCTTTCACATTCTCTCCAAAGAACTCTCTCTGCTTTACTCTCAACATCACCATTGCCAAGAATTTTCGAGCTCATCTTGCTCATTCCACTTCAACACTTTCCTTGTTTCTCTCAACTTCACAACAGTGCATTTGTTCATGAAGCTTGGATTTCGCTCACTTCCATTGAATCATCATCAAGTTCTACATCTCAGCCTTTATTTGGCCAAGTGAAGATTGTAGAAGAGACAAGATCTCTGGTTTTCTGAAGAGTATCTCAAGGTCACAAAACTTCAGGTACGAATTTCCACCATTATAGACATGATTTGAAGATGTTTTCAGGTTCTTGAGGCTTCTTATAAGCTCAAGAACTTGTCTGGCTAGTTGATAGGCCTTTAGAGGCATAGTTGAAAAGTTAGGGCAAACTTTCCTCTGTTCGATTCTCTCATTTCATGAACTTTTTGTGTGTTTTATCACTGGATCCATGTTCTCCTTTACTTCCTCTTCATTTTGGTATATCATTTGTGGAATTCTGGAAGATTGGAGGTTGCAGACGGTGGAGGTGTGACCGGAGAAGGTGACCGGAGGTCATCTCCGGCCGGTGACTGTAATTGCTAGGGTTTCACTATGTTTTAATCGTGGCCTTTGATTGTTCTTAATCCTACGTTCCAAAATGTGCCAACACATTAAAAAAAGCGTGCAAGTCACATGCCAATTTTCTGAACTCACTTAAACGTTGTATGGCATGGTACACGATAGGGAGTGTGGACATTCACATGTGCGCGTTGATGTTGTTTACTTTGACTATGGTTTGACTGTGACTTGATCCAATGGCCATGAGTGAGTCAATTTTGTTGACTGAGATTCCATGCTTGTTAGTATGTTCTGCGTGCTTATTGGACCTAAGACAGATTGTTATTTACACCCCACGCTTCTAAGGCCCAAACGAATTGAACTATGGATTTGCTATGGTTGCACCCCATTCATATTGCATTTCATATTTTATTTTCATTTTTGCTACACGTTTCATAATTGTTTTTTAAAAATATCAAATGATATTGGAAAATTCTACAAAAATTCATGTGTATTCTTAAAACATTTAGGAAATTTTTCATGATTTTATTTTCTGATTTTATGACCATTTTGCCCCTGTTCCATTATTTCTTTTGAATTTCCATTTGCATGCATACTTAATGTGACATATGATTTTGTGCATTTTTGTTCTTGATCATAAAAAATGATTTTGATGCCTTTCTTTTTGCATTGTGGTCACAATATGTTGAGGTATGTTTGAGATTTATGAGATGATTTTTAAGTCTTTTTTGGATGACTTTTGATGTGTTGCTTTGAGCATGAATGCATGAAACTTCCATGAGACTTTGACCTAATTGTTGAGTGACTTTGGTTCTGATTCATTGCTTGTGGACTTGATATGTTAATGGCATGTGTTTAAGGTGTTTGATTGGTGAAAGTCATAATTTTTGAAGCATGTTTGCTATTTGTTTGAAGCATGAAGTTTAACTTGTTCATTTTGTGAATGCATGCCTCATGTTTGGTTTGCTTGATCATGAAGGCACTTGTGCCATGAGTTGTGGTTTTGTTTGAGGATGTATAGCATGTTAATTGACTTCTGATTGTGACATTTGGGTTTCATCTTTGCATGTTTGATGTTTATCTTGCACCTTAAGTCACTTGTTTCACAAGTATGAACCACATTCACATCACTTCACCTTTTCTTCTTTGCTTCTTGTTGGATTGAGATTTTGTTTGCATGATTTAGTATGCCCATTTAGGATAACATTAGGTTGTGTAAATATGAGTTACATTCTGACTTGGAAGCATGTATAGCATTCAATCTCATTTCACTTTGTTTGTCAACTTGTTTGAATTTGATTTGTTCATTATATTTTCTTACTTTACTTGTAAGTGATTGTGCTAACCATGTAGGGGCTTTGGTAAGTTTCAATTGAGTGTGGATAAGGAATCCACATTCAACTTCTATCCTTTCTCTTTTACAATTCCATGTTTTGTTAAGCACTTATGTGCTTTCTTTTAATAACTCATCACTTTCCCTTTGTGAATTACAATTCATCTTCTACTTTAGAAGTGAATTGTTTAATTCATTCTTTCTTTAGACGTTAGGTTGAAACCTCACAAACCTTAGGATCACTCCCTTAACTAATCAATTAGGATTGAGTCTTAGTCCATATAGATTTTTACCTTTATCCTCCCTTGAGTCTCTTTTCTCATCTCAAAGAAAATTCAAAACATATAATAAAGGTAGGCATTTATTGCATTTAGGCCTTTCATATAAAGAAAAGGTTATAAGGGGTCTTCTCTTATAATCTTAGAATGTATAGCATATAGCCCATCTTGGGTCAATGTGTTAAACATTTGATCTTGTATGAGGGACTTAAATGCAATACTTGTTGAAGGTGCAAATAATAAAAAACACTTCTTCATTTCTTAATCAACAAAACACTTAATAAACACAAGTATGCTAGTGTGTTTGAACCTTGACAATTGGAACTAAGTGTGGGGGGTCTTCTTCACTCTTAGTGTGCTTTCTTACCCATTCCATCTTGGAATGTGAGGATGTACACATTCCAATGACTAAGATTCAGATACACTATCATATGCAAACAAATGAAAAAACTCTTAAAAGACAAAAACAAACAATAACGTCTTTCCTTCGGGAATTCTTTTCTCACCTCATTCACTCTCAACGCACGAACGCGCTTCTACTCGTTCTCTTGCAAGATGGTAACGCACTCGGACCAGCGAGCCTGCAACACCTGAGCTAGAACGTCAGCCGTTCTCTAAAAAACACAAACAATTCATCCCTAGTGAGGGGAACTACGTCGCTCTGATTCTCATGCTCCTGATGAGATACGTAGGCAGTGGGGTAGGGCCCATGCGAGCACTTCTTTTATTTTCCCTACATTTGTTTCTCTTTCTCCTTTCCTTTTTCAGTTCTTTCTCAGTATTCCTTTCTTTACACCCTTTGATCGAGACAAGCAAGCGTGGATCCCATCGGGTACGATGGACGTGAGGGGGTGCTAATACCTTCCTCTTGCGTAACCGACTCCCTTACCCACTTCTCTTGGTCGTAAGACCATGCTTTTCCTTTCCCTCAGGTTTACGCGGTGTTTCCTTTCCCTCTCTTGGGATAAATACACATTGCTGGCGACTCTGTTCGGTGCCACTTTCGCGTTTGTACTTGGATGAAAATCCCGGGAGCGACAGCTGGCGACTCTGCTGGGGATTATTGCGGTTGACCTATTGCTGGTCCATCCCTAAGCGAGTCAATCCTAGCGCTTGTCTGTTTTTCTTTCATTGGGTGTTTACTGTTGTGTTGTATTTACTGTTTTATTGTATGGTTATTTACTGCTTTACTGTACATTACTGTATTTACCGTATTTTAGCATTTTCATTTCATATGATATATTATGCTATACTGGACTGTGTTGTTTTCTGTTTGGCGGGCGGGATTTCTGAGAGATAAGCCCATTACACAGGCTTGAGTATACACTTAGAATTAGAGTGGAGAGTAGTGGGACCTACGTGCCGTTTGGAGTGCGTTGGGTGTTCACGAAATTCACAGCTAGATGAGGCTATCTTGGGACACGTCGTGGCATACGCATCTTGCGTATTCCAGGATGTAGATCTAGAGAGCTGTCGACTCTAGTGACCGATCATGAGGACCTTAGTGGAAATATCCCTCTTTAGTGGTGACAATGGCAGACCACATTCTGTGGCAAACCCATTCGCACCCGAGGGCCCACTTTGGAACTTGCATAGGATGACTTTTATTTTCTAAGGGGAGTCAGTGGACGACCTCTTTGATTGGCATAGCATTGTATCCTACGGGCTGAATGTGCTATTGCTTCTCAAACCTCTGAAGCTGACAAGCCTTATTTTCTAAGAACCACATGTGAGTATGGGCGGGATGTTTACAGGTTTGCAGGAAACCCAGCCTCCTACCTACCTTACTTGTGATTCTATGATGATTTCAGACATTGTATCCTATGACAGTGATTTAAGTGTTCATCTCAGATATTGCCAGACTCAGTACAGAGACACAGTGCACACAGTTCATTACAGACACCGACACTTGATTACCTGATCACATGCCCTTTTGCATTGCATTATCATATCATAACAGTTATGTTTGTCATTTTCAGGTGCATAATACATTTCTGATTCCAATCCATGGGTTCAACAGAGATCGTCGCCGAGAGAAAGAACAATGTGTCTTACAAGTTTCCAGATCCTGTCTTGGATTCATTGCTCAAAGTTATAGATATGGCTGGTCCGGGTATTCTTGATAGGTTTCAGAAGAGCTACGGGAATTTGGTTGGGATGGTCCGTACAATCACCAAGTATGAGCATGATGCTTTACACACTCTGCTGCAGTTCTACGAGCCTTCGTTGAGGTGCTTTCTTTTTTCAGATTACATTTTGATGCCAACACTGGAAGAATTCTCATTTATTTTGGGAATTCCGATCACGTCGGCAATACCATTCTTCTCTGGTAGTTCTCCCAGCGTAAAAGAAATTGCTGCTGCTTTACAAATGGATCAGACATTGATAAAGAGCGGTGTGAGCAGTAAAAATGGAGTTAGCGGATTTCATTTAGAATTTCTGGCTGGACAGGCCCAAGAGGCTGCAAGTGCTAAAAATTGGACGGTTTACAATTCCATTCTGGCTCTTTGCATATATGGCCTAGTTTTCTTTCCCAATCAGCAAGACTTTGTGGATATGCAAGCAACGAGAGTTTTTGTCCTTAAAAATCCAGTCCCTACTTTGTTAGGAGATTTTTATCATTCCGTGCATTACAAGAATGAGAAAAGGAGGGGAGGATCTGTTAGTTGTTGCACTCCACTGCTGAGTCATTGGTTTTTCAAACATTTGCCTCAGACAGGTGTCTTTGTGGAAACCAAAGATGTGGCGAAATGGTCTAAACGATTGATGAGTTTAACTGCTGATAACATTGTATGGTTTGATCACCGGTTGTTGAGAATAGAGCTTGTCACAAGATGCGGAAATTTTCCAAATGTGCCTCTGATTGGCAGAAAAGGAGGGATTAATTATAATCCAGTTTTGGCCATCCGACAATTTGGGTATGCTTCCAGATATCCTCCTACAGAGCAAGATGTGGAAGAATCCTTATTCTTTACAGGAACTAAAGATGCAAAGGTGGTAGAAGTAGTGAATGCTTGGAAAGATAAGCACAAAATTGGAAAAGCAGTTTTTGGAAAAGGAGATTGTAGATCTTATCCTGAATATGACAGGTGGATTGAGACGAAAGTAAAGGAATTGCTTTTACCCTTTTCAAGGGGACCTCTTTTATGTTCAGCACAGCCAGAACAACCCACTATGGTGGCTATTGAAGAATGTGAGAAGTGGAAGAAAATGGTCAGAGAGCTGCAGATAGAAAATTCTGGAATGAGCAGATGTCTTCAGAAAGCTCTAGCTGACAACAAAGAGTTGGAAAAGAGAGCCTTGAAAGCGGAAAAAACCTTGGCTGACAAAGAGGAAGATTTTGATGACCGAGCTCGGTACTTTCGGAAACTTACTCTGGGAGCAGATGACACTAGTCAGGCTCACAAGATTACAAAACAGGCTTTAGCCCGAAGCAAGGATTCATTAGCTCAACTTCGTCAAGCTTGGGATGAAGTCAGAATTGAAAATGCCGAGTTAAAGGATCAGTCGAAGACTAAAGACGAGGAGCTTAAAAAGGCACATGAGCAGAGGAGAAAGTATCGGGAAAGTCTCGATAAAAGTCAAGAACAGTTAGAAGAAGCTAGAAGCCAGTTGAAGAATACCAAGAAAGAGCTTGAAGAAGCCATGGTAGAAAGAGAGATACTCAAGACGCAAGCTGGCATAAAGAGACACAAAGGAGTGTGTGATGACGAGGCTCTGATGCTGCATATGGGTTCTTTAACTGAAGCTCTTGAGAAAAGGGATGTCTTGATCAAAGAAATGATTGAAAAGCCGAATCACCAGCGTACCCGTATACTTTTTGAGGAGATCAAATACTCAAGTGATAAGCTGAAGGGTGTGGAATTGTCAGACTGATGTTCTTTTCCTTATATTTTGTTGTTAATGGTTACCATCAGGCTTGTTGATGGATCCATTTTTCCTTGTATTGCATTTGCGGTTGAACCTTTCTTAAATATACTTGATTACTTCGTTGAATGAGTATGAGCAGTTTTATTCAGAATTATTCCTTATCAGATAGCTGCACACAAGCACATGACCACGACACGTCTCTTTATATCACAATTTCTGGTCTTCAGATTTCTGTGGTGGGATTGGAATCAGGGTATAAAGCACCTCGGAAATGACAAACATGGCATTGCATGGCATTGCATATCATTTTGCATTTTTGTTACTTGCTTTTCAGGTACTCGTTGCGGGGTCTCTAACCTTTATTTGGTTTCAGGCATTATAGCGGAGAGTCATATTCACCGATATTCGACGCGAAGGAATCAAGTAAGAATCATGGATCAAGTGCAAAGTGATTTGGCTGAAATGAGGGCGCGTATGGACCAGTTCATGACCCTCATGACTGGCATGGCGCAAAATCAGGAGAGACTGAGGCTTCTGGTAGAGCGTCCCGACAATGGGCCCGAAGGTGATCATCATGACAATTCACAGGGACATGGCATTCCTCCCCCCGGTGGTAACCCTCCTCCTGGTGGTAACAATCGGGGTAATGGAAATGGTAGGCATGCTGGTGTTACTCTTGAGGATACTCTGGAAGACCAATTTACTCTGCTAGATGCTGATGTGGGTAATCAAGGTGATCGAAGGTATGATGAGTTAGCAGAGAAGATCAGGGCCATAGAATGCAAGAACTCTATGGGTATTGATGTTACCAGCTTGGGGCTGGTCTCAGGAGTCAGAATTCCCCCTAAATTCAAGCCTCCCACTTTCGATAAGTATCACGGCAATGCGTGTCCCCAAACGCATCTTCAAGCTTACTTTGGGAAGATTTCAGCCCATACGGATGACGAGAAGCTATGGATGCACTATTTTCAGGACAGTCTGGCTGGGGCGTCCTTGACCTGGTATATGAAGTTGAATAGAGCTGCTGTGAAGAGTTGGAAAGATCTGGCAGAAGCGTTCCTGAAGCAATACCAGTATAATATTGACATGGCGCCCAACCGCACTCAATTGCAGGGATTGTCCCAGGATGCCAAGGAGAGTTTCAAAGAATATGCACAGAGGTGGAGGGAAATGGCTGCCCAGGTCCAACCTCCCTTGTCAGACAGAGAAATGGCAGATATGTTCATGGGCACCTTGCAAGGGGCCTATCTGGATAGATTAGCTGCTTGTCCGTCAACTGGATTTGCTGATATTGTGATTGCGGGAGAAAGAATAGAAAGTCTGTTAAAGCTTGGAAAGATCCAGGATGTGAGTGGGGCTGGCTCTTCGGGGACGAAGAAACCGTTTGCTAGTAACCAGAAAAGACGAGAAGGTGATACGAATGCTGTGTTTAGAGGACGAGGCAGAGGGCGTTCTCGAGCTTATTATCAGGTAGATGCTGTAACAATCCCCACACCGTCTGTTCATCAACAACAACCCCAACAACAAGTTCAACAGCAACAACCTTTTTTCCAGCAAAGGTCTAGACAGAGGGATCGTAAGATGGATCCTCTCCCTATGACTTATGCCGCGCTGTTGCCCCGGCTACTCGAGTTAAAGTTGGTAGAACTCCGTACTATGAAAGCTCCGGTTGCTGGAAACCTGCCACCTAACTTCGATGCTAATGCTCGTTGTGAGTTCCACTCAGGTGCTCAGGGGCACTCCATTGAAAAATGCTGGGCTTTCCATCATAAAGTACAAGATTTGATTGATGCTAAAGCCATCAATTTCTCTCCCGCTCCTAATATTACTCAGCATCCCATGCCTGATCATAGCGCAGCAAATGTGTACGCTATTGAAGATGGGAGGAGATTGAATCTGGTGACAGATATCCGTCAAGTGAAAACTTCTTTGTTGGTTGTAAAAGATCGTTTATTGAAGGGACAGGTGTTCCCGGGCTGTAATCAAGATTGCTTTGAGTGTATGAATCAGGAGAACGGCTGTGATAAGTTGAAGATGGGTTTACAGAATCTGATCGATGAAGGATGTCTACAGTTCGACAGAGTCGTGAAAGACACTGATGAGATATCAACCGTGACCATCTATTACACTCCCGCTGAGATTCAAATGCCGGTCAATGCAGTTCCCGTGGCGAGTGTTGCGCCAGAAGGGCCCAGTCCTGTCACTATCACGGTGCCAGGACCAATTCCGTTCACATCCACGAAAGCTATCCCATGGCACTATGGGGTAGATGTATATTACGAAGGTAAAAAACAGGAAGTTGAGTCATCAGTCAGCCCAAATGTTGATAACGTAGGGGGTGTAGGGGGCTTTACAAGGAGTGGAAGGTTGTTCGCTCCCCCAACCTTGAGAAGTGATAAGGAGGTAGAAGCTGCAGCAAAGGATAAGGGTAAACAGGTGGTTGAAAGTGCACCTACACCTGAAGCAGAGACAAAGATTACTTTTGATAAGGAAATGGAAGAATTTATGAAGATAATCAAGAAAAGCGATTATAAGATTGTGGACCAACTGAATCAGACCCCTTCAAAGATTTCAATCCTGTCACTATTGTTGTGCTCTGATGCGCACCGACAGGCGTTGTTGAGAGTGTTGAAGAGTGCGTACGTGCCGCAAGAAATTACTGTTAATCAGCTCGAGGGCGTAATCTCCAATGTTAATGTCAGCCATGGCTTGGGCTTTACAAGTAGAGATTTGACTGTTGAAGGAAGAAACCATAATAAGGCTTTGCATATCACGATGGAGTGTAAGGGCGCAGTGTTATCTCATGTACTGGTAGACACTGGTTCGTCACTCAATGTCTTGCCCAAGAAGGCATTGATGAAGCTGGAAGTTGATGGTTTGATCTTAAGGCCTAGTGAATTGGTGGTCAGAGCATTCGATGGGACCCGACGATCTGTGTTTGGTGAGGTGGAATTGCCCGTACAAATTGGACCACAGGTATTCAAATCCACGTTCCATGTAATGGACATACAACCTGCATATAGCTGCCTATTGGGACGCCCTTGGATTCACGGAGCCGGGGCTGTTACTTCTACTCTACATCAAAAGCTGAAGTATGAGTTTGAAGGGCAGGTTGTGACAGTGTGTGGGGAAGAAGACATCTTTGTGAGTCACTTGTCCACGTTCAAGTACATTGAAATGGATGGGGAAATTCATGAGATGCTGTGCCAATCATTCGAAGCAGTCAATATTGACGATGCACCTGAGTCTTCTTCTGTACCAGTTGGGGCTGGTACCTCCATTTCATCTTACAAACAAGCTGTCGAAGTCGTCAGGGCAGGCAACGCCCAAGGTTGGGGCCGGTTGATAGAGACCCCAATGAAGGAAGACAAATTTGGTATTGGTTATCATCCCTCTACAACTTCAGATGCGGGGAGCAGGGGACCCATTACTTTCAATAGTGGGGGAATTATCTACATGGACCAGTCTTGTGCAGCCACGGAGGATAGTGTTGACAGTGATTGTGACTTGGACAACTGGGTACGCCCTCATGTTCCGGGACAACAAGTGCAAAACTGGTTCGTTGAAGAAGTCATCCGGGTTACTCTTCAGACAGAGTAATTTTTCTTTGTTTTTTCTAACCATAATGCATGACAAAATCTTGCGCTCTGCCCAAGGCGTATAGATTCATTTGTAGGGCCACCATGGTTGCATTTGCAATGTTTAATCATTAATAAAGGACGTTTTGCAATCAAATTTTGTTCTCTGTCTTTCAGTTTTTATTTTTGCACAAAAAATATAAAATGGCAATGTTTCATTTTCTTTTGTTTTGCTTAAAAATAAATTCTAAAATAAGGCATGAACCCGTTCATGCAGACTTGATCCTCCGGATACCACTGATAACGATTTTGATATGGCCATGTATGACTTTGACAATCCGATTTATCAAGCCGAAGAAGGGGATGAGAAAGATTGTGAACTCCCTGAAGAACTGGCCAGATTGTTGAAACAGGAGGAAAGGGTCATCCAGCCTCATCAGGAGACTGTAGAAATCATCAATATTGGTACCAAGGACGCCAAGAAAGAGATCAGGATTGGTGCCAGCTTGCAAGCAGATGTGAAGCAAACTTTGACGGAAATGTTGCGCGAGTATGTTGACGTCTTCGCCTGGTCGTATCAAGACATGCCGGGGTTGGATACGGATATTGTCGTGCACAGGCTACCATTGAGAGAAGAATATCCGCCAGTCAAGCAGAAACTTCGTCGGACTCACCCCGACATGGCTTTAAAGATTAAGGAGGAAGTCCAGAAGCAGTGGGACGCTGGTTTTCTTGCTGTGACAAAGTATCCTCCATGGGTAGCCAACATCGTGCCAGTACCGAAGAAAGATGGAAAAGTGAGAATGTGTGTGGATTATCGAGATCTTAATAAAGCTAGCCCGAAAGATGATTTTCCACTACCTCATATTGATGTGCTGGTCGATAATACAGCTCAGTTTTCAGTGTTCTCATTTATGGACGGTTTCTCCGGGTACAACCAGATCAAGATGGCACCTGAAGATATGGAGAAGACCACGTTCATTACTCCGTGGGGTACATATTGTTATAAAGTAATGCCTTTTGGGTTGAAAAACGCAGGGGCAACGTACCAGCGGGCGATGGTGACATTGTTTCATGACTTGATTCATAAGGAGATCGAATGTTATGTAGATGATATGATTGCCAAGTCGAGAACAGAAGAGGAACATCTGGTTAATCTGAAAAAGCTGTTTGAAAGGTTGAGAAAGTTCCGTCTGAGATTAAATCCAAACAAGTGCACGTTTGGGGTGCGTTCTGGAAAGTTACTGGGCTTCATTGTGAGCGAAAGAGGAATCGAGGTTGATCCTGCCAAGGTGAAAGCAATACAAGAAATGCCTGAACCGAGAACAGAAAGAGAGGTTCGTGGTTTCTTGGGTAGATTGAACTACATTGCGAGGTTCATATCTCACCTAACAGCCACGTGCGAACCAATATTTAAATTGTTAAGGAAAGATCAAACGGTCAGGTGGAATGACGATTGCCAATTGGCATTCGATAAGATAAAAGAATACTTGCAGGAACCTCCGATTCTAATGCCTCCAGTTGAAGGGAGACCGCTGATAATGTATCTGACAGTGCTTGAAGGTTCCATGGGTTGTGTTCTCGGTCAACATGACGAGACAGGTAGGAAGGAGCATGCTATTTACTACCTGAGCAAAAAGTTCAATGATTGTGAGTCCCGATACTCAATGCTTGAAAAGACATGCTGTGCGCTTGCATGGGCCGCTAAGCGATTGAGGCAATATATGGTTAGGCACACGACCTTGTTGATTTCAAAAATGGATCCTATCAAGTATATTTTTGAGAAACCAGCATTGACAGGCAGAGTTGCACGGTGGCAAATGGTCTTGACAGAGTATGACATTCAGTACACTTCACAAAAGGCCATCAAAGGAAGTATCTTGTCCGACTATCTTGCGCAACAGCCGATTGATGATTACCAACCCATGAAGTTTGACTTCCCTGATGAAGACATCATGTTTCTCAAAGCTAAAGACTGCGAGGAACCACTTCCGGAGGAGGGGCCAGACCCTGAATCCAAATGGAGTCTGATGTTTGATGGGGCTGTCAATATGAATGGGTGCGGAGTTGGAGCAGTTCTTATCACGCCGGAAGGTGTTCATATGCCGTTCACTGCCCGAATAACTTTCGGATGCACCAACAATGAAGCAGAGTACGAAGCTTGTATAATGGGGATCGAGGAGGCGATTAATCTACGGATTAAAACCCTTGATATATTCGGTGATTCAGCTTTGGTAATCAATCAAGTGAAAGGGAGTTGGTACACGCACCAAGCAAATCTAGTGCCGTATAGAGATTATACGAGGAGATTGCTGACATTTTTCACAACAGTGAAACTGTACCACATTCCTCGAGATGAGAATAGGTTCGCTGATGCCTTGGCCACTCTGTCTTCCATGATCAAAGTGCAAGGATGGAACCATGTACCTAAGATTGAGGTATCCCGCCTTGACAGACCAGCATTTGTGTTTGCGGTCGATGCAACGTCTGATGACAAGCCATGGTTTCATGATATTAAGTGTTTCTTGAAAAGTCAAGAGTACCCGTCAGGGGCATCGTCCAAAGACAGGAAGACGTTGAGAAGGTTAGCTGGTAGTTTCTTCTTGAACAAAGATGGCGTGCTGTATAAAAGAAATTTTGACACGGTCCTGCTTAGATGTGTGGATAGACATGAAGCAGACTTGTTGATGATTGAAGTGCACGAAGGCTCTTTCGGTACTCACGCCGGAGGGCATGCAATGGCTAAAAAGTTGTTAAGATCGGGATATTATTGGTTGACTATGGAGTCAGATTGTTGTAAATATGCCCGCAAATGCCATAAATGCCAGATCTATGCAGACAAGGTGCATGTGCCTCCAAATCCGTTGAGCATCATGTCGTCGCCTTGGCCGTTTGCCATGTGGGGCATTGATATGATCGGAAAGATTGAGCCTACAGCTTCCAATGGTCATCGTTTCATCTTGGTGGCAATTGATTACTTCACCAAATGGGTTGAAGCCGCATCCTATGCCAATGTTACAAAACAAGTGGTCGCTCGTTTCTTAAAACGGGATATCATTTGCCGATATGGAGTTCCCGAAAGAATCATTACTGATAATGGTTCTAATTTGAACAATAAGATGATGGCTGAGTTATGCCGGGACTTCAAAATCGAGCATCACAATTCTTCTCCGTACCGCCCAAAGATGAATGGCGCGGTCGAAGCGGCCAACAAAAATATCAAGAAGATTGTACAGAAGATGGTTGTCACGTACAAAGATTGGCATGAGATGTTACCATTTGCTTTGCATGGGTATCGAACGTCGGTACGCACGTCCACTGGGGCAACCCCATTCTCACTTGTATATAGTATGGAGGCAGTGCTACCGGTTGAGGTAGAGATTCCGTCCCTCAGAGTCATGATGGATGTTAAGCTAGATGAAGCTGAATGGGTACGAGCCAGATTTGATCAGTTGAGCCTTATTGAGGAAAAGCGATTGGCGGCTGTATGTCATGGGCAACTATATCAGCGCAGAATGAAACAGGCATTTGACCAAAAGGTGCGTCCTCGGGTTTATAAAGTCGGAGATGTGGTACTCAAAAGGATCCTTCCTCCCAATACAGATCACAGGGGCAAATGGACTCCTAATTATGAAGGTCCATTCGTGGTTAAAAAGGTCTTTTCGGGCGGAGCTTTATTGCTTACAACCATGGATGGCGAAGACTTTTCATCCCCTGTCAACTCGGACGTAGTCAAAAAATACTTCGCATGAATAGACCCGCTGGATAATAAAAATAAAAAAAATCCAGGCAAAAAAGGGCATCCCGGCGAACCAAAAACAGAATAAGGTTCGGGCAAAAATTAGGGATATAATTGAAAAAATTTTGTACACCCGGTAAGTTGAAAACCCGAAAGGGCAACTTAGGCAAAAAAGGGTATCCTGGTGGATCGAAAACCTGAAAGGGCGGTCCACACAAAAGAGGGATTTAAGCGAATGACTACGGTTTGAGTTATCTGTACCCTATCACCGTTTGAACAACTGACGTTCTGAAGGATAGGAATCGGTCTGATCATTCCTCAGAAGGCAAGGTCGGGGAGTTTTGAAGACATACTGGTCATAACAGAATGGAAACTCAGTGGAATTCCGTTTTCACATTGCCATTAGGATAGTTTCTTTTCTCAATTTTTCAGCAATCACCTCTTTCCAGGGATTGCTTCCAGATGTAATTGCCTATTCTGGGCTCTCAGTCAATAAATTGAATTTCAGTAAAAAGCTTTCTATTTTTGTTTTATTGCTTTGTTTGCAAAAACGTCCTAATTGTTGATAAAACATTGCATTTGAAAACATGGCAGCCTTGCAATAACATGCGCAGAAAAAATATTTGAAATTACTTCGAATGTTGAATACTCCCGGATGGTGGATTCTAGCCACGCAATATTCGGGGCATGTGGGCATATTCTTTTGTTGCAGGTAGCAGGTGCAGATGATTTTAAGCACAAGACCAGCAATAAATCACCCCACGCAAAAGACTGGGGCAATTATGGGTAAGGAGATCGGCGTTCATCGTTCGGTCGACGATTGTTCATAACGGGTCGATATCAGTGAATTAAGTTCAACTGGGTACCGTTGCATCTTATTAAGTCGATTCTCTCATTCAGTACTTCCAACAGCTACAAGCTTTTCTATATCGATAACGGTCACAGGTTCCCCAAAAGAGTGGTCTCGTCGACACCGAAACTGATGGTCATTATCCCCAGCGAAGTCACAAGAGTTTGAAGAGGCTAGATCTTCTGTAAAATCCTCTTATGACATCCTTTGCGGGGACGAATTGTTGTGTTGTCCAAGCATGGGGCATGATTGTTTCCCCAGCATGAAGTGTTGGTCACCCCCAGTAGAGTTTGAGGACAGTTGGTCTTCTGTAAAATTCTCTCAAAAGGCATTCCCCAACACGAGACGCTTTAAAGCAGTTTTCTCCAGCAGAGTTTGTTATAAACTCGTCATCCCCAACGGAATTGTCCAAAGGGAAAGCTCGCCTAACATGGGGCATTGTGGTACTCATCCTAAGCTTGACAGTCATATTCTTCAGCAGACTACTGTGGATTTGCTTTGGGTTTCCCCAACAGATCTCTAAGGACTCTTTCTAGCAAGTTGCAGTAGAATGTTCTAACCAGGATTTGCATATCCCTGGCAGAGTAGCCCTGATACCCAGCAAGATCGTATCTCTGGTCATGGTATCCCCACAGAGGTCAGCATCGAATCTTGTCAGCAACTTCCAGCTGAGTTGTTGTTCTCTCCGCAGAGGTTTATCAGATCGACAGAATCTATTCCTCAACAAGGATGGTACAGCCTTTCCCTAGCCGGGTCAGAAGGTTGATAATCCCTATAAAGGATCTTGGGTTGAATAAATCCCCAAGCAGAGTTTTAATGGCTCATTTCCCCAGCAGGACGTCATTTAAAAATTCTCATCCCCAGCGGAGTTGCTGTGACCAGAATCCAGCCCCAAACAGATGGAATAATTCCTGCCAGAGTCGTCATTCCCTCATATCTTAAAGTCCAATTTATTTTTGGCAAGCTTGACAATTCGAAGCAGACGGATTGTTCATCCATTCGCCAGCAGAGATATTATCCTTTTAGGAGTCTCCGAGATTAAATCATTGATTGTGGTTCCTCAGCAGAGTCGGCAGAGATGTCTGGCGCAGAGGCAGAGAGTAATTCGATTTTAAAATTCCAAAAGTCCAACAGTGGATTGGCAAAAGTCCGTCTTCGGGTGGCAAAAGTCCAACAGTGGATTGGCGAAAAGTCCGTCTTCGGGTGGCAAAAGTCCAACAGTGGATTGGCAAAAGTCCGTCTTCGGGTGGCAAAAGTCCAACAGTGGATTGGCAAAAGTCCGTCTTCGGGTGGCAAAAGTCCAACAGTGGATTGGCAAAAGTCCGTCTTCGGGTGGCAAAAGTCCAACAGTGGATTGGCAAAAGTCCGTCTTCGGGTGGCAAAAGTCCAACAGTGGATTGGCGAAAAGTCCGTCTTCGGGTGGCAAAAGTCCAACAGTGGATTGGCGAAAGGTCCATCTAAGGGTGGCATATTCTAAAAGTCCAACAGTGGATTGGCAAAAGTCCGTCTTCGGGTGGCAAAAGTCCAACAGTGGATTGGCAAAAGTCCGTCTTCGGGTGGCAAAAGTCCAACAGTGGATTGGCAAAAGTCCGTCTTCGGGTGGCAAAAGTCCAACAGTGGATTGGCAAAAGTCCGTCTTCGGGTGGCAAAAGTCCAACAGTGGATTGGCAAAAGTCCATCTTCGGGTGGCACGAAGCTGCAAAGTCCACCAGTAGTGTGGCAGGCCAGTAGTCGTCTGGAGTTGCATAAAAGACAGTATTAAAGTCCACCAGTAGCGTGGCAAGCCAGTAGTCGTCTGGCATCGTTCAAAAGACAGATCTCTCCGACGTTTCATCGAGGACTCAATCCAGCAGTCTCGTTGGGTTTATATCCCTGTTATTCTTCATCATCCAGAGCAAATTTTTGGTTATATTTGGTATTCAATCACTATATACCTTGAAAGTCCGAAAGCAATTGCTTTCAGGCATTCAGGTCTACAGCGCTTGAATAGGGGCAGCTGTAATACCCCAAAATTTGCTCTTCCCTTTTGGCATCATAGCATGGCATTATCATTTATCATATCATATCCATCTCATTAGCATTGCATTGCATTTAACATAGAAAAATGAAGCATGGCATCCTTCTTACCATCAGGGCATGTGATCAGGTGGAAGGTGGACAATCAAGGGATCATTCAAAGCACAAAAAGGTCAATCAAGTTGGCTCTAGGCAAGCCAAGAGCCTCTCATGTCTCATACTATCTCAATTGATCTTCCAAAACCTCAAGGAAGTGAGATTCAATGGAAGATTGAAGCACTACATCTTTCACTATGCAAGAGATTCAAAAATTGAAGGAAAACCCTCGAAAGAGATAGCTCATTGATTCAAAATCATTCTCAAGTGGCATTTCTCATCATCCTTTAAGAGGATACACAACATACTCTGAGGAATTTGGATTTGGAAGATGTGCAATTTCCTCCTAACCAAAGGGGGTCAAAACTAGGGTTTCCCATTAAATCAGGGAATCTTTGATTTTTTGGACAAAGCTTGTTGTCATGGTATTCTACATGTTCTTAAGTGTATGTGTGTGGAAGATTGCATCTCAATTGGTTTTAGAAGTGGTTCAATTGGAAGAAAGATCAAGAATCAGAGAAATTGGGGCAAAGTCAAATAATCAGAGGAAAAAGTCAACTCTTGACTTTTTGAGGCCAAATTCATGAAATTCATGTTACATATGTCCAATGTACAAAATTTGATCAAGAAACTCCAAAGGAATCATGAAAAAATCAAGATGTGGAAAGTTGCCATTTTTGGATGAAGAAGGGTTACTAAAAATAGCAAGTTTTGGCCATTTTGCATCAGAATTTGAACCAAGGCCATTTAAATTTGGAGCACCAAATGAAAAATCCACTCTGCCTCAATGAAAGATCTTGTTTTAAGCTTCAAATCCATGTGTAGAACATCTCCATTGGATAAAAATTGAGAGAGATATGATTGATCAAAGTTGGAGGAAAGTAGGTTCAAAACTAGGTCATGACCAAGATTTTCAGGTCACGCGCGCAATCATTTTAACAAACAGTTGGTGGGCCAAATGTCCACTCATTTTTCTCATGGTTAAAGGCCTCAAATGAAAAACTTTTCAACATCAAAGTTGTTCCTTGTAGTGTCCTCTTCAATGTTGATGTTGTGAAAATTTTGATTTAACCAAGTTATGAGATAGTTTGGAGGGTTCAAAGTCATGTTGTTTGTGCTAAAATTTTGTGTGCCCAGTTGCCATGCCAGCCAACCTCTGGCCATGCCCACCAACCAGTTTTGAACCAATGCATTCATAGCTGTTTTTAGGCATATTTGAGACCTCATTTTACTTCAACTTGCAAACCAATGTTGTTCCCCAATGTACCATCTTTCTAATGACATCAATGTTTCATTGTTTCATTCACTAACCATGGAGAAATTCACCCTCAAACACCCACTGTTACCATGATGATTTGCTGCATAATATTTTGGTTCAAACATACATCAAGTACATGACAGAGGTTTTATGTGTGCTGCCTCATTAAGACCAACACATATCTGCACCTCTCACACCCTTGCTCGAATTATACATGAAGAGGGAAAGGTTGGAAGCGTGCTATAGAAGTTTAGCAGCAAGAACATGGTAACACATCATAAACCAGCTGCACCATATCATTGCTCTCCCTAACTAACTTGACTCAGTTAGTTAGGGATGACTCATTTAACTCCACATAACTCAGTTAACTCACTCATTAAACCATGGTTAGAGTTTACTATAAAGCAAAACCTCACTCTCTAATTTCATTTTTCAACTTCATTCTTTCACATTCTCTCCAAAGAACTCTCTCTGCTTTACTCTCAACATCACCATTGCCAAGAATTTTCGAGCTCATCTTGCTCATTCCACTTCAACACTTTCCTTGTTTCTCTCAACTTCACAACAGTGCATTTGTTCATGAAGCTTGGATTTCGCTCACTTCCATTGAATCATCATCAAGTTCTACATCTCAGCCTTTATTTGGCCAAGTGAAGATTGTAGAAGAGACAAGATCTCTGGTTTTCTGAAGAGTATCTCAAGGTCACAAAACTTCAGGTACGAATTTCCACCATTATAGACATGATTTGAAGATGTTTTCAGGTTCTTGAGGCTTCTTATAAGCTCAAGAACTTGTCTGGCTAGTTGATAGGCCTTTAGAGGCATAGTTGAAAAGTTAGGGCAAACTTTCCTCTGTTCGATTCTCTCATTTCATGAACTTTTTGTGTGTTTTATCACTGGATCCATGTTCTCCTTTACTTCCTCTTCATTTTGGTATATCATTTGTGGAATTCTGGAAGATTGGAGGTTGCAGACGGTGGAGGTGTGACCGGAGAAGGTGACCGGAGGTCATCTCCGGCCGGTGACTGTAATTGCTAGGGTTTCACTATGTTTTAATCGTGGCCTTTGATTGTTCTTAATCCTACGTTCCAAAATGTGCCAACACATTAAAAAAAGCGTGCAAGTCACATGCCAATTTTCTGAACTCACTTAAACGTTGTATGGCATGGTACACGATAGGGAGTGTGGACATTCACATGTGCGCGTTGATGTTGTTTACTTTGACTATGGTTTGACTGTGACTTGATCCAATGGCCATGAGTGAGTCAATTTTGTTGACTGAGATTCCATGCTTGTTAGTATGTTCTGCGTGCTTATTGGACCTAAGACAGATTGTTATTTACACCCCACGCTTCTAAGGCCCAAACGAATTGAACTATGGATTTGCTATGGTTGCACCCCATTCATATTGCATTTCATATTTTATTTTCATTTTTGCTACACGTTTCATAATTGTTTTTTAAAAATATCAAATGATATTGGAAAATTCTACAAAAATTCATGTGTATTCTTAAAACATTTAGGAAATTTTTCATGATTTTATTTTCTGATTTTATGACCATTTTGCCCCTGTTCCATTATTTCTTTTGAATTTCCATTTGCATGCATACTTAATGTGACATATGATTTTGTGCATTTTTGTTCTTGATCATAAAAAATGATTTTGATGCCTTTCTTTTTGCATTGTGGTCACAATATGTTGAGGTATGTTTGAGATTTATGAGATGATTTTTAAGTCTTTTTTGGATGACTTTTGATGTGTTGCTTTGAGCATGAATGCATGAAACTTCCATGAGACTTTGACCTAATTGTTGAGTGACTTTGGTTCTGATTCATTGCTTGTGGACTTGATATGTTAATGGCATGTGTTTAAGGTGTTTGATTGGTGAAAGTCATAATTTTTGAAGCATGTTTGCTATTTGTTTGAAGCATGAAGTTTAACTTGTTCATTTTGTGAATGCATGCCTCATGTTTGGTTTGCTTGATCATGAAGGCACTTGTGCCATGAGTTGTGGTTTTGTTTGAGGATGTATAGCATGTTAATTGACTTCTGATTGTGACATTTGGGTTTCATCTTTGCATGTTTGATGTTTATCTTGCACCTTAAGTCACTTGTTTCACAAGTATGAACCACATTCACATCACTTCACCTTTTCTTCTTTGCTTCTTGTTGGATTGAGATTTTGTTTGCATGATTTAGTATGCCCATTTAGGATAACATTAGGTTGTGTAAATATGAGTTACATTCTGACTTGGAAGCATGTATAGCATTCAATCTCATTTCACTTTGTTTGTCAACTTGTTTGAATTTGATTTGTTCATTATATTTTCTTACTTTACTTGTAAGTGATTGTGCTAACCATGTAGGGGCTTTGGTAAGTTTCAATTGAGTGTGGATAAGGAATCCACATTCAACTTCTATCCTTTCTCTTTTACAATTCCATGTTTTGTTAAGCACTTATGTGCTTTCTTTTAATAACTCATCACTTTCCCTTTGTGAATTACAATTCATCTTCTACTTTAGAAGTGAATTGTTTAATTCATTCTTTCTTTAGACGTTAGGTTGAAACCTCACAAACCTTAGGATCACTCCCTTAACTAATCAATTAGGATTGAGTCTTAGTCCATATAGATTTTTACCTTTATCCTCCCTTGAGTCTCTTTTCTCATCTCAAAGAAAATTCAAAACATATAATAAAGGTAGGCATTTATTGCATTTAGGCCTTTCATATAAAGAAAAGGTTATAAGGGGTCTTCTCTTATAATCTTAGAATGTATAGCATATAGCCCATCTTGGGTCAATGTGTTAAACATTTGATCTTGTATGAGGGACTTAAATGCAATACTTGTTGAAGGTGCAAATAATAAAAAACACTTCTTCATTTCTTAATCAACAAAACACTTAATAAACACAAGTATGCTAGTGTGTTTGAACCTTGACAATTGGAACTAAGTGTGGGGGGTCTTCTTCACTCTTAGTGTGCTTTCTTACCCATTCCATCTTGGAATGTGAGGATGTACACATTCCAATGACTAAGATTCAGATACACTATCATATGCAAACAAATGAAAAAACTCTTAAAAGACAAAAACAAACAATAACGTCTTTCCTTCGGGAATTCTTTTCTCACCTCATTCACTCTCAACGCACGAACGCGCTTCTACTCGTTCTCTTGCAAGATGGTAACGCACTCGGACCAGCGAGCCTGCAACACCTGAGCTAGAACGTCAACCGTTCTCTAAAAAACACAAACAATTCATCCCTAGTGAGGGGAACTACGTCGCTCTGATTCTCATGCTCCTGATGAGATACGTAGGCAGTGGGGTAGGGCCCATGCGAGCACTTCTTTTATTTTCCCTACATTTGTTTCTCTTTCTCCTTTCCTTTTTCAGTTCTTTCTCAGTATTCCTTTCTTTACACCCTTTGATCGAGACAAGCAAGCGTGGATCCCATCGGGTACGATGGACGTGAGGGGGTGCTAATACCTTCCTCTCGCGTAACCGACTCCCTTACCCACTTCTCTTGGTCGTAAGACCATGCTTTTCCTTTCCCTCAGGTTTACGCGGTGTTTCCTTTCCCTCTCTTGGGATAAATACACATTGCTGGCGACTCTGTTCGGTGCCACTTTCGCGTTTGTACTTGGATGAAAATCCCGGGAGCGACACACAGACACCACACACCATGGTTCTTGATATGCTCCACCACTGGACTTACTATCAACATAGTAATCCACACTGAAGATCTTCACGCAACACTGCGTCACCAGCTTGAACAAAGAAAACTTCAGAAACCCAGAGAGAAATAAACTCTCATCCACCAAAGAAGGTATGCTTCCATTCTCAACCCAGAACTTCTGCCACAAGCTCCCAGAGAATCAGAACCTCCTTACAATTTCAACTAACTACTCTTCTGTACAAGAGCAATCAGTTTCAAGCATCCTGCTTGAATGCACATTGTGAAATCAACCAAATGCCACTTAATGAAATCAGATCTTCAAGTCACATGAACTACTTGCCCCCATAGCAAGACATCTTGGATCCACCAAGCCTCTTAGTCATGTAACATCTTCCCATCCATAGCTCCCGCAAACTGCATGAGAGAGACCTTTTTGAAGCATCCATATCTTCCATTCTCCTGTAGATCACCTTATCTTAAGTTGATGTGCCACATCACCAGCTGAGACCTCTGATGTTAAGCTAGATGTCATAACATTCTGATATGACATCCAACTGTTGAATTCAGCTCCTCCTTCTTCCACTTAGAAGAACCTCCTCCCTTCGCAGAACAAGAGTTCCATGCTCTCATAGACTTGATTCAACAACCAATTTTGAGTAGACAACCTTCATTCTGCTTTGAAACTCCAAAGATTTCAAACCTGCCACGTCTGAATCTTCAGAAAGTAAGTAGTCCAAGACTACCCTATAGCCATACCAAAGAATGCCACTTCCCTTAGTAGAGCCGCCAGTAGAAAGCCAGAGATAACTGCCACTTATCCTCAACCTTCACAAACAGAGCAAGATCCATGCTCCAAAGCACCTAGATCAGAAATAAACTGATCCATGCTGTATCCATCAAGATTATAAAGTCTTTATCTTCATCTTCACCAACATCAAAGTCCAGACTAGTTTCTTGCCAGGAAACTCTCCAGAGAACACATGCTTCCATCACACCCGACTGAAGCCACTTCTTAGGTCACCACCTTAGACTAAAACAGATGCTAAAGCGTATGCAGTACCCCTCCCATGATTCTGCATAAACTCTGATGATGAGATGTTTCAACATCTTGTTGAACATCATTAATCTTGACTTTCAAGGATAATCAATTAAATACTTGTGGATTCCACAAATAGCAATTGATCTTAAATCCTTGTCCAATAACCCTTCTTCACTGCTGTAGCTGAGCTCACCAGATCATGTCATGAACACTTATAAAGTATTCAATCTTTTTGCAAGTATCTTCAATGTTGAGATACCAAGGCTACCACCCTTGACTCAAGTAACTAAGATTCTCTCTGAACGAATCTTATTTACCTCAACAATTCTTCAATCAGATTGGATCCACTCTTAGGATCAAGAGAGATGAATCCTTTCTTGCTGTTTTTGGATGGTGAAAATAAATCACCTCCGCTTTCTTCAGATTATGTTTCAAAGAAACGCCTTCTAGTCAGAAGAGTAACTAGAAGACTCCAGATTGTCATACCCCAAATTTTGACCACTAATATTTCCCATCACTGTGAAAATCATCATCACAATATGGATGAACCATCATACCTCATTAGTCTCCCCAAAGATGGGTGAGCATCCACTACAATCAAACTTAGGGTTTCAAGCCCTCTCAGAGCTCTTAGACAAAGGATCAATCAAGGAATGACATGATCTTCAACTTGTCTAAACCTCTAAACCATCCACAATGGATCAAGAGGACTCCCACATCAAGAATCAAGCACAAAGCTGCAACATTCCAAGTGGATTAAGCCTCAAGATCGCCAGTGTCACCAAATTAGGGTTTTGGTCGACCAGGGCCTCCAGATGGAAATTTTCCTCTGGGCATGAGCCAATGCTTCAAAGCATAACCCAAAATACTCTAAGGGACCTCATAAACCCAATCATCAAGTCAATTTAGCCTCAGGGGATGCATTCATAAAAAATCAGGAATTAGGGTTTCTTGACCTAATTCACCCCTAAGTTGACTTTTGGGACAAAACATGAGCCAAGACCTCAAGACATGATTTGAGGGTCCCTAATACACTACGTTGATCCATTTGCAACAATGGATTGATCCAAGAAGCTTGATTCATAAGTTTCAAGTTCATCAGAACCACAATTAGGGTTTCGCGGAAAAAGTCAACTGTGCCTTTGACTTTTGACCAGGACATGCTCCCAAACCTTGGGACATGATTCAATACACCCTATAACACCTATGAAATCAATCCATAAAGTTTGATTTAGGTCAAGTGTGAGATCAGGAATTGTCTCTACAAGTCAATCTATGTTTTGATGATAACAATAAGTATTTGTGAAAGAACCATTTTATGGTCTAACGTGTGTTGTGTGCAGATCATAAGAACTAAAGACATCAGAACCAACATGCACCAGCTAGATGTACTATGATTGAATATATACATATGTGAAGTTACTATGTGTGACTAAAGTCGCAAGAAGCAAGAACGCTTCTTTACCTAGTCATGATCAGCCAGATCCAAGGATGCCAAGATTGCTGTTGCAATGCTCTTGTGGATGCTCTCTGAAAGTGATTGAGATTCTGAAGATAGCGAAGCTTCTGAAGAAGTACACTCTGAAAGAACCAAGTGCAGAAAGAATCTGAAGACTTATGAGCTCTGAAGATCAAGGTTTCAAATATCAAGTTTTGAAGACTCTGAAGACAGGTTCTGAAGATTCGGAAGACTTGAAACAGAAAACAATAACGTTCTTAAAGACCAAGTGCTGAAGTTCTGAAGACTGATTCCTAATGGACTTCTTCACTTGACTGAAGACTTGAAGAACCAAATATTCTACTAAGAAGACTCTACTCATGCTTCATCAAATTAACATCAGAAGCCACTGAAGTTTTGAAGTCTAGATATTACCGTTGTGAGTTAAATGTACACACTGCCCAAGAAAAGATGTCCGATCACTTCTCCCTCTTCAAAAAGGAGATGTGTCAGTACAACTCATTGTATCACAACGTCTCTTTTCCAAACAACCAACAGTATTCTCAAACGGCTATATTTCTACTAGCTATTTAATGGAAAGAGTTTTTGCGTCTGATGTGTCGATCATTTGTAGAATCATAAACTGAATGTTCATCTACAATATCGGCCAAGTCATTGTGAAGATAGCAACAACGATGAGTTCTCGTTGTAACACTTAACATATTCAGAGCTATCATTATTTCACTAATGGAAATTGTTGTTGAAACTCAAGGAGACAAATCAACACAACAACAATAATAAAAAACAGAAGTTGTTGATGAAGAAGACAACATTGGAGATCTGTCAAGTCATCAACCTACCTTCTCGTCAGGACTACATTGAAGATCTGAAGCAAGGAGTTGTTGCTCAAAGCTTGCTCAATTAAGAAGACGAGGAAGAAAAAGATCTACAAGATGTCAACAATTGTAATATCTAAATACATCTTTGTAGTTTCTTAGGAAAGCAAGGAGTTGTTGCTCAAATCTTGCTTGAACACATGTGTGTGTTCTTTGTACTTAAACTTAGGAGAAACTTGCTTATTAAGAAGCACAATTTGTAATCTCCAGTTTTCCAATTCAACTAAATGAATTGAGACTCCTCTAATGAACGTTATATCCAGAATGGATCCCTGAACGATTCAGCTGTGAGTTGAGGCCCTTGAGTAGATCATGTGGTGATCAGATACTTGAGATGACAATGGCTGAGGGTCATTGTGGAAAATCCTGAAATATGGTCAGTAGCATTATATTCATTGTGATGAATCCCTGAACGGATAGCTGTGAAATCCTAGCAGTGGGTCTGCTCGGTCAATGAATGTTATATCCTATTGGATCCCTGAACGGTTCATTGGGTTGTTAGTCACATTGCGGCTGTGCAAGTTGTTAGTCACCGGCGCGGTCCGTTCAAGTGTAATCAATGATTTGGTTATAGTGGATTAAGTCCTTGTGTTCAAGGCGAAATCACCTGAGGAGGGTGGACTGGATTAGCCTGCGTGGTGAACCAGGATATATCGTGTGTCCTTTACTCTCTTGCTTAGTATCTCTATTTATGTTTCTGCATTGAATAATAGAACCTCATATTAAGTAAAGTCAGAATCTTGCAGCCTATCTCTGATCAGCTTCCGCACTGCAAGTTCTGAGTATCGTATCTTATGATCAGAACCTATATGGTTCTCATGCTCCATAGTTAAGAGATCAGAATCTCTCAACGAACATTGAAGGTTCTTGAGCGTCTTTTTAACAAGATCTGAAAAGTATTTAGAAGAGTAAATTCACAATTCAAACCCCCTTTCTTGTGTCTTTCTCGCACCTTCATCAAGGACTTGATTTCATAGAGCATCGCACAGTTTGGAATTCATCTGATAAAAAGTCAACTGTGCCCAAAAGTCAAAGTTTGAATTTTTTATTTTTTGATCAATTATGGTTCCCTAACCCTAAAATGATGTTAATGTGTGCTTGGAATCATCATTCATCAAGAAAAATCAAGAAAAGTGGGATAACTTGTAAAAGGGGTAACCATAAAAAATTTAGAAGTTTTCTAAGTTATGGAACAAAGTGGCTAGGGTACCAACTTCCAAGGATCATAACTTGAGATCCAAACAACCATTTTGGCTGATCCAAAGATGGATTTGTAGCTCTCATGGCATACTTTAAAAGTGTAAACTACACCTCACTCCAATTCTTCATGTATTTTTAGTTATGGAGTGACCAAAATGACAAAAACATGAAAATGCCACTTTTTCGAACACGTAGTGAAATTTTCACTAAGTCGGAATCTGTTTCACTTTTTTCAAAATGTAAGGGCATTTTTCACTTGGATCCAAAAAGTGTCAAGACAAACTATGATCACACATATGTTGTATTATATGAGATCTTTCCAAAATGGCCAAGAACTCCATCAAATCCCATTAGAGCTAAGAGTTATGACAATGGCAATATGCCTTGCTGCAACTGTCATACCAAGGCAGATTTGTGCATTTTGCTCGATTTGAGCAATTTGTGCAAATGACAAACAAGTTTATCCATCTGAACACCTCAGGGGGGGACCAAGGAGGAACAAACACTGATCCATCAGCCTCCTAAGTCTTTGGAACCAAAACTAGCATGCCAAACCTAGAAATGCCTAAAAAGGGGGACAAGACTCTAATTTTGTTTTGGAGCATTCAATGGATGCACCAAGGTGGCATGAACTGGGTCTTTTCCAACTTAATGAGTCAAGGATGATCTCTGAACTAGGGAACCAAAGGCATGTGCTCTAACCTCTAGTCAATGGCTAGAGGAGACTTAAGATTCCAAAGTGATGCAATTGGACAATGATCTGCTGCAGTTTCCATTCACTATTGCTTGCAAAACAAACTTGCTCTACTATAAATAGAGCTCATTTGTGCTCAGTTTAAGTACACCAAAGGCCTACAACACTTGCCTTTCTCAAAATCATCTTCTCACTCTCAAAAATGCCTTTCTTAGCAAGTCACTATCGAATTTTTCAGTAGAGAGCAATTCCACTCAAACCAATTACTCTAACACCTCATAAACATCATATGTGAGCTGATCAAACACTAAACACACAACTATAACACTGATTTCTCAGAATCACCAGCCAGTTGCTCATGTTTTCAACCAAGTTGCAGTTAAGATGCCATGAAGTGATCCAACCATTTCCAATCAAGTCCAAGCATTCAAACACACTCCATATGGTGTAGGGAAGCTGTTCAGATCATCACAACTCATCGGTAACACCTCCAACTAAAAAATCACATTGCTCTTACTGTCACGACCTTCAAGTAAGCCTAAACTTGGTCATCTCTTAATCTATGCATATTTCCTCGCACAATACTTTTGCCAAATGTTCATAATCATGCATAGAATGTTTCCCCTCAATTAATTGCTTTGTTTGAATCGTGTATCAAAATTCTCGGCCTTCATGCAAATTTTAGGGTTCTTGAGGTTTTGTCTTGATTTCTTATTCCATGCTTAAAATAAATGAAATTAAAGACCATAGACATGACCGTGAGGTGAAAACGAGCATATTGATATGTGGATTGTGTGATTTCATCAAGTATTCAGTGAGATTGGATAGAAAATACAAATCTGAGCAAAACTCCCTTCGCGCGTGTTCTTGGCCCATGTTCTTGGCGCCTTTTTCACAATTTTGAATATTTGAATTTTGTGATTTTATTTAATTGATTCAAAAATTAATTTCTCTCTGAGTTTTAATGATTTTCAGTTGATTCTTTTTTTTAATAATTCACAAAAATGTTAAAATATTTTATTTTGCCAAAAATTCCCAAAAATATTATTTATTTCATATACTTGATATTTTTGCAAAGAATTAATATTTTATTTGTTTTTTAACATTTAAAATATTTTTTTCCTCCTTGATTTTTCAAATTTAATTGGTTTTCAATCATTTTGTGGATATAAACATGATTTTTGAAACATTGATCCAAGATCACCACTCATTTTTCACATGTTTTCAACACTTTTTATTAATTTTTTAACAAAATTAATTTCATTTTTTACAAAATTAGGGTTTTGATTAATTCAACCCTCATCAATCATTTTCAAACACTCATGGGCCTCTAATAGAGTGTAAGACCCAATCCCCTTTTAACCAAAACAATTTTGGGACTCAGATATTGTATAAGTCCCTCTGCGTTAAAAGAAAAATCTCGGTGCAATCGCCAGTTCAAAAATCAAATCATCTGGGCCTACCCTCGTGTTATAAGCCCCATTTCTTTTCTTTAAATTTATTTGGGCCTCTAATAGAGTATAAGGCCCAACCCCTTTATAAATAATACCTTTAGGCATCACACATTGTATAAGTCCCTCTGTATAGTTTCAAACATTCGGCGCGATCGTCGCCTTTTTAACAAAATAACCCTGGGCTTCTCCTTGAGTTGTAAGTCCCATCTCTTGTACAAAAATAAATATTTGGGCCTCTAATATAGTGTAAGACCCATCCCCTTGTACATAAAAACTTTTTGGGCCTCAGTCGTTGTATAAGTCCCGATGCGATCTTTAAGACAACAGTGCGATCATCGTTAAAACTTGGGCCTCTCCTTGAGCTGTAAGCCCCAACAATCTTTTCAAAGCACTTTCTCCTTTAATTTTGGATTCAAATATATGTTGTTATCAAAACTGTCTTTAATTTCTTTGTTGAACAACTAACAAAACAGCATGGAAGCTCTACAACGTGTAAGTGTTTATCCGCTTTCATTTACCGCTTTCATATGTATATAACTGTATTGTGGGGTTGTTTCACTGTAAGTCTTCTTTCACATCCTTTTATATACTTGTCACATATCCACTGTGTAATACTAGTATAGTTATTTAGAGTTTTCCCCGGCAACTACGTCTAGAACTAGGTAAAGCCCTGTTGGTCACCCTTTAAATACAAAGAAAAATAGATCCCCATAGAATTTCCAGATATAGTCTTCCCTTCTCTTGGGGTTAAACAATATGGAACAAAGATAAAGGCAGTATTCTCGGTGAACCTTTTCTCAGACTGTCACCCTTAGAAATTGTCAAAGAAACTCTAACTCCCCGGAGATGATCTTTTCTCCGTGAATGGCATCTCTTGAGTTTCTTCCAAATTCTTGAACTTTCCTGGAATGATCTATTCTATGTGAATTGCATTTCTTGAACTTCTCTTGGTTTGGGGACCCACGGGCTTCCTAAAAGCATCCCCGCCTCCTCTTGGGCGTTGTACAAGGACCCTTCGGCTTCTTAAAAGTTCTCATGCCTTCTATTGGGCTTAATACAAGGACCCTGGCGACCTCTTAAAGGTATAAGACAGAACTTAGTCATCCTTTGCTAGAGCAGTATTTCCCGCGTCAAAACTCCGACCATTGTAGGGTTGATACTCATCCCTTAATGCCCGCGCCTCCTCTTGGGCATTGTACAAAAGATAAAACTCTAGACTTCGATGGTCTAAAATTCTTGAGTCTCAAAGACATTCTCAAGTTCCTTTCGAACATAGGAAAAAATACCGATCACTCTGGATCAATCTCCAGCAGAAACCCGGTCTCTCTCATGAGAGTTCCCTACACTTGGACCTGCTTTAGGATCTCAATAATCCTCGGCACTAAGTCAGCCACCTCTTGGGCTTTATACAAATGATTCTCCCCAGCGGAGCTAACCTTTTCAGACTCTCTTGTTGAGTCAACCACCTTTCCAAACTCTCTTGTTGAGTCAACCACTTTTAGCCTCCGTCTTGGGCTTCGTACAAGACATATAAAAACACTCTCTTGTTGAGTATAAAAGACTCTCTTGTTGAGTCAATCTCCTTTTAGCCTCAATCTCGGGCTTCGTACGAGACAACAAATCACTCTCTTGTTGAGTATAAAAGACTCTCTTGTTGAGTCAATCAACCTTCAGACTCTCTTGTTGAGTCAATCACCTGTTCAAGACTCTCTTGTTGAGTCAACCTTTTTTAGCCTCTGTCTTGGGATTTATATAGGACAGATGAAAGTACTCTCTTGTTGAGTCAAACCCTTTCAGCCTCCATCTTGGGCTTTATACAAGATACATTCTCCTCAACGGAGTCAAAATCCCTTTTAGCCTCAATCTTGGGATTTGTACAAGATAGAAAGAACATTTTCCCCGGAAAAGTCAAACTTATAGCCTCCTCTTAGGCTTTGAATAAAGAAATCCCCGGTTGATTCAATCAACCTTTTAGCATCAAATTTGTGCCTTGCTCACAACATACAAACATCAATAATTCCTCTTTAGAGATGACAAACTCTCTCAGTCAAACCCTTTAGCTTCACATCTTGGGCTTTGAACATGATACAAATCACCTTGAGCTTCAATCTTGGGCTTTGAGTAAGACACCAAAACATCTCTTTACTCCCATAGAATAGGAGGAACTACGATCGCTCTGATTTCACTATTTCGGGAATACGTAGGCATAAGATTGCGAAATCTTAGCGAGCATACTAATAAAAAACTCAAAGTCCAGTACCTCCATACATCAATCAAAAAGCATCAGACCTAACACCTTACCAAAAATCCTCCTGTACAGTCACGACACTCCGTTCTTAAACGAAATAAACCTAAAGATAGACCCCCCTATTTTGATAGCATCTGTAAACCAACAGTTTTGACTGTTTAACCTCAGTATGCAAGCAGGGTTAATTGGAGACATCTATTTCCCTTCCTTAATCAGCTTCACTGGATAAAAAATGAATCGAACTGTAGTACCAAAGCGATAGTGATTTGAAACCACAAAAATCGCGCTACAGAAAAATGGCGACCACAGTGGGAGTATGTTCTTTCTTACATGTTTAGGTAGAAAACTTTAAATTCACAAAGTGTCAAAGAAATGACGACTCTGCTGGGGAGTCATTGTCTGTATAGGATCATAGGACTAGAGGTCTAGGATTTTAGAACAAATATATATACTACTTTTCCTAATTGATATCCATGTTTATTTTTTTGCTAATGGGAATGCTTGTGATGTCGCATCTGGAAAGATTGAGTATACACCTAAGATAAGTAATGGCGCTAGACGAGTAATCTTACGGGGAGTGAATCCCAGATAAGAGGTCCCGGTCGACCATCGAATTAGTGGAGAGACCCTTTGCGGATTCATTGCCTATACGACTTCGGTTGTTGAAAGCAGATTGTTCGATTGGGTTATCTGAGAAGCTAGGGATTTTAGTAAACTGAAACCATTTTGTAGTGCGGAAGCTATCGGAAATAGTTGTCACGCGATACTACCCTCATTTGAGACTACTCTAAGATACTACAGCTCACTGGCGATCCGCTTGCTGTTGTTATCCCGAGAGGAGTCAGTGATTTTGAGGACAGGTACAAAAAATCACCAGTATAACCTTTGGGGATGGGTAGAGCCTTGACTTCATGACACCGACCCTTTGACCCCATGTTTTTTCTATGTTTTTGTGTGATGCATTCATGCATTCATTTCATTAAAAAAAACTTTAAACAAAGAAAAATCTTCTCTTCTAGTCTCCCTTTTTCAAATTAAACTAAGATAATGATTGCAAATGTCAGATAAAGAGATTGCTAATGGATTTCGGTAGAAGGAAGACTCACAAGTACACCTTCAAGGTTCCAAAATTAGAGGATTTAAGAGGTCTGGCAAGGATGATAACCAACCCTAAAGCTTTCAGAGCTAAGTATGGAGGATTACTGTCTCTGTTATGGGTCCATGTAATTGAAGGAATCCTGTCCACACTAATCCAGTTCTACGATCCGGTCTATCACTGTTTCACATTCCCGGATTATCAGCTAGCACCAACACTGGAGGAGTACTCTCACCTGACTGATTTACCCATTACTGACCAAGCTCCCTTTTCTGGACTGGAAGAAATTCCAAATGATCAAACCATTGCAAGAGCAATCTATTTAGACGAGTCAGAAGTCATGACTCACATGATCATTAAGGTTAGTATCCAGGGTTTGCCGGCCCAGTTCTTGATAAAGAAGGCTCTATACTTTGCTAGTATAGGGAACGTGGCCGCTTTCGAAAGCATCTTTGTTTTGCTTACCTACGGGTTATTTTTGTTTCCCAACATCGATAACTTTGTAGATATCAATGCCATTAAGATTTTTCTGATTGAAAACCCTGTACCGACCTTGCTCACAGATGCTTATCATTCTGTACACCTAAGGAATTTGTACAGCGGAGGAATGATCACCTACTGTGTACCCCTGCTGTACAAATGGTTCATTTCCCATTTGCCAAAGTCTGTTGCATTTTGGGATCAAAAAAGTACTTTACGTTGGTCGCAGAAAATCATGTCTCTTACCAACTTTGACATCGATTAGTACAATCGAATCTATGACAGGATCAGGATCATTGACCGTTGTGGAAATTTCCTAAATGTACCCCTTATAGGAACTAAAGGAGGAATCAATTATCATCCAGTTTTGGTTCGTCGTCAACTCGGATACCCGATGAGGCATGTCCCGCGTAATGCTCATCTAGAAGGTCTTTTCTTCAAGGAAGGAGAAAATGACAGAGCACTAAAGACAGAAATAGTGCATGCCTGGAAACACGTTCATAGGAAAGGAAGAGAGTCTCTAGGAAAACCAGACTGTGTCTCAGTGGAACCTTATCTCCACTGGGTAAAAACTAGAGCTCTCAAGCTGAGGATGCCTTACCCTCGTCAAGAAGTTCTTCCATTAAGGGACCATGTCCTTTATTTTATGTCTGATACGGAAAAACTTCAGGTTACTCTCGACAGAGTTCAACAGGAGAAGAAGTCTTGGAAGAACAAGTACCGTATTCTCAATGTGGAGTGTAAGAAAATATAGCAACTGTTAAAAGAAAAAGACGCTCTGATCGAGATTTTAGAGCAACATGCTGTAGAAAATCAAGATGACCAAAGGAATTTGCTCGCTCCTTTCACTTGGAAAAGGAAGGATAACCCGACAACGGCTCAAGAGCCCTGATCAAAGAAAAGGAAAGTACCATAACCAGCACCTGAGCTTCCCTCAGAGAGAACTCGGGACCCATAAGTTTAGATTTCCTTTTACAGCACTATGTAAATGACTGTATTTCCATTTCCGCAATCTTTGAATTCAATAAAACGTGGTTTCCCCACTGTTTGATATTTGCAATCCAATTGTCGAAGTTTATTTTGATTAAACAATAAAAATATATAATTAATATAATCATTGCATATCATTTATCATTCTCACGTAACGCATTCTTCTTACCTACGAATCTCACGTTTGCGTCTCGATTCTAGAGTCAAACTGTCTCATTCGTACAATACTTGGGCCAATTGACAGAAAAAGATGGATGATCTCGAGGAAGAGAACAGATAGTTGAGGGAAGAGATCGACACTCTGAAAGAGGATCTGAGAAAGCTTCATAACGACATGCAAGCTCTAGCAGAAGCTCAGATGTAACAACAAAGGACTGTGATCTCAGAGATCACATCAATGCCCATAGTGGAAAAGTATGACCCTCAGTATACCATGCATAAAGATCGTCCCTGGGGCATGCCTATTAACTATATCTCGGAAGGATATGTTCCGCCGATCACTGAAGATCAGGGAACCGCAGCAGGAGCCGCTGGCCCTGAAGGTTACAAACTTTGGGAAAGCGAAGATGCCAGGGGCATGACAGCAACTCCTGAAGGTTACAAACTTCGGGAGAGGGAATGACCTAGAGTCACTGCCATGATGACTATACCACCACCCGTGGTACACACTGTCCCAGAAGGACAGATTCCACAGATACCTTATGGTGGAAACGAAAGTATGTTCGACAGAATGAATGAGTTCCAAGAACAGTTCCTGGAGATGCAGAAAGAGCTGCAAGCCCTTCACGGTCAGGATCTATTTGGAAAGGACGCCGCAGACCTTTGTTTGGTCCCCAATGTGAAAGTTCCGCACAAGTTCAAAGTACCCGAACTTGAAAAGTACAAGGGTAACTCTTGCCCTCAAAGCCATTCGGTGATGTACGCTCGGCGAATGTCAACTCAGACAAAGAACCATGAGCTAATAATTCACTATTTTCATAATAGTCTAACCGGTGCCGCACTCAAATGGTACATGGGTTTAAACCGCACTAAGATCGACACTTTCAGAGATCTTGGCGCTGTCTTCGTTCAACAATATAAGTATAACCTGGACATGGCACTGGACAGAGATCAACTTAGAGCCATATCACAGAAGGACAAGGAAACCTTCAAGGAATATGCTCAGAGATGACGTGAAATTTCCGCCCAGATTTGTCCACCTCTTGAGGAAAAATAGATGACAAAGATCTTCTTAAAGACCTTAAGCTCATTTTACTACGACAGAATGGTCGCCAGTGCGCCCAGTGACTTTACTGAAATGGTAGGCATGGGAGTTCGTCTTGAGGAAGCAGTCCGAGAAGGACGTTTAGTTAAAGACGCTGGATCATCAAGTAGTACAAAACGATATGGTAGTACTCTCCCTAAGAAAAAAGAGCAAGATATTGGCAAAATCTCTCTCAGAAAGCAAAGGCTACGGTACCAACCAGTAGCAGCTGTAACTCCTGCTATCAACTCTGCGCCTGTTCCTACGTATCAACCTTAGGTTGCTCAGAGCCAACCGAATCAACAACAATAGCAGCAAAGGACACAACAGCCTCTTCAGCAGGCTCGTCCTCCATATAAAAACAACCATACAACGCGACCACCAGGGTTTGACCCTATACCTATGTTGTACGTAGAATTGTTTCCACTCTTACTGGTCAAGGGACATGTCAAAACCAGGTCTCCTCTTACAGGACCGGAAAATCCGCCTTTTTGGTTCAAAGCAGATCAGACTTGCCCTTACCATCAAGGAGGACCAGGGCATAACATAGAAAACTGTCTCAGTTTCAAATCCGATTTGCAAAAGCTTGTTAGGAGCGGGGTCTTATCTTTCAAAGATACAAATCCGAATGTTCTCACGAACCCTCTGCCTCAACACGAGAAAGCTGCGGTAAATTTGATAGAGGGAGAGTCTAACAACAGCTATCAAATTCATGATGTACTCTTATTGAGGACCAATCTGGTCAAGATGCATCGTAGACAGAGCAGATACGGGCATGTACCATCTCATAATTATCACCAGTGTGATATCTTCTTTAAAAACAATCAAGGATGTTCTGTGGTGCAATCAGCTCTATAAGAACAATTGGATCTCGGGTGGATCCAAGAGCATCGAGTTCGTGGAGTTAACATGACTCATGCAAGTTCCAACATCATTCAAAACCACGACATCCGTGCAATGAGTGTCAACTCAGTGGCAATGCACTCAAGGCAAAGCCAGTATCATAATCTACCGCGGTACGATTACAATTCCTGTCTGATTTGCTCGGTAAACAAACAGGGGTGCTCTTTTGTACAAGAGGCCCTCCAGCGTCAGATAGATCTTGGGTGGATCTAGGACTACCATGATAGAAATCCTTATCAAGTTAACATGATTCAAATCTTCTATATTTGTTTGATGAATACCAGCTTGGTGGAGTTACATGCCAAGCAACTCCAACTCGGTTTTCTCACTTCACATGATTATCTGAACTGCAAAGTATGTTGTGAGAGTGACCAAGGATGTACTCTCGTTCAAAGAACTTTACAACACTTATTAAACCATTGGTGGCTTCCGATCTATCTAGACGAAGACACGCAACAAGTCAGTGTGACAAACGGGAACCCTACTAGACATCAAAGTCAGGATGTCCGATCTATGGAAATAGACCTAGTAAGGTTACACTGCATTCAAAGCAGACGTGGCCAGGTGCCACCACACAACTACGAGCGTCGTAGAGTCTGCTAGGAAAATAATCAAGGATGTTACCTCGTGCGAGCAGCCCTTCAAAGTCAGTTAGCTCCAAAGAGATTCGACTGTGTCCAAGTTCTGGATCAATCAACTGGACGCCAGACTATTTCGCTGATCAGATTAAGGATGTTGTCATGATCTCTGATCGCGAAAGGACCAAAGATGTTTGTACCATCATCCCTCTACTTGACGAATTGAAGGTTCTTATCTAGGAATTGATTGAAGTTACTTACGACAGTCAGAGAAATCAGAAGGCTCCTGTAGTTATCTATCTACCGGGACCAGTGCCGTACAAATCCGATAAGGCGATCCCTTACAAATATGGTGCAACAACAATTGAAAATGGAAAGGAAATTCCATTACCCTCCGTCGTGAATATTGCAGACATCAGTCGAGTAACACGGAGTGGTCGAATCTTCAACAAAGGAGTTAGAGAACCTAATAGAGAAAAGGAACTTCTAACAGAAACTCCCAATCCACCAGTCGGTCAATCCAGTGATCCCGACCTTTCAAAGAAAAATGATGAGATGTTGAAGCTCATCCATAAGAGTGAGTACAACATTGTTGATCAGCTGTTGCAAACTCCTTCAAAAATCTCTGTACTATCGCTCCTACTCAGTTACGAAGCCCACAGAGAGGCTCTACAGAAAGTCTTAGAGCAGGCCTTTGTGGAACAGGATGTGTCGATAAGGCAATTCGACAGTATCGTCTCTAACATCACTTCCTGCAACAACTTGGGATTTAGTGATGAGGCACTGCCAGAAGAAGGCAAAAGTCACAACATGGCGCTCAATATCACAGTTAACTGCCAGGACAATGCTTTAGCCAGCGTACTGGTAGATACCGGATCGACTCTCAACGTCATGCCGAAGTCCACTCTGATGCGACTATCATTCAAAGGATCTCTGATGAGAGGCAGTGAGGTCGTCGTCAAAGCATTTGACGGGTCCAGAAAAACAGTTATCGGCGAAGTCGACCTTCCCATAACTATCGGTCCTCATACTTTCCAAGTCACTTTCCAGGTCATGGACATCCGAGCAACATACAGCTGTTTGTTGGGAAGACCTTGGATACACCAGGCTGGGGCAGTAACTTAGACACTTCACCAGAAGCTGAAGATCGTCAAGAATGACCAACTCGTCATGGTCTGTGGAGAACAAGCCTTGATCGTAAGTAACCTATCATTGCCCACTTGTGTAGAACCCGAGGAGGTTGTTGGAACTCAGTTCCAGGCACTTTCAGTAAGTAGTGAGAATCAATTAGAGAATGGAACATCAATATCCTCGTACAAAGATGCTCTCGAGGTGATCAAAAGTAACAATGCAAAGGGATGGGGACAACTTGTCATTCCTACTGATAATAAAACAAAGAAGGGTCTTGGTTTTTCTGCAACCTGTACCCAGACACCTGCTAACGATGAAAGTCTTCATCCCATTCATAACTTCTTCCATAGTGGAGGTTTCCTTCACCCAGTGTCTCAAGAAGTACATACCATCAACGAGGGAGATTCCTCCGATACAGATGAAGAGTGGAAGTCCTATCTTAACAAGGACGGTTATATGTCTCAGGAAGAAGTGCCTATGCCATTTTGCTATCCCGTACAGTGTCTGAGATTTATACCAAGGTCAGACGTCAAAATGATATACGGAGATTGTAATCCGGAAGGATGCCGTGCTCCACTAAACTCATTAGAGGAAGACACTCTGATAAAAGACAACTTTGACCACGACTATTATGGCCCGATGGATGGTCTGCCTATCTGGCAACCGTACCCAAGAGACTTGGGACAAGAAAATCAGTTGAACAATGAAAATCAGCTGAGCATCATTAAAAAGAATACATGCGTCCCCACCATGTCATGGGATCAAAACACAGGTCATTCAGAAAATATCCACTGCGATGATGAATTTGCAAAATTTGCAGGACTAAAATTCATTAACTATGTTTTTCCCGAGGTCAACGTCATCGAGAGAGATGACTCCTCTAGTTCCAAAGAAGTGTGGGACACCTTAGGACAACCGAGTGGCAAGTACGACTTCTTGGTCAAGTACACTGCTCCTGAAAGCTCTTGTATCAGGCTCAAGGACATCCAGCCAACTGGATGGGGGGATTTCCCTGAGAGCACAAATACTATGCTAAATACAACTGAGGAATCCTCCTACGACAACTCTGCCTGGGAGACAGATTCCAATGATCATGCTCCGCCAGAAATTAGCGTTATTTCTAAAGACAAATCAAGGAAGGTACCAGACGTTGTGATTCACCAAGGAGTTCGCCGCCAATGGGTTGCAGTCGATGTTCTGAAGATTGTTCATAAGTCTAAGTAATTGTCATCTTTGTTTTAACCTTTCACCCTGCCCAGGTGAAACGGATGTTTTGATAGGGCTCACTTTCTGTAAATACCCCTCTTCGATTCGCCCAAAGTGACAGAGTTTTGTTTTATAGGGCTGTAGTTTCAAGGATCGACAAGTTCATAAATAAAATAACGTCATTCTGTAATTCCCGCATTAATTGTTGTTTTCTTTTTTTGCTTTTTCAGAAAATGGTAATCCTAAAAAACAATTCAAACAATAAAAACAAGCATTATTAAAAATATTTACACTGCACACACACTTGCATTCTCTCTATCTCATCTAAAAAACAAATCATAACGTCATGCGGATTGCTTGTTTTAAACCCCATTGAAACATACGATCCGACGCCTTCTCCCAACTTTGAATTCCCGGTATTTGAGGCTGAAGAAGAAGATGACAAAGGAATTCCAGAAGAGATCTCCCGATTACTCAGACAAGAGGAAAGGTCCATTAAAACTCACAAAGAGCCATTGGAAATGGTCAACTTGGACTCAGAGGAAGAGAGAAAAGAAGTCAAGATTGGGGCCCTACTCAGTCCGACTGTCAAAGAAAGTTTGATAAAGCTTCTCAAAGAGTTTCCCGATGTATTTGCTTGGTCCTACCAGGACATGCCAGGGTTGGATACCAGCATCGTGGAACATCATCTACCGTTAAGACCAGAATGTCCGTCGGTAAAACAAAGGTTGAGACGGACTCACCCAGACATGGCCATCAAAATCAAGGAGGAATTGCATAAACAGATTGACGCGGGTTTCCTCGCCACATCGGAATATCCTCAATGGTTAGCCAACATCGTACTAGTTGCGAAAAAGGACGAAAAGGTTAGAATGTGTGTAGACTACAGGGATCTGAACAAAGCAAGTCCAAAGGATGACTTTCCCTTACCACACATTGACATGCTGGTAGACAGTACAACAAAGTTCAAAGTCTTCTCCTTCATGGATAGATTCTCGGGCTATAATCAGATAAAAATGGTGCCGAAAGACATGGAGAAAACTTCATTCATTATCCCATGGGGCACCTTTTGTTACAAGGTAATGTCGTTCGGTTTGAAGAACGTCGGGGCAACCTATCAAAGGGCCATGACTACTCTATTTCATGACATGATACACAAAGAAATTGAGGTATATGTCGATGACATGATTGCCAAATCTAAAACAGAAGAAGAGCATGTGACCCACATGCCAAAACTATTCCAGCGATTGAGGAAGTATAAACTCCACTTGAATCCCAACAAGTGCACCTTCGGTGTCTGTTCAGGAAAACTCTTAGGGTTCATCGTCAGCCAAAAAGGAATTGAGGTTGATCCTGACAAGGTTAAGGCCATTCAAGAAATGCCTTCTCCGAGGACTGAAAAAAAAGTCAGGGGATTCCTGGGACGTTTGAACTACATCTCCAGATTCATATTCCTCATGACCGCGACATGCGCGCCGATCTTCAAATTACTCAAAAAGAATCAGGACTGTGTTTGGACGGAAGACTGCCAAACTGCCTTCGACAGTATCAAGGAATACCTATTGAACCCACCGATTCTATCACCTCCAGTGGAAGGAAGACCACTGATCATCTACCTAACAGTCTTGGAAGACTCAATGGGTTGTGTACTTGGCCAACAAGACGAAACCAAAAGGAAAGAGTCTGCCATTTACTATTTGAGCAAGAAATTCACCGACTGTGAGACTCGGTACACTATGCTTGAGAAAACTTGCTGTGCTCTGGTATGGGCAGCCAAACGTCTCTGCCAGTACATGATTTGCCACACTACTTGGTTAATCTCAGAAATAGATCTGATTAAGTACGTCTTTGAAAAACTTGCTCTCACAGGAAGGATAGCCCGTTGGCAGATGTTGCTATCAGAATACGACATCGAGTACCATGCTCAGAAAGTCGTCAAAGGAAGCATTTTAGCCAGTCATTTGGCTCATTAACCGATTGACGATCAGGAATCAGTCGGATTTGACTTCCCAGACGAAGATGTTATGTATCCAAAAATGAAAGATTGCGATGAACCGCTACTCAGTGAAGGGCCAGAATCAGGTTCCCAATGGGGACTAATCTTTGACAGAGCTGTCAATCATTATGGAAATGGAATTGGGGCAATCATCATAACACCTCAGGGTACCCCACATTCCCTTCACCGCCCGACTGACATTCAAGTGCACAAACAACGAGGCCAAATACGAAGCTTGTATTATGGGTCTCGAAGAAGTGATCGACTTAAGGATCAAAAACTTAGATGTATATGGCGATTCAGGCCTGGTTATTAATCAGATTAAAGGAGATTGGAACACATACCAATCAGGACTGATTCCTTACAAAGACTACACGAGAAGGTTGTTACCCTTCTTCAACAGAATCGAGTTTCATCACATCCCTCGTGAGGAGAATCACATGGCTGATGCATTAGCCAATCTCTCTTCCATGATTAGTGTAGGTCAATGGAACGACTTGCCTAAGATTGACATAATGCGCCTTGAACAGCTCGCTTACATCTTCACGATTGAAGCAGTCATAGATGACAAACCTTGGTATCACGATATCAAATGCTTCCTTCAAAAACAAGAGTACCCTCCTGGGGCATTCAAAAAGGACCGAAAGACCCTCAGAAGGTTGGCAGGCAGCTTCTTTCTGAGCGGCGATACACTCTATAAGAGAAACTTTGACATGGTCTTGCTCTGATGTGTAGACGGACCTGAAGCAAACCTATTGATAAAAGAAATTCATGAAGGATCCTTTGGCACTCATGCCAACAGACACACAATGGCGAGAAAAATTCTAAGAGCAGGATACTATTGGTTGACCATGGAATCCGATTGCTACAAGTACATGAGGAAGTGTCACAAGTGTCAAATATACTCAGACAAAATCCATGTACCGCCAACACATCTCAAAGTTCTTTCTTCCCCATGGCTTTTTTCCATATGGGGAATCGACATGATTGGCATTATCGAACCCAAAGCTTCAAACGGACATCGGTTCATCCTGGTAGCCATTGACTATTTCACCAAGTGGGTCGAAGCAGCGTCGTTCGCCAATGTAACCCGACAAGTAGTGGTCTGATTTATCAAAAACAATATCATTTGTCGTTATGGTGTTCCAAGCCAGATCATTACTGATAATGCGTCTAACTTGAACAACAAAATGATGAAAGAGTTGTGCACTGAGTTCAAGATCGAACACCATAATTCATCTCCCTACCGACCTAAGATGAATGGAGCGGTAGAAGAGGCTAATAAGAACATCAAAAGGATCGTTCAGAAGATGGTTGTAACCTTCAAAGACTGGCATGAAATACTACCCTTTGCTCTTCACGGTTATCGCACATCTGTCCGCACTTCAACAGGGGCAACCCCTTTCTCTCTAGTATATGGCATGGAAGCAGTGCTCCCCATAGAAGTAGAGATCCAATCAATCCGATTGATGGAAGCAAAGCTAACAGAGGCTGAATGGTGTCAAAGTCGACACGATGAACTGATTTGATCGAAGAAAAGTGAATAACAGCTTTATGCCACGATCAGTTGTATCAATAGAGAATGAAGAAGGCGTTTGACAAAAAGGTCCGACCTCGCGCCTTCAGAAAAGGAGACCTTGTGCTAAAAAAGATACAATCATTTCTCACTGATTCCTGGGGCAAATGGACCCCGAATTATAACGGCCCCTATGTGGTCAAGAAACCCTTCTCAGGCGGCACCTTGAGACTCGCAACCATGGATGGAGAAGAATTTGCCTACCCCACAAATGTTGACGTAGTCAAGAAATACTTCGCCTAAATAAAAAAAACGTCTCGGTGGATTGAAAACCCGAAATGGCAGTCCAGGAAAAAATTATAGACATAATCAAAAATCATCCCGGTGGATTGGAAATATCAAAGTACAATCCAGGCAAAAGTTAGGGATAATGGCAAGTAACTACGTCTAATTAGTTCAACTCAGCAGCAGTAATGCCAGCCATCAGGAAAACTCCAGTCAAGGTCATCTTCGACGGAAGCTCAGGATGTCCAGAATTCAAAGTTGGTGAAGGATAGCGGTCGTTATGTTTCAATGTAGCCCTTTTCACTTAAATTACCATTTTATAACTTTGTAAATACTCCATTGAATCACGCGCTTGGCTGATTTCCATCCTATCAATAAAATTTGAATTTATTTTAGCTTTACAAAATGAAGTTTTAATGTGATTAACAACAAAAATGAATTTACTTGTCAAAATTTTTCTGCTTTTTAAAATAAAGATGGCAATTTCTTTTGACTGTTGAACATCGAAAGAATGTCGATCGCTTCTCCAGAAGTAATCGAACTTCAAAGTGCAGAATCAAAGTACCCCTTATAAACTAGGGATGGCAAAAAAATCTGTACCCGCGGATATCCGCGGATAAAATCCGTCACGGATATGGGGCGGGGAGTTTAATGTATATCCACGGATAAAATAAATGGATATTTAAATACCCGTTTGTTAATGGATATGGATACGGGTTTAATGATATCCGTGCCCGTGGATATCCGTATCCGTTAATAAATTATAAAAATTATTTAAATATCATTAGTTTATTATATCTTATATTTTCATCTTCTAAAAAAATTAGTCTTCTTATATTTATTTTTTATTTTTTTTTTGAAATTTTCTTTGAAGAAAACCTTCCACATTTCATTCAAATTCTATTAGCCATTTCATAACTCACAATCACAATATATTTTATTTGTTTGGTTAAAAATGAAATGTATGGATATTATGTTTGGATCTAATTATATTTTGGTGAATAAGAAGAAAATTAATGTGATGAAATTTTATTGTTAAATTAAGAGAGAATTATGTGGATTTTATGTGATAATAACTTTTTGTGTCTTTAAAAGAAGTTTAAAAAAATTCAAAAAAAAAAATTTATAAACAAAATATATTATCCATGGATATCTGTAAATATCCACAGATATCGTAAAACATGTGGATTACCCGCTTAACGGATATCTGCATGGATATGGAGCGGATATGGATATCATATTTATCAAATAGGGCGGATACGGATATCATAGTATCCGTCCCCATGGATATCCATTTACATCCCTATTCTAAACCAGTGCACCTGAATGAAGGGTCAGCTATGTCAGATGCGAATATTCCGTCCGACATCCCCGGCAAAGTTCTTATCTCCTAAGCCCGACCAACGTTGTTCCCCACAGGGACTATCTCTCCTAAGCAAGGCAGAATTGCTATTTTGAACCCAGTGGTACCTCTTCGTCTCCCGCAGTGGCCGAGTATCAAGTCGTGTTCATCTATTAGTCTGTATGTCGCGTCAGTTTTGTCAGCATAAACATACATACATCATGCATTATTGATTTATATTCGTATTCATCTTGCATCACTATTACTCTAGTAGGTCTTGTCCCCTAGTGATAAAAAGTCTTCTCAATTGAGTTGTCAGTTATTTCCTCGTCAGGAAATGCCTTATCTGAGCAATCCCTCCTGTAGTGTATTTCTGGGATGGAGAAGGCCCTTGACCACTTTGATAACTTAAACCTCTGAAAGCCAGAGAGCTTTCGACAAACGCCACTCTTCACTATTGAAGATGATATTTTCGCTTTCCCGGATTGAGGAAGATCCCCAGAGAAAGCCTCTTAATCAAAGATTCGGCAATACAGCAGTTCTCCTTCGAAAAATTCGCTGACAAAGAAGGTCTTCAGGACCTCAGGATTGGATTACATCACATGGCATTTCTTCGAGAAGGTCTCGAGGAAAAGTATGATGTAATATCCCTAAGCAGAAAGCAGTCTCTCAAGAGACTCATTTTTCCTAGTAGAGTCGACAAATGGCATCTTCAACAGAGAAGTTTGTACACCTCTACAGCTCAGACCAACGGGTTTCCCCAGCAAATCTGACATCAAAATTTTTTCCTATCAAATGGAATCTCCCCGGGAAAATTCGGTGAAAAGTTTAAGGAAAATCGCTACGAATAGCGTCCCTTGTCAAGAAATTTTATTGACAAAAGAAACTGAGACCAGTTCCTTGGTAAGGAGACCAGGATCGAGGGGAAGTTTATATCTGAAACTGAGACCAGTTCCTTGGTAGGAAACCAGGATCGAGGGGAAGTTTATATCAGAAACTAAGACCAGTTCCTTGGTAGGAAACCAGGATCGAGGGGAAGTCTATATCAGAAACTAAGACTAGCTCCTTGGTAGGAAACCAGGATCGAGGGGAAGTTTATTTCAGAAATTGAGACCAGTTTCTTGGTAGAAAACCTGGATCGAGGGGAAGTTTTTACCTTTTCTAAGCATCATCTCTTAGCAAAAGAAGATGAATGCGTAAGCTACCATTCATAACCACCATCAAAATTTCGGGTATTCTGATATTTAATCCTCTTGCACCCCGAATGCCCGAATACCTTCGCCACTCACACCTTCGGGTCCAAGAAGATTAAATAGGGGCATCTGTCATACCCCAAATTTTGACCACTAAGATTTCCCATCACTGTGAAAATCATCATCACAATATGGATGAACCATCATATCTCATTAGTCTCCCCAAAGATGGGTGAGCATCCATGACAATCAAACTTAGGGTTTCAAGCCCTCTCAGAGCTCTTAGACAAAGGATCAATCAAGGAATGATATGATCTTCAACTTATCTAAACCTCTCAAACATCCAAAATGGATCAAGAGGACTCCCACATCAAGGATCATGCACAAGGCTGCAACATTCCAAGTGGATTAAGCCTCAAGATCGACAGTGTTACCAAATTAAGGTTTTGGTCGACCAGGGCCTCCAAATGGAAATTTCCTCTGGGCATGAGCCAATGCTTCAAAGCATAACCCAAAATACTCTAAGGGACCTCATAAACCCAATCATCAAGTCAATTTAGCCTCAGGGGATGCATTCATAAAAAATCAGGAATTAGGGTTTCTTGACCTAATTCACCCCTAAGTTGACTTTTGGGACAAAACATGAGCCAAGACCTCAAGACATGATTTGAGGGTCCCTAATACACTAAATTTATCCATTTACAACAATGGATTGATCCAAGAAGCTTGATTCACAAGTTTCAAGTTCATCAGAACCACAGTTAGGGTTTCGTAGAAAAAGTCAACTGTGCCTTTGACTTTTGACCAGGACATGCTCCTAAACCTTAGGACATGATTCAATACACCCTATAACACCTATGAAATCAATCCATCAAGTTTGATTTAGGTCAAGGACTTGATTTCATAGAGGATCGCACAGTTTGGAATTCATCTGATAAAAAGTCAACTGTGCCCAAAAGTTAAAGTTTGACTTTTTGATTTTTTGATTAATTATGGTTCCCTAACCCTAAAATGATGTTAATGTGTGATTGGAATCATCATTCATCAAGAAAAATCAAGAAAAAGTGGGATAACTTGTAAAAGGGGTAACCATAAAAAACTTAGAAATTTTCTAAGTTATGGAACAAAGTGGCTAGGGTACCAACTTCCAATGATCATAACTTGAGATCCAAGCAACCATTTTGGCTTATCCAAAGATGGATTTGTAGCTCTCATGGCATACTTTAAAAGTGTCAACTACACCTCACTCCAATTCTTCATGGATTTTTAGTTATGGAGTGACCAAAATGACAAAAACATGAAAATGCCACTTTTTCCAACACTCAGTGAAATTTTCACTAAGTCAGAATCTGTTTCACTTTTTTCAAAATGTAAGGGAATTTTTCACTTGGATCCAAAAAGTTTCAAGACAAACTATGATCACACATATATTGTATTATATGAGAGCTTTCCAAAATGGCCAAGAACTCCATCAAATCCCATTTGAGCTAAGATTTATGACAATGGCAATATGCCTTGCTGCAACTGTCATAACAAGGCAAATTTATGCATTTTGCTCGATTTAAGCAATTTGTGCAAATGACAAACAGGTTTATCCATCTGAACACCTCAGGGGGAGACCAAGGAGGAACAAACACTGATCCATCAGCCTCCCAAGTCTTTGGAACCAAAAGTAGCATGCCAAACCTAGAAATGCCTAAAAAGGGGACAAGACTCCAATTTTGTTTTGGAGCATTCAATGGATGCACCAAGGTGGCATGAAATAAGCCTTTTCCAACTGAATGAGTCAAGGATGATCTCTGAACTAGGGAACCAAAGGCCTGTGCTCTAACCTCTAGTCAATGGCTAGAGGAGACTTAAGATTCCAAAGTGATGCAATTGGACAATGATCTGCTGCAGTTGCCATTCACTATTGCTTGCAAAACAAACTTGCTCTACTATAAATAGAGCTCATTTGTGCTCAGTTTAAGTACACCAAAGTCCTACAACACTTGCCTTTCTCAAAATCATCTTCTCACTCTCAAAAATGCCTTTCTTAGCAAGTCACTATCGAATTTTTCAGTAGAGAGCAATTCCACTCAAACCAATTGCTCTAACACCTCATAAACATCATATGTGAGCTGATCAAATACTAAACACACAACTATAACACAGATTTCTCATAATCACCAGCCAGTTGCTCATGTTTTCAACCAAGTTGCAGTTGAGATGCCATGAAGTGATCCAGCCATTTCCAATCAAGTCCAAGCATTCAAACACACTCCATATGGTGTAGGGAAGCTGTTCAGATCATCACAACCCATTTGTAACACCTCCAACTCAAAAATCACATTGCTCTTACTGTCACGACCTTCAAGTAAGCCTAAACTTGGTCATCTCTTAATCTATGCATATTTCCTCGCACAATACTTTTGCCAAATGTTCATAATCATGCATAGAATGTTCCCCCTCAATTAATTGCTTTGTTTGAATCGTGTATCAAAATTCTCAGCCTTCATGCAAATTTTAGGGTTCTTGAGGTTTTGTCTTGATTTCTTATTCCATGCTTAAAATTAATGAAATTAAAGACTATAGACATGATTGTGAGGTGAAAACGAGCAGATTGATATGTGGATTGTGTGATTTCATCAAGTATTCAGTGAGATTGGATAGAAAATGCAAATCCGAGCAAAACTCCCTTCGCGCGTGTTCTTGGCCCATGTTCTTGGCGCCTTTTTCACAAATTTGAATATTTGAATTTTGTGATTTTATTTAATTGATTCAAAAATCAATTTCTCTCTGAGTTTTAATGATTTTGAGTTGATTCTTTTTTTAATAATTCACAAAAATGTTAAAATATTTTATTTTGCCAAAAATTCCCAAAAATATTATTTATTTCATATACTTGATATTTTTGCAAAGAATTAATATTTTATTTGTTTTTTAACATTTAAAATATTTTTTCCTCCTTGATTTTCCAAATTTAATTGGTTTCCAATCATTTTGTGGATATAAACATGATTTTTGAAACATTGATCCAAGATCACCACTCATTTTTCACATGTTTTCAACACTTTTTATTAATTTTTTAACAAAATTAATTCCATTTTTAAAAAAATTAGGGTTTTGATTAATTCAACCCTTATCAATCATTTTCAAACACTCATGGGCCTCTAATATAGTGTAAGACCCAATCCCCTTTTAACCAAAACAATTTTGAGCCTCAGATATTGTATAAGTCCCTCTGCGTTAAAAGAAAAATCTCGGCGCAATCGCCCGTTCAAAAATAAAATCATCTGGGTCTATCCTCGTGTTATAAGCCCCATTTCTTTTCTTTAAATTTCTTTGGGCCTCTAATAGAGTATAAGACCCAACCCCTTTGTAAATAATACCTTTGGGCCTCACACATTGTATAAGTCCCTCTGTATAGTTTCAAACGTTCAGCGCGATCGTCGCCTTTTGAACAAAATAACCCTGGGCTTCTCCTTGAGTTGTAAGTCCCATCCCTTATACAAAAATAAATCTTTGGGCCTCTAATAGAGTGTAAGACCCATCCCCTTGTACATAAAAACTTGTTGGGCCTCAGTCGTTGTATAAGTCCCGTTGCGATCTTTAAGACAACGGTGCGATCATCGTTAAAACTTGGGCCTCTCCTTGAGATGTAAGCCCCAACAATCTTTTCAAAGCACTTTCTCCTTTGATTTTGGATTCAAATATATGCTGTTATCAAAACTTTCTTTAATTTCTTTGTTGAACAACTAACAAAACAACATGGAAGCTCTACAACGGGTAAGTATTTATCCGCTTTCATTTACCGCTTTCATATGTATATAACTGTATTGTGGGGCTATTTCACTGTAAGTCTTCTTTCACATCCTTTTATATACTTGTCACATATCCACTGTGTAATACTAGTATAGTTATTTAGAGTTTTCCCCGACAACTACGTCTAGAACTAGGTAAATCCCTGTTGGTCACTCTTTAAATACAAACAAAACTAGATCCCCATAGGATTTTCAGACACAGTCTTCCCTTCTCTTGGGGTTAAACAATATGGAACAAAGAGAAACACAGTATTCTCGGTGAACCTTTTCTCAGACTGTCACCCTTAGAAATTGTCAAAGAAACTCTAACTCCCCAGAGATGATCTTTTCTCCGTGAATGGCATCTCTTGAGTTTCTTCCAAATTCTCGAACTTTCCTGGAATGATCTCTTCTCTGTGAATTGCATTTCTTGAACTTCTCTTGGTTTGGGGACCCACAGGCTTCCTAAAAGCATCTCCGCCTCCTCATGGGCGTTGTACAAGGACCCTTTGGCTTCTTAAAAATTCTCATGTCGTTTCTTAGGCTTAATACAAGGACCCTGACGACCTCTTAAAGGTATAAGACAGAACTTTGTCATCCTTTGCTAGAGCAGTCTTTCCCGCGTCAAAACTCTGGCCATTGTAGGGTTGATACTCATCCCTTAATGCTCGCGTCTCCTCTTGGGCATTGTACAAAAGATAAAACTCTAGTCTTGGACGGTCTAAAATTCTTGAGTCTCAAAGACATTCTCAAGTTCCTTTCAAACATAGGAAAAATCACCGATCACTCTGGATCAATCTCCAGCAGAAACCCGGTCTTTCTCATGAGAGTTCCCCACACTTGGACCCGCTTTAGGATCTCAATAATCCTCATCAGTAAGTCAGCCTCCTCTTGGGCTTTATACAAATGATTCTCCCCAGCGGACCTAACCTTTTCAGACGCTCTTGTTGAGCCAACCACCTCTCCAGACTCTCTTGTTGGGTCAACCACTTTTACCCTCCGTCTTGGGCTTCGTACAAGACATATAAAAACACTTTCTTGTTGAGTATAAAAGACTCTCTTGTTGAGTCAATCTCCTTTTAGCCTCAATCTCGTGCTTCGTACGAGACAATAAATCACTCTCTTGTTGAGTATAGAAGACTCTCTTGTTGAGTCAATCAACCTTCAAATTCTCTTGTTGAGTCAATCACCTGTTCAAGACTCTTTTGTTGAGTCAACCTTTTTTAGCCTCTGTCTTGGGCTTTATACAAGACAGATAAAAGTACTCTCTTGTTGAGTCAAACCCTTTCAGCCTCCATCTTGGGCTTTATACAAGATACATTCTCCTCAACGGAGTCAAAATCCCTTTTAGCCTCAATCATGGGGTTTGTACAAGACAGAAAGAACATTTTCCCCGGAAAAGTAAAACTTCTAGCCTCCTCTTAGGCTTTGAATAAAGAAATCCCCGGTTGAGTCAATCAACCTTTTAGCATCAAATTTGTGCCTTGCTCACAACATACAAACATCAACAATTCCTCTTTAGAGATGACAAACTCTCTCAGTCAAACCCTTTAGCTTCACATCTTAGGCTTTGAACAAGATTTAAATCACCTTGAGCTTCAATCTTGGGCTTTGAACAATACACCAAAACATCTCTTTCCTCCCATAGAATAGGAGGAACTATGATCGCTCTGATTTCACAGTTTTGGGAATACGTAGGCATAAGATTGAAAAATCTTAGCGAGCATACTAATCAAAAACTCAAAGTCCAGTACCTCCATACATCAATAAAAAAGCATCAGACCTAACACCTTACCAAAAATCCTCCTGTACAGTCACAACACTCCGTTCTTAAACGAAATAAACCTAAAGTCAGACCCCCTATTTTGATAGCATCTGTAAACCAACAGTTTTGACTGTGTAACCTCAGTATGCAAGCAGGGTTAATTGGAGACATCTATTTCCCTTCTTTAATCAGCTTCACATGATAAAAAATGAATCGAACTGTAGTACCAAAGCGATAGTGATTCGAAACCACAAAAATCGCGCTACACAGATACATGACATAGATGCCTTTATGAGTGGACTTGAGAGAATTCTCAAATATCTTTGACAACCTAGCCGACCAATAATTTATCAAACTCCTAGAGCAAGAACCTGATAAACTTAGCTCAACTCCTCTCCTCTTCAACTGACTTCAACTGTACCAAGAAACCAGGCTTTCAAGTACCAAGTCACCATACCAGATATCTAACCACAACTCCCTTAACTCCATCGCTCCCGACTTTGGAATAAAAGAATGCAGATATCTTTAAATATAGAGGCCGACGATTGAGACCTTCCACCAACTGTCTTCAGTAACAACTCCAGAATCCCATAATTCTAGAGCTCTTCCATCAGAAACACATGCAGTGGAACCACCAAGGAATAGATCATGCTTGTCCTAATAAGATGTCACAACATCTTATAAGACACACCAACAAGAGAACTAGCCACTTCTCATGTAGTTGTTGTAGAATCTCCTCAGCAACATGAACAACCTCCAGGTTGCTCCCTTCGATCCAGAACATCCATCTCATCCATTAATACCCTTGAGTATGTCTGAGTTGATTGATCTGATCTTCAAACTCCTCCTTGTTTAAACGCCAGAAAGTATCTCCCAAAGATCTCATCCAGAACCAGACAGGATGCCTGCTCTGATACCAATTGAAATTCTGGCCTATGCAAACAGCAGATGTCTTAACACATGTCAAGACATTGTGCTACATAATCATTTAAACTCAGAGGCGCAACAGCAGACTGATACATTAAATATCAAAACTGCACACTCACAGATGTCACGACATCTGATCCAACATGTTAGTCAAGAACAATAACACAGCTGTAAATTGCAAAATGTTAAATAAGACAGTATGTGTTAACCCAGTTCGGTGCAATTCACCTACATCTGGGGGATACCAATCCAGGATGAAGGCTTCACTATCTGTAGAACTGTTACAAAGCTAAACTCCCCCGTTTACAACTTTATCCCTAACGTTTACCCAATGAACATCTTTACCAAGGCTAAACTCAAACATTTACAACCCTGATATGAGATACCCCACTCACATCCTAATCACAACCTGTGATATCTCTGTCTTCTGCCAATACAGAACTGTCGCGATTTCTTGACCTCCAAGTTATCTTGGACTTGCTTCAAAGCTTCATCCAAGAACAATACAACAACCATTACCTACAGGCTTTTGGTTGTGTCCCTGTACCTATGCCTTCCACTCTGCATCCCATATCACAGAGTGGAGACTTACAACTCCTAAGAGAGCCAACGACTCTCAAACCCTAAGCCCTTATTCAACACAAGAGAATTAGGTTACAAAGTTACAAGTAATACAAAAGGTACACTCGATTAACCCTAGGTCTAAGTCTCCTTATATAGTATTCTGTTATCTTGGGCTTTCAACCTTTTCTCCTTTATCCACTCTGCAAATTCGCACCAAATCTTTGATAGATTTGTTGAATAATTAAACCTGCTATATTTGAAAGATGTTACGACATCTTCTTCAACATCTTTAATCTTGAGCAGATTTCTTCATCTTTATCATATTCATGTTTTACCAAAATTTCGTCAAACCACATGAGCTTTCAATTTGGGCACAGTTGACTTTTTGTTAGATGAAATCCAAACTGTGTGATTCTTTGTGAAATCAAGCTCTTGACCCAATTCAAACCTAATGGATGGATTCCATAGGTATTTTAGGGTGTATTGAATCATGTCCCAGGGTTTGGGAACATGTCTTGGTCAAAAGTCAAAGATACAGTTGACTTTTTCTTCAAAACCCTAATTGTGGTCCAGATGAATTTGAAACTTGTGAGTCAAGCTTCTTGGATCAATCCATTATTGTAAATGGATCAATGTAGTGTATTTGAGGCCCTCAAATCATGTCTTGAGGTTTTTGCTCATGCTTTGCTCCAAAAGTCAACTTAGGGGTGAATTAGGTCAAGAAACGAATGCATCTCCTAAGGCTATTTTAACTTGATGATGGGACTCATAAGGTTCTTTGGAGTATCTTGGGTTATTATTTAAAGCATTAGCTCATGCCCAGAGGAAAAATTTCATCTGGAGGCCTTGGTCGACCAAAACCCTAATTTGGTGACACTAGCGATCTTGAGGCTTGATCCACTTGGAATGTTGCAACTTTGTGCTTGATTCTTGATATGGGAGTCCTCTTGGTCCTTTATGGGTGTTTGAGAGATTATACAAGTTGAAGATCATGTCATTTATTGATTGATCCTTTGTGTAAGTGCTCTGAGAGGGCTCAAACCCTAATTCTTGGTTGTAGTGAAAGCTCAACAATCCTTGAGGAGATTAATGAGGCATGATGGCATATCCATATTGTGGCAATGATTTGCACAATGATGGGAAATCTTGGTGGACAAAATTTGGGGTATGATAGATGCCCCTATTTAATTTTCTTGGACCTGAAGGTGTGAATGGCGAAGATGTTCAGACATTCAGGGTGCAAGAGAATTAAATATCGGAATACCAAAATTTTTTACGGTGGTTATGAATGTTAGCGGTTTGGTCATCCATCTTCTTTTGCTAAGAAATGATACTCAGAAAAGGGTAAAACTTCCCCTCGATCCTGGTCTTCAGCCGCGGAACTAGTCTCAGTTTCTGAAATAAACTTCCCCTCGATCCTGGTTTTCAGCCACGGAACTGGTCTCAGTTTTTTAAATAAACTTCCCCTCGATCCTGGTCTTCAGCCAAGGAATTGGTCTCAGTTTTTGAAATAAACTTCCCCTCGATCCTGGTTTTCAGCCACGGAACTGGTCTCAGTTTCTTCTTGTCGAGTTTGTTCCTTGACAAGGGATGCTATTTGCAGCAGTTTTCATCAAACTTCTCGCCGAGTTTTACTGGAGAGATGCCATTTGATGGAAAAAAGTTTGAGGTCAGACTTGTTGGGGACACCCATTTGTATGAGTTGTAAAGGTGTGCAAACTTCTCTGTTAGAGATTCCATTTGTTGACTCTACTGGGGAAAACGAGTCTCTTGAGAGACTGCTTTTTGATTGGGGATATTACATCATACTTTTTTCTTCGAGATCTTCTCGGATAAATGCCATGTGATGGGATCCAATTTTGAGGTGATGATGACCTCGTTGACAGCCACCCTTTTAGAGAGAAACTGCCGTATTGCCGAGAGTCTTTGGTTAAGAGGCTTTCTTTGGGGATTTTCTTTAATCTGGGAAAGCGAAAACATCATCTTCAATGGTGAAGAGTGACGTCTGTAGAATGTCTTCTTTCCTTTAAGAGGTTTAAGTTATTAAAGTGGTCGAGGATAGGCTCTAATCTAGAAATAAACTGGGGAGAAATTGCTCAGGCGATACATTTCCTGACGAGGAAAGAACTGACAACCTTATTGGCGGGAGGACGTTATCACTTGGGGACGAGACTGGCCAAATGATAGTAATGCAATATGAATATGAACATGAATCAATTATGCATGATGTATGTATGTTTATGCTGACAAAATAGACGCGACATACAGACTGGTGAATGAACACGACTAGATACTTGACCACTGTGGGGGATGAAAAGTAACATTGGTTCAAGATAGCAATCCTGCCTTGCTTAGGAGAGGTAGACCTTGTGGGGTTGAAAGAACCATTAATTAGTCTTCAGAGGTAAGAACTCTGCCGAGGATATCAGATGGGAAATTCACATCTGAAACAGTTGATCCTTCATTCAGGCGTACTGATTTAGAAAAAGTAATTTAATTCTGCACTTTGAGGTTTGATCACTTCCGAAGAAGCCATCGATGTTCCTTTCGCGTTCAGCAGTTAAAAAGAAATGCCATCTTTATTTTAAAAGCAGAAGAAAATTTGACATGTAAATTCATTTTTTTTCAAGAATCGTTGATCATGTTAAAATGTCATTTTGTAAAACAAAAATAAATGAGAATTGCAAACAAAAGCATTATGGCTCAAATTTTATTGATAGGATGGAAATCAGCCAAGCGCGTGATCCCATTGAGTATTTACAAAGTTTATAAAATGGTAATTTACGGAAAAAAGGGCTACATTGAAACATAATGACCGTTATCCTTCCACCAACTTTGAATTCTGGATATCATGAGCTTCTGTCGAAGATGACCTTGACTGAAGTCTTTTGACAGATGGGGTTACCACTGGGGATTTAACCTTGTCGAACGTAGTTACTTGCCATGAATCCCTAACTTTTTCCTGGATTGTCTCTTTTGAGGTTTCCAATCCATCGGGATGATTTTCGCTTATGTCTCTAATTTTTGCCTGGACCGCCTTTTCAGGTTTTCAATCCATCGAGACGGTTTTTTTTTGTTTAGGCGAAGTATTTCTTGACTACGTCAACATTCGTGGGGTAGGTAAACTCCTCTCCGTCCATGGTTGCGAGTCTCAAGGCACCGCCTGAGAAGGGTTTCTTGACCACATAGGGGCCGTCATAGTTCGGAGTCCATTTACCCCGGGAATCAGTGAGAAATGATTGTATATTTTTTAGCACGAGGTCTCCTTTTCTGAAGACACGAGGTCGGACCTTTTTATCGAACGCTTTCTTCATTCTTTATTGATACAACTGACCATGGCATAGAGTCGTTATTCCCTTTTCTTCTATCAGATTCAGTTCATCGTGTCTACTTTGACACCATTCGGCTTCTGTTAGCTTAGATTACATCAATACCCGGATTGATGGGATCTTTACCTCTATGGGGAGCACTGCCTCCATGCCATATACTAGAGAGAAAGGGGTTGCCCCTGTTGAAGTGCGGACATATGTGCGATAACCATGAAGAGCAAAGGGTAGCATCTCATGCCAGTCTGTGTAGGTTACAACCATCTTTTGAACGATCTTTTTGATGTTCTTGTTAGCCACTTCTACTGCGTCGTTCATCTTGGGTTGGTAGGGAGATGAGTTATGGTGTTCGATTTTGAATTCTGTACACAACTCTTTCATCATCTTATTGTTCGAGTTAGATCCATTATCCGAAATGATCTGGCTTGGAACACCATAACGGCAGATGAGATTGTTCGTGATAAATCGGACCACCGCTTGTCGAGTTACATTGGCGTATGACACTGCTTCGACCCACTTGGTGAAGTAATCAATGGCTACCAGGATGAACCGATGTCCATTTGAAGCTTTGGGATCAATCATGTCAAGCATGTCGATTTCCATATAGAAAAAGTTCATGGAGAAGAAATAACTTTGAGATGCGTTGGAGGTACATGAATCTTGTCTGCGTATATCTGACACTTATGACACTTCCTTATGTACTTGTAGTAATCGGGTTCCATTTTCAACCAATAATACCCGGCTCTTAGAATTTTCCTTGCCATTGTGTGTCTGTTGGCATGAGTGCCAAAGGATCCTTCGTGAATTTCTTTTATCAGCATGTTTTCTTCTTGTCTATCTACGCATATGAGCAAAACCATGTTGAAGTTTCTCTTATAGAGTGTATGACCGCTTAGGAAGAAGTTGCCAGTCAGTCATCTGAGGGTCTTCCTATCTTTTCTTGATGCCCCAGGCGGGTATTCTTGTCTATGAAGGAAGCACTTGATAACATAATACCAAAGTTTATCGTCGATGACTGCTTCGATCGCGAAGATGTAAGCGGGTCTCTCAAGGCGCATTATGTCAATCTTAGGTACGTCATTCCATTGACCTACACTAATCATGGAAGAGAGAGTGGCTAGTGCATCCGCCATGTGATTTTCTTCACGAGGGATATGATGAAACTCGATTCTGTTGAAGAATGGTAACAACCTTCTCGTGTAATCTTTGTAAGGAATCAGTCCTGATTGGTATGTGTTCCAATCTCCTTTGATTTGATTGACAACCAGGGCTGAGTCTCCATACACATCCAAGTTCTTTATCCTTAAGTCAACTGCTTCTTCGAGACCCATGATACAAGCTTCGTATTCGGCCTCGTTGTTTGTACATTTGAACGTTAATCTGGCAGTGAAAGGAATATGGGTACCCTGAGGTGTTACTATGATTTCCCCAATTCCGTTTCCAAAATTGTTGACAGCTCCGTCAAAAATTAATCCCCATTGGGAACCTGGTTCTGGCCCTTCACTGGGTAGCGGTTCATCGCAATCTTTCATTTTCAAGTACATGACATCTTCGTCTGGGAAGTCAAATCCGACTGATTCCTGATTGTCAATCGGTTGATGAGCCAAATGATCGGCTAAAATACTCCCTTTGACGGGTTTCTGAGCGTGGTACTCGATGTCGTATTCTGATAACAACATCTGCCAACGGGCGATCCTTCCCGTGAGAGCAGGTTTTTCAAAGACGTACTTGATCGGATCCATTTCGGAGATTAACCAAGTAGTGTGACAAATCATGTACTGGCGAAGACGTTTGGCTTCCCAAGCCAGAGCGCAGCAAGTTTTCTCGAGCATGGTGTACCGAGTTTCACAATCTGTGAATTTCTTGCTTAAGTAGTAGATGGCAGAATCTTTTCTTTTTGTTTCATCTTGTTGGCCGAGTACACAACCCATAGAGTCTTCCAAGACTGTTAGGTAGTGTCGTACCTCGAAAAATATGATCCTCGCGATGGACGCGGAAAAAACTATTCGAAACAAAGTCGCCACCAAATTTTATTCATTCCAAGGAAGGAATAGGAAAATATCGATAAAACCTTTGAAAGGGATAAGAAAATGGTCGTCGCAACCAAATTCGGGTTCGGGAGTCGATTACGCAAAGGGAAGGTATTAACACCCTCTACGTCCGTTGTACTCAACGGGAACCTCTTGATTCGATTCGAGAGAAAAGTTAGCTAAGGTTTGTTTGTTTTCTTCTAAGGTAGGTATTTCTTTCTAAGGGGAAATGGGTGGTTTTTTATTATTGTGCTCGGCGAAGATTAAAATCCTCGGGCCTACGTATTCCCTCGTGCAATGGGAAAGTCAGAGCATTCGTAGTTCGTGGGACTACGGTTGGTTTGTGTTTTTTAGGCGAACGAGTGTTTAATTCGCATTCTAACTGCTAAACGTTGGCTTGTCTGCTCGTCATAGGAGGCTGAAGCACTAGTTCATATGCGCGAAAGAATGGATTTAAACAATGTTCTTTTTTGTTGAAAGTTGTTGGAATTGGATTAAGTGTGTTAAGATTTGATTGAGAAAAGAGTTTGGATTTGCGTATGTATTTTTTAGGGTTTTGGTTACGTAGGAAGCGTTTAGTTTGTTAAGTGTTTTGAGCGAGAATGACGATTATTCGATAAACGAGACGTCGGCCTCGCAACCAATTAATCGGGGCATGACTGAAATGCTAGATCTCAATAACACCTTTTTCATTCTATTAATTATGAAATTGTATTTGTTGGACAATTGGCTTATTTGTCCATGTAATTAGGGCGAGTATTTTAGGAAGAAAGTTCGGAATGAACACAACCCAAAGCGTGCGCCTCAAGAGCATTCATTCAAGGGCCCAAGAAGTGCTAGACTTCAAGAGTCCACTACTTTCGTAGTTTGATTAAGAAAAAGATTTGAATTTGATGTATTTTAGACGCGTTAATTGAATTAGGGTTTGAATTAAGAGTTTTAAGGAGAATTAAGTGTTTTAGAATGAAAGACGGGACAATCACAACACAAGGCGTGCGCTCCAAGAGCGATCGTTCAAGGACTCAAGGAGTGCTAGACTCCAAAAGCCCACTACTTCCATGGTTAATTAGAAAAATGTTTAAGAAGATTAATTAAAATATTTTTATAAGAAAATAATTCAAGTATTAAAGCGTTGATTATGATATTAATAAAGTGTTTTAAAAGATTATGTTTTAATTGAATTGAATGTCTTAAGTATTTTTAATAAATGAAAGACAGAACAATCACAACCCAAGGCGTGCGCCCCAAGAGCGACCATTCAAGGACCCAAGGAGTGCTAGACTCCAAAAGCCCACTACTTTCAAAATTTAATTGAGAAAATAGATTTTTAAATATTAATCTAAATATTTTATGATAAGAAAATAATTTAGGTATATCAAAGTTGATTAAGATTTTAAGTTAAAATAAATTTTGTAAAAGATTAGGCGATTGTTTTAAAATTTGAATTAATGTTTATAAGTCAAAAAACGTTTTATTAAAGTTGAATGTTTTAGTTAGATTAAAATATTTTGAGTATAGAAAGTATCTTAAGGGTTAAGTATTTTAAGGTGGTTAAGATGTACTTTTGGCTAAAAGAATATTTGCAAAAAGATTAAATAGTTTTCTTTGAATTATGATCATTGAATTAAGAAAGTGTTTTAAAGATTAAGTGCTTAATTAAAACAATTTTAATTATCTTAGAAATGGAAAACGGAACGATCACAACCCAAAGCGTGCGCCCTAAGAGTGGTCGTTCAAGGACCCAAGGAGTGCTAGACTCCAAAAGCCCACCTTTCCATTATTGAGTTAAGAAAAAGTGTTATAAATATTAATTAGAATGCATTGCGATTTTGTAATTTAAATAAGAAAGTATTTTAAAATATTTTTGGATATAGAGAAATTGGATTAATTAAAATCAAGTATCAATTAATAAAACTAATTAACTAACATTTTAATAATAAGAAAACTAAAAGATGAATTAATTAAAAGTTTTTAATTGTTTTTCTTTATATTAAAAAGTAATGTTAAAATGAGAGTTAAAGAATGAAAATAAATCACAAGAAAAGGGAAATGGGCCAACGACTAGTAAAAGGGGGTGTGTTCAGGAACTTTTCCTAAGCCCAATCAATAGAAGCCCACACGGAGGAGTGAATCTACCATAGGCAGCGAATCTGGGACGTCCGATCAAAACTGGATTAGAGACTAATCTCAATCCAAAGGCTGATAATGTCAGGCATATGGTGGGGAGGTATAGTGTACGCGCATGTAATAATAAAAAATGGGGGCCGGTGACATGTGTCACCGGTGTATACGACCACCCCACCACCTTAATTGAATTCACGGGATAAACCAAACAAATGAGAAATCAAAGTTCATAAACTCACTCCGTTTCTCTCTCTTCATTTCACACTCACGCGTCTCTCTCTCTCTCCGAAATATCTCATGGCCAGAACCCTAAAACGGCCGGAGAAGCGGTGGCGCCACCGTCTTCTCCGGCGAAACCCACCCCAAAACTTTAAATGATCAACACAAACACCCCTTATTTTCCCTTCCTCTACACGAATCTAGCATCTATTTTGACCAAAACTCATTTAATCCCTCAGATTGATTTCGTTCCCAAAATAAACCCTAACCCGTAAAAAATAAGCAAATCGAAGCAAATACAGAAAAATACATAACAAACGGCAACGAAGATTCAAGGCAAAACAATCAGATTCAAGGTGAAAGAAAGATTAAAGGAACTACGTCTGAAAGATCTCCTCTGAGGATTTTCTGAAGGCAATCAGGTACTCGATTCCCAATCTTTCCCTTTCTTCTGTTTGCTATCCTTTGAATCTTCCCCTTGACTTCTTCTGTGCATGTTGTTGTTGTTGTGAGTAACGTGAGAGGTCTAGCTCATCTCTTGTCAAAAATTTCAGTAAGAAATTATTGCAGAGATTTTAGGATGCGAGCTTTTAGAAAATTAGGGTTTGTGGTTCCTTGCGCCGCCGTTAGGGTTTTTTCTCGGTATCCTTGGCCAATGATTGGGTGCGTATTTATAGGGGATTGGGGTTTTCTTGTACGTGTGAAATTTGAGAAATCGTGTGAGGTTGTTAGAAGGAATGATGAGGTGGAAATTTGAGAGAATCCAACCGTTAGAGGGTGGTGGTCAGCATACCCTGATTTCGTGGGATCCTCATGTGAACGTGAAAAAAATTCTTTCTGCTGTAAATATTTTACGTTGTCTTTTCTGCCTCTCTTGACTTGTGTGGTCCCCTGTGGATTATATAATTTGTCACTGATTTTACTATGTATGATTTTTGGTTATGTGGCTGTTGTTGACTTCTGAAACAATTCTTTGACTTTCCTAACCTTTTCAATTTTCTGATGAGCTATTCTGTTGTCATAACTTGAAAGCAATTCTGATAAACCTCTTGCGGTTTGTAATGGCTTTTTCCCTAATGAGTTTTGCAGAGTGTTGTCTGAAGAAGCAAGCAAGCTTGACATTTCATCTATTGTAACTCCTCCAATAGGGAGCTCCTTCAGTAAATGATGAGGGACAAGCGAAACACAGGAAACAGTCCCAAAAACTTGTTGATTCTTCCTCAATCCAAGCTCTGACGGAACTTCAATGACTCATCTTTGAGGTAACCCAATAAATATACAATGATTTTTGTTATTTTGGAAATTTCCCATATTACTTTCATTGGTAGCTAAGGTTTGCGTCAAAATAACTCTGAGATCATTTACACAATTAACAAGATAGTCTATGTCATGTGATGGCAGCTTCTGAGCACAATGAGCCATATGTAGACGGCAATATGCAGACGCCGCTGGATCTCCTAATCCTCTTGTCATCATCACTAGGCATTTGAGACTGTCTGTAGGCTGGTCGAGCAGAAAACGCTGGCAAGGCAATATTGCCAGCTCCAAGTAAATGCGTGGAAGAAGATCTTGCATTGATGAAACTTGTAGCATGAGCATCAAGGATAACAAATTTTGGAGCGAACCATTGTATCTGTACTAGTTTAGGACTAATGAGTTTTTTTTGAGTTTATTTGAATCCATATACTTCTTGCACGTCTTGAAGTGTATTTGAGTGAAATTGGTTTGTGTAATGGAAAACAATTTGTATGCCTTGTCCCATTTGTCTTGCAGAAACTTGTATAAGCTTTGATTCCTCTTTGTAACTTTAATGTCATGATAAATGCATTTGTTTTGAATTTATTTGAGTTCTTCTCTCATGGCACCAAAATAAGGCCTTTTTTATGGCTAAAATCATGGCCTTTGTCTTGAAGTCCTCTTAGCAAGTTTGTTTTATGATTTGGAAATGACACACCACAATGATGCTTAGAATTCAGGGTGCATTGGTCATAACTTTGAATGACTTCTAAATATGGCTTTGAATCTTAATTGAAACGCATGGTTCCCATGAGATAACTTAACCAATTAAAGACGTGGTTGTTAAATCAAGCATGTCTTAGATATGGTCATAATTTGCAAAAGCTTGAGATAAAATTTGATTGGTCATAATCTCAATTCATGTCAAAATAATCCAACTTATGACTTGAAACAATTCCCACATGACTTGAAAATGATCCAAACATTGCCTTAGTTGCGCTTTTAAAAAATGCATGATTGTAACTTGAAACCAACAAATTACATTCAATTTTGTCAGTAATTGATCTTGAAACTAGCCATAGCTTGACACTTGAAACAAATTCAATCACAGATTAAGGATAAAATGACCTTGTCTTGAGATTAGTTGGTCATACAATCTGGACCATTGACTTTGTCACAGTTGCTTGATCGTGAGAATAATGACACATTTCTCCATCTGAATTTACTCACACTTGCAAGGGCGTGTAATTACATTGAGCACAAACAAGACCTCCATAACCTGAATTTCAGGGAATCAAGACTAAAGGCCAGAAGATTATCTTGAGAGAGATCGTAAAGCAGCATACATGCTTGGTATAAGCAAAATAAGAGGGCAGGACAAATTTGGGGTATGACAGGTAGATGATCAGTGGTCTTCCCTCCACTGGAGGAGACACAATCGGTGGATTCAACAGATATTCTTTGATATTGTCGAAAGCTTTTTGGCAATCTTCTGTCCATACACAGCTTTGATTCTTTCTGAGTAGTTTGAAGATTGGCGCGCATGTCACGGTCATGAGGGATATGAACCTTGAGATGTAATTTAGACGTCCCAGAAATCCTCTGACCAATTTTTCAGTCTTTAGTGAAGGCATTTCTTGAATGGCCTTGGCCTTGTCATGATCAACCTCGATTCCTTTCTGGCTGATGATGAATCCTAAAAGTTTTCCCGAGCAGACACTGAATATGCATTTATTGGGATTCAAGCGGAGTTTGTATTTTCTCAAACGCTCGAATAACTTTGACAGGTATGTCACATGCTCTTCTTTTGTTTTAGATTTGGCGATCATGTCATCTACATACACTTTAATTTCTTTGTGCATCATGTCGTGAAACAGAGTTGTCATGGCCCTTTGATAGGTTACCCCGGCGTTCTTTAGACCGAACGGCATTACCTTGTAACAAAAGGTTCCCCATGGGGTGATAAATTAAGTTTTCTCCATATCTTCCGGTGCCATTTTGATTTGATTATAGCCCGAGAATCCATCCATGAAGGAGAAGACTTTGAACTTTGTTGTACTGTCAACCAGCGTATCTATGTGTGGTAAGTGGAAGTTATCCTTCGGACTTGCTTTGTTTAGATCCCTGTAGTCTACACACATTCTGAATTTTCTGTCCTTTTTCGGAACTGGCACTATGTTAGCTAGCCATTGAGGATATTCTGAGGGGGCGAGGAAACCTGTGTTGATCTTTTTATGCACTTCCTCTTTAATTTTGATGGCTATATCTGGATGAGTCCGTCTCAGTCTTTGTTTTACCAGAGGACATTCCGCTTTCAATGGTAAATGATGTTCCACGATGCTGGTATCCAACCCTGGCATGTCCTGGTAGGACCAAGCAAACACATCTGGAAACTCTTTGAGAAGTTTTATCAAGTCTTTTTTGACAATCGGACTGAGCAGTGCTCCAATCTTAACTTCTTTCTTGTCTTCTCCTGAACCTAAATTGACCATTTCCAACGGCTCTTTATGAGGCTCAATAGACCTTTCCTCTTGTCTGAGTAGGGATGGCAACAGGTCAGGTCGGGTGCGGGTTTCACACTACCCAAACCCGCACCCGAAATCATTACCCGAACTCGAACCTGGACCCAAAGGCTATTCGGTTGGCAAAATAACACCTACGCCCACACCCTTTGGGTTCGGGTTTTTCGACCCGAACCCGAACCCGTAGCAAAAACACAAAAATACAATAGCAACATTGAAATTTGAAACACAAGAATTCCATCAAGGTCTCTCAAAGAAATTAAGGAATTAAATTACAACTTTCCATCAAGTTTGGTAACATTACAATTAAAATTAAGGTCTTCAACATCTTAACATTACAATTAAAATTAAAGTCTACATATATATTTAGGGGAACTTGTGTAATTTCATGTCTAAGCGGGTTTGGTTCCGGGTGCGGGTTTCATACTACCCAAACCCGCACCCGAACCCGAACCCGAACCTAGTCAACTCGGGTTTTCATCCGTTGATTCGGGTTCGGGTGCGGGTGGGCCTCGCGGGTTTGGGTCTTCCTGCCATCCCTATGTCTGAGTAATCGGGAGATCTCTTCTGGGATTTCTTCGTCCTCTTCTTCTTCAGCTTCAAATACCGAGAATTCAAAGTTGGGAGAAGGCATTGGATAAAGGGGTTTAAAACAAGCAATCTGCATGACGTGATGATTCATTTTTAAGCAAAGTTAGAGAGAATGCAAGAGTGTGTGCAGTGTATTTTCTGAAAAATGCTTGTTTTTATTTTGAGTTGTTTTAGGATTACCATTTTCTGAAAAACGAAAAGTGAAAACAGTAATAAATGCGGGAATGACAGAATGACATTATTTATTTACGATTTCTCGATTCTTGAAACACATCCTTATAAAACAAAACTCTGTCGCTTTTAGGCGAAGCGAAGAGGGACATTTACAGAAAAGCGAGCCCTATAAAACATTCATTCACCCGGGCGAGGTGAAAGGTTTAAAACAAAGATGGCAATTACTTAGACTTATGGACGATTTTTGGGACATCGACAGCAACCCAACAGCGGCGAACTCCTCTGTGAATCTCAAAGTCTGGTACTTTCCTTCTCGGTTTGTCTTCAGAAATGACGTTGATTTCTGGTGGTGTAGGATCGTTAGAGTCTTCCTCCCATGCAGAGTTGTCATGAACGAACTCTTCTGTTGTATCCTCCCTAGTGTTTTTATTCTCAAGCGGATCTCCCCATCCAGTTGAATAAATGTCCTCGTATCTGATGCGAGAACTTTCGGGAGCAGTGTACTTGACTAGGAAGTCGTACTTGCCACTCGGCTATCCTAAGGTGTCCCATATTTCTGCGGGAGTGAACGAGTCATCTTCCTCAAGGACGTTGACCTCAGGGAAAGCATAGTTGATGAACTCTTGTCCTGTAATCTTTGCAGATTCGTCACCATGGTGTCGGACATTTTCGGAATGTCTTGAGTAATGATTCCATGACCCGGTGAGGACATGGGTATTCTTTTCACTATTACTCAGTTGATAGGTATTATCAGGCTGACTCTTTTGCCCCAAGTCTTCTGGGCACGGCCTCCAGATAGGCAAGACATCCAGGGGATCATAATAATCTTGGTCAAAGTTGTCTTTCATTAGGTCATCTTCTAATGAATTAGGTAGAGCATGACATCCTTCAAGATCATAATCTCCATAGATCATATGAGCGTCGGATCTCGGTATATACCTCAGGTTCTGGTTGGGAAAACAGAATGGAATGTGCGCTTCTTCCGGGGATATATAACCGTCATGGTTAATATAAGATTTCCATTCTTCTTCCGTATCGGAGGAATCGATTTCATTGATGGTGTGTACTTTTTGAGACACTGGGTAGAGGAAGCCTCCACTGTGAAAGAAATCCTGAATGGGACGAAAACTTTCGTCTTTAGTAATCTGGGTACATGCTGAAGAGAAACCAAGACCTTTCTTTGTCATGTTATCAGTAGGAATTACAAGTTGTCCCCATCCTTTTATGTCGTTACTCTCGATCACTTTGAGAGCGTCTTTGTATGAGGAAATTGATGTCCCTCTTTCTGATCGATTCTCATTGCTCATTGATAGTGCTTGAAACTGAGTTCCAACAACCTCCTTGGGTTCTACACGGGAGAATGATGATAAGTTGCTCACGATTAAGGCCTGCTCTATACATACATTGACTAACTTGTCATTCTTGACGAACTTCAGCTTCTGGTGAAGCGTCGAAGTGACTGGCCCAGCTTCGTGTATCCAAGGTCTTCCTAATAAACAGTTGTATGCTGCCTGGATGTCCATGACTTGGAAAGTGACTTGGAAAGTGTGAGGACCGATGGTTATAGGAAGATCGACTTCACTGATAACTATTTTTCTGGATCCATCAAAGGCTTTGACGATGACCTTACTGCCTCTCATTGGAGCTCCTTGAAATGATAGTCGTATCAGAGTTGACTTTGGCATAACATTCAAAAATGATCATGTGTCTACCAGTACGCTGGCTAAAGCATCGTCTTGGTAGTTGACTGTAATGTTAAGCGCCATATTATGATTTTTGCCTTCTTCCGGCAGTTCTTCATCACCGAATCCTAAGTTGTTACAGTAAGAGATATTGGAAATGATGATGTCAAACTATCTTACCATCACATTTTATTCCACAAAGGCTTGCTCTAAGAATTTATGTAGAGCTTCCATGTGAGCTCCGAAAATAAGCAAAAGAGAGAGTATAGAGGGTAATGGAGTTCTGGATTACCGGATCGGCCGTCTGGTTGATTGGGAACTTCTATTTGAGGTTCCTTTTCTTTGGCAGGTTCTCCAACTCCTCTGTTGAAGATCCGACTGCTCCGTGTGACTCGACTGATGTCGGCAATGTTTACGACGGAGGGTAATGGAGTTTCCTTTCCATTTTCGATGGTTGTTGCACCGTACTTGTAAGGGATAGCCTTATCTGATTTGTACGGTATTGGTCCTGGCAGGTAGATAACCACTGGAGCTTTTTTATTTCTCTGACCATCATAGGCGGCCTTAATTGGTTCGAGGTTAAGGATTCTTCTGCTATCAAGAGAAATGTTCGACTTGTTGAGCAGAGGAATTATGGTACAAATGTTCTAGGTTATATCGTGATCGGAGATTATGACGGCGCTTTTGTTCTGGCCAGGGAGATACTCTTGTATCATGTTGATCGACCCAGAGCTCGAACATGGTCGAATCTCCTTTTGGTTTAACTGTTCTTAGAGAGATGCTCGCACAAGACAACATCCTTGGTTATCTTTCGAGCATATCCTACAGTGCTCATAGTTGTGCGGTGGTACTCGGCCACACCCGCTTTGTATGCAGTGCATCTTTACTAGATCTGTTTCTATTAAGCGGATATCATGACTCTGATGTCTACTAGGATTTCCATCAGTCATGCTTATCCGTTGTGTAGCTTCATCCATGTAAATGGGAAGCCATCAATGGTCTAACAGATGTTGAAGCGTTCTTTGTACAAGTGCACACCCCTGTCTGTCTTCGCAACATTGTTCACAGTCTAGATAATCATGTGAAGCCAGAAAACCGAGCCTAACTTGCTTAGCATGTAAATCTACCAGACTGGTATTCATCAGGTGTATGTCAAAGATCTAAACCATATTGACTTGATGGTTATTTTCTTCATGGTAATCTTGGATCCATCCGAGATCCATCTGACGTTGTAGGGCCTCTTGTACAAAAGAGTATCCCTAATTGTCTGTTGAGCAGACTGGACAAGAATTATAATTGCGTCGTGGCAGATTATAATATTGACTTTGCCTCGAATGCATCGCCACTAAGTTGACGTTCATTGCACGGATGTTGTGGTTCTGTACAATGTTGGGATGTGTATGGGCCATGTTGACTTCCTGGATCCTGTGATCCTGAATCCAACCCAGATCCATTTGTTCTTGTAGTGTTGTTCGTACTATAGAACACCCCTGATTGTTCTTTAAGTAGATATCACACTGGTTATAATTGTGAGATGGCACATGACCGTACCACTCTGTCTGCAATACATCCTCACCAGATTGGTTCTTAATAGGAGTACATCATGAATTTGATAACTGCGGATAGGTTCTTCCTCTATTAAATTCACTACAGTCTTCTCATGTTGTGGCAACGGGTTCGTCTGAACATTCGGATTAGTATCTTTGAAAGATAAGACCCCTTTCCTGACAAGCTTCTGTACATCAGACTTGAAGATGAGATAATTCTAAATGTTATATCCCGATCCTCCTTGATGTTAAGGGTAAGTTTGATCTGCTTTAAACCAAAAAGGCAGATTTTCTGGTATTGCAGAAGGAGTCCTGGTTTGGACGTGCCCCTTGGCCATTAGAAGTGGAAATAATTATGCGTACAACATCGGTATAGGGTCGAACCCTGATGGTCGTGTAATACGATTGTTATTGTTGTATTGTTGACGAGCCTGCTGAAAAGGCTGTTGCGGCTTTTGCTGATACTGTTGTTGACTTGGTTGGCTCTGAGCAACCTGAGGTTGATAGGTCGGAGCTGGCGCTGGGTTGATAGCGGGAGTTATTTCCGCTACTGGTTGATACCTTCGCCTCGGCTTTCCCAGAGAGATATTACTAATATCTTGCTCTTTTTTCTTTTGGAAAGCACTACCGTACCTCTTAGTACTGCTAGACGGCGCTGCATCTTTGACTAATCGTCCTTCTCGGACTGCTTCTTCAAGGCGTACTCCCATGTTCACCATTTTAGTGAAGTCATTGGGCGCACTTGCAACTATTTGGTCGTAATAGAATGAGCTCAAGGTTTTCAGGAAGATCTTTGTCATTTCTTTTTCCTCAAGAGGAGGACAAATCTGGGCGGCAATTTCACGCCATCTCTGAGCATATTCTTTAAAAGTTTCTTTGTCCTTCTGCGACATTGCTCTGAGCTGATCTCTATCTGGTGCCATGTCCAAATTGTATTTATACTGCTGAATGAAGGCTGCACCGAGATCTCTGAAAGTACTGATCTTGGTGCGGTTTAAACCCATGTACCATTTGAGTGCGGCACCGGTTAAACTGTCTTGGAAGTAATGGATCAGTAGCTATTGATTTTCTATCTGAGTTGACATTTTTCGAGCGTACATCACCAAATGACTTTGAGGGCAAGAGTTACCTTTGTATTTTTCAAAGTCAGGCACCTTGAATTTATGCGGGATCTTTACATTAGGGACCAGACAGAGGTCGGCGGTGTCCTTTCTGAATAAGTCTTGACCGCGAATGGCATGCAGTTCCTTCTGCATTTCCAAGAATTATTCCTGGAACTCATTCATCTTTTCGTACATGTCTTCATTTCTGCCAGAAATTTCTTGCGGAATTTGTCCTTCCGAGACAGTATGTACCACTGATTATGGTATAGACATTATAGCGGTGACTCTTGGCGCTTCAGTGCCCTGAAGTTTGCAACCTTCAGGTGTTGCTGTTGTAATCCTTGCGTCTTCATTTTCCCGAAGTTTGTAACCTTCAGGTCTGATGGTTTCTGCTGCAGTTTCTGGGTCTTCAGTGACCGATGGGATATATCCCTCAGGGACAAAGTTGATAGGCATGCCCCAGGGGCGCCCTTTAGGCATGTTGTACCGAGGATTATATGTCTCCAGTACAGGTGTAGATGTGATCTTCGAGATCACAGTCTTTTGTTGTTGCTTCTGAGCTGCTGCCAGGGATTCCATGTCACTGTAAAGTTTTTCCAAACTTTCCTTTAGAGCGTCGATTTCTTCTCTCAGCTCTCTGTTCTCTTCCTTGAGATCGTCCATTTTCTTTTGTCGATTGGCCCGAGTATGGTATGAGTGAGACAGTTTGACTCTAGAATCGCGACACATACGTGAGACTCAAAGATAAGAAAAAATGCGCTTATGTGAGAATGATGGATGATATGCAATTATATATTTTTTAGTTTTTGTTTTAATCAAAAAAGAAACTTCAATAATTAGATTGCAAATATCATACAGTGAAGGGTGGAGACCCCTTTTATTGAATTCGAAAGACTGCGGTATTTTACAAGGAAAAGGACAGTATTTTACAAAGTGCTGTAAGGAGAATGTCTAAGCTCATGGATCTTGAGTTCTCTCTGAAGAGAGCTCAGATGCTGGTTCTGGTATTTTCCTTTTCTTTGACCGGGGCTCTTCAGTCATTGTTGGGTTGTCAGTCCTTTGCCAAGTGAAAGGAGCGAGCAAATTCTTTCGATCTTCCTGACTCTCTATAGCATGCTGCTCTATTATCTCAATTAGAGCATCCTTCTCTTTTAACAGTTCTTGAATCTTGGTACATTCTAAATTGAGGATTCGGTATTTGTTCTTCCAGGAGCTCTTCTCACGTTGAACTTTGTTGAGAGTGACCTGGAGTTTTTCCGCATCAGACATGAAATAAAGGACAGATTCCTTTAACGGAAAAACTTCTTGGCAAGGGTAAGACATCCTCAGGTTGAGGGCTCTAGTTTGCACCCAGTGGAGATAAGGCTCCATGGAGATACATTTTGGTTTTCCTAGAGACTATCTTCCTTTCTTGTGAATATGTTTCCAGGCATGCACTATTTCTTTCTTTAGTTCCCTGTCATTTTCCCCTTCCTTGAAGAAAAAACATTCTAGATGAACATTATGTGGGATATTCTTCATCGGGTATCCGAGTTGACGGCGAGCTAAAATTGGATGATAGTTGATTCCTCCTTTAGTTCCAATGAGGGATATGTTAAGGAAATTTCCACATCTGTCGATAATCTCTATCCCTTCGTAAATCCTACTATACCAATCTATGTCAGAGTTGGTAAGGGACATAATCCTTTCTGACCAACGTAGAGTACTCTTGTGATCCCAAAAAGCAGCAGACTTGGGTAAATGGGAAATGAACCATTTGTAGAGTAAGGGTACACAGCATGTGATCATTCCTCCGTTGTACAAGTTCCTTAAGTGTACAGAATGATAAGCATCTATGAGCAGGGTTGGTACAGGGTTTCCAATTAGAAATATCTTAACAGCGTTGGTATCAACGAAGTTGTCAATGTTGGGAAAAAGGAATAACCCATATGTGAGCAGAACAAAGGCATCTTCAAAAGAAGTTACGTTTCCTATACTAGCAAAGTACAGAGCCTTCTCCATCAGGAATTTGGCTGGTAAACCCTGGATTCCTCCTTTGGTGGTCATGTGAGTCCTAACTTCTGACTCGTCCAAAGAGATTGCTCTTGCAATGGCCTGATCCTTTGGAATTTCTTCCAGTCCAGAAAATGGAGCTTGATCAGTTAAATCAATCAGGTGGGAGTACTCTTCTAGCGTTGGTGCCAGTTGGTAATCCGGGAATGTGAAGCAATGATAAACCGGATCGTAGAACTGAATCAGCGTAGACAGGATTCCTTCAACTACGTGGACCCTTAACAGAGACAACAGCCCTCCGTGCTTAGCTCTGAAAGCCTCGAGATTGGTAACCATCCTTGCTAATTTCCTTAAGTCTTCTAATTTCGGAGCCTTGAAGGTGAACTTGTGCATCTTTCTCCTACCGAAATCCATAATGCAACCTATGATATTTTCAATTATTGTTTTAGTTTATTTTGAAAATATATTTTTTCTTTTTTTTTTAAAGAGTTTTTTAGATGAATGCATGAATGCAGCACACAAAAACATTGAAAAAACATGGGTTTAAGGGTTCAACGTCACGAGCATGAAGTCATGGCTCTACCCATCCCCAAAGGTTATACTATTTTGGTCAATTTTTGTACCTGTAGAACGGGTTCTAAGATTCCCAAAGTCATTGACCCCCCTAGGGATACCGACAGCAAGCTGATTCACTCGAGCGAGCTATAATATCCTAGGATGAATCTAATTTGAGTGTAGTATCGCGTATCAAGTATTCTCGATAGTCACCGCACTACCAAATGGTCATATGGTTAATGTCTACTAAATCCTCAGGGTCATGGGTACCACACTAGGAAACACAATGCTTTCACGACAATCGGTCGTTTAACATTGATACTTCCGTACGGGTACCTCGACTGATTTGGTGGGCTACCAAGTTAGCTTGGTCGAGATTCACTCCCTACAAGTGTCACCTGTCTATGCCACCCTTATCTTAATGTTCTCTCAAACTTTTCACGTGCGTATTAATCGCATTCCCATTGACAGAAAAATTAAACACGGATATCAAGTAGGAATAACAGTGTATATATATATAGAAAAATTGTAAACAACCTAGACCTCTTAGGAACTCTAATTCTAAAGATTCCCCAGCAGAGTCGCCATTTTCCTGTAGCGTGCGATTTTTGTCAGTGACGCGACTATCTTACCGCATTGGTTGGAATTGGGTGCTACTTTTTTATTTCTTATTTATCCTATGAAGCTGGAAAGGAAAGGGAAGATATCTAAAACTAACCTTGCACGCAAATGTTTTCTTTAACAAATGCTAAGAGATTGGGGGGTCTGGGGTCAGGTTATACAAAGGGACGTTGTTAATTACCTAGTGTATATATGGTTATCCATAGATCGTTTAGCAAATTCCACTGTTATCTACTTACTGGTGTTTATCTGTAAATTGGGAAAGTTTCTTCTTTGGGAGAGTTAAGAGAGTATTTTTGTTGTTTTTGGTAAGGTACTGAACCTAAAGTTTTTGATTGGTGTGTGTTCGCTAAGATTTCGCAATCTTATGCCTACGTATTCCCGTAAAGATAATAGGGAAATCAGAGCAATCGTAGTTCCTCCTATTCTATGGGAGGAAAAATGATGTTTGGTGTCTTGTTTAAAGCCCAAGATTGAAGCTAGATGAGTATTTGTGTTTTGCTCAAAGCCCAAGATTTAAGCTAAAGGTTTGACTGAGAGAGAATTTGTCATCTCTAAAGGGAGATATCTCACCTGTTTATCACAATTGTTAGATTATTTGGTTATAAAGGAGAATTACTTTAACTGGGATATGTGAATCCAGAAATGCCATAATTTCCTTTACAAGGGTGATGTCCTGAAGGAGGAAACTTTAACACAGTTTTGAGCAATGCCATTTTTCCTTAGGAATCTTTCATGCTAAGAGAGGGACATGGGCTTGGATGTAAATAATCCAGTGGGCTTGCCACTTACAGCTGTTAGATGAAAGAGGAAATTTACCAGGATAAAAGAGGGACTTCAACTTGGATTTTTGAGTCAACAAGTGTGCCACTTACAGCAGTTATCTGGAATTAGGTTTGTTTGATTTGTCTGTTTTGATGTGTGATGTACAGAGAAATGTCTTCCTACAGAGAGAAATTTTGATTTCCTCTGAGGGGATTTTGGTTTTATGTGTGTCTTGATCAAAACCCAATGTTGAAGCTAAAAGGTTGACTCTACTGGGGAGTTTTATATCTGTCTTGTATAAAGCCCAAGATTGAGGCTGAAAAGATACTGACTCTTTTGGGGAGATCATTATACAAAGCCTAAGAGGAGGCTGGAAGGAATTGACTCTTCCAGGGAAATATTTTGTCTGTCTTGTACAAAGCCCAATATTGAGGCTAAAAGGGGTTGACTCTACTGGTGAGAGGTTTTATCTGTCTTGTACAAAGCCGAAGATTGAGGCTAAAAGGTTATTTGACACAGCTAGAGAATATTTTTTATGTGTCTTGTACAAAGCCCAAGATAGAGGCTAAAACTGCTGAGGGAAAATCATTATACAAAGCCTAAGAGGAGGCTGGTTGGGGAATTTCTTATATAAAGCCTAAGAGGAGGCTAGCTTCTGCTGAGGATTATTGAGATCCAGAGGCAGGTCCAAAGTGGGGAATCAACTCTTGCTGAGGATTATAGAAGAGTTGAAATATCAGATGCCTTGAGGTTCTAATTGAGGGTTTATGGGTTGTAATTTGTCCCTAGCTGGGGAACTTAAATGAAAAGTTTAAAGATAGAGCTTTAAAACCTATGAAAGTTTCAACTCTGCTGGAGATTCATTAAGTGATTAGGGTTTTTCCTGTGCTTTTAGGAAACTTGAGGGTTTCTTTAAGATCCAAGAGGAGATGAGACTGTCCAAGTCTACTTGTATGAGGAGGTTTTTTCATAACTAAAGAATTATCTTTGTATGAAGCCCAAGAGGAGGCTGATGTTTTAAGGGATGAGAATCAACCCTAAACAGGTATGATGTTTTGACCCTCTGGAGGATTGAACTAGCAAAAGATGACTAGGTTCTGTCCTATACCTGTAGGAGGTCTTTTGGTCCTTGGAACTTCTAAGAAGCCTGAGGGTCCTTGTACAAAGCCCAAGAGGAGGCTGGGGATACTTTCAGAAAGCCTGCGGGTCTAAGTCTGAGAAAAGTTCAAGAAAGGTTTCACCAGGAATAATCCTTTCTTTAGTGAACAGTTCTAGGGTTTGAAGAAATTCAAGAGAGGTTTCACCGGGAATAATCCTCTCTGGGGAAATGAATTTCTTGTACAGTTATTTCTAGTAGTGACAGTCTTGAGAAAAGTTTCACCGAGAATAATGCATTTCTCTGTTCCATATTGTATAAGCCCAAGAGGAGGCAAGATTGTGTCTGGAATTTCCTATGGGGGAACTAGTTTTGACCATGTTGAAAGAATAACCACTGGTTTGATCTAAATCTAGACCTATTTGCTGGGGAAAACTCTAAGCAAATATATACAAGCATATATAGATGAAATATATAGACAAGTATGTTGAAGAGTATAGTAGGACTTATAGGTGAGCAAGCTTCTAGCATTATAAACATAATTGTATGGTTAGTTATTCAAGAAATTTAAGGAAGTTCTGATACAACTATATATTTGAATCTAAATCAAAAAAATAAAGCTATTTTAAAGGAAGTTATGGGTTATACTCAAGGAGAGGCCCAGATGAAGTTTGTTTTGAAAACGGCGATCGCGCCGAGATTTTTAAAATCGCGTAGGGACTTGTACAGTGACTGAGGCCCAAAAAAGGTTTGTACAATAAGGGATAGGTCTTACACTCTATTAGAGGCCCAAAAGTGTTTGAAAAAGAAGAAAAATGGGACTTACAACACAAGGGAAGGCCCAGATGATTTTTTTTTGTTTTGAAAACAACGATCGCGCCGAGATTTAAAACGTATCGGGACTTATACAATGACTGAGGCCCAAATTATTTTTGTACAAAGGGGGTTGGTTCTTACACTCTATTAGAGGCCCAAAAGTGTTTTGAAAAAGATTTGTGAGGGTGAAAAATAATCAAAACCCTAATTTGATTTAAAAAATGTATTTTAATTGAATAAAATTCAATTAAAATGATCAAAATTATAAAACATGTGTGAAAAACAAGTTGTGATTTTGGATTAAGGTTTGAAAAATCATGTTTCATTCATAGAATGATTTGAAAATCATTTGAATTTAAAAAATCAAGAAAAATAAATATTTTTAAATGCCTAAAAACAAATAAAAACATAATTCTTTACAAAAATACCAAATATGTGAAATAAATAATATTTTTTTAGAATAAAATATTTTAACATTTTTGTGAATTTAAAAAAAAAAATCAATAAAAAATAATTAAAATTGAGAGAGAAATTAATTTTGGAATTAATTAATAAAAACCATGAAAAATGTGAAAAATAGCAAAATAGGGGAAAATGGCAAAATGGTCTGGGTGGGTGTTGAACCCATGACCTCCCAACCAAACACACATGTGCGCTACCACTGGGGTGGTGATACATCTGTGTATCAAAACCACCCCATAAACATATATGGGTGACAAGGTTTTAGGCCTGGCCAAGGCGCCTTGGCCTGGCCCTTGCTCAAGGCTGGCCTGATTTTATGCCTCTAGCATGAAGGCTATAACTTCTTCATTTCTCGATGGATTTGGACAAAATTTAGATGGATCCTACCTAGAATTTCATGAGGAATCCAATGGTGCTTTTGGAATTTTCTAAAGATGCCTACATTTTAAAACCTGATAGTGGTTTCAAAATAGGCCAAGATTTGCAAGTTCTATGCTATCCTATCATACCAGCAACAATAGCATGATAAATTGGTTCAAACACAACACATATGATATATATGACATGTTCATGATCAATGGACATCAAAACAATGCATATTTTAAGAGTTCAAGTTGTGATGCACTTACCTCTTGAACCTCCTTGTGCTAACTGTCAAGATCCTTGTGCCAGGAGTAATCCAATGCTTTAGACACTCTTGATTGATCCCTTAGAAGCTTTTAGGATGATAAAAACCAGCTGGAAACCTCAAGAATAAGTATTGGCTATTTCTTGCAAAAGTGGCAAAAATGACCAAAATGGTAACTCACTCAAATGGTGTTACAGTTTAGGGAAACCTGTTGGGACAGTTTGAGGATGATATTTGGAGTGTATTTGTAGCTTTGTTTGTTTTTGAAAGTGAGTGAATCAAGACATGGCTTGTAAAATGCAGAAAAGTCAAAATTTGAGGTTTTGGAGGTTGACTTTCTGATTTTAAGGTTGTGCAATGTGGATGAAGGTTGGAACACCTCCAATGGATGATTTATGATGTGTTAGGATGGTAGCTTGAGTTTTTTTAGCTCTGGTTTCAAGAATTCCCAAATTGCTTCAATGTGACTTGAAATTAAAGTATAAGAGTGAGAGTGAGAAAACAAGGCTTTGGTATTATTTTGGTGTGGTTTGAAACATCAGAAATGACCTGTATTTATAGGAGATGAGTTTTGTTTTTGAAGGAATACTTTAACTTTGATGTCCAAGATTAGTCTTGGTTTAGCTTGGATCAAGGTGAAAAATGGCCTCAAAGTTTGGAAAAGGTGAAACAGATTATGACTTGTTGAAAATTTTACTAAGTATTGGAAAAAGTGGTCATTTCCATTTTTTGTGATTTTGATCAATCCATAACTCAAAATCCATGAGGATTTGGAATCTTTTGTAGTTGACACTTTTGAAGTATGTCATGTGAACTTTCATTTGAGCTTTGGATGTAAGAAAAAGGCCTTAGGGTTTGGGAGTTATGACCTTGCAAAGTTGGGTAAAAACCACTTTTGTTCCATAACTTAGAAAATTTTAAGTTTTCTAAGGTTGCCCCTTTTGCAAGTTACCTCACTTTTCTTGATTTTTCTTGATGAATGATGATCAAAACCATACATTAACATTGTTTTTGACTTAGGGGAACCATATTTGTGAAAAATTCCAAAAAGTCAAACTTGATTTTGGGCACAGTTGACTTTTTGTTAGATGAAATTCAAAATGTGTGATCCTTTGTGCAATCAAGTTCTTGACCCAATTCAAACCTAATGGATGGATTCCATAGGTGTTTTAGGGTGTATTGAATCATGTCCCAAGGTTTGGGAACATGTCTTGGTCAAAAGTCAAAGATACAGTTGACTTTTTCTTTAAAACCCTAATTGTGGTCCAGATGAATTTGAAACTTGTGAATCAAGTTTCTTGGATCAATCCATTGTTATAAATGGATCAATGTAGTGTATTTGAGGCCCTCAAATCATTTCTTGAGGTCTTGGCTCATGCTTTGCTCCAAAAGTCAACTTAGGGGTGAATTAGGTCAAGAAACCCTAATTCCTGATTTTTTATGAATGCATCCCTGAGGCTATTTTGACTTGATGATGGGACTCATAAGGTTCCTTGGAGTATCTTGGGTTATGCTTTGAAGCATTGGCTCATGCCTAGATGAAAAATTTCATCTGGAGGCCTTGGTCGACCAAAACCCTAATTTGGTGACACTGGCGATCTTGAGGCTTGATCCACTTGGAATGTTGCAACTTTGTGCTTGATTCTTGATATGGGAGTCCTCTTGGTCCTTTATGGGTGTTTGAGAGATTAGGAAAGTTGAAGATCATGTCATTTATTGATTGATCCTTTGTCTAAGTGCTCTGAGAGGGCTCAAACCCTAATTCTTGGTTGTAGTGAAAGCTCAACAATCCTTGAGGAAATTAACGAGGCATGATGGCACATCCATATTGTGGCAATAATTTGCACAATGATGGGAAATCTTGGTGGAAAAAATTTGGGGTATGACAGATGCCCCTATTTAATTTTCTTGGACCTGAAGATGTGAATGGCGAAGATGTTCGGACATTCAGGGTGCAAGAGGATTAAATATCGGAATACCCAAAATTTTGACGGTGGTTATGAATATTAGAGGTTTGCTCATCCGTCTTCTTTTTCTAAGAAATGATATTCAGAAAAGGGTAAAACTTCCCCTCGATCCTGGTCTTCAGCCACGGAACTGGTCTTAGTTTTCTTTTGAAATAAACTTCCCCTCGATCCTGGTCTTCAGCCGCGGAACTGGTCTCAGTTTCTGAAATAAACTTCCCCTTGATCCTAGTTTTTAGCCACGGAACTGGTCTCAGTTTCTGAAATAAACTTCCCCTCGATCCTGGTCTGCAGCCACGGAACTGGTCTCAGTTTCTGAAATAAACTTCCCCTCGATCCTGGCTTTTCAGCCACAGAACTGGTCTTAGTTTCTTCTTGTCGAGTTTCTTCCTTGACAAGGGATGCTATTTGCAGTGGTTTTTATCAAACTTCTCGCCGAGTTTTACTGGGGAGACGCCATTTGATGGAAAAAGTTTGAGGTCAGACTTGTTGGGGACACCCATTTGTCTGAGCTGTAGAGGTGTTCAAACTTCTCTGTTGGAGATGCCATTTGTTGACTCTATTGGGGAAAACGAGTCTCTTGAGAGAATTCTTTTTGCTTGGGGATATTACATCATACTTTTTTCTTCGAGATCTTCTCGTAGAAATACCATGTAATGGGATCATATTTTGACGTGCTGATGACCTCGTTGACAGCCACCCTTTTGGAGAGAAACTGCCGTATTGCCGAGAGTCTTTTGTTAAGAGGCTTTCTCTGGGGATTTTCTTTAATCCGGGAAGGCGAAAATATCATCTTCAATGGTGAAGAGTGACGTCTGTCGAATGTCTTCTTGCCTTTCAGAGATTTAAGTTATCAAAGTGGTCGAGGCCAGGCTCTAATCCAGAAATAAACTAGGGAGAAATTGCTCAGACGATACAATTCCTGACGAGGAAAGAACTTACAACCTTGTTGGCGGGAGGACGTTATCACTTGGGGACGAGACTGAACAAAGTGATAGTAATGCAATATGAATATGAACATGAATCAATTATGCATGATGTATGTATGTTTATGCTGACAAAACAGACGCGACATACAGACTGGTGAATGAACACGACTAGATACTCGACCACTGTGGAGGATGAAAAGTATCACTGGTTCAAGATAGCAATCATGCCTTGCTTAGGAGAGGTAGACCCTGTGGGGGTGAAAGAACCATTAATTGATTTAGAAGGAGTAATTTGATTCTGCACTTTGAGGTTTGATGACTTCCGGAGAAGCCATCGATGTTCCTTTCGCGTTCAGCAGTTAAAAAGAAATGCCATCTTTATTTTAAAAGCAGAAGAAAAATTGACAAGTAAATTCAATTTTTTTTCAAGAATCGTTGATCATGTTAAAATGTCATTCTGTAAAGCAGAAATAAATAAGAATTGCAAACAAAAGTACTAGGGCTCAAACTTTATTGATGGGATGGAAATCAGCCAAACGCGTGATCCCATTGAGTATTTACAAAGTTTAGAAAATGGAAATTTACGAAAAAAGGGGCTACATTGAAACATAATGACCGTTATCCTTCCACCAACTTTGAATTCTGGATATCCTGAGCTTCTGTCGAAGATGACCTTGACTGAAGTCTTTCGACGGATGGGGTTACCGCTGGGGATTTAACCTTGTCAAACGTAGTTACTTGCCATGAATCCCTAACTTTTGCCTGGATTATCTCTTTTGAGGTTTCCAATCCATCGGGATGATTTTCGCTTATGTCTCTAATTTTTTCCTGGACCGCGTTTTCAGGTTTTCAATCCACCGAGACGTTTTTTTTGTTTAGGCGAAGTATTTCTTGACTACGTCAACATTCGTGGGGTAGGTAAACTCCTATTCATCCATGGTTGCGAGTCTCAAGGCGCCACCTGAGAAGGCTTTCTTGACCAAATAGGGGCCATCATAGTACGAAGTCCATTTGCCCCCGGAATCAGTGATGTTTGCAAAGGAAAATCTCTAAGATCCTTAAAAACGGATTGAAACAAAATGTCCAAGAATGCATGAGTGCATGATGCAGCAACCACAAACAAGATCACACAAAGCACACGGGTTCAAAGGTTCAAGTCACAAGCATGGAGCCAAGGGTGAGAACCTCCCACAATGGTGTGTATTATGGTTTATATCCACCTGTAGAAAAAGGTTCTAAAAAGTTCCCAGAGTCATAGATCCATCTTTCGGATATTATCGGCTTAAACGACTACTCATCAGCCAATAATATTCTCAAGAGAAACTCGTCTGAGTGTGGTATCGCGTAACAACTGATCCAAGTCTACACCTGAATAGCCACCGCACCACATCCTAATAAAGCCAAGATGGGTTAAAGGGTTCTAAGGTCCTCAGCTTCTCGGTCTCCCAGGTCGGAAAAAGTAATGCCAAATGCGACTACTCGTATGACATCAGTAATCCCAAAGGGGCCTCCACTAAGCGGGGGATCTCAAGTCAGCTTAGTAAGGACTACTCCACGTAATCCGAACAAGACTATACCACCCTCCTATCATAAGTGCACTCAAGTCCGGGTATAGGACTTATCTCACCACACAGAGATCACCAAGCACCCATAAAAAACAAGCAATAACAAACAAATCAAACAAAAAGCGATAAATAAAACAAAGTAGGCAAAACCCGCTAAGAATAAGTTGATTCCAGAGCAGAGTCGCCACTTTTCTGTAGCGGGGAAATTTTGAGTGTAAGCTATTGATTAACTTAACTCATAAAGCAAGAGTCGCCACCGCACTTTTATTTTATCCAAAAGGAAAGGAAAAAGAGCGAACAAAACCTAAAGAGTTCTAAAACAAGAACAGACAGAGAATGGGTAAGGGGGTTGGTTACGCAAAGGGAATGTGTTAACACCCAAAACGTCTATAGTACTCTATAGGAGCCCTTTGAAATATCTACACTTTTTGGTTTGAAAAGGTTTGTTTGAAAAGAGATTGGGGAGATGAGAAGAGAAGTATTTTTTAATATTTTTGTGTTTGGAGAGACTTATCGCCTCATGCCTACATACCCACAAAGTGTAATATAGGATCAAAACCTCGTAGTTCGTGGTACAAATAACAAAAATTATTGGTTATGATTCATTTTATCTTGAAAAGACAACCTGTTATTCTCAAGAGAGAATACTCAACTAATTACCCAATGGTATGTGAAAGAGGCATTTGCATCACATTAAGATGGAGGATTTGCTTAGATAAAAATCAACAAGACTAATCACATCGACATCTAAGTGGAAAATGGCCATACTTTACACAAAATACCATGGTTAGGAGCTTTACATCTCATCAAAGAAGATGACTCATGTGTAATCTTTTTGAAAAGTTTAAAAGAAAAAGTGCACTAAAGCACAAAAAGTTTGAATGAGTTTTTTTGTATTTTTTATGTCTTTTGAAATTAGTCAAAGTATGATTAACATTGATTGACATTTATTAAAGAAAACAAAGTTTGAAAAGCACTTGACGAAAGTCAAGGTTTTTATTATGAAATCGGTTTAATTTTTTAAAACAAGAAGGTTTTGAAAAAGGGAGAAGATTTTGAAAATTAAAGAAATGGTGGAGAAGAAGGGACTATCCTATTGCATAAAGGTAAAAGCTAAGGATAAGAACGGTCTAACCACACAAGCTAACTCCATAGAACGAGCATTATTTCCTTTAGATTAGGCATTGATCAAAATGAGTCTTCAAAGGAGAACCTCAAGTACCCAAAATCCAAGGTTTTCCATCACAACCTTCCAAGCATAGGTTATGATCCTAATTCTAACTCCAAAGTTCCAAGTCTAATGCAAAGGATAGTAACCATAGTCCAACATTAAGAGAACAAGTTTTTTATGGGTTTAAGTCTTTATTAATGTTTTTTTGGCCCAAATGGACAAAAGGAAAAGAGCTTAAACATAAACAAATGGTCCAATTGGACAAAAGAAAAAAGGCGGAAACATAAACAAATAGAATGATATGATATGATAACATAAAGCATAAAAAGTGAAGAGAGATAGGGAGCAAGAAGGAAACATAAACAAAATTAGTACAATAATATTGTTAGTGAGTTAGTGATTAGTTGTTAGAACAAATGATCAACGATGGTTAAATAATGAACTTAGGCCAAAGTTAATGAAGACTCGTTAGAGGATTGATAAAATCAAAGCCTCCTAACAATAAGTTTCATAAGTAATGGACCCAAGATAAATAATTAACCATACTTGGACTTTCAAACATAAGTTTGAGCCATGAATGATCATTTTCCGATACGGGACATATGTAACGCTATATTAAGCAATCGTAGCACAATCTATGAGGAAGATCATACTATGGGAGGCCGGTCAATAACAATGTTAATGCTAATGTGTGCTAGAGAAGTGATATGTAGATCAGTATCCGAAAGCAATACCACACGAAAAGAAAAGAGGTAACGATCTCATCTTCATCAAGAACTTAGAATAAGTTCCAATGATATTGAAGATTTTCATCCATCACAAGAAAATGAGAAATAGATGAAGCAATGCCAAATTGAACCACACAAAGATGTAATCCAAGGCAAAGAACAAAAGGAAAGGGAAGGAAAAGGAAAAGGAACCAAAACAATCCCAAAAACAAGCAAAAATCACATTCTAGACACTGGTTAATCAATTAACCATTTGCATGTGCAAATGTGTTAATCGATTAACCAGTGTAAAATTGCAATTCTGGGCGCAGAAACCAATTGTTAATCAATTAACCAGTTTGTACTTGTTTTTGGTTAATCGATTAACACTGTAAAAACAAAAGCAAATCAATTTGAAAATTGCAAAATCCTTGATCAATCATTTCTTCAAACACCTCATGATCAAGGATGCAATTGTGCACAAAAATTCAAGTAAAACAACAGCAAATAACACCAATAAAACATAATTTGTAAGATCCAAAGATCAAGCAACAAGAATCAATAAGAGATCACATTGTGAAGAATGTATCAAGAACAACAATTGTGGATCAAGAGTTTACCACTTCAAATCTGAAAATTCTTCAAATCAACTCCAAGAACCACACTCCAAAGCCTTGATCTACAGAAATTGATGATGAAAAAGTGAATGGATGAAGGTTTAGCTCAAAGATTAGTAAGTTCTAATGATGAACTTACTAACTTTTAATGGAAGAAAGAGCTTTGGTGAGTTTGGTAGTTGGAGAAAATTGAGGGAGTCAAGAAGAAATTTGACAAGGTGAATTTGGCTATCAAAAGTTTGAAGAATGAATGAAATGGGGCCTCTATTTATAGGATTTAGGCTTGGAAATTTTGGTGGTTTGAAATTTGGTTTGGAACCAAAATTAGGCTTGGAATTTGAATTTTGGAGGCAAAATCAAGATCAAGTGGTGATTAATGAGGGTGTATGGGGGGGAATTAATTATGATGAGGTAAGGGAATTAAAATGAGGTGATCTAGAATATTCTCATGATGAAGCATTTGAAAATTGGTGCCAAAATGCTGCAGAATTTGAATTTGGCTCATTTTCTCCAAAAACGCACTGGTTAATCAATTAACTATTTACATGTGCAAATGTATTAATCGATTAACACAGTGAAAAAATGAGAAAATTGGCTTTTTGATGTGTTGTCTTGGCTCTGGCTCGATTCTTCTTGCTTGTCAAAGAAGGCATAGAAATAAACACATGAACCTTGGAGTCTCTTGAATAATAATCAATTAAATCTTGGAAACTCTTGATCAGATGATTTTTGAATTATTTGTAGATCAACTTTGACTTTGTTCAGATGAAATTCATTTGAGCTGAGGAACTGATTTTGATATCCTTGATCCAAATTCTTCCTGAAAAAGTTAGTAAAGGAAAAACAAACATATTTTTGGATTTTAATTAGAGGTTAGTAATCATAAACAAATATAAACATCAAACAAACAAGAGAAAAGGGGTGCTTGGTGATCTCGCTCAAGAGCAAACCTACAAAGGAGGGCAAGAGAACCAAAGCCTGTGATCTTGTTTGTGGTATGAGATGCAAATGATATGTGGGATCTTAGGGGTAAAAATTAGGGTATTACTATGATCATCAACAGAGGCTGAATATCGTTCAGTAACTAACACCGCAGCGGACGTCATGTGGCTAGCTAACCTTCTTAGTGAACTACATCTCAAAACAAAAACTCCTCATCTATTATGTGACAATATTGGTGCCATATACTTGTGTTCTAATCTAGTTTTTCACTTGAATGAAACATATTGCACTTGACTACCATTATGTTCACCAACTTGTTCAATTGAGTCAACTCAGTGTGTCTCACATTTCCACCAAAAATCAACTTGCAAATATTCTCACCAAACCTCTGTTTAGACCCAAGTTCACCTACTTGAGAGACAATATTGGTCTCACCGGTTGTGATCCCATCTTGAGGGAGTGTAATAACAATTAAGCATAATAAGTTGCATGCATTAGTTACACGACAGCATAATAACATCTACACCTAGTTACCTTAATTAGAATATTGGTCATTCATATCAGAATATCTATTATTCATTGTATTAATCACAATTGTAATATATTAAAAAGTTTTGCTTATTTCTTTACAATCACACTAATTGGTGATTAACTATTTGTACCTATATAATATACCTTGTATCAATTTCTCAAATAAACAAGAAGTTGAATTCTTTTAACGTGTACAATCGAATCCTTAGCAGCCTTTGAATTTCGTTATATAAGATCATCCTTCGATCACAACTTCTATTATTCAATTGTAAATTCCCAATGTGCATTAAACATTAAGTTGGTTATAGTCACCTTTGTCATATAAGACATCCACTCGACAAGAGTTTTCTGATGGTCAAATGACCCATCTCAACTAACGAGTTTCAATCAATGTCAGAAACCAAAACACTGAGTGTTTCCAAAGACAAAAGAGAAAAAATGGTTGACATAAAATACATCTATTTTACATTATAAATCATTACCATAACTAATTATGACGCGCATCATGATTTTGACACATGTGTCATAGTAACCATACTAACGTATCTTATCTTAATACGTAACATTTGAGGTATTTTGCATTCTACAAGCCAAAAACTAATTAAATTTAAATAAAATATTACTAAATCCTTAGGATGCCTTAAAACAAAATATACTCGATTTCTTTATAGGCAAGAAACACACAAGGGTTAGGGTTAACAAGGAAAAACAAGGGAAAAACAACAAAGATTGGTTATAACTGTTATTCTTTACTTTCTCTTTAAATCAGATTACAAGTACTCAAGAATAACAAATAACCCTCTCACCCTAATTAGGATTTGTCACTCCACACTTAAGATGAGAGACTAGTATGCTATTTATAATAACACCTAACATACTAAACTAATGGGTTATTTAACAATTATCCATTACAAGCTAACTTAGGGTACAAGCTAACTTAAACAATATGATCCTTAACACAAGCCCTAATTCGACAACTACATACTAGAACACAATTCGACTACAGCACGTAGGTCTTCGACAACAGCATGTGAGCAGACTTCGACGACATGCTAAACAATACTAGAGTTCTATCCAAATATATCACAAATCTCCACCTTGGATCTAACTCTATACCATCAAGAAACAAACTAGTTTTCTTCATGCAACTTTATCAACTGCATACAGTGGAAACACTTGCAACTTGGCAACGTCTTGGTGATCATATCAGTAGCATTATGATCTGTCGAAACCTTCAGCACTTGGACTTCTCCACGCTCGATTACCCCTCTCACGAAATGTAACCTCACATCAATGTGCTTGGTTTGCTCATGATTGACTGAATTCTTTGACAGGTGTATTGCGCTTTGACTATCACATTTAACAGTGATAACTCGACCTTGAAGTTTCAGCTCCTTTGTAAAACCTTCAAGCCATAATGCTTCCTTCACAACTTCAGTTAGGGAGATATACTCTGCTTTAGTGGTTGATAAGGCAACAACCTTCTGAAGTGTTGCTTTCCAACTTATTTTTGTGCCAAACATAGTGAACACATATCCGGAAATAGATTTTCTGGAATTCATACAACCTGCATAATCAGAGTCGACTTATCCTTCGATTGTTTCTTTACTATCTTCACCCAAGGCTCCACCATAAATTAGGACTCTGTTCAGAGACCCATTTATGTACCGTAGAATCCACTTTAATGCTTGCCAGTGATCCTTTCTAGAATTCGCCATGTACCTGCTTACAAGAATTACTACATATGCTATGTCAGGTCTAGTACAAACCAAAGCATACATCAAAGAACCCACTATATTAACATATGGAATGCTATTCATATAAGTTCTTTCGACATCAGTACTGGGATATTGATCTATACTCATCTTGAATTGAGGGTTTATCGGAGTTACAACAAGCTTTGAATTTGACATACCAAATATTTTTAGAATCTTCCGTAGGTATTCCTCTTGATATAAGCATAAGTTCGACTGCTTTCTATCCCTTTGGATGTCAATCCCAAGAATCCTGGACGCAGCTCCCAGATCCTTCATTTTGAACTCCTTATTGAGTTCAACCTTCACCCTCATTACATCTTCAAAATTGTTGCTTGCTATTAGAATATCATCCACATAGAGCAACAAAATAACAAATGAATTACTCGGTCAAAATCTAAAGTAAACACAGTGGTCGAACTGACTTCTGATGAAACTTATGTGTGCCATGAACTTGTCGAATCTTTTATTCCACTGTCGAGGAGATTGTTTCAGTCCATATAAAGATCTCTTCAGTTCACACACATAATCTTCCTTCCCCCTTTCGACATACCCTTCAGGTTGCCTCATTAGGATTGTTTCGTCCAAATCACCACACAAGAACACAGTCTTCACATTCATCTGTTCTAGTTCAAGTTTGAATTATGCCACCATGGCAAGCAACATTTGAATGGATATGTGCTTCACAACAGGAGACAACACATTATTTAAGTCAACGCCTTCTTTTTTAGTGAACCCCCTAATCACCAATCTTTCCTTGTATCTCTTTGACGCCACTCATTCGATTCCTTCCTTAACTTTGGAAATCCATTTTCAGCTAACTAACCTGGCTCCAATAGGTTTCTTGATCAGTTCCCAGGTGTTGCTATCATGAAGAGATTTCATCTCATCATCCATGGCCTTCAGTCATTCAGTCTTCTTTTGACTCCTAATAACTTCCTTATAGTCTCTAGGTTCTTCGTCAAGAACCTCACTTGCAGAGATTAAGGCATAAGCTATAAGATCTGCATACCCAAGTCTCTGAGGTGGCTTGATGACTCTCCTCGACATGTCTCTTGCTAGCAGGTAGTCATTATCAGTCTCCTCATCTTCAACAGCAGCTTCTGCTTCTTCTTCGACTTCATATGGGATACGCAATTCAGTATCAACATGCTCTACCTCAATAAGAATCTCTCCCTGTTCCAGCTCTTCGTCAGCATCATCAGTTTTCTTAAAGGCCATCTCATATTCATTGAAAACTACATCTCGACTGGTGATACACCTCCTGTGACCTGGCTCTAGGCATCATAGCCTATAAGTTTTGACTCCTTCAGGGTATCCCGTGAACATGCATTTCAGAGCTCTAGGTTCGACCTTGTCTTGCCTAATGTGAGCATAGGCCACATACCAAATACTCCCAATATATCGATACTAGGTGGATGTCCTAACCAAACTTCTTCAGGTGTCTTCATATCTAACACAGTCGAAGGACATCTGTTTATCATATATGTTGTTGTTGAAACAACCTTAGCCCAAAACACCTTCTTTAACCCATCACTAGTCAACATGCATCTAACTTTTTCCAAAATAGTTCGATTAAACCTCTCTGCCAAACCATTTTATTGTGGAGTACCTGCAGTAGTTTTATGCCTTACAATACCCGAGGAAGCACAAAAACTGTCGAACGCCTCATTGTAAAATTCAAGGCCATTGTCGGTTCTCAAACTCTTGACCTTTCTGCAAGTCTGATTTTTGACCAAAGTCTTCCAACCTTTGAAATTCTCAAAAGTTTCATCCTTAGTCTTCTGGATGAATACCCATAACTTTCAGGAATACTCATCGACTATGGATAGAAAATACCTTGCTCCTGAATTTGATGGACACCTTGCAGGCCCCCAAAGATTAGCATGGATGTAATCAAGGGATCCATGAGTTCTTTGTTTGTCTTTGTTGAACTTCACTTTGCAAGATTTTCCAAGTACACATGGTTCACAAAATTTTAGCTTTTCGACTTTGTCTCCTCCATGCAGATTTTGTTTCCCTAATTCGACCAGACCCCTTTCACTGACATGGCCCAATCTCATGTGCCAAATTTCTATCTTCGACAAAGGTTTTATGGACGCAACATTTGTCGGACTACTTACAACTTTAGCCTCAAGGGTATACAAGCCTTGTTTTTTCACGTCTCTCAAGACTTCCTTCGACCCCTTCATGACTCTTAGGATACTTTTTCCTCCTTGAAAAATATATCCCTTCTTGTCGAATTCACCAAGAGAAATCAAATTTATCTTCAAATCAGGTACATACCTGACTTTAGTCAATAACCTTATTGACTCATCATGGAGCTTGAATCTCACAGATCCAATACCTGCATTTTTGCAAGCTTTGTTGTTTCCCAGTAGCACTGATCCACCATCTTGATCACATAGCTCCTCGAACAATTCTTTGTTTGGAGTCATGTGCCAAGTGCAACCTGAATCCAAAATCCACTCTTTTCTTGAGTCACCGCTTGAAACCACAAGAACATCAGATGATTTGAAGTCATCTTGAACAATGGTTGCGTTGCCATTATCTTTACCTCCATGAACTTTCAGGCATTCAGGGCACACGTTTCTTAAGTGACCCTCCTTCTTACAGTGATAGCATCGAATACCAGATGCTTCGCCACTATAAGACTTTGATAACGAAAAATTTTATCATATTTTTAGGCTCATTGTGCATATTATTCGTATGTTTTTATCGAGTCTTATTTGCATTTTACTTTGTTTTGTTGTGTTTTGCAATTGATAGCTTCATCTGTTGCGGAATCGGGAGCGAATCGGAAAAATAGTGGAAGAATAGGAAAATGCAGCAAGAAAGAAGTATTTTTGCCCTTTTTGCGGATATGGCGTTCGCCATGGCTATATGGCGTTCGCCATCTATCAGCATGCCACGTAATTTAATGAAGGAAGGCCATGGCGTTCGCCATGACCCAATGGCGTTAGCCATGGCAGCGCAGTGGCCGTTTTCAATTTCAGCAACCGTTATAGAGCAGTTTTTTCCATTCTTCTTTATCTCCACTCATAGGCCACAACCAGAGCAGTTGGGATCAGTATTTTCTCTATATATATGACTCATTGGTCACTTTCCGGAGACACAGAAATCGCACGGAAGCTCTACTAAAATTTCGTTTAGAATCTTAGGCATAAATTTAGTTTTAAAGTGACAATTACTCACATCGAGGAATTGTCGCATTTTTCACTTTGTATTGTTTCTTTTACTGCTGTACCTTTGGAATTCCAAACGAAGCCCGCCGGAAAAATTCTAATTCAAAGTTTCGAATTTATTTTACAGGTTTATTTTCTTATTTTTACTATTGCATTTATCTTACTTTAATTTAGTTTAACATGCTAGTTCTGAATTTGATTACCGTTATCATGTTGTATTTGAATACCAATATGTCTTGCTAAATCAATTGAGTTCGGCGTATGAGGACGGTCGTTACCGATGGGACTCCGTAAAAAATTGAGGTGAGAAATTATTGATTGTATGTTAGTTTTGGTCTTTGTTTCTAAATTTTCATGTTTTATTATTTCGACACGGGAGTGAGTAATATACCGAGTTCTGACCGATAGCAAGAGTGTGAGGGAAGAACTGATAGTGGAAACTAGACATCGATCCTAAAAACAGCGAGAGCGCTTTAGGAATCGTTTAGAATTTCATTAACTTTCAAAATACGCTTTTTAATTGAAACGGACGAGCGAGAGCAAAATCCTGTGGTTGAAAGGTGTGGTTCTTGTCGATAGTGCCAGAGTGTGAGACGGAGTCTTTAAGTTTGTACTTTCTACGGAACTAAGTTCGGTCTAATTAACACCCAATTTCTACAAGTCCCTTAGGTACGCGAAATCCATATTCTGGACTTATTTTTATTGTTATTTTAAAAAACCTTTAGAAATTAGTAATTCTTTCTTCCCGTCTCAAATCCATTAATCTTTAGCCTTAGCTTTGCACTGCAACAATAAATTGCATTAGTTTGATTATCACTTCCCTGTGGGTTCGACTACCTTTTTAAAACTACGCAAATAGCTGTATACTTGCAGTCTTTATTTGACAGAACATATATGTGTGCTCGAAGCGCATCAAGTTTTTGGCGTCGTTGTCGGGAAAGGCTGATTTAGTCAATATTGTGATTCCATTGTTGCGCAGTATAGACTAAGGCAGCAATATTTTTACTTTTTCTCTAATTCGTCGATTGTATGCCAAACACTCGCTCTCGAGGCAACAAGCTTGAGCAACCGATTAACGACATCGAGCGTTTTATTAACTTAAGACGCTGAATTAACGAATTCTGAATTAAGTATAATCTTCCCGAACCTGAAATCCCTTGCCCAGAATTAAGAATTCCCATGGCTGAGAACCCACCGAACCGTCCTCTTAAGGATTACGTTGTTCCATCGCAAGATGAACCGCATAACAGCATTGCTTCCCTTGCCATCAATCGAAATGATTTTGAGCTGAAACCTTCGCTGTTACAAGCCGTTCAACAGAACCAATTTTCTGGAAGTTCCACTGATGACTCGAACCTTCACTTATCTATGTTTGTGCAATATGCTAATATCGTAAAAGCAAATGGTGTTAGTAAAGAAGCCATACGACTACGTCTTTTACCTTTCTCTTTAAGAGATAGAGCTTGGCTCCAGTCTCTACCATCCAACTCCATCACTACATGGGACGAGTTAAAGCAAGTCTTCTTAGACTGATATTTTCCGCCAAGCAAAACTGTTATGCTAAGAGCCCAAATCAACGAATTTAGGCAGAAAAATAATGAATCTTTTTTCGATGCTTGGGAAAGATACAAGGACATGCTAAGGCTTTGCCCGCACCATGGACTTGAACAATGGTTGATAATCCATACTTTCTATAATGGTCTTCTTTACAACACAAAGTTGAATTTGAATGCTGCAGCTGGCAGCGCTCTGATGGACAAAACACATGAAGACACTTATCAACTCATTGAAAATATGGCTCAAAACCACTTCCAATGGGGAGCGAGAGAATTCTGACAGAAAAGCCTGCTATGAAGAACGAGATGTATGAAGTTAACAATTTGGACCGTGTCCGTGCTAAAGTGGATGCGCATACTCAAAAAACCGAAAGTTTGGCTGTAGCTCTAGCATCCACCGTGGCCGCTGTAACACCAAGTTGTGAATTGTGCGAAACCCTGGGCAAAGTAATGTTGAATGTCATTTATTAGCTGGTATTCCTATCGACCAAGTGAATTACGCCCAAGGAAACCCGTACTCAAACACCTACAATCCTGGCTGGAGGAATCATCTCAATTTTTCCTACAAGAGCAACAACACTCTATTTGCTCCAACCCAAGCCTCTGTCGTTCCTCTAGGATATCAGAAGGGAGCACCCGCTGTCCCTCAAGCACCAAGAAAGTCAAACGTTGAGCTGCTATTAGAAAACTTCATCGCAACCCAAACTCAACAAAACAAGGAGTTCGCCAACCAAAATGTGCACACGAGTGAATTGTTAAAGCAGATGACAACTAAGCTTGACGCCATGGCTACCCATAACAAAATGTTAGAAACTCAAATCTCTCAAGTAGCCCAACAACAAGCAACAGTAGCAGCCCCTGCAGGAACATTTCCTGGATAACCACAACCAAACCCGAAAGGACATGCTAATGCTATCACACTACGAAGCGGAATAGAATTAGATGGACCAGTGGACTCAAGATTCCAAAATCCTGCCATGTATCAAAATCCTGGTAAAGGAGCTGAAAAGGTAGTAGAACCGAATAATGACAAAAAGGAAAACAAAAGCGAAGAGGCCGTAGAGAAAGAAACATCTTATGTGCCTTCGCCGCCATACAAACCACCCATACCTTATCCTTAAAGACTGGCTAAGTCTAAAAATGAAGGACAATTTAAGAAATTCATAGAGCTTCTAAAACAACTTAATATTACTATACCATTCACTGAAGCCATAACGCAAATGCCTTCATATGCCAAATTCCTTAAAGTTATCATGTCTAATAAGAAAAAGCTCGAGGATAATGAAATTGTTATGCTCACTGCCGAGTGTAGCGCCATCATTCAAAACAACATACCTCATAAGCTAAAAGACACAGGTAGTTTCTCCATACCCTGTGTAATCGGAAAGTACGTCATAGACAATGCTCTATGCGATTTAGGAGCCAGTGTTAGTCTAATGCCTTTATCCACTTGTAAGAAGCTCGATTTAGGAGAGTTACGACCAACAAAAACGTCTCTACAACTAGCGGACCGTTCTGTTAAATTTCCTAAAGGTGTGTTAGAGAACGTGCCCATTCGTATAGGACAATTCTATATTCCAACTGATTGTGTGGTAATGGATATAAAAGAGGATTCCAACATTCCTATTATTTTAGGAAGACCCTTTTTAGCTACAGCCGGAGCCATCATTGAGTTAAGAAGGGCAAGCTAACTTTTGAAGTTGGTGAAGAAAAATTTGAATTTATTCTAGCCCAATTCTTGAAAGCTCCCGCTATAGATGATTCATGTTTCTTCTTCGACGTCATCGACGAATGCGTAAAAGAAATGGAGATGGAACCATCTAAGTATACAGAAGTACTAAAGATTCCAGCACCTCCTATACTCGAAGACGATAATTGGCGTGAGCCATACGTAGATGACAGTCTAGGGGAATGTCTAGCCCTAACACCCGATCGAATGCCATGCCCGAAGAAACCTTCTATAGAACTTAAGACGCTACCCAAAAACCTAAGGTATGAGTTCCTAGACACCGAATTGGTACAACCAGTGATATTCAACATTGACTTAGGACATATAGAGACCGAAAAACTGCTACGTGTTCTAAGAAAGTATCCTAAAGCACTGGGGTATAATATTTCGGACCTAAAAGGAATAAGTCGCTCTATATGCATGCATCACATTATGCTAGAAAAAGGTTTTAAGACCTCTAGAGAGCATCAGAGAAGAATAAATCCCATCTTGAGCGATGTAGTAAAAAGGAGGTATAAAAGCTACTAGAAGTAGGAATCATATACTCGATATCTGATAGTACCTGGGTCAGTCCTGTGCATGTCGTGCCAAAGAAGGGATGTGTTACAGTTGTTAGTAATGAAAAAGGCGAATCCATTGCAAAACGAATTCAAACTGGATGGAGGATGTGCATAGACTATAGAAAACTAAATAAGGCCACTTGCAATGATCATTTTCCTTTACCCTTTATAGATTAAATGCTCGAGCGACTGGCTAAACATTCCCACTTATGCTAATACTCAGGATTCTTCCAAATTCCTATCCATCTTGACGATCAAGAAAAGACTACTTTTACCTGTCCTTATGGTACATTTGCCTATAGACGAATGTCGTTCGGACTGTGTAACGCACCCGCAACCTTTCAGAGATGTATGATGTCAATCTTTGCCAATTTTATAGACAACATAATGGAAGTATTTATGGACGACTTCTCTTTCTGTGGGGAAAGTTTTGAAGGATGTCTATCGAACCTAGAAATGCTACTCGAACGTTGCGTTAAAGTTAATCTAGTGCTGAATTGGGAAAAATGTCATTTCATGGTCCGAGAAGGAATTGTGCTTGGACATGTAATATCCAACCGAGGAATTGAAGTTGATAAGGCAAAAATTGAAATTATAGAAAATCTTCAACCTCTAAAAACCGTTAGAGAAATTCGAAGTTTTCTAGGACACACCGATTTCTATCGGTGATTCATTAAAGATTTCTCTAAAATAACCAAACCACTAACAGGCTTATTAATGAAAGACAGTAAATTTATATTTGATGAGGACTGCTTAAAAGCGTTCGAACATCTAAAAATGCTCTTATAACTGCACCTATTATGCAACCGCCCAATTGGAGTAAACCATTCGAAATAATGTGTGATGCTAGTGATTATGCTGTTAGCGTGGTCTTAGGACAAAGAAATGATAGAAAGCTTCATGCTATATATACGCAAGTAGAACCTTGGACAGTGCGCAGATGAACTACGCCACCACAGAAAAGGAACTCTTGGCTATTGTGTTCGCTTTAGATAAATTTCGTTCTTACTTAGTAGGAGCGAAAATAATTGTCTATACCGATCACGCTGCGATTAGGTACCTGTTGAATAAGAAGGATGCTAAACCGAGATTTTTAAGATAGATCCTGCTTTTGCAAGAGTTCGGTCTAAAAATCAAAGATAAGAAAGGGACCGAAAATGTAGTAGCGGATCATTTTTCTATAATCGAGGATCAAGAACCTGAGCGCGTGCCCATCAATGATGATTTTCCCTATGATCGACTTGTTGCCCAGTTAAAAGTGAAAGTGAAACGAGTGAATACTCTTTAATTTATCATGATGCAGAAACAAATGAAGTCGTGGAATCGATCTGCACAAAGACCACACTGCCGTGGTATGCCGACTTTGTCAACTACCTAGCAGCTGGGGTACTTCCACCAGATTTATCCTACCAACAAAAGAATAAATTCTTCCATGACCTTAAACACTATTATTGGGATGATCCCCTGCTCTTCAAGCGAGACGCCGACGGAATTTTCTGTTGATGTGTCCATGAATCTGAAGTAAAAGATAACATATCTCACTTTCACTCTGCACCCTATGGAGGGCATGCAATCATTTCAAAGACTTGCACAAAGATCTTACAATCCGGCCTATTCTGGCCTAACCTTTGGAAGGACGTCCACACCGCGGTTACAAATTACGATCGGTGCCAGTACACATGTAACATCTCTATACGCGATGGGATACCACTAAGGGGTATTTTGGAAGTAGAAGTCTTTAATGTTTGGGGTATAGATTTCATGCGCCCTTTTCCACCTTCTGTTGGCAACAAATACATACTCGTCGCAGTAGATTATGTGTCAAAGTGGATCGAAGCAATAGCTGCTCCTACCAACGATGCACGAGTAGTCATAAGACTCTTCAAGAATGTGATTTTTCCTAGATTCGCTGTGCCGAGAGTTGTCATTAGCGATGGTGGATCCCATTTCATCTCGAATATCTTTGGGAAATTGTTGCTTAAGTATGGAGTGCGACATCTGAAGATGGCTGGTTTATACCTGAGTTAATCGCACACTCAAAGATAACACAGAGTCGCCACCGAAATTTATTTAGCCCCAAAGGACAGGGAAAATATTGATAAAACCCAAGGGGAAGAGAAACGAGAACAGGGGTCGGTTATGCGAAAGGAAGGTACTAGCACCTTACGCATCCGTCGTACTCGACGGGAACCCTTTCGCTTGCTTCTAGGCTTGGATGGGTTATCTATCTAAAGGCTTCTAAACTAAAAAAAGGAGAGAGAGAGAGAGTGAGAGAGAGAGAGAGAGAAGAGAAAAGAGAAATAAAAGAAAGAAGAGTGCTCGCGAAGGATTGGGGCCCTCGTGCCTACGTACCCTCATAATGCAATGAGGAAATCAGAGCACCGTAGTTCAGAGGAACCAGGGAAAAGAAAGGGGAAATGGAAGAAGGATGGAAGTGTGCTCGCCAAGATCATCGTGATCTCGTGCCTACGTATCATACATTCGATAGAATGCAAAATCAGAGCTTCTGTAGTTCGTAGAACCAAAACGGAAAAGGAAAAGGAAAGGAAAGTGGTGTCAAAACCAAGAGCAAAAGAAAGAAGGAAATTCCACCGGGGATTCCAAAGAAATGGTGTCAAAACCAAGAAAGAAGAGCAAAAGGCAAAAAAGAGTATTCCACTGAGGAGTAAAAGACTAAAGTGGTTGTGCAAGGAACAAAAGAGAAATGGTGTCAGAACCAAGAGAATAAGAGATAGAGAAAGGTCTGCTGGGGAGGCAAAAGAGATGGTGTCATAACCAAGAAAGAAGTGCAAAGGAAAGATAATAAATGTGCTGAGAGTAAAGTGCAATAGTGGTGTCGAAACTAAGAGAGAAAAAGGAATAAAGAGACTCCACTGGGGAGTAAGAGAACAAAGAAACTGTGACTGAGAATCAGAAGGTAGCGACCCTACTAAGGAAACAAACAAAGGAATGGTGTTAGAACCAAGAGAAAAGAGGACTCGGTATGTTAACTGACTGGCAGTAGTTAACTGAAGGAAGGGATTAAGACTGTGTGGGGAAAAGAAGTTTTAACAGATAAGAATTATGATCAACCAAAGAACGGGTGTAGGACCGAGCGAAGGTTGTGACCTAAAGGACGGGTGTAGGACCGAGCAAAGGTCGTGACCCAAAGGACGGGTGTAGGACCGAGCAAAGGTCGTAACCCAGAGGACGGGTGTAGGACCGAGCAAAGGTCGTGACCCAAAGGACGGGTGTAGGACCGAGCAAAGGTCGTGACCCAAAGGACGGGTGTAGGACCGAGCAAAGGTCGTGACCCAAAAGGACGGGTGTAGGACCAAGCAAAGGCCGTGACCCAAAAGGACAGGTGTAGGACCGATCAAAGGTCGTGACCCAAAGAACGGGTGTAGGACCGAGCAAAGGTCGTGACCAAAAGGACGGGTGTAGGACCGAGCAAAGGTCGTGACCCAAAGGACAGGTGTAGGACCGAGCAAAGGTCGTGACCCAAAGGACGGGTGTAGGACTGAGCAAAGGTCGTGACCCAAAAGGACGGGTGTAGGACCGATCAAAGGCCGTGTCCCAAAAGGACGGGTGTAGGACCGATCAAAGGTCGTGACCCAAAGGACGGGTGTAGGAGCGAGCAAAGGTCGTGACCCAAAGGATGGGTGTAGGACCGAGCAAAGGCCGTGACCCAAAAGGACAGGTGTAGGACCGAACAAAGGTCGTGACCCAAAACGATGGGTGTAGGACCGAGCAAAGGCTGTGACCCAAAAGGATGGGTGTAGGACCGATCAAAGATCGTGACCCAAAGGACAGGTGTAGGACCGAGCAAAGGTTGTGACCCAAAGGACGGGTGTAGGACCGAGCAAAGATCGTGACCCAAAGGAGTTCGGTACACTGACTGAACAAGCAGTACCTGACTGAAGAAAGGGTATTCGAACCAAAGAAAGATTACTAACCCACAGATGCAAGTATTCGAACCAAGAGGAGGTTGCCAACTGCTGGGGATTCGGTGTTTACAGACGAACTGTGATTAACCGAAAGGAGCGAGTGATTAACCAAGAGAAGGTGATTAACTCGAAAAGGGGTTCAGTTTTTTAACAGACGGATTATGGTTAACTGAAGAAATGGTTGATTAACCAAGAAAAGGTGATTAACCCAAGAGGAATTCAGTGTTTTAATTGACGGACTGTGTTTAACTGAAGAGATGGGTGATTAACCAAGAAAAGGTGATTAACCCAAGAGGAATTCAGTATTTTAACAGACAGACAGTGTTTAACTAAAGAGACGGGTGATTAACCAAGAAAAAGTGATTAACCCAAGAGGAATTCAGTGTTTTAACAGACGGACTGTGGTTAACTGAGGAGACGGGTGATTAACCAAGAGAAGGTGATTAACCCAAGAGGAACTCAGTGGTTTAACAGACGGACTGTGGTTAACTGAGAAGGAGTGCAAATCTGTGTTTTAATTGACAAGCAATGGTTAACCAATCAAAGGGAGAAGAACCAAGAGAACATTGCGAACTCCGCAATAGTTTCGGTGTTTAACAGGAAAACTGTGTTTAACCGAAGAAAGAGCGGGATTGTAGATGAATAGAGCATTGGTTTTAACAGTATGATTGTGATCATCCAATGGAAGAATGAATACAACTCTCATGGGGAATCAGCAAAAGAAGTGACTAGCCACAAGAAAAGGAAATTGAAACCCTTTTGAAGAGAACAAGGGAAAGGTATTGAATAAGGGCAAGAGATTGAGCCTTTGAAGATTACTAATGACTGTGAACCAAGGGAATGGTGATAGATCAAAAGACTGATTGAAAGAGATAAGAGTGATCAAGGATCGACTCGACTGGGGAAGAAGATACGCTACCGCCTGAGGATAGAGGTGACTAAGCCAGGCACGGGGTCATTCGTCCCCTACCTGAAGTGGTCAAAATGAGAGTAGGGATTCTCCCTTCTCATTCCTTCTCTAACACACAGGGTGTAGTGCGGAAGTTGAAACTGGCAGCGTAACAGCTCCAAGTTGTACAGTGCTCCAGTGTCGAGCATCGGTCGTCGTATGAATCTTCAACTCCGCGAGAGGAAAAGAGAGAAACAGCTCTAAAGGAAGCCTAAAGAGAGGGAAAGGGTCGAATCAATTAATCGAAACATGGTTTCGATTAACTTATCAAAAGGGAATGTTATGCTAACAACTTTCCAAAGAGAATAGAAAATCATTAAAGCAAAAGGTGTAAATTATTGATTATGCAAGATTAAGTTCATCCATGAAGAATAAACTTAATGCAAAGAAAAGAGAGGGAGTGTAAAACAGTACCACATGTCATTGAAAATACAACACAAATCATGTATCATGTAGTTAAAGAAAGTGCAAGAATTAGCATGTTCAAACAAATATAAAGAACACACATAATTGCAAGAATTGATAAATAAATCATTGAATTAATGTAAAAATGATTAAACAGAGGTTATCAGCACTTAAAACATCCATAAATATCAAGCATATCAATTCATGGAAGTTAGATGAAGAAAGAATATGAAACAAACTTGAAAAAGCTCAAAATTGGCCATTTTGTTCAGTGGTAACCGGTTACTGCATATCTGCTAACCGGTTACTTGCTTGAAAATCAGCGTTTTTGGTGAAATTTACACTGAGTAAACGGCTAGCAGATATGCTGTAACCGATTACCACTGAGACAGTGGCAAAAATAACAGCAAAAACAGCTTTTCAAAAGTTATTTTCAACACTTTATCACTTATGCCAACCACCACATGCTAGGATATGAATTTGTGCACGAAAATTACATCATGTAAGAGCAATTAAACACAAATTACAAGCATTAATCATGAAGATCAAAGATCAAGCAAATGCATGGCAAAACAAACCGAAAAACAATCGCAATTACATCGTAAACGTGCGGAAACGATTGAAACAATGACTAAAGTGAGATCCACCAACCTACAAGGCTGAGATGTGCATTGGTAATTGTTGCAAAGGATTCTTGGTGAAGATAATCAAAGAAAACCAGAGGAATCTTTAATCGTAGCCGAATCGTATCGAAACCGAGCAAATTGTGACAAAGCTCCGGAATGCGAATTCGAACCGTAGGATCTTGAAGCAAACACTTGAGATGAATCCAAAAGTTAATAGAACTCCAGAAACTCAAGTATAATATCAAGAAGATGAAGATAATCAAAGAAAATCTGAGGAATCTCCAATTATATCCGAAACGTATCGAAACCGAGCAAATTGCGACGAAAACTCCGAAATGAGAATTATCACCGAGGAAGCTTGAAGTGATCACTTGAGATGAATCCAAAAGCTACTGAAGCTCCAAAAAATCCAGTAGAATGGAAAGAATATAAAGGTTAAGCTCAAGAAAAAGCACTTTCAAGGTGAAAGTAGCTTTTCTTCAATCGTGAAGTAAGAGCTTTAGTGTGGTTTTGGAAGAGAATTGTGATGAAGATGAAGAAATAGTAGAAAATTTAGAGAGAATGTGAGAGAATAGAGAGTGAAGAAAGTGTGAAATTGTGTGAATGGTTATGGAGGATTTGTGAAATGAGTGAAGCTTTGTTTATATAGACTTTTGGTTTGGAGTGTGAGAGGTTTGGAGCTAGCTTTGGACTTAGCTTTGGGTTTGGGACTAGGCTAGGAGTTAGTTACACTTGACTCACCGAGTCAAGGTAGTTAACTCGGTTAGTTAGGATCAACTCGGTAACAATCCCAAGGTGAGCTCCAACATCCAAAGGTTGACATGCTTGGAAAACAATGAACATGGTGCACTTAATTTAGAGTGAAGCATTAGAGTAAATGCAAGTGAAGTGTCTTGAATAGCCTTGAAATGTCCAGAATATTCCACATGCTGCTAGAATAATGTAGAAACAAAGACCAAAGAGAGTGTACCCCTGCTGTCCCAAAAATGCAGCAAAATCTGCAGCTTTGTACAGAGTAACCGGTTACTGCATATCTGCTAACCAGTTACTTGCTTGAAAATCTGCATTTCTGGTGAAAAATACACTGAGTAACCGGTTACTGCATCTCTGCTAACCGGTTACTTCAGCCCATTTTACCCAAATTTGCTTGGAAATGATGCTAAAATGCTGGTTTCGATTTTCCACCTCTTGTTTTGATGAGTAAACATGGAAACATTTATTTTGAGCTTGTTTTAGTGATGAAATAATCTTGAGAGGATGTAATTAATCGGGCTTGGAAAACCTGCAGATCCTGCAACAAGAAACACACAGAGAAAAGTGTGAATGCGTATGTTGACGATGCTAATGCACATGCTTATGCAAAAAGCAAAAGGGAGGTCAAATTTTGGGTTACGACAGCTGCCCATATTTAATCCACTTGGACTTGAATGTTTGAATTGCGCAAGCTCTTCCATGATTCGAGGTAGAAGGGGATTAAATAAAAGAGTAGCTCAAAAATTTGGCCGACGGCGACAAAAGAAATGTTTGGTAAAGGTGAATGTTTGGCTGAATACCTGCTAGAGAGATGAATCAGGCAAAAAAAAGGGATTATGCTAATGTATATGCTATGTATGCATTCTACATGATGCTTGAGATCATGGTATGCAGCGGTATAGATGCAGCGTCACAAGTTGCAGGTTTGCAGAGTCTGGATTGGCCAGAGAAACTGGGAATGTCTGGGCCAGGCTTATGATAAGGGAAGAACTTTGAAAAAGGTTGCCAGCCGCGAACTGGACTTGGAAAGAAAAGATGTGCAAAATGAAAACTAGACGTTGAAAATCTTGGCCAGACGAGAACTGGGATTTGAAGAGACAAGTCAGGAGAGCACTGACTACCAGGGGAGAACTGGCTTTTGATTGGGACGCATGTTTGAACCTGTATGGCGCAATGCTCTTATGTTGATGATTATGCTATGCGTTTGAGGATGTAGTGATATGCGATGATGATTACCAGATGCAGAATATCGGTAATTTGTTTTTGAAAAGGATGTCAAGCATGATCAGGCTTATGTCAAGGTTTCATGCTATGCTAGATGAATAATAAGTATGAGTGAAACGACGTGATCAAAGCATGAGGAAGTTCTATGAAACGGTTCTAATGCTTTTGTTGTGGGAGGTGAAAGAGTTTAGGTTAGGGTATAAGCCATAGAGACGTGATTCCCCGACACCGATTTCAAGATCAGCAATTATTGATGCCTCATTGCTCTTGCTTCAAAATTGGGAGAGAACTTGTACTTTGGTAGCCCGTCTCTGTCCCAGTCTGTTGGGTATCTGCATGGATTGCCCCAGTCACAAGTTAGGAAGCAGTTGTGCCATATGATGATCCTGATTTAACTTGCCCCAGCATATCGAAATAATATGCCCCTGATTAACCGTCTCTTGGAGAGGTTGACTTCTTGTGCTCTTGAGGTGGCCTGCCCCAATGTGAGCTCTGGAGTGATTTTGCCCCTGTCAGATCGATCTTTGGAGGAATGCCCCTGACTAACTGATCTTTGAGAGATTTGTCAAATCTCGACGTGATTGGCTCAGATTGACTGAATCTTGAGGTTAGTTGCCATTTTGCTCAACAGAATTTCAGGCGCTTTGCCCCTTGAGATGGCCAAACTTTCCATTGTGGAAACTTCCTTGATGTCAAGCGCTTGTTCGCAAGTAAAAAGTGTTGGCTTTGAAAATGATAATGTTAACTCTATGCATATGTCAGTTTTGAAATCCAAGTATGTTCACTAAGATTATGACATATAGTGAATGAATCACCAATTAGAATGCCATGTCAGTATCAGCACAAATGATAAGCAAATCTTTAGGAGTCAGCTTTGACACGATTTCACTGTAGCATGCTTTCGAAATAAACCCTGCTTCAATTAAGTCTTTTGCGGGTTGTAACGTGGTCTGGTTCACGGTTTAAGAAAGAAAGGATATAAGGCTCAAAAATTATTTTAACCCACCCATTCTTCTTGATGTTCTCCAGTCCTACGTTCAACTAGTTTGACACAAAAGTTCACCTTTCAAAAAAAAGGGTATTGAATGATGGAAGTGACGGTAGAGGAACCGATGGGGGTTTTAGAGAGGCAGCCACTCCCCTTTGTTTTTGTCACATGTGATCACACGACTTGTTCTTATTGAGGATTTTTCTCTTTTGATTCTCTGTTTTGTTCGTTTTGTTTTCCCTAATTTTTGCGTAGACTGATTATTTTGAACTCGCAGTCTATCAGGATGCCCTATTTTTTGCCTAAGTCATTTTTTTTTACTTAGCGGGTTTGTTTTTTCTTGTTCTTGCTCTTTCTTTCTTTTTTTGCTTTTGTGATTTTGAAAAAAAAATTTGAACAAAATCATGTGACATGTGTTTGATTTGTAAGGGTGAGTTATGACTGCCTCGCTCCTTTGGTCGGTGAGGGACAACCATTGTGGATTTGTGATTTTTCCGACCTCTTGCAAGGGATAGGATGTGGTTGTTCCGCAGATGGGGTAATCCTCTTTTGAAATTTGAACGCATGGTCAAACTAGTTGAAGACTACCCTGCCCCTGGTTAAGATTGAGGGTTTTTTTTTGTGCACAGAAAGAAAACTCCTACTTCAAGGCCCAAAGGGGTTGACTAGGGATTATCTTCCTTATAACTCCAGTGTTTGGGTATTTGAACAAATGCCTTACATCGTCAGCAAGGTTTTATTCAAACGCATACAGACAATGATCTCATGTCTTTTTGATTTCATCATTCTCCATTGATTTTGCTTGATTAAATGTGTGATACAGATAAAAAGTATGAGTGAACACGAATGGATTTATTCAAAACATGCATATTCATTTCATTATTATTATCATTAAAAAACACACAAGTTTTACAAGTGAACAATGCTAGACAACAAAAAAGATTACAAAGTGGAAATGATGGAATGACATAATGTTTGCCGATGTTGAGGGAGTGCTCACAGGCTTATTCAAGGGATTCCTTTGCGATCTTGGCTCTTACACGAAAAAGGGATTTCTGTTCACCCACAGATTCTCACCTTGAATGGTTAAGTGATTCTTGTCAATCAACTGTTGGACCTTACCTATGAAAGCGTTACACTCCTCAGTCGAATGTCCAGCTGGCCCAGCATGATATCCGCATTGCACATTGGGATCATACCCAGGTGGGAATGGTTTTGGAGGGGCTTCAGAGTTTTGGGAACCACCAGCGAGTTCTAAACCAGATGTGGGAGAAGTTGACTGTATGTCACAGGAATCAGATCTAGAGGAGCATTCCTTCGTCCTAGATTATTCTGGGGCTTGCGCTGACTTTGGCACTCTCGGCCTTGGGCTTGCTGATTATGATTCTGAGGAGGCTGTTGATATTGGGTTGCAGCAACATGCGAGAATGAATAGTATGGCGTAGGAGCCAGAGGTGCTTGAGGATGAACCTGATGAGTAGCCTATCACGGGAACACTTGAGCACGGTGCATCAAACCAAGATTACCCATCCGATTAACAGTCTGACCAAAATGGATCACATACGGAGTGTAGGGTACCCCAGGATAAGTAACTGACGGTGCAACAGTAGAGGGTGCCCCAGGATAGGCAAAAGGCATTCCAGAGGTAGCAGACTGAAAACCTTGGTAGGGGTATTGCCTAACAGGTTGAATAGCTGGAGGAATCTGCATATGAATAGGAGAACCTCTATTCTCAGCTTCGGCAGATGTTTCAGCTATCACAGGTGCAGACTTCTGGCAAGGCTTCTATGTAACGCAAAGCAACTTCTGACGAGGAGCTCTTGGACTTTGTTCTTAAAGACAGCACAGGTTTCTATAGAATGCCCCACATATCCAGTATGGTATCCACATGTAGCATTAGGATCATGCTTAGGATGATAAGGAAACTTGCCCGGCTTGATTTCTTTAGGAACAATTGCCCCAGCATGAATTAGAACAGGAAGTAGATGCGTGTAAGTCATGGGAATATGATCATGACGAGGACGTATCCTCCCTTGATTGTTGTTCTCTTTGCTGGTTTGCTTACGCTGTTGTTTCTGTTTGCCTTTGGAGGTCTTCTGATCAGACAAGGGTGAACCGGCAGATTGTTTGCATCCACATTCATAATCTTATCCACCTTTGGTCCATTCTGGGCTTGCTCGTTAATCACAACCTGATCTGAGGAGTTCACTGTCATGCTGTCCAGAAGTAGTTCTACAACCATGTCAACCTTGCCTTCCTTGCGCATCGTGCTCTCATACTCAACCTGCTCCATGATCCTTTGGCTTTCAGCATCGGAGAATCGTTGTCTTTGGGCTGATGAAGGGAAGAAAGTGAGCTTTTTCTCTGGTTTGAAGGTATGCAATGCAAATGTATGTATGCATATGTAGTTTATGCGGATGGAATGCAAATGAGATATGCAACACCCAATGATGCAAAGGTTAGATGATGCAAAAGTTCAACATACATATGATGATGCAATAACTCATGCTCGACAATGCGGTACATATAATGATGCCATAACTCTAGTTCAAAAATTCGGCATACATGATGATGCAATAATAGTATGCAATAACATTATGCAATAATGTAAGTTATGGACGCAACATCTTCTGGATGATCTGCATACACAACTCTGTGTAGGTGCGAAGATCTGACGTGCGTGAAAGAATAAAGGTATGAAGTGGCTTGGTTTCCTGCAAAAACCCATCCCCCTCACAGGTGTGATCTAGACACAACAAGGTGGTCCCTAGAAAGGTCGTCCAAACCTTAGGACACAGAATGAAAATCCCCCGCCATAGTGAATTCTCACAGGGCAGAAGTATTCTCAAGCGAATCACGATCTGGGATGTGGCTCTCGTGATAACCCAACGCGTAAAATGCAGGCCTCACGACTATCCACGTTCTAGCCTATGTGTATACTAAGCCCGGTGTTAGGACTTTTCTCTCCAATAATATCTACCCATCCCAACAACAGCAGAAAACAGCAGATATCCAGAAAAACAGCATATGAATATTCAAAGCAGTAAAGAAATGCAGTAAATAAACATAAAGCTAAAGCATAAAGATAAAGCGAGTAAAGTGCAAAAGATAAAACATCCAAGCAAGCAAGAAAAGCAAACAAAACTAGGCGAGACCCCAATCTTGCAAGCAAGGACTCCCCAGCAGAGTCGCCAGCTGAAGATGGGGAGTCCCACCTAGCCAGGAGACAAGCAAAAGGAGGCGAAGCTCAGGAGCAAGAACTCCCCAACAGAGTCACCAGCTGAAGATGGCTGGTTTATACCTGAGTGAATCGCACACTCAAAGATAACATAGAGTTGCCACCAAACTTTATTTAGCCCCAAAGGACAGGAAAAATATCGATAAAACCCAAGTGGAAGAGAAACGGGAAGGGGGGGTCGGTTATGCGAAAGGAAGGTACTAGCACCTTACGCATCCGTCGTACTCGACGAGAACCATTTCGCTTGCTTCTAGGCTTGGATGGGTTATCTATCTAAAGGCTTCTAAGCTAAAAGAAGGAGAGAGAGAGAGAGAGAGAGAGAGAGAGAGAGAGAGAGAGAGAGAGAGAGGGAGAGAGAGGGAGAGGGGAGAAAAGAGAAAGAAAAGAAAGAAGAGTGTTCGTGGAGGATTGGGGCCCTCGTGCCTACATACCCTCATAGTGCAATGAGGAAATCAGAGCGCCGTAGTTCAGAGGAACCAGGGAAAAGAAAGGGGAAATGGAAGAAGGGTGGAAGTGTGCTTGCCAAGATCATCGCGATCTCGTGCCTACGTATCATACATTCGACAGAATGCAGAATCAGAGCTTCTGTAGTTCGTGGAACCAAGACGGAAAAGGAAAAGGAAAGGAAAGTGGTGTCAAAACTAAGAGCAAAAGAAAGAAGGAAATTCCACCGGGGATTCCAAAGAAATGGTGTCAAAACCAAGAAACAAGAGCAAAAGGCGAAAAAGAGTATTCCACTGAGGAGTAAGAGACTAAAGTGGTTGTGCAAGGAACAAAAGAGAAATAGTGTCAGAACCAAGAGAATAAGAGATAGAGAAATGTCTGTTGGGGATGCAAAAGAGATGGTTTCATAACCAAGAAAGAAGTGCAAAGGAAAGATAATAAATGTGTTGAGAGTAAAGTGCAATAGTGGTGTCGAAACCAAGAGAGCAAAAGGAATAAAGATACTCCACTAGGGAGTAAGAGAACAAAGAAACCGTGACTGAGAATCAGAAGGTAGCGACCCTACTGAGGAAACAAACAAAGGAACGGTGTTAAAACCAAGAGAAAAGAGGACTTGGTATGTTAACTGACTGGCAGTAGTTAACCGAAGGAAGGGATTAAAACTGTGTGGGGAAAATAAGTTTTAACAGATAAGAATTATGATTAACCAAAGAACGGGTGAAGGACCGAGCGAAGGTCGTGACCCAAAGGACGGGTGTAGGACCGAGCAAAGGTTGTGACCCAAAGAACGGGTGTAGGACCGAGCAAAGGTCGTGACCCAAAGGACTAGTGTAGGACCGAGCAAAGGTCGTGACCCAGAGGACGGGTGTAGGACTGAGCAAAGGTCGTGACCCAAAGGACGGGTGTAGGACCGAGCAAAGGTCATGACCCAAAGGACGGGTGTAGGACCGAGCAAAGGTCGTGACCCAAAGGACGGGTGTAGGACCGAGCAAAGGTTGTGACCCAAAGGACGGGTGTAGGACTGAGCGAAGGTCGTGACCCAATGGACGGGTGTAGGACCGAGTAAAGGTCGTGACCCAAAGGACGGGTGTAGGACCGAGTAAAGGTAGTGACCCAAAGGACGGGTGTAGGACCGAGCAAAGGTCGTGACCCAAAAGGACGGGTGTAGGACCGAGCAAAGGCCGTGACCCAAAAGGACGGGTGTAGGACCGAGCAAAGGTCGTGACCCAAAGGACGGGTGTAGGACCGAGCAAATGTCATGACCCAAAGGACGGGTGTAGGACCGAGCAAAGGTCGTGACCTAAAAGGACGGGTGTAGGACCGAGCAAAGGTCGTGACCCAAAAGGACGGGTGTAGGACCGAGCAAAGGTCGTGACCCAAAAGGACAGGTGTAGGACCGATCAAAGGTCGTGACCCAAAGGACGGGTGTAGGACCGAGCAAAGGTCGTGATCCAAAGGACGGGTGTAGGATCGAGCAAAGGTCGTGACCCAAAGGAGTTCGGTACACTGACTGAACAAGCAGTACCTGACCGAAGAAAGGGCATTCGAACCAAAGAAAGGTTACTAACCCACAGATGCAAGTATTCGAACCAAGAGGAGGTTGTCAACTGCTGGGGATTCAGTGTTTACAGACGGACTGTGATTAAGCGAAAGGTCGCGAGTGATTAACCAAGAGAAGCTGATTAACTCGAAAAGGGGTTCAGTATTTTAACAGACGGACTGTGGTTAACAGAAGAAAAGGGTGATTAACCAAGAAAATGTGATTAACCCAAGAGGAATGCAGTGTTTTAACATACGGACTGTGTTTAACTGAAGAGACGGGTGATTAACCAAGAAAAGGTGATTAACCCAAGAGGAATTCAGTGTTTTAACAGACGGACTGTGTTTAACTGAGGAGACGAGTGATTAACCAAGAGAAGGTGATTAACCCAAGAGGAACTCAGTGTTTTAACAGACGGACTGTGGTTAACTGAGAAGGAGTGCAAATTGGTGTTTTAATTGACAAGCAATGGTTAATCAATCAAAGGGAGAAGAACCAAGAGAAGGTTGCGAACTCCGCAAGAGTTTCGGTGTTTAACAGGAAAACTGTGTTTAACCGAAGAAAAAGCGGGATTGTAGATGAATAGAGCATTGGTTTTAACAGTATGATTATGATCAACCAATGGAAGAATGAATACAACTCTCGTAGGGAATCAGCTAAAGAAGTGACTAGCCACAAGAAAAGGTAATTGAAACCCTTTTGAAGAGAACAAGGGAAAGGTATTGAATAAGGGCAAGAGATTGACCCTCTGAAGATTGCTAATGATCGTGAACCAATGGAATGGTGATAGATCAAAAGACTGATTGAAAGAGATAAGAGTGATAGAGGATCGACTCGACTGGGGAAGAAGATACGCTACCGCCTGAGGATAGAGGTGACTAAGCCAGGCACGGGTGTTGTACCCCAAATTTTACCCTCATTTCCTTCTAACTGGTGGTTGATTTATTTTTCTCTGAACTTTAATTTAATATGCTTTTTTATTTATTGTTATTTTATTTAATATTTATTTTAATGTCTTATTTGCTTCTTTTATTTTCATTTAATGTTTATTTTAAATATTCTATTTGTTTTATTTTAATTTCAATATGGCTTATTTCATTTTTATTTATAGTTAAATTATCATATCTTTATTAATTTAATTTAATCTCAATTTAATTTAATTGCTCAAATTATTAGTTTAACTAATTAGGTTAATTGTTAGTTTAGCTTATTATTTTAGGTATTTAATTAGAGTGATAATTAATTGTTACTTATTATTATTATTTAACCTATTATTTCTTTTTAAAAAAAAGAGAAGAGAAGAAATTTTGTTCATTTCCTTGCCAATTGATTGGTCCTTCGTGGCATTTAAGTTGTTTGTGATTGGAGAATCTGTTTTATCATCAACCAATGAGAGTTAGTTTTTGGCGTTTGACTTTTCAACGCTAGACAATGGCCAATAGGAGTTTGGCACGTGATTTTGAATTCCTTTCTTCCTCCTTTGGTCGTTCGCGTTTTCACCTTGCAGAGGAGAATGATTCCAAGTGCTTCCAAACATCTTCAAGCTCATTTCAAATTAACTTGGCGCGTTTTCAATTTCTGAATTCACCCAAAAGGTTTCCTCTTCAAGCTTAGTGAAATTTCAATCGCCTAAAGCAAGGATGGAGTTTCCCTCTTCCACCATTTTCTGCGCTACCTACAAGAGCAGCAGAGCCACGTTGTTTTCGTTTTCCCAAATAGAGCATACACAGGCTGGCGACAAAGGAAAGGTGAGAAGATGTTATCTACTTCGAACCCTGTGGCACCTGCGGCGTATTCAGAGTGGAGGAGCGTCTGCTCCCTTAGAGATCAACGGCTCCATTGCAAACCCTAGCCTCCAACTATTTGAAGTTGAAATTTCTCTTGACCCGGCCCATCAAGTATCCTATATAAGGAGGGTGGATGTTCAGCTCAGAATCGACAACTCTCTCTCAAAAACACTTAAAGTTTTCTCTGCAATTCCATAAGCCTGAGCAATCAAGTTGAAGGAATCTCTTGGAGTGCTTAAGAAGTGAAGACAGTCATCACACTTGAAGATAGTAGACATCACTCCATTTTGGTATCGTATTCCTTTCCCAATGATAATCATGCTCATATAATGTCATTATGTCATGTGCATTTTGTTGCTCTTTACACATGTAGCTTGCTGATATACGATTGAATATGATGTTTATATGCTTACGCTTTAATACAGATGGTTTGGATATAATATACATGTATGTTGTCTTGTGTAAGATACAATGCCTCTGTTTCTTTTTTCCCGTTAAATGGTTGCAATGTTATTGTGGTATTAAACTGTCAAGTTTGAATGTTTGATCTTGTTAACCAACTGGTATGACATGTATGCTTAGATGTTATAATTGGAACAAGAGACTCACGAATCTTAGTCCCTCTATGTGGTTCTGTTCTGCTCACAATTTTCATGATGATTGAACTATTGGATATGTATGCTGAATGTATATCTGCTTGCTGGTGAATGTTATCCAAAGCATGTTTATCTTTGATATACCAACTTTTGTTACATGATGTGCCATTTGCGTTTTTGCTGCCTACATGATTGGTTTGTAACTTAGAGTCTTTGGTTTTGTATGTCACCACCTGTACTTAAGTGAACATGTAGTTGTTACTCCATATCCACATTCAGACGTGTATCAAGACTCTTTGCGTTATAACTCCTTTACTTGCTGTTAAAATTTAGGTTTGCTCTAATGCTTGCTACCAAGATTTTGATTGCTTTTGTTCTGCTATTGCTAATTATTAGTGTGTATATCTGTGTTGACACTGATTTAATAACATGATATGTTTCTGAAACATCTTAATCATGCTTGGCCGTAGGGTAGGTTTGCTTAGTTTGGGGATGTCCTGATATTTTTTTACCGTGTTTTTGACTTACTTTGATGATTTATTTCGCATCCAAATGGTTTACTTGTGTTGATTTTTGTGGAATGGTGTTCTTAAAACATGCAAATATGTTTTTTAATTCAGTCTGTTACAGTAGGTTTTTTGCATATATCCATGTATCTATCCACATCCTAATATGCACACAACTTTGGTATGCCATGGTCTTATTCTTGAACCAGATGTTTTATATGTTGAAGTTGGTACTTGAGCTGCTAAAATGTGTAACTGACTATGCTGAATGTTCTGACTTGCTACTATCTTTTAGTTTGATTTTGAGGTTCTAACCATGTGTTTGTTAATGTCTCCTTGCCTGAGTATGTGTGTACACTACATCATGACTTGGTTCTTGGTTTGTATGCCTGAAACACATATTCCTGCCTTGTTCACAGCCTGCTAATGTTATTTGTGAATCCACTGTGATATGTTGACATGCTCGTATGTTTCTGCTCCTACCTTATTGTACACATTTTTTCTAGTATGCCCCTTTGATGTGTCTCTACTATACCGTGAACATACGTCCAAGTCCATCATGCTAGGTGTTTTACTTGCAAGGTTTATATGTCTATGACTATTTTTTTTTTCTTTTCTTTTCTCGTGTGAGCTTTGTGCTTTGGGAGTGATATCCTTTCAATTAATTTGCCCAACATGACAATTATCAATTCATATATGTGTTCAACTTATGTAAATCCATTTGTTGACTGCCTGTGTTTAACTTCATTAGTCTACTTTGCTTTGGCACTAATTTGATTGTCAATTCTGAACTTATGCTGGAAATCCATGCCATGCTACCTTGAGTCCTAAGTATATATTTGCAATGAGATTTTTTTTTCCTCATCAGTATGGCTCTAATATCGTGATGCGTGTAGCTATCTACTATTTGCTTTTAAAATAAAGTGGTGATGCCTTGTATGAAATCCTTGCTGCTATCCGCTGTTTAGACTCACACTGCTTCTGTTTTTTTAGACGAATGTTTGTTTTGGTTCCTACATGGTCCTGTCCCCATCATAGTGTCCATTGCTAATTAAAATTCACACAAGTTTGTTGAGGTTTTAGTAAGAAAACTAGTTCTTGCAAGAAGTTGAAACTAATACATTTAGAAACTCTCACTTGTCTTGGAGCTTCATCCCTATTAACAGCAGGCCTGTTGAGTTTCATTAGCCCTTGCCCTTTTGTTTCCAATTTGAGGGATGTTTGTATTACTTTAATTGTGTTTTTATGATACTTGCAAGCTTTATGTTCTGTTTCAAGCTTCCTTTGATTTGCTTATGTGCGTGGCGACCCGTGTTGTTGAGGTTTAAATGGTGCGTTTATGCTTTTCTTATGATTGACAATGGCTGATTGAGGATTAGCATGGTTTGGTTTGTGGGCAGAATATCGTTTGGTTTGGTTGCTCTATTGATGAGAATTATATGCGTACGACAAGGTTTTAATATTTATTGATTCAAGTTTATTACCGAAAGTATCGCCACCCCAGTGGCAAGCCCCTTTATCCTAACACGCCTTGCCTGACCCTTGGGACTGGGGTTCGAATCCCCCTCGCCCCAGTCCCTTTTGTTTTTTTTTTTTTATTTTCGCTCGCTTCATAATATATGCTTATAATGACATGGGTTCAAGCCCTAAGATTGCCATTTCTTATCTTTTTATCACTTGTTAATTTTATTCTTTTTTAATTAATGCTCCAATATCATAATTTGTTCATTTCTTATCATTTTGCTTTCCTTCTTTTTGCTATAGCTTTCTAATTAAATCTACTTTCTACATATAAAAAGAAAATGACAAAAATATTTTATTTTTGAAACCTTTATGTATGCTTAGTTTATAATGCTTATTAAGTATTTGTTATATTTCTTGATGAATCTTGCCATGTTACCCCTATCCATCATGCTTGATCATATCTAATATGCGTTTCTAGCTTTGCATTGGTATATTGATCTTGTTTTATCATATCAATTTATGCATGTCTTTTTTATGTCATCATGTTCATATTAACTTTTATCTTGTTAGTAACTTATAACTATTATATTCTCTATTTCAAAGGAAGGTGATTATTGTTGACTCTTAAAGTCATTGACCTCCCACCTTAACCTAAGTAACCTCTTAGGAGAAACTTCATTTCTTGGCCTCATCAGAGCCATGGAAATCACAACTAGCTTTAGGAGAGAGTTTCTAAACTCTTAGTGATATTCATCATAATGAATTATCACTTTCCCTACTGACTAAAACTTCAACATAGGTCCATTACAACTAGATTTAGAGAGTTCTTAAACTCTACAAATGAGCTTGTACTCATTTCCCCTCTGAATATTGGCCATAGTCAATAGTTCAGTAGAAGTAGAACTACGCATACTCTGATTCTATTCCCGAGGATACGTAGGCGCAAAGTGCGATACTTTGTCTAGTATACTTAGATACTAACCCCTAGGGTTTTCAACCTTTAGCATAGAACCCTTAGCAAGCATAAGATAACATTAGAACAAGAGGCTCCCGTAGAGTACTACGGACGTGTAGGGTGCTAATACCTTCCCTAGGCGTAACCAACCCCCGAACCTTAGATCTTCCCCCTTTAGGTTTTTCTAACGATCTTGAACCTTTCCTTTGGATAAATCAAAGTCGGTTGTAAAAGAAATATGATGCAAATTAATTAATAATTTGTTATCCAATTTTCACCGCAACAACGGGTTCATTCGTCCCCTACCTGAAGTGGTCAGAATGAGAGTAGGAATTCTCCCTTCTCATTCCTTCTCTAACACACAGGGTGTAGTGCAGAAGTTGAAACTGACAGCGTAACAGCTCCAAGTTGTACAGTGCTCCAGTGTCGTGCATCGGTCGTCGTATGAATCTTCAACTCCGTGGGAGGAAAAGAGAGAAAGAGCTCTAAAGGAAGCCTAAAGAGAGGGAAAGGGACAGATCAATTAATCGAAACATGGTTACGATTAACTAATCAAAAGGGAATGTTATGCTAACAACTTTCCAAAGAGAATGGAAAATCATTAAAGCAAAAGGTGTAAATTATTGATTATGCAAGATTAAGTTCATCCATGAAGAATAAACTTAATGCAAAGAAAAGAGAGGGAGTGCAAAACAGTACCACATGTCATTGAAAATACAACACAAATCATGTATCATGTAGTCAAAGAAAGTGCATGAATTAGCATGTTCAAACAAATATCAAGAACACACATAATTGCAAGAATTGATAAATCAATCATTGAATTAATGTAAAAATTCCTTAAACAGAGGTTAGCAGCACTTAAAACATCCATAAATATCAAGCATATCAATTCATGGAAGTTATATAAAGAAAGAATATCAAACAAAACTTGAAAAAGCTCAAAATTGGCCATTCTGTTCAGTGGTAACCGGTTACTGCATATCAGCTAACCGGTTACTTGCTTGAAAATCAGCGTTTTTGGTGAAATTTACACTGAGTAACCGGTTAGCAGATATGTTGTAACCGGTTACCACTGAGACAGTGGCAAAAATAACAGCAAAAACAGTTTTTCAAAAGTGATTTTCAACACTTTATCACTTATGCCAACCACCACATGCTAGGATATTAATTTATGCACGAAAATTACATCATGTAAGAGAAATTAAACATAAGTTACAAGCATTAATCATGAAGATCAAAGATCAAGCAAATGCATGGCAAAATAAATCGAAAAACAATCGCAATTACATCGTAAACATGCGGAAACGATCGAAACAATGAGTAAAGTGAGATCCACCAACCTACAAGGCTGAGATGTGCCTTGGTAATTGTTGCAAAGGATTCTTGATGAAGATAATAAAAGAAAACCAGAGGAATCGTTAATCGTAGCCGAATCGTATCGAAATCGAGCAAATTGCGACGAAGCTTCGTAATGCGAATTCGAACCGTAGAATCTTGAAGTAAACACTTGAGATGAATCCAAAAGTTAATAGAACTTCAAAAACTCAAGTATAATAGCAAGATGATGAAGATAATCAAAGAAAACCGAAGGAATCTCTAATTATAGCCGAAACGTATCGAAACCGAGCAAATTGCGACGAAAACTCCGAAATGAGAATTATCACCGAGGAAGCTTGAAGTGATCACTTGAGATGAATCCAAAAGCTACTGAAGCTCCACAAAATCCAGTAGAATGGAAAGATGATAATGGTTAAGCTCAAGAAAAAGCACTTTCAAGGTGAAAGTAGCTTTTCTTCATTGGTGAATTAAGAGCTTTAGTGTGGTTTTGGAAGAGAATTATGATGTAGATGAAGAAATAGTAGAAAAATTCAGAGAGAATGTGAGAGAATAGAGAGTGAAGAAAATGTGAAATTGTGTGAATGGTTGTGGAGGATTTGTGAAATGAGTGAAGCTTTGTTTATATAGACTTTTAGTTTGGAGTGTGAGAGGTTTGGAGCTAGCTTTGGACTTAGCTTTGGGTTTGGGACTAGGCTAGGAGTTAGTTACACTTGACTCACCAAGTCAAGGTAATTAACTCGGTTAGTTAGGATCAACTCGGTAACAATCCCAAGGTGAGCTCCAACATCCAAAGGTTGACATGCTTGGAAAACAATGAACATGGTGCACTTAATTTAGAGTGAAGCATTAGAGTAAATGCAAGTGAAGTGTCTTGAATAGCCTTGAAATGTCCAGAATATTCCACATGCTGCTAGAATAATGTAGAAACAAAGACCAAAGAGAGTGTACCCCTGCTGTCCCAAAAATGCAGCAAAATCTGCAGCTTTGTACAGAGTAACCGGTTACTGCATATCTGCTAACCGGTTACTTGCTTGAAAATCTGCATTTCTGGTGAAAAATACACTGAGTAACCGGTTACTGCATATCTGCCAACCGGTTACTTCAGCCCATTTTACCCAAATTTGCTTGGAAATGATGCTAAAATGCCGGTTTCGATTTTCCACCTCTTGTTTTGATGAGTAAACATGGAAACCTTTATTTTGAGCTTGTTTTGGTGATGAAATAATCTTGAGAGGATGCGATTAATCGGGATTGGAAAACCTGCAGATCCTGCAACAAGAAACACACAGAGAAAAGTACGAATGCGTATGTCGACGATTCTAATGCACGTGCTTATGCAAAAAGCAAAAGGGAGGTCAAATTTTGGGTTACGACAACATCGAGTAGCAACACCATATCACCCTCAAAGGAGTGGACAAGTTTAGGTTTCTAATAGAGACATCAAACAGATATTAGAAAAAACAGTTGCGACCTCTAGGAAGGATTGGTCTGCGAAACTTCATGAAGCTCTGTGGGATTATAGGACAGCTTATAAAACTCTGATAGGAACCACCCCATTTAAACAAGTTTATGGCAAATCGTGTCACCTGTCTGTCGAACTTGTGCATAAAGCTTATTGGGCCATTAAGACCCTGAATATGAATTACACGACTGCAGGAGAGAAGAGAATTTTGGATATCCATGAACTAGAGGAATTTAGATTAGACGCAATGAAAATGCCCAGATTTACAAGGAAAGAACTAAACAGTGGCATGATAAACGAATAGCTAGGCGAAAGTTCAACAAGGGTGACTTAGTTCTCCTTTTTAACTCTCGACTTAAGCTATTTCCTGGCAAACTCCGTTCCAGATGGTCTGGCCCCTTCGAGGTTATAAGAGTTCTCCAAATCGGAGCCGTAGAAATTAGAGAAAAATATGATGAGACGTTTATTGTGAATGGGCAGAGACTTAAGCATTACCATAACATTGAAAACAAGGATTTCTGCATAAGCTATAAGTTAGAGGAGCTGCCCGCACTTTCAAAGGAATAGTTCGACTCAGACCTGATGTCGAGCTACAGACATTGAACAAGCGCTGCATGGGAGGTAACCCACGACCTTTAGACTTTACTTTTTATCTTTATTGTTTGCTACCATAATTATCTATTTTTGTGTTTTGTTGTCGTTACTGTTATTCCTATTACTATTATTACTATTATTACTATTATTATTGTTATTATTATGAGTATTACTATTATTATCATTACTATTTTGACACCTTCCAGGGTACAGTTCATTGATAGTATAATCTTTGTCTAATTTCAGGCCAGCTTAGCTTAGGATAGCTAAACATTGACTTAGAGTATGAAGCCTAAAGCTAACGTGGAGATTCTATTTAGGAATGAAGCTCAGAGACGCCAATTTGGTGTCCTAGCTTAGAGGGAAATGGCACTACCAATTTACCCCGATGGACTTACTTTGACTACCCTAGAACTCAGGGATAGTGTTATGTATCTGCTCGACCAAATAGGTTGGGTGAATTTTGGTGTGAGGAGGAGATTTATCCCTTATCGCATGTTTACCCTCCAGTTACTTAGCTCACTTTATTATGACCCTAACTGAGGTCTCAATTTTGGCTGAGGTTTATCCACTTTCAGGTTGTTCAAAACAAAATACCGTTTTACCCATTATGAGATGGCTGGCCTATTAGGATTCCCGAATAGACCTGATGCCCATACCCTGACACCTGATGACGCCTTCACCGACCTCGACCTTAATTATTTATGGGGAACCATAACCGGTAATTATCACCCTGAACCTCACACCATGTTCTCAGAAAATATCCACAATCCAGCCTTAAGGTATTTCCATAAGATTCTGGCACACACTTTGTTTTATAAGGAGGAAAATGTCACATCGGTTTCGAAGGAAGGGCTATTTATTATGTACCGTGCTTCACAGGGAAGGCCTGTGAATGCCGCCACCTTTATGCTAGCAAATCTGAACTGTATTGTACATGAGACCCATGGTGTTATTCTTGTTGAAGGATTAGTCACCATGATTGCAAATGCCATAGGCTTACGATACCAGCTTAACCGTACTCGTGCCTTTGGAGACATTCCTCCCATGCATTTGAATTTTTGCTTCAACCGTGGTATTTTAGCTAATTTAGGACCAGCCGAATTTGAGTTCTTAATTGATAACAAAGTGGTCCACAACTTCACCTTACCTAACCTTGAGAGGATTAATATGCACAATAGGAATAACTGGCTGTATGACTTAGAGGAGCAGAGTGAATCACCAACCTCACCTTATAGTCCTCAACCGTATGAAGTCTGGGATGCCATTCCCCCTGATGCCACTTCTCATGTCTCTGGAGCTCGTGTAGACTATGCTACTGCTATTGGTGCTTTGCAGTCTGAAGTATAGACTCTTAAGAATGAGATCACTTCCATCCGAGGAGATCTCATTGGTTTTATGGATGTCGCCAATGAGCAGTTCGATCATTTGTTTCAACAAGTCCACTCATTTAGTCGGCATTTTAATATATGATTGATGACTTGTACCAATGGTGTTCCGTTGTTTTTATGTTTTGGATTGTTTTAGTTGTTATTGTATTTCTTTCCATTGTTGTTCTTAATTTATTGTATTATCGATTTATCAGCGAAGACATGTTGTTTTTGTTATTAATTAATGTGATTCCCTTTTATGTCATTTATTTATGTTCCTAGTATTATATACTTCTTAATGTTTATGCATCTTTTAATCTCAAAATTTAAATTCTGCACATATAGCTCATTAAAATAATATTTGTTTAATAAAATAAAAATAATAAATCCTGGTTTCTAAACCTTAAAATGAAATTTGCGCATTTTAGCTAAATGGCGTTCGCCAATGCTAGATGGCGTTCGCCATCAGCTTCTATATTCAAAATTTCAACGTTTTAAACACATGGCGTTCGCCATGGCAGCGGAACGAGCAGAAATCCTGCGTGTTTTCTGTTGCAATTTTTGCGCGGTTTCCCAACCAAAACCTTTTCAAATTCTCAAACTTCTCAATAACCACCCATAATAACTTCTATTAACCTCTATTCTAACCCCAACCATTCATATCCCTTTTCTTTCTCTATAAATACCACAAACACTCATTCTTACTCCATCATCACCACCACTCATAAACTCCTCCCTTACTCACTGTTTTTAATCTTCCAAACTCTCTTATTCTTTTCCAAATTTCTAGAATGCCTCCACGAGTCTCTCGAGAAATCGATTACACGGGAATCGAGTTCGCGGAAGGAATTATTGGTGAACATCAATGAACCGTCTTCCACAAACTTTGTAAGAGACCCGTTGTAGCAACACGATACGCTCACATTGATACTGTTCGTGCTTTGGGGCTATTTGATAACATCAACTAGATGCTGACCAATCTAGGTTTGTCTTACTTTTGCAGTCTCACTCACCCCACATACACTAGATTAACTTACGAATTTTTGAGCATTTTTCAATATTCCTATGATCTGTCCCACACTTCTGGCACAATCAATTTTAGAATGTTCAATAAGGACTATACACTGACACAAGAGAGAGTAGGCGCTATTTTTCAGTTTCCAAACGGAGAGGCTTACACTTGCTAAGCACCACACGAAAGTGAGTGGCAAGCCAGCACATTAGGCTTTTGGCGCCAGATTACTGGTAAGACCTCCACCTCTTGGGAAGGTCTAAAAGCCACCGCAATCCACAACCCCTCCATAAGATACATTCACCGCATCTTAGAAAACATAATTTTTGGCAAGGAGAACACATAAAATGTCAATTCCAAAGACCTATTTTTCATCTACTGTGCTTTATTCAAAACTAAGGTAAACCCTACCCCTTTCTTATTATCTCATCTTGCATCTGCCGCCGGTAGGTCCGGTGGCCATATCTGGGTCGGAGGAGTGATTACCTCCATAGCCTATGTTTTATGTCTGACTGCTGAGTTGGCTTCCCTTAAGCAGTTAGTCATTCCTTTTGTTAACCTAGAGTACTGCCGCAACATGCGACTAATTAAGAATCCGTCGAGTGGCAAATATAGGTTGATGATTGGTAACAGAGAGGTGAGGAGCATTACTTTGCCTTGTGTGACGCGCATTAATGTGTACATTAGCACTAACTCGTTGTTTGACACTGAGGCCCCAGACCTTCAGGAGGAGATTGTTAACAGGGCCTATGCTGAGACTATGGGGTTTGCTCCACAGATTGGCACATGTGCCAATGCTGCTGATATCCCAGGGCCTAGTACCCGTGCACACACTGCACCCACTTTTTCTGATCAGTTTTCAAGTGCATACCAGCCCCATGAGTAGTATAATTATTTTGCCATTCGGAGCACTCTATATGACATTTTGTCTGAGCTACGGTATCGGAATGACAGAGAGGCGGAGCGTGATCTACTACTTTAGAGTATGCAGCGACAACAGGAGGATCTCAGAGTTGCCTTGGACCGTGCCAACCAGCAGCAGATTGACTTTGCCGACCGAATAGAGCATGTCATGGGATATCTTACTGAGTAGATGAAGAGTATGAGGATGGAGGTGACATCTTTGAGAGAGTTTGTGCAACACGTTACTAACCCTGCCCTTGGCAGAGGATTTGAATGCCCTCGTGGCCGAGGCTGTCACCATTGGAAATGCTCAAAGCGCCCCCACAACTTAACATATGGCGAAAATATGAAAAAAAAATCAGGAAATCCGTGTCACCTGCTGCTACGGGCCGTAGCAGCCAACACGGGCGGCCGTAGCAGCTCACGGGATTTTATAATCGGAATTGTTTTGATCTTAATTTTTGATCTGTAAGTCCGTTTTGGTCCCCGTTCGAAGCGTCGGGAAGCTAATGAAGAGAACTATAACATAGTATAGATAAGAAAATTGGTTTCCCAATATATTTTATGTTTGTTGATTTTTTTATCCAGGCATCCTGACACGCACATGCAACTTTCTCTGAATTCTTGCGCTTTTTCCTGGTTTTCGCTCCGATTCCTCGTGAATGCTTATCTGAACGTCAAAACATTGAAAAGACACAAACCAAGCATAAAATGAGGTAAACGGGAATAAAATGCAATTAAACATATAATAAAACTAACTAAAATTAACGGTAAAATAATGCATAAAAACCACCGATCAAACTCCGCCAAACTTAAACCTTTGCTTGACCTTGAGCAACAAACTTGCATAATGATTTTTTTCAGATCAAATGGTACACATCAAATGAAAGATCTGTGAAGGTAAGGTGTATCAACACTCATACGAGAGCCTTTGTTTTGATCGACTAAAACTAGTTCTCTTGGTAATTGTCTGTTAATAAGGCATTACACAAACACATACCACGATAAAACCACGGACCTAAATCCCCCTTTCAGTCACCTCTCCAACAATGCTCTGGGCTTAATTCATTTTTTTATTTTCTACCCATTTCATTCGGATAATCAGATTAAGGCATTTATGATCGTTTTCCCTCACATGTACAAGATTGATCGAAACTTTTTCTAGGCACCTTTATTCTTTTTTTCTCGCTCATTGGCGTTTATTAGTCCACTTTGGGACGAAAATTGAGACTCAACAGCAGTTTGGCTAAGTAACCGGGTGAGGGTTACCCAACTTAGAAGGACTAGTTGTCTTTGTCACCATTATTCAATTTGTTTTCGGTGCCTTAAGTCATTCTCTCAATCAACCATATACATGCAATTCTTTTTAATCATGCCAAACTATCACTATGAACTACTCGGGGAATACTTCTCAAATCCAAGTACTATGGCACAAATCTACACGTTGGTCTCGTTTCTTTACTCCAAGGAATCTAGGGTGTTCAGGTCATACCTCACTTTCCAAACTTTCCCAATGTCCCTAATTCTAGCTCCTCTCCCCTCAAACTATATATACTTTCTTGACCACCTCAAAATCACAGTATTCACAAGGAAAAAAAAATTACGGTTCCAATTCAAGGAGAATTTAAAGTGGTTTTAATAAAACAACAATAACAAGTCTAAACAGAAGAACTAAAAATAGTAAATCCTCCCCCAAACTTGAACCACACATTGTCCCAAAGTGTTAGAACAAGAGCGAGAGAGGTTACTCACAGAGATCCTTACTGAGGAGGCGGAATGTAATGCAACACCAACTGCTACATCATGGCTTGCACCCGTAAGGTCTTGTTTATTACCTGCAAACGAAACAAACAAAATAACAAAAATAAAAATGACTTAGTAATAAAAAGCGTGGGTTGCCTCCCACGTAGTGCTTCGTTTAACGTCACATGGCTCGACGTCTCATTCTCTGTTAAGGTGGCATATATGAAACAAAGAACACATCATCTTTTTTCTTTCTTTTGTTTGGTAGCAACCTCATAAACTTGAGGTATTGATGATGTTTCTTCCAACTCATTTTCAGTGGGATTTTTGTGAACAAGGTATAAATGAAATCCAATACTTTATCAATTTCTTGTCTTTCATCTGCCTTGTCAAAATAGTTTTTAGGGATACTATTTTCTTGAAGATTTTCTTGTTGGATGTCTACATCTTTACAAATCGTTACATCTGTATTTTCATCCAGCACTAGATCATCTTCAAGTTGCCTTTTTTCTTCTTCCCCGTACTTCTTGTTTACCTCAAATTCTTCTATTTCTAATGCATCTTCTTCGTTTGACGTTATGCCTTGTTCTTCTTCTTTCACACATTCTTCTTCCAACCTGCACTCTCGCCAAATAAAATAATCTGGATAAAAGTTAGCTTCCTCACATTCATTCATAAGGATTCTTACCTCCCTCCTATATGCTTTAAAAACTTTAGTCGCCTCTTCCAGAGTGATTCCCGAATCATGCGACCAACATGCAGGAGATACAGGTGGTAATGTATAAAAGACATCCATAACTACACAACTCAAACTTTATTAGTCGCACAGTATAGAAGAATTCATGAAGCAACAATAATCTGAATTTTTTTTAATAATAAAATAAAACAAAAATAACAGATAAAATTAAAACTAAATTTTAATTGTGGAGCAACAAAATTTTAACTAAAATAAAACTCTAAAATCTATGATCTTTGACAGTCTCCGGCAACGGCGCCAAAAACTTGATCGGAAAAATAACAAGTGTACTGTTTTGCCAATGTAGTAATAAAAGGGAATTTTCCCGAATGTCGATCTCAAGGACTGCTTGAGGATATAGAGTTATGGTTTTATTTTAGTTAAACAAAAAGCTTTGGGGTTTTAAAATTGTTTATTTTAAATATAAAAAGAATTGAAAATACAAGAAGGCAATTGACTAAGTGGTTTCACAAATATGAGTAAACTATGCTAGAGATGGTGTATGATCCGCCTCAGCAACAACTCTGAATTAACATTGCAATAACTTATTTTAAATAATTAATTATCGGTTCTTTAGAATGTTCACCCCTAATTCCTTAGTGAGAAAACCTTTGGTTTCATAAACTAATTACTATGTACATAGATAATCACGTTTGAAATCAAGAAATAAATTATCAAGAATATTTCGGTTTCTATAGGGTATCCCTATTCCTAGGTAATATCTAATATAGAATAATCTAAAGCAAAGCATTAACAACGGCGGTCCAACCTATTCGTTAATCACAAATCAAACCCTGTTTGTCCGACAGGGAAAGCATTAAGAATAGCTAGAGATCAAATCAATTATGAAAAAGAAAGATTGTTATTGTAATACTAATATAAAAGTCATTACAGATCCAGATCAGGGACACCTCCCTAACATGAAGGTCTAGCTACTCATATTATTCAAAAGAAAAACAAAACAAAGATTATACATTACAAGAATTTGGATGACTTTTGATCTTCAATTGCTTCTGCTCATGAAAATATTTCACCTTCCGAAAACCTTGATCTCTCTAATCCTTGATCATAGAATTCTTTTGCAGCCAAAAAGTCCCCTTTTTTTCCTTGCCAAAACTCATCTAAATAGTAGAAAATCACTCAGATCGGTTGAAAATACCCAAAGCGCCCCCACAACTTAACATATGGCGAAAATATGAAAAAAAATTAGGAAATCAGCGTCACCTGCTGCTACGGGCCGTAGCAGCCAACACGGGCGGCCATAGCAGCTCACGGGATTTTATAACCGGAATTGTTTTGATCATAACTTTTGATTTGTAAGTCCGTTTTGGTCCCCGTTCGAAGCGTCAGGAAGCTAATGAAGAGAAGTATAACATAGTATAGATAAGAGAATTTGTTACCCAATATATTTTATGCTTTTTTGATTTTTTTTTTGGTCCAGGCATCCTGACACGCACATGCAACTTTCTCTGAATTCTTGCGCTTTTTCCTAGTTTTCGCTCCGATTCCTCGTGAATGCTTATCTGAACCTCAAAACATTGAAAAGACACAAACCAAGCATAAAATGCGGTAAACGGGAATAAAATGCAATTAAACATATAACAAAACTGTTAGTTCCTGGATTGGCTGGAATTTTGGTAAAACAAAGCATGTTCAATGATGATGTCAAGGTGCTGATGTTGTAACATTGAAGTCTTAACACTGGGCTGTGTTAAGTAGTTAAGTGCTGAAGTTGGATATCTGATGTCACACAGGTGATGTTGTAACATCAGATCTGCAGAATTAACATCAGGTGCAGATGTTGTTAGGGCACGCGTGTTAGCAGGAATTGTGGAGAGTGGTTGACTCATTGGATGAGAATATCTTGGGATAGATATTTTCTGTTACATGGGAGATTTGATTGCAGGTCTGTTGGAGAATTAAAAGGTTGAAGATTTAAAAAGATTTTGGGGATAAAATCTGTTTTGAAGATTCAGTTTTAATTAACAAATCTGATCAAATATTGTGACAAGTCCAAGCCCAATTCAGGAAGCTATATAAAGCGCACAAGTCCAAAGGAAACAGAAAACATTCAGAAGATCAAGAGCAGGAGGCTTAGTGTCTAGAGTTTGTTTAAAGTGCTTGTATTTACACTATTTTAGGGTTTGAATAGGTGTTGAGTTTCTGTCCTCTCTAAAGCTGTGAAGCAAAGAGAGTTGTGTGATTTGATCGAAGCTAGGAAGTAAGATCAAGGGTACTCAAAGTGGTTTCTTTGAGTGTTTGTAAGGGATTGAGTGGTGTTCTCATACCTAAGTGGTTTCTTAGGTAGGAAGTCATTAGTAGAGTATAAGTTTAGGAGATTGTCAACGGGTTGTTGAGTCTGTAAATTATATCTACAAGTAGTGAATTTCATCCCTGGCTTGGTAGCCCCCAGAGTAGGTTGGTTGTAACCGAACTGGGTAAACAATTCTTGGTGTTATTTTACTGTTATTGGCTGTCCATTGTGCAGAGTGTGTTGTTGTGACATCACACCTTAACATCACACGTCTGATACCAGAATTTCAATTGGTATCAGAGCAGGCATCCTGTCTGTCTCTGGGTGAGATCTAGGAAAGTTACTTTCTGGTGTAAAGATGGACAAAGAAGTTGGAGGATTCGTCAACAGACCCCCTATTTTGGATGGATCCAATTATGACTATTGGAAGCCAAGGATGACCACCTTCTTAAAATCCTTGGACAGTAGGGCTTGGAAGGCTGTTATTAAAGAATGGAAAGCTCCTGTCATGTGTGAGAAGGACGATGCTGGTAAAGATAAAGAAGGCACCTCTAAGCTAAAGCCTGAAGAAGAATGGACCAAGGAGGAAGATGAGCTCGCCCTTGGAAATTCCAAAGCTCTAAATGCCATCTTCAATGGAGTGGATAAGAATATCTTCAGGTTAATCAATACCTGTGAAGTTGCTAAGGAAGCGTGGGATATCTTGCAGGCTATTCATGAAGGAACATCTAGAGTCAAGATGTCACGACTTCAGATTTTAACATCAAAATTTGAAAGCCTGAAGATGAAGGATGATGAGACTATTCATGATTTCCACATGAGTGTTCTTGAGCTGGCCAATGCATCTATTGCTCTTGGTGAGAAGATGTCAGATGAAAAGCTTGTGAGGAAGATCCTTAGGTCCCTACCTAAGAAGTATAAGATGAAGGTTACTGCCATTGAAGAATCACAAGACATCAGCAAGATGAGAGTTGATGAGCTCATTGGATCTCTTCAAACCTTTGAGCTTGGGTTGAATGAGGAAGAACCAGAAAAGAAGCCAAAGAGTATAGCCCTGGTGACAAATGGTGAAGAAGAGAAAGAGAAGAAATCTGAATCCCAGGAGGATCTATCTCAGGCCATTGTGATGTTGGGAAGACAGTTCACCAAAGTATTCAAGAGAATGAATAATAACTCCAGGACTAATGTCAAGAACATGACTTCTAACACCAGCAAGAAGGATGAAGAGAAAACTGCCCAAGATAAAGGAGTGCAGTGCTTTGAGTGTGAAGGGTATGGACATGTCAAGAAAGAATGTCCCACCTTCTTGAAAAAGCAGAAGAAGGGCATGACAGTTTCCTGGTCTGACTCTGACAGTGAAAGTGAAGGCGAGTCAGCAAAGCATGTGAGAGCTTTAACAGGAGCTATGATTTATGATGATGATTCTAGTGATAGAGAAGTAACTTATGAGGAGTTGGCATCCACCTATCAAGAGTTGTGTTTAAAGAGTGCTGAGATTTGTCAAGAAAACAAGTGCCACAAGCAACAAATTGCTCAGCTAGAGAATGAAAAGACTGATCTGGAAAATGAAGTGGTGCTAGTTAGAGCTCATCTTAATCAAATGACCAAGTCTGTTAGGATGCTGAGCTGTGGTACAGACACACTTGACAAGATACTTCAGTCAGAAAAAGCTGCTGGAGACAAAGCTGGGATAGGTTATGTGGCTGAGGACAAGGGAACTTCAGAAGGAAGCACTTCAGGTTCAAAGAAGGAAGTGTCACATCTTTCATCTCAACATCAGCCAAAGAAGCAGGATCCTACCCCTAAGAAAGCTGATGTTTCACAACCTAAGAGGATTGAGAAGAAGACTGGTCCCTATCAGAAGAGAAAGCAGCCACAGGGAGCTAGTCAGTATATGCCCCCACAATACCATGAGAACATGCAAGCTGCTCAGTTCAAACAGCACATGTCTCATCAGATGTCTCAACATCAGGACAACTGGTATGGTTATGGATATGGATACACCAATGATGTTCCTTATATCTATGGAAGAAGAAAGCCACACCATCATGGGAGACAATCCAGGAAACAGCATTCTCAGCCATCTTATGGGAGAAGATATCAACATAATAGATGGCAGGGCAGTTATGGTAGGAGGAGATCACATTATGGATGGCAGCATAAGCAATCCCATCATGGCAGAAGATTCAGAGATGAAAGGGTGAGGTGCTATTACTGTGGAAGGTTTGGACATATGCAGTACTCTTGCTACAAGCTGCATGGATACCCTCAACCTCAAAACAGATGGAGAGAGCACAGGCCCAAAGTTGTTAAATAATGGGTACCTAAGGAGAAGGTGAAGTGCTTATTGGCTCACATGGGAGATAAAGAAGGAACATGGTATTTTGACAGTGGGTGTTCCAAGCACATGTCTGGATGTAGATCCATGTTTAATGATCTTAGACCTTGCCCCTCTCATGAGGTCATATTTGGCAATGGAGGAAAAAGTGTTGTTGCAGGAGTTGGGAAAGTGCAAGGTGATGGTAGACCTGAACTTGACAATGTTATGTTTGTCAATGGCTTAAGTGCAAATCTGATCAGCATAAGCCAGTTGTGTGATGAAGGTTACAAGGTAAACTACACTAAGCATGATTGTGTGGTTTCTGATGAGCATAATCAGATTGTTATGAAGGGTGCCAAAACCAAAGACAACTGCTATTAGTGGACCTCTCTTGAAGGAGATTCAACTAGTGATGTTGTAGTTGATGTTATAACATCAAACTATGATATCAGGATGCTGAAAGGTCACTCAGAGTTAATGAGTCCTGATGTGAATTGTTTAAAAGGAAAGTCGTTATGGAGGGAGAAAAATAGTAATTGGTCTTTAAAGAGTATTCAAAATCAGGCGCCTTACTATATTGGTACTACATCAAGACTTACCAAAGCATTCTCATCGCAACGTTTCATCTCCCTAAATCTCAACAGAATAGAAAGTTTTTCTCCAAACCTAGTATGTCACAAAGGAACAATGTCGGTCCCTTCCATGAACTCTGATCAGGTACGAACTAGGGTGTCTCCCGAAGAACTAATTTCTAGTGCGCTTCCCGAGTCAGGTAACCCTAAACCCTCGACCACGGTGAATAAACCTGAAGCTAGGTCATCATCCTCTCAAGCTGTTGAGGAGAAGTTTGATGTAGACAAGCACTTGGAACAGATTGCCACCAAAATCCTTGAGAAAGGGATACGGGTGAAAGGGATTTCTGTCCCTTTAAGGCAAATGCCTGCTGAACAAGTCGACTCTCAAGGTGAAGACATAAACTTTCAAAGACAGGCCCTGAGTCAAGAAGCTGAAGGTGAAGACCCTAATAACACTGATGTCAACTTGGATGTTAGAACTTCGTCCCCTAGGAATGAAAGCCACAGGAGTAAAGGAAAGAAACCGGTTGAGGTTATAAAGATTGAGGACTCATCTGATGATGATAGAATTGGAAAAAGGAAGGATAAGAAAAGGACTTCAGTTACAGACTCTCCCAAGTCGTGGAGCAAAGGTGCCAAGTCTGGCAAGAAGAGGAGAATCAGGGAAGAGTCAGATTCTGAGTGTGATGCTCAAGACATCAACCCTGCTATAAATCAAGTGCCTGATAACATCTCATCTCACAGTGCCAGAAGTGCATCCTTGTGGAAGTGTGTGAGCCTAAGAAAGATAGCTCTGGAAAGAGAGGTAGTAGCAAAAGACTTAGAGTCTACTAAAATTATAGACCTAATTAAGCTTGCTGGTCTCATAAGGATTGTGTCAGGGTTGACTAATTGCTATGATAGACTGGTCAGAGAATTCATAGTTAATATACCTGAATCGATAAATAACAGCAAGAGCCAAACTTTCAGAAGAGTTACCATCAGGGGCAAGTGTGTCTGGTTCTCTCCTGAGATGATCAATGCCTACTTAGGAAGAAATGAGGAAGATTATGGGGAATTAGAAGCCTCCAACAATGTTATATACAAGGAAATCACTGCTGGTCAGGTAGATGTTTGGCCCGTAGAAGGAAAGCTGTTAGCCAGTTTATTGAGTGTCAAATATGCTTTTCTGCACAGAATAGGTATTGCCAACTGGGTTCCTACTAGTCACAAGACCACAATTTCTGTTGAATTGGGGAAGATAATTTATGCAGTTGGGACAAAGCAAAGAATTGACTATGGATCCTACATCTATGATCATACTATTAAGCATGCTGCTACAAATACTGTAAAGATGCCCATTGCTTTTCCCTCTCTCATTTGTGGGATTGTCTTGTCTCAACATCCTGGAATTCTACATCATTCAGATGTTGCTTGCAAAAGAAAGCCTGCCTTGTCACTCTATCACAAGTTGAAACATGTTCCTTACAGTGTCAAGACATCTGCCTCAACATCACAACAGTCACCAGCCAAGACTGGGTTGATTACAGAACTAGAGGATGCTTACAAGGAGTTAGATGAAGTCATAAGAGTTAGTACTGAAAGGAAACAAAAATTTGAAAGACTTGTCATGGCTCTGAGATTGGAAACAAAGGAAGGTGAAGCTGTCAACACAAGGAAGGATGCTATTGATGAAGACGATAATGATGATCTCAGCTCTGAAGATTCAAGCTTTTAATGATTGCCTTCTATTTTAGTAGGGTTAGCTTTATTTTCTGTATTTGTCTTAGCACTTAATGTGCTTGGTTTTGTAATTTGAATATTGTGTTGTTTATGCACTGTTTATGTTTTAGTTGCCTTCTATGATTTGTTTTGCCTGTTTACTAACTGAAAGGCTAACAAGGAGAGCTAGGGTGTACTGACTATAGTTAATAGGGCTTCTTATAGAAGCTTGTCTAATTGTGGCTAAAAAGGGGGAGAAAATAGCCAAGATAGTCAAGAGTATTATTGCCATATGCTGCTAATGGTGATGCAGATATCAAGTGTATCATGACATTGGAAGAGTGCAGCCAAGCAGACATCAAGGGGGAGAAAAGTGCTGCACATTGTGAGCTACTGAACAGCTGTGATGCTGGTTCATGTTTTAGAGGGGGAGCACCAATTGGTTGTTGTCAATAATGAAGATGGTGCTGCAGCAGATCAAGTAATGAAGACTTTCAAGATTATCAAACTGCTGCTGATTGAGAGTTTCAAATTTCTGAAGATTATTCCGCTGCTGAAATCTCTGAAGGTGCAGAGTGCAGAAGTTGATTGCAGAGTGCAGAAGTTGTTTTAGCCAAAATTAGCCAAAGGGGGAGATTGTTAGTTCCTGGATTGGCTGGAATTTTGGTAAAACAAAGCATGTTCAATGTTGATGTCAAGGTGCTGATGTTGTAACATTGAAGTCTTAACACTGGGCTGTGTTAAGTAGTTAAGTGCTGAAGTTGGATATCTGATGTCACACAGGTGATGTTGTAACATCAGATCTGCAGAATTAACATTAGGTGCAGATGTTGTTAGGGCACGCGTGTTAGTAGGAATTGTGGAGAGTGGTTGACTCATTGGATGAGAATATCTTGGGATAGATATTTTCTGTTACATGGGAGATTTGATTGCAGGTCTGTTGGAGAATTAAAAGGTTGAAGATTTAAAAAGATTTTGGGGATAAAATCTGTTTTGAAGATTCAGTTTTAATTAACAAATCTGATCAAATATTGTGACAAGTCCAAGCCCAATTCAGGAAGCTATATAAAGCGCACAAGTCCAAAGGAAACAGAAAACATTCAGAAGATCAAGAGCAGGAGGCTTAGTGTCTAGAGTTTGTTTAAAGTGCTTGTATTTACACTATTCTAGGGTTTGAATAGGTGTTGAGTTTCTGTCCTCTCTAAAGCTGTGAAGTAAAGAGAGTTGTGTGATTTAATCGAAGCTAGGAACTAAGATCAAGGGTACTCAAAGTGGTTTCTTTGAGTGTTTGTAAGGGATTGAGTGGTGTTCTCATACCTAAGTGGTTTCTTAGGTAGGAAGTCATTAGTAGAGTATAAGTTTAGGAGATTGTCAACGGGTTATTGAGTCTGTAAATTATATCTACAAGTAGTGAATTCCATCCCTGGCTTGGTAGCCCCCAGAGTAGGTTGGTTGTAACCGAACTGGGTCAACAATTCTTGGTGTTATTTTATTGTTATTGGCTGTCCATTGTGCAGAGTGTGTTGTTGTGACATCACACCTTAACATCACACGTCTGATACCAGAATTTCAAAAACTAACTAAAATTAATGGTAAAATAACGCATAAAAACCACCGATCACACATTCCTAACCCTTCCCTTGGCAGAGGATTCAGACGCCCTCGCGACCGAGGCCGTCACCATTGATTCCACCAGGTTTTTCCACTCCTACTTTCACCTTGTACTGAAACATTGGGGATAATGTTTAGTTCAAGTGTGGATGAGGAGCTTTATGGCTTTGTTTTTACTTTTCCGTTATTTTTATGTTGCTTTTATGTTTTTCTAGTTAGTTTATTTCTGTTTTAGTTATGTCGAGTCTTTTATGCGCCGATTGAGTCCTATTGTATGTTATTTTTTTTCTTTTGTTAGATAATTCCCCTAAGATTGATAAAAATTGACCCTAACGAAATTTTTTCTTCTGATTCAATAGCATGACACTTTTCACTTATAGGCTATGTTAATTAGACTTGGGAAAGTCTTGATATCGTCGGTACCGTCCTAGCACCCTAGACTCCTTAAGTATGCGCCATCGATCTAAATAACCATTATGTTGAGACCTTGATTTCCAAGTTTATGTAGTAGTCTCTTAAGTAGTTTATGTTAGCGGTCAGCACCATCCTAAGGCACGCGCTAAGTAATAAACTGATGCAAATATGTGGTGATCTCGAAAAAATAATCTGAATTGAGCTGTTTTATACAAAAGTGAATGAAAAGATTCGATTCCCTCTAAGTTAGGTGGCCCTCACCCGACCATTTAGCCCAACAGATCGTATTTCTGAAATTCGAAAAGAAAAGAAAAAAAAAGAAGAAAAAGAGCAAAAAGTTGAATATCGAGATCATAAACACTAATAGGTTCACTTACCATGCGAGTGCGGGGATAACGGGCTTAATGTGATCGCGCGAGAATGAAAAAAGAGGGAAAAAGAAACAGGGAATGTAGGTCGAGTTATAATGGTATGATTTGGATTGGTATCGCATAGGGGGAGTTTTTGTCCGCAAATGCGGATATGTGACATTACGGTACCCTTGTTATCAAAGTCTAGTACCTATCCTTTTAGCATTAGTCTAATTGTTATGAACCGTTTTAGAGTCATGTCGTGCTTTTGTTCCGGATATTGCATTTACTATTTTCATATATGATGGGAGTTTGCTTGAGGACAAGCAAAAGTCTTAGTGTGGGGGAGTTTGATAACGAGAAATCGTATCATATTTTTAGGCTCATTGCGCATATTATTCGTCCGTTTTTATTGAGTCTTGTTTGCATTTTACTTTGTTTTGTTGTGTTTTGCAGTTGATAGCTACATCTGTTGCGGAATCGGGAGCGAACCGGAAAAAGAGTGGAAGAATAGGAAAATGCAGCAAGAAAAAAGTATTTATGCCTTTTTTGCTGATATGGCATTCGCCATGGCTATATGGCGTTCGCCATCTATCAGCATGCCATGTAATTTAATGAAGGAAGGCCAAGGCGTTCGCCATGACCCAATGGTGTTCGCCATGGCAGCACAGTGGAAGTTTTCAATTTCAGCAACCGTTATAGAGCAGTTTTTCCATCCTTATTTCTCTCCACTCACATGCCACGACCAGCGCAGTTGGGATCAGTATTTTCTCTATATATAGGACTCATTGGTCACTTTCCGGAGACACAAAAATCACGCGGAAGATCTGCTAAAATCCTGTTTAGAATCTTAGGCATATATTTAGTTTTAAAGCGACAATTACACACATCGAGGAATTGTCGCATTTTTCACTTTGTTGTACCCCAAATTTTACCCTCATTTCTTGCTAACTGGTGGTTGATTTATTTCTCTTTGCACTTTAATTTAATATGCTTTTTTATTTATTGTTATTTTATTTAATATTTATTTTAATGACTTATTTGCTTCTTTTATTTTCATTTAATGTTTATTTTAAATATTCTATTTGTTTTATTTTAATTTCAATATGGCTTATTTCATTTTTATTTATAGTTAAATTGTCCTATCTTTATTAATTTAATTTAATTGCTCAAATTATTAGTTTAACTAATTAGGTTAATTGTTGGTTTAGCTTATTATTTTAGGTATTTAATTAGAATGATAATTAATTGTTACTTATTATTATTATTTAACCTATTATTTCTTTTAAAAAAAAGAGAAGAGAAGAAATTTTGTTCATTTCCTTGCCAATTGATTGGTCCTTCGTGGCATTTAAGTTGTTTGTGATTAGAGAATCTGTTTTATCATAAACCAATGAGAGTAAGTTTTTGGCGTTTGACTTTTCAACGCTAGACAATGGCCAATAGGAGTTTGGCACGTGATTTTGAATTCATTTCTTCCTCCTTTGGTTGTTCGCGTTTTCACCTTGCAGAGGAGGATGATTCCAAGTGCTTCCAAACATCTTCAAGCTCGTTTTAAATTAACTTGGCGCGTTTTTAATTTCTGAATTCACCCAAAAGGTTTCCTCTTCAAGCTTAGTGAAATTTCAATCGCGTAAAGCAAGGATGGAGTTTCCCTCTTCCACCATTTTCTGCGCTACCTACAAGAGCAGCAGAGCCACGTTGTTTTCGTTTTCCCAAATAGAGCATACACAGGCTGGCGACAAAGGAAATGTGAGAAGATGCTATCTACTTCGAACCATGTGGCACCTGCGACGTATTCAGAGTGGAGGAGCGTCTGCTCCCTTAGAGATCAACGACTCCATTGCAAACCCTAGCCTCCAACTATTTGAAGTTGAAATTTCTCTTGACCCGGCCCATCAAGTATCCTATATAAGGAGGGTGGATGTTCAGCTCAGAATCGACAACTCTCTCTCAAAAACACTTAAAGTTTTCTCTGCAATTCCATATGCCTGAGCAATCAAGTTGAAGGAATCTCTTGGAGTGCTTAAGAAGTGAAGGCAGTCATCACACTTGAAGATAGTAGACATCACTCCATTTTGCCTGCCAATGTTGTTCGCGAATCCACTGTGATATGTTGACATGCTCGTATGTTTCTGCTCCTACCTTATTGTACACATTTTTTCTGCTATGCCCCTTTGATGTGTCTCTACTATACCGTGAACATACGTCCAAGTCCATCATGCTAGGTGTTTTACTTGCAAGGTTTATATGTCTATGACTGTTTTTTTTCCTTTTCTTTTCTCGTGTGAGCTTTGTGCTTTGGGAGTGATATCCTTTCAATTAATTTGCCCAACATGACAATTATCAATTCATATATGTGTTCAACTTATGTAAATCCATTTGTTGACTGCCCGTGTTTAACTTCATTAGTCTACTTTGCTTTGGCACTAATTTGATTGTCAATTTTGAACTTATGCTGGAAATCCATGCCATGCTACCTTGAGTCCTAAGTATATATTTGCAATGAGATTTTTTTTCCTCATCAGTATGGCTCTAATATCGTGATGCGTGTAGCTATCTACTATTTGCTTTTAAAATAAAGTGGTGATGCCTTGTATGAAATCCTTGCTGCTATCCGCTGTTTAGACTCACACTGCTTCTGTTTTTTTAGACGAATGTTTGTTTTGGTTCCTACATGGTCCTGTCCCCATCATAGTGTCCATTGCTGATTAAAATTCACACAAGTTTGTTGAGGTTTTAGTAAGAAAACTAGTTCTTGCAAGAAGTTGAAACTAATACATTTAGAAACTCTCACTTGTCTTGGAGCTTCATCCCTATAAACAACAGACCTGGTGAGTTTCATTCGCCCTTGCCCTTTTGTTTCCAATTTGAGGGATGTTTGTATTACTTTAATTGTGTTCTTATGATACTTGCAAGCTTTATGTTTTGTTTCAAGCTTCCTTTGATTTGCTTATGTGCGTGGCGACCCGTGTTGTTGAGGTTTAAATGGTGCGTTTATGCTTTTCTTATGATTGACAATGGCTGATTGAGGATTAGCATGGTTTGGTTTGTGGGCAGAATATCGTTTGGTTTGGTTACTCTATTGATGAGAATTATATGCGCACGACAAGGTTTTAATATTTATTGATTCAAGTTTATTACCGGAAGTATCGCCACCCCAGTGGCAAGCCCCTTTATCCTAACACGCCTTGTCTGACCCTTGGGACTGGGTTTCGAATCCCCCTCGCCCCAGTCCCTTTTGTTTTTTTTTTGTTTTTTTATTTTCGCTCGCTTCATAATATATGCATATGTTTTCATTATGTGTTTGAATGTGCGCGCTTGGCTGGTTGGCTATGGTTTTTGAGCTGTATGTGGAATGACATGGGTTCAAGCCCTAAGATTGCCATTTCTTATCTTTTTATCACTTGTTAATTTTATTCTTTTTTAATTAATGCTCCAATATCATAACTTGTTCATTTCTTATCATTTTCCTTTCCTTCTTTTTGCTATAGCTTTCTAATTAAATCTACTTTCTACATATAAAAAGAAAATGACAAAAATATTTTATTTTTGAAACCTTTATGTATGCTTAGTTTATAATGCTTATTAAGTATTTATTATATTTCTTGATGAATCTTGCCATGTTACCCCTATCCATCATGCTTGATCATATCTAATATGTGTTTCTAGCTTTGCATTGGTATATTGATCTTGTTTTATCATATCAATTTATGCATGTCTTTTTTATGTCATCATGTTCATATTAACTTTTATCTTGTTAGTAACTTATAACTATTATATTCTCTATTCCAAAGGAAGGTGATTATTGTTGACTCTTAAAGTCATTGACCTCCCACCTTAACCTAAGTAACCTCTTAGGAGAAACTTCATTTCTTGGCCTCATCAGAGCCATGGAAATCACAATTAGCTTTAGGAGAGAGTTCCTAAACTCTTAGTGATATTCATCATAATGAATTATCACTTTCCCTACTGACTAAAACTTCAACATAGGCCATTACAACTAGATTTAGAGAGTTCTTAAACTCTACAAATGAGCTTGTACTCATTTCCCCTCTGAATATTGGCCATAGTCAATAGTTCAGTAGAAGTAGAACTACGCATACTCTGATTCTATTCCCGAGGATACGTAGGCGCAAAGTGTGATGCTTTGTCGAATATACTTAGATACTTACCCCTAGGATTTTCAACCTTTAGCATAGAACCCTTAGCAAGCATAAGATAACATTAGAACAAGAGGCTCCCGTAGAGTACTACAGACGTGTAGGGTGCTAATACCTTCCCTAGGCCTAACCAACCCCCGAACCTTAGATCTTCCACCTTTAGGTTTTTCTAACGAGCTTGAACCTTTCCTTTAGATAAATCAAAGTCAGTTGTAAAAGAAATATGATGCAAATTAATTAATAATTTGTTATCCAATTTTCACCGCAACAGAAATGGCGACTTCACTGGAGATGTAAGACCTATTGCTGGTCCTTTCCTAAGAGGGTTAAGCCTATCTCGTTTGATGTTATTCATGTTTGCTTATCTACTTGTATATGCTTATGTATGTCATACTTGCTTATATATCTGTATATCTGTTCTTGCTTGACTTTTTTCTGTTTAATTTGGGTTGACATGATATCTATGAGTGAGATAAATCCTATACCCGGATTTGAGGGTACACTTATTATAGGACGATGGTATTCAAGGAGGCTTTGAGGGAGTCGAATCCTGAAAGGTTGAATTGATAACACCATCACTCAGTTGAGGCCCTCTCGAGAGTCTAGTCATGTTGAACGAATTCGTTCGTGAAAGCGTGCTATTTTCGACCTAGGAGCCCAGGATATTGAGAACCGTAGTTACCAAACCCAACTTAAGCCTTTTAGATGTAGTGCGGAGACCATGATGGAGTCTATTTCTGAATTGGTTATCACGCGATACTACACTCAGATGAGATCCTCTTGAGAATTTTATCGATTACCAAGTCATCTGGGAAATCCTTAAAATCCGAAAGATGGATTGTAGACTCTGGGAACTTCTTAGAACCCGTTCAGCAGGTGAAAACCATAGTACATACCAATGGGAAGGGTGAACCTTTGGCTCCATGCTTAACCTATCCCCCTTTTTGCCTTTGTTTGTTTGTGCTCTGTGTGTGTTTGCTGCATCCATATAGCATAAGCATTCATGTTGCATCTGTTTCATGGAACTCAGACTTCTTTTCTTATATCAAAGGAATATCATGGATAGCTCAAGAAGAAACACCATCAAATACACTTTCAAGAGTCCCAAATTGGATGACCTAAGGAAATTAGGAGATTTGTTAACAGACCCTGAAGGATTCCTAAGCAGATATGGAAAGTTGTGGATTTTGGTAAGGAAGACTGTTGATGAAGGACTTCTCTCAACTCTACTTCAGTTTTATGATCCAAAATATCACTGCTTCACATTCCCTGACTATCAGCTCTTACCCACCCTTGAGGAGTACTCTCAGATAGTTGGTTTACCTATCAAGGATGAATTCCCGTTTCCTATCTTCGAGGAGGATCTAGAAGAAGAAATAGTTGAGAAGACTCACCTGGAGTTAGTTGACATCAAAAGTAATTTAACCTCTAAGGGAGGAATTTTGGGGTTAACTGCTAAGTTCTTGATTGGAAAGCTCGTTACTTTGCTAAGAACTCCAACAGGGATGCCTTTGAAGCTGTATTTGCATTGCTTATCTATGGACTTTTCTTGTTTCCAAACATAGACAACTTTGTGGATCTAAATGCAATCAAAATCTTCTTGAAACAAAATCCTGTACCTACCTTGCTTGCTGAAGCCTATCACTCAGTCCATACAAGAAACGCTCATAGAAATGGACAGATTACCTGTTGTGTCCCTATACTGTATAGATGGTTTATTTCGCATCTACCAAAGGCAGGAGCGTTCTGGGATTCCAAGAAAGGATGGTGGTCTCAGAAAGTTATGGCACTCTTCCATGCAGATATTGACTGGTATAATATGGTGTATGATGGAATCCTGATTACAGATAGCTGTGGAAACTATGGTAACGTGCCTCTCCTTGGCATCAAAGGTGGTATCAGTTATAACCCTGTATTGGCGCGACGCCAATTAGGGTATCCTTTGGAAGACAAACCTCTCAGTGCTCATGTGGAAAGTATTTACTTTGAAACATATGACAAGAACGAAGAACAAAAGGAGTTGATCTTGAACGCTTGGGGCAGCAAGCGCAAAAGAGGAAGAAGTTCTTTAGGAAGACCTAATTGTGTGTCCTTGGAGCCCTACCTCCAATGGGTTAGAAGAAGAGCTATAGAGCTAAAGATGCCCTACAAAAGACAAGAGCCAATTACTTTGAAGAAAGAGCCTGTTTTGTACTTCATGTCAAAAGAAGAAGAGCTGGAGATTTCTCTAAGACAAGCCCAAAGGTCAGAAGAAGCCTGGAAGCTCAAGTATCAAGTGGTCGTTGAAGAGAATCTGGAACTCCAGAAGCAACTGCAGACCAAGAGTGAGGAGTTACTCTCCTGTAAGAAGAGAAAGGCCCAAGAAGATCCAAGTCCCTCAAGCACCTAGCCTCCCGCTTGGAAATCCATCCTTGACAACCTCGTCGCAGAAAGAGATCAGATGGAGAAAGAAATCAGAAGACTCCACGCAAGGCTTCTAGGAGAATTTCCTTAGGACTTTCTAGCTTTTATTTAGCTTTATGTTTAGGGCTTTTTGAAAGTGTATCAACTATTGTAATTCACTTTTATTTAATGAAAATGAGGTCTTTTGATATCTATTGATATAAGTCCATGAAACTTTGCATTACATTTTGCATTCTGCTAAACTATCAAGACGCTAACTTTATTTTTCAGACTTTGTAGACAATGGACGCTACCAAAAGGATTAACTGGCGTAATAGCTGACAATCTTAATGAAGAAGTTTATTTTGAGGAAGATTCCATTTGTCTACAATGATTGTAAATATTTATGTTTCTTGATAGTTTAGTTTGCATCTGCATTTTTGCATATCATTTTGCATCCTTGCATGTGCATTCTTCCGCGTCTTATTGTCGTCTCGTTCCATTTTGAGTTTGTCACCTTGATTTTCCAAACGCCAATACCCAAGTCCAAACTCGACAAAGGATGTCTGAACAATACTGTGAAATGGACAGAGTCAACCATGAATTGAGAGAGCTCCAAAAAGGAATGGGGCAGTTTCTGGAAGCTATTCAGGGCATGACGACAACGATGAAGGAAATTCTGAAGAACCAGGAAAAGCTGAAAGAAAAAGTCAGAATCCTTAAATGCCAGATGAATTGGGTTCTAGAAACTTTGCAAGCTCTAATGGAAAAGGAGAATCTCACTCACCCTATCATAGCAACATTCAACGATCAAGCTTCCATTTATTAGCCAGTTTCTCAATCACCAATCTATCAACGAGCGCCCAACGCTCCTGCTTATCCACAACAAACTTAAGTTTCTCGTCAAAACGTTCCAGATAAGAGACAGGGTGGCAGGCCTCCGATTCATTCCATTCCTATGACGTATACAGCGTTGTATTCTTCTTTGGTGCAACAGGGATTAATAACTACAAGGTCATCAGGCCCACCTCCTGATCCGCTTCCATCTTCCTACAATCCCAATGCTCATTGTGCATTCCATAAAGGTGTACCAGGCCATGACTTAGAAGGTAGTTTTGCTTTGAAACATATTGTGAGGGATCTAGTGGAAAGAAATATTTTATCTTTCAATGACTCCCAGTCCAAGAACAATCTTTTGCCATCTCCTGAGGATCTCCCATACCAGCCAGCCTATGGTCTTGTTCCTGGGCTAGAATGTAATCATCGTCAGGTATCTGCCAAAAGGGGGTTTCAGACTCCAGCGGATGATTCTCCTCGAGGTTCTCAAGGTCGAGATAAGAAGAAAAGTGTTGCCAAAAGAGGAAAATTTAACCACTAGCCTATCCCGGTGCCGTTAAGCAAACTTTTCCCACTGTTGATGCAAAACAAGCTGGTAACTCCACGACTTCTCACACCTTTTCGGGGACCTTGGTATGATCCCAACCTAACCTGTGAATTTCATAAGGGAGCTGAAGGGCGTGATTTGGACAATTGCCGAGCTTTAGGATATGCAAGAACTGATCCATGACAAGGACTTAATCTTTGAAGAAGACCGTCCAAAGACTGAATGCGAATTTCGCAGTGGGACCATCGGGCATCCCATTGAAGAATGTAAGGAATTTGAAGAGATGCTGATGAGCTTGCTAAAGAATCTGAAACCTCAGGGAGATACTTCAGACGCTAGTACCTCAACTCCTGAAGCAAAAGGTAAAGGGCCTGCAAGGCCTCTCAAAGTTCGATACCACAAGGAACAAGTGATTGGTGGTGAAGACTTTTTTCCGTTCGGACCCGGAAACTGAAATCTTTGGACGGCTATGCGTTGTTTTTCCTTTAATTGTATTGATATTTGCTTATGAGCTTTGTTGTACTTGTTAAATTGGCAACATTAATGATATTTATGCATCTTTTGGTTAAATCCATTCGTTTCACTCATTTACTTTTATTTTCATAAAAGCAAAAATATATATCTTTTTCACCCTTTTTTCAAACTTTTGTTAAAGCAAAGATGATGGAGGATGATGAAAACCTCATGTTCATAATTGCTGTGGTATACTTTCAAATTAACCTCGCCGAGGATGTAAGGCATTGTTTCAATTCATCCCTTGTTATCCCTCGAGCCTAGAAGTAGGAGTTTTCTTTCTTTACACAACAAAAAATCCTTAAATCTCAACCTTGGGGCAGGGTAGTTCTCAGTTTAACTCGGTTATGCATTCAAACACGAGCGTTTCACATAAGGCGCCGGTCAGCTTTCAAATCAAGTGACTTCCTGTTTTAGGAGATTTGAACGTATGTTTTAAGTTAACAACCCCTAAAAGACCTAATTGAGGTAAGGTTGTGTTGAAAGCATACTACAGCAAGGTTGATTAACCTAACTCCTAATAATCTTTGCTATTTGCGTGCGTTGATCACTTCCTCTGTCATTCCGTAAATGACTAGATCCACCTTTGTTTTCAATCATTCTGCCGTGTGTGTTTCATCATTAAAACTTTGATTTCAAAAAGCTTGCATGAATATCGCATTGAAATTGTCAATTTTTGATGGACAATACTTGTTTGTAAAAACAAATCAATATCAAAGAAACCCCAGCAAATGCGGCCAACTAGGGGATTCGACTTGATAAAGGAAGCTCAGTCAGGGGCAACCAAGTGGAAGGATTTGCCAATCTACCGAATCAGGGGCAGAACTCGTCAAAATTCAGAATACTGAAACAAGTCTTCTTCAGAACATCTTATGACAAGTGTGGACTCCAGTGACTCGCCAGTAGGGGCAATTTCATTCCCCAGTTGTTTCTATTACAGTTTGAGTATCACGAATACAGTTGGACAGAGGAAGTTATGTTTAGGTTCATTCCTTTTCAAAAGTTTGAAGACATTGGAGCATCTGGTATGCCAGTTCTTCTGTGAAATCCTTTTGATGACTTACCCTCACAAACTAATTAATCAGGGGCAGTTAAGTCGAGATTAGGTAAATCTCTAAAAGTCCAGTCAGTCTGGGGCATCTCTTCCCCAGTTGCCAACAACTATTCTGAAGAACAAGTTCAAAAGCTTTGTGGTAAACGCCGTTAATCTGGGGCAGTTACGCCGAGATCTCTCCAAGAGTTTGAAGATGTTGAAGAACCTTGTATGCCAATTCTTCTATAAAATCCTCTTGTTATCGTCTTCCGACAAACCATATGGCCTGGGGCAGAGAAGATTTGAAGATGATTATTACGCCAGCAGGATGCAGAATCACCTTGTTCTTGTGATACCCTCTGCTAGCTCCTTATTAAGCTGTTACTTCGGCTAATCTTGATGATTCTCCATGGATTCTCCTCCAACAAAGAAATCAAGCTCATGATGGCAATCCTCATGACGTCGTACCTCAAGTGGAATAGTCTTTTCACCAGTGAAGTTGTTGTTTCTTCTTCATCACCGTATTGGTCAAGCCCTTTGAGTTTGGCTGGGTATCCTTGTTGAGACGTTTTCTTCGTCTCCAGTTTCGCTTGTCTGTTTTGTCAGCATAAGCATAAACATGGCATAAGCACTCATACGTGTAGCATCTTGGCATTTCTGCTTCCTTTTCTGGTGTTTTCTTGTTTTGGTTCAATTTGGCGTTTCTCCCCAAGTGACTGGGTGTGTCTTTTCTCTCCAATAGAAAGTCAGCCCTAGGCATAAAGTGCCCGTTCTTTCCTGAATTCCCCACAGAGTTTTATCCTCGTGGATGATGGTTGGTTCAGTTATCTTTTCCATATTTGGATAAGATAAATTCCCATTCGAGTTCATTCCTCAATTGGAGTCTTGTTCGACCGTTTCTTTCTAGCTTGTTTCTAGATTGAACTTTGGTCCCTGACAGGTGTGGTTTTCAAACCTATCTTTGAACGTGCATTTATTTTGCACTGTATCTCACAAGAAGAATCTCAGGATCCTCAGTGAAGACATAATTATTTCTCCAACATTATCAACATCTCTTTGAAGCAGCAATCTCTTGAAGAAGCTTGGCAGTCTCTTATAAGCAGCCTATCTATCTCTGGTACTATTCAACCTCTTCGCAGTCCTAAATGGGTATTCCCCAGGAAGCCTTATCCTCAGTTACACAACCCCGGTACTAACCTATCATTCTAGATACTTTATTGGAGCCCATTTTTTGGTTCTACCTCCAATAAGGTTACTTCTAAAGAGCCAACCGGTCATGCTTGAACCTGTTGTTCCATCACTTTAGAGGTTACTTCTAAAGAGCCAACTGGTCATACTTGAACCTGTTGTTCCATCACTTTAGAGGTGTTTTCTAGGATGTCATTTAGTCATGTTAGACTTAATGATCAATCATTCTAGATACGTTATTGGAGCCCATTTTTTGGTTCTACCTCCACTAAGGTTACTTCTAAAGAGCCAACCGGTCATGCTTGAACCTGTTGTTCCATCACTTTAGAGGTTACTTCTAAAGAGCCAACTGGTCATACTTGAACCTGCTGTTCCATCACTTTAGAGGTGTTTTCTAGGATGTCATTTAGTCATGTTAGACTTAATGATCAATCATTCTAGATACTTTATTGGAGCCCATTTTTTTTGTTCTACCTCCAATAAGGTTCCTTCCCGGCTCCTACTGGTTTTCCTCATGAAGCAGATTATTTATCACCTCAACCAACTCTTATTTAAGTACCAGAGTTTATTCCCATTTAACTCCAGTTGTTTATCTTCGGTTATCGTGATCCGTTTGCTTATATCAGGTTATCTTGAACCTGTATTACTCATTTCAGGTGTTTTTATCTGGCGCGCAGAGTTTGTCTCTGTCTTTTCTGGCTTTTCTTGAAGATCCCATCTTGAACTCTTCAGTATAGGATCCCCAGGAAGTCTTTGCTTGATTGTCTATCTTTTTTAGACTGATCCCTAGTGATCAGGTTTTTCTTTCTGGTTTCATGCCCAGGAAGAATGTGGGTTTGTTTTGTTCCTAGTAGTATATCTCCCCGGATCTTTCCCCAGTGGAGATTGTCTTTTTGTTTCCCCCAGTGTTTCTTTGGAGTCTCCCCGGTGAGTCTCTTTTGGTTGGTTGGCTTGTATCCCCAGGGAGTTCTTTCTCGTGGATACTAACCTTCGTCCTTCCCCAATGAAGCTCTGTGATCTTTTTGCTTCCTGTTTGCCCCTTGGTGCCTTGTTGTGTCTGCATTTTCTTGCATCTTCTTGGCATCATGTTTGTTGCATTGCATGTGTGTGCATCTGAGGGTACAATTTTCGGTTATCTGTATTTAAATATCTTTCACTGTCAATTACATGAGGATCTTCATCTCTCATGTCATCAGGTGAAGATATTTAAATAAGGGCAACTGTTGTACCCCAAATTTTACCCTCATTTCCTGCTAACTGGTGGTTGATTTATTTTTCTCTGCACTTTAATTTAATATGCTTTTTTATTTATTGTTATTTTATTTAATATTTATTTTAATGTCTTATTTGCTTCTTTTATTTTCATTTAATGTTTATTTTAAATATTCTATTTGTTTTATTTTAATTTCAATATGGCTTATTTCATTTTTATTTATAGTTAAATTGTCCTATCTTTATTAATTTAATTTAATCTCAATTTAATTTAATTGCTCAAATTATTAGTTTAACTAATTAGGTTAATTGTTGGTTTAGCTTATTATTTTAGGTATTTAATTATAATGATAATTAATTGTTACTTATTATTATTATTATTTAACCTATTATTTCTTTTAAAAAAAAAGAGAAGAGAAGAAATTTTGTTCATTTCCTTGCCAATTGATTGGACCTTCGTGGCATTTAAGTTGTTTGTGATTGGAGAATCTGTTTTATCATCAACCAATGAGAGTTAGTTTTTGGCATTTGACTTTTCAACGCTAGACAATGGCAAATAGGAGTTTGGCACGTGATTTTGAATTCCTTTCTTCCTCCTTTGGTCGTTCGCGTTTACACCTTGCAGAGGAGAATGATTCCAAGTGCTTCCAAACATCTTCAAGCTCATTTCAAATTAACTTGGCGCGTTTTCAATTTCTGAATTCACCCAAAAGGTTTCCTCTTCAAGCTTAGTGAAATTTCAATCGCGTAAAGCAAGGATGGAGTTTCCCTATTCCACCATTTTATGCGCTACCTACAAGAGCAGCAGAGCCACGTTGTTTTCGTTTTCCCAAATAGAGCATACACAGGTTGGCGACAAAGGAAAGGTGAGAAGATGCTATCTACTTCAAACCCTGTGGCACCTGCGACGTATTCAGAGTGGAGGAGCGTCTGCTCCCTTAGAGATCAACGGCTCCATTGCAAACCCTAGCCTCCAACTATTTGAAGTTGAAATTTCTCTTGACCCGGCCCATCAAGTATCCTATATAAGGAGGGTGGATGTTCAGCTCAGAATCGACAACTCTCTCTCAAAAACACTTAAAGTTTTCTCTGCAATTCCGTAAGCCTGAGCAATCAAGTTGAAGGAATCTCTTGGAGTGCTTAAGAAGTGAAGGCAGTCATCACACTTGAAGATAGTAGACATCACTCCATTTTGCCTGCTAATGTTGTTTGCGAATCCACTGTGATATGTTGACATGCTCGTATGTTTCTGCTCCTACTTTATTGTACACATTTTTCTGCTATGCCCCTTTGATGTGTCTCTACTATACCGTGAATATACGTCCAAGTCCATCATGCTAGGTGTTTTACTTGCAAGGTTTATATGTCTATGACTGTTTTTTTTTCTTTTCTTTTCTCGTGTGAGCTTTGTGCTTTGGGAGTGATATCCTTTCAATTAATTTGCCCAACATGACAATTATCAATTCATATATGTGTTCAACTTATGTAAATCCATTTGTTGACTACCTGTTTTTAACTTCATTAGTCTACTTTGCTTTGGCACTAATTTGATTGTCAATTTTGAACTTATGCTGGAAATCCATGCCATGCTACCTTGAGTCCTAAGTATATATTTGCAATGAGATTTTTTTTCCTCATCAGTATGGCTCTAATATCGTGATGCGTGTAGCTATCTACTATTTGCTTTAAAAATAAAGTGGCGATGCCTTGTATGAAATCCTTGCTGCTATCCGCTGTTTAGACTCACACTGCTTCTGTTTTTTTAGACGAATGTTTGTTTTGGTTCCTACATGGTCCTGTCCCCGTCATAATGTCCATTGCAGATTAAAATTCACACAAGTTTGTTGAGTTTTTAGTAAGAAAACTAGTTCTTGCAAGAAGTTGAAACTAATACATTTAGAAACTCTCACTTGTCTTGGAGCTTCATCCCTATTAACAGCAGGCCTGTTGAGTTTCATTCGCCCTTGCCCTTTTGTTTCGAATTTGAGGGATGTTTGTATTACTTTAATTGTGTTCTTATGATACTTGCAAGCTTTATGTTCTGTTTCAAGCTTCCTTTGATTTGCTTATGTGCGTGGCGACCCGTGTTGTTGAGGTTTAAATGGTGCGTTTATGCTTTTCTTATGATTGACAATGGCTGATTGAGGATTAGCATGGTTTGGTTTGTGGGCAGAATATCGTTTGGTTTAGTTGCTCTATTGATGAGAATTATATGCGCACGATAAGGTTTTAATATTTATTTATTCAAGTTTATTACCGGAAGTATCGCCACCCCAGTGGCAAGCCCCTTTATCCTAACACGCCTTGCCTGACCCTTGGGACTGGGGTTCGAATCCCCCTCGCCCCAGTCCCTTTTGTTTTTTTTTTTTTCGCTCGCTTCATAATATATGCTTATGTTTTCATTATGTGTTTGAATGTGCGCGCTTGGCTGGTTGGCTATGGTTTTTGAGCTGTATGTGGAATGACATGGGTTTAAGCCCTAAGATTGCCATTTCTTATCTTTTTATCACTTGTTAATTTTATTCTTTTTTAATTAATGCTCCAATATCATAACTTGTTCATTTCTTATCATTTTTCTTTCCTTCTTTTTGCTATAGCTTTCTAATTAAATCTACTTTCTACATATAAAAAGAAAATGACAAAAATATTTTATTTTTGAAACCTTTATGTATGCTTAGTTTATAATGCTTATTAAGTATTTATTATATTTCTTGATGATCTTGCCGTGTTACCCCTATCCATCATGCTTGATCATATCTAATATGTGTTTCTAGCTTTGCATTGGTATATTGATCTTGTTTTATCATATCAATTTATGCATGTCTTTTTTATGTCATCATATTCATATTAACTTTTATCTTGTTAGTAACTTATAACTATTATATTCTCTATTCCAAAGGAAGGTGATTATTGTTGACTCTTAAAGTCATTGACCTCCCACCTTAACCTAAGTAACCTCTTAGGAGAAACTTCATTTCTTGGCCTCATCAGAGCCATGGAAATCACAACTAGCTTTAGGAGAGAGTTCCTAAACTCTTAGTGATATTCATCATAATGAATTATCACTTACCCTACTGACTAAAACTTCAACATCGGTCCATTACAACTAGATTTAGAGAGTTCTTAAACTCTACAAATGAGCTTGTACTCATTTCCCCTCTGAATATTGGCCATAGTCAATAGTTCAGTAGAAGTAGAACTACACATACTCTGATTATATTCCCGAGGATACGTAGGCGCAAAGTACGATGCTTTGTCGAGTATACTTAGATACTAACCCCTAGGGTTTTCAACCTTTAGCATAGAACCCTTAGCAAGCATAAGATGACATTAGAACAAGAGGCTCCCGTAGAGTACTACAGACGTGTAGGGTGCTAATGCCTTCCCTAGGCGTAACCAACCCCCGAACCCTAGATCTTCCCCATTTAGGTTTTTCTAACGATCTTGAACCTTTGCTTTGGATAAATCAAAGTCGGTTGTAAAAGAAATATGATGCAAATTAATTAATAATTTGTTATCCAATTTTCACCGCAACGCACTTTGTATTATTTCTTTTATTGTTGTACCTTTGGAATTCCGAATGAAGCCCACTGGCAAAATTCTAATTCAAAGTTTCAAATTTATTTTACAAGTTCATTTTCTTATTTTTACTATTGCATTTGTCTTACTTTAATTTAATTTAACATGCTAGTTCTGAATTTGATTATTGTTATCATGTTTGATTTGAATACCAATATGTCATGCTAAATCAATTGAGTTCGGCGTATGAGGACCGTCGTTACCGACAGGACTTCGTAGAAAATTTAGGTGCGAAATTATTGATTGTGTGTTAGTTTTGGTATTTGTTTCTAAATTTTCATGTTTTATTATTTCGACACGAGAGTGAGGAATATACCAAGTTCGGACCGGTGGCGCGAGAGTGTGAGGGACGAACTGATAGTGGAAACTAGGCATCGATCCTAAAAATAGCGAGAGCGCTTCAGGCATCGTTTAGAATTTAATTAACTTTCAAAATATGCTTTTTAATTGAAACGGGCGAGCGAGAGCAAAATCCTGTGGTTGAAAGGTGTGGTTCTTGTCAATAGCGTGAGAGTGTGAGATGGAGTCTTTAAGTTAGTACTTTCTACGGAACAAAGTTCAGTAGTAATTAGCACCCGATTTCTACAAGTTTCTTAGTTGCACAAAATCCATATTCCGAACTTGTTTTTATTGTTATTTTAAAAAGCCTTTAGAAATTGGTAATTCTTTCTTCCCGTCTCAAATCCGTTAATCTTTTGCCTTAACTTTGAACTACAACAATATGAAATTCTGGTTAAGCAGATCACAAAGATGTCAGACGGGATGTCGAGACACTTGATCTCTGCTCTACACAAGGATAATGAAGAACAGAATAAACAGCAGAAAGAAAACAACACACAAGAATTGTTAACCCAGTTCGGTGATCAACAACACCTACGTCTGGGGGCTACCAAGTCAGGAATGAAATCAACTAAGTAGAATTGGTTCTAAGCTAATCTCCAACGTTTACAACTTAGCACCTAGAAACTACCCTTCCTAGATTTCTACCTAAGACACTCCTAGGTATGAGACCCTTCTCAATTCCCTTTCTACCACAACAGTGACTGAAAAATTACAACTCAATAAACTGTCCTACTCAGGTATTCATGTAATACAAGAGAGGCTCACAAAAGTACAAACCCTGGCACTCTATAACAGCTGTAAACTTCCATACCTATTCTAGGTTAAATCCATCCTATTTATATTGCAAAATAGAACTGGATTTGGGCTTCAAAATCGCAGCAATTCAGCTCCACAGAATTTGCGACCTATTCTTCTTTAGAATAGTTTCTTCAATCGTAAGTTTCCAAAAATGTCTCCTTACATGGAAACCGCATATTCTTTTTAGAATCAGAATCCCTGATTCCTCAATCTCAGATGCCACCTAGGACCAAATCATATTCCAATCACACCTGGAAAACATAAACAATTATTTTAAACTGTAACAGACAATGATGTCGAATCAACATGATATGACATCTTTTCTGACATTTTAACCTGTAGTTAGTTCATTATGTCACGACATCTCGTCCAACATCTATCTGCTAAGTTAGTTTTACCAAAATTGATGCCAACCTCAAAGGCTTGGACTCATCAATCTCCCCCGTTGGTAGATTTTGGCTAAAACTAACTGCACTTGACCTGCAAACAGAATTATTCAGAACAGGGAGACCAAAACTTTATCAGAACAGCAACGGAACAAATATAACTTTGTCTCCCCCTCAACCAGTACCTTCTGCAAGCAGCACCAACACTACTCCCCCTCAATGGTTAGTAGCATATCAGCAGTAATGGTTAGTAAAGTTAGTATTACTCCCACTTTTTAGCCATAATATGACAAAGGCAGAAAGACCAACTTAAAAACCAAATAAACAGTATAGAGTAATTAAAGTACACACCCAAACAAAAGTAAAAATTATCCTGGGCATTCAGCCCTTACACAACCAAAATTAAAACTAAACTAAAACAAAAAGAAGGCAACTTTTAGTAGTTATCTTCTGTTGCCTCATCATCCTCTTCAACTGCATCATCGCCAGAAGCATCATCAGTAGCAGCATCCTCTTCAACTGCATCACTGTTCCCCTCAGCAACATGCTTCTCAGCATCTCCAGTGTTGACTTTAATGTTCTTGTTCTGCTCAGCAGACAAGGCTTGTATCATTCTTTCCAATTTGTCCTTTCTGGCAGTACTGACCATGATAATATCATCAAGCTCCCTGTAGGTTTCCTTCAGCTGAGCAATAGTTTCCTCCTCTGAAGTTGTTGCATCAGATGCTGGAGCAGATGTTGAAGCAATATCTGGGACATGCTTTCTAGCAAACAATTTATAGTGCAGAGTCAAAGGGGGCTTCCTTCTCATGATATCATCACCAGGTAGAATTATCCCCGGATATTGTTGAAGAATCACTCTACAAATAAGTGAAGGAAAGTAAATTGGTAGCTTGACAGTTAAAGAGATAGCTTGTTTCAAGATTTGTTCGAAGATGTATCCACCAAAGTCAAATGGCTTTCTTTTTCCAACAGCATAGATAAACCTTCTAAGCCCAGTTGAAATAGTTGAAGTGTGATTGGTAGGGACCCATTTAATCGTACCAATTCTGTGAAGAATGTCATATTTAACACTTAGCTTCCCAGCTGATAGTTTCTCTTTGCTGGGCTAATTCCTCACAGTATTCCCAGTAATTTCCCTACAAATTTGATCATCAGAATCTTCAATTTCAGCCTGAGGACCTTCAGGTCTACCAAGGAACTTGTTGATCTCAGCAGGAGAAAATGTCACAACATTTCCCCTGACATATACCTTCAAGTAGTCCTCACTTTTTCGATCACTGCACCCTTCTGGAATATTAACTACAAACTCTTTGACCAGCTTCTCATAGCATGAGTCAAATTGAGAGACAATCTTTAACAATCCAGCATCTTTGATTAAATCCATTACTTCCTTACACTTGAGGACATTATGTCCCAGTTCTCTCTCTAGAGTAACTCTTCTATGATAACCATGCTTCCACCTATTAACACTTACAACATCATGAAAGGATATGTTGTCCATGGGAGCTTTAGAAAGCGTAACAGCTTTCTTCTTAGAGGCTGGTTTCTTTATGGGCATGATGTTTTGTCCATCCTTTGCGCCATCATAGTCTGATTCATTGTCAGACTCTGCCTTCCTCTTCTTGGACCCAACAACAACCTTGCTCCAAGGCCTATGGGGTCCAACTGTATATTTCTTAGTTTGCTTGTCAGGGATGTTTTTAGTGTCCACACCCTTATCTTTTCTATTCTTTAATCGTTCAGCCACACTAGGATTGAGACTTGTTGCAATGACTTCATCATCAGAGGTTAAGTCATCTAAATTGATAACTTTGTCAGCATGTTCAGAAGCCCCTTTTGTAGATGAAGATGTTTCATCATCTGTCTCAACATTTCTCACCAAGGAATCAGCAAGGGTATGAAGGTTTTCTTCTGACACTTCATCATCTCCACCCTTATCAGTATTTCTATCTGTCACATTCTCATCAAGAACTTAGTTTGTAGGCATAATCTGAGCTAGGGGTCTAGTGATTCTAGCAACACTCATTATATCCCCCTGACTTATGAGCCTATTCACTATTTTGTAAATTCTTTCGTCCGTGTTAAACTTTTCTATTCCCTTCATAGGACTAAAGAAAGCACCATAAGTGTTCGAGGAGTTACCTGGTGGAAAATTCTTTGATCTTCTTACAGGAAGTTTGTCCGTTTTGCATGGGCTGATAGCAAGAGGAACAACATCAATTGCATCTTCAGCATACATCTCTTCAGGTTTTGACCTAGAAGCAGATGTCGCAGCAGTCTCTTTCTCAGTTGCTCTAGATGGTGATTATTGTTGTGACATCGTAAAGTGGACACGAATTGCCTTCTCTTTAATCTGAAGGGTGAAGAAGTTGAAGAGAGTTAGTGTAGAGTGGGGATGTCTCTCGCGGAAGCAGTTTTGGTTGATTTGAAAAGATTGATTTTGAAACCCTGTATATCCTTGAATAGTGTTCCCGTAAAATCCTAATTTGTCCTTCAAAAATTTTCTTTGAATTTTTGTACCACTAGAAGGATTCAATTTGTCACGGAAAAATATCACGACATTTTGTGTGACATTATGCCAGAGCCAACCAATTTTGTTTGTTATTTCTTTAGTTTCTAGTGTTGATTTTTTTGTGACAGCATATGAACACCTATTTTCGACAATTTCGTTAATTATATAGGCCTTTTGAAGAAGGTTCTCCATCCTTGCGATAGTCTGATATTGCAACCTCCTGTGTGTCATTTTATTTAACCTTCCAATTTGTAATTCACCCATGTTCAGTTCTGAGACGTGTTTCTGATGTTTTTCCATCTGCAAGGTTATCCATACATAACAATTATTCTTTGATCTGACACCTTTCATGATAATCCTATCTTTCTCATCCACAACTAAACATTCAGATCTAGTGAAGTTGACTTTTAGAACTTGATCGCAAAGTTGACTTATGCTAATTAAATTTACATTTAATCCCTTGACAAGTAGCACATTGTCAAGTCTAGGATTCCCTGCTTGATCCAATCTCCCAACTCCTTTAATCTTTCCCTTGGATCCATCTCCAAAGGTGACATAGTTGGAGGAATAAGGCTCTATATTTACCAGATAGTTCTTGACACCAGTCACGTGTCTTGAACATCCACTATCAAAGTACCACTTCTCTTCGGTGTACCCCTTTTGAGTGGAATGAGCTATTAGGGCTATAGACTCATTCTTAAAACTCCTTTTGTTCCCAGTAATACTTCCCTTGGGATATCCATGCAACTTGTAGCAATAACGTTTAATGTGGCCATACTTACCACAATAATGACATTTCCAATCTTGTCTTCTCTGATGTTTGTAATGATGTCGAGACATTCTGTTAGACATCTTCTGTCTTCTTTTGATCTGATTAAAACTGCATTCTGGATCTCTTTTCTTGCTCGACATATCTTGATCATTGTAGCCAAGTCCTCTAACATATCCAACATTCCTCCCAATTTGAAGTATCTCATCTAGTATACCAGAACTACTGTTGAGCATCCTAACATTTTTGGTTACATTGTCAAGTTTGGAGTTAAGCACAACGATTTCCTTCTCAAGATCAAAGATGACACCAATATGTTTTACTCTTTCAGCCTCAAGAAGCATAATAATCTTATGTTGCCATTCTCCTAGCTGGCAGACTTCAGCACATCTCTTGTAGAGCTCCTTGAAGGATTTTATTAGATCATTGTAAGATAGATCTCCGATTTTTTATTCTATATCAGAATCAAATACTCCTGTAAGAGCAGATACTTGTTTGAGCGATTCTTCATCACTCCCCGAATCATCTTCAGACCAAGATGTAATTAGACCTTTCTTTTCTTTCTTGAGAAAAGTAGGACACTCATATTTGATGTGTCCATATCCCTCACACTCATAGCACTTGATCCATTTTCCTTTGTCATCCTTCTCTTCATACTTAGAGTTTCTTCCAAACTTATTTCTTTTAAGGTTGTTGAATGCCTGATACTTGACATTTGCTCTAGATTCCCCATTTATCTTCTTCAATAATTGACTGTACTATTTTCCTAGAAACACAACAGCCTTAGACATCTCCTCTTTGGTGTTTGTCTTTCCTTCATCATGACCGGACACCAAGGCTAAGCTTTTCTTATTCTCAGTCTTTTCATTTAGTTCCATTTTAAAAGTTTGAAGTGATCCCATAAGCTCATCTACTTTCATAGTAGTTATATCCTGAGCTTCTTCTATAGCAGTCACCTTCATATCAAATCTCTTGGGAAGGGACCTTAGAATTTTCTGAACCAACTTGGCTTCAGGAATTTTCTCTCAAAGGTCACTAGATGTGTTGGCAATATCAACAATGTTCATGTGAAAGTCATGTATACTTTCATCCTCTTTCATCCTTAAGTTCTTAAACTTAGTGGTGAGAAGCTGAAGTCTTGATGATTTAACTCGAGAGGTTCCTTCATGAGCAGTCTTTAAGATTTCTCAAGCATCCTTTGCAACAGTGCAGTTCTTGATGAGTCTGAAGATGTTCTTGTCCACACCATTGAACAAGGCATTCAAGGCTTTGGAATTACCTTGAGCAAGCTTATCATCTTCATCATCCCAGTCTTCCTCAGGTTTCAGCTCATCAGTGAGCTTCTCATCTTTGTCTTTGGTCTTTGGTGGATCCCACCCTTTAACCACAGACTTCCAAGCTTTACCATCTATGGACTTGATAAACGCCACCATGCGCACTTTCCAATATTCATAATTGGAACCGTCAAGTATGGGTGGTCTATTTAGAATTCCTCCTTCTCTATCCATCGAACCAGAAAGTATCGTCCGTGAATCTCACCCAGATACAGAGCAGGATGCCTGCTCTGATACCAATTGAAATTCTGGTTAAGCAGATCACAAAGATGTCGGACGGGATGTCGAGACACTTGATCTCTGCTCTACACAAGGATAATGAAGAACAAAATAAACAACAGAAAGAAAACAACACACAAGAATTATTAACTCAGTTCGGTGATCAACAACACCTACGTCTGGGGGCTACCAAGCCAGGAATGAAATCAACTAAATAGAATTGGTTCTAAACTAAACTCCAACGTTTACAACTTAGCACCTAGAAACTACCCTTCCTGGATTTCTACATAAGACACTCCTAGGAATGAGACCCTTCTCAATTCCCTTTCAATCACAGCAGTGACTGAAAAATTACAACTCAATAAACTGTCCTACTCAAGTATTCACGCAATACAAGAGAGGCTCACAAAAGTACAAACCCTAGTACTCTATAACAGTTATAAACTTCCACACTTATTCTAGGTTAAATCCATCCTATTTATATTGTAAAACAGAACTGGATTTGGACTTCAAAATCGCAGCAATTCAGCTCCTCAGAATCTGCGACCTATTCTTCTTTAGAATAGTTTCTTCAATCCTAAGTTTCCAAAAATGTATCCTTACATGGAAACCGCATATTCTTTTTAGAATCAGAATCCCTGATTCCTCAATCTCAGATGCCACCTAAGACCAAATCATATTCCAATCACACCTGGAAAACAGAAACAGTTATTTCAAACTGTAACAGACAATGATGTCGAATCAACATGATAGGACATCTTGTCTGACACTTTAACCTGCAGTTAGTTCATCATGTTAGGACATCTTGTCCAACATCTACCTGCTAAGTTAGTTTTACCAAAATTGATGCCTACCTCAAAGGCTTGGACTCATCACAATAGATTGCATTAGTTTGATTATCACTTCCCTATGGGTTCGACAACCTTTTTAAAACTACGCGAACAGCTGTATACTTGCAGTCTTTATTCGATAGTACACGTCTGTGTGCTCGAAGCGCATCAGACTTCTGCTAACTTTTAGCTTTCTTCTTGTCGAACTTACCATTCTTTCGCAATAATTTTTCCTTAACACCCAAACCTTCACCAACCATCGAAGGTTTATGCTCCTTTCGTTCGTTCAAGTCCTTAGAATACAAGGCTGATTGAATTTCTTCAAAGCTCAGGGACTCCCTTCCATACCGGAGAGTTTCTTTGAAGTGAGCATGTGTTCTAGGTAAAGCACACAACAACAATAGTGCTTGATCTTCATCATCGATCTTCACATTAATATTTTTAAGATCAAGAATCAGCTTGTTAAACATATCCAACTGCTCAGCCAACACTTTGTCTTCACCCATCTTGAATGAATGTAAAGTTTGCTTCAGGTAGAGTCGATTCACCAGAGATTTGGTCATGTACAAACTTTCAAGTTTCAACCATAGCCCCGATGTCGTAGTCTCTTTTGATACCTTTCGAAGAACCTTATCACCATGACTCAACAATATTGCGTTGTGGGCTTTCTCTATCATGGTCGTCTTTTCTTTTTCCGTTAACACAACGTCTATAGCTGTCTCTCCCTTCAACGCTTCCAAACAACCCTGCTGAACCAGTAGGGCTTTCATCTTCAAGTGCCACAGACCGAAATCGTTCACTCCGGTGAACTTTTCAATCTCATACTTTGTTGAAGGCATCTTCCTCCACGCTCACCACACCAATTTATTTGAATTAGGATGCCTTAAAACAAAATATACTCGGTTTCTTTATAGGCAAGAAACACACAAGGGTTAGGGTTAACAAGAAAAAACAAGGAAAAAAAACAAGGATTAGTTATAACTGTTATTCTTTACTTTCTCTATAAAACAGATTACAAGTACTCAAGAATAACAAATAACCCTCTCATCCTAATTAGGATTTGCCACGCCACATCTAAGATGAGAGACTAGTATGCTATTTATAATAAAACCTAACATACTAAACTAATGAGTTTTTTAACAATTATCCATTACAAGCTAACTTAGGGTACAAGCTAACTTAAACAATTGAATCTTTAACATAAGGCTCAATTCGACAACTACATACTAGAACACAATTCGACTATAGTATGTAGGTCTTCGACAACAGCATGTGAGCAGACTTCGACGACATGCTAAATAATACTAGAGCTCGATCCAAATATATCACATACATCCACTCGACAAGAGCTTGCTGATGGTCCAATGACCCATCTCAACTAACGAGTTTCAATCAATATCAGAAACCAAAACAATGCGTGTTTCCAAAGACAGAACAAAAAAAAAATGATTCACATAACATACATCTATTTTACATTATAAATCGTTACCATAACTAATTATGACGCACATCATGATTTTGACACATGTATCATAGTAACCATACTAACGTATATTATCTTAATACGTAACCTTTGAGGTATTATGCATTCTACAAGCCAAAAATATTTAAATTTAAATAAAATATTACTAAAACCTTTAGCAAGACCTTCTATATATCGTTGCTCTCTCAAAAATGAATTGCAATAAAAAAAAAACAAAAACAAAAAAAAAAACACTTAGTCATTATATATATCAAACAAGCACACAAAAGTCTAATGGTGGTGATGATGATGAAAAGCCATCGCAAGAAACACCTTCCTCTTTTCTCTATAATAGTCAACAAGTAGCTCATGGGGTGGTAGATTGTTTTTTATATCATGAATTTCCAAGAAATTCTTCACCCAAGAGTGAAGATTAGGAAATGCATCAATTGAGATGAACTTGACTCCAACAATTTCTTCCATCACCGGTAGAATATGTGCAACCCAACCCAAAGCTATGTCTGCCAATCCAACATTGTTACCACCAATGAACATTTTTTCACTAAGCCCACTTTGATTTTCTATCACTCTCAAAGTTTCCAAAGTTTCTTTTATTGCTCTCTCTTGTCTTTCTCCATCATATAGAAAAAATTCCATCATTTGCATTGACTGTGAAAATTAGGGAAAATTTGAAAAAAAAAAGGAGGATCAAAACACTTGAAATTAGGGGGGGAAATTAAAATAAAGAAATCTAAAAATATATATATATTTTTTTTTAAAATAAAGGAACCAAAAAAGTTTCTACCAATATTTTCAAAAAATATATATATAATTTAATGGGCACATAATATTTAGTATAAGCAAATACAAAAGTAAATTATTACATTACTTCCAAAAAAAAATTATCTTTCACAATTTGTGAAGATATTTTTAAAAATTATGTAACAGGTTTTAAGAATCTGATTGCATATAAAATAGTTATCCAATGTCTGTACACAGTAATTAGAAAACTAGAAGACACAAGGTTTGCAAATTTCTTACCTTATCCTCTATGAACTTTGACCAGAAACGAACATTGGACCTCTCATAAGCATCTTGAGGTAACAAAGGCATTTGAGGCCAAGATTCCTCAATATACTCAACAATCACCATTGATTCTGCTAATGGTTTTCCATTATGTACAAAAACAGGAACCTTCTTGTAGATTGGATTGTATTTCAGTAACATGTTGCTCTTATTTGCAAGATCTTCACCATAATATTCGTAACTCACACCTTTTAATTTTAGTGCCCAAATAACCCTTTGAGTGAATGGACTTGACCATAGACCGAAAACCTTAACATCCTCCATGTTGTATGATATCTTGATGAATATTGTTTATGCCTTTATAAGGGTGGTTTGTATATGTAGGTGAAATTAATATGGAAAATTTGTGATTCGTATGAGTAGAGAAAAGTTTGAAACGCTAAGATGAGTATTCAAAACGTGTGCTTGGGGTTCAAGGATTGAAAACTTGACTAGCTTGGTCTATCACTCCACTTATGTGGCTTGAAAAGTATATACCTTTAAACAAAATGTGGTATATGCATTGAACTATTACTTGCATTTGCACCTAATTAAGGGATGATTGACTTGAATGATCAAAGATTTTCTTTATGCAAATAGAAATAGAGGGTTTCTTAATGCACCATCCAAGTTTTTTAGGCACCACGTGAAATTATTTTTTTGCTCATTGATTTCGGATGTGCACATCCAGACGCACCAAATTTTTAAAAAACGCAGAGCTGTTCCGGATATGCATATCCGGAAACAATTCAGATGTGTACTTCCGGAAGAATTTCTTATTAGTTCGCGACAGACCTTCTTCCTCCCCCTCATTCTTCAATTTTCCATTTTCCAAACTCTCTCAAAGTCTCTCAAACTCTCAAATTTTCAATCCCACAAATCTCGATTTTTTCCACTCGAGTTCGGCGCAGAACAACTTCTATAACGATCAAGACACTCTAAATCCTCCGTATCTCATTTTAATCAGTAAGTTTTTAAATTTTAGAGTTTCAGAGTTACTTTCGAGTAATCGATTTAGAGTAGACATTTAGGTGTAAAAATTGTTAGGTTGTATGAATAACACAGGTTAGAGACAATGTAAGTCTTTTTTACTTCTTTAAACGGACGATCAGGGCATTAAAATGCCCTTTTGCATGTTACAGTGGCCATGAGTGCCATTTTTAAACTTCAAAAAACGTATCGGATATGCAGATCCGGAATGCTTTCAACGTTTAGTATTCTGAGTGTTTCCGGATGTGCACATCCGAAAATTCCCAACGTTACAAATTCTGTGTCCTTCCAGATGTGCAGATCCGGAATACTATTTTTTTTTATTTTGTTTGTTTGTTTGCTTTTGTTTAATTATTTAAAAAAAAATCTAATTTATTTATTATTTTTGCAGATTAGATGGCTGGCAGAGACGATCGTATCATACATGGACGGACAGCTCAGCACACGTCTGTCCGACGTGAGCTGGTACATCAGGGTCTCAGCCCGCACGCAAACGTCGTTGGAAGACTCCAGCTCCATCAGCTGCTCTTATACCTGTGTCTGTTCCTGAGGGTGATCACCCAGCACATGAGGGTGGTGACGGCGATGACGATTTCGATGAGCTGGGCGGTTACCCCCGGGGGACCGTCTGATATGTCTCTACTCGTGGGGTACTCTGAGCATACTCCCAGATATGTCTGGCTAGGACATGTAACCTTTCTCGTTTATTTATACAATTGTTTTCGTTGAAAATATGTTCATTTGTAACATTGTTTTATTTGGAAATTTTCAGGAGAAAGAGTCCCAGAAGTTCTATAACCATTGGGGCAAGGTTATAGACATGCTTGAGATGCTGCCAGGGGATCAGTGGTTCACGTCTGCACTTGCTACGTCTGGTCTTGGAGGCCTGTCTAGGACTGTGGTAGGCAGCTGTACGCTATACGTGGTAACAATCTAATATTCTAAGTGATTTTTTCATTTCTTTTCTTTCTATATTCATTATAATGTTTAACACCCATGTTATGTTTTTCATTTCAGGCGTGAATTTTACAGCACTTTCCCAACATTACTGGTTGGGGGGTGTCGACGGGTAAACTGAGGATATGCCACGTGCTGCTGCTTTTGTCCTGCTCAGAGGAAACTAGGTGTCGGACCCCTACAAAGTGTATCTTGATCGGATGGCTGCTGAGGACGTTTTGTATGACACCTATGCCGCTCACCGTGTGATGCGCCCGTTCGATGAGGTTTGTTTGTTCTCAGGATGGTTGGCATGCAGTTCGACCGTTACTGCCCGATACCTGCCGGAGCGCATCTTGCGTCAGTTCGGTTACGCGCAGACGATCCCCAGGATGCCTCATGAGTCTGCTCCTCTAGGATTGACCCACAGGCAGATAGATGACATATATGGTGACTTCCAGTCCCACTTGGTACAGGAAGAGGCTCGGGCGACCAGAGCGGAGAAAGATTGGAGCGTTGCTGCCGGGTACATCGTGTGGTTATACACCGTCTCACACCCATGCATGGTGCCCACTGCTGAGGGATCGCCACCCAGACCTGCTCATCAGGAGATATTAGAGGAGTGGTAGTCTCAGCTGGACCACACTCAGGATGTCCTACCACACTGTCGTCAGATATAGCAGATAGCGCAGCAGGCCATTGCGGACGGTCACCTCCCTGAGGGCTCTGGTGCCATACTTGCCGTGGACAACATTATTGCGATTGCTCGGGGGGCACTTCAGTACCGCAGACATCGATCCAGGATGGCGGGTAGGGGCAGAGGAGCAGGGGAGCCAGGAGACATCCTTCGCCATACGCAGTAGTTTTTTGTTTGATGTATTCTATTTATATTAGATGTATGCACTGTATTTTGACAGAGGTTTATTTTATATATATATATATATATATATATATATTGATGTTGTCAAATGTATATTAAGTTGCGACGATATATTAACATATGCGACCAATCAACAAAATCGATTTTAAAAAAAAAAAAAAGTTCTGCTGTTTTCCGGATCTGCAGATCAAGAATGTTTTCGGATGTGCACTTCCAGAACGCATCAGCGTTTTTTTTAAAAAATGGTGCGTCCGGATATGCACATCCGGAATCAGGGGGCAAAACTAGAAATTCAGATGGTGCCTAAGAAACAAGGGTGGTGTGTAGAAATATTCATAACATATTTAATATTCATTTTTGTTAGAAAATGTTTAATGACACACTTGTCATATATTAGATTAAACTAATCCCCTCTTATAATATTGTCCTATATGCTATAAGTAATATAAATAACATTGAAATGCTGATTTATTATGTCCAATATTAAAGAGGAAATAATCACTATTTTGAGTTTGAAAATTCAAACTAATGAATGTATTGCTGCAAATAATTAGATACTTAGTTTTAAGATTTTAGAATTTAGAAAATTAATGTGAATCAAGGATAATAATGTGGATGATTAACATTTATGAGGAGATTGCCGAATTCAAGTTTGAATGGTTAAGTTAAACATTTATTAAAAATAAAATAATGTTGGATATATAAGAGAGATGATTTATATATCTTGTGGTATTTGGATCGAACTCTAGTGTCATTAAGTGTAGTTTTATGGTTCGACAGGAGTTGTGTATGCTGGAGTCGAAGTCTGTTCAAGCATGCTGTCGAAATATGTTAACTTTGTGTTTAAGTTAGCATGTCGAATTGGGCCTTGCTTGTAAGCCAGTTGTTAAGTTAACTTGTAGCTTAAGTTATCTTAGTTGTTGAGAAATGGTTAATTGTTAATATTCACTTGTAATCTTTGAACCCTTATTGAATAAATGAATAGTAAAACAATTTTAACCAATTCTTCTTCTTCTTCTTCTTATTCTTCTTCTTCTTCTTCTTCTTCTTCTTCTTCTTCTTCTTCTTCTTCTTCTTCTTCCTTCTATATATCTTGTAAAACCTAATAGGGTTTCTTGTGTTTGTTCAAGAAACTCAATCTTTTTCTCATATTTTGGTTTATTCTTGACGACATCAATTCACAACAAACTAATGCGATGAGCGTGGAAGATAGATGTCGTCAACAAAGTATGGGATTGAGAAATTAACCGGTGTGAATGATTTCAGTTTGTGGCGCTTGAAGATGCAAACTCTTCTTGTTTAACATGGTTTGTTAGAAGCGTTGAAATGACCGGAGAAGATGGACGTTGCCCTATCGAAAAAGGAGAATACAACGATGGTTGACAAAAGCTCACATTGCCATTGTATTGAGCCTTCGTGATAAGGTTCTCCAGCAGGTTTCAAAGGAGAAAACTGTAGCGGGTGTATGGACGAAACTTGAAGGTTTGTACATAACAAAATCGTTGGTTAATTGTCTCTACTTGAAGCAAGCTTTGTATTCATTCAAGATTAGTAAAGACAAAGCCTTGGCTGAGCAGCTGGATATGTTCAACAAGTTAATTCTTGATTTTGAAAATATTGAGGTCAAGATTGATGATGAAGATAAATCGTTGTTGTTGTTGTGCTCTTTATCTAAGTCTCATACTCACTTCAAAGAAACTCTCTTGTATGGAAGAGAGTCAGTGACCTTTGAAGATGCTCAATCTACCTTGTACTATAAGGATTTGAACAAACGAAAGGAGCATAAGCCATCTTCTATTGGTGAAGGTTTGTCCATTAAGGGGAAATTCTTGAAGAAATATGGTAGGTTTGAGAAGAAGAAGAGTAAAGTTCTACATAATTCTTATGGTGGTAATGCTCATACTATTAAGTGTTATCATTGTAATAAGGAGGATCATACAAGAAAAGTATGCCCTGATCGACTGAACAATCATGTTGGAAATGATAATGGTAATGAAATAATTGTGCAAGATGGTTATGAATCATCTGATGTCCTGGTGGTTTCAAGAAGTGACTCTAGCAAGGAGTGGGTTATGGATTCAGAGTGTACTTGGCACATGACTCCAAACAAAGACGTGTTTGAAGAATTGTGTGGTCAAGATGGTGGATCAGTGCTGTTGAGAAACAACAAAGCTTGTAAAATTGCAGGTATTTGATCTGAGAGATTTAAGCGCCATAACGAGTCAATAAGGCTATTAATTGATGTTAGGTGTGTACCTGATCTTAAGAGGAATTTGATTTCTCTTGGTGAATGATAAGTGCCAAATTGTCGATATTTTGAGTAATAGTGTTGTGTCACTTATCAGTTCTTTTTGTTAATAAAACCCCACTCTGTTTGTAAAAGTGTATATTTAGTGTATACTGGTATTTTTGTGTATATATTGTATCGTTTGATTGTTTTCTATTCATTTTGTAGGTATTTGAGCATTGTTGGAGCATTGAGTAATAAAGGCCAAAGGCTAAGCTTCGAGAATGCAATTTTTAGCAATTCATCAAAGAATAAGGCTCAAAACAATGATGATAAATATCATCAATTTGGTTTATATTTAGTCATTGTTAGATAGAGCATTGAATAAACTTTCCAACGCTTCGAACCGGGGGCGGAAATCGGAGTTACGGTTCGAAAGTTACGAAGAAAACAATGCTGAAATTTTTCTGTATCTGTGAGCTTTGCCCCGAGCTCGCCGGGTAAAGCAGAGGCGAGCCAGACAGTCCAGAAGCGTGAAAAAAATGCAGAATAGAATGTCTTAATTCGCCAGGCGAACCGGGGCTTCGCCGGACGAATTTGTCTGGACATAAACATATATTTAGGGGTAAAAACACATATTTAGGGTATGGTTTGGGTATTTTTTGCTCCCACTCCATCAAACTTCATTTCTTCACATTTTAGAGCTTAGAAAACAACTATGGAGCTTGCACACGGATGATCCGGGGTGGATTGATCATCGATCGACGCTGACAAACCGGGAGATTTTTTGTTCATTTCTCTTCTTCTTTGTGTATTCTTCATTTGTTGGGTTTTGTATATGTATTTACTTTGATCTTATGTATATTTGTCACCCATGGCGTTGTATAAAATCTGCTTTACAAATCTTTATCGGCGATTGTCCTTGGTTTTTTGCTTTATGCCTGGGGTTTGGGTTGTGCTAGAGATAGACATCATAAACCTTGATTAGGGATGATTATCTGTTAGTTTCTGGATGCTAGAGATAGATTTAGAGCTAATAATCTTTATTGGTGTCGAAGCTTAATGCCTCCGTGTTGTTTGTGTCGGGTGAGAGATCATCGACGCAGAAATACAGTTGTTCTCTCAATTTAGGTTAGACATAATCTATGTTGTGAGCGATGCTGGATGATATTGAGGAGTATTGTAGGTTGAGTATAACTGGTCAATAGGTTTAAGTTTGTGAGGAGTGGATTATATGCATACCGGATAAGTTTCTTCTCTCTGAAGAATGAATTCTTTTTATGTTCATATTTACTTTTCTGCTTTTACTTTAACCAATTTAATCCAAACTCATAAATGCGAGACTTGTCGAACGACAGTTCAATAACACCGATCTCTGTGGACACGATAAATTCCTAGAAAAATACTTCCAAAAACTTTTGTTGCTTCCCCCTTTACCGCACCAGCAAAATGGCGTCGTTGTCGGGGATTGGTGTTTTTATTGGATCACATTGCGATAGTTTCTTTGTTTTTGAGTTTTGTAGATATCGTATATATTGTCTATTTTTATTTGTTTATATTGATACTTGTATATGTTTACCATATTTGTGAATTTTACATGTTTTGCATACTTGTGAATATATTGTATATATTTGTTTCTCTTCACATTTTCCAAAAGTGTGGTTAGATGTGTAGTTCCGGTTAGAGCTCGAAGAGATGAGAGTAAAGGCGGGAGTGAAAGCATTTGGCCCATCCGAAGCAACGTGCTGGTTTGTAAATAATAGGCGTCGAGCTTACGACGTAAAACAAACATGTTGTATTTTTTTGTTTTTGTTGTTGTTTAGTTTAGGTAGTATGGTGAAATTGTCTAAACAAATTTAAATCGGACCAGCTCAAAAATTTTAAATCTTCACTTTTAAATTTGTTTAGACAATTTCACCCGGTCTTTTAGTATGTTTATATTAATAATTCTTATGTTTGTCAATGAGCTTTTTTCGAGTAGCTTGAGGAATTTAAGGTGATGTTCCAAGTATTATTGTTTCAACTTGTGGATGTATGGTAATGATAGTGTTTGAAGTTGGTATCATGCAAGGTGCTCGTTTACTGCTTTCTATAGCATAACATGATTAGGAAACTAGTCATTTGTATAACTACCATGCTATTTATTCTATTTGCATTACTTATTCATGAATTGAATCACTTTAGTTCCTTTTTACCTCAATTGTGAGGAAGCTTTCCATTGTTCATATATGCCCCGAGTACCGACATTCTTGTTTTAGCTAGATTTTATTATGTTTAATCTTTTATTTGTGTTGTTTATGTAAATGCATGAAAAGGATCAAGGCACTTGTTTCATTTTGAGCACAACCACCTAGGCCAAATAGTCAATTTACCCTATGAGTGTGTGAGCATTCGGTAACCCCTTTGAACTTTTTTATCCATGTTTTATTTGAACTTAATGCTTGTCTATGATTATTTAGTTCACTTATTTTTGAATGGATTTTGATTTTTTCTTGAACCCTCAACCATGGCTTATGGTTTGAATATTTACCTTGCCTTAGAAAGTAGGGAGTATTCACACTATGATGGTTGGTTGAATTCAAGTTGGAGAGAAAAATGTTTACTTGTTCATTTGTTGATTGCTATGAGGTTGAAAGAAAATCCTTGAGAAAGGAAAGAAAAAAAAAAGTAACAATAATTGTGCTAAATAAGTTATGTATTTTTGGTGTAACACTTGGGATGAAAGAAGAAGTTTGATTGAATTTTGTATTTAAACTTTTGTGAGTTGATCACTCCCTTAGGTTTAGGCAAGTTTTGGTTTCGATTAGCTTTAGGAATTACCCCTTGTTTGTTAACCAAGCCACATTACAACCTTGAAAAACCCGTGTGATTCTTGTCTTTGTATGTTCAATATGAATTTTTGGATGAATGCATAATTTAGCCTTTTGTTTGCAAGATTATTGAATGAGTGTCAAATCCTCACTTTTGTGTGTTTTTCATCCACTGATGAATTTTTGCTAGGTGTGATTCATGATTGAGCTTGTGTTGTTTAGAATGTTTAGCATGATTTTTGTACTTAGGATTTGTTTTGTTTTTATGTTATCGTTGTAGTGTAGTGGTAAACTTTATTTTGCATGTGTTGTGTTGCTTCTTGATTCATGATTCTTTGGTAATTACTTTTGTGTTTTTAAGTTTGTTTGGTTTTGTTTGAGGACAAACAATTATGTAAGTTGGGGAGAGTTTGATAAGTGACAAATTGTCGATATTTTGAGTAATAGTTTTGTGGCACTTATCAGTTCTTTTTGTTAATAAAACCCCACTTTGTTCGTAAAAGTGGATATTTAGTGTATACTAGTATTTTTGTGTATATATTGTATCATTTGATTGCTTTTCATTCATTTTGTAGGTATTTGAGCATTGTTGGAGCATTGAGTAATAAAGGCCAAAGGCTAAGCTTCAAGAATGCAAATTCTAGCAATTCATCAAAGAATAAGGCTCAAAATAATGATGATAAATATCATCAATTTGGTTTATATTTAGTCATTTTTAGATAGAGCATTGAATAATCTTTCCAACGCTTCGAACCGGGCGCAAATCGGAGTTACGGTTCGAAAGTTACAAAGAAAACAGTGCTGGAATTTTTCTGTATCTGTCAGCTTCGCCCCGAGCTCGCCGGGCGAAGCAGAGGCGAGTCATACACTCTAGAAGCGTGAAAAAAATGCAGAACAGATCGTCTTAATTCTCCGGGCAAAACGGGGCTTCGCCGGGCGAATTTGCCTGAACAGAGACACACTTTAGGGGTAAAAACACGTTTTTTAGGGCATGGTTTGGGTATTTTTTGCTCCCACTCCAACAAACTTCATTTCTTCATATTTTAGAGCTTAGAAAACAACTATGGAGCTTGCACATGGATGATCCGGGGTGGATTGATCATTGATCGGCGCTGACAAACCGGGAGATTTTTGGTTCATTTCTCTTCTTCTTTGTGTATTCTTCATTTGTTGGGTTTTGTATATGTATTTACTTTGATCTTATGTATATTTATCACCCATGGCATTGTATAAAATCTGCTTTACAAATCTTTATCGGCGATTGTCCTTGGTTTTTTGCTTTATGCCTGGGGTTTGGGTTGTGCTAGAGATAGACATCACACACCTTGATTAGGGATGATTATCTGTTAGTTTCTGGATGCTAGAGATAGATTTAGAGCTAACAATCTTTATGGGTGTCAAAGCTTAATGCCTCTGTGTTGTTTATGTCAGGTGAGAGATCATCGACGCAGGAATACGATTGTTCTCTCAATTTGGGTTAGACATAATCTGGGTTGTGAGCGATGCTGGATGATATTGAGGAGTACTGTAGGTTGAGTATAACTGGTCAATAGGTTTAAGTTTGTGAGGAGTGAATTATATGCATACCGGATAAGTTTCTTCTCTCTGAAGAATGAATTCTTTTTATGTTCATATTTACTTTTCTGCTTTTACTTTAACCAATTTAATCCAAACTCATAAACGCGAGACTTGTCGAACGACAGTTCAATAACATCGATCTTTGTGGACACGATAAATTCCCAAAAAAATACATCCAAAAACTTTTGTTGCTTGCCACTTTACCGCACCGGAAGTGAATTCGACAAGAAAGGGTATGTTTTTAAAGGAGAGCAAAACATCGTAAGGGTAATGAAAGGGTGTAAGGAAGTCTTGAGAGGCGTGAAGAAACAAGGCTTGTATACCTTTGAGGTTGAGGTTGTAAGTGGTTCAGCAGATGTGGCGTCCATGAAACCTGTGTCGAATACTGAGATATGGCACAAGAGACTTGGGCATGTAAGTGAAAGAGGCAAGGTCAAATTGTCGAAACAAAATCTGCTGTGTGGCGACAAGGTCGAAAAACTGGAGCTTTGTGAATCTTGTGTATTTCGTAAATCATGTATAATGAAGTTTAACAAAGGTAAACAAAGAATAAATGGATCCCTTGATTATATTCATGCTGATCTTTGGTGGCCTGCAAGGAATCCTTCACACTCAGGTGCAAAGTATTTCCTGAAATTCTGGTACAGATGTGTGATGTCTCGTGCAATGTCACAACATCGCAATTTGCTGTATGAACAAGGCAATAATAGTAACAGTAAATCAACACAAGGATTGTTCACCCAGTTCGGTTCAACAACCTATATCTGGGGGCATACCAAGCCAGGAAGGAAGTCCACTATTAGTAGTATCAAATTACAGACTCAACAGACCAGTTGACAATCTACCTAATTCAATCACTACCCAATGACCCTTCTACCTAAGTCCTCCCTAGGTAAGAGACTCCATCTCACTCCCAATCATTGCAATGATGTCTAGCAGTCAACAACTCCGTCACTGCATCAACAGCCTGATTACCAACAATTCTACAAACATACAAATATAGAAGACACACTTCCATGACACCCCTTTGGAGTTGCTTAACAGCTTCCTCCAAGAACAATACAATACTCATTACCTACAGGTTTCTGAGTAATAACACAGTGACCATCTCACAACCCGAGTGGTTCACTTAGACAAAGCCCTAATGATCTACATCTTGGACCCGTACCGTTTCTAGATTACACGCATTCTATTTATAGCTTTTTCCCAACTGGATTTGGGCCTTCAAATCATATCAAATCTTCTATACCAAATCTGCAAAAGATTCTACTCCTAAATAGATCTTCAATCAAATCTTCAATTAGATCCAAACTAATCTTCTTCACACATGATTGCAACAGAATATATCTCCCATGATATTCGCCTGCAAGCTCTGATTTTCTTCAGCAGAATATTTCATTAAACCAAAACCATGTGCAGCCCTAAACATCTCAGACCTGATGTTCACTACTGATGTCAAGACATCGGGTATAACATCAGCACACAGCTGCAACCCCTTACATCTTTAACAAACCTGAATGTTACCTAAACACATCAATAATGCTAGAAGCTCATGTTGCAACATCAACCATGACATCAGCATTGTTTTAACAAAATTTCAGCCAATTACAAGAACTTACAATCTCCCCCTTTGGCTAATTTTGGCTAAAACACATATATAAACATTACAGCTCAATTTACAGCAGCAATTACAACCCTATACTACCGTTAGAAGTCATCTGATCCTAACAATAAACATCAGTAGCTACTGTGTACTGTATCCATGGAGAAGCATCTTCTTGGCTAATTTAGAATGATGTTAGGACATCATGGTGGACATAACATCACCATATAACAGCAACTCCAGGCAGCACATCAGGACCTAAGTACAAGACAGTCCCGAAGTATTGGTGCACATGAGGAAGAAGATATCTGACACTCCCCCTCAACACAACACATTTCCAGGACAGACCCAGAACAAAAGTAAAAGACTCCTCCAGAAAAGAAATGTCTGTCTAGACATCAAAGACCAATGGTGGCATAAGAGAATTCTGCACACCTCATTTGATCAGACGCCCCCAGTCGACCTGTGGCATAAGATGACACTTAAGAAGTGCCAATCTTCCAACCCAGGTAACTCAGAACACAAGTCACAACTGTGTTCATAACTCAGGACACAAGTCACAAAGACTCAACACCAACTTAAGGATAGAACATCCTCTGCAACATCAGGAACTGCAAACTCCAGACATAACATCTGCGCAAACCAATTAGCACATCCCTTTCCTTTCTCCCCCTTTTTAGCCACAAATTGGCAAAGGAAGCCCTCACAGAACCAGACTCAAGTAGTGCTCACCCAAACACGAATAAACGCCATAAGACTTATGAGACAAGAACACTCACTGGCTGAGGGAGAACAGAATAACCCCTATAAATAGCTGATCAGATACTTTGGAATTAACGAGCTTTGAATAGTCAAGGTTCTTGGTCATAGAAACGCTATTTTAGGAACTAAAAACTCCATCCAAATTCAATGTTTATCATCCAAAACAGTCTTGACCACTTTTATTGTTTCCTAATTGATTTTTACCATAAATTGTGCTAAAACAGTTCCATGCATAGTCGAAGCCACGTGTTCCACCTTATCCTTACACCACCGTCCAAAATACTTCCTTGTTTGGCCCAAGAAAAACATGTCCTATACCATGTTCTGACATCCCATCAGACATTGTCTGCTGGCTCCCAAGACACTTTGAAAGATTCCAAACACGACATCTATTGATCAGCACAACTCACTTTTCCCAGATACAACAATTCTGCTCTTCAGCCTCCTCATAAGCACTAGCATACCAGCCTTAGGAACACTCAACCATACTCAGTAGTACATGTCCAATCATGTTGATTTACACCACTCTGCGCAATCTTCACAACAATCTGCACCTTTGCAGTAATAGACCATAGACAACAGCCTTAACTCCCCCTGACATAAACACCCAATACTCCTTATGAAGATGAATACTTGACACCAGATAAAGGCACAATGAAATTGCCACATTCTCAACATTAAGAACTGCCACTTCTTGTATTTGTTGAGCATAATTTCATCATGTTTAATTCAGATACATGGTCTTCCAAGTCCAATATAAACACCCACTTGAAATGAAATTTCTCACATGTTCTATAACAAATGTCTTTAGATCACTTGCACCACAAGACAAGGGCTGCTACCACCTTTTGCTTGTATTAGAATAACCCTCCTTATCTTCAGCCATTCAGATCATGTCACTTCAGGCACTGATTCTGCTTCTTCTAACTTCATACGCACAGTCTCAGACCTTCACACCCGACACAGATGTTGTAGGACATCAGCATTAGATAACAGCTCACATCTTCTACTACAGTTAACTGATAAGGCTACCTCAGGTTGTCATTTTCAAATATCAAGCTACTCCACCATGGCCACAAACAAAATATCCAGACACTGATTTGCATAATTCTCTAGACAAATACTCAGTCTCTCGTCAAAGTATTTACCCTTATGCACAACATCACTAATAGACAAATACTAAGTCTCCCGTCAAAGTATCTACTATTAGCCAGAATAAGATTACCTTCTCACACAAGGCATGACATTTGGTCTGACATACTTTTGTGCACACTTGTGGCACTAGCTGATCCCTCTTTTAGAAATTTACACCGCTGATCACTTCATATTAGGTAGGTGGCTTGACCTGATACTCCACCATAAGCACAACTAACTTTCTTGGCTGAAAACTTAACACCTGTGGAGTGTTGTCCCAACATCAGATATAATTCCCTCTTGGTTTGCTATCTTCACATGTTCCAAAACTCCTCATCTTGCTAGGCTGATCTAGCATGTCTTGACAATAGATCCATGTCCCCTTCACAGGCTTTTCTTCTGCCTTTAGCAAGACCCTGATCTACTCCAGTCTTCACTACATTCTCCATCCAAGGCAGACCATCTACTTCATCATTCTCCCGTATGACTATGTAGACGCTCCTTAGGCATAATGTAAGCACCAAGCCCCTGAACCAGAGCATACTCACCATTCACCAAGACATCATCACCATGATTCTTGATATGCTCCACCAACTGGACTTACATAGTAATCCAAAGAGTAATCCAAAGAACTAGTGAATTAAACTCTCATCCTCCTTCAAGAAGAATAATCTCCTTGAGACTTCAACTCATCACCCTTCTGCTCAAGAGTAACTTGTTCCAATCCTGCCACACTCTGACTATCTTGATTCTTCGACTCTACATCTAAGATCACCCAAATGCCACATTTTGACCTTTTTCACGTTCGTCAGAACTCTCACAAAGATATCTTGATCCACCAAGGAAACTTGATCTTCAAGTCACATGTTCCACTTGCTCAAAAGCAAACACACTTAGACTCCCTAAGCCATGGTCATGTAACATCTTCTCCTTCCAGCAGCTCCCGCAAACTGCCAAGAGAGCGTTCTTTTTGAAGCCTCATATTCCTGTAGATCACCCTATCACCAGCTGAGACTCCTGATGTTAAGCTAGATGTCAGAACATTATGACATCCAACTGTTGAATTCAGCTCTACCTTCTGCCACTCAAAAGAGCCTCCTCCCTTTGCAGAAACAGATTTCCATGCTCTCATAGACTTGATTCAACAATCAAGTTTGAGTAGACAACCTCCATCCTGCTTAGAAACTCCAAAGACTTCAAACCTACCACATCTGAATCTTTAGAAAATAAGTAGTCCAAGACTACCCCAATAACAGTACTAAAGAAAGTCACTTCCCTTAGTAGAGCCGTCAGTAGAAAGCCAGAGATAACTGCCACTTATCCTCGACCTTCACAACCAGAGCAAACACCATGCTCCAAACTGATTCAAGCTGTAACCATCAAGATGAGATGTCTTCATATATCCTTCCATCTTATCAACTTCCAAGTAACTTGCATAAGACACTCTTCCAGAAGCTTCTTCTTATAAGCACAAGGTCCAGACCTTTTGTCTAACTTGAGAGAGATGACTAACAACCATAGACAATCTGCTACTTCTAATCCTTCAAGCCATAAAACTAGAGGAGTTCATTCCATACAACTAATGCAGACACCGATAGACCACAGGCTGATATACACTGCTACTGCACACAGACTCTTGGATGCATTTTCCCTATAATATTGTCCTCAGACAGTTTAGCTTAACCAAGGTTCACCTCCTTCTCTTCTGCTATCAAGATTATTACCTTTTCTTCACTCAGCTCCAGCTGGAATGCATAAACTGCTAATGTGTAGCGTGATGTCTAGACATTGATGTATCAAGCTCAGCTTCTTTCTTGATGAAACTTCCTCCTGCTGGTCACCACAACTAAGCTTAAGAGATAACATATCAAGATCTTCACTACCGCATGAAAAATTTGACAGTGATACTATTTTGCTATGGCTCTACCCTCTTCTTTAACCATTAAGAAAGACGATAAAGAAGAAATCACTGTACTGAACAGATTGGTCTTCAATGTCTGACTTGAAATATATTCTTCTTCTGATCCTTCCATGTCAAACAGTCTTTAGAAGATCCATTCACTTAATGAACACTTCTCTCCCAAACAAGGATAAGAGATAATCCTCATGTATCTTTGGCATCTCTAACCAAACGGTTGAAGCTGTCTTGTATAAACTACAACATCATAGAATATCCTGCTGAGGAGACCAAACCCTAATGTCTTTCCAAGAGCATACCTTCCTAGAATCTCACCACCAGAGATACAAGAACCAGCCAGGGTTACATCAGATTACCATGCAGCGGAACACACACCAACTCCTTAACAACCTTCAGGCACTACTCAATAATCCTCGCACACCAGCACCATAAACCAAGTGCCAACAAATCAAACTCAACAACAGCAGTTCTCCTGATAACAACAAACAGGTCCAATACATACTCTATCATGAACCGACCAAGTCCATAACTCAGCAAAACTATCTTCCTTGCTCATGAACCAGAAAGTATCTTCCCTATATCTCATCCAAAAACAGACAGGATGTCTGCTCTGATACCAATTGAAATTTTGGTACAGATGTGTGATGTCTCGTGCAATGTCACAACTTCGCAATCTGCTGTATGAACAAGGCAATAATAGTAACAGTAAATCAACACAAGGATTGTTCACCCAGTTCGGTTCAACAACCTACATCTGGGGGCATACCAAGCCAGGAAGGAATTCCACTATTAGTAGTATTAAATTACAGACTCAACAGACCAGTTGACAATCTACCTAATTCAATCACTACCCAATGACCCTTCTACCTAAGTCCTCCCTAGGTAAGAGACTCCATCTCACTCCCAATCATCGCAATGATGTCTAGCAATCAACAACTCCATCACTGCATCAACAACCTGATTACCAACAATTCTACAAACATACAAATATAGAAGACACAGTTCCATGACACCCTTTTGGAGTTGCTTAACAGCTTCCTCCAAGAACAATACAATACTCATTACCTACAGGTTTCTGAGTAATAACACAGTGACCATCTCACAACCCGAGTGGTTCACTTAGACAAAGCCCTAATGATCTACATCTTGGACCCGTACCGTTTCTAGATTACACGCATTCTATTTATAGCTTTTTCCCAACTGGATTTGGGCCTTCAAATCATATCAAATCTTTTGTACCAAATCTGCAAAAGATTCTGCTCCTAAATAGATTTTCAATCAAATCTTCAATTAAATCCAAACTAATCTTCTTCACACATGATTGCAACAGAATATATCTCCCATGATATACGCCTGCAATCTCTGATTTTCTTCAGCAGAATATTTAATTAAACCAAAACCATGTGCAGCCCAAACATCTCAGACCTGATGTTCACTACTGATGTCAAGACATCGAGTGTAACATCAGCACACAGCTGCAACCCCTTACATCTTTAACAAACCTGAATGTTACTTAAACACATCAATAATGCTAGAAGCTCATGTTGCAACATCAACCATGACATCAGCATTGTTTTAACAAAATTTCAGCTAATTACAAGAACTTACATTTCCTATCCATAGTTGATGATTATTTCAAAAAGTTACGGGTATTCATCTAGAAGACTAATGATGAAACTTTTGAAAATTTCAAAATTTGGAAGACTCTGGTTGAAAACTAAATTGGAAGAAAGGTCAAGAGGTTAAAGACTGACAATGGTCTTGAATTTTGCAACGAGGCTTTCGATAGATATTGTGTTGCGTATGGTATTGCAAGGCACAAAACTACTACAAGGACTCCTCAACAAAATGGTTTGACTAAAAGGTTTAATCGAACCATTCTGGAAAGGGTGAGGTGAAAGTTGGTAAGTGCGAGATTGAAAAAATGTGTTTTGGGCAGAAGTTGTTGTGACTGCATCATACTTGATAATTAGGTGTCCCTCGACAGCCTTGTGAACGAAGACACCTGAAGAAGTTTGGTCGGAACATTCACCTAGTCTCGACAGACTTATAGTATTTGGTTGTTTAGCCTATGCTCATATTAGGCAAGACAAGTTCGAACCTAGAGCTCTGAGATGTATGTTCCTTGGATACCCATAAGGAGTCAAAGCTTATAGGTAGTGGTGCCTAGAGCCAGGTCACAGGAGGTGTATCATAAGTCGAGATGTAGTTTTTAATGAAGCTGAGATGGCTTTCAAGAAAACTAATGACATAGGTCGAAGTTCGAAGATCTCTGAAGAAGAGCTGGAACATGAAGAGATTCCTGTTGAGGTGGAGCATAGTGATGCTGAATTACATAACCTAGATGAAGTCAAAGAAGAATCTCAAGTTGCTGATGAAGATGAGGAGACTGATAATGACTACCTGCTGGCAAGAGACTGGTCGAGAAGAGTCATCAAGCCACCTCAGAGACTTGGTTATGTAGATCTTATAACTTATGTCGTAATCTCTACAAGTGAGGTTTTGGACAAAGAACCTAAGGACTATAAGGAAGTTAAGAGGAGTCGAGACAAGATTGAATGGCTGGAAGCCATTGATGATGAGATGAAATCTCTTCATGAAAATAACACTTGGGAGCTAAAACTTCAAGGTCGAGTTATCACTGTTAAATGTGATAGTCAAAGTAAAATACACCCGTCGAAGAATTCAACCTATCATGAGCGAATCAAGCACATCGATGTGAGAATGCACTTCGTCAAAGAGATAATCGAGTGTGGAGAAGTCCAAGTGCTGAAGGTTTTGACTGATGACAATGATGCTGATATGATCACGAAGACATTGTCGAGTAGCAAGTTTTTCCACTATATGTAGTTGATAAAGTTGCATGACAAAAACTAGTTTGTTCCCTTGTTAGTGTAGAGTTTGTTTCAAGATGGATATTTATGGTATTTGGATCGAACTCTAGTGTCGTCAAGGGTAGTTTCATGGTTTGACAGGAGTTGTGCATGCTGGAGTCGAAGTCAGTTCAAGCATGCTGTCGAAATATGTTAGCTTTGTGTTTAAGTTAGTGTGTCGAATTGAGCCTTGCTTGTAAGTCCAATTGTTAAGTTAGCTTGTAGCCTAAGTTAGCTTAGTAGTCTATAAATAGAATAGTTCTCTCAGATTGTTGAGAGAGGGTTAATTGTTGGTATTCACTTGTAATCTTTGAACCCTTATTGAGTAAGTGAATAGTAAAATAGTTTTAACAAATTCTTCTTCTTCTTCTTCCTTCTTCTCTATCTTTTATAAAACCTAATAGGATTTATTGTGTTTGTTCAAGAAACTCTATCTTTTTCTCATATTTTAGTTTGTTCTTGACGACATCAATTCACAACATATATATTACTGCATTGAGATTTTGGAGTGAAGATGTGATGTCAAAGTCTCTTAATAATGGGTTATGAACTTTGAACACACTCCTAGAATCTCCAATATATGGTATTAAAGTTTTGGTGAGAAAGCCAAAGTGAATCATAGTATGGATCAAGGTGCCTTAGTTGGACATGGTGAAAGTGATTCCCATTACGGATCAAAACTAGTGATGTGGATGGTCAATAGGTGGGAATATGCTGGGGTCGAGGTAGGCTTTGCCAAACCTAAGTATGACCTGCTAAAAATCAAAGCTTAAGTATGACATGTAGTATGTCAAAGACTTATTTTAAAGTCTGAGTCTGACTTTTTTAATGGCCTGATTTAGGGGTGTTCGCGGGCCGGTTTGGTTCAGTTTTGAGAGAATTTGATACCCAAACTGATTAAAAATATATGGATTGGTTTGGATTGGATTCACGCATTTTTTCGATAAAACCCAAACCGAACCAAACTGAAAAAGAACGAGTTGGTTTGGGTTGGATTGATCGAATATATTAGAAACAAATGCGCAAAAATGTTTTAAAAAAATATTTAATTTTTATTGTCTAATTTTCTATAATAATATAAAATTCTTAATTTTTTTGTTTCTCCATATAGTTGTGAATGTCACAAATGACATTTCATTTTTTTTGTTGAAGTTGAATATCTTATACTAGTTTCTATGATAATATGATATAAATTATATAAATAAATATGGCTGGTTCGGGTAGACAGGCTTACATGTAGAATTTTTAAAATCCGTTACCCGAACTAATTAACATCAGGTTTCATTGGTTTGGTTCGGTTTTGCCTGAACTAAAAAAAAGCCCAACCCAAACCCAAACACCTTGGTTTGGTTTGGATTCCAGTTTGGTCTGAATTTGCCCAAACCAATAAACACCCTTAGCTTGATTGACCTAATAGCCTAAGTAAAAGCCTATTTATTCGAACGTATGCAAATAAGCAATTCAATCAATGTTTATGTAGACTAAAAGACTAAAAGATCAATGATACTTATAAAAGACTAAAATATCAAGGATACTTTTAAAAGACTAAAAGATCAATGATACTAAAAGTTTGTTTCCATTGACTTATTTGAGTTTACCTAGTAGCATAAATTTTGTGAGACTATTTATTTAGGAAAACTTATGGGAAAAAAACTTATGACATCGTTTATGAGGTGTTTTAAGCATATTTTCAAAAGTTATTCACGATAATTAAGTTTATTTTTGTATTTTAATTCAAAGTACAATATACAATATAATAATAATAATAATAATAATAATAATAATAATAAAATTACTTATATTTATTTAAATAGGCCGGTATAATAGACTTAAAATAATTTTTTCATGGCCTAAGACCTATCATTTTTAACTAAACATACTTATAAAAAAGCATTGACATTTTCTATTAAAAAAATATGGTATGACCTGGGCCTGTGTAGAATATGTCTTAGGCTCTTGATAGTTGGCCTGACCTATTTCCACCCTAGTGGTCAAAGAGAGCGGAAATGAATCATAATTTAGATCAAGGCTAATGGGTAAAGGGCGAAATAGGCCACCTCTGTGTAGCTTACTTGTTTTAGCGAGGCGAAACAATGTTTCCGACTCGCCCCCTCTACTTTGTTAGAACAAAATTGGTTTGTACCATATCTCTAAGGTTTTGATGATAACAAAGTATTTAAAGAACAATTGGGTATACTAACATATGTTAAAGTGTGCTGAACCATAAACTAAAAATTATGATATAGTCAGTTCTAATACTAAAAATGAACATTTAAAGAGAAGCTAAAAGGTCCATAATCTGAATGATCAAAACTAGACTCCAAAAAAGGTCAACAAATGAAGACCAAACTCCGAAGAAAGTTAACCTCTAGCGACTCAGATTCTGAAGGATCAAAATTTGAGACCCTAAAGACTTAGACTCTGAAGTCAGTCAACACGAGGATCAAGAAGACTCTGATAGGTCACTATCAAACTATGAGGTCAGTCAACACAAGGATTGAGGAGACTCTAAATGATCACTTTCAGACTCAGATAGCGATTTGTCTTCTTTTAATCATGTGAAGAGTTAAACTAAAATATTCACAGACAACTAGGATACAACAAATAATTCCTCTTGAAACAAAAAGATTTCAAATATCTTTTCAAAGGGATTAACCATATCAAGTAACATTCCAACGTCTCTGATTAAGCTTCTCTAAGACTCACTTGTGCTAGATTTTCTCTTCAACGACTCTTGTCTATCTCTCTATATAAAGAGCCGAAGACTTAAAGAAAAATAACTAACCTTTAACCATAAAAATAGCAGTTACTTTGTCAAACAAAAAACACAAGTTTAACTTAAAATTTCTTATCATTTGTACATCTTATAAATTCTTAAGTCTTAAAGAGACTTATTATGTTGTATTTTTTTACACTTGTATATCAAGTGTAAGAAACAAATAATCTTCTATTTGTAAGTTAGATTGTAAGAAGTTTTTTGCTTGTGTGGTTGAGCATTGGAAGTCTCTTGTTGCGTGTTTGAGCATTATAAGTCTCTTACTTGTGTGTTTGAACATTGGAAGTCTCTTGCATGTGTGCTTGAGCATTTGTAATCAGTTGTGATTATAGTAAAATCCCTTGAAAATGCAAAGAGACTGGACTACTCTCGATTTGTGGGAGGAACCATGATAAATCTCTTTCTCTCTCTCTCTCTCTGAAATTATTTTATCCGTTTTAAACTCTTAACTAAGTATCAGAGTCTAGACTTAGAGAAAAGAAAGAAATAGCTAACATATTTCAACCCCCTCTTAACATATTTCAACCCCCTCTTGTCTTTTTCTCACCTTCATAGCCCGTTTGACATTACTTTTTTAGCCGACAGCAGGCCTAAATGAAACAAACATGACATTTTTCCACTTTTAAGCTTTAGAGGAATTCCATACTTTTCGAAAACAAAAGATTTAACCTTGACAATCTTTATTGGGATATTAAGATTAGGGTGTGGAGGAGTTTTAGAGTGGGTGAAATTTGTAATTCCAACTCTGATTTTTTGGCTTTTAATATGGACCCGCTAGGCGGTTAGTTAATAGAGTTGGTTAGAAATTTCTCCTGATATTATTTCATTTTGTATCTCCCTGACATAACACTGATTTGTGTTCTGCTCTTATCTAATCCAATTGTTTTTTAGAAAAAAAAAAAAAAAAGCTTTAGAGGTGGTAAGGTCCACGAGGATCCACCTTCTCTACACTTTTTTTTTTTTTTTTAACTTGGTCAGGATTTCCAGTCTATCCCTCTACTTTGTCCACACTACTTTGCATTATTTTAATAGATTTTAACAAGTCGATAGCCTATAATGATCGAACATACTCGCTTGCCACTAATAATTCTTAAACTCTCCAACAAAATAATAAAGATAAAATATAGATAAATCTTACACTTTTTCTTAAAATATTCTAATATTAAAATGTCGCGTGCATTTTTTAAAATAAAACTTGTAAAATATGCTAAAATTCAGATAAATAACTAATTCGAGAGTAACGTTATTATTAAAAAAAAAAAATTGTCTGAAATGACCAAAAACAGAAATAATAAACCCAGGGTTAGAAGTAAAAACCTCAAATTAATCAGGGTAAAAATTAAAAATAACGAAAAACCACACAAAGCCCTAAACCCTAGAAGCTACGTCTTCTAGAGCCTTCCATTTGCTTGAAAAATAACTCTCCACTGTTCTTCATTTCACAACACTTTCTGCAATTTCTCCAGTGCTTAATTTCCATAGTTTCATCCTCATCATGTACCGATTCGCTTCCTCCCTTGCCTCCAAAGCTCGGTAAGTCATCAATGGCATTGTGTATTGTGATGGATCCTGCCATGTTGATTCATGCTTTACTACTTGTGCATACTTTCTGATTGAATTTCCAATTATTTTGATTGATTCTGATTGTTAAATTTATTGTTCTTTTCGATGTAGAATTGCTAGGAGCAGCACTCATCAGGTGAGATACTGTTATTTTAATAGCATTTGTTATTTCATTTTTGTTGAATTTTTTTGAGATTTAATTCATTTAATACTTAATATCTGTTTTTTGTTTTGTTTGTGTTGGATAGATTGGAAGTAGGGTGGCATGGAGCAGAAATTATGCGGCGAAAGAGATCAAATTCGGCGTGGATGCTCGTGCTTTGATGCTTAAGGGTGTTGAAGAGCTTGCTGAGGCTGTTAAAGTGACCATGGGTCCTAAGGTAACTAAGCAAATCTTACTTTAATTCAATCATATTCATATTTAAGAGGGAAGAGCAGTAGTTTTGTTTGTAGCAATGGAAGATATCATGTTATAAATTATTGACTCAAAGTTACGCGTTACGTGTTTGTAGGGACGTAATGTTGTGATTGAGCAGAGTTTTGGTGCCCCTAAAGTGACTAAAGATGGAGTAACTGTTGCGAAGAGCATTGAGTTCAAGGATAAAGTCAAGAATATTGGTGCCAGTCTTGTAAAGCAGGTTGCTAATGCTACCAATGATGTTGCTGGTGATGGTAAGCTGTTTTATCCATGGTAGATTATACTTTTTGGTTGTTCTTCACCATTGGTTCAGTTTTATACATTGGGCATGCTGATATTGAGTGGTCTTAATTTTGGCAGGAACCACTTGTGCTACAGTTCTTACCCGGGCAATATTTGCGGAAGGGTGCAAATCAGTTGCAGCTGGAATGAATGCAATGGACTTGAGGCGAGGTATAAATATGGCCGTTGATGCTGTTGTAACAAGCTTGAAAAGCAGAGCACGAATGATTAGCACTTCGGAAGAAATAGCTCAGGTCAGTATATCAAATTTTTAGAGCTAATAATAAGCATATTCCAAGAAAGTGGAGACAGTATCAAGAACTGTGAGGCAGTAGTTTTTCTGAATTTTGTATTTTAATCTTTGCAATGATAGGTTGGGACAATATCTGCTAATGGAGAGAGAGAAATTGGTGAGTTAATTGCAAAGGCCATGGAGAAAGTTGGCAAAGAAGGTGTAATCACAATTGCAGTAAGTTGTTATATGCTCAACGTGCATAAATAATCATTTATCTAGGTTTTATGTGTTTTATGGATCTGGAGCATACTGTTATTCATGAAGCGTTTTTATTGTGCCTTTCCTTTTTCCCCTTTATCCTCCAATGGGGTTCATACTTCAACATGTATGCCATGCACTTTGTGATATGCTGGGATATAACTTTTGAGCTGTTTCAGGATGGCAAGACATTGCTCAATGAGTTGGAAGTTGTTGAAGGAATGAAGCTTGACAGAGGCTATATTTCTCCCTATTTCATTACAAACCAGAAGAACCAGAAATGTGTATGTTCTATATCATTGCCTCTGCACAGCATCGTTGGATATATTTGTACATGATATTTTCTAGCAAGTTTGTTAGTCCCTAGCTAGCGATCCTCTATACAGGTGGAGCATCATGTTGTATCACATTAATACAAACTTGGTTTTTGGGAGGAAGAAGGGGGGGTTTTGTCCGTCTTTTCTCAACCCTCCTGATCAGGCTTTAGAGCTTCTTTCCTGCCAGAACCTGTTCACCTGCACTCTGTCTTTCATTTTTGCTCTATTATAGATATATCTGTTTTCTGGATCGGACTTTGTAGCTTGTTTTTAATGTGTAGGCTATTTTCCGATTTGTTGTTTTTTCTTAACCTGTTCTAACTTCTCAATCTTGTTTTTAGTTTATTACTTTTAACCATACAAGATAATTGGCATATTTATCTGGTTTTGACAACTATAAGCTTTTTTCTTAACCTGTTGTAAATTATTTCAACACATTTCTAAAATTTCAATTCCACAGCCATATTTATCTTGTATTGACAACTATATGCTTTCTAAAGTGCAAGTGGCATGAGTCTGTATGTTTATTTTTCTCGACTAACCTTGACATCTCTTTGTTCCAACAGGAACTTGAGGATCCCCTCATTATAATCCACGAGAAGAAAATCTCAAGTATAAATTCTATAGTTAAAGTATTAGAATTAGCTTTGAAGGTGAGCAGTGCTATTCACATCACTTTGCATTGAATTGTAATTGTACAATATTGATATTATACTAACTTACACTTCCTCATCAACAGAAACAAAGACCTTTATTAATTGTTGCTGAGGATGTGGAAAGTGATGCTCTTGCAACTCTTATTCTAAATAAGCTTCGTGCTGGAATTAAGGTTTGTTTTTCCTATATGTAGATTTACTTGTGTTCTTAAGGTATCTTAAATCTCTGTTTCATAGTTTAGCTTATACCCTATCTTAGGTGTGTGCGATCAAAGCCCCTGGTTTTGGTGAAAACCGGAAATCGGGTCTCCAGGATCTTGCAGTTCTTACAGGAGGCCAAGTAAGTTATATGTTAGCAATGAAATTATTGCTATGTTTTAGTCTCATCTTATAAACACATGTGAGTGATACATTTTATCTTCACATTCAGCTTATCACAGAAGAGCTCGGCCTGAATCTTGAAAAAGTCGATCTTGAAGTGTTTGGCTCCTGCAAAAAGGTACTAGTTGTAGTTTTATACTGTAGCATTTTAATGCACAGTTGAGTTTTGGTAGTCTTTCTTGGTTAATATTCATTGTTGCTCAGTTTGGGTAAAAGATGCAGACTGACTTAGCTAATTTTCTTAATGTATAGATTACGATTTCCAAAGATGACACAGTCATTCTTGATGGAGCTGGTGATAAGAAATCAATTGAGGAACGATGTGAGCAGGTTTGTTCGAATCTCCTATTAGATTTCTTTTGTGTTGTATTCTGCTTTCATATAGAGATTTGTTCACTGAAGTTTCTGGCCCGTTTCTTATCATGAATTTTCATCTACAGATTAGATCGGCAATCGAAAATAGCACTTCAGATTATGACAAGGAAAAACTACAGGAAAGATTGGCCAAGCTTTCCGGGGGAGTTGCGGTGCTTAAAGTATGCTTATTTATGACCCTGCTTGCTTATGAGTTTTTGTTGCCTATTCTGCATCCTGAGATTTGTTGAGCTAAAACTTGACTTGTGCAGATTGGAGGAGCCAGTGAGGCTGAAGTTGGTGAGAAAAAGGATAGAGTAACAGATGCATTAAATGCAACCAAGGCAGCTGTAGAGGAGGGCATATTACCTGGTAAATTATAGCCCCGACATCTGTATGCTTAGTTCTACATTCTCCTATCATATCTTATAAATGTATGTTTTGCACAGGTGGTGGTGTTGCACTTTTATATGCATCAAACGAATTAAGTAAGCTTCCAACTGCCAATTTTGATCAGAAGATAGGTGTTCAGATCATCCAAAATGCTTTAAAGGTTTGTGTTTTCTGCACTCGAATTTTACTTTAGATCATTTGTATTCCATAACATTTTCTCTTTCATTCCTTTTATGCTAATTCCTGCAATATATTGAATGTAACCTGTCTTTAAGACATATTATGGTTTTATCTTCAACTTCAATCTTAGTTGCTCACTCTTTTACTACTCTATCACAAAAACTGCAGACACCTGTGCACACCATTGCATCTAATGCTGGAGTTGAGGGTGCTGTTGTTGTTGGCAAACTTTTGGAACAGGATAATCCCGATCTTGGTTATGATGCCGCCAAAGGTCAGTGTTCCCTGTTTTCTTTTTCCTTGTTGTGTTTAAGTAGCTTCTTTTGTTAGCGTTATTATTATTTATTGATTATGTTCTCAACTATTCCTGCTGCTTTGTAATTAGGTGAATATGTAGATATGGTTAAATCTGGAATAATTGATCCATTGAAGGTGATTAGGACCGCCTTGGTTGATGCAGCCAGGTAGAGTGTTAACAAATTTGCAGTGGATACTAAAGTATTTGGTATGTTATATAACTCCCTTACTTACCACCATTTTTCTGCAGCGTGTCGTCTTTGATGACAACAACTGAAGCTATTGTGTCTGAACTCCCAAAAGAAGATAAAGACAGTCCTGCTATGCCTGGTGGCATGGGCGGAATGGATTATTAGTTGCTATGAAGACCTGGATTAAAGTGGTTCTTCACCACCATTATAGCCTCTTTTTTCCTATTTATTAGACATAAGGCATCCATGTAATCATAGTGAGATTAAAGCTGTAGGTAGAAAGATTTGTGATTGTTATTGCATGATATGATTGAGACATTTGGAACAATTTGCATTCCAAAATAGTTAGGAATTGTTCCCTTCATAAGTTGTCAATTGAAACAAGGTCTCAGTTAAATCGTTTCACAAGAAGGTTGTTTTATTTATGCTTAAATTGTTGATTTTTTTTTCGACTAAGTTTTTTACTTTTGTTACTTAATGGTGAAAAGAGAGCTGGTGAGATTATTTGCATGAGTAATTGTGGATTGTCTCAACAAAAAAGTGAAGTTCAATGATTTTAATTCTGGAAAATTCCAAAGTGGCCTGATTTGGATCTTGTCATGTTTGAATTCAACATGAGAAGGTTATGTTGATGATCTTACCATTAAGTAAGACTAGTTTTAATGGTGGATTCAAATATAAGAAAATTTGTGTTTAATTGTTTTATTAATGAGTAGTTTGTATTTTGCCATTTGTGAGTATTATATAAAAGGATGGATTAACTTTGGTACCAAATAAGGAATTTTTTTTTAATATAACCATAATTTTTAAAAAATTAAAAAAAAATTTCAAAAAACCAACTTTTCAGGATAATTACATAAATGACTGGGTTTGAAAACCCAATACCAAGGTGGTGTCATATGAAATGACGCTTCAGTTAGAGGTCTCAAGTCATTTTATATTGTGCCTCAGACCATATATCTGCCCTTAAAAAATTCCCTGAGGAGTAGTCATATGAAATGGCGCTTTAGGCAATTTTCTTTTTTTTTTTATTTTTTTTTATTTTTTTAAGTTTAATTTATATTTTTTTAATTTACTAAAAATTATAGTATTTTATAGGTTATCCTTAGCCTATAAATAAGGGATCTCTCTCACTTGTTTTTGCACAACAACTCAGTAACATAAACCCTAATTGCCTCTCTTCCCTCACCAATTTTCCAAAGTCTCTCTTTCTCAATACCATGTCTTCATCCTCAAATAGCCGACCGTCGTCGTCTTCGGCAGCGGAGGAAAAATGGTCAGAGTTTCCACTGAGGAGGAAAAGTGGCCATTGAATTGTGGATTGTCTCAACAAAAAAGTGAATTGGGGATTGTCTCAACAAAAAAGTGAAGTTCAATGATTTTAATTCTGGAAAATTCCAAAGTGGCCTGATTTGGATCTTGTCATGTATGAATTCAACATGAGAAGGTTATGTTGATGATCTTACCATTAAGTAAGACGAGTTTTAATGGTGGATTCAAATATAAGAAAATTTGTGTTTAATTGTTTTATTAATGAGTAGTTTGTATTTTGCCATTTGTAAGTATTATATAAAAGGATGGATTAACTTTGGTACCAAATAAGGAATTTTTTTTAATATAACCATAATTTTTAAAAAAAATTCCAAAAAAACCAACTTTTCAGGATAATTACAGAAATGGCTGGGTTTGAAAACCCAATACCAAGGTGGTGCCATATGAAATGACGCCTCAGTTAGAGGCCACAAGCCATTTCATATTGCGCCTCAGGCCATATATCTACCCTTAAAAAATTTCCTGAGGAGTAGTCATATGAAATGGACCTTTAGGCCATTTTTTTTTTTTAATTTTTTTAATTTTTTAAATTTAATTTATATTTTTTTAATATATTAAAAATTATAGTATTTTATAGGTTATCCTTAGCCTATAAATAAGGGATCTCCCTCACTTGTTTTTGTACAACAACTCAGCAACACAAACTCTAATTGCCTCTCTTCCCTCACCAATTTTTCAAAGTCTCTCTTTCTCAACACCATGTCTTCATCCTTAAATAGCCGACCGTCGTCGTCTTCAGCAGCGGAGGAAAAGTGGCCAGAGTTTCCACTGAGGAGGAAAAGTGATCATTGAATAGTCACTAAACAGCTGTTCAGATTGTATGACGGAACCCCACTTAGTACGTCTGGTGTCAAAAAGCACGGCGAGCCTAAAATAAGTTGACCTCACAAGGGCGGTTATCGTTGAAAACCTGCGATACCTCAAGTTGTTGAGATAACGGTTCATTTTGTAACGTAATATATAACTCAACCTCATTGAAACCAGAATGCTCATGACTGAGAAACATATTACGCACATCATCATCATCCCGTATTAATAGACTCTCTAATTGCTTCAGAAAAGATGAACATAAGAACCATGTGGTGCTCTGCATGCCTAGCCTAGCCTTGACATGACCAAACAACACTACATGGCTACACTAGCCTTGACATGACCACACAACTCTGAATGGCCAGACTATTGACAAGATCACACTCTGCATGCCTACACTCTGCTTCTACTGTTCGTAAGCATGCTTATGCACTAAATTAAAAAAAACACTTTTTTTTATTTCAGATTAAAAAAAAAAAGGAAAATGCCTTGAGGCGCCATTTCATTTGGCTCCTCCTCAGGGAATTTTCTATTTTGCCTGAGGCGCCATATGGTTTGACATTTTGCCTCTAACTGAGGCGCCATTCCATATGGCACCACCCTTGGGACCCTCCCTCTTCTCCTTCATTTTCTTAAACCTTTTCCTCAACTTCAAGTCATATTTGGAGCTCTTAGCAACATATTTTCAGTTCATTGTTCAAACTTCTTTAAGGATAAACACTACCTCTACTTAAAGCATTTCAATCCCAAATAACTACACATATTCATCTTCAACACTTTTTTTGAGTAGGTTTCTCATTTAACTTATTTTGATTTTTGAATAATTTTTTAGGTAAAATAGCTTGTTATAAATGTATTAGGTAGTAGTCAAATTCGTAATATACGACTGTTAGAGACATGCACTATGATTTGATTGCATTTTGGGTTGTTAAGGTAAGACTGATACCAGTTTCTGCCATTGATGCAAACACGCTTTTTCAGAGATGCATTTTTGAATTGGAGGTTTACTAGTTTTCAGATATGCATATCCGAAACTTTCCTGGATGCAAACTGATGTCTTTTTCTCGTATTGTTTCATGAAAAATGGCTGCAAATAACGACGACAAACTGAGAGTCCCAGCACGCATCCATTCACGTGAGAGAGTTAGACTTCAGAATGAGCAGTCCAGAGCTACGTGAGGAACCGTCCCCAAGCCTCATGAGGGGAAAGCATCGACTTCTAAAAGCCGTCTGTCACAAGGGTCCTCATCTCCCTTGATCACGTAGACCGAGAAGAAGCTCTTACTGCTGCACATGATGATGTTCCTCCACTTGCAGACCCTTTTTCAGAAGGTCCCTTTGACACCTCTTTACTAATATACTATAGAGATTATGAAGCTTTATCATCCTAAGGATCATTGGTTCCAGAGTGTCATCTAGTACTCTGGTCTTGTAGGTCTGTGTTGCTCTGGGTACAAGACCATTAGTCATGGCATGCATGGGGCTTTTGTTGAGATACGACATAAGGAAACATCATCTTACCACTTCTCCATTTGGTAGATAACGATCACCCTGGATGATGTTGCTTGTCTTCTACACCTTCATATTAGGGGGAGGTTACTTGATCATTCCAGGATCAAACGTGATGAAACTCAGGAGATGATGATCATTTATTTAGAAGCTAACCCAATGGATGCCATGATGCAGTGTGAGAGCACCAGAGGTGTGTTAGGTGTGAATATGAAAGTAGAAAAACAATATAGAGGGGGATGAATAGGCCAAATTTAAAATTCAATCTCCGTTTATAAATCAGAGTGTAAAAAAATTTAAAATATAATTGTGATCGAAAGGTTTGATGCAAAAATGTGAAAATTATACTATTCGAATTTTGATCAAGTGAACACTAGATCGTTTCACAAACACCAAAGATGAATATGATGAAACACTAGGTATTAGATTGATTCAATTGTGTAATTGACTAGAAGTGTTTACACAATGGTTCAATGCATAAAATTCTAATGTCAATTTGTTTCACAGAAAATCAATCACAAATCTAGCTTAACAAGATATCCAATTCCAACAAAACATAATGCTTATGTAACAAACCGCTATCAATGAATCAACGATAAACTACGATATAATTGAAAAACCTAAGCATGCAAATACTATGAAATTAAATGCAAGAGTAATATATATATATATATATATATATATATATATATATATAGAGAGAGAGAGAGAGAGAGAGAGAGAGAGAGAGAGAGAGAGAGAGAGAGAGAGAGAGAGAGAGAGAGAGAGAGAGAGAGAGAGAGAGAGAGAGAGAGAGAGAGAGAGAGAGAGAGAGAGATGACACCGAGATTTATAGTGCTTCGGCGTTCTTCCTCGCTTTGCCTATGTGCACTCTTCAATGGTTTCCCATTGGAAGCTGCATAGTTCCTAGTTATTTGACAAATGTTTGAAAAAGTTCATACAATCACCAATCCACAATACAACTAAGAAAATTAATCTCCTATTTGGATCTTGACTTGTATACAACACACTACCAAACTCTTTTATGTAATCTTTACTCGAATTACGTTTCTTGAATCTTCCAATATCACCAATCTGCTCCAAGCCTTCGTGTGTAGCAATCAACCCCTTGATCCTACCGATTCCTTGAGCGATGAAATATCCAAAGATTTGAGAAGAACATTGCCTTATCCGTAGCCTTCCACACAATCACTACTTAGGAAATTCTAGAGAGAATAACCTACTTCTTTTCAATGGAATTTGTCACCACCATTGACAATCACCTCAATCTTGCAAACAACTTGGACCATATCATATTAGTTTCAAGGATGCACCTCCTTTAATCAATTATAACTCTCTCGATATCAAGATCTGAACCAGATTGAAGTTTAAGATGCAAGAATTTCGTTGCAAAACTTTGAAATTTCAAAACAGAGGAAATTGATTTTCTCACTATATCACACTGAAAAATATGATCAGAATGATAAGATGTTTTTTTTTGAAAAATGATTACAAAAAGGTTTTATATGTGCTTGAGATTAAGCACTGAAAATAGTTGAAAAAGTCAGTTAGATTCGAATCAAGAGCAATTCATGATTTGAATCAAATACACAAGTGAAGTAGAATAAAATTAAAAATAGAATTTTTAACATTTGTAAGTTGATTCGAATCACGAGGAAAGTGTGATTCGAATTAAGGACCACGTGATTCAAATCATGTACAAAAAATGATTCAGATCAAATCTAACAGCCCCAACTGAAAAATGCTAAAAAAGTGTGTGATTCGAATCATGTTCTAAATTTGATTTGAATCAAATCAAGCAGAGGTGAACACTAGAAAATTGATTCGAATCATGTGCAAAAAATAATTCAAATAAAATGGTTCGAAAATTCAAGTTTTTCCTCTGTCCAATTTGATTTGAATCATAAAGTGTCCTTGATTTCCATGATTCAAATCAAACACATAAAATCTCAAATATGCATGGTTTTAAAAAGCACTTTAGGATTTTACTTTGAATCAAATAAAAAAAAAAAAAACATAAAAGGTTTTCATTCCACTTACTCATGCAATTGATCAAAAACCATCATGATCAAGATCATACCTAATCAGTGATTTATGCATGCTAAAAACAAATCTTTTCAAACTTGATTCCTAGAAGTGCAATCATGAAGGAGACTTAATCAATAAAAATTAAATTAAAGATGAAAGCGATAAGACAAAGAACAAAATAACCAGATATAAGGGCTTCCCCTGAATGAATTAGGGACATGCAACTACAAGGTGCACATGCCAAATTTTCTTACTTGGAGACACTATATAAAAACAACTTGGAGTTGTCCGAGAATGGCGACAAAAATTATCTATAGGTTACATACCACAGGGAGTGTGCTTATAGGTGTTTCCTTCTATTCTTGGTTGGCACATCCATTTTTGTGGACAAAAGTGAAGCCTACGTTGATGTGTCATACCTTAAGTATTCCATCGACTTGTCCGCCATATACGAGTGAAACTGGGGGGCCGCCTGTTTGGTATACCTATACTCCAAGCTGAGCGAAGGTTCTCTATGGACAACAAAGCAAATGACAGGCTCCTACACCCTACTGACGGTAATTTACATAGTCACTATTAATATTAAAACCACTTTTTTAAACACTTGATACTTATACTTTTTTCTTATTCATTTTGAGGGATGGATTCTATCCCATTTTCACCGCATACACAGACAATTCAATTGTCGATTTCAAATATATTTTATTAAAAATATATCAAAATATCTTATTTCTTGAAAAATATATGGATAATTTTGGTATGCATGTACTATGAAAGTTGTATACAACTTATGGAAAGCTATTATACAACTTGGCCATTCATTACGTTAAATTGTTGGATATTTGGAAGATAAATTTATGTCTCATTTTGATTTGAATTCAACACATCCTGAGACATATACTCTACCTAATCAAAATCTGATTATTCCATTTTCACAAAAAAGTTCAATGATAATTTTACTATTATTTTGGTATATGTTGATAACTTGATTCTTGTAGGTACAAACATCAATGATATCACTAGAATCAAAATTATTTTACACAAGAAGTTTAGCATCAAATACCTTGGATATTTAAGATATTTACTAGGCTTTGAAATAGCTAGATCTTATAAAGGTATCACCTTGTGCCCACGCAAATATTGCCTTGACTTGCTGGAAACTACTATCCACTCCCATGGATCCAGGCCGTAAGCTGGATTCCATTGATGAACCTGTGCTCACAAATCCAACTTAGTTCAAAATCATAATAGGTAAGCTATTATACCTTACACATTCTCGTCCACACAATGTTTACTTTGTTTGCAAATTAAGCCAACATCTGTCCGCACCAAACCAGACTCATTTACAAAGTTGTCTTCAAAATTATTCGGTATCTCAAAATGCTACTTCCATGGGCCTTTATTTGAAAGAAAACTCTAAACTCAATCTCACAAGGTTCACCGACTTGGATTGGGGAGCATGCTGCATCACTAGAAGGTCCACAACTAGTTTTAATTTCTTTTGTGGGAGCAACCTCGCCAATTGGAAAACCAAGAAAAAACTTCTAGTCTTTTGTTCTTATTCAGCGGAAGAGTGTCTGGCGTTGGCAAATAGCTCTTGTGATGCCAAATGGTTACTCTATTTACTATAAGACACGTGCATCTGTCATCCTCAGTCTGTCACAATTTATTGTGACAACATAATTGCTATCCTCATCGCCACCAATCTGGTTTTTCATGAATGAACCAAACATATTGAAATGGATTGCCACTTAGTTCATGATAAACTTCAACCAAAATTCATTCACCCCATGCCAATCAATTTAGAAAATCAAGTTGCAGATTTGTTTACATAGCCTCTTCACCTTGGTCCTTTTAATTCTTTGATTTCTAAACTTGGATTGCTTAATATTCATTTCAGTTTGAGGGGATGTTAAATTGTATTTTTTTGGAATTTCTTAATGCACCCTATATATTACTAGGACACCACGTGAAAATATAAAAATGCCCCAAGTTTCCAGAGATGCATCTCCGGACGCACCCTGAGTAAATAGAATTCTGACTTAACATTAAAAAACTCCGGAGATGCATATTCATAATTATTTCAAGGATGCATTCCCGGACAGTGTTGGCTCTATATTGCGCCAAAACCCTTCTCCTTCCTCATTTCTAAAACACACAAAACTTTCTCAAACTCTCTCAAAGGTTATTCCATCAACCAAGTTCAAAATCAATCACCCAAGTTCAAAAGGTTCTTTCATCAACATCAAGTACATCGGAGACATCATTTAACACTGAACTAAACTCTTAATTTGTAAGTTTTTGATGTTTTGAAAAGTTTTTTGAGTTTTTGTATAAACGAGTAGAAGTTGATGATTTAGGTAAGAAATGAGTAGAAATTGCATGAATGATAGTTTATGCATAATGTAGAACATGTTTGATGGTTAAAAATAACGATCAAACCATTATTTTTGGGGTTTGGTGGTTTGCATTGCCGCCATTGACGGACCTGAAAAGTTATAGAAAATTCCAGAGATGCATCTCTGGAATTTTTCAACATTTGAATTGCAGAGTAACCAGAGATGCATCTCCGTAAATTATCAGCTTGTTTTTTTTTGCTTTTCTTGCTTGTAGGTTTTCTTGTACTAATTGTCTAGTTTACTTACACTCATTATGGGTGATATAGATGACAAACTGAGGCACATGAGGATTGCACAACATGCATCAACCTGAAGGGAGAAGAGTCAGGATTCAGATTCTCCTGTTCACTCTAGCCCAGAACATGCGGAGGCATTGAATTCTAGGGCTCATGCTTCTCCATCTTCTTCTTCCCGTAAGAGACGTGTGTCACCTACTGACGCTTTACTTCCTCCATCTTCCCGTAGGTGACAGGTTTCACCTATTCAAGTGCAAGAGGTACCCGAGTCACCAGTTGTACTTGAGGCACCAGTGCCACCCCAAGTACCGCCGCCGGCTGCCGAGGATGATGAGCCAGTGCCACCTCAGGCATTTGGAGGAGGCCTTGTAGAGTTGTAACTGCTGCTTATGTACCCAGACCATATTTTCAGACATATCTAGGAAAGAGAGGTAAAATTAGTTGGATTCATTCTTTTTAAATTACATTTATTATTATATTACAAGTTTCTAACATAGATTTATTTTTCTGTAGGAGTGTGATCCGTGAAGTTTATTAATCAAGAGCGGAAGATTACTGGTTTGTTTCAGCCGAATGAGGAGTGGTTTCAGGCTACTTTGTCCTAATCCAGAATCAAGGACTTGTGTAATACCCCGTGTTCCCTAAAATACTCAAATTCATATCAGTAGAGATAAACTGAGTTCATATGTGCTCTGAAAGTTATCAATTGGAATAAATAGAGTAACTAATGAAATTAGATGGACTTAATTAATATTATTTAGAGCTGACCTTTTATTAATTGGGACTTTTTGATAACACTAATAATGGGTCAATTGCTCTAGTTGAACAATTATTTAAGTGTAGAAACACTTAAGATATTTTCTATCACTCTTGTTCAATTCTAAAATTCCTTTGATTTGTGGCCACATGTTCTATTCCACACCTACCTTACCACTTATAGCATTCATTCTTGGAATGTATCAGTAAAAATATATTGGGAGAAAGAGAGATACTTGAGAGAAAAAGGAAACAAGCTCGTGGAAAGAAGAAGAAGGAGAAGAAACTTGGAGCAACAAACAAGCTTGGATCCTCATCACCATTTCGTCTCATTATCTTGTAACACCATTTCTCCATCTAATTTTAAGGTGGGTTCTAGTTAGAAACTCTTGATTTTTAGGAATTAGGGCTTTGTTGATTAAATCATAGAATAATGAGTGAATCCATGATAGCATGATAAGTATTCTAGGTTAGTCATGAAAATTGCCATGAACCATGAGTTAACCATGTTTTCTATGATTGTTGTGTTGTTTGTGTTTAAGCATAGTTGTTTTTGTTGTTGTTATGAATATGTGTTCATAATCTTGAGAAATCATGGAATGTTTACTTGTTGTTTAAGAATCATGGTATGTAAAAATGGTTGATTGAATGTTATGCTGTTAGAAGAAATTATGTGGATGTAACAGGAATAGGTCTAGAATGGTTTTGGAAGGAGTCTTGCATCAAAAGTTGAGTTTTTATGTGAAAAATGATGTTATAGGTCGAAACATACGGGCTTAGGTCGACCTATAAGAGTTTTTCTTTAGTATAGGTCGACACATAACTACGTAGATCGACACCCACACATCAATATTGAAGCCTGTAGCCTTTGCCGCTGTGTCGCCTCTTATATGTCGACATAAGACCTTTATAGGTCGACACATATCTTGCTTAGGTCGACCTATTGTCTTAATTCCTTGAAAAATACTTGATTCTTGTTTTCTCATAACTCGAGAACCGTAACTCGGAATGAAGCACAATTGGAAGCATTGGAAAGATATTTCAATGCTCAAATTGATAGTAAGATAGAAAAATGGTGTTATTCCATTGAGTGATAGGATAATGATGAATTGAAGTGAATTTAAATACCTTGTTTCTTGTTTCCACCATAATTCAAGAATCGAGAATCCGATTGATATGAGACTTGGATGCATTGAATTGAAAAGTATATGTATGTGGTTATATGTTTGCATTGAACGTGAAATAACATATTTAAAACCTTATGAAGATGAGTGAGGAAATCTAGGTTTATAACTAGGTAAATGGACTAGAAAGATGACTTAGGTTACTAATATGACTTAGATAACATTAGACAGCGACATTTATTCCATATGATACCTAGGTGCGTATCGTGAATGGATGATCTACATAGTTGAGAGTGAGATGCTTTATATGGAACATGTGTTGTTGTTGTGTGATTAAGGTGAATGTGATCACCTTGGGATTCTCGAATACAATCATATTGTGTTATATCTAGTCACGTAGTCGGAAACAACCACTTGTTTGTGCCTTCCCAAGTTGTGATAATTTTATAGAGTAAGAATTGGGATGTATGCACCCATACTTGAATGGCCTGCATTGAATCCCAAAGGCGGTGCATCCCAAAGTTGGGTGAGTCCCATACGGGTAAAATGCTTGAAATGGGTTTGGAGACCCATAGGAAGCGACAGTTCTTGAAGTGGATGTTATCACTTAGAATCCGAAGTCCATGCGTATGTCAAAGTATGAGATAAGGATCCGTGACCTGAGTTGATAACCCTAGACGTAGGGCTTGCCGGGGAAAGATACCTTGATTTGGTTTTCGATCAGTGATTATTTTAGTTGAAGAACTCAAGAGACATGTTCCCATACATTGCGAGTCTTATGAACTTAAGTCATTTCCCCGTTGTGACTTGAGCTACGTTTTGATTAGAACCTTATAGAGCCGAGTGGACCCATAAGTTAGGGAACCCACTGGGATTATTATCTCACCCTATTTTGTTGATTATTTTTCAAGTATTTCTGATCAGGTGAAGGGTAAGGACAAGATAGCTTGATGTCCTTGCTTGTTTGATGCTTTGGATGACTTGTTCTGTTGTGTAGATATATCTTTTGGGATCATTCTATAATGACCTAGTTCCTAGTTTTATTTTGGGCACCCTTGTATATATTGTGCCATAGTTGTAGTTCTTTTTGGGCATGTAATATCTACAATGTTGCCACTATGAACTTTTGTATTTCAGTACTAACATTACAATTATGTATAATATGTATTTCTAGACATGTATTATATATGGGTGTTACAATTGGTATCAGAGCAAGTCGTATCCTTGACCTAGCCATGAAATATTATGAGTATTTATTTATGCTTCATATGTGTGTAGTCATAATTGTTCTTGATGTCATATTCATAGTATTGAGCCTGATCAACTTAATTCTATTTGTATGGCGTTTAAGATCATGGAAGACAAACGTAGAGGTTGTGGTAGACCCATAACTCAGAATTCAGATTCAGAACCACCAAGTTGCCCTGAACGTGTTTAGTGGCCTCAGTTTATGCAACAGATGCATCAGCAACAAAAAAATTCATGCACTAGATGAGAAGTGGAAGATTGACCAGTTTTAGTTTGGTTTGAGGGGTGAAATCTCTCAGTGTTTCTCAGAGGGAATTTGTAACGCCCCGAAAATCTAAATTTAATCATTTAATTATTTATTTAAATAATTTAGAAGGAATTACGAAGTTTTGGTAGTTTGGGGGGATTTTGGATCAAAAGAGTATTTTTTTTAATAATTTAATATAATGAATAATTAATGTATTATTTATACTATTATTATTATTAAAAATATTAAGAAAAAGGGCAAGGTGGTCTTAAAGGAAAAAGAGTAAGGATAAAGTTGGAAGTTCATAAACTGGAATATTTTGTCTAAAGAGGAGTGAACCGATCACTTTTCTAACTGACCGTATTTTTGTGAAGAACGCTGAAGAAGAGAGAAGAAGGAAAAGACCCTAAGGCTTGAAGGATGCTGAAGAATCATAGAGAAGGAGGAAAATTACTAAATTTCTCTAAGGTATGGGGAGTTTTCACGGTTTATTATAATTTTATAGGAATTGGTTTATGAATAGATTAGGTTTTGTGGATTCTTGAGTAATTGTGGTGTTTGATGATATAGATTGTGTTAAGAGCGAGTGTTGTGATGAGAATGAGTGAAACAAATTGGTGTATTTGATGTATGTGTGTTGTGTGAGTCTTTTGGTCAAATTTAGTATTGGACAACATTGAATTTAGGGGTATTTTTGAGTCAAAATCGCAGCAGAAAAATCACTTTTTGGAAAATTGGGGTTTTGTGTCGCATCCTGACACGGGCCGTGTCCCACAACACGGGCACCCGTGTCAGCTTGCTGATTGGGGGAAAACAAAATTTTTGTTACAGGCCTTCTGACACGGGCCGTGTCACAGGACACGGGCGGCCGTGTCAGGCTACCTTCTCTGCTGTAAATTTTTTTGTTTTAGATTTTTGGTGCAGGCCTTCCGACACGGGCCGTGTCACCGGACACAGGTGGCCGTGTCAGACAACTGTTTTGCTGTTTCTTTTTGTTGCTTTCTTGAGGTTTCTTGACGTTTTCTCGTGCTGATCTTTTGTTGTCGAGTTGTTGTTGATGCAAGATGATAAAATATGATTGTATGATAAATACTTGTTGAATATGAAATGAATGATGCACACGTTGATGGTTGGTGAATTGCGGAGGTTTAGCATCATAGCATTTTTATGTTGGGGCTTCGGTCCATTGGTAGCTTCAATCCCATTGTGCGGATTGAAGTAATGCGTTGATTACGTTGTGCTCCTTTTGGAGGGTTGATGGCCAGTGTCCATCCACGTTGAATCGGTACCACATGCATCATTTGCATTTCATTATAGTTGACATTGCATATAATGATGTTGTTGTTGATGATGTCATGATGTTGTTGTTGATGATGCTATGATGTTGTTGTTGATGATGCTATGATATTGTTGTTTCTTTTCTGTTTATTTTTCATGTACTTATATTACTATAATGAATTGTGATTTCTCACCCTGCCTGCTTGAAAATGTTGCCTCTTATGTGGGTAACTTGCAGATAATCAAGAGTAGAATTGCGGTGCTGGAGGATTGAGTCTTGGAGCGTTTCTTTTGTCGTTTTAGTCGTGTTTTACGTGGTGTCCTGCTCTGTGTCATGTAACATCGGGTTGGGATTAGTTGTGAACCTTGTGTTTCTTTTTGGTTGTATGTTGGAGTTTCTTTTTTTATATATCGTTGATGCCATTTTGAATTGGAGGCTTTTATCTATGAATTATTTTGTTGACCTGAACTAAAAGTTTGTTTCCGCTGCGTAATTGTTAATTCCTGTTAATGATGAATGAATAACCCGTGTTATGGGATAGGACAATGATTTTGAATGTCGTTGGAATATGTGGCACCTTTCTTGCTGATTGTTACTCTGATAATATTAAGTGTTTTTCCTAAAATTGTATGTGGGGTAGAAGGGTGTTACAGAATTCACTACTTATGCTAAATTGCTAAAGCAATGCTATGTGGCTGAGAATTGTTTGAAGAAGGTTCAAGAGGAAATATATCAATATAGGGTTGTTCAGAAGGACTAGGGAAGACCAAGTCACCAGTTTAAGCCTAGACCTTAACCTTTCAAAGGGATGAAAGTGCATAATGCAAGACCCACCCCTGCTCCTTTTTACCGTAGGTGTAATAAGATTCACTATAGAAGATGTAATCTCGGAGGGTTGATATGTTATCAGTGTCAGAGAGAAGGTCATATGGCTAAGGATTGTCCTTAAATAAGAATTAGATGTAAGGAAAGAGTATTGGTCGGGTCTATATTTGGATGTGAAAAAAGCTAAGGGTAACAATACTTTGATTGATGGTATGTGTCTCGTAAATGATTATACTTGTTTTGTATTATTTGATTGTGGAGCAACACATTCTTTTATATCAATTCAATGTATGAAATGTCTTGGCTTACAAGCATTCCTTTGTCTCCTCCTATGGTGGTTACTACCGCCATGGATGATGTTGTTGAGACGCTGTTGATTTGTGAATATTGTTCTCTTTCAGTGAATGGTAGAGTTTTCCAGATTGATCTTATATGTTTACCACTTAAGAAGGTTGGTGTAGTCTTGGGGATGGATTGACTTTCTGCCAATTCAGTGTTTATTGTACGTGAAGAGAAGTTAATCATAATTCTATCTAGTAAAGTTACTCCAAAGGATGTATTAACTACTATTTTGGAAGGTACGGTTGGTATGGTTAATTTCTTGTTTGACAAGGAAAAATCTGTTCTCTTGGTTCTCACCAAGGAATCGAGCGACGATCTGAAGGTCACACAAATTCCTATAGTTTGTGAATTTCCAGAAGTTTTTTCACGAGGATGTCACTTCTCTTCCTCTTGAAAGGGAAGTGGAATTCTCTATTGATCTGATACCCGGGACGACCGCAATATTCGTTTCCCCATATCGTATAACACCATTCGAGTTAAGAGAGTTGAAGAATCAATTAGAGGAGTTATTGACCAAGCATTTCATTCGACCCAGTGTCTCACCCTAGGGAGCTCTAGTGTTTCTAGTGAAGAAGAAGGATGGTGGCATGCGTTTGTGTATTGATTAACTCTAGTTGAATAAAGTCACCATTAAGAACAAGTATATCTTACAAAGGATAAATGATTTGTTAGATAAATTAAAGGGAGAATGTGTGTTCTCGAAGATTGATTTGCAATTAGGCTATCATTAGATCCGAGTTAAGATTTTATGACATACCCAAGACCGCATTTAGGACCCGATATGACAATTATGAATTTCTTGTAATGCATTTTGGTGTGACGAGTGCTCTGGCTATTTTCATGGATTATATGAATAGGATATTCCAACCTTACTTGGATCAATTTGTGGTGATATTTATTGATGACATTCTTATTTATTCCTATACTCCACAAGAGCACGGAGAACATCTAAGGATTGTTCTATCAGTATTACAAGAGAAGCAATTATTCTCCAAGTTAAGCAAATGTGAGTTTTGGATGACTGAAGTTAAGTTTCTTAGTCATGTAATATCACAAGGAGGAGTAGCAGTGGATCCATCTAAAGTTGAAGCGGTTATCAATTAGGAAAGACAACAGATTTCCTCTGAAGTAAGAAGTTTCTTAGGATTGGCAGGTTACTATCGAAGGTTCATCAAAGGGTTTTCTCGGTTGGCCTTACCAATGACACGACTTACCCGGAAAGAGATTTCTTTTAGTTGGGATTCAAAGTGTGAACATATTTTCACGAGTTTGAAGGAAAGGTTGACAACTGCTCCTGTTTTAACTTATGAAGTATTTTGTTATGCCTCTAAGAAGGGATTAGGAGGAGTGCTGATGTAGGGTGGTCAGGTTGTAGCATATGCCGCTCGTCAATTGAAAACTCACGAAGAGAATTGTTCGACGCATGATCTTGAATTAGCAGTTGTTGTTTTTACCTTAAAGGTGTGGCGTCACTACTTGTACAGTTTACATTTTGATATGTTTAGTGACCACAAGAGTCTGAAATATTTGTTTGATCAGAAGCAGATGAACATGCAACAAAGGAGATGAATGAAATACTTGAAGGATTTTGATTTTGAGTTAAAATACCATCCATGTAAGGCGAATAAATTTGTAGATGCATTAAGTCGGAAGGGGATACACAAAGTTGAGTTGATGATGTTCGAGTATGCATTATTGGAAAAATTTTGAGATCTTAACCTTCAGTTTTCTTAAACTCAAAATGGTGTGTTAATGGAAAATCTGAATGTTACTTCCAACCTAAGAGAAGAAAACCAACAAGGGCAAATGCTAGATGAGAAAAGTTTTTCACTTTCGCTACTGATGGAGTTGTTCTTTTTAACCAAAGGATTTGTTTTCCAAAGGATGCTGAGTTGTAAAGAAAAGTTTTGGAAGAAGCTAAATAAGGCGCGTTTACCATACATCCAGGTTCATCAAAGATGTATCAATACTTGAAGAAGTACTATTGGTGGCTTGTAATGAAAAAGGATATTGCAGAGTATGTGTCTGAATGTGTGGTATGACAATGGATTTGTTGCAACCCTTAGAGATTCCAGTAAGGAAATGGGATAATATTTCAATGGATTTTTCAGTTGGGTTACCTCGTACGCAAGGTGGTTATGACTCCATTTGGGGTGATTGTGGATCGGTTAACTAAGTCTGCACATTTCTTGGCTGTGAAAACTAATTACAAGGCAAGTCTTCTTGAACGGTTGTTCATTTCAAAAATTATGAGACTACATGGTATCCCCACTAGTATCGTGTCTGATAGAGATCCAAAGTTTACTTCGAGATTTTGGAAAGCTTTTCAGTAGGCCATGAGATCTAAGTTGTGTTTAAGTACATCTAACCATCCTTAGATGGATGGTTAGATTGAGACGACGATACAAACATTGGAGGATATGTTAAGAGCTAGTGTGCTTAAAAGTGGAGGAAATTGGAAAGAGCTCTTACCATTGATTGAATTTGCATACACCAATAGTTACCATGCAAGTATTAAGATGGCTCCTTATAAAGCTTTGTATGGGAGGAAATGCATAACACCTTTATGTTGGACAGAAGTTGGTGAAGAAAGGATTTTATGACCGGAGATTATTCAAGAGACTATGGAAAAGATAAGAATGATTCGGACAAGGTAAAGAAAACACAAGATCGACAAAAGAGTTATGAAGATAACAGAAGAAGTCCATTAGAACTTGAGGAAGGTGGCCATGTGTTCTTAAAGGTTACTTCCAGATTAAGATTGAAAGGACTGTTTAAGTCACAAAAGTTAAGTCCGAGATACATAGGACCACATAAAATTATAGAGAGGATTGGTGAAGTAGCCTACAAATTATCCTTACCACCTTCTTTATCTCATATGCATGACGTTTTTCACGTATCTCAATTTCAGAAGTTCATTCCTGATCCTCTTCATCAAATTCTCCCGAATTCAGTGGAAGTAGAAGCGGACCTAACCGTTGCACCTCAACCAAGTCATGTCGTGGGAATAAAAATTAATGTGTTGATGAACAAGAAGAATCCTCTTGTTAAAGTTTAGTGGGATGAATCACTTCTGGGCGATGCTACTCGGGAGCTTGAATATGAGATGCGAGAAGCGTACCCTCATCTTTTCCAGGTAATATTTAAATTTGAGGATGAATTTTTATTTAATTGGGGGGGGGGGGATGTAATACCATGTGTTTCCTTAAACACTCAAATTCATATTAGTTGAGATCAACTAAGTTCCTATGTGCTCTGAAAGTTATCAATTGGAATAAATAGAGTAACTAGTGAACTCAAATTGACTTAATTAATATTATTTGGAGTTGGCCTTTTATTAATTGGGACTTTTTGATAACATTAATAATGGGTTAATTGCACTAGTAGAAAAATTATTTAAGTGTAGAAACAATTAAGATATTTTCTATCACTCTTGTTCAATTCTATCCACACAAAATTCCTTTGATTTGTGGCCACGTGTTATATTCCACACCTAATTACCACTTGTAGCATTCATTCTCGGAATGTATAAGTAAAAATACATTGGGAGAAAGAGATAGACTTGAGAGAAGAAGGAAACAAGCTCGTGGAAAGAAGAAGAAGGAGAAGAAACTTGGAGCAACAAACAAGCATGGATCCTCATCACCATTTAATCTTATTTTCTTGCAACAAAATTTCTCCATCTCATTTTAAGGTGAGTTCTAGTTAGAAACTCTTGGTTTTTAGGAATTAGGGCTTTGTTGATTGAATCATAGAATAGTGAGTGAATCCATCATAACATGATAAGTATTTTAGGTTAGTCATGAAAATTGCCATGAACCATGAGTTAACCATGTTTTCTATGATTGTGTGTGTTGTTTATGTTTGAGAATAGTTCTTGTTGCTATGTATATGTGTTCATAATATTGAGAAATCATGGGATGTTTACTTGTTTTTTAAGAATCATGTGATGTAAAAATAGTAGATTGAATGCTATGCTGTTAGAAGAAATTATGCAGGTGTAACAGGAATAGGTCTAGAATGGTTTTGGAAGGAGTCTTGTATCAAAAGTTAAGTTTTCATGTGAAAAATGTTGTTATAGGTCGACACATACGGGTTTAGGTCGACCTATAGGAGTTTTCCTTCAGTATAGGTCGACACATAACTACTTAGGTCGACACCCACGCATCAATATTGAAGCCTATACCCGCTGCCCTTGTATCGCCTCTTATAGGTCAGCCTAAGACCTTTATAGGTCGACACATAGCTTGCTTAGGTCGACCTATTGACTTAATTCCTTGAAAAATGCTTGATTCTTGTTTCCCTATAACTCGAGAACCGTAACTCAGAATGATGCACAATCGGAAGCGTTGGAAAGACATTTCAAAGCTCTAATTGATAGTAATATAGAAACATGGTGTTATGCCATTGAGTGATAGGATAGTGATGAATTTAAGTGAATGCTCATTCATCTTTTGGTGAAGAAAGAAAAGAGAGCAAAGAAACTTCTTCATCTACACCCATTGTTACACCAATCATGGCTCAACCACCACCACCTCCTACTTCAACCCCTGGTGTTAATAGTCCAAGACACAACGCTCAGTTTACGCGCAACACCTACAATGGGAAGAATTCTGAGATGGAAATGGGAATCCTTGCTCTTCTGTATCAGAATCCTTTTACTGGTATGGACCATGAGGATCCGTTCACTCATCTCACCAAATTCTATAAAATTGCGGGTACAACGGAAGCGCCGGAAGTTGAAGAAGAATCCTTGTTTAAGAGACTATTTCCGCATTCCTTAACCGGGAAGGCAAATGAATGGTATCTTGATCAATCAACTCTAGTGATGACGAATTGGAATTTATTGGAAGAAAAGTTCCTTGAACGGCTTTTCCCCCATAATAGATTTATGGAAGCGAAGATGGCGATACCGGTGTTTGCTCAAGGTGGAAATGAATCTCTCAATGAAACTTGGGAGAGGTTCAAATCCATGTTACGAAAATGCAAAGGTCACATTTTTGATGAATTAACTCAAGTGCACATCTTCCGGAATAGGCTCCAATCGGTTCACAACACTTTGGTGGATGCTACTTCGGGTGGATCATTAATGTCCAAAAGAGATGAAGATGCGATTGCTATTATTGATAGGATGACACTCAATGATCATCAAGGAAATCACAACAGTGGCACACCTCAAAGAAAACCGGGCATGATCGAGTTGGGAACAAATGATGATATTCTTACTCAAAACAAATTACTCTCGTAACAAGTAGAGTTGTTGACAAAGAAAATGTCAAAGCTTCCACAACAAATCAAAGATATGCAAGAAGTTCCCAACCAAAATCAGCATGTAGCAAGTTATGAAATTTGTAAAGGCGATCATCCTACCAGCTATTGTCCACCGGTTGCTGAAGAACCCAACTATGTGGGAAACCAAAATCAAGGTTTTTAACCAAGACCACCATATCAAAGCAATAACCAAGGCTACCAACCGAGAGGTAATTGCCAATGTTACCAACAAGGGTGGAGGCAAGAGCCGAGTTCTTCAAACCGTCAACGTTACCAAAATTACAACCAAACGCAACCAAACCAAGGATGAGGCTCTAAGATTGAGGAAACTTTTAACCAATTTATGCAAATGATCATCTCCACTCAAAAAAGTACGGATGCGGCAATTCAGAATCTTGAGACTCAAGTGGGACAATTGTCCAAGCAACTAGCCAACCAACATAAAGAAACCTTTCCGGCTAACACTCAAGTGAATCTAAAGGAGCATTGCAAGGCCATCTTTACAAGAAGTGGAAGAACAATTGGTGGGGAAGTTGAAAAAAATGATGAAATTGAAAAGGAGGATGAAATTGTGGAGGAAGTTGAAAAAAAAGATGATAAGAATGTAGTTGAAAAGAATGATGTAAAAAAAGGTTGAAAGAGGAGAAGTTGAAAAAAAGTGAAAAAGGAAAGGAGTATAAGGGAGAAGTTCTACAGAAAAAGTTACCTTACCCTATTGCTTATTCCGAAAAAGAAAATGAAAAGCATTATGCGAGATTCTTGGATATATTCAGTCGGTTGCAAATAACCATTCCATTCTCCGAGGCTCTAGAGCAAATGCCTAAGTATGCAAAATTCATGAAAGACTTACTTACAGAAAAAAGAGGTACACGGATAAGGAAACCATTGAGCTCAATGCTAATTGTAGTGCTATCGTCCAAAGCATTCTTTCGCAAAAAGGAGATCTGGGAAGAGTGGCTCTACCTATAACTATAGGTAGTGATTTCAAATGCAAAGCTTTGGTCGATATGGGAGCTAGTATTAATTTGATTCCTTTATCTGTGGTCAAAAGGCTCGAGAACATGGAGATGAAGTCAACCAACATGACTTTACAACTTGCAGACAAGTCTAGGACTCGTTCTCATGGAGTTGTTGAAGATGTGTTATTGAAAGTCAACAAATTTATATTTCCGGTTGATTTCGTAGTCATGGACATGGAAGAAGATGAGGATACACCAATAATCCTTGAAAGACCCTTCATGAAGACCGCTAGGATGCTAATTGATGTTGATGAAGGTATAATGAAGGTGAGGACAAATGATGAGGAAGTGTGTTTCACACTTTTCAAAGGGGTGGTGTATTCGAATCAATTCGAGGAAAATTTTCAAGTGAAAAAAGATGATGCAAGAATTGCGGCAAAGAAAAAGAAAAACGAAGACACAAAGGTTGCATCAAAGAAAAAGAAGGAAGAAAGAGCCAATTATGAAGAAGTGTTTAAAAAGAAGGATGAAGAGGCCAAAGAGGCTTTGATGAAGTCATGTTGGGACTTTTCTTTCTTAAGGAAAAGTGGACCAAGAACAGGTCATGATAATGGTTGAGGTCTTTGTTGTTAAATCATTTTTCTCTGAAGCTAATCCATTCGCTTTTAGTTTCGACCGTCGAGCTCAAATGACGTTAAACAAAGCCCTTGTTGGGAGGTACCCCAACATTATGAGTATTTCTGTTTTCTTACTGCATTTTGTTAGTATGTTATGGTGAAAGGGTGTTGTAATAAACCACAAGTATAAAAACTAGAAATTTTGAATTACTGCCATGTTCGCCTCGTGTTCTCTTTGCGAACCTGGGGCGAATGAGTTCGCTAGGCAAATAACTGTTTACACTGCAAACATGACAGATGCTGGAATGGTGAAAATGTTTTGCTACAACACTTGTGTAATGTTTGTGTAGTACTGTTGCATTGCCTTTTCTGTAATGGACCTGAGGGCAGGCATTTTTCAAAAATGAGGGGGCAGTATCTAGTAGTTCTTTTTATTATTGGTAGTTTGTTTTGAATTTAATGTTTCCCTTTTGTGGTGATTAAATGTGAGAACTTCTAGATTGGTTGCTATTTGCTAAAAGTATCCAATGAAGATTCTCCCAAGTTTAGATGGTGATGATAGTATTTGATCATGTAAATGTTGGCAAGGTACATGGTTACCTCTTTCTAGGATGCTAGAATGTTTAAGAATTTTTTTCATTGTGCAAATGTAATTTTGTTTCATTTTGCAACTTTGTTTGAATGCTTGTATCACTTAGGTTCCAATAGCCACAAATTTGTGAGAAACCTCCATTGTTTAATAAATGCATATGATGACTGATAAATCTTGTTGAATACATTTGATTCGTGCTTAATCTTGTGATTATTTTGATTTTGTTGAAGCATTAGATATGATAAAGGCATTTGTTGATAATGAGCACAGCCATATCCAAAAGTAACTTACCCGTGAGTAGTGAGAATTTGCTAACCCCTTTAAGCTGAATAGTTTAGATCCTAGTTTAGTGATGAACTTGGTATTTATACATAATTGGAAAGATAGTTCATCATTGAATTGTGTAGGATTCTAAATTTTTTTTTCTTGAACCTTTGAAATTATACTAAATTATCTTCCTTGCCACAAAAAGCAAGGAACAATCACTTATGGTTTGGTTAAAAACCAAGTTGGGGAGAGTGAAAAGAAAGTGGTAGGTTACTCAAAATTTTTGAAAATTTTCAAACAAGCAATGAAAAGAAAATGGTGTATATGAATTGTGAAAAAGAAAAAGAAAAAGCATGCTTGTTTGAATGAAAAGAAATGAATAATGTGCAATAAGGGTGTTGGAAGGGTGACCAATGAAGAAAAGAAAGTGTTGGATGAATTTGTAATGTGAACATAACCTTGTATAGTGAATGTTTCTTTTGCATTGGCAACTTTGAATCCATGGCCTTATAAATGTCCCTTTGTTGTGAACCTAACCAAGCTACAACCTTTAAAGACCTTAGTGATCTTCTTGCTTCCATGAATTCTTTAATGATTAATTAGATGAATGTATGAATTGGTTTGTATTTGCATTATTTGTCAGGTGAGTGAAATTCTTATTCGAAGAGGAGTGTTAGAGTGATTCAAGCATGAGAATTTAGTTGTTATTTAAAGCATTGCATGATGTATGTTTAAGAACCAAATTATTTTGCATTGTTCGATTCTAGGAAGTTGTAAACTTTGCTTGTATGCATTGTTTGTTTATTTGAGCCAGAAATCCATTCTTGGTTGAATTAAATGATCGAGAAAATCCTCTTGTTTTCAACGAGAGTCATACTTTGCTCGAGGACAAGCAAAGATCTAGTTAGGGAAAGTTTGTTGAATGCCAAACTTGCTTTCATTTGATCCTTATTTATTGGCATTTTTCAACTCTTTTGCTAAGTTTTGTTGGATTTACTCATGATATCGTGCTATTATTCAATATTGTTGAAAATACCTTTGGTTGCTTTGATTTGTGTGTTATTGTGCAGAAATTATGCATAAAACATCAAAGTGTGAGACACAAGCAATTGGACAAGGAAGCCAAAGGAAGAGAAGAATATCAGCATGTTCGTTGTGCGAACAGCCAGCGAGGAGTGGCAGCGAATGTTCGCTGGGCGAACTCATGGCGAAGTCCCCGCGAACCCTCTCAATTTAGAGCCAGTAAGGAAAGGGCACTAAGTTCGTTGGGCGAACTGGTAGCGAATGTTCGTTGTGGCGAGGTCTCAGCAAAGGACCAGCGAACCATCCCAGACTAGAGTCACTAGCTAAAGGACCATAAGTTCGCTGTGCGAACTTGTAGCGAGGTAGTTCGCAGTGCGAAGAATTACTCACACAGCGAACTTCAAATATTTCTCAGGGGTGGGTTAACTATTTAGAGGCACATCAGGTGCCTAAAAGTGAGTTCTCTGGATGAAGAAATGGTTCACAACGCGAACATGACAGATCCCAAAAGTACTATATAAGTACTTTTCACAATTTTTGGGGATTATAACCCCTTTTTACACACCAAAACTTCATTTCTCAGCATTTCTTCACCAAAAGGTGATATTATGCAAATAGAAGCTGGATTCACATCCGAGTTCGATTCTTCGACGTGGATGCTCATTCATCTTCTTCCAAAACTTGTAAAGCAAGATACCATGGTTATGGGTAGCTAATTTCCTTTGTATCAAAGGTAAAGGTAGTCTACCATTAACTTATATGTATTTCTTTTGATTGGCCTTGTATGTGAACAAGTGATGATTAATATATGATGAATATTTTTGTTCTTAATGATCCATTCTTGTTTTGTAAAACTCTAGACATAGATTTTGTGAAACTTGACCTAAAATATTCATCTATCGGTTTATAGATTGGAGAGATCGGTCTATGGTCGATAGTTGCTTTGTGTTGAACTTAAAGTTTACTATATTGGTTGTTATATGGAGAAATTGTGTAGCAATGAATATGGTATTTCTCACGAAGCCGCTCAAGAGATAGACAGTGTTGAGAGAATGCACGACGATATTAATCAGATCCGACTTCACATGCAAGATTGAAAGAATACATATAAGTTAGGGTAGATGAAAACTACTTTTGATATACTTTGTTAATCAAACTCTTTAGAATTTATAAACTTTACTACTAAAAACGTGACAATTTTATGAACAAAACTTTAAAAACCCTTTTTCTTGAAATGATAAACTATTGAAAGGCAAGCATCAAAATATCTGCAATCCCTGTGGAGACGATAAAAACCCCCCCTTTAAATACGATTCGAACAGGAGACCCATAGGAAGCGACGATTCTTGAAGTGGAAGTTATCACTTAGAATCCGAAGTCCATGCGTATGTCAAAGTATGAGATTAGGATTCGTGACCCGAGTTGATAACCCTAGACGTAGGGCTTGCCGGTGAAAGATACCTTGATTTGGTTTTTGATTAGTGATTGTTTTGGTTGAAGAACTCAAGAGATATGTTCCCATACATTGCAAGTTTTGTGAACTTAAGTCCTTTCCCTCTTGTGACTTGTGTTAGGTTTTGATTAGAACCTTGTAGAGCCGAGTGGACCCTTAAGTTAGGGAACCCACTAGGATTATTTTCTCACCCTATGTTATTTTTCAGGTAGTTCTGATCAAGTGAACGGTAAGGACAAGATAACTTGATGTCCTTGCTTGTGTGATGCTTTGGATGGATTGTTCCGCTGTGTAGATATATCTTTTGGGATCATTCTATAACGATCTAGTTCCTATTTTTATTTTGGGCACCCTTGTATATATTGTGCCATAGTTGTAGTTCTTTTTGGGCATGTAATATTTACAATGTTGCCACTAGGCACATATGTATTTAATTAGCAATATTACAGCTATGAATAATATGTATTTCTAGACATGTATTATATATGGGTGTTTTAACTTATGCATGACCAATTATGTTACGGTCAACCACAGGATGCTTAATGCATTCGTGGAAAGATGGCACACCGAGACCTCGTCATTTCATCTCCCGTTTGCTAAGATGTTTATCACACTCGACGTTGTGTCGTGTTTGATGCATCTTCTGATCATGGCGAAACATCTATATCATGGGAGGATTAGCAAAGACGAGGCACTCGAGATGATGGTAGAATATATGGGTTTGACCCAGAGGATGACATGAGGAAGTTTGAAAAAACCAGAGGGGCTCATGCTAGTTTTGAATTCTTGAAAAAGCTATATACAGATGAGATCCTTATAGTTGAGGAGGCTAGAGGAGATGACAAGTAGGTAGGGCTCCATAGAGCATATGCTATTGATAAATGCCAAATTATGGTTAATTTGTAATTGAAAACATGGCATTTATTAACTTGTTTCATTAGATTCTTGAAGCAAAACCTCAACTTTTGTGTAAATATCTAAATATGTTAGTTTATCATGTATTTAGTTGTAGTTTGCTTAATTTCAAGTCATTTTCACTACGCCAAAAACTGCTTTCAATAGCACTTTTTGACCTTTAATAGCGCTTAAAAGCACTATAAAAGCTCCCGCTATTATAGATTCGATACATATAATAGCGCTTTGAAAGCGCTATTAAAATGAATGTTTTTAATAGCGCTTCATAATAAACGCTATGATTGCCTTGTTCCGCGCTACCATACACCTTGTTTATAAAAGGATTAAATAGCGCTTTTTGAAGAAGTGCTATTATAGTGCTAGTATTCAATATCACTTTTTCTTAAAGCGCTATTGTAGACACTATCTTTAATAGCACTTTTTAGAAAAGCGCTTTCTAGAAAAGCGCTATTAATGCCCTTTATTTATTCTTTTAAGAAAAATGAGATTTTGTAACTCAATACTACAATAAAAAATCACATATTCTTCTAAAAAGGCAAATATCCACAATATGACACATAAGACATGGTCAATTAATTTGTATTTAAAATAATTACAAACAATAAAAATTAATTATATAAATGTTTGAAGTCGGTTACGACAAAGAATGAATTAATTACAAACAATATGAAATAATTCTAGTTTGCTTCATTCCTCGTCTAAACAAATTACAAGCATATTTGTACTCACATGAAAACTTGATACATTCCATAGAATTGCAAATCAATGTTCCTCTGTTTTATCACAAAGTATGGTATCAACTATGCCAAGTTCTTCGTTCAAATTCAACGTACAAGCATGCACTGGCTTATCTGTTTCCTTATAATACTTGTTCAAATTGTGGTTGACTAAAATGCTTCAAAGAACCTTCACAACTATAATCAAAACATACAACAAAATCAGAATAAAGTAACAACATTAATGGTGTCACAAATGATGAATTGCTGCAACTACTGCACTTTCAGGATCATAGAAAGCTTTAGTATCATCAGGTTTAAAATATATAATTTGAATAAAATATGCTGACTAGTCATTCAGGTAACTAAACCAGATACCTGGTACGGTGGACACCAATAATCAGAAAGAAATGAATATTTTTTAAGGAAAAGTATTATGATTTCCAAAGAAAGTTGCACCACATTCTCTAAATATTACCTATGTATTTGAGTGCCGCGTTCAACAATGATGGAATTTACCCTTAGCATGATATTTCGGAAGACAACTTCTCCACTAATCAAATCCTGAAACATGCCAACTGTAAAAAAATCAGATCCTATAATACAATTCATTAAAATAATTTATCCAGTGATCCTAGGAAACATGATATTGAAAGCAATAAAACTAATAATAACAAGATGATGTTTTTTTTGTCTTATAGTGGTTGTTAAGGTGTAAGCATTGATTCATAAGTCTTGCAATGCCATAAGATCTATTATAACGTTATGGTAGGAGTACTTAGAAAGTAACGAAATTCAACCTTGGCCGCTTTTCCATCCATCAAAACGACCATGCAGTTTTATAAATCACATATCAATATGAATGTTTTCTACTATAAACAAAACACATGTCTCAACACAAAAAAAATTATAAGTAATCAATTACAAGTTCCACTTACAGTTGATAAATTCATGAATACAGGTACAATATGAAAATTGAGGTAATCTAAACTATTGTATATAGAGTTTTCTTTACTACAACAATGAGCTCCATACTCTTAGGACAAACCACATGTAGATCCAAGAAAACATTGATAGTAAAATTATTAAGGTTGTATTCTAGGAGTTTTAACTACTAGCATGGTGTTTCAATGCTTTCCAAAACCTTTACACAATTCTGACAGAACATTAGCACACTAAATTTAACATAGAACATTAGCATATAATGCACTACTTATGATACTAGTTACACACATAGTTCATTGATAGCTATCAATTACAAACAAATAACTAAACCTATAATAGAATATAAATAACCAATAACAAAATATAGATAACTCATCCACTTTTTTTAATAACTTTTTTTGATACCACTAACACGACACTCACAATGACACCAGTAATAATTCAGAAAAGTGATAAGCCTCTTGTTGTTTCAGAACAATATTTCACCTGAATAATAAAAAAATACATCCAATTTAAATTCACAATTTTATTAATTAATACTAGAGAGAATTCAATTCATCAATTACTCTCGCATATAATATTAATTATCCCAAGTAGAAGCCTTATTTGGCCTTCCAGACCGAGTCAAATTGCTAGTGCTTGTGCTTAGCATAATTCATATTCTTAAAATGAAATGAATTACAAGAGTTTTACACCACTCCATGCAATGCGCAATCAACTAGAGTAAGAGCATATACCTCCTATGACATTATTAAAAAACAAACAGAAGAAAAAGGTAAACAGTGCAAAGTGCTTAGTTTCTTCAAAACATTATCAGCGCACAATGGTTTTTCCAGGATTTTATAGTGACACAAAGATTGCTTTGAGAAACAATGCACTTTCTAAGAATTCGTTGCCTAATACTCGCAAAGATATTGAATAAACAACGCAACTAAAGGCAAATTCAACAAATCAATAGTGACATGAATCAATGGTATAACTATATTACTTTTAGTTATATTTTGACTTGATTGAAGTTGCATACCATCCTTGTAAGTTGTAACGTTATTCCGAGAAGCGTTTACAATACTTAACAAAAGATTTCAAAGTGGTACTTTTAGTTTTATTGAAGAGAATGGAACCACAAGGAACATAACTAAACATGTTATTCAACCTACTATTTTAGACCAAGTTGGGAATCGTTGCGGCATCCCCATTGAAATGTTGACCCACATCCTGGTGGGCGGGCAATGTGCTGGTTCTTGGAACTGAAATAGATCGACAACCTTCAAGGAATCACTATTGAGAGACGTGTTCGTAAAACATAAACTTCTCTAATGCTGCTCCGGGAGCCATCGCCGATTTTCAGCTCAGTGGGGGTGAGTTGAATCAGGTGGTTATATTTTTCCTTCTAACTATTGGGTCTATGTCTAATAATACTTTTACATTCTCATATATACAACATAACTACCACAAACTGGACCTACAAGACAAACACAGTAAAGCACTTATAAAAAAAACTAAACCTCTTTAGTCACAATACAAAGACGACCATCGGTAACGGTGTGCTCGACGAAAGTACGAGCATCATATCCCGTCGTGTTTCCACCGCCAACAATCACATCCCTACAAATAATCAATTAAAAATAATCGAATTATTCAGTATCGAATAAAATATTGTGAAAGAGTTGATGTGTTACTATGCGAAGTACCTGTCATTATGATTGATTGATACTAAAGAGTATACTAAAGTGTCTATTTATAATACTGTTTGTTTTATCAAACTGATTTCCTTCCAAAAGCAAAACCAAGCCGTTCCAAAATCTGATCTTGAGTAAAAGATCAAACAAGCTCAATTGTTAAAATAAATACATATTTGCATTGAATACATTTTTGTTAAACCCTAAACCTTAAACCCTAAACCCATTAAATTTTATATGAGAACATGAGAATTAATCTGAACCATTAGATTTTAAAATAAATAGTGGAGATTATGTGTCAATTTTTTCTCTCTCCTATCAAATATGAATATGTATCAGCCAGAAATTAGTCATTGATATCATGTACTGAATGAATAAAACGTGTTATCCATTTATTAAACTTTATAACATGATATCAATGGAAATTGAGCCATCATATTTTAACCATTAACCACATTTCCAATATAAGACACCTATATCAACAAGTCTAATGCAAGAGTTAAGTGGAAAGACTGAAAGTATTATGGTTAAATTAAAAAAATAGATAACAGTAAGCCACTTAAAAAAGACAGTGAGGAATGCACTTGGAAAAATATAATCACAACAGAATAACCATTAAGTTTATAAAGCACCCCATACTAATCCTTACACAATGTTATAGGAAGCACCATGTGCTACTATGCCAGACAGTTCCAAAGACAATGCCAACACAGTCTACTCAAACAAACGATTCACAATTTTTGGAACTGCTCAATTCGGTGGAGACGGCTCTTTCAAAAACTATTCAAATAGGTGAACACAAACAATGACTCGTTCAAAAAACAACACAACTGCAACTCTCTATGGTGAACAACTCAAAACAGCTATGCAGAAAACAATAATGTATCTAACATAAACTTCACCAACTACGGTTCCAGTTTGACATCTGACATTGATGATTACAAAAGCTATGATAAACTCGTTAATAACCCTAACCTAGGTTTCACCCTATACAATGTCACTACGACAATGAATCAAGATCGCAGTCATTTTGATAATAAACAAATTGTTTCTATGAGGCATTTAATTGATTATATAACATTCATATCAATTATAAGAGCAAGAAATATCAATTCTAGTATGCTTAAGCTTTGAAGAAATATCTGTGCTTTGCTTCGAAACGGTGATTCTGGTGCAAATGAAGTTACGAAAAGCTACTTCTTGAATATTGGTGTTGTCGAGTTATTTAAAGAAGGATAGGAGAAGGTTGCAGAGAAATTGTATTAGGGTTCGAGTTAATGGTAATGTAGCATATACACTTTACCAGTAATGATCCTGCTTCAACTTTCAACACCGGCAAGTTCAAAAGTTATGATAGACTTGTCAATGACCCTAACCAAGGTTTTACCACATACCACTCCCCTGCTAGCAACCACAAACTCTCTTTCTCAAGCTACAACAATGAAACAATATCACAAATATAGTGAATAATAAACTGTTTATTTCTCTGAGGCATTTAATCGAACAGCTAACATTCATATCAATTATAAGAGCAAAAAATATCAATTCTAGTATGCTTAAGAAATACCTGTGCTTTCATTCGAAACAGTGATTCCAGAGATTTGAAGTTAAAGATGTAGAGTGTTCTTCTTATTTCAAATACGTTGAAGCAGAAATACAGATATCATAATGTATAATCCTTTACCCAGGTAACCTCATCGTGTAGAGGATGTTTGAAGAAAATGATTTAGGGTGCAAAGCAGCCACGAAGAGCTACTTCGTGAGTATTGGCACAATTGTTTGAAGAAGGATTAGGAAATCAATGATGTTTTAGGGTTCCGTTGGCATAACAAATCGATGGATTTTAAGGGTTCGATGAAGGTGACATACAACAAATTAAGGTTTTGAAGGGAGTGAATTTTGAATTGAAAGAAAAAAATTGAAATTAGTTGTTATATGGAACTTGAATTATTTTTCGTCAAAAAACTTATGAACAACACGCAGGATATTTTAGAGGATGATTTTTTTTAATTGTATAGTGTTTTTGTCTTTATATATAAACATATTCAAGAGTTGAATAAATATTTGTAACTAGCCCTACGATAAGGTTATGCTTTTAGTATTCAAAGGTCTAAAGTTCGAGCCTTATATCTTTACAAAATTTAATTTTTATTGTTCCAATTATGTATGCCTTTGATAGCGTTTTCATTAAGCGCTACTATAGACCCCAGTGCCAATGTCAAATAGTTAAAAAAGCGTTATTATATGTCCAAGCAAATTTTTAATCTATAATAACCTATAGTAGCGCCCGAGACAAAAGCGCTATTATAGATCTTAGCCTAATATATTTAATAGCATTTCTCAAGTAAGCGCTATTAAATATATGTTATTGTAGACCAAATATGTAGTAGTGTTTGTAGATATTTATGCTTAAGAGGAGCTTTGGTCATCAAAAGACAAAGATATTGCTTCAACATGCATTTTTTGGATCAAAGCAATCCAACTGATGGGGCTTAGCACCATTGTAGCACAATAGTTTATGCTCAGCACGGTCAAAACACACTTAGAGGTGGCTAGGCAGAGGGTTTCAAGCTTAGCGCAAAATCTTGTGCTTAGCGCCATTTATGGCGGTTTAAGTTATTTGTCTGTTAGTTGTGCTTAGCACCAAATCTTGTGCTTAGCGTGGTCTGCTTTTTCAACTTTGTATAAATAGCTTTGCACTTCATATTTTAGATATACATTACATTTTGGAGAGAGAGAAACTTAGAAAACAACAGGAAAGGGTGCTTCTTGAAAATCAGAAGGTAGGTTCGCATCAATCATTGGGAAATCACGATTGATGCATGTTCATCTTCATTTGTCTCTTTGTATCAAGCTACCAAGAGTAGCTAAATCCCTTTCTTGTTGGGATTGGATGTAGTTTACTGCTACAATATATATATTTTTATTGGTCATGGCATTATGTACAATCTATTCATGCATTAATATTGATGTTATCCTTGTTTACTTGTTTTACATATTGATCTGAACTGTTATTGAGAAATACTCTTCAAATTTCGATCTAGGATAATCATCTGTTAGATGCTAAACTCTATACATAGATTTAGATTTAGCATTCACTTGAGTATCGAGTCTTAATGCTACCGTATTGTTTAATAGGCTGAGAGATCGTCGATTCAACAATACAGTTGAACTCTCGCCAGGAGTTTACACATAAACATTGTCTGTAAGCGATACGTGATAATAATGATAAATATTTAGATTGTGTATAACTAATTGGTAAATTACATATTCTATAGGTGGATGAAATTTAATCCTGGCAAGCTCTCATCTCTCTGAAACTTTATTTATAATTCATACATTTTATATTTTGTAGCTTTAAACCATCAAACATCTTGCAAACTTACGCTTAAAATCATAGTAACTATTGAACGACATTGATATCACACTAGTCTATGTGGATACGACAAACAAATACTAACCATTGATAGCTAATACTGCAGTCAACAAAATGGCGCCGTTGCCGGGGACTGGCATTTAGATATTAAAAACACAACAATAGTTTCTATCTTTTTAAGCTTTGTGCATTTGTCTATATTGTATATATACTTGTTTTCTATCACGTTTGCTCAAGTTTTGGTTAGGGGTAACTGCTGGTGAAGGGACAACAACAAAACTAGGAAGCAGAAACAACTAGTCAAGCAGAAGCAGCAATAAGAGAGAGCGTCTAATTGAAAAAAACGTCAAGCTAACGACGTTAACAAGCGCTTGTTGGGAGGAAACCCAACTTTATAAGTATTTAATAGCTTTGCATTAAGTAGTTTAAGCCTTAAAGAGTGAAAGTGGATGGAAAGCATGACAAAAAATTTCATTTTGAAAATTCTGGACAGTAGAGTTGGCTCTAAGTGAGCTCAGATGGTGCTGAGCACGCCCTGCTATACTAGTAAAAATTATTTTTACTCATCCCACTTATCCACTTTTACGATGCCCATTTACCCCATCTTTGAGGTGATTTTTGTTAATTAAGTTATATTTTGTTTAATATATTTCAAGTAGATAGTATAGTAATTTAGTTTAATTTAGTTTTAGCTAAATTTTTTAGTTTGTTCTCAAAGTTTGTTTTTGAATGGCATGAAAAAGCATTGAGTGATTACTTCAAGTTTGATTGTGTCATCTTGCAAATGTGTAGTAATGTTAATAGCCTAAAAAGAATGGTACAAAAGCAAGGTACGTGTTTTTTGCTTTCTACACCATAGCATGAATATGAAACTTGTAATTTTTACAAACTTCATGCCATTCATTCTTTTGCAATACATGTTCATTATTTAATCACTTTATATCAAAGCCTAAATGTGAGGATACTTTCCATTGTTTATTATATGCACAGGAGACCAACTTTATATTGTTTTAACTCGGTTGATTTATGTTTAATTTTGCATTTATGTTAAAGTTATGAAAGCGTGAAAATGATCAAGGAAATGTTAGATTTTGAGCATGACCACTTGACCAAAAGTAACCTACCTTGTGAGTGAGCGAGAATTCGTTAACCCCTTTGAGCCCCAATGTCAGGATCTATATCAATTTTGAACTGTGAGTTTTTTTCCTTTGCATGCAAAGAGTAGTTCATCATTGATTTTAGAATGGATTATGATTTTTTTTTCTTGAACCTAAAACCTTCATTTTATTGTGTAATTTTGTCCCTTGCCTTAGAAATTGAGGAGCATTCTTGTACAATGTTGGTTGTATTCAAGTTGGGGAGAAAGAAAGGAAAAAAAGGGTAGGTTGCTAAGAATTTGAAAATAATTTGAACAAGAAAGAAAGTTGTGAATAAGAACTTGAAAAATAATTGAACTTGTTTGAAAAGAGAATGCTCTTATAGAGTTTGGCAACTTTGTCTCAAAGACCATTAGATATGACCCTTCTTTGTTAATCAGGCCTCATTACAACCCTTGAAAGTCCTTTGTGATTTATGCTTTTGTGCTTTCAATGTGCTTTGCTTAGATAAATGCATGAGTTGATCATGAGGTTAACAAGGTTGTTTAGTGTGAGTCAAGTCCCTTAAATTTTGTTCTTTATCCATTGATGAAGATGTGTATTAGGTGTGATTCGTGATTGATCGTGTGTTGTTTTAGAATTTATGACATGAGTTTTGTGTTTAGAATTTGTTTCATGATCATGGTTTGGTTGTAGTATAGTGGTAGGCATCACTTTGCTTGTGCTTTTGAAAATTTGAACCATGCATTTGTAATATTTTCTCAAAACTTGTTTGATCCATTGAAATCTTGGTCGTTGCTCTTATTTATTTAGGTTTGTAAGACTCTTGTTTGAGGATAAACAAAGTTCTAAGTTGAGGATAGTTGATAAGTGCCAAATTATGGTTAATTTGTAATTGAAAACATGGCATTTATTAACTTGTTTCATTAGAGAGAGAGAGAGAGAGAGAGAGAGAGAGAGAGAGAGAGAGAGAGAGAGAGAAACTTAGAAAACAACAAGAGAGGGTGCTTCATGAAGATCGGAAGTTGGGTTCGCATTAATAGTTGGGAAATCACGATTGATGCGTGTTCATCTTCATTCTTCTATTTGTATCAAGTTACCATGAGTAGCTAAATCCCTTTCTTGTTAGGATTGAATGTAGTTTACTGTCACAATATGTATTTTTATTGATCATGGCGTTATGTACAATCTATTCATGCATTAGTATCGATGTTATCCTTGTTTAATTGCTTTAGATATTGATTTGAACTGTTATTGAGAAATACTCTTCGAATCTTGATCTAGGATAATCATCTGTTAGACGCTAAAATCTAGACATAGATTTAGATTTAACATTCAATTGAGTATCGAGCCTTAATGCTACCATATTATTTAATAGGCTGAGAGATCGTCAATTCAACAATACAATTGAACTCCCATTAGGAGTTTAGACGTAAACACTGTTAGAAGCGATACATGATGATAATGATAAATGTTTAGATTATGTATAACTGATTGGTAAATTACATATTCTATCGGTGGATGAATTTCAATCCTGGAAAGCTCTCATCTCTTTGAAACTTTATTTGTCATTCATATGATTTACATTTTATAGATTTAAACCATCAAACATCTTGCAAACTTACGCTTAAAATCATGGTAACTATTGAACAACATTGATATCGCACCAGTCCCTGTGGATAAGAAAAAACAAATACTCACCCTTGATAGCTAATATTGCAATCAATAGCTATGAGGTCATACCGGCTATATTTGGTTGGCACTGCATTTTTTGTGGACAAGAGTACCACTTATACATATTCCGTCTACCTACGGTACTTCGAGGACTTTGAGTACAACTAGAGGGCCACTTGTTTGGTCTACTTGTACTCGAAGTTATGAGAGGGCTGTAGGTGGAAGACAAAGTAGGTCACAGGCAACATCACACTACTGGCAGTAATATTTATTGGTCCTTTAATGTTTTTGTGCCATTTTCATTACATTTTTGCAACGCCCTTATTGATTATTCGTGTGTTCCAAACTTTTCGTTTCAAACTTGGATCCTCTAATACTTCCTGCGTATCTCGGGCTGGTCGTGTGTACTGACTTACACTGAGGATATGTCGCGTTCTTCTGCATTGTCCCCACTCAGAAGAAACCAGGTGATATAGCCATTTAGAGTGCATCTTGATCGCTTGGTTGCCTAGGATATGCACCTTAACAACTATGTCTATCACATGAGATGCAACAATTTGACGACATACTGTTATACTCGGGATGGTTAGATTTTGGCTCACATCTCATATTTCCTCATCTGCCTGAACGCGTCATGCGATAGTTTGGCTACACTCATACTATTCCCAACACCTTGTTGTCTCTGCTCCTCATGCTATAACACGTAGAGAGATGGATGCCATGTTCGATGATTATCTTAGTCATCTTGTACCATATGAGGAACAAAGTACCATAGCTGAGAGTGGCTGGAGCTATGTCGACAAATACATCAGGTGGTTGTTCAGGGAGTCAGATCTGTATATGGTGCAGGCTGCTCCAGGAGATCCATTAAGGTCTGCTAATCAGGAGTTACAAGAGGAGGAGCAGGCATAGTTTTACATAGTGGAGATTATGCAAACAGGCATTGACATATGTATCTTCCCTAATAGATGTGAGGTGAGACAGGTCCTAGATGCCATTATGAAAGAGGCACGAGAGGCACTGAGGTATCGGAGACAACGTCGGAGGACGAGGAGTAGTGGACGCCGAGGAGCATGAGGAGGCATATGAGCTCTAGTCCAGCATACGCGGTAGTAGATAGTAGTTGTACCTTGGATTTATTATGAATTGTATTTTATTTCCACTTCATTCTTCTTTATCGTGTATTTTGACTTTATTTATATGCCATTTTTGGATCATCTGGATTTATATATGTCATTTTTTGCATATCAATTGTATGGTTTAAATCTTATCACAAAACAGAGTTCTTAACATTTATAAATCATCACGCTCATCTGTGTAACCATAAAAAACATAACCTGCACTATTCTGATAGGGTACAGAGATGCATCTCCGTAAACCATAAACGAAGATGCATCTACAAAACAATAAATGTGTAAAATGCCTTTCAGAGTGGGATTCATGGTGTATGTTTTAAAATATTTCGGAGATGCATCTCTGGATTAGTTAACGTTTTAATTTTAACAATGTGCATCTCTGGATTAGTTAACGTTTGATTTTAACAATGTGCGTTCGGAGATGTATCTTCAGAATTTTATGGACATTTTAGGTTTTTCATAAGGTGTTTTTCCACCTCATAGGGTGGAATAGAAATTTTTTATATTTTATATTTTATTTATTTTTAGGTCCATTAATTTTTGTTAGCCCAATTGGTTAATCAGAATGTTTAAATCCTATCTATTTTTTCTGCATTCTTGAACCTTTAAATTCTAGGTTTTACCTTATGTAATTTTAACTTATTCTTATAAAAAAATATTTTTTTCTTTAATAGTTTTTTCTCTCTCTCCACGGCCAACTGTTAACAAATTTCATAATAAATAGTTTAATTTTAATTTTATTTTCTTTTTGAAACATTTTTCTAGGATATAGTTTATGTCCCTCCATACAACTTTTTTTCCCTCTCTTTAGATGAATAATTTATAATTTATAATAAAAAAATTAAAATAATTACAAGATATGTTTAGTATTTTTTATTTAAATTTAACCTCTATTATATATTGATATTTTAAAATAATTGTATGATTAATGTGTGTATTTTTTTAAAAAAGTATTAGTACTAAAAGTTATTACTTTTGTAGATGTTTTGAATTTTGAATTTTGAATTTTATATTTTAAAATAAATTATAAATAAAATAACTACTTTACTTTAATTTTTTTCTATTCCCCAATATTTTTTAAACAAAAAATTATAGTGAATAAATTACTATTGTTTTAAATAAAAAGTGTATATTTTAGAGATAATTTATTTTTAATGAGAGACTTACTGAAATTCTGGTATCAGACGTGTGATGTTAAGGTGCGATGTCACAACAACACACTCTGCACAATGGACAAATAAAACAGCAGAATAACACACCAAATTGTTCACCCAGTTCAGTCTAACTACCTACATCTGGGGGCTACCAAGCCAGGGATGAAATTCACTACTTTTAGAATTAAATTATAGACTCAACAACCCAGTTGACAATCTCCTAATCTTAATTCCTACTAGTGACTTTCTACCTAAGAAACCACTTAGATATGAGAACACTACTCAATCCCTAAAACCTCTCAAAGAACAACCTCTTTGAGAAACCTTGATCCTGCTTCACAGCTTTGATCAAGTTACACAACTCTCTTTGCTTCACAGCTTTAGAGAGGACATAAACACAACACCTATTCAAACCCTAGAATAGTGTCAATACAAGCACTCTAAACAAACTCTAGATACTAAGCCTCCAGCTTCTGATCTTCTGAATGTTTTTTGTCACTTTTTCCTTTGGTCTTGTGCGCTTTATATAGCTCCTTGAATTGGTCTTGGACTTGCTACAATATCTCCCAGATTTGTTATTTAAAACTGAATATTTAAAACAGATTTTATCCTAAAATCTTTTTAAATCTTCAACCTTTTAAATCTCCTACAAATCTGCACCAGATCTCCTATGCAGCAGCAAATATCTATCCCAAGATATTCGCATCCAATGAGACAACTTGCTCTCCACAATTCCAGCTAATATGCAACCCTAACAACAACACAACCTGCTGTTGTTAATTCTGCAGATCTGATGTCACAACATCACCTATGTGACATCAGACATCCAACTTCAGCAAATACATACTTAACACAGCCCAGTGTTAAGACCTCAATGTTGCAACATCAGCACCTAGACATCAACATTGAATATGCTTTGTTTTACCAAAATTCCAGCCAATCCAAGAACTAACAATCTCCCCCTTTGGCTAATTTTGGCTAAAACAATCTCTGCACTCTGCACCTTCAGAGACTTCAGCAGCGGAATAAAACTTCAATAATTTTGAACCTCCAAGCAGCAGCATCAGTAACATCTTCAATTCACAAAACTCTGCTGCTCACATAAAAACTTCAGCATATATCAATCTTCAAAATAGCTACACATATTATCTTCAACTGCATCTTCAATTTACTTCAGCATCTAGCAGCAGCCTTCACAACAACTCTGCTGCAGCACCATCTTCAACAGTAACAATTTTCAATGTTGCTCCCCCTCACTGCAGCAACCAACATAGCAGCAACAATTTTCAATGTTGCTCCCCCTCACTGCAGCAACCAGCATAGCAGCTGTCAATTACTCCCCCTTAATATCTGCATCACATTAGCAGCATTTGGAAATCTTTGATACTCTAGACTCTCTTGGCCACCATCTCCCCCTTTTTAGCCACAATTTGACAAACCTCAACATGTACATCTTCTGTCAGCTCCTCTACCATTAGTCATAGTCTTCATCCATCCAGTCAAGAAGGCTTCACACAATCATCCACAAGATCTGAAGCACACACACAATGCCTTCCACTGAATTCTAAGAATAACACACACCAAGACAAGTGTATAATCTATTCAAGGCCATGATTCAATCTTGTCTTCAGACATCTCCTCAGAAGCATGTCCGCACAAGATTCAAATAATTTGCTTTATATGACTAAAACCATTCAAGGCCACACCAAAACACCAATCAACAGCCTAATGTCATAACATGCTATCTGACATTATATCCTCATAAGAGGCAACCAATTTCCACAAGCTTGATCAGCATGCAATCTTCACAACAAATGCACCTTTGCTGCAAAATCCATAGACAAGTACTCCCCCTGTCATGATTAACAAATGCTCTAGATGGAGATGAACATTTGAGCACATTTTCTGAGTACATGCATTTTGGTACCACTAACTCTTTCTTCAAAGGCTATCATACAATTTATCTTCACCATCCAAGGCAACCCTTCTACTTCATCATTCTCCCGTATGACTATGTAGATGCTCCTTAGATATAATGTAAGCACTAAGCTTCAGATCCAGAACAAAGACATCCTTCACCAAGGATACTCTTGACATTCTTGACACCAAGGTATTACATATGCTCCACTACTGTATTTACTATCAGCAAAATAATCCAAACTTAACACTGTGTCACAAACTCCACAAATTCTCAGCTTACTTATAACCTTTACTGAGATCCAGTCTCTTCAAGAGATCACAATTCCTCTATCCTTACATCCACCAGTAGTTGTTGAAACTGGTGAAGTCTTCAAAGTCAGTAGTCAAGCTTTGCCAAAACAAACTACTAAACACATGACCATAATCTCCACCTCTTCTGACCAAAATTGCTAGAGCATCCAACTCCACATGTCCCATCTTAATCATCTTCCAGATATAACCACCAGCAAACATGATATTATAACATCTTTTGGGACATCAGCTTCTCATCACCATTCAAAGGACTCATTGCACAAAGAAGTCCTTCAAGAAGCTCCCAATAAAACACAGTCAGAGCAACTTATTCATACACACCTGAATACCATAAGTTCCCACACCCTCTCTGAACCATATCCTAGCAAACTCAACCATATCCAGAGTATCTCTACCAAATTCTTTTTCCAGAACATATTTCCACCATTTTATGAAAAGCACAGGAATGTTATCTAGTATGGCCTTTTAAATTTTCTCAGAAGTTCTAACAACAACGGCTTCCTTCATTTGAGAGATATCCTGGACATTATCATCAGACTTATCTCTGATCTTCCTATTTCTGGAAGAGATGAACACTTTGCTCCTGGATTTTGTAGTATCATCCACATAGATCTTCTGCTTATCAGTTCTCATCTTTGGAGGTGACTCAATAGCTTTCCTCTTCCTTGATTTCAGTCGTTTAGCAACCCCAGGAACCACTTTTGCAATTAGTTCATCATCACTCTTCTTTATTTTAAGGCTTGAAGTACCTTTCTTGACTTGAGATGTTTTAACATCAGCTCTAACATCTGCATCTTCCAACCTAAGGATTGTCAACCTGTGAAATTTTTCTTATGAACTATAGAAGTCATTAGTCAGGTTGTCATCTTTCTTGGCCTTGCAAGTATTCAGCTCCCAACAGCTTTTGATCCTTCCATCAGCATTGTTGACTCCTTCATCTTGCTCACATAACTGACTGCTCAAGTTGGCTTTTAACACATCATCCAACTTAGGAGTAACAACACCATAAGTCATTAACCCAGATTGACTTTTCACCATACTTTCACACTTGATGTCCCCATCTGATGTTACAGCATCAACCTTAACATCACTAGATAAGCTGTTCACTTGAGGTATCCACTGATAGCAATTATCTTTGGATCTGACACCCTTCATAACAACCTAATTATGCTCATCAGATACCACACACTCATCTTTGGTGTAGTTAACTTTGTAACCTTCATCACATAGCTGACTTATGCTAATCAGATTAGCATTCAAACCTTGGACAAGGATCACACTATCAAGAGTAAGACCATCATGATTCTTCACTCTTCCAACTCCTTCTACTACTCCTTTTTCTCCATTGCCAAACACAACCTTATTTGCATGGCAAGAATTGAACTCCACCAACTGCTCCTTGGATCCAGTCATGTGCTTTGAACATCCACTGTCAAAGTACCATGCATCCATGGCAAAATGTCCATCTGAGGTATGAGCCAATAGACATGTGTTCTGAGCTTTAGGAACCCATTATTTTACTACTTTGGGCCTGACCTCCTTTTGTCTGGGTTGAAGATCATAATTTGGATAACCATGAAGCTTGAAGCAAGAGAACTGCATATGTCCAAATCTGCTACAGTAGAAGCATCTAACTCTGTCATCTCTAAGGTGGTTAAACCTTCTGCCACCATGATAATGATGTTGCTGGTGCTGCCATCCATAGTGTTGATTTCTTCTTCTACGATAAGGTTGTTGTCTCCTACTACCATAGTTTGACTGTCTTCTATGGTAAGGATACTGTCTTTTGAACTGTCTCCTATGGTGATGAGGCTTCCTTCTTCCATAGTAATGAGGCACAACATTGTTGTATCCATATTCATACATGTTCCCCTGATGTTGATGAACCATGTTCTGATTGAACCTAGCAGCCTTCATGCTCTTGTGATATTGAGGTGGCATATACTGACTAGCTCCCTGAGACTGCACCTTCTTCTGATGATGAGAATTCTTCTTCTCAACATTCTGAGGCTGTGGATGAGTAACCTTCTTAGGTGTAGAATCATGTCTCTTTGTTTGATGCTGAGACATTGGTTGGGACACCTCCTTCTTTGTTCCAGAAGTGCTTGCTTCTGTAGAACTCTTTTCCTCAACCACATATCCTATACCTGATTTATCTCCAGCAACTTTCTCTGACTGAAGAATCTTATCAAGAGTGGTTGTACCACTGTTCATCATCCTAACAGATTTTGTCATCTGATCAAGTTGAGATCTAACTAGTACAACTTCATTTTCCAGATCAGTCTTTTCATTCTCTAGCTGAGCAATCTGTTGCTTGTGGCACTTATTTTCTTGACAAATCTCAGCACTTTTTAAACACAGCTCTTGATAGGTAGATGCTAACTCCTCATAGGTTATTTCTCCATCACTAGAATCATCATCAGAAACAACATCTCCTGTTAAAGCTCTAACATGCTTTGCTGACTCACCTTCACTTTCACTATCTGAGTCGGACCAGGAAACTGTCATGTCCTTCTTCTGCTTTTTCAAGAAGGTGGGACATTCTTTCTTGACATGTCCATACCCTTCACACTCAAAGCACTGAACTCCTTTATCTTGGGCGGTTTTCTCTTCATCCTTTTCTTTTGACCTGCTGATGTCAGAAGATATGTTCTTGACATTAGGCCTGGAGTTATTATTCATTCTCTTGAATACTTTGGTGAACTGTCTTCCCAACATAACTATGACCTGAGATAGATCCTCCTGCGATTCAGAACTCTTTCCTTTTTCTTCTGCATCATTTGACACCAAGGATATACTCTTTGGCTTCTTTTCTGGTTCTTCCTCATTCAACCCAAGCTCAAAAGTTTGAAGAGATCCAATGAGCTCATCAACTCTCATCTTGCTGAAGTCTTGTGATTCTTCAATGGCAGTTACCTTCATCTTATACTTCTTAGGTAGGGACCTAAGGATCTTCCTAACAAGCTTTTCATCTGACATCTTCTCACCAAGAGCACTGGAAGCATTAGCCAGCTCCAGAACATTCATGTGGAAGTCATGAATAGTCTCATCTTCCTTCATCTTCAGACTTTCAAACTTCGATGTTAGAAGCTGTAGTCTTGACATCTTAACTCTAGATGTTCCTTCATGTGTAGCCTGCAAAATATCCCACGCCTCCTTAGCAACTTCACAGGTATTGATTAACCTGAAGATATTCTTATCCACTCCATTGAAAATTGCATTTAGAGCTTTGGAATTTCCAAGGGCAAGCTCATCTTCTTCCTTGGTCCACTCTTCTTCAGGCTTTGGCTTTGAGGTGCCTTCTTTGTCTTTGCCAGCATCATCTTTTTCACACACAACAGGTGCTTTCCACTCTTTAATAACAGCCTTCCAAGCCCTGCTGTCCAAGGATTTTAAGAAAGTGGTCATCCTTGGCTTCCAATAGTGATAATTGGATCCATCCAAAATAGGGGGTCTGTTGACGAATCCTCCAACTTCTTTGTCCATCTTTACACCAGAAAGTAACTTCCCTAGATCTCACCCAGAGACAGACAGGATGCCTGCTCTGATACCAATTGAAATTCTGGTATCAGGCGTGTGATGTTAAGGTGCGATGTCACAACAACACACTCTGCACAATGGACAAATAAAACAGTAGAATAACACACCAAATTGTTCACCCAGTTCGGTCTAACTACCTACATCTGGGGGCTACCAAGCCAGGGATGAAATTCACTACTTGTAGAATTAAATTACAGACTCAACAACCCAGTTGACAATCTCCTAATCTTAATTCCTACTAGTGACTTTCTACCTAAGAAACCACTTAGATATGAGAACACTACTCAATCCCTAAAACCTCTCAAAGAACAACCTCTTTGAGAAACCTTGATCCTGCTTCACAGCTTTGATCAAGTTACACAACTCTCTTTGCTTCACAGCTTTAGAGAGGACAGAAACACAACACATATTCAAACCCTAGAATAGTGTCAATACAAGCACTCTAAACAAACTCTAGATACTAAGCCTCCAGCTTCTGATCTTCTGAATGTTTTCTGTCACCTTTTCCTTTGGTCTTGTGCGCTTTATATAGCTCCTTGAATTGGTCTTGGACTTGCTACAATATCTCCCAGATTTGTTATTTAAAACTGAATATTTAAAACAGATTTTCTCCTAAAATCTTTTTAAATCTTCAACCTTTTAAATCTCCTACAAATCTGCACCAGATCTCCTATGCAGCAGCAAATATCTATCCCAAGATATTCGCATCCAATGAGACAGCTTGCTCTGCACAATTCCAGCTAATACGCAACCCTAACAACAACACAGCCTGCTGTTGTTAATTCTACAGATCTGATGTCACAACATCACCTATGTGACATCAGACATCTAACTTCAGCAAATACATACTTAACACAGCCCAGTGTTAAGATCTCAATGTTGCAACATCAGCACCTAGACATCAACATTGAATATGCTTTGTTTTACCAAAATTCCAGCCAATCCAAGAACTAACACTTACAATTTTGTTTTTTGAAAAAAATAAGAGACTTATAATTAGTGACACAGGGATTACTACTTCTTATACTTCCATTTTTTATAAGTAAATGATTCATTTAAAATCACAATGGATGCTCAACCCAGATATTAACACACAAAACAAATTAGGAAATGTAACAATATGGGTTGGAAATCCAAACCTCTCATTCCAAGTTAACCCTCCCCTTAAAAGATAAAGTCAATCAAACCCACAATAATGATTTGATTAGACCAAAGATTTCCTCTACCTTCCTAAGTTTGCCATTAAAAACAACTTCGTTCCTAGAAAGCCACAGATACCAAAAAAACGACTAGCCACACCAGACTATGCAACTTCCTCCAAATAGAACCACCTAGCCAGACATAAACTTGGTGAAAAAAGACCAAGTCAGGTTCATGGAAACAAACTCCTTAAGCCATATCCAACTCGTAACAAAATGATAGAGAGTAGAATTATAATTATATTAATTAAGTTTACTTAGAATTTATATTATTAGTTATTAGTATTATTATTGGGTTATTCTTGTATTTGGGCTTTTGTTGCTTATTTGAGTTTTAGGCCTTTTTATCTCACCATCCACTATTGGTACTATATATGTATTCTCATTGAGAGACTTAGGATTATCAAATGAATGAAAGTTTTCTCTATTGTTTTTAGTTAATTTTATTGTTTCTCTTAGCTTTGTTTAGTCTTGTTAGGATTTGGCTTTTGCTTCTTATCAATTGGTGCTTTCATCCATGTACTCAAATCCTCCTATGGATTATCCTTATCATACACCTTCATATCATCCATGGAGTATTCCTCCTACCTACCTTACAAACCCCTTTTTTCCAACTCCTACCACAACTTCATTTCCATCTTTTCCATGGGAACTTTTTTCCCCTCATTACACAAATCCATATGTTACAAGTCCATCACCTTGTTTGTATTTTAATCATGGGTATACACCACCTCCACTTAACCCATATTCATCCTATTCAACATCTCATTATTCATGCTACTACAACAATTATCACATACAACAACAACCACCAAACACTAATAGAAGAGATTATAAGAAACATCTGCAAGTATCTCATCTCTCTTTTAAAAAAAAAACTCAAAATCTCTGCCTCATTCTCATTCTCATTACATCCCCACCATGGCCATAAAACGAAAGCTTCGACCTTCTCAAGCCCCACAGGTATCCAAACCACTTCATTCAAGTAAGCTATTAAACCCTCACATAATACCACAAAAAATTGAATCCGTGAAACCCCAAAACATAATTTGCTACACCGTACAACAACAAACACCCATTTCCACCTCTACATCATCAACAAGTAGCTCTGGGCCGTTTGCTTTCTCGAACGAAAATGGAGTCTCCGACGAGTTTTCCGATGCTGCTGATTCTTCGAGGTTGCTTAAAGAATCAAGCTTGAGTGAGTTACCGAGTGAGGAAGAAGAACATGTTGTTGGTATAAACTAAAAACTTGCACTTGGGGATATATCAGAAAGTGAGTTGCCTCTACTGTCAAAAACTTCATCCATAGTCTCTTCTAACATTAGCAATTTCACAAATGAATCTTTACACAAGCCACCCTCTTCTATTCAAAACCCTAACTTTCCAAATTCCCTTCAACATCCCTCGTTCATACTTTCCATGCCCTGTGTCACGAGTTCCTTTCCAAATCCCATTTACTGTGAAGAAACCCAACAAGATTTACAGAGACAACTTTATGTTTCCTGTTGGGCTTTGTTTGTTCATAATTTCTCTGTTCATGGGACTGATATCTTCAACATATTTTATCAAATGAATCACCTGAATAGTGCGAGTAAGGTGTTTGATCAAATGCCAAAGAGGGATTGCAATTTCATCTATATTCATAGAGAAGCTATGATCACATTAAACACAAATCTGCAACATCTTGATATTGAATCAGTTTTATGCTCTCCTCCCTTGACAACTATGTTTCCTTCAATGGTTTGTGTTTCGATACAAAAACTAATTTTCTCGAATTCTCACAACCATGAATTTTACAGAACCTTCACCCAAGAAATCGTAATTCTTTTCAACCTAGTAACCTCATTGAAGAAATATCGCACTGGTAATGAAATTTTTTCTGCTCTGGTTGCTAAACTGTTACCAAGGAAGACGACTACGAACACATTCTCGGTAATGCCGTCGACAAACTTCATTTTTCTTTTCGATCCTGGTGAAACTCATCGGGTGGCAACTTTGTTGCTTAAGTTCAGCAAGGAGATTGTTATGCAGTTTTTTCCGTTACGATGGTATTTCATCATCTTTCACAACATTGTTATTGATTTTGATGTTACTGTTTTGAGTAGTTTCAAGTATCAAAGCATTGATGGAGAGCTTATTGGTATTGTTGGTGATCTATGGTTTATGAAAACTGATCTTGTTAATGTAACTTGGCATTATGCAGTTGGTATTAAGAAAGAGTTCCATAAAGAAATTGTTTCGGCGAAATTGAAAGATGTTGGGGAACTAAATCCATCTGCAATCATAGTAAAAAGTTCTCACTCTTATGGAAAGTTGATAGCAAGAGCTGCAAGGCTTGCATTGATTGCTGAAGAAGTTTTCTTCTTTGATATGATTCCAAAGGTTAAGAATAAGAAGTTTTTGAAGGAGACCATTGAGTTTTGGCTTGATGGAACTTTTAATGGAAATGGATTTCTCTATGATAGAAAATGGGGTGGAATTGTTACTAAACGAAATTGTGATAATTTCAATGGTTGTTTCGATTTCAAATTCAATAATGGTAAACTTAATCAATTAGGATATTTTCTTTATTGCATTGCTGTTCTTGTTAAGCTAGATCCAGATTGAGGTAGGAAGTATAAGCCACAAGCTTACTCACTTATGGAAGATTTGATGAACTTGAGCACATGTTCGAATCAGAATTACGCGCGGCTCCGGTGTTTCGATCTTTATAAGTTGCATTCGTGGGCTGGAGGGTCATTAGAATGAAAATGGAAGATATCAAAAGGGAACTACCAAGGCTGTTAATGATTGTTGCATTGGGATTCCGGTTTATTTCACTGATGTTCAGAGAAGGACTGTTTTGGATCCTGAGTTCAGCTTCGGAATTACCTCTCGCAGAATAGGAGCTGGACTACTTAATCTTGGAAACACTTGTTTTCTCAATTTAGTTTTGCAGTGTTTGACGTATACTGAGCCTTTAGCTGCTTATCTGCAAAGTGGCAATCATCAAAGTTCATGTCGCATTGCTGGGTTTTGTGCTCTTTGTGCGATACAGAATCATGTTAGTAGGGCATTGCAATCAACTGGAAAAATATTATTACCGGCGAATTTGGTTGTAAACCTGCGGTGCATATCACGCAATTTCCGAAAATGTAGGCAAGAGGATGCACATGAGTATATGGTGAACTTACTTGAATCGATGCATAAATGATGCCTACCTTCTGGAGTGTCGAGCGAATCACCTGGGGTTTTTGATAAAAGTTTTGTTCATAAGATCTTTGGTGGTCGTCTACGAAGTCAGGTGAAGTGCATGCAGTGTTCTCATTCCTCCAACAAGTTTGATCCATTTTTGGATTTAAGTCTCGAAATACTCAAGGCAGATTCTCTTCAAAAGGCACTTGCAAATTTCACAGCTGCAGAATTTTTGGATGGAGGAGAGAAGCAATATCAATGTTAGCGTTGCAAGCAGAAAGTGAATGCTCTCAAACAACTAACAATTAATAAGGCACCTAATGTGCTAGCAGTTCATCTAAAGAGATTCTACACACATGACCCTAACCTAAAGATTAAAAAGAATGTTCGGTTTGGCACTGAACTGGATTTAGAACCTTATGTCAGTGGCTCACTTGATGGTAGTGTGCATTACTCATTGTATGGGGGCCTGGTTCATTCTGGTTACAACACTCATTCTGGCCACTATTACTGCTATGTTCGCACTTTGAATAACATGTGGTATACCTTGGACGACAATTGGGTCAAACAAGCCAGTGAACGTGAAGTTCTAAATCAGAAAGCTTACATGTTGTTTTATGTTCGTGATAGAAAATGTATAGCTCCAAGGAAGCCTGATGTCATTGCTAAGGAGGAGAATGTGACGACAAAAGTTATTGGAAATAGATGTTCTTTAACTTCTAACAATGCATTGAATGATTATCCAAATGGTCAGGTGGAAAATATGTTTTGTGGCGATTCTTCCTTGACTGCTGATACTCAGAAAAGGTTCTGTTTAAGCAATGGGATCCGGGAGTAGGTTTAGAACCTTGAGGACAAGGTTCAAGTGAACCCCGCGACAATGATAGAGAGTAGAATTATAATTATATTAATTAAGTTTATTTAGAATTTATATTATTAGTTATTAGTATTATTATTGGGTTATTCTTGTATTTGGGCTTTTGTTGCTTATTTGAGTTTTAGGCCTTTTTATCTCACCATCCACTATTGGTACTATATATGTACTCTCATTGAGAGACTTAGGATTATCAAATGAATGAAAGTTTTCTCTATTGTTTTTAGTTAATTTTATTGTTTCTCTTAGCTTTGTTTAGTCTTGTTAGGATTTGGCTTTTGCTTCTTATCACAAAATTCCAAACCAACACCACCACCAGACAAGGGAGAAGCAGATGCTGAATTGACTCTGCATCACTGGAACAGAATGGACAGACAAGTTGTTGCACACTACCCAGAACCCCTCTCTTAGCAATCTTTTGCCTAGTACGAAGCTTGTTAAGCAAGAATCTCCAACCGAATAACTTAATCTTACATATAACTTTGGATTTCCTCAAAAGTCTCAAGTCTTCTACCAAGCTAACATTCAAACTCAAGTTTTCCTTATGAAGCTCCTCCAACCTTAAGTAATTGTTTTTAACTGAAAATCTATTGGCCTTCCTCCACGATACTACTATGTCCTCAATGTCATGCATAGGTTCCACCCCTTCAAAGTTTCCTTTATATCTTGCAATTGAACACTACAAGCTTCAAAAAGATTAGATCTTTTGAAGCCTAACTCCCACTAACATCGGTTCCCAATCTAAAATCCCATGTATGCCACTATACTAACAAGACGAACATAACACAAATGAAGATCAACAAAAAGGATGCTCAAAGGATCACACTCTAACCAATTGTGATTCCAAAAGTCAAAAAACATTATTCTCTAACTTACATGAGATGTTATCTGATAATCAACCATTCTGGTTAACATCATAAGAACAATCACACCTAAGATTCCTCCATCAAAGAGAATGTTTCTTTGCAATGCCAAAAAAACCTTTAAGAAACTGGGATTGAAATCGTCATACCTGAATTTGAGAAAGTCATACTAGATATCATTTGGTTCCAATAAGTATCTCCAATCCCACCTACTAATTAGAGCCTTATTAAACTTCTCACAATGCTTGACTCTCAAACCAGCATCCTCCTTGGCCAAACACACTATCCCAACTAACCCAATTAATCTTCTAGCACCTTCCCTCCACCCCAACGAAACTCCATCTTCACCCTAATTATATCATCCAACATGGATTTAAGAGCCTTAAAAAAAGACAACAACATATATATATGGGTAAGTTAATCAAAACAACATTCAACAAGACCCCTTTTCCTCCCAAAGAAAGATGCTTGCCTCTCCAACTAGAAAGCCTACTCTTTATTTTGATTAGATTAGGAATCCAAGTTTCCTTTCTTCTAGAATTGACACCAACAAGAATTTCAAGAAAGAGAGAAGGGCTTTTTCCTATATCACAAGCAAGAAATGAAGAAGTTGCCTGTAAAAAGTCTTCCTTCAAATTGATGCCAAAAAACTTTCTTTTATACAAATTAATACACAACTAGAAAATAACTTGAAGCCTCAGAGAATAGACTTGATACACCACAAATTAGACCAAGAGCCATCACACAAAAATAATGGTGTCATCAACAAACTAAAAAAGCTTAAAGTGAATGGAATCATTCACTTGAAAACCATGAAAATCTCCAACATGACAAGCATTCTTCAATAGACCAGCTAGATCCTGAGCAACTAATAAGAACAGTAAGGGAGACAAAGGATCACCCTGCCTAACACCCCTAGAAACTTGAAAAACATTAATAGGACTCTCATTTACTAAATATAACATGGAACTTGAGAACACAGTGGCTTCAATCCATGATATCCTCTTCTGACCAAAATCCACCTTCCTGAGAACATATCTAAGAAATTCCCAAGAAACATAATTGTAGGCCTTTTCAAAGTTAACCTTAACCAACACAAACATCATCTTGTTCCTTTTATAAAAATAAAAGATTTCAGTAAGGACCAATACACCATCTAACATATGTCTTCCTTAGATGAATGTTAATTGACGTGTAGACACCAGCTTGCTAACGAACACCTTGAGTATAACAACCAAAATCTTGGAGATAATCCTATACAAACAACCAATGCCTAAACTCATCTAATTTTTTAGGGATGTCATATTTAGGAATCAAAGTAATAAAAGATACAATAATAGATTTTGGTAACTTTTCTTGGTCATGGAACTCCTGCACAAACTTGACTATATCTTCCTGAACAAAATCCCAAAACTTCTTGAAAAAACCAAGTTAAAGCCATCAGGCCTTAGTCTCTTCGCATCGCCGTTGTTCCATACAACATCCTTAATTTCATTCAACAAAAAGGAGGTTCAAGAAAAACATTACCTCTTTTAGAAAGTTGATTAAACCACACCCCATCCAACATAGGCCTACTTGAGTGAGGCTTTTCAAATCTAGACATAAAGAGATTCTCAATTTCAAGTTTGACCTCTACAACAACAACAACCTTACCACCTTCAGAATATAATCTTAAAATGTTATTTCTTCTAAACCTACTTTTCATGGTATTATGAAAGAACTTTGATTAGAATCTCCTCTAGTGAGCCATTTGAACCTAAATTTCTGCCTCAAGATGTTTTCCTACGCTCCATAGTTTCCCACGCATACTTAGAAGCCACCATCCTAGTTTCACCCGTCTCAACAATAATCTCAAAAGATTCATCAGATGCAAGGTGATCTAAATCATTGAACTCTTTCACCACTTTTTCCCACTTCCAAATCAATGAAACCAAAAACTTCTTTAATCTAAATTCTTAGCTTACCTTTCAAATTCTTCCTCTTTTCCTTGAGAACAAAAGCTGCCTTTCCTTGGATAGTTGAGGATTTCCACACTTCCTCCACAAAGGGTACAAAATTTTGGTGCTCAAACCAACAACTTAACATCTTAAAAGGTTTATGCCCCCAATTAGTACTGGTTTCTTTAAGCTAAATATGACAATTATATGATAAATTTCTACTTCCAATCACCTCACACTCAATCTTCCAATTCTCAATTAACCCTTCTGACACATGAAATCTGTCCAATCTACTACAATAACTACCATCCAACTTAAACCAAGTATATTTGTTATCAAATACTGACACATTCACAAGATCAAGATTAGATTATTTTACACAAATGTCACTTTCTGAAATGAAAAGTACCAAATCGTCACAACTTGAAAAAAATGTACCAAAATGCCACAATTTCTCTTAGGGGTCGTCCTTCCATTGGACGAACCACTACTGCAAATTTCGTTCATGAATGGATTCGCCCAATGGTTAGCTGAACCATTGAGGAGGCATTTTATTTTATTTTTTTGTTTTAAATTATAATTATATATGTTTTATTATATTTTAATATATTTAATTATTTTTTAAAGATTAAAAACTATTTTAATGTTTTAAAATATTAATGAATAAATATTTTAATTAATTTTATATTATAATTAAATATTTTTCATACATTTAATTAATTAATTAATATAATTTGTTTATTAAATAAAATTATAAATATAAGCAACTTTATTAATATTATTGAGTGAAAAAGATACATCATTTTTGTTTACGTAAATGACAACCAGTTCCACACATTTTACTCATTTTCACGCGTTTTCCCCTGCCTAAGTCTTCGGGTTGCCGTCTTGTAGGCGATGGAGTAGAGTCGGAAGACAACTCTTCATTTTCAGCTACACCCTCATCTTCACATACATTTTCAGGTTGATGTGATATATCGACGATATCCACAGCAGTAACAGAAAAACCTGACCATTCCATGAGTTGATCATCAGTTAGGAGATAGTTGGGGACTGACTGGGATGGTTGGTTGAAGGTGGTTGGAGGGCTTTATTGGATGGGAGGGTAATAAACATCATTAGTGCGGTAGGTAGAAGTGGCTTGAAAGAGTGAAGGGTTAAATGTTTGTTGTTGTGATTGGGGGTAAGAGGAATCAAAGTTAGGTCGAGAAATTGGAGTGAATTGGAAGGATGGTCGAAGTGCTCTTTGTTGCTGGTATTCTTGGTGGTAGTAGAAGTTAGCTTGAGGGGTTGAGGTGTATGGTGTTGGTTGTTGAGAGGGGGTGGCAAAGAATGTGTGTTGTTGTATGGTATGAGTGTGTTGATATGTTGGTTAGGATTGTGTGGGTTAGGGTGGTGGTATGTGTTTTGGGGGAATGAAGATGTCTGGGATTGAAATTGCGAAGGGTTAATCTGGGGGATTTCCTGATGCATGGACGACGAGGCTCTTTGTTATGATAAAGAAGATGCATATTGACGAGGGTCATCTAGGAACTGGCCTTGAGAAGCATGCATAAATGGAATGGATAAAAACCATTGCATATATGCAGCGCTATGAACATAGCTACCATTAACCATGTTACCTTTCAAGGTTAATTTTTTCCTGTTTCTCCACTCTTTGTTCCCTTCTCTATTTAGATTGCGCCAATGGTCTCCCCATGTATTAGGCATTTCAGTTTCATGGTGTTCGCGTAGACATCTAGGTTGAGAAGGGATTTCTTGTTTAAATCCAAACTGCAATTTGACCTTATCAGCTTGATGCATTTCAACAATATGAAAACTGATTATTGAAGTGGTCGTGCTCCAAATCTAGCTATCTTCAAGGACGTGTTTTGGGTAGTTCGGGCAGGGCCTCTAAATAATCTGTTATAGAAAATATAATAGTTAAAGTATAAATACATATTTTAGCATCTATGTATAGATTGTAGTGGTAACAAGCTTACATCGTTAGCCTTAAACCTATCTAGTACGAGTCTATATCCTCGGAGGTGGTGACGAGGATTTATTTGGTAAGCCATGCCTCGTTGAACAAATCTTGCAATTTTTAAAAGAAAGAAATGTAATAAAGGGATGGCCATAAACATATATTTGTACAAAAGAAAAGAAAGTCTATATAATATTTACCTTGTTGTGTAAGGATGAGATGACTCGACGGAACTCTCCAGAGCAATTAGTGGTATATGCCAATATGTACAAACACTGAGTAGGAGAACGCATCCTCCAATACTTTCTATCCCTACCCTACATGCTTTACACATATGCCTATATAATGTAGCTAAGCAAGCAGAACCCCAACTATATTTATTGCATTTATCTAAATCTCCTACTAGGGGTATCCAAGAAGAATGTAAAAAGTTATGGCTCGTCTGGCATCAATACTTTATCTATGAGTAGTAATATATAAATTTTCACATGGAGAAGGTTCTCCTCATCGGATGGCGATGCTTTTTGTTTTAATTTTGCTAATATATTTTGTAGCCAAACAATTTTAACACAAGCTTTTTGTTTATCGGATGTCGAAGGTTCGATACCTAAATGTTCCAAATATACATCACTGCCTACTTGAGTAGGACCATTCACAGCCTTACCGTTTACACGGAGACCAAATAACATACTTACATCCTCCAACGTTATGCTACATTCACCGGTTGGAAGATGAAAAGTATGTGTTTGTGGTCTCCATCTTTCCACCATAGCAAGTACGAGCTTCAAATTAACATTGATAGTGCTTATTTCTGCAACTTTTGCAAAACATGCTTGTTCCAAATACGGTTTGATTGCCTCACTTGGTGCATCGATAGCATGGGAATGAAGCCTAAATCTTTCGTTGTCGGGCTGTTTCAAATATTGAAAAAATCAATACATTCGGTTATTAAAAATAATCACAATGCAATGATGTAATAATAAAAATAAAAAAACTTACATATACGACAACATTGGCCGGTGCTCCCCGGTGATTATCTCCCATCCACAACATTGCCATTTAGAATAATTTAAACTGATGAAGTAGTGAAGGTGTTGAAGTATTGAATTAATGTGTTGAGTTTGCAATGCATATGAATAAAAAGTGATGGTATTTATAAACAAAAATTCTGAGTTAAAATATGTTAAGCCATGCAATTATCCATTGGAAAAAGAGATGACCCATGCAATACTATTCATCTGCATCCCTATAGATAACACACTACTAAGTAGCTATATGACTAGTATTGCAGCAAAGGATTCTGTCTAGAAAAGAAAACACAATGCACTCTATGTAGCTTAGCCAACGGAAGGACGTGCCTTCCCATGCGCTTCATGGGTTCGTCATTTGGTTGAACGACCCCAAACTGTTTCGTCTGCATGTTCGTCCTTTGATTGGATGACTCAACATGAATGCTTCATAGGTTCGTCATTTGGTTGGACGACCCCAAACTGTTCGGTATTACTACCTCCGTTCCTTTTTATAAGAGACAATTTACTTTTTAAGTTCATTGAATAATTAATGTATTTGGTCAATTTATAGACTTGATACATTGATTATTCAATGAACCTAAAAAATGAATTATCTCTTATAAAAAGGAACGAAGGTAGTACTATATATTCTTTCATATCTTGTAGACTATCATCCAACTTACACTGTCTGCTTACTATATTTTCTATTCACATAATTATTATATCAATGGCAGAGAGAAATACATTGGTGACCATGCACTATAATGGTTTCGTTTTCACTGATCAAAATGTCGATTTCTCGTTCAACGGTACAAATACGGTGATGTTCAAACTTCATCGTAGTTATGATATTCTTCATCTAAAAGAGCGCATCGAAAAAAAGTGCAACACTCAGTTCAGGAAATTATTTAACGTCAACCATTATTTAATGGGGTAGATGGTGGTGTGTTCTACGTAATGAAGCAGATAGATACAGACAAATCAGTCAAATCAATGTTTCAGTGTCATTACACAATGCCTCATTTGAACACGATTGAGTTATATGTTCGCCTTTGTTAATTCTCTTGTTTTAGGATTGGCTTAATTTTTGTAAAACAAATAATAACAGCAATAATGTAATAGAGAATAGAATGTATAAACTTGCTAAGAAGAACAGGTACAACAAGATGTCCTTTTGAAATGCCAGAACATGTTGTGTTGAAGTGTTTCAACAAGTGGAACAACATGTTGAAAAAGATGTCTTATGAGGGAGCATTCGACATCGCGCCTGCTGAGCTGGATTAATGAGATTCAGCTATGTTTTGAATTGTGCAGAATTTTAAGAGAAAATTATGCATTCTATGTGGCGCATATTTAAAGGTCTAGAAGATTCAATCAGAAATCAAGACTTTCTAAATATGGAGACATATTAGGAAATATTAGATTAAAGAGCTACTTTATTGGAGTTTATTTTGCAGATTTGTAACAGCTATTGAAGCTGTGATTGAAGGCCCAAATCCAGTTGGGTACAGGTTATAAATAGAAGGGTTTGTAACCTTAGAAGGGACGACTCAAGATGTAGAAGTCTAGGGTTCTGTCTAGGTAAACCTCTCGACTTGTGGGAAGGTTACCCGTATTCCTCAAAACCTGTAGGTAAGAGGCAGTACGTTTTGTCCTTGGAGGAAGCTTTGAAGCAACTCCAGGTTGTGTTCTTAGTTAAGGAAGAAGCTAACAAACGGTGGAGTTTGGCATCATACTTGGCTAGGTATTGTTCTCATCAGATGTTGATGTGTCATAAGAGTGTAGTTTCATGTCTATTTTTGTAATCAGAATGTAGGTGAAGGGCTGTTGATGCAGTGACGGATTGTCAACTGCTAGACATCATTGCGATGATTGGGAGTGAGAAGGGTTTCTCATGTCTAGAGAGGATCTAGGTAGAAGGGTCATTGGGTAGTGATTAAGTGATAAGCTGTAAACGGGTAGTTTAGCTTTGAATTGATACTACTAATAGTGGACTTCATCCCTGGCTTGGTAGCCCCCAGAATAGGTGTGTTCGACTGAACTGGGTTAACAATTCTGTGTGTCTTGCTCTTATCTTTTCAGGACCATGATTTTTGCAATATACCTTGCCCTTTGTGACCATGTCAGACCAGATGTCGAACGGCATGTTCTAGGACATCTGAATTCTGCACATGTACCAGAATTTCAATTGGTATCAGAGCAGGTCATTCTGTTCTGTATCTGGATGAGATCCGAGGGAAGATACTTTCTGGTTCATGGTCAAGGTAGAAGCTTTCTACTGAAAAGTTGTTTGAACTTGGAGTAGTTCACTTAGTTGTGAGAATGCTCCCTAGAAGTGGAGGATGGACTGTTCGTGGCGTATGTTGAAAGCTTGGAGTTTTGGTTGAAAAACTGCTGTGTTGTGGTTTTGTTAGGTTTGATTTCAAACCTGTGGTATTGAGGTGTCACCTGATTCATGTGACACCTGAGGGCTTTGAGGAGTTTGTATTTTGATCCGCTGCGAATCTATCTGAAAACTCCTGAGGTTGTAACTGAGAAGGGTGTTCTTCTCTGAATGTATACCCTATGGTGATGGGATGTATGCAAGACTGCTTCAACTTACTCTGTCAACGATACTTGAAGTTTATTGGTCAAGTCCACTCATAAAGGCATTGATAAGTGATGTTCTAAGGAAGAGATCTGAGAAGTAATTTACTTTTACTTCTTAAAAGGCTGATACCCAGTCTTTGATCTCTTGATGTGTTCCTTGGAATGATGTCCTATCTTGTGTTAGAACATCATGTCAGAATTGTGCTGAATTCTGCTGGAAAGGCTTAGCAGATGATCTGGGTGCTAAACTAATGTGGTTTGATTACATGAGTTTGGAACCTACTCCTGATCTGGAAGAGGAGGCATCTGTGTGGTATATCGAAGAAGTTTCTGGTCCTGGAACTTATCTTAGATGAGTGAGTTGGTCAAGGTGTGATCAACATGTTATTCACTCCTGAGGTCAGTTTATTTCTGGTCCTTGCTGCAGGAGTGGAGAACCTGAGATTCAAGAAGTATTATCTCTAGCAGACTTCTTGGACATGAAGGTCAAAGATCATAAAGTCATTTGGCAGCATCTGAATGAGCTTGTGAAGCTAGATAAGTATTGACTGTGTGTGCTTAAGGATTGAGATGATCTAATCACAGTCTGTACGACTATTAAAGGGGAGAATATATGATTCTCTGAAGTGCTCTTGGCAGTTTCTGAGGGAGAGTACCTGATGTTTTTGGAAGACCTTGAAGACATGTCTCAAGCTGTCTGAATGATGAGAGTTGGATGAGAGAATACTACTCTCATGCTTCTGTGACGTGATAAGTCATGATGGCTGGTCCCAAGGCTTAAAAAGGAAAGTTTGGAATTTCTGGTTTTGGAATGGGGTGTTTTTTTCTTATTGCAGCTGGATTCTGTTCAAGATGTCGAGACTGATGTCTTAACATCTGTTGACAGAACATTCTGCTCAGAATGTTATGGTGTTTGTCTCCTAAGATCATAAGTCTCTACTTAATTTAAGTATTGTTGTGAGGGTCAAGCAGTGGGTGAATGTGTTCAGCAGGTGTGTTGAACAGAGAGTGCGCTCTTGAAGACATGAAGATGAGTCTTATGTTCTCCATTCATTTAAGGCATTCTTCTTGCAAAGGAGTACTGGTAGTCTTAAATAGAGAAAAGTTGATCAGATTGAGATCATGTGAGTATTGGTACAAGTGATAATTGTGTTCAACTTATGAGTTGAACAAAGAGTGAGCTCTTGAAAAACATGAAGATGCGTCTTATGTTTTCCACTCTTCAAGGTACTAAGAAGCACATGATAGGGGGAGAGTGATAATTCTGCTGCTTTGGGATTGTGCATACATGAGGATTAGTGTGGTGTATCTTGTGCAGTTGTGATCCTTTTTGCATACAAATGGAACAGAATTAAAACACAATTTTATTGCAATTTTTTTTTGCATACAAGTTTAGTAAAAACACCAAGCAAAGGATCTAAAGGTTATCCCAACCCCCCGAATCAAGGAATGTTTTCCAATCTTCATCCCATTCATCATCAGAAGCTTGAAGTTGCACTTGGTTTTTCTTGATGGTCTTCATCCTTGTTTCTGATGTCTTTCGTGTTCTTGTTGCTCCTGAAGTGGCTCCAACTGTGGACAGTGTTGTGTCCTTCAACTTCTGAGGATCTGGCTTCTTGTCCTCCTGCATGTGTCTATTTGCTGCATTCTTGTTAGACTGACTCATGATTCTTTCCTTGGGTGCTGATAGAAGCAAGGAGGTTTGCTATTTATAATGGATAAAAGAGACCTTGTTTGTATCGCCTGACCAGTCAAAGTTGTCTTTGGCGTGGGAATTTGTTTTCTTGGGAACCCGTTTTTCTTGGCACATTGGATACCAGAACTTCGTGTTTGGTGCCTTGGTAGAGGTTGTCCTAGTAGGATGAGCCTAGGTCTTGTCTGGTTGTTTGATGAGTTTGCTTTTGGTTTAACTGCTGGTGCTGGTTGTGATTAAGTGGTGTGGTCTTTTGTCTCGTGCTGATGTCCTACATTTTGTTACAACATTTTTGTTTGTTGTGTACCATACTTATGGAGTTGGAAGAAGCAGCATTATCGTCTGAAGTGGCAGTTCTGACATAATGTGGATTAGAATGGGCAGATTCTAATCTTGATGGTAAGTAGTTCTGGAAATACATGGCTACTTTCATGTTGAAGACTCTATTAGGGTGTTATAAGGTTATTGCCAGGAGGTTCCTTCTAATACAAGTAAAAGGTGGTGGCAGTCCTTATCTTGTGTTGCAAGACATTTGTTTGGAATATGTGAGAAATTTCAAATCAAGTGGGCTTTTGTTTATTGGACTTGGCAGACCTTGTATCTAAAATCCCCATGGTGAGGTCTTGCTCAGCACTTACCAGAATGTGGTATTATTGGTGTGATATCATAAAGGGCATTGAATGTTAAGGGTGTTATCTATAGCCTATTGCTGCAAGTGTGTTGATTTCTGTGTAGTATGTGTGATGGTCAAGTTGGTGTTGTGTGATGTCAAACATCATGATGGGACATATCATAGCTGTGTGGAGTTAGTGCCTATGCAAGAGAGGTCTGAAAAGCAGAATTGTTGCATCTGGGTGACTCTACTTTTTCTCTGCTATTTTTGAAGGAATCCAGGAAAATGTGCTTGGAATGTATAAATTTCTGAGGAGTCTTGGGTTGATAACTTTGTGAACAAGCAGACAAACTATTTTGGTAAGATGTCAGAACAGCACTCAAGACATGTTTTCCCTGAGCCAAACAAAGGAATATTCTAGACTGTGCACGCGTAAGAAGGGAGCCTAGTAAGTGCTAATTGGCCATGCAGGACTGGTCTAAGAGCTATTAAAGACGTTCAAATTCAGTTTGGACGGTGCACCTTGAATCAAGTTACAGGTTTTCCATTCTCAATTAACATTCTCTTTGACCAAGAATTAAAGATCGTTAATATCTAAGAAACCGCTCTGCTATTTAGAGAGGCTCCTCCTATCCTCTACCATCAGTTAAGGGTTGTTCTCATAAAAACTATGGGTTTTGTTCGGGTTTGGGTAAGTTGTGCTTGGGTCTGGTTTTGTGATGGCCTCTTTTGTCAATTTTTGGCCAAAAAGGGGGAGAAAGGGATTGTTGCTCAGAGGTTCAGACAGGAGTCTGTGATTGCACATGTTGTCCAAACATGTCAAATGTCTATCATATTTCTTTTGGATGTATTTTGGATGTCTTTGTGACCTGTGATCTGAGTTATGAACACAGTTGTGACCTGTGTTCTGAGTTACCAGGAGTGGTGGAGAGCTTGGTCTTAAGTTTCCTCTTATGCCCTTCAAAGAGCAATTAAGAGTTCTTATGCCACCATTGGTCTTCGATGTTAAGAAGAGGTTCCTGGATTGAGGGGGAGTACAAGCTGTCTTCTGCTATCTTCTTCCTCGGGTGCATCAACAAACTTCAGGACCTTCCTTCCTTTTATCCTGAAGATTGCTATTTGTTGGTGATGATGCATGCAGTGGAGTTCTTCAGAGTGCTGCAAAGAAGATGTCAAACAAAGATGGTGAGACATTATTTTCAACATGAAGATCTGTTGCTGTTTGCTGTAGACTCTGAAGAACTCTACAGCTGTTGGTTGTTTTTTTTTATATTGCTGTAATCTCCTGGATTGTAATTGTTTGTAGATTATTTGTTTTAGCCAAAATTTGCCAAAGGGGGAGATTGTTAATTCTCTTGTTTTAGGATTGGCTTAATTTTTGTAAAACAAATAATAACAGTAATAATGTAATAGAGAATAGGATGTATAAACTTGCTAAGAAGAACAGGTACAACAAGATGTCCTTTTGAAATGCCAGAACATGTTGTGTTGAAGTGTTTCAACAAGTGGAACAACATGTCGAAAAAGATGTCTTATGAGGGAGCATTCGACATCGCGCCTGCTGAGCTGGATTAATGAGATTCAGCTATGTTTTGAATTGTGCAGAATTTTAAGAGAAAATTATGCATTCTATGTGGCGCATATTTAAAGGTCTAGAAGATTCAATCAGAAATCAAGACTTTCTAAATATGGAGACATATTAGGAAATATTAGATTAAAGAGCTACTTTATTGGAGTTTATTTTGCAGATTTGTAACAGCTATTGAAGCTGTGATTGAAGGCCCAAATCCAATTGGGTACAGGTTATAAATAGAAGGGTTTGTAACCTTGGAAGGGACGGCTCAAGATGTAGAAGTCTAGGGTTCTGTCTAGGTAAACCTCTCGACTTGTGGGAAGGTTACCCGTATTCCTCAAAACCTGTAGGTAAGAGGCAGTACATTTTGTCCTTGGAGGAAGCTTTGAAACAACTCCAGGTTGTGTTCTTAGTTAAGGAAGAAGCTAACAAACAGTGGAGTTTGGCATCATACTTGGCTAGGTATTGTTCTCATAAGATGTTGATGTGTCATAGGAGTGTAGTTTCATGTCTATTTGTGTAATCAGAATGTAGGTGAAGGGCTGTTGATGCAGTGATAGATTGTCAACTGCTAGACATCATTGCGATGATTGGGAGTGAGAAGGGTTTCTCATGTCTAGAGAGGATCTAGGTAGAAGGGTCATTGGGTAGTGATTAAGTGATAAGCTGTAAACGGGTAGTTTAGCTTTGAATTGATACTACTAATAGTGGACTTCATCCCTGGCTTGGTAGCCCCCAGAGTAGGTGTGTTCGACCGAACTGGGTTAACAATTCTGCGTGTCTTGCTCTTATCTTTTCAGTACCATGATTTTTGCAATATACCTTGCCCTTTGTGATCATGTCAGACCAGATGTCGAACGACATGTTCTAGGACATCTGAATTCTGCACATGTACCAGAATTTCAGCCTTGATGACGAAGCATATCCAACGCAATCATCATATTCGCATCAATACAGAGTGAGCCAGGTAACTGATGAAAAAATTACACAAAATAATGAACCTTTCATACGAAACAAGGAGGTTGGTGAATACAATGATGATTAACTACATGATGTTCGCTTTGAAGATCTTTTCGGTGATGGCGATGAAGAGGATGTTCTCCCCGTGCATTCCCAGGTAATAAATGTTGAACCCATTAATCTGTACAATCCACCAGTGCACATGTCAAACATATGTCTGGAGTCTTCTCAACCCATCTATATTTTTGAAAACGACACACCAAACCATATTGGTGACAACTTGGAAGTAGGGATTGTGTTTGAATATAAGGAAGCGTGTATTTTATTAACATTGGCATATTAGTAACAATCTTGATTATGGAGTATATAAATCTGATTTAGTAAGGTATATAATAAAATGTAAGAACCCACAGTGTAAATGATAAAATATTCCCTGCTCAGCCAATGAAAGGACGAGCTCGGCCAATGCGTGGCCGAGCTCGGCCAATGGATGCCCGAGCTTCTCCATGCAATTATTGGTGTGCATTTGATAATAATAAATTATATTTTAAAATATTAAAATGGTAATAATTTATATTTATTATAAAAATATTTTTATTACTTAACAAATAGAAATGTTTTATTTTATTATAATATTATTTGAAAAAATTAATTATTATATTTTTAATGTCATTATATTATTTAAATTATTTTTTAAAATATTAATTACATTATAATATGTATTATTTAAGTTTTATATATTTTAAAGCAAATAAAAAATAAAAAATAAAAGTCTTCTTCAATGGTTCGGCAAACCATTGGTCGAGCCCATTCATAAACCGAATTTGCATCAATGGTTCGTTCAATGGAATGACGACCCCTAAGAGAAACTGTGGCATCCTGGTACATTTTTTTTTTCAAGTTGTGACAATTTGGTACTTTTCATTTCAAAAAGTGGCATTTGTGTAAAAAAAATCTCAAGATTATGTATGAACTCATCAACTCATGCATTTCCACTTTATAGATTTGAGAATTGAGACCCTTCCTTTCATTTTCCCTTCTAACAACATTTAAGTCCATACCAATACACCACTCGGCTTTGACAAACTTTAATCTATTTTCACCCAACCCTTTCCAAATATCATTCTTCTTGTTCATGAGATAAGAATAAAACACATTTACTAAGAAATTAGCCCTACTTTGTCACATTACACTAGTCCCCCAAAACCTTTCCCCCCACAAAACTAGAGATGACATCAAATACAACTGATTTAAAAGGGATTAAGAGACCGCCTGATATAATAGAAACACATTTAGCACTGCAACTCATCTCACATGGACCCCACATGGACGTCGTACCCACCTCATCCATACTAGGCAATTTAGTTTCCTGAAGCATGCAAACATCAATCCTCTCACTTGAAATAAAATTTTGAAGGCTCCTTCTCTTGGCATAGTTTCCATACCAATGCGAATTGTAAGATAGCGCATTCATGGACACCTTGAAGATTTTGCATCCTTCAGTATTCTGCCCTTTTGGTCCCTATTCTCCAACTCTCTAATTGCTTCTATGTGAATACTGTCATCCTTAACACCTCTCACTCCCAACTGCAATGCCTTGGACCAGATTAAGGTAGCCACATCTTTTTCCTTTCTCGCCCAAAAGCTTCTTCTACCCTGAAGAAAATCAGAATTTGAAGTAGATTCACAACAAAGTTCCCCTCACATGCTCCATCGAGGACACTGATTGGGATGGAAGAGAAGGATTAGGTTGAGACTTAGGGTGTGATTGGTTGTAGATAGAAAGTGTGAAGAGAGAAATAAGTAAGATAGAGTATGAGAAGAGAGAAAGAGATAAGAAATATATTAGATTTAATGTAATGTTTGGTATAAAAGAAACAAGAGAGAAATAGAAGAGAAAGAGATAGATGTTATTTTTGAAAATACACGGATACCCCCTTGGTTAAAAAGTATACAACATTATTGAAGTTAATTTATTTTTAACCATATTTAATTACATTAATTTAATAAAATAAATTGTGAATTTATTTTAAAAAAACAAATATTTAAACTCAGTTCTAGTAAATTATTTAATTTATTTATAAATTACTTTATTTGATTAGTTTTTTTAAAACTATTTAATTAATTAATATGAAACAAGTCATATTGATTAATTTTTAAAAAATAAATAAGAACTGGCAAACATAAGATACAAAATGTATAAATTACAATGTAACAAAAATAATGCATCAACAAAGTGTAGATGTAAATATCTATAAAAAAACAAATATGAAAAATTGTGATGCAAAATTAAGGTCAAATTAGGAAAAGGCAAAAAATTGAAGCACTCTCTCCTCTTTCTTCGTAGTATTGAAGAGAAGATAAATGGTGTGGGTCCCACACCAATTTAATCGCTCTTCTCTAATTCTCTGCAATACTAAGCAGGAGAAGTGTGATGTTTCTTTCATTACTCTCTCGTCTGTCTTTCTCTCGCCTCTACTTCTTGTATTCCAAATACACCCTTAGAGATAAAAGATGGGACAACCTCACAACATGGATAACTTCAAATGAATTTCGAGGTTCAACAAACTGTGACATTGAATTTAATCTTGTTTCTTTGTTAAAGGTTGATTCGTTTTTGACTTGCGCAAAAGGGGTATTCTGACTTGAGAGTATTAGCCAACTGGCCCATTAGTGTGAGACGAAAGGCCCGAAAAAATTAGTTGACTTTTATTTCCACACAGCCCCACCTCTCCATTAAATTGATAATAATTTACAAATTAAAAACAACTTTTATTTTAATTTAATAGTTTTTATTTGACAAACACATCCACCTGTTCATCGATCTTGTTATTGTTCTTCTTCTTCTTCCTTCTCCCAACTTCAGAGGTCAAAATTGCAATTGAAAATCCTAAATCCCCAAATCCCACCCACCTGTTCTTTGAACTCCTTATTCTTCTTCTTCCTTCTACCAATTTATGAGGTCGGAATTGCAATTGAAAACCTTAAATCCCTAAATTCCACTCACCTGTTCTTCGAACTCCTTCATCTTCTTCTTCTTTCTCCCAATTTCGTAACCGTGTTCATGTTCATTTTTTAGCTTTCAGAGAAAATGTTCCAGTAATTCGTATTGGGTGCGGTGTTCATCAAATTGTTTATAAATGTTTGTGGCTGGTTCAAAGAAATAGTTCAATTCCGTCGTCTGATTTTACAGGTAGTTGTGACTATCCATCTCAATTTGTATATTTTCCGAAAATCAAGTTTATTTTAGTTATTACACATGAGTTATTGATTGGGTTAGAGTTTTTATTTTATTGGAATTCATAAATTATGAAATTGATTTGAATTCTTACCCAGAAATTATGTAATTGGGGATTAGGGTTCAACATAATATTGCAATAAACGTGTATGGTGTGTTGTGCTCTTTGCATCTTATATCATGTTAGATGACTTTTCCTATTCAAAATAATGCAGACTTCTCTTGCTATACGGGAAATGTATTCCACCTTAAATATGATCAACAGATGCTGATTACATGCTATCTATATTGAGGTATCAACTTGGAAGAACTTTCCTCATAAGCTATCAACAGATGAAGAACTCTGCTAAACTGATAAGAAAATAGTCACAACATTATAATTGAACAAATTTTTCAGTTTTGTTTGAATAATACCATGTAACCAAGAACAGATAGTGAACATATAGCTGGCAAGAACACCTTGTGCAAGTGCCCCAAAAGGTTGTAGAGGCACTCATATCTCATATGAGGTGAGAAGCAAGAATTTTATCAAATTCATAAATTCTGAATTTGCATTTGCTATTGTGAATTCTTTTGATCATTCATTCTTCAAATTTCATGCAGTTAAGTAATTGATGCAATGTCTGCACTCTGATCCCATGTAAATAATTCAGAGAATTAATGGATGGTATTGACAAGCCCAACTGCTTTCTCTATGTGGGATGCAATGTCTCCCCCAAAGGGAATGCATGCGAGTAAATTTGAGATAATACTCTGTATTTGAGTTCAATAATGTAAACTTTATAGTTACAAAATGAAGGTTGTTCAATGTACCTTAACTGATTAGACAAGTCCAAAAGTTTGATAAATTATGATTTATCCAATGTAGTGATAAACGTGTAATTTGTGTAGAACCATATCGTAGATAATGCTCTATATTTTAGTTAAAATTTACAGGCATGTTGTTCGATTAAAACTGTTGTTCGTCTCTAATATCAAATTTTGATTTCCAATATCAAATTATTAAAGAGATTAGATTAATACATGAGAAGTTTTGTTGATTTCCAATATCAAATTTTGTCTGAATGATAAAATTTTTGCTTAATTGCCTAAGGTTATCTTCCGTTGTTATATTTTAACATAAGTTTATTGCAATTTGAAATAGCTTAGATGAATTTTCAGCATGGTGGTTAGAGATGAATTCAACATGTGAAGGAAAGAGAATGGTAATGCTAAAGTCAGTTGTACATAGCTAGATCATAATGAGGTATGTTAAATCAAGATGTCAAAAATGTCAAGTGTATTTAGTGTGTATGTCAAAGTAGTAATGTACTCGTAACTGTTGCGGTACGAATCAGATATCAAGCTATTAGTTAACTTGAATCACAAATCATGAAGTTCACCACCGAGCTTTGATTTATCCAAAGGAAAGGGTAAAGATCGAAGAAAACCCCAAGTATGATGTGTAACAACAAAGCTAAAAGATATATGGTTTGGGGGTTGGTTATACCTAGGAAAGGTGCTAGCATCCTAAGTATCTGTAGTATTCTATAGGAACCTCTTGTTAGTATTTGTGTTATGCTAAAGTTTGCTTGCTAAGGGAACTGTGCTAAGGTAAAGATCTAAGGTGTATACAAAGTATGCTCGCCAAAACATCGCATCTCGTGCCTATGTATCCTAACTAGGATGGAATCAGAGCATTCATAGTTCACCTCACTAAGGGTGAGGAACTCTTGACTGTGGTCAAGGTTCCAGAGGGGAGCAAGTGTTCATAACCATGACACTTACATAGAGTTAACAAACTCTCTAGATCTAAGTTGAAAAACTAACTAAGGTATTGACTTTTAACAAATTCAAAGGGGAGAGTGAGTACTCATAACAATGGTACTCACATAAATTTTACAAACTCTAAACTTAATTCTAAGTTAAAGGATAATTGGCTTTAACAAGGCCAAAATAGGAAGAGTGAGTACTTATAACAATAGTACTTACCTAGGGTTTACAGACCATAACCTAAAGTTAGGTTGAAAAGGGAAGATAGCTCTAACAAGGCCAAGGGAGGAAGATCCTAAAAATTTCATGAAGTGGGTAGGAAAACAACCTAACTATCTTAAGGTATGACTTACAAGTCAACAAGGGAACCTTCCTTTTGAATAAGGGACAGACAACTTGTAACAACAAGTAATTAAAGGAGATAAGCCTTAAAGTCGGAATGATAACAATCAAGGATGAAAATGGCATTATGGACAAGCATATGCTAAAGAGGATGATCAACTCATTATATAAACAAAATTCCAAAGATCAATGACATATCAAAAGTTTGTAGCAAACAAAAGAAGTGCAAACATACAAGAGTAAAGAACCCTAATCAACATCAATAATCAAGGTATCAAAGCCAAAGAGTTCAAATGAGATAGCAATCTAAGAATGGCAGTAGCTACACTAATTCATGTTCAACATGCTCAAATGATCAAGAAAAAGTCACAAACATATCAAACATACCCCAAAACACAAACATACTTGCTACAAACTTAAGAACCAAGATAAGTGTAAAGAATGGTTCAACATGGAAGTTACAAACTCAAGAACCAAATGGGAAGTAGCATACACATCATATAAAACTCATATTCAACATCATGATGTCAAGAGAAGCAAAATCAAGGATCACATCAAGGCATGAACAAGGCCATATGCAAGAATCAAACCAAATCATCTATGAAAAGACTTAAACATTCAAGACATGTATGGAAGATCAAATGGGCAAGAAAAAACACTTTGGAATCATAAATTCAGGGGTTAAGACATGCTTTTCATACCACACACAAACACACAATCATCAAGACAAACAATCAAAGGACATTGCTTAAAAACTAGGTCAAGACAAAATCCAAAACATGCTCAAATACAAACCCTAAGTTGATGCATCAACAAAAAATAGTAAAATTGCCAAATAAAATCAAACTAAAAGCTTTATTTCATGTCAATATATCCAAGAATATGTATGCAAAAGATCAATGCAAGATTGGCACAAAAACTCATTCAAAATCAAATAAAAAACTCAAGGTATCAAAAGAATAGAGGCTTAACAAAACCAAACCAAAATTTTATCAAACAACCTCATTTGTAGCCACCAAAAATATTAAAACATCCCTCATTCATACTTCAAAAGTTGACAAAAAATCAGAACTAAAAGACATGTGGAAGGCACTCAAATGGAAAACCCTAATTCAAGGGTGTTTTGGGAAACACATAAAACCAAATGAATTAAATAAAATATGAAAATAAATAATAAAACTAAATAAAAATTACAAAAAAAATCTTAAGACATAAAGGTGTCTAAAAATACTTTTAAAGAATTTTTAAGTGTTTTTAACATTTAAAATAAAATACAAAGTTGGGTTAAAAAAATAAAAGAAACATAAAAAGGGGGTGTAATAGCATTTTTCCAGAACCAAAGGAAAACAGTTAACAATGAATCTGGGCTCACGCATGAAGGGTGGGAATAACAAGTTAACAAGGCCCAACCCAAAATCAAAATCAGAAAGGAAAAAAAAAAGCTGACACGCGGGTGTTACGCATGATAAGTTGGGGTGAGATGGCACGGACGCATCAAAAGATGTGTCAAGGTCAAAGGGAGACCACCGGAATGACACGCACACGCCAGAGCCCTAGCTCCAGTCGTCTTCTCCTGCGGGTCGCCGGAGTTGCAGGGGGAGAACTTCATCAAAAATCACAAATTTTATACCAATCTCAAGGGTTTTTTTTTATGTAGAAGCCATTCCCACCCTTATTTACACCATTGGAGGTCTCTAACTCTATGAAACTAAGCCACGAAAAAATGTCACAAAAACTGAACATGCACGAATTGAGACAAACATAAACCAGAAATCTTCCTCTACCTCTCATGCATCCTAACACACATAGAAAACAGAGATTTGCACTTGGAAATGAAGAGAAAGGATTGAAATAAAAATACCAAACTTTGAGCTTTTGAATGCTTGCACTGTGCCTTAGACAACTCCTCCAAATGGTCCTGAGAGTTCACTCGTGTCTTTAGGATGATGATGGAGTCAGGAGAAATAAAGGAAATTTCCAAAGTGAGGGGATTCAAAAGCTTGAACTTTTGAGTCAAAATGTGAAGTTTTTGGTTCTGGCCTCTCTCTCTCTCTCTTGCTTTCTCTTGATAATGTGTTTTTGTGTGTATTGTTTCTGATGCTTTTGTTGAACAACCAGAAGTGTTTTTAAGCTAAGAATTTTAATTGTTTTCCTTGGTCAAAAAATGAAGAAAGGAGATAGGGTGGTGATGTTACAAGCTAGCTCCAAGGTGCAGACATTGGATAGTGTAATTTGTTGCCTGTTCTCAGAATATAGGACCAGAGGGAAAACGAAAACCCAATGGATCATGACATATGATATGGATTGCAAAGTGTTCATGGTTTGTGTCAAACATGCTTTTGTATGTCACAATAGAAAGAGCTTAAAATTGCAAGTTTAGAGCTCCACATTTGACAGGTTTTGTGCTCAAGAAATAAGGTCTTGGATGCTGAAAAAGTTTGTCATGTCTTGCTTCAAGATTTGGTCATGGGACTTGGTAATGGATATGACATGAAAATGTGTATGATGCTCACTTTAGCACCTCATATCTCCATGAATAATGGCTCAATTGATGAGGTTTTGAGCTCTTTGAAAAGTAGGCATGGAGGTGAACAAGTTTCATGTGGAAGATTTCTTGAAATGAAGCTTGTAGCATGATGAAAATTAGACATGAAAAGTGACCCAAACTTGCTGGCCTAGAGCTTGGAACGCATGGCTTGTCATGACTTGGGCAAGTTTTGTCAAGGTTTGGCACCCATGTTCATCACACCATATCTTGAGTTGTAGAACTCCAATTGAGGAGTTCGTTATATGCTTGGAAAGCTGAGACCGGGGACAACAACTTTGATGTTTAACATTTTTGGATTTGAAGCTTGGAACCAACAAAAAGATAGCTTACAAGTTGAGCAAAAACATGACTTGTGGTGCCTTGGTAACTTGAGCAAGTTGCCTAACTTGTGCCCAAAATCCTCAAACTTTGAGACACCATAACTTTTGACTCCTTGATCCAATCGGAGAGTTCTTTATATGCTTATAAAGCTTGAATAACAAGGAATAACTTTCATGTTTGCTTAATTTTGATTTGAGGTCAAGAAACCCATGAAGCCTTGGCTTAAAGTTGGTGCAAAAAGCTGAATTTTAGGACTTAGAAAATTTCTAAGTGTTAATACCAAATCATGATTTCTACCAACTTTAACCATTCATAACTCCAAATCCTTTCATCTTTTGAACTTGATTCCTTCTACAAACTTGTAGTGGGGAATGTCCTCTTTAAAATGAGTATTGGTTTGCTCCATTTGGCTCAAGGATGAGTGAGATTTGGCTCAAATCTTATGATTTTATTGTTCCACCTTGATTTTCCTTGATCTAACCACATGAGATCATGGAATATGACTTGAAATGTTCATGGTTGACCAAAAAACTCAAAGGTTGACTTTATGGAGCCTCAGTTGACTTTTTAATCAGATGATTTTAAAATCTCTCCCATTCACTTAGAAAACCCTTGAAATGAAATGTATTAAACCACAAGGCATCTTAGGGACCTTTGAAGTGTATGAGGACTTGTTTGGTTGATCCCTCCTTCAAATCTTGATTAATCAGAGCTTTCCCTTTCTTGTACAAAACCCTAATTCCACAAAAGAAACAAAACCACAAAGCTTGATAGTTTGGTTAGCTATGCAAAGATGATTGACCTATAATGCTCATGCAAATGATGATGACATCTAAGGGGGTAAAATTTAGGGTATGACAGTAACCATAATATGCCATTTTCCTATGTAATAGTAGTAAACATAAAATCATAGAGTGAACGATCATATTATTCAAAATACAAACAAATTATCCACTAAACATGGAACAACAACCAAATTATATCAAATTATCCAAAATCTAAGAAAAAAACCAACATACTGCAACCTTATTTATCGAAGAATGCTTCATAAAAACTTCATACTTAAATATATTGAAAGATCATATATCCAAGATACAAATTAAATATCCACCAAACATGTAACAACAAAAAAATTATCCTTACTCAAACTGAATTCCAATAAACAGATTATCCAAAATTATCCAAGTTAATGCCAAATTAATGTCAAGCATATCCAAACTCAAACTGAGTTCCAACAAACAGATTATACAAAATACAATCAAATTATCCAATATCTAAGAACAAAACCAAGATTATGCAACATTATCCCATATACTTCATAAAAACTTTATACTTTCACCAACTCCTTCCTCTTCTTCTCCTGAATATCCCAATAATTTGCAGCCTTTGACACAACTTTGTTCAACAAAACATTATTAGATGATTGAACCAGATGAAGTGCAAGTTTCATCCTTGTAGGAATCACAACCTGCATATAATTATAAACATTTAGGAAAAAATGGAAATATAATTAGAGGGGAAATTTTTAAAAAATAATGATCACATTAATTCAACTTACACTTATGGCTTCGTAATCAGTCCTTAATGGATACTGAATCATCCATTTAGCCACCCACACTCCACAGTCATTTCTGTGTTCAGTCACTTAAATGCATTAGTGTCACATTAATAGGTAATTTCAATAAAAAAAATAGAGTAAGGGTTGAGAATAGTTACGATCTGGTTCGTTGCTTTGGGAGGCACCTTAGTTGAATAATGCACAAGTTTGTGACTATATTGTCAGGGCAATATGGACAGAGTTCACTGAAAGAACCGTGAAGCAAAATTTCTTCAAGAAATAATGTCTGCCACAATAGTAAATACCAAATTTGAATAAAATATAGAGCCAAACAATAGTTAGGAAAGTAAAAAAAATTATAGATAACATGCATACCAATATTCAAATCTGATGGCGTCTCATATGATGTCTTTCGACACAAGGCAAAGGGTCAAACCAAATTAGTTTTCTTTCATTAAAATCGACAACAAGCAAATATCAGTGATTTCCTTGGTCATGCATAGGAATAAAATTCTATAAAAAAACAAATATTAATTGGTATGAACAGAATTTACAATTTTGAATGTAACAAATATTTTCTTAAAGTAACATAATATCACCTTGGAAACAAACGATTTTATTGTCATAAAGTTGGTTTGATAAACTTCCCTCACATAGTCAGCTGAATATTATTCGTCCAACGCATATTGCTTAAAAATGTAGTTTAAGTCAATAAATAATAATTAATGAATGTGAATGTAAGAATTGGATTAGTAGTGGTAATCACCGCAAACTCCGTAGGCATATACCAAACAGACTTTGTATTTCCTATGGTGCGTAAACACCAATTTTGTCGGGTAACAACTAGATTAAGAATGTGTATTGTCAAATGAAAATGACATTAGATCAAAATTTTACATTAATAGGAATTTTTGTTAATTCAAATCATATAAATATAACCTCTTAGTCAACAGGACAATTAGGCATCAAAGATTTTAGTGTTGTCCCGTCCACAAATACATTTGATGTAGTTTTGACTAGAACCTCATTACTACAAAGAATAGATGTATGCACTGTCAAATTAAATGTGATAAATAAATTTACAATTGTGTTTTAGCATTTGTGTTAAAAAGGCACACCCATATATTTGCTCGTCATCACGCATAAAGATGTATGCGACAAGGTAAGCACATATTGAATTAAGATTCATCTGAGGGGTGGGTCTGAAAGTCATTAACAGCCACGGTCATTAAATACATATGAAAAGAAAAAGTTTAGTAAGTAATAAAGGAATATTATGTTATATTAGATTTTATTTAAAATAATTAGTTAATACTTACTTGAGGAATATCAAATCCAATATTGTGACCTTCATATCCAATATGACCTGATGGATGAAAGTTAAGGTAAAAATAGACGTCATCTGTTTCTTTAGGCTGACAGAACAAAGTCTTATTAATCCTATTGTATTGATTTTCTTCCAGCATTCCAGTCTATACTTTTGTAAAATTGGATTTGGGAGGGGTTGATGTTGTGCCCAGAGTAACTTTGGACTTGGAGGATTTTCTCTCAGTTGCTGACCTTCTTTTAACCATTTTTTTGCTCCACTTTCAGCATTGAAGCTGTGGAGTCGTACTATTTTGAATCGTCGTTATCATGTAAGGATGGGCTGGTAGTTTGGTGACTACCCAAACCATTTAAGAAATTAGTTTAGTAATGAGTAAATATTTTAAACAATCCTTTTGAAGAAATTGTTACTAAAAACTTAGTGCACACACACACACAATTAATAGGAAGGTTTTGAAACTAATTTGTGAAGTAGAAATTGAACAAAAACTTACACATTAAATAGTTCCTTATGAAATAGAAAAATATTAATAAATAAATAAAACAATAAACTAGTAACTGATTCATTCTTAATCAATCAAACAAGTTTTTTTTAAGAAACTATTCATAGAAAAGATTGAAACATACATAAGAAGTTTAGTGACTGCTTCCTTATGAATTTAGAAGAAACTTTCATAGAAAAGATTGAAAATCATCATAGAAACACACACACATAGAATTGTAGTGATTGTTTCCTTATGAAACACTAACTGGTTCCTGATTCATTTGCTTATTAGCATGTTATATGAGCCAAGGTTACATTAAAAGTGAATGAAGATCATTGGTTACTAGTATTTGAATTTAGAAGTCCAGGACACACTCAAATTTTATTGCTAAAACAATATAGTTCATGGAACGCACATTTATCAATGTTCACATGCGTTTTCAAGCCTAATTTGGGATTTATATAGTGAAAAAAATGATGGACAACAAAACTAAAAAATACAAACAAACAAAAAAAAGTTATTACATGGATGATATTACAATAATCTAATTTTTGAAGTTTTTTTTGTAAGTCTCAGAGTACTCCTCCCTGTATTGTATAGAACGAGTTGAAGTGTTAGAAGTCCTTTTACTCCTCTTATTATTTGTTGCATTTGTTTTGGGCTTGCTGTGTTTTGTGCGTCTGTTTCCCATTGTAGCTGGAGAATTTTGTTTCATTTTAATTGTTTGTGCTTGATTGATTTGTGTAGAATGTAATTCAAATGTTTTGGAAGTTGTAAAGGTTTTGGAAGTTGGAGTTGTAAAAGTTTTGGAAGCAGGAGTGTTTAGCTTGTAAGTAAAGTAAGTCATGATGATTTTGTGTGCTCAATTTACTTTAAAAAAGCAACTTATAGTGATGTGCTAAAGTTGTAAGACTTGTCTGAATTAGTCTTTTTATTTTAAAAAAAAATTGTAAGTTATTTTTTTTATGTAATTAATTTAAAAAATTTCTTTAAAATGTTGTGTACATTTTCATTGGGTTATTGGGTGTAAAAGCATACTACCCGAGTACTAATTGGACCTAGTATATGCATTAAAGAATGAATATAAATGGCATTAGGTTTTACTACAATCATTTTATCATTTAGAATTTAGAATATGAGCCGCCAAGAAAGAGGAAAAGCTCTCATTGTCTCCATTTCGTATGATAGCAGGTTTGTCTTCAGATTTATGTTGTGTTAAGTGTTGTTTGCATGTATTTTGACATCTAAAATTTATGTTGTGTATACATCTTGACCTATTTGTATTGTCTTATTGTAGTTCGTCTTCATATTCAGATGGCCAGAAAGAAGAGAATCAACAGACTTTGGCATCGAGGATAGCCGAGGTCGAGCCTAAAAACAATGGCAGTGATGAATATTCAGAGGAGAGTGAAGATGACAGTGATGATCTTGTGCCTTTGTATTGGGAGAAAACTATTAGATCTGCTACAAAGGCAAAAAATAATGTTTTAGTAGTAAATATATGATAACAGTTTTATTTATAAATCCACAAAGTATTGATTATCGTGTTCCAACATTGCATGTTATATTTATAGTATTTTCCAAGACCATTTTTAGAAAGAGTATTGCATAAGGATCAAGATTCAATCTAGCTTATTGATGTTCAAAATGGAAAAAAACGTATGAGTGTGATGTTTACAATGAAGGTGCGAGAAAGACACAAGAAATGGGGGTTTGAATTGTGTATTTAATGTTTTAACAACTTTGCACTTCTTGTCAATAAGACACTTTACGTTACATCAGAGTTCGTTGAGAGACTCTGACTTGCGAAGTTATATTCAGACTTGGCAATGCTTAGAGCGTGAGAACCAATAAGAGTCTGAACGCTATGTACATCATTCAGAACTTGTAGAGCGGAAGCTTATCAGAGTTGCAAGGTTCTGACTTGCTTATGTAAGGTTCTAATCCTCAATATAGAAACATAAACAAAGACATTAAGCATAAGAGTAAAGAATACACGATATATCCTGGTTCACCACAAAGGCTAATCCAGTCCACCCTCCTCAGGTGATTTCACCTTGAACACAATGTCTTAATCCACTATAATCAATCTCAATTACAGATGCACGAGCACATAGCTGGTGACTAACAAACTGCACAGCCGCACTGTGACTAACATGCAATGAACCGTTCAGGGGTTCAACTTAATGAATACAAAGAACATTGACCTGCAGGTTCCAATCTTGCACGATCTACTGCTAAGCTTTCACCGCTAGACGTTTAAGGATTCATCGCAATGAATATAACGCTACTGACCCTATTTCGGGATTTTCCACAATGACATCTCGCCATTGTCTTCTCGAGTCTTCGGTCACACTGACCACTCAAGGAATCCTAATTCACCAAGAATTAGTTATACAGGAGATTACAAAGATGCTTCTTAACAAGCAGATTACTCCTAAGTTTACGTACAAAGAACACACAAGTGTTCAAGCAAGATATGAGTAACAACTCCTTGCTATCTTAAGAAACTATAGAGATATATAATGATTTGACAGTTGTTGACATCTTGTAGATCTTTTCTTCTTCGTCTTCTTGGTTGACCAAGCTTTGAGCAACAACTCCTTGCTTCAGATCTTCAATGTAGCGCTGACGAGAAGGTGGTTGATGACTTGACTGATTTACAATGTTGTCTTCTTCATCAACAACTTCTGTACCAATTCATTGTTGTTGGTTGAATGATGATCTTTGAGCTTCAACAATAATGGCCATATGTAAACGGTGATAGCTTTGAATGTTTAAGTGTTACAATGAGAACTCATCGTTGTTGCTATCTTCACACAATGACTTTGATCAATTCTCCATTCATGGACTGAATCGATACCCTCAGAAGCGTTTACTCCTTTCTTTAAATAGCCCAGTAAAATATAGCCATTGAAATACTGTTGGCTGTTAGAAAAGAGACGTTGTGTAATAATTAGTTGTACTTACACATCTCCTTTTTGCTGTGGGAGAAGTGACGGGATATATCTTTCTTGGTCACTGTATACAGTCGTTCACAACGGTAACATTTGACTTCCAAACTTCAGAGGCTTATGATGGTAGTTTATTGAAGCATGAGTAGAGCCTTCTTAACAGGATATCTGATACGTCAAGTCTTCAGTCTTTTGAAGAAGTCCATTAGGAATCAGTCTTCAGAACTTCAGCACTTGTCTTTAAGAACATTATCCTTTACTACTTCAAGTCTTCCGAAACTTCAGAACTCGTCCATTAGGAACCTGTCTTCAGAGTCTTCAGCACTTGACCTTTGGAACTGTAATCTTCAGAACACATAAGTCTTCAGAGTCTTTCTGCACTTGGTCTTCAGAGCTTTCCGCCTTCAGAGCTTCAAGTCATGAGAGTCTTCAGCACTTCGGTTCTCCAGAAGACTATCTTCTTCAGAAGCTTTTCTATCTTCAAAATCTCAACCACTTTCAGAGAGCATCCACAAGAGCATTGCAACAGCAATATCAGCATCCTTGGATCTGACTGATCATGATCAGATACAGAAGTTTTCTTGCTTCTTGCGACTTGTGTCACACATAGTAACTTCGCATATTATCAATTACGCACATCTGGCTGTGCTTGTTGGATCTGATATCTTCTATGATTATGATTTGCACACAACACACGTTAGAACATAAAAATAGTTCTTTCACAAATATGTATTGTTATCATCAAAACATAGATTGACTTGTAGAGACAACTCTTGCTCTCACAAACTCCCCCTTTTTGATGATGACAAAACCAAGTATTTTGATTGAACATTTTATACAAGGTAATCACCAAACAAACATATTCAGAGTCTGGAACAACAGCTCCCCCTGAATGTGTTATCCTCAAAGTTTTATCTGTGATCATCTAGAATCTTATATGATCCAAAGATATACAGAATAACAACTTGAGTTGTCAGAACAAGGAATAGAAAAGGATTACTTCTCTATCTTGTCTATAAGAAAATAGAGAGTCTTTAGCATCTGGACTAGTTCATCAGAACTTCCATCTTCAAATCTTCAGAACTCAGTTCCTTAGTAGTCGTATCAGAGCTTATAATCTTCAGAGACATCTGAAGTATTTCTACTTTTCTGCAGATTCATTTAAGCACAAACAGAACAATTCTTATCTAATAACATAACATCGCTATTCATCAGAGACAAACACTGTCTTTTGAGAAACTCCCCCCGAGTTTCAGACTTTGTGAAGATTTTGGATTTTGCAATTGAATCTTCTGGCTAGTCTCCCACTAATTTCCATAAGTCAGATATTGGGATCTTCAGAATCGTAATTCAGGAATATGAGTTTTTAATCACCAATATGGATCATGACTTTTTCAGAGTTTGACTTTTGAACACATGTCTTCATCTCAGAACCTTGTTACTGTCACAACTCAGTGGTTCATCAAAGCTTGATTTTTGATCAGATACCAATTGAAGGTTAATTTTTGTGATCAATCAACGCTTAATTCTAAAACTGGTACACATGTTTTAATCTTAGTCTGATACTGAGTTTTACCAGAGTTTGTTGTGTCTGATTCCAACTGAAGGAATTCTTTTCATACCACTTGAAGGGTATTTCCTTAGTGTGATGAGATTGATACCAATGAAGGTATATAAAACATTTCACAGCTTAGCTCTGATTGATATTACTGCAAACTGAGTCTGATACCAATCTTTATGTATACTGAGTCTAATTACCATTTGTTGATTTAGTCTGATACCAAATCATTTTCTTCTTAATTGGTTCTTGGTAGACATCAGAACTACTTGTTCTTGGATCTTCAATCTGGATCTTCAGATAGTTCTTGACTTCTGATTTGCACAATTATTCTGAATAAGCATCTTGAGATGTAGACTTTATCTTGACTGCTTTCAGAGTTTTCTTCTTCTGATTCTTACGTTCTGAATCTCATATTCTTAGACAGCTTACAACTTCTGAACCAAGTGAGTCAGAGATCAAGATAAACTTTGACTTTCAGATTGTTCTCAACTTCTAAACAGTACTGGGTAGATCTGATTCTGAACACTTGTTCACGAAGTGTACAACTTCTATCATATGACCAACAGTTCATAAGAACTTCTAACAGAGTTCTTCTTTCTTAACCTGTTCTTAGAATGCCTAGTGAACTTGTTTAGAGTTCCTCGGTTAAACATCAAATAACAAACGTTAGTAGTAATGCATTTTATATGATTGATTACTTGTTTGAGTTGCATTCTTTTCCTTTAAGATTTCTTTCTTTCCAATCAAAATCATATTATATTTCTCCCCCTTTTTGATATCATCAAAAAGTTTTAGAGCATTTGAGCATTTAAGCATATGTAGATCAATATGATAGTGAACATAAATAGACTCAAGGATGTTATCATTTAAGCATTAAGCATACGAAGATTGATATGATGAGGAATAGTTCTAGTGATCAACATCTTTAGAGATTAGTCATATTATTTTCATTAATGGATACCTAGATGGAATTTTAACGCAGAACCACAAAATGGTTTTAAAATATAAGGCATAGGTTAAGCTTAATCCTAAAGGTAATCAAAACACGGACCTAATGAGGATGGGTTCCTAAGGATTAGACTAAAAGGAGCCAACTGATGATGAGGAAGGTGAGAGTAAGCTTTCAGAATCATCAGTTCTTGAGGTATGCAGCTTTTCCTCTGCTTGAGTAATTGCCAGCCTCTTGCTCTTCACAATTTCCTCTGAGATCCATTCATGGAACTCAGTACAGATATTTCTTATTTCTTACTAAGCTTTGGATTTTGTTGATGGCATTATTCTTGAAGGATGTTAATGCATCATTGACAGTCTTTGATTCTAACGATCATCGTTAGATTATGATAATGTTTTAAATGTTTTATTTAAGCAATGTAAGCATCTCCGAGAATGATAAAAATTTTAATTTACGGATTTAATACTGATATGATTATAGATGATAAAACAGAAAGCAGCACTGATTCATTGATTAAAATGATATAGAACCACTAACACAAAATCACACAAAACAATTTGAGATACACTAAGGTTTAAAGCTTAATCATCAAAATCTTCAACGTTGGCTATTCTTACACACCTAGTTTCAGCCGGTGAAGGTCCTGGTCCTAGCCTGCTTATCAGTTCCTAGGCCTTTTTTTTTTCAAAATTATTTCAGATATTATTCTTCCATATGGAATGTAAGAATGCATTTGGTTCCTTGAGACCTTGATGGAGCGTCTCATGTGGTTAAAAATGGTCTTAGGAAGATCTATTGTAACATGATTGGTTAGGAGGAAGATGAAGATTCTGTCGTCGTGAGTCAGAGTGCCTCTCGCAGATGCTCATGGACGAAGGTTGGTCAATGAAAATTTAAACCAGGTTTTGGGAGTAGGAAGGAGCTTCTCAGGATTGTTTGGTTCGTAGGGAACTGAATCATCAAACAAGGTTTTGCACCTCTCTACCATACTTAAATCTGATTGAAAATTATCAATCGTGACTCCGTCGGAGATACAGCCAGTGAATTTCTCTATCGAGGAGATAGAGATTGCGATGGGGTGATAGTAGACCTCAGACAAGATGGTGTTTCCATCGTTGCTAACCCTAGAAAATTCCAGAACTCTTTAACAAGGTCAGGAAAGATAGGACCATTTAATAGAGAGTAATAACTCTGCCAGGACTGGGCCTGCATACTTCTGATTATTTCTAAGCCATCGTTTCTGAGACGAGCAAGGTTTGGCCTTTTCTCAGAAATGACTTCTAGGTTCTCTTTTCTTCCTCGATTTGTTGGACCAGTTCTTTGAGAGGTCATCATCTTTGTTGTGGTAAAAATAAATTTTTAGGAAGATGATATTTTAGGTTTGAGGATGAATTAGGGTGAAAGATAATCCTACTATTTATAAGTGAGCGAAAGTGGAGAGTAATGACTGAATCAGTACAAAAGATTTGGGTTTACTATTTCCTAGGTAGTTATGATTACTTAGGGTATACTAAAAGGCGTGTAACTGTGTGGGAAAAGAAAACGAAGCAGTTACTAATTTACTTTGAAGAATTGATCGGTTATGAATATTAACTATTTAATGGTGAGTGGCGGCTGGGACTGATGCATTTAGAATAATGAAGGTTTCTTGAGCCACTCAAATATCTTTCAGATAACTTTTAAATAAATCAATCTATCATTAGAGCTTGTCAGACATTTTATAATTTTTAGAATTAAAAGTTCAATAATCAAAATGATTCACAGGCACAGTTCATTAATCTTAAATAACTTAGGGCAAATTGACACTATTGAAACAACTACGATTTCAAACATGCACTCTGCATACATAGTTAAAACATAGATAGATTTAGTTTTCTTAGTTACTAAAGATTTCGCACTTAGTCTTCAACAAGCAGTTATCTGGAAGGCTTTCAGGACCATCTTCTTCAATTTTTTCTTTGATTATGTCCATAATTCCATCTCTAAAGAAAATCTCAGACAAAAATCTTCCATAAGGAATGTAGGACTTTGTGAGGTTTCTGGACTCAAAGATGGATTTCCAGAGACAGTTGAAGATAGTGAGTGGAAGGTTTATCTGAAAATCATTCATTAGTAAATAAATGAATTCATGGTCATGGAATCTAAGTATGTCATGGCTTTCTCCTCTGGGAAGGAAATTTGACACCTTGAGCTTGTACTAAGCTTTGGGAATGGGTAGGAGATTTTCAGGATTGAAGGATATGTATCCTAAAGTTAGATCATGAAGGGATGCAAAAATTTTAGCAGCAAAGAATTTTTGTCAAAGTCAACAGGAATTCCAACATTCTCACACCCAGTTGCAAGAGTGACTGAGAATGGGTTGATGGTGATTGGGATTTCAAAAACAAAAGAGGTGATGAACTTGCTTTCAAGATCAAGATCAGCATGTTTCTAGAAATCCTTAACTAGATTTACGTAGATAGGTTTTTCTAGCATTATGGAGTACCTAGTCCATTGTTGAGTGTACAACACATCTGCTAGACTGCAAGCAATGTAACTCGGAAGAAGAGGGGTGTTGATTACAAACTGTTTTTCAGAAATGATTTCAAGAAGATCTTGATCTCCAAGAAAAGTTAGTGGAGTCATGATGACAGATGGACAATGGAAGTTTTGACACTTAAGGTTTTATGATAGAAGGACTTAAGTATGAAATGTTTTGACAGAGAGAGGCGATTTTTATACATATAAATGGATAGGATGAGTTGTACCTAGTCTAGGAAAAACATAGATCAAGTACGAGTAATATTTTATTAAGATTTCTAAAGAGCTCGTGTTGTCAGAGATATGTTATGATTACCCAAGATGTGCAATTATGATTGAAGTTACTTTTGAGTGCACGTATAGTCAAAAGATTTTTCTTATAAGACAGGAATATTTCAGATCATATATTTTTAGTTTAAGTGAAAGGAGTCGTACCTTGGATATTCTGAAATCTCTATTGTCATACTTTGTATTTAGTTCTGACTTAGAACTGCTGATCATCATCTTTCTGAATCTGTTTGCATTTGAGTGAACTGCTGCTGGTTCCCATGTTCTTCAGGGGTTTGCTTTTGTATTCTGACTTCTTAATGATATTGAGATCTTTACTGACCAATTGAGTGCTTTCCATTCTGAGTGGATTGTTTGGACCAATGCTGAATCTCGCCTAATTCAGAATTTTTAAGTTGAATAAATTAGATATTCCCTACATTCTGGACTCAAGAGTCATATTCCAGATGATTCTTTCTTTTCCTGTTCAGAGTTGTTCATCTGACTTCTGAGAACAACCAATCAGAGACTCTAAATCTGCGTAGTCAGAACTGCAAGCTTCCATCAGGCTTTCTAGAAGATCATTAATTTATAATCATCGACCATTTAAGATTATGTGCTTCTAGAATTGATTTCCACAACATCTTCTGACATTGTTTCTTCAAACAGATGCATATCAAATTCAGAGCTGACTATCATCCAGCATGTGTACAACATGAAACATAGTTTGTATGATACACCTTGGTCTCACAATGCTGATCCAGCTTAAAACATCATATTTACTTCTGAAGGGAACGTCCGCTGATTTCTTCATTCTGAAGGACATCAGCAACTTAAGTCTTTTTGACTTGAGAAGAAGATTTAAGTGTTTTGACTAATACCTTCTAATTCTGGACTAAGGAAGTTCTGAGAAACTTATCAGATAGATATCTGATCAATAACGTTTGATTCAAGTGAGAGATAGTCTCAAGTTATCAGAACTTAGTTGTGTTGATTCAGTCAAAACTTAAGAGTTTATACTTGATCAAGTGCTTGATGAATCTTTGAAATTCTTCTTCCTGAATATTCTATCAATTTTCTGCATAACTTACCAAGAAAACAATATTCAGTTCTTCATGAATCTTTTAACCTCTAGATCATTCAAGATTCAGATGTTGAATCATTTCTAAGAGTTTGAATTCTTCAGATTTTCTGACTTCAACAGACTTCACTCTGAAGTTCAAAATCATAGAACAACAATCTTTCTTCTTTACATGAAGAAGTTCTGAATGAGCTTTAAACGAGAAAGTCAAGGGTGGACCTAATCTGTTTCTTGAAAACATCTCAAAAACTCATAAAGAATTAATCTTCAGCTAACAAGACTTCTTGTTTTCTGATGATTCAACTTTGAGCAAATATGTGGTTCATCCACACGTATCTTCCAAGATAAGCATTCAACAGATACTACTTCTTATCTGATGAATCTATCTTATCAGCTGATTCTTTAATCTTCATTAAAACTTAAGTGAGGAAGATTTAGTTGTTTGACAACTGCAAAACTTCCAGAATCAGTGATTTGCTCAAGTACTAAGATTGATTACAATTTTGTACACAGTCATCTCCTAAACTGTTACAGAAATTGTAAGTGGATTTCAATCTCACCCAGAGTATTTCTATGCACCGCATATGGATCTTTTTCTGACACTGTTAAGTGTTTGATATCCATTAATAACAGAACCGAAGCTCTGATACCAATTGAAGGTGCGAGAAAGACACAAGAAATGGGGGTTTGAATTGTTTATTTACTCTTTTAACAACTTTTCGCTTCTTGTCAATAAGACACTTTACGTTACATCAGAGTTCGTTGAGAGACTCTGACTTACGAAGTTATATTCATACTTGGCAATGCTTAGAGTGTGAGAACCAATAAGAGTTTGAACGCTATGTACATCATTCAGAACTTGCAGAGCGGAAGCTTATCGGAGTTGCAAGGTTCTGACTTGCTTATGTAAGGTTCTAATCCTCAATATAGAAACATAAACAAAGACATTAAGCATAAGAGTAAATAACACACGATATATCCTGGTTCACCACAAAGGCTAATCCAGTCCACCCTCCTCAGGTGATTTCGCCTTGAACACAAGGTCTTAATCCACTATAATTAATCTCAATTACAGATGCACGAGCACATAGCTGGTGACTAGCAAACTGCACAGTCGCACTGTGACTAACATGCAATGAACCGTTCAGGGATTCAACTTAATGAATATAACGAACATTGACCTGCAGGTTCCAATCTCGCAAGATCTACTGCTAGGCTTTCATAGCTAGACGTTCAGGGATTCATCGCAATGAATATAACGCTACTGACCCTATTTCAGGCTTTTCCACAATGACATCTCGCCATTGTCTTCTCGAGTCTCCGGTCACACTGACCACTCAAGGATCCTAATTCACCAAGAATTAGTTATACAGGAGATTACAAAGATGCTTCTTAACAAGCAGATTACTCCTAAGTTTAAGTACAAAGAACATACAAGTGTTCAAGCAAGATATGACCAACATTTCCTTGCTATCTTAAGAAACTACAAAGATGTATAATGATTTGACAGTTGTTGACATCTTGTAGATCTTCTTCTTCTTCGTCTTCTTGGTTGACCAAGCTTTGAGCAACAACTCCTTGCTTTAGATCTTCAATGTAGCGCTGACAAGAAGGTGGTTGATGACTTGACTGATTTGCAATGTTATCTTCTTCATCAACAACTTCTGTACCAATTCATTGTTGTTGTGTTGAATGATGATCTTTGAGCTTCAACAACAATGGCCATATGTAAATGGTGATAGCTTTGAATGTTTAAGTGTTACAATGAGAACTCATCATTGTTGCTATCTTCACACAATGACTTTGATCAATTCTCCATTCATGGACTGAATCGATACCCTCAGAAGCGTTTACTCATTTCTTTAAATAGCCCAGTAAAATATAACCATTGAAATACTGTTGGCTGTTAGAAAAGAGACGTTGTGTAATAATTAGCTGTACTGACACATCTCCTTTTTGCTGTGGGAGAAGTGACGGGATATATCTTTCTTGGTCACTGTGTACAGTCGTTCACAACGGTAACATTTGACTTCCAAACTTCAGAGGCTTCTGATGGTAGTTTATTGAAGCATGAGTAGAGCCTTCTTAACAGGATATCTGATACGTCAAGTCTTCAGTATTTTGAAGAAGTCCATTAGGAATCAGTCTTCAGAACGTCAACACTTGTCTTTAAGAACATTATCCTTTACTACTTTAAGTCTTCCGAAACTTCAGAACTCATCCATTAGGAATCTGTCTTCAGAGTCTTCAGCACTAGACCTTTGGAACTGTAATCTTCAAAACACATAAGTCTTCAGAGTATTTCTGCACTTGGTCTTCAGAGCCTTCCGCCTTCAGAGCTTCAAGTCATGAGAGTCTTCAGCACTTCGGTTCTCCAGAAGATTATCTTCTTCAGAAGCTTCGCTATCTTCAGAATCTCAACCACATTCAGAGAGCATCCACAAGAGCATTGCAACAGCAATATCAGCATCCTTGGATCTGATTGATCATGATCAAATACATAAGCGTTCTTGCTTCTTGTGACTTGTGTCACACATAGTAACTTTGCATATTATCAGTTACGAACATCTGGCTGATGCTTATTGGATTTGATATCTTCTATGATTATGATCTGCACACAATACACGTTAGAACATAAAAATAGTTCTTTCACAAATACGTATTGTTATCATCAAAACATAGATTGACTTGTAGAGACAACTCTTGCTCTCACATACAATGCCAACAAAGACATAGATGAGAAGTACATTGCAAATGATAGGTGTTGTACCCTAAATTTTCACCCCTTAGATGTCATCTAGCTTGTCTGCATTTTAGAAACATCTGTGCATTTGTGTGAACTAACCTATATCTTGTAGTTTGTTTCATTGTGTTAAAATTAGGTTTGCTCATCATTATGAGGCTCCAAAAGTTGCTTGAACCAAGTCAAGTCAACAAAGACCTCCAATGCAAGGACTTTGGAATTAGGGTTTGCCCTGAGAAATCACTAAGAATTGGCTCCATCAAGTCAAGATTTGTGTGGTCCACTTACCACTTAAGGTCATCTATATTCAAGGGATATCATTCAACAAGAATCCAAGGGCTTTGGGTCCTCAACAAGAGAAGTTTAGGCCTCAGCCTCACTGTGCCTCCAAGTTAGGGTTTCTGTGACACTTATCAGTCAATGGCTTTGATCTTCATCAAGATGGACTCCCAAACCCTAGTTCTTGATCCTATTGGTTTATCAACATCCTCAAGAGTCTCCTAAGACCTTTATATGAGAAAGAAGAAGCAAGATTACAAGATCTAACCTCAGTGCATTCACAGTCAAAATTAGGGTTTGACTGAAACCCTAATCCTTTGGAATTTTTGGATCAAGTGAAGTATTAATGGTTTTAATCATCATATTTTGTCTCATGAAGTATTCAAGGTATCCACATCAAGTTTCATGAGGTTTCTTGCAAGAGAAGTAGGGTTTTGACCAAGAAAAGTATCATTTGTAGAATTTTTCCCCTAATAGCATAATTTGGAAGGACCATAACTCCTAAACTACACATCCAATTGGAGTGATTTCAAGCTCATTAGAAAGCTCTCTTCAAGATCTTCAATTGTTTTAATATGACTTTTCTTCAGAAAATGCTTGGATTTTGAGTTATGGAGCTTATAAGCCAAATTGACCAAGGACTTAGTAAAATTCTGCATGTTTTCCCTTCATGAGCAGCCAACTTCAACCCTATTTTTCACCAAGCTACATTAAGATTCAGAACTCGAGTCCCACATGAATATTGTAGAGGGCATTAAGGGCTTTCCAAAGAGTACAAGAACTTCCCCATCCATGGAGTGAGCTGGGAGTTTCGAATTGTTGAAGTTTAGGGTTCATTTCATGATTTTCAAGTTTCCAACTTTTGTGAAATGGTACATAACTCTTCTAATCCCCAATTAACTCACTTTTCTGAGGTTTAGTAGCAAGGTTAACATATTTTGAACCCCTCCCACGAAAATGCAAGTTGCAAACATCAAATATATTAGTTTATGTCAAGAGTGTGCAAGTGGTTTTCAATGGAGAGAGAAACTTTTCCAACAATTCATTTGCCTTGTAACTTGGACTCTGAGCCTCTCAAATCAGTCCACATGGCTACAGAGGTCTATGGCTAGTGCAATGAAGACTCCATGCTCATCAGCCAGCTCACACGAAGAAATTTCAAAATAAGGGCAGTCTTGGCATTTTTCTACATTCTGGCCATACCTCAAACCCTAATCTTTTCCTATAAATAGAGGTTTGATCCTCAGTCCAAAACACCCCAGAATCACTCCAAAGAGAGACTGATTACTCACTCTTTTCTCCCACTCTCAAGTTCTTGCAAAATTGCAAAACACTTGCTACAACTCTTTCCACTCGAGCACTTGCCCTCAAACTCCACAAACCACTTATAAACACCACATAGAGAAGTTCCAAACATCTGAAACACTTCTGTAACAGCCACAACCACCATTTCCATTTCAACCCTCCAATTTGCAAAAGCATGGCTGCAGCACATTTCACTCGTGCGTTTTCTCTTTAAACTTCATAAACCTTCTCTAAACATCATATAGAGAAGATCCAAACACCTAAACACCCACTGAAACGGCTCCATCTTCATCTGCCATTTTCAACCTCAACCTTGTACCAAGCATCGGGTTTGAAGTTCAAGGCCATTTCCAAAGGATCCAAGCATCTGAACGTGTTCTAATAGGATCATAAAGCTCCCAGGAGTTGCTATTTCTCATCTGCAAGTGATTTAAAGAAGCCTTGGACTTTCTCCAAGAGGTAGGTTTTCTTGACTTTTAAACTCCATATTCATGTGCATGTTGTTACTATTTGCACGTTAGAAATGTAGTGTGTTATTGTTTTGTTGTTGCTGAATGCATTTGGTAGGTGTTTGAATCAAAAGTATGCTTAAAATGATATGTTACATTTTCATGTGTGTTGCACTGTTGTTCTTAAGATTCTGGTTTGTGTGTTTCATATTAATGTAAACCAATGACATATTCAGAAACTAGGGAATTTGTACTTCATTTTTGGCTTTGATTTTATGTGTTTTGATGGAGAAATGAGTGAGAACGAATCATTGGAAAATTTGTCCGTGTTTGTGTTATTATGGTCGTGAGAGAGAGACGAGCGTGAGGGGGGAAGAGAGTTTGGCCATTTAGTGGTTTGGTTTTAAAATAAAAACAAATGGATGTGTGTAAATGAACGGATGTATGGCCGTCCCAACGGTAGCGCGCTTGCCTTGTACACGTTTGGTCATGGGTTCGAACCTGGTGGATGGCATTTCCCAATTTTTTTAATCTTTTGTTTTCTTATTTTTCTTTATGTTTATGCCATGTTTTCAAACAATCATAACTTGCTCATTTTTCACTCTTTTTGATCCATTCTTTTTGTAAAATGTTCCTTAAGATGTCTATTTTATGAATATGGATAGAAATTGGTGAAAATAATTATTTTTGAAGCATTGGTTTATGTTACAAATGAAGGAATTTTTAGGGTTTCATAAAAGGATACTTTGATTTTCTCTTAATCCTTTTACCATGTTTTCTTGTTCACATTGATCAATGAGACCTAAAGTATGTTGTTTAAACCTTGTATGATGTCTTGACATTGTTTGTTTTGTTTCACTTGATTTCATTGAGTTTTGATTTGTGTTCTTACATGAAAATAACCTTTGAAACACCATGAGATCTCCTTAGATCATTTGTATGATAACATGAATTGTTTGACCAAGTATGTAACATGTTTATGTCTTGAACCTTGAATTCCATGTTTTGAACTATTTTTGATTGCCTACATGTTTGGTTTATCATGATAAATGCTTAAGCTTTCAAAGAAGTTGTCACTTTCACTTATACCACCTGTTTGTTTTTGCATAGAGCATCTTCACATGTAATCCCCATGAAATGTCTTGATCCTTATCATGCTTTTTATGATCATCTTGCTTGCATCGTTTATCCTTATAGCTTTGTTAAATGTTCCCCCAAGTGAGGTTAGCTTTTTGGCTTCTCCTCCTTAACACTCTTTGTGTTCCCCCATTCCAAAGGAAGGTAATCATTGTTGACTCATAAGTCATGACCTCCCACCTTAACCTAAGTAACCTCTTAGGAGAAACCCTATTTCTTGGCCTCATCAGAGCCATAGAAATTACAACTAGCTTTAGGAGAGAGTTCTTAAACTCTTAGTGATATTCATCATAATGAATCATCACTTTCCCCTCCTAACTAAAACATAATCATAGGTCTATTACAACTAGATTTAGAGAGTTCTTGAACTCTAAAATGAGCTCGTACTCATTTCCCCTCTGAATATTGACCATAGTCAATAGTTCAGTAGACGTAGAACTACGCATACTCTGATTCTACACCCGAGGATACGTAGGCGCAAAGTGTGATGCTTTGTCGAGTATACTTAGATACTAACCCCTAGGGTTTCAACTTTAGCATAGAACCTTTAGAAAACATTAGATAACATTAAAACAAGAGGTTCCCGTAGAGTACTACGGATGTTTAGGGTGCTAATACCTTCCCTAGGCGTAACCAACCCCCGAACCTTAGATCTTTCCCTTTAGGTTTTTCTAACGATCTTGAACCTTTCCTTTGGATAAATCAAAGTCGGTTGTAAAAGAAAAATGATGCAAATTAATTAATAATTTGTTATCCAATTTTCACCGCAACAGAAATGGCGACTTCACTGGGGATGTCGAGACCTATTGCTGGTCCATTCCTAAGAGGGTTGAGCCTATCTTGTTTTATGTTATTCATGTCTGCTTATCTACTTGTATGATTACTTGTATGCATATCTGCTTGTATATCTGTTCTATGTTTTGATTATCCTGTTTGATTTGGGTTGATACCTTTGAGTGAGATAAATCCTATACCCGGATTTGAGCGTACACTTATTATAGGACGATGGTATATTCAAGGAGGCTTTGAGGGAGTCGATTCCTGAAAAAGTTGAATTGAGAACACCATCACTCAGTTGAGGCCCTCTCGAGAGTCTAGTTATGTTGAATGATCTTATTCGTGAAAGCGTGCTACTCTCGACCTAGGAGCCCATGATATTGAGAACCGTAGTTACCAAACCCCACTTGGCCTTTTAGGATGTAGTGCGGTGACCATGATGGAGTCTATTTCTGAATTGGTTGTCACGCGATACTACACTCAGACGAGATCCTCTTGAGAATTTTATTGATTACCAAGTTATCTGGGAAGTCGATAAAATCCAAAAGATGGATTGTAGACTCTGGGAACTCTTTAGACCCTTGTTCGGCAGGTGAAAACTATAGTACATACCAAAAGGGGGGTAAACCGTGACTCCATGCTTTCATCACCAAACCCTTTATGTGTTTATATATTTGTGATGTGTGTATATGTGTTTGTTTTGCATCCATACATCATAAACATTCATGCCATATCTGTTTCATGGAACTCAGACTCTTTTTTGTAAAATGTCAGAAAAATATCATGGACGAATCAAGAAGGAAAACAATAAAATACACTTTCAGGAGTCCTAGATTGGTTGACCTAAAGGGATTAGGAGATTTGCTTACAGACCCTAAAGGATTCGAGGACATATACGGAAATTTATGGACATTATTGAGGAAAGGTGTTGATGAAGGAATCCTCTCAAATTTACTCCAATTTTATGACCCGAAGTATCATTGCTTCACTTTTCGCGACTATCAGCTCTTACCTACACTTGAAGAATACTCTCACATAATTGGTTTGCCTGTTAAGGATGATTCGCCGTTTCCCATTTTCAACAGAGATCCTAAAGAAGAAGAGATAGCCAAGGAAACCCACTTGGAGTTAGTTGACATAAAAAACAACTTAATCTCTAAGGGAGGGATTTTTGGGTTGACTGTTAAGTTCTTGTTTGGAAAGGCCCACTACTTTGCCAAACACTCCAACAGAGACGCCTTTGAAGCCGTTTTTGCTCTGCTTATTTATGGACTCTTCCTGTTCCCGAACATCGACAACTTCGTGGACTTACATGCAATCAAGATTTTCCTAAAGCAAAACCTTGTACCTACTTTACTTGCTGAAGCCTACCATTCAGTCCATACAAGAAATGCCCATGGTAACGGACAGATCATTTGTTGTGCCCCTGTTTTATACAGATGGTTTGTTTCACATTTGCCTAAGAAGGGTGCATTTTGGGATCCTAAGAAGGGATGGTGGTCTAAGAAGGTTATGGCCCTTTCTCACACAGATATTGACTGGTACAACCGGGTATATGACAAGATCTCAATAACAGATAGTTGTGGCCAATACAACAATGTGCCTCTTCTTGGCATCAAAGGTGGAATCAATTACAATCCGGTGTTGGCACGCCGTCAATTGGGATACCCTCTGAAGGATAAACCTCTAAACATCCATGTGGAGGGAATTTATTTTGAGGAGTACAAAGAAAGTGAAGAACAAAGGGATTTAATTTTGAAGGCTTGGGCTAGTAGGTGTAAGAGAGGAAGCAGCTCTTTGGGGAAACCAAACTGTGTTTCATTGGAGCCATGTCTTCAGTGGGTCTGCAAGCGAGCCATTGAATTGAAGATGCCATACAAAAGGGAGGAACCAATTCCCATGAAAGAAGAGCCCATTCTATACTTCATGTCAAAGGAAGAGGAATTGGAGATATCATTGAAACAGACCCAGCGATTAGAGGAAGCATGGAGACTCAAGTATCAGGTGGTTGTTGAGGAGAACTTTAAACTCCGAAAACAACTACGTGCTAAGGATGAGGAGTTGACCTCTTGTAAGAAAAGGAAGGTTCAAGAATGCCCAAGTTCTTCTACTGCTCAGCCTACAGCTTGGAAGACGATCATCGACAACCTTGTCACAGAAAGAGATCAGATGGAGGAAGAAAACAGAAGACTCAAACTACGAATCCTAGGAGAATCCCCTTAGGACTTTCTAGGCTTTTATTTGGCTTCTTTTTCTATGACTCTCAGCAGTGTATTAACTATTGTAATCTGTTTTCAATGAAAATGAGTTTTTCGATATTTCACGATGTTCTGCAAAAATGACTGAATTCCATGAAACTTTGCATTGCATCTTGCATCTTCGCTAAACCATCAAGACACTAAACTTTGTTTTGTAGATTTTGTAGAGAATGGAGGCTACCAAGAAAATAGACTGGCCCTTTACCTTCCTGACCCCTAACATGGAGCAGCTGATAGAGATTGGAGGAAGAATAGAAGACCCGTCAAGCTTCATCGACAGGTATGGGGACCTTCTGTCCCTAATGAAACTACAAGTGAAGGAAGGATTGCTGGAAACCCTGGTGCAATTGTATCATCCCGCGTACCGTTGTTTCATATTCCCTAATTTCCAGTTGGTTCCAACTATAGAGGAGTATTAAGCTATGATGGGTTTACCAATTCAGCATCACCCTCCGTTTTCTGGTATGGAAGGGGAGTTCCTTAACCAAGAGATTGCCGCAGGATTGAGGATCCAAAAAAGGCACATACGAGAGAACATGACTACTAGAGAAGGGTACCGTGGTTTACCAGCTCAGTTTTTGATTGAAAGAGCTCTTCACTTCCAAGAAAGGGGAAACTCTGAAATGTTCGAATCCATGTTTGCTCTGCTAGTATATGGGTTGTTCCTATTTCCTAATATTGAAGACTTCGTTGATGTCCAGGCTATCCGAATCTTCATGAGTCAGAACCCTGTCCCTACTCTACTAGCTGACATGTACTTCTCAGTCACCACACGATTCATGGAAGGAGAAGGTGTGATCGTCTGTTGTGCTCCACTGCTCTATAAGTGGTTTATTTCGTATTTACCTACAACTCCAACATTCTGGGAGGTAAGAGACAGCGCCCTTTGGGCTAAGAAACTGATGGAGCTAGAGCGTTCTGCTATCAAGTGGTATGATTCAGACCCGAGAGGGACTCTTATGATTGTAAGCTGTGGGGACTATCCCAACGTACCACTCATGGGACGGTTTGGTTGTATCAACTACAATCCGGTTCTCGCTCATTGCCAACTTGGTCATCCCATTGAAGAACAACCAGATCCCAGGGAGCTGGAGATGATCTATTATGGGTATGGAGAGGGATTTTAAGACAAACTCAAAATGGGACATGCCTGGTCCCACATCAATCAGCAGAGGTGGACCACTACCGGTCCCATCACAGAGGCTCATTTGAAATGGGCACAAGGGATTTCGCTCAATATGAAGAAGCTTTTTCCATACTACGAGACACCCACGAGTGCCAAGCAGAAGAGGATGGAATTATTGGGGGAGCTGACTGTTGAGAAGGCCAGGACCAAGCAGCGCATCAAGGAGATCATGGAGGAGATCAGGGAAGGCGAAGGGCCCTCCTATTTAGAGTTTTAGCTTTTAAGTTTCATGTTTTATGATCAGTTGTTGTAATCCTGCTTTAAGTTGTATTTCTCTAATGTAATTCGAACAATGGTTGTAATATTTCCCTTTTGTAAGCACTTGTTTATCTTTCAATGGAAAGAAGTTTATGTTGTTGGTAATCCCATTGTTCACACTGCTTCCGAATAATTTTTAGTTCTTGATGGTTTGGCCCACATTTGCATCTCATTTGCATCGTTGCATGTGCATATGCATTCTTCCATGTCTCATCGTCGTTTTTATCTTCTCCAGAACTGTCACCCTGAATTCTCTACATCGTTACAACACCCGGGCACAGGCTCGAAGAAGAAGAATGTCTGAGGATTGCGAGAATTTGGATCAGGTTAACAACGAACTCAATGAATTGAGAGGAGGAATGGGGCAGATCATGGAGGTTTTAAATGTAATAGGAGCAAAGATGGATACGCAGGTTACCGCAGTCTCAGAGGTCATTGCTATAACTGTAGAGCCACCAGTTATACCTCTTGTGAACCCTACTCTAGGGATGCCACTTGATTTTACACAGGCCGCAGCTCCTCAATCTACACAACAAGCAGTGCCGTTGTTTAGTGAGAATCAGCAAACTATTCCGACTTATGCTCCGCCTGTGGTGCAAACTCAGTTCCAACCTGTTTTTCAGAATCAACATCATTTTGATTGTGACAACATATCTGTGGAAGAGGATGATCGTAATGAGAAGTTGAAAGCAAGTGTGGAGGTTATGCAGAGAAAGTTGAAGGCTATGGAGGGAAGTAACGCCTTCAGTACTGATCTCAAGGACATGTGTTTGGTTACAGATCTGGTAATTCCACCGAAGTTCAGGCCGCCAGGTTTCGAATTGTATTCCGGTGCTACTTGCCCCAAAGCGCATTTGGTCATGTACCTCCGGAGAATGGCTGCGTATATGGACAACGATAAGCTATTGATACACTGTTTCCAAGATAGCCTGAAGGGCGCCGCTGCAAAATGGTATCTAGGAATGGATCAATCTCAGGTCAAATGTTTTCAAGATGTAATGGACGCCTTTGTAAGACATTATAAGTATAATCTGGACTTAGCTCCGGACCGTAGACAACTGCTGACTATGACCCAAAAGAACACCGAATCATTCAAAGAATACGCTCAAAGATGGAGGGAGACGGCCTCGCAGGTTGAACCACCGTTGACAGAAAAAGAATTAGCTGATTGGTTCGTGGACACCGTAAAACCTGAATTTTACGAGAAGATGATCTGTAATATTGGTGCCAATTTTTCTGATATCATTGCCATTAGTGTGAAAGTAGAAGCGGGTTTGAAAAGTGGAAAAGTAGTCGGTTCACCCAGTTCTGCTGGCAACAGTGTCAAGAGGTCTCCGGGCAATTTCCATAAGAAGAAAGAAGGGGAGACTAATGCGGTTATGTCAAAAAGTCTGAATCCCAGATGGAAACAATCTCTCTTTCAACAACAACCAAGTCTCAATTTTCCTCAACAACCGATTTACCCAGTGCAGTTCGCACAACAACCTTATGTAGCGGCTGTTACGCCCGCTTTTAACCATCAGATGATGCAACAAGTTCCTACTCCCCAGCCACCAAATCAACAACAGTGGCCGAGAAATCAAAATCAGAATTACCAGCAGCAGAGGCGGCCAGCGCTACAGCAAAATACCCCTCAAAGAAGACAGGCGGTAAATTTTCCACCCATACCGATGTCTTACACAGCATTGTATCCTTCTCTAGTGGAGCAAGGATTAGTTGTTACTAGGCCGTTGGGGCCACCATCTGAGAAGTCGCTACAGTTTTTCAACCCCAATGCAACATGTGCTTTCCATCAAGGAGGGGTGGGTCATGATTTAGAAAGTTGTTTAGAATTAAAGAATCTGGTAAAAAGCCTGATGGAGAAAAACATTATGTCTTTCGCTAATAACCAGCCAAACGTGAAGAGTAACCCCTTGCCAACGCATGGGTCAACTAACGCTATCGAAGGCGAGAATGATGAAGTGTTGGTTTCAGATGCAACGCAGATTAAAACTCCCATGAGAACATTTCATGCCAAGTTGTTTAGCGCCGGTTTGGTCCAGGTTTTCCATGAGGGTTGTGAAGAGTGTGATGGTAGTAGTAAAGGGTGTCAGTCAGTTCAAGATGATATTCAGCAGTTGATTGATGAAGGTTTCCTACAGGTTTTCAGAAAAGAAAACAGAGTAGCAGTGATTGAACCAGTGTTTAATTTGCCGAAGCAAGTACCAGTGTTTGACGAAGAAGAATACATATCAGTAGTTCCGGTGTTCTACAGTCCAGGGGCAAGTACCGTGAGTCCCGTGTTTAAACAAACTATTCCAAGATTCAACAAACCTGAAGTTGTTTCTCCTGTTAATCATGTCAGGCGAAATAATCCTCCAAGACCAGTCCCATTTAAGTTCAGGGGAACCAAGGCATTACCATGGATCTACGAAGACATTACAGGTGGTAGGAAGAGGGAGGAGATGATCCCAAGGAAAGAGGTGGGGGTCGTTATAGAAAAGCCAGTCCCAAGGAAAGAGGTGGGGACTGATGAGAAGAATGTATCCAATATAGTAGGAACAGGGAAAATGACGAGGAGTGGAAGGATTTATACTCCTGTGAATAAAGAAGTGTCTAGTAAAGAAAGTGATGTTCATGTACCCGTCAGTGACAAAGGTAAAGAAGTGGTCTCCAAAGAGGATGACGAAGAATTTCTCAGGATAGTAAAAATAAGTGACTACAAGGTTGTGGATCAGCTCCACCAAACTCCATCAAAGATTTCCATTTTATCTCTGCTGATTAATTCACCAGTCCATCGATCAGCACTGCAGAAAGTATTGGCCCAGGCTCATGTAGTTCAAGATATTACCGCCGACAGTTTGATCATGTTATCGCTAACATTACTGCATGCAATACACTCAGCTTTAGTGACGAAGAATTGACCCAAGCGGGTCGGAAACACAATCTTGCGCTACACATATCCATGAAATGTCAGGAAGACACGTTGGCTAGAGTTCTTGTAGATACAGGATCTTCTCTGAATGTTTTACCAAAGAGAATTCTCGATAAGTTGGCATACCAAGGAGGGATAATGAGGCCCACGTCATTAGTTGTCAAAGCCTTTGATGGTTCACGTAGATCTGTGATGGGAGAAATTGAGATACCTATTTTGATTAGCCCCCAGGAATTCAATGTTCTGTTTCAAGTCTTGGATATTAATCCAGCCTATAGCTGTCTGCTAGGAAGGCCCTGGATCCATGAGGCTGGCGCTGTCACCTCAACCCTACATCAGAAATTGAAGTTCGTGATTGATGATAAGTTGGTCATTGTGCACGGGGAAGAAGATTTGATGGTTAGTAATCTGTCGTCCTTCCGTTACATCTAGGCTGATGAAGATGCGTTGGAAACTTCTTTCCAGGCTCTGGAAATAGCTAATGCAGTTATGATTGACAATGAGAAGCCGGTAATACCGGAGTGTCCATCTTTTGCTTCGTATAAAAGTATCTAATCTGCCCTTCGAGAAGGCGTGCCCGCAGGATGGGGAGAAGTTATTGAGGTTGAGAAGAGGAACCGACACCAGGGGTTGGGTTACAGACTAACTCCAGAGGATGAGGCTGCTTCAGGTATAAGACGAAGAGGGATGAAGATAAAGACTGGGCAGGAAACATTTGTCAGAGGTGGACATCAGGTCCACGCAATCATTGGAAGTGCAGACGAAGAGGAAGATATTGATCGTTTGGTTTTATGCCAGGCAGACGCGTTAAGCAATTGGGAGTCTGTTCAGATCCCAACTTTATACCCAGAACCCAAGTAACGTGTTTTGATTTGTTGCTTTCATTTCCCTAGTTTTGCCCAGAACTAGTGGATTATTTTGTACGGGCCTCCATTTTCAATATCTTAATCAATGAAATGACATTTTGTTAAAATTCTCGTTGTCTTTACTTTATTGCATTCCGTTTCTAAAAATGGCAATCTTTTCAAATATTAAAAACATCTTCACCCCGCATGTTCTTGAATTGTTGTGCATTTTAATAAGACAAACCATTCTATCATGCATAATGGATCATAAACCCATTGTATTCAATGACCTTGATCTTACCATCGACTTCGGCGCTCCTATCTATCAAACCGAGGAGGAGGAAGATCATGGGGTGCCCGAGGATCTAGCAGATATGTGTGATTACGAGTATACAGATCTCCAGCCTCATGAAGAGCAGGTGGATGTCATCAATCTTGGCACTGAGGAAGAGAAGAAAGAGGTTAAGATTGGGGCATCACTGAAGCCAGAAATTAGACAGCGTTTGATTTCACTCCTTGAAGAGTATGTGGACGTGTTTGCTTGGTTCTACCAGGATATGCCCGGTTTAGATACAGATATTGTGGTCCATAAGTTACCACTCAAACCGGAGTGCCCGCCCGTAAAACAAAAGCTTCGCAGAAGTCATCCTGACATGGCCCTCAAAATTCGAGATGAAGTTAGAAGACAGTTGGATGCCGGATTTTTAGCAGTATCCAAATACCCATAGTGGGTGGCAAATATTGTTCAAGTTATGAAGAAGAATGGAAAGGTACGAATGTGTGTGGATTACAGGGATCTTAACAAAGCTAGTCCCAAGGATGATTTTCCTCTACCGCATATCGACACATTGGTAGACAATACGGCTCGTTTCGCCATGTTCTCATTTATGGATGATTTTTCAGGCTACAATCAGATTATAATGAATCCAGCTGATATGGACAAGACTACTTTCATCACCCCATGGGGTACTTACTGTTACAAGGTTATGCCTTTTGGATTGAAAAATGCAGGGGCAACTTACCAGAGAGCTATGGTGACACTGTTCCATGATATGATCCACAAGGAGATTGAAGTGTATGTGGACGACATGATAGCCAAATCACAGAGTGAGGAGGAGCATGTAGACCATTTGATGAAATTATTTAAGAGACTTCGAAAGTATCAGTTGAGGTTAAACCCTGCGAAGTGTACCTTTGGAGTCAGATCAGGGAAGTTATTGGGTTTCATTGTTAGCCAGAAGGGCATTGAAGTGGATCCAGATAAAGTGCGAGCAATTCAAGAAATGCCAACTCCGTAAACCGAGTCTCAAGTCAGAGGATTTCTGGGCCGTTTGAATTACATCTCCAGGTTCATCTCCAACATGACTCCGATATGTGCGCCAATTTTTAAATTACTCTGTAAGAATCAGCCAGTAGAATGGAATGCTGACTGTCAACAAGCATTCGAGAAACTCAAAAGTTATCTCCAAGAACCTCCTATTCTGGTTCTGCCGGTTTCTGGAAGACCTCTCTTTATGTATTTGACTGTTTTGGAAGAATCTATGGGCTATGTTTTGGGACAGCATGACGGGACTGGCCGAAAAGAACATGCAATTTATTATCTGAGTAAGAAGTTTGCAGACAGTGAAAGCCGTTACTCACTACTTGAAAAAACTTGTTGCGCTCTAGCTTGGGCCGCCAAACGCCTAAGACAGTACCTGATTTGTCATACTACTTTATTAATTTCCAAGATGGATCCGATAAAGTACATTTTCGAGAAACCTGCTCAAACGGGTAAACTTGCTCGCTGGCACATGCTATTATCTGAATATGACATTCAGTATGTCACTCAAAAGGCCATTAAAGGAAGTGTTCTTTCAGAATATCTTTCCGATCAACCAGTTGAAGACTACGAGCCACTCAAGTTTGATTTCCCTGACGAGGATATTATGACAGTAAAAGATTGTGAAGAGTCAAGCTCGAAGGAAGATCCCAGGGTTGAGTATAGGTGGAAGATGATGTTCGACGGTTCGTCCAATTACAAGGGGCATGGAGTAGGTGTTGTTATAATTAATCCGGAAGGTGGCTACACCCCTTTTACAGCTAGATTGGATTTTGGGTGTACGAACAATATTGCTGAATATGAGGCGTGTATTCTAGGTCTGGAAGCCGCAATCGATCTTGGGATCTGTTTTCTCGAAGTGATGGGTGACTCTGCTCTAGTCATTTATCAAATCAGAGGAGAGTGGGAGACAAAAGATGAGAAGTTTATCCCTTATCAGGCGTATGCTTTGGAGTTGATTAAGTGCTTTGACAAGGTAAATTTTTGCCATGTGCCACGTACTGAGAATCATGTGGCTGATGCTTTGGCAACACTGGCTTCGATGTGGCAAGTTAAATTTATCAACGAAGATCCAGTAATCAGTATTGAAAGGAGGATTGAGCCTGCCTACTTCCAATCCATTGAAGAAGAAACAGACGGTAAACCTTGGTTCCATGACATTTTGAATTTCCTAAAGAATCAAGAATATTCGGCCAACGCCTCCGTTCTTGATAGGAAGACTCTGCGAAGATTGTCAGCCAAATTCTTTATCAGCAATGATGTACTGTACAAAAGGAATCATGATATGCTTTTGTTGAGATGTGTTGATAAGAGGGAAGCAGATTTACTGATCCATGATATCCATGAAGGAGCTTTCGGCACCCATGCCAATGGGCATGCCATGGTTAAGAAGATTTTGAAGGCTGGATACTATTGGTTGACTATGGAGACTGATTGCATCCAGTACGCTAGAAAATGCCATAAATGTCAGATTTATGCGGACAAAACGCATGTTCCTCCTACTCTGTTGAATGTGCTATCATCGCCCTGGCCATTCTCTATGTGGGGCATCGATATGATTGGGGCAACTGAGCCTAAAGCGTCTAATGGACATCGCTTTATTTTGGTGGCTATAGATTACTTTACCAAGTGGGTGGAAGTCGCCTCTTATGCGAACGTGACTAAGCAAGTAGTTGCTCGCTTCATTAAGAACAACATCATTTGTCGTTATGGGATTCCGAGCAGAATCATAACTGACAACGAAACCAATTTGAATAACAAAACCATGAAGGAATTATGTGATAACTTCAAGATTGAACACCATAACTCTTCACCATATCGTCCGAAGATGAACGGAGCGGTTGAAGCTGCAAACAAGAATATCAAGAAAATTCTTCAGAAAATGGTCAAAACATACAAGGACTGGCATGAGATGTTGCCGTATGCACTACATGGATATAGAACGTCAGTCAGAACATCAACAGGGGTAACCCCTTTTTCGTTGGTATATGGAATGGATGTTGTCCTCCCTATAGAAGTTGAGATACCTTCTCTGAGGATATTGATGGAAGCAAAGCTTGATGAAGCTGAATGGGTTCAAGAAAGATACGATCAGCTGAACCTAATTGATGAGAAGCGCCTGACAGCCATGTGTCATGGTCATATGTACCAGAAGAAGATGAAGAGAGCCTTTGATAAAAAGGTCCGCATTCGGGAATTCCGAGTAGGCGATTGGTACTTAAAAAGATTCTGCCATCGCAGAGAGACGCCCGTGGGAAATGGGCACCCAATTATGAAGGTCCCTTCGTAGTCAAGACTGTGTTTTCAGGAGGGTCTCTTTTTCTTACAACCATGGACGGTGAACAGCTTGTACATCCTGTGAATGCTGATTCAGTGCGGAAGTATTATGCTTGAGGCAAGGACACCTCACCGGTATCCGAGAATCCCCAAGGAAGCTCAAGTTTTGCTACAACTGGAGTCCTTAGTCATTAGGGTTATTGGTCATTGAATATAATGTAACCTTTGCCAAAATTGCCATTTTGTTGCATTTGTAATATTTCATGGGACTCTGCTATTCGGCAAGTCACCATATTTCAATGAATATCAGCTATTGAACCATCTTCTTGTTTAATATGCTATCATCTTTATTTTTGCAAAACTTTGTCATTTTCATTTGATTTTTGAAAACGGAAATGTTGCAATTTCTGAGAAAACACAAAGATAAACTAAGTTTTACTCTGGATTAAGACATTTTGGAATCAAGTTTGTACAGGAAGAGTTAGTAGTACTATATTTTTGGCATGGATCTGCCATCTCCAGCTAAAAGGAGATTGCCCCAGTTATCCTTGTTTGTTTGGACTTCAGGGTGCTGGCTTGTGTTATCCTTTCTTCTTTTTCCTGTTTTGCGTCGTTCGCGTCGTTTCTAGCATATAGCTAAGCATATGCATCATACCCTAGCATCTTTGCATCCTTGTGCTTTGTTTTGCTCGTGGTCTTTTATTTGTGCATGTCTTTATTTCCCCTATGAAGTAAGGACATCCCTGGCTTTTCTTTGTTTGTGTCGTGCTTGTTCGGTCTTCACCTTTGCGCGCTAGATGGGAATCTTTACACCTTTTATGTTCCCTAAGAAGCTTGATCTCTTGTTTCCAAAATTTGTTCTTGTTTGAATCGAGTCAAACCTGAACCGAGCTTTATTTGAATCGATTCAAGCATTGCCTCTTGTTTTTTAATATTGTTCTTGTTTGAATCGGGTCAAACCTGAACCGAGCTTTGTTTGAATCGAGTCAAGCATTGCCTCTTGTTTTTTAACATTGTTCTTGTTTGAATCGAGTCAAACCTGAACCGAGTTTTGTTTGAATCGAGTCAAGCATTGCCTCTTACTTTCTTTTGTTCTTGTTTGAATCGAGTCAAACCTGAACCGAGCTTTGTTTGAATCGAGTCAAGCATTGCTTCTTGTTTTTTAACATTGTTCTTGTTTGAATCGAGTCAAACCTGAACCGAGCTTTGTTTGAATCGAGTCAAGCATTGCCTCTTGTTTTTTAACATTGTTCTTGTTTGAATCGAATCAAACCTGAACCGAGCTTTGTTTGAATCGAGTCAAGCATTGCCTCTTGTTTGTTAACATTGTTCTTGTTTGAATCGAGTCAAACCTGAACCGAGCTTTATTTGAATCGAGTCAAGCATTGCCTCTTGTTTTTTAACATTGTTCTTGTTTGAATCGAGTCAAACCTGAACCGAGCTTTTTTTGAATCGAGTCAAGCATTGCCTCTTACTTTCTTTTGTTCTTGTTTGAATCGAGTCAAACCTGAACCGAGCTTTGTTTGAATCGAGTCAAGCATTGCCTCTTACTTTCTTTTGTTCTTGTTTGAATCGAGTCAAACCTGAACCGAGCTTTGTTTGAATCAAGTCAAGCATTGCCTCTTACTTTCTTTTGTTCTTGTTTGAATCGAGTCAAACCTGAACCGAGCTTTGTTTGAATCGAGTCAAGCTTTGCCTCCTACTTTCTTTTGTTCTTGTTTGAATCGAGTCAAACCTGAACCGAACTTTGTTTGAATCGAGTCAAGATTTGCCTCCTGCTTTCTTTGTTCTTGTTTGAATTGAGTCAAACCTGAACCTAAACCTTGATCTATCGTGAGCTCGTTGTTTATCCCTTACCTCAGCTTTCTTTTGTTCTTGTTTGAATCGAGTTGAACATGAACCTTTACTTTTTTTTGGAAGCTTGTTTTAGGCCAAACTTCTTGGAACAATTTGCTTCATTAAGACTCATATCTGGTGCATAGAGTTTGTCTCTGTTTTTTTTTCTGGTTTTTCTTGAAGATCCCACTTTAAACTCTTCAGTCTAGGAATCCCCAGAAAGCCTTTGCTTGGTCGTCTGTCTTCTTTAACTGATCCCTAGTGATCGGGTCCTTTTTTTGGGTTCGTGCCTAGAAGAGTGTGAGTTTGTCTTGTCCCCAGTAGTCTATCTCCTTGGATCTGTCCCCGGTGGAGATTGTCTTTTTGTTTTTCCCCAGTGTTTCTTTGGAGTCTTCCCGGTGGGTCTCTTTCGGTGGATGGCCTGTATCCCCAGTGAGTTTGTTTCTCTTGGATACTAGCCTTCGTCTTTCCCCAGGAAGCCTTTCTGTTGTTTTCTTTTCGTGTGTGCCCCGGTGTCTGGTTTGTCTGCATCTTTGCATCCTGGCATCATATCATTAGGATTAGAGTTCATGACATGTCAGCATTTGCATGTTTGTCGCTTGTCCTTAGCATTTGCATTCCATCTAAGGGAAAAAATTTCGGTTTGCTATATTTAGATATCTTTCACCTAGATGTCCCTGGAATCTCCGTTCCTTGTGCCATCGGGTGAAGCTATCTAAATAGGGGCAACTGTTGTACCCTAAATTTTCACCCCTTAGATGTCATCTAGCTTGTGTGCATTTTAGAAACATCTGTGCATTTGTGTGAACTAACCTATATCTTGTAGTTTGTTTCATTGTGTTAAAATTAGGTTTGCTCATCATTATGAGGCTCCAAAAGTTGCTTGAACCAAGTCAAGTCAACAAAGACCTCCAATGCAAGGACTTTGGAATTAGGGTTTGCCCTGAGAAATCACTAAGAATTGGCTCCATCAAGTCAAGATTTGTGTGGTCCACTTACCACTTAAGGTCATCTATATTCAAGGGACATCATTCAACAAGAATCCAAGGGCTTTGGGTCCTCAACAAGAGAAGTTTAGGCCTCAGCCTCACTGTGCCTCCAAGTTAGGGTTTCTGTGACACTTATCAGTCAATGGCTTTGATCTTCATCAAGATGGACACCCAAACCCTAGTTCTTGATCCTATTGGTTTATCAACATCCTCAAGAGTCTCCTAAGACCTTTATATGAGAAAGAAGAAGCAAGATTACAAGATCTAACCTCAGTGCATTCACAGTCAAAATTAGGGTTTGACTGAAACCCTAATCCTTTGGAATTTTTGGATCAAGTGAATTATTAATGGTTTTAATCGTCATATTTTGTCTCATGAAGTATTCAAGGTATCCACATCAAGTTTCATGAGGTTTCTTGCAAGAGAAATAGGGTTTTGACCAAGAAAAGTATCATTTGTGGGATTTTTCCCCTAATAGCATAATTTGGAAGGACCATAACTCCTAAACTACACATCCAATTGGAGTGATTCCAAGCTCATTAGAAAGCTCTCTTCAAGATCTTCAATTGTTTTAATATGACTTTTCTTCAGAAAATGCTTGGATTTTGAGTTATGGAGCTTATAAGCCAAATTGACCAAGGACTTAGTAAAATTCTGCATGTTTTCCCTTCATGAGCAGCCAACTTCAACCCTAATTTTCACCAAGCTACATTAAGATTCAGAACTCGAGTCCCACATGAATATTGTAGAGGGCATTAAGGGCTTTCCAAAGAGTACAAGAACTTCCCCATCCATGGAGTGAGCTGGGAGTTTCGAATTGCTGAAGTTTAGGGTTCATTTCATGATTTTCAAGTTTCCAACTTTTGTGAAATGGTACATAACTCTTCTAATCCCCAATTAACTCACTTTTCTGAGGTTTAGTAGCAAGGTTAACATATTTTGAACCCCTCCCACGAAAATGCAAGTTGCAAACATCAAATATATTAGTTTATGTCAAGAGTGTGCAAGTGGTTTTCAATGGAGAGAGAAACTTTTCCAACAATTCATTTGCCTTGCAACTTGGACTCTGAACCTCTCAAATCAGTCCACATTGCTACAGAGGTCTATGGCTAGTGCAATGAAGACTCCATGCTCATCAGCCAGCTCACACGAAGAAATTTCAAAATAAGGGCAGTCTTGGCATTTTTCTACATTCTGGCCATACCTCAAACCCTAATCTTTTCCTATAAATAGAGGTTTGATCCTCAGTCCAAAACACCCCAGAATCACTCTAAAGAGAGACTGATTACTCACTCTTTTCTCCCACTCTCAAGTTCTTGCAAAATTGCAAAACACTTGCTACAACTCTTTCCACTCGAGCACTTGCCCTCAAACTCCACAAACCACTTATAAACACCACATAGAGAAGTTCCAAACATCTGAAACACTTCTGTAACAGCCACAACCACCATTTCCATTTCAACCCTCCAATTTGCAAAAGCATGGCTGCAGCACATTTCACTCGTGCGTTTTCTCTTTAAACTTCATAAACCTTTTCTAAACATCATATAGAGAAGATCCAAACACCTAAACACCCACTGAAATGGCTCCATCTTCATCTGCCATTTTCAACCTCAACCTTGCACCAAGCATCGGGTTTGAAGTTCAAGGCCATTTCCAAAGGATCCAAGCATCTGAACGTGTTCTAATAGGATCATAAAGCTCCCAGGAGTTGCTATTTCTCATCTGCAAGTGATTTAAAGAAGCCTTGGACTTTCTCCAAGAGGTAGGTTTTCTTGACTTTTAAACTCCATATTCATGTGCATGTGGTTACTATTTGCACGTTAGAAATGTAGTGTGTTATTGTTTTGTTGTTGCTGAATGCATTTGGTAGGTGTTTGAATCAAAAGTATGCTTAAAATGATATGTTACATTTTCATGTGTGTTGCACTGTTGTTCTTAAGATTCTGGTTTGCGTGTTTCATATTAATGTAAACCAATGACATATTCAGAAACTAGGGAATTTGTACTTCATTTTTGGCTTTGATTTTATGTGTTTTGATGGAGAAATGAGTGAGAACGAATCATTGGAAAATTTGTCCGTGTTTGTGTTATTATGGTCGTGAGAGAGAGACGAGCGTGAGGGGGGAAGAGAGTTTGGCCATTTAGTGGTTTGGTTTTAAAATAAAAACAAATGGATGTGTGTAAATGAACGGATGTATGGCCGTCCCAACGGTAGCGCGCTTGCCTTGTACACGTTTGGTCATGGGTTCGAACCTGGTGGATGGCATTTCCCAATTTTTTTAATCTTTTGTTTTCTTATTTTTCTTTATGTTTATGCCATGTTTTCAAACAATCATAACTTGCTCATTTTCACTCTTTTTGATCCATTCTTTTTGTAAAATGTTCCTTAAGATGTCTATTTTATGAATATGGAAAGAAATTGGTGAAAATAATTATTTTTGAAGCATTGGTTTATGTTACAAATGAAGGACTTTTTAGGGTTTCATAAAAGGATACTTTGATTTTCTCTTAATCCTTTTACCATGTTTTCTTGTTCACATTGATCAATGAGACCTAAAGTATGTTGTTTAAACCTTGTATGATGTCTTGACATTGTTTGTTTTGTTTCACTTGATTTCATTGAGTTTTGATTTGTGTTCTTACATGAAAATAACCTTTGAAACACCATGAGATCTCCTTAGATCATTTGTATGATAACATGAATTGTTTGACCAAGTATGTAACATGTTTATGTCTTGAACCTTTAATGCCATGTTTTGAACTATTTTTGATTGCCTACATGTTTGGTTTATCATGATAAATGCTTAAGCTTTCAAAGAAGTTGTCACTTTCACCTATACCACCTGTTTGTTTTTGCATAGAGCATCTTCACATGTAATCCCCATGAAATGTCTTGATCCTTATCATGCTTTTTATGATCATCTTGCTTGCATTGTTTATCCTTATAGCTTTGTTAAATGTTCCCCCAAGTGAGGTTAGCTTTTTGGCTTCTCCTCCTTAACACTCTTTGTGTTCCCCCATTCCAAAGGAAGGTAATCATTGTTGACTCATAAGTCATAACCTCCCACCTTAACCTAAGTAACCTCTTAGGAGAAACCCTATTTCTTGGCCTCATCAGAGCCATAGAAATTACAACTAGCTTTAGGAGAGAGTTCTTAAACTCTTAGTGATATTCATCATAATGAATCATCACTTTCCCCTCCTAACTAAAACATAATCATAGGTCTATTACAACTAGATTTAGAGAGTTCTTGAACTCTACAATGAGCTCGTACTCATTTCCCCTCTGAATATTGACCATAGTCAATAGTTCAGTAGACATAGAACTACGCATACTCTGATTCTACACCCGAGAATACGTAGGCGCAAAGTGTGATGCTTTGTCGAGTATACTTAGATACTAACCCCTATGGTTTCAACTTTAGCATAGAACCTTTAGCAAACATTAGATAACATTAAAACAAGAGGTTCCCGTAGAGTACTACGGATGTTTAGGGTGCTAATACCTTCCCTAGGCGTAACCAACCCCCGAACCTTAGATCTTTCCCTTTAGGTTTTTCTAACGATCTTGAACCTTTCCTTTGGATAAATCAAAGTCGGTTGTAAAAGAAAAATGATGCAAATTAATTAATAATTTGTTATCCAATTTTCACCGCAACAATAGGTACGAATATGAAAAGGAAAAGAAACTCTGAAGACGTGATAAGCTGGGATTTACTATGCCTTTTAGTCCTGAGAGGTTATATGTAAAGAGGTTGAACCGTTGAATCGTGGAAAAGGGAGAAGAGTTTCATTGAAGAAGTTATATTATTAGTCAGGGTTTTATGTTACAGGATTGTTAGTATAAACATGTGTTTATTAGAAGTAGGGGTGGAAATAGGCTAGGCTTTAGGAACCTGATTCTAGCCTACAATAAACTTACAAGGCCCGAGTCTGGCCTATGGCCTACTATAGGCTCTTTTTTGTCTGGACTGGCTTTTTTAAAAGCCTGACCTGGCCTAAAAGCCTATTTAAAAGCCTGTTTCTTATTAAGGTTTTCAATTAATCCATATTGCTTAAGAAGTCTTATACGTTGGTCTATATATGCATATATAGACTGACCTATTTAACATTTTTCCTAATATATATGCATATGTAGGCCAACCTATTTAACATTTTTTCTAATATACATGCATATACAATTTAGCCTATTTAAACTATTTTTAATATATATAAAAATATATACCGGCCTATAAGGCTTTATAGGCATTTTTAATAGCCTAAGCCTGACCTATTTAATTAAATAGGCTTTTAAAAATGCCTAAGTCTGACTTTTTTTATCCAATAAGTTTGGCCTGGCCTAGCCTTAAATTGGCTAGGCTATAGGCCCCCGTGGCCGGCCTGGCCTATTCTCATCCCTAATTAGAAGTAATGTTTTTTTTATGATTAACTGTTGCATTAAGAATGAGAATTTCATGAAAATTGATGTATTGTTAACTTTCTAAATAATATATATAAATATTATGCCTTATCTTTGTTATGGTTTAATTTGAAAATATTTTAAAACCAAATACAAATAAAATGTTAATAATTATAGACACAAAATTGAAATGTTGTACAAATAAAAGTGCTAGTGGTCCCTCTAAATTGTTTAAAAAGTAAATTTTAATAACAATAAAGTAGTAGTACAAGACTGACAAAAACATAGAATTTGATTCATAGTAAAAGGGAATTTGATTCATAGTAGATCCTTTTTGTAGAATTTGATTATAGAATTTGATTCATAGTAAATTCTTTTTGTTAACTTTAATCATAGAATTTGATTCGTAGTAGATCATTTCTGTTGAGTTTGATCATAAAATTTGATTCATAGTAGATCATTTCCGCTGACTTTGAAGTTTGTCTTCAAAAAGTAGTAAAAGAAGAACAATATGCACCAAACCGAGCTTTCTCAATCAAATTTGAATCAACTGAACCATTACAATTCATGTTCAAATATTCAATTTTTTCATCCTTGGTCTATCGCGACAAAACCAAACTAGTAGAAATGTGATCAACATGTTCTTCCTTCATGACATAAACCATATAAGAACATGGAATCCCACGAGAATCAAATAACCTACACGAACATTGAAGTGATGTACTATCATAAACAACTTCTCTTTCATAATTGTACCGAAAATATTTTGCCAATGTATAAATCTTCGTATCCTCGCGACTAAATATGTTCTTAACAATCATTGCACTAGCCTTCATAATTTCATCTTTAACTTCTTTGAAAATCTCTGTTGTATAAATTTTAGCGGCATCGCTCTCAATAAAACGCAAGTGAGTTGTCAACATAGGTTCTGAAAACTTTGATTTAAAACCAGCAACCAGTTCATTGTTCCTATACTCACTCAAAGCCTGCTAAAAAATGTGCATAAATTCGAAAATGCAGCCTTTCTTCCTTACATAACTCTTAGTTACTGCATTAACAGCTTCACATTGAGACGTAGTACTTATACATCCAAAAAAATTATCACGTAGATATGCAGTTGCCCATAATGACTTGTTCTCATACATTTTTTCAACCCAAGGATTTCCTCCAAGTTCGTTTTCTTTAATTAGCTCTGACCAAAACTCTTCAAATTGATTCTTTGTAAAAATTTGAGTACATGGCTTTCTTAAAACCTTCCAAAAATTTGGACTTCTTTATATTTTCACATGCATTCTTATTCAAATGCCAAGCAGATAACCGATGGGTCGCATCCTGTAACACCTATTTTATAACTTCCCCCATAGCCCCACCTCCGTCTGTTATAACTTTTATGCACTCTAAAAAACACCACAACAACCACTTATACATCTCTGTTGTTTCATCTGATACCAACATAACACCAAAGATAATTGTCTGAGAGTGGTGGTTACACCTTGAAAATATAATCAATGGATAGTTGTATTTGTTCTTCTTGTAAGTTGTGTCGAATGCAACCACATGGCGAAAACAAAAATAGTCAAATCTACTGCTCCCATCATCCCAAAAAAGAGACTTCATTCTTCCATCACTATTGATAGCATATTTAGTATATAGCATGGGATCAGTAGATGACTTTACATTTAAATAATTTAAAGAAGCGGCAACATCACCATCTTTATTGGTAGAACGCATTTTTTATCAAAATAGTTGTACAAATCCTTCTTTGTAAACCCAACACTAGGATATCCACCCTTCTGAGCAACCATGTACCCCATTATATGATAAGTTCTAATTCCATGTGACTGAAGACCATCAATCTAAGCCCTACCTGCTTTAGAAATTTCACGATAAATAGGGTGTAAGTGCACATACCTAAATGGGGTTAATTCATGGTTATGAGCCTCTTTAAAAACTGACACTACATATCTATCCTCGTTGGCTTTGTAGTGCACACGAAGCCTACCCGGATAATTAATACGGGTCAAACGTCTGTAATCTCTTTTCCTATCAACCCTACAGAAGTGTTTCTTCTCTCTTAAACCATGTTTATTGCATACAAGCTGCCTCATTATTGTTATTTTACTAACCTTAAGCCCTCTTGTCCTAACATCACTTTTCCTAATGGAAAAACCTTTACATTTACCATACCGATAATAAAATTCATAAGATTCATCAACAGTACCAAATTCCATAACACGAATTTCATAAGCAGTATGGAATTAATATTCACCAATCTATCACCTACAACTGCATCTAATTCAACCATATCATTATTGTGAATATTATCAGCACCATCACCATCATCTGAACTTTGATACCCAATAGATATGAAATAACTGTCATCATGAGCAACATTCGAGTCAACATCAGATGTATCACTATCACAACAACGAATGTCGTTGGAATTAACACCGTCGTAGTTTTCCATAGTAAACCTGGATTAACAAAATATTTAACACAACAAAACTCAACATCAATCACAATACCTAATTTCCTAATTAAATCAAAGGTACCTAACAAAATTGAAAATTTGAAATCATCAAATATGAATCCCATGTACAGAAAACAAATTCAAGTGTAGACCCTACTTCCCAAATTTAAATCAAATTTAACACCAAAGTTAAATTAAGACAACAAAACTCAACATCAATCACAATACTTAATTTCCTAAATAAATCAAAGTTACCTAACAAAATTGAAAATTCGAAATCATCAAATATAAAACCCATGTGCATAAAACAAATTCAAGCATAAACCCTTATTCCCAATTTGAAGTCGAATTTAACACCCCCAATTATACTTTATTTGAAATTAGTAAATCTTAATAATTAATTTCAAACAAATATAACAAACATTTTCGCATTTACCTTAGCAACAATGTTCTTAATACGTACACAAGCAGATTTTTGATCGTGTTGTGTTTGATGAGCGATTGAGCGGGAGAACTTCAATGCAATAGCAAATGTCAGTTTGTTCAACAATAGTGGACGAACACGATGGATGTTATGTTGCTGTTCGTCTACAATGTTGGGAAAGAATACAAAATGACAAATGAGCACGATTAATAACTTCAGTTTGTTAAAAAATGGCGGACAAACACAAAATTAGGGTTTCAGGTGGAATGAGCATGATGAGTATGATGTTGATGAAATAAGCAAGATGAATATGACATTGATGAAATGAGCAAGATGAATATGACATTGATGTTGGTCTGAAGTTGTCTTAATTGATTTTCATAATAACAATTAAAATTTAAAAACAATATAAAGATTGGGGTAATTTTGTCATTTTTGATATGTTAGAGATTTAATTGCAATATTCATTACTCTGAGGTTACATAGTAAGTTGCATGTATGATATATTCCTACATGGCATTCTAGGGTTTTAGGGCATATTTCTGATTGGCCAGAATGTGACTTCTTTAAAGAAGTCATTTTAATGACTTCACCTTAGAATTCTCCTTCTTAATAATGTTAAACCATTGCTTTAGCCACTCAATGTCTTCCTTTACGAGATCCACAAGCCCCGTCTCTCTTTCTTCAAAAAGATAGATATTTGATCCTAAAAGAGTCACATGAATATAAAAGTAACCTTCAGAGTGAAAGATATATTGAATATTGTATGTAGAACTAAGGTGCTCCACTATCCCAATGAAGGTTTTGTTGAATATCACCCATGTATCATCTTCAACAACGTTGAAACGAGGGAAGACGCTTTGAACTCTGATCTTGTTTGACTACACACGCCTCGACCGGGATTAGGTTCTCTTTTGAGTTTTCCCTTACACATTGCACCACCATTCTTCATGACCTGCGCAAAGGATTCACTGCCATCGGTAAATATCTCCTCTTTGACTTTCCTGTCTCTAGCAACTAGAGATCTCTACCGTAACTTCACCTTGTCTCTCAACTCCTGTTTATGGTCCCTTCTTTTCTCCGGATTCCTATGCTAAACCTCCGTACTTCTCCAATGAAATTTGAGAACATTAACAAAGATTTTCGGACTCCCCAAAAATATATTATCCAACTTCATAGCCAATCTCCTCTCATATTCAACCTTGAAGAACCTAGCGAAACAATTTTTTTTCCTTTGATGTCTCTCCTAGCATGTATCACCACCTCATAAATATCTTCAAAACTCTTATAAACTTCATAGAGATTCCTAGCTTTGCAGTCATTTAGAATGGAAGTGAAGAAAAACCATGTTTTCCTCTCATGATCCTTCAGCTGTCTAGAACCGCATGCATTGTCCCAACGATTGAACACCATAGACCTCCATTTACGATAAGAAACACTTTTCCAAGCTTCTTTTATTCCATGCGTATTCTGATAGATTTGTGATTAGGTTAAATTTAGATCTATATTGCAAAGGAGAAAATAATAAAACAAACTTTTCATTTCATAAGCATTCAGCAGCAAATCATACAATATATATATATATATATATATATATATATATATATATATATATATATATATATATATATATATATATATATATATGACTAGGGTTACTACTAAAAGGGCCATGGGCCAAGATAAAAATTAAACTACCCAATTGACATAAACTTGAGGACAACACCCCCTTTAATTTAAATAAAAGTCTTTTAATAAAACTGATTGTCTTTTTTTTCTAGTGGGCCTAGGACTCTTCTTAACAATACTCACAGGCCCAAAAAAAACCTTGTCCTCAAGGTTTAAAGGTGGAGAGGTTAATAACGGTAATGGGCCAGACTTTGTGGTAATTGTGTTTGAGAGAATGGGTCGGTTTGTGGGAAGGCCCGAAAGTATGATGTTGTTGGATTTTGAAATGAAATTAGGGTTTGGAAGGTAAGTGGGCGGCAAGGCGTGATGAGGTGGGATGGAAGGAGTGGACAGGTGGGAGGATAGGGTTTGCTTTATGGATTGTGTGTCTGACATTGGGATAGTGTAATCTTGGGGAGTGGGTTTTGAATTGGAAACAGATGTGCTTTTGGGGAAACGTGGAGCGTGTTCAGCAAGGGAAGGTGGGGTTTGGTTGGAAAGTGGAGAAGGGTGTTGACCGTTGGGAATTTGAAGGGCAGAAACGGAATTTTGGGGGGAGAAAAAGTCACGTGAAACCACAGAGTTACACGGTACTTTTAGTTTTGTGTGATGAGTTAAAGTAGTTTGTGTGGCTTCATTTCTCTCACCACTCACCACTTCAAACATTTTCTTGTTCTCATTGTCATTTTCCTTAGCAGAAAACATCTCCTCTGAAATTTCTTTTCTCACAACTTCCTCCGAATCCCAAATATTTTCCAAGTCCTTTTTCTTCTTCTTTTGTTCTCCATGACTGTACAACCTGTTCTTCTGCTCTTTCGTTGCTATTGTAAAGCCTTTATAAAAAAGGAAGGCATCTTGCGCATTCAATTTTTTTGTCCCCTTTATGTCTGTTGTCTGTTTCTCCCCTCTGTTGTTTGCATGTGAGGATCTGGTGGTCGCAGCTGTGTCAACATAGGGAAGAAGATCATGACCCACCGGAAGAGGCCGAAGTTGTTGGACGTTCGTACCGTGGTAGGGTTTGAGTAGCGAGACGTGGAAAACAGGGTGCACACGTGATGACGATGGTAAATCAAGCATATAAGCCACGGATCCAACACGTTTGACGATCTGAAACGGCCCAAAGTACCGTTGTGAGAGCTTTTGTGAAACACGGTGAGCAACAGTGGATTGGTGGTATGGTTGGAGCTTTAGCCAAATGAACTCGCCTTCTTCAAAGGTATACTCTCTTCTTTTTAAGTTTGCTTGCTTTTCCATTTGAATGCGGCTTTTCTTCAGGTGATTTTGCAACTGACTGAAAATTTTGTCTCTGTTTTGCATGTTGTTGTCCAAGAATTCATCAGATACTGAACCAGATAAATAGTTCGTGAGGTTGAGGGGTCCCGGCCATACAAGGCTCGAAAGGGTGTCATCGATATTGCGGTGTGGAAGGAAGTATTATACCAATACTCAGCCAAGTGAAGAAATTTTTACCACGAACGGGGATTATCGCCGGCCAAACAACGAAGGTAAGTTTCAAGAGATCTGTTTACAACCTCTGTTTGTCCATCAGTTTCTGGATGGTAGGCAGTACTATATTTTAATGTGGTTCCCTGTATTTTGAAAAATTCTTTCCAGAATGAGCTTAGAAAGACAGGATCTCGGTCAGAAACTATTGTTTTAGGGATTCCATGGAGTCTGAAAATCTCGACTGCAAATCTAGATGCGGGATCTTTTGCCGAGAACTTGGAGGGCAGTGCTATAAAGTGGACAAACTTGGACAACCGATCGCAGACAACCCAGATCACCGTATGGCCGAATGAGTTGGGTAAATGTGTGACAAAATCCATTGTCAGATCTTCCCAGACTTTAGAAGGAATAGGTAACGGCTGTAGCAAACCCTTCTTTTTCTGTGTGTCGTACTTATTTTGTTGGCAAATGCTGCAAACTCTAACCATGTTTTTCACTGCGAGGTACATCCCTGGCCAACAAAAGGAAGAAGCAACCCTAGCTAAAGTGGCTTTCACGCCTGAATGACCAGCCGTTGGAGTAGCATGATACTCGTGAAGGATCTGTTGTCGGAGCTGGAGAATATCAGGTATAAACACCCTATCCTTGTAATAAAGGAGGCCATTTGTGAACTTGTATAGTGTTGCGTCATTGTTTTGAAATTCCTTCTCCTTTACTAACTGCTGGCCTGCATTGTGACTAGCATAGAATTCACGAAGGATGTGCAAGATATCTGGAATTGGGGAGGACAAGGCGAGAAGCAGGGGTTCCTCAGGGCCATATTTACGACTCAAGGCGTCAGCCACTTGATTGGACTTACCAGGTTTGTAGAAAATTTCAAAATTAAATCCTTGCAACTTGAAAGCCCATTTCTGTTGTTCCGGAGTTTGTATCTTTTGCATGAGTAAATTCTTAAGGCTCTTTTGATCTGTGTAGATGTGGAAACACTGTCCTATGATGTATTGGCGCCACTTCTTCACAGCCTCCGTAATAGCAAACATTTCTCGGACATAAGCAGAAGCAGCTTGTAATCTAGGACACATTTTCTTGCTGAAGAAGGCGATGAGGTGACCTTCCTGAGATAGAATTGCACCAACAACAACACCAGAAGCATCGGTTTCAATTGTAAATGTTTTTGTGAAATCTGGTAGGGCTAGGACTGGCATGTCGGTCATTTTTCTTTTCAATTCTGTAAAGGTGGTATCAGCCTCTGTACTCCATTTGAACTTAGTGGAACATAACAAGTCGGTGAGAGGAGCGGCGAGAGTGGCATAGTTACGCACGAAGCGTCGATAGAATCCTGTGAGGCCCAAAAATCCGCTAAGAGTCGTGAGTGAACGAGGTGGGGGCCAATCCAAAATGGCTCTCACTTTTTCTGGATCTGGTGCAACACCACCAACAGAAATCACATGACCTAAATAATCAATGGTATCCACTGCAAACACACACTTTGACAACTTGACAAAAAAAAATTAGACTTCAATAAGTCGAAAACGACCTGCAAATGAGATAAGTGATCCTGAAAATTTGAACTATAAATTAAAATATCATAAAAAAAAACCAAAACGAATCGTCGTAGATATGGTCTCAAAAGATCATTCATAGCAGATTGAAATGAAGAGGGAGCGTTTGTAAGGCCGAAAGGCATCACAAGAAACTCGTAGTGTCCATCAAAAGTGCGAAAAGCTGTTTTATGTGTATCTTCCTTTGCAACACGGATCTGGTGATAACCGGATCTCAAATCTATCTTGGAAAAAATGCTTGCTGATCCTAACTCATCAATGGTAGGTATAGGAAATCTGTCTTTAATTGTAACGGCGTTTAGAGCGCGGTAGTCGACACAGAAACGCCAAGTGCCGTCCTTTTTTTTAACTAAAAGAACTGGGGATGAAAATGGGCTGTTACTAGGGATAATGGTGCCTTCTTTCAGCATTTCCTGAATGATAGAAGTCATGGCATCTTTTTGGGAATGAGGGTAACGGTAAGGCTTCACATTAATAGGAGGAGTATTGGGTAAAAGAGGGATATGGTGATCATGAGGTCTGTTGGGAGGTAGGCTGGTTGGGTTTTGGAAAATTGAAGAATAATTTTTAAGGAGGGCGGAAAGCTTGGGGTCAAGGTCAGGTTTGAGTGTGGTTAATGGACATGGGGGTGGGTTAGGACTGTTTTGGGGTTTGGTACATGGTTGCATGAACATTAAATGGAAAGAAGCAATTGAGTTTGTATGAATGAGGTGGCGAAGTTGGTGAAAGGTAGTGTGAATAGGATGGGCAGAAGTGTCACCTTTTAAAGTAATTTGACTTCCTTGATGGGAAAATGTGATAGACGGTATGGAAAAATCTGCTTGGATGGGGCCTAATGTACGCAACCAAGCCATTCCCAAAACTATGTCCGCGCCCTCTATAGGTAAAAGATAGAAAGGAAGTGTAAAAGGCTTGTCTTGAAGGTTAAGTTGGAAATTTTCACAAATTCCTTCACATTGCAAATGAGAGCCATTGCCAACCATAACCGAAAATTGGGAAATTGGTGTAGTTGTAAGATTAAGGTGGTGGGCAATCCTTGGCTGCATGATGTTGTGAGTGCTGCCTGTATCAACCAGAACCATAACAGAAAGTCCACCAATAGTCCCTTTGAATTTTAAAGTTTGTGGTGAGAACAGTCCTGTCAAGGCTTGTGCAGATAATTAGGAATATGTGTCCCCAAGATCATGAGCAATTTCATATTCTTGCGCAGTTTGTTCAATTTGAGGATCCTCTAAAATATCATCTTCAGCCAAGAGAAGCAAGAATCTGTTAGTGGTACATTTATGGCCTGGAATGAACTTTTCATCACAATTAAAACACAGGCCTTGAGCACGCCTCTCCTGAAGTTGGGCTTGTGAGAGACGCCTGATTGGGAATTTGGAAGGGGTTGGGTTGGGTTGAATTTTAGGGGCAAGTGATACTTGTGGTTGGTTTGGTGGAGTAGGTTTGGGAGGTTGTGGGTTAGGATTGGAGGTGTTTGGCTTAGAATAATAAGGTGTGAAAGGTTTGGGTTTGGGTTTGGAATCTTTAATTTTTGCTTCGATCAGCTTTGCATGCCCAATAGCTTGAGACATAGTTGTAGGATGATGAATAGCCATTTCATTTCTAATTTCAAGTGCTAGACCTGAAATAAAATAATTTAATATCGCATCCGGAGGTAATCCGACAACTTTGTTACCTAGTGTTTCAAAAGCAGCTTGGTATTCCGCTACAGATCCTACTTGTTTCAACTTAAATAATTCAGCCTGATGGTTATCATAGGTAGAGGGACCAAATCTTAATTCCAAATCCCTAGTGAAAGAAAATCAATCACTTAAAAATTGATTTTGGTGCATCCATTTGAACCATCCCAAAGCTTCTCCCGTCATGTAGAATGAAATTAAAGGTAATCTACTTTCAGGTGTGATATTGTAAAATTGAAAAAATTGGTCAGCTTGAAATAACCAATCTAAGGGATTTGAGCCATCAAATAATGAAAGTTCAAGTTTAGGAGTTCTGAATGTGGGTAATGGTGTCATTTGAGGGTATTGAGGGTATGGGGTTTGGGAATAGGGTGAGGGGTTGTAATGTTGTGTTGAATGAAAAACCGTTTGAGGGGATTGAGTGGAATGAATGAATGGTGGAGGTGGCAAATGGGAAGTGCGTGGTTGGAGAGTGACGGATGTGAGGGGTGGGTTTTGAGAAAAAATTGTGGGTATTCTAATGGGTGTATTTAATGGTGTATGGGAGTGAGGCGTAGGTGTAGGGGATGAAGAAACTAAAGGGGGGTTGTGTGTTATACCTGAAGAGCTTGCTGCCATTGATACTTGTGGAGGTGGCTGGACCTTTAGGGAAGACATTTTAATGGCTGCCATGACTTGTTCAAATCTGGAATCTTCCAAATGTTTGTCATTCTCTAATCTGGTGTGAATATGGCTAATTTGTTTCTCCAAATCTGCAGCAACCCTTTTCAATCTCTCATCCAGCAGCTGCTGATTTTGAGCAATGACATTATCTAGGTGAATTTGGGCTGTTTAGACAGCCTCTTTCACAATTTCTTTGGGTGTGGGATTAGGTGGTTTAGGGAGAGCCATGAATTCAGCAAGATGAAAGCACCAATGATAGATTTGTGATTAGGTTAAATTTAGATCTATATTGCAAAGGAGAAAATAATAAAACAAACTTTTCATTTCATAAGCATTCAGCAGCAAATCATACAATATATATATGACTAGGGTTACTACTAAAAGGGCCATGGGCCAAAATAAAAATTAAACTACTCAATTGACATAAACTTGAGGACAACACCCCCTTTAATTTAAATAAAAGTCTTTTAATAAAACTGATTGTCTTTTTTTTTCTAGTGGGCCTAGGACTCTTCTTAACATATTCACTTCTACTTCTATTAGTAAAAAAAAAAAAAAAAACTTGTGTTTGTTGGATTAAATTGACAATAAATCTAAAATACTTTTATTTTATTTAATAATATTTACTCATTTAAAATATTTTTCAATTAATGTATATGTTATCTTTCAACAATTATTTTATTTCCATTAAACAATACTTTTACGACATCTCCAATATGAAGGCATCGGATAAGATAATAATCTCATTTATTTTATTTTATTTTATTAAGTTTATTGGAGGATTCTAAAGTGGCAAAGAGATTTGCATAAATCTAATTAAAATTATTAACTTAGTTAAGAATCAATAATATTAAATTAAAAAATTGTTTCATGCGAATTTGTTTTTTAAAATGAAAGTTGTTTATAAATTGCACAATTGTTTTATTATTGGAACAAAGTGTTCATGAATTTCTTAAACATGACGTGAGGTTGTTGAAAACATTTAATTTATAGTGTTTGAACTCAAATGAGTTCCTTAAAAATTGACAGCTAAAAATGTCTAAAGGAAAGTTAAAATGTTATAAAGTAATTTATATTTATTAAACGTCTACCTGTGTATATTTTAAAAAAATATATAAATATATTTATATGAATTTTTTTAATTAAGTGTATTTTTATTAAAAATTTGACAATAATTTAATAATTTAAATCTTATGAAAAAAAATATTTTCAATATAACTAAAGAAAAGGAAAAATATTGTAAAGTGTAAAAATTAGTGTGCTTGTATGTATTGGTGTAAACAATAAATTCATAGATAATTTTTTATAAATCAATTGATTTTGTAAGAATAGAATTTAAGATATTGATTAAATAATTTCAAATAGCAACTCTTTTTTTTTTTTAATTTAAACTTTAATTATTTAAAAAATTTAATATTTGTTATTTGTCTCTATTCGTTGATTCAATGATCTAATGTCCGGCTCATTCATAAATATTGATAAATATTTAAAGATAAATTTGAATTGAACAAACTATGACGAAAAATATAATAAATAAATAAAAAAGAAAATATAAGTGGAAAAATAAAAATACATAATAAAAAAAACAATAATATAATAAATTGATAAAATAGAAAAAATCAATACAAATTGCACAATTCTTATGCAAAGTACATAAAATACAATTTCAGAATTTTAGGTTAATTAGGGTTATGGGATTAGAATAACTAAACTTATTAGGATTTATAACATCTCACCCCTAATATTGATTAAATTAAAATAACTATATGTTTTCTTAAAAAATAGAAAGTAAAGAAAAAAATGTGCAATACCAACCTAATACTTGTGAGTTTCTTTTTCTTTTTGATCAAAATACTTATAGTTGAAAAAAAGAAAATTGAATTATTAAGTATTTATTAAAAATTATATTAGTTATATAAATTTAATTAATTTATATTGACAATAAATATATTAAATTTAGATTTATTGAAAAGATGAAAAAGAAAGAAAAAATATATAAATAAATGTAATTCGAAAAGATAAGACTAACCATTTTGAAAAAAGGGAATGAATATTTTGGATATATATATATATATATATATATATATATATATATATATATATATATATATATATATATATATATATATATATATATATATATATATATATATATATATATATATATATATATATATATATATATATATATTGGTCAATTTTATTTGGGTGTTACTTTTCATCTCATAAATTCATCTCTAAAACTTTGAATATTTTTTAGTTTTTAAGAATAAGTCAAAATATTAATAAAATAATAGTCCTAAATCTTTTACCATCACTATTTAAAGAGGTGGAATAACAAGGAAAAACAAGACAAACAAGTGAATATGAGTATGAAAGAAGAGCTTCCCCATGACATTGAGAGAAGCCAAGAGCTTCCTCAATTCATGACGCAACAATTGCAACAAGATCAAAACAATAGAAAGTCATCTATTGTCAGTAACCGCCCCACGGGGCAGCCAATTGCCTCCATGAACAAGTCCAATATGCCTAGCACAGTAACACATGTCATTCCTAATGACATTTGTTATCACGTGTTTGAGATTGCTGCTGAAGCAGACGTCTCAAAAAGCCTCTTTGATTACGTTCGTCGTCGAGGGAGAGGCATAAGCATCCTTAGTGGGAATGGAGAGGTGGCACAAGTCACGCTTCAACAATTCCCAGAAAAAATTATAACCCTTCACGGAAGGTTCCAGATTAATTCGATATCTGGAACAATCCCCCAGTCACCCACACAGACAGAGGTGGAAGGTTTGATTGTTAAATTGTCTGATTCTAATGGACAAGTGGTTGGAGGAAATGTAATTCCCCCTCTGGTGGCTTTTAGCCCGGTATTTTTGGTCGCTTATTCTTTTGCTGACATTGCATTTGAAAAAGAGACTCTTGTGACTTATGACAAGGATAATCAAGAAGTGGCGTGCCTCGATGAAGACAAACAAGTGAATATGAGTATGAAAGAAGAGCTTCCCCATGACATTGAGAGAAGCCAAGAGCTTCCTCAATTCATGACGCAACAATTGCAACAAGATCAAAACAATAGAAAGTCATCTATTGTCAGTAACCGCCCCACGGGGCAGCCAATTGCCTCCATGAACAAGTCCAATATGCCTAGCACAGTAACACATGTCATTCCTAATGACATTTGTTATCACGTGTTTGAGATTGCTGCTGAAGCAGACGTCTCAAAAAGCCTCTTTGATTACGTTCGTCGTCGAGGGAGAGGCATAAGCATCCTTAGTGGGAATGGAGAGGTGGCACAAGTCACGCTTCAACAATTCCCAGAAAAAATTATAACCCTTCACGGAAGGTTCCAGATTAATTCGATATCTGGAACAATCCCCCAGTCACCCACACAGACAGAGGTGGAAGGTTTGATTGTTAAATTGTCTGATTCTAATGGACAAGTGGTTGGAGGAAATGTAATTCCCCCTCTGGTGGCTTTTAGCCCGGTATTTTTGGTCGCTTATTCTTTTGCTGACATTGCATTTGAAAAAGAGACTCTTGTGACTTATGACAAGGATAATCAAGAAGTGGCGTGCCTCGATGAAGCTGAACATGTGGCAAAAATTGATGGTAATCATTTATCATCTTCTTAGGGTCGTATGTTCGGGCAAGATATGATTGCAAGCGCAACTTCACCACCAAAATCTCTTCGACTATAGCTAGATAGACATGTTATTTACATATTGATGTTTAATTAGGACATATAATTAATAATATTATGCAGTACTTTGGTTTGATTTTAATTTATTCCGAAATATCTAGGTGAATAATTTGGTGGCAGGAATGAAATTTTTATATTGATATTTGTCTTAACGATTTATGCTTACATTTTTTTCGTTTTTCCGTTACGACTCTCTCATATAATACAACAACAACCAAACTTTATTCCATTAAGTGGAGTCAGCGACATAGAATAACTTTTTTCATAATATTTTATCAAAGATCATGCTTTCAATATCGTAAATAAAAATAGTTTCTTTTCTGACGATATTTATTTTTTTCTAATAAATAATTTATTTCCATATGTCAAACTATAATTGTTGTAAAATGGAGTCTATGATGAAAAATAAGTCGAAGAATTAATCGATTTTGTTAGTCTTGGGGCAAGCTAGTTGATGTGTTGGTATCGATTTAGGTGTGGTCAATTGAACGAGGGTGATCGAAATTTAATTTAAATGAAAAATAAAATGTACAAAAATTAGATAGAAAATAAATTTCGAGAACAACATTTGTACCTTAGCTAAAGAATACAATGAATAATGTGCAATTGCATACAAATTAGGCCAATGAAGTGATTGGACAACAATAAAGAAAACCCCAACAGTGTTCTAACACATAAATTTTTGCTGGAGTACATTAATTATTACAATTTTATTAAATTAATTATTCTTTTTTACTTATTGTTATTTATTTTATAATTTTCAATTTTTACAGTGACAAACCGTGTTTAATTTTTCCACTAATAATATTATAATTATTGCAATGTTTATAATAATACATTATTTTTACATTCTTAAAAATTATGTTTGTAAATTGAAATATGTCTTACCTATTAATCTATTGGTAAAGAGATGCACCATATCCTCGAGTAACTACTAATTAACATGACGAGATCTTAAGAGACGCACATTTTCAAGATCCAAACATTTCACTATTAGACCACACACGCACACTTGTTAATTAATTGTTGGGTAGATTTAATAAAAATACTTATAATTAGATCGAATATGTCGGTTCAATTGTGAAACGAACTCCTGTTTCAACATCCCTCTAAATCTCATATACAAAAGAATCAAACATAGACTATGAAACAGGGTTAAAAAAAAATTGTAAAATTGAAGGTTTTGCCGGTTTTTGTAGGCTAGGCCGTGATTTTCTTTTGCTTATGAAAAAAAATAGACAAAAATCCCTTAATTTCTCTTCTTCTTTCTCTACTCAATTGTCAAACCATTTTAGAGAAAATAAAATATTTTCAATACCATACACATTATTAAAGGAGATAGAAGATTTGGTGTGAACAAAAGTGAAATTAAGAGTCCGTTTGTTTTGCCTTTTTTAAAAAATAATTTTTATAGTGTACTATAATTTTGTGGGAAAAAAATTTATAAAGAAATTTTTCATAAAAATTTCAAATGAAAATTTGGTTTAAATAATTATTCTTAAAATGTTATTTTAGATATATCAACATTTTATCGGAAAAAAATTTTGGATATCAAAATTAAAAAAAAAATCACTTAATTTTGAAGCTATTTCAAATAGTTTTTCATAAAAATCATTTTTGAGATGCAACTTTTATCGAAAATTGCAATTTCGGCTATATTTTGATCTTTAATAATGTATGTTTATGTTGTATGACGTCAAAATTAGTCTTGCAATTAAAAAAAAAAATATTAAAAAATTTGTAATATTTTGAAAAACAATTTAACAAAATCCATTTTTGAAAATATAAAAAAAATATATATATTTTTTTAAACTAAAACAAACAGGGCTCTAAGTTATTACGATTATTATACTCATGTTTTAAGAAAACAACAAAAAAGAAATTTATTGTATTTATGTTTCTTTTTTTTTCCTTTGTTTATATACTTAAAATAAATGAGACAAACAAATTTAGAAAAATTATAGGAAATTAAATATATTATTTATATAAGTATGAGAAATTGTTGATGAGATTAATTTTAAATAAAATATTAATAGTATGTGATTTGGTTGAACAATGGAAAGGATAATCTTGGAAAGTTTGATGCAAAAACCGACGAAGGTATCTTCCTTAGATACTCTCAATCTAGCAAAGTTTATAGGAATTATACTAAAAGATTATTTATTGTTGATGAGTCGGTACACGTCACTTTTGATGAGTCTTATCCAAGAAATGTCGGGAAAGGTGTTTCTTTTCATGATGTAGGTGTATCTTCACAAGACATTCTCAAGCTCCCGATGAAGGAATTGATCAACCTAAAGTCGTGGAACTTGAGAAAGAAGAAGATGACGATTGTGAAAAGGAAAAGGTTGAAAGTCTAGCTGTAGTGGATGATCTTCCTTTGGCTTGGAGAACTTCCAAAGACCATCCAATTGACAACATACTCGGAGACATCACCAAAGGCATGACAACAAGCTCCAAGATAACTAATTTTTGTTATCACTTTGCGTTCGTTTCACAAGTTGAACCTAAAAACGCAAAAAATGCCTTACTTTATGAGCATTGGCTTATGGCCATGCAAGATGAATTAAACCAATTTAAAAGGAATGATGTTTGGGACCTTGTCCCTAATCCGTAAGATGATCAAGTTATTGGCAGTAGATGGGTTTTTAGAAATAAACTCGACGAAAACAGAGTGATAACTAGGAACAAAGCCCGACTAGTGGCTCAAGATTATAACCAAGAGGAGGGCATTGATTATGAGGAAACTTATGCTTTGGTTGTTCGCCTCAAGGCTATACTCCTTTTACTAGCTTATGCTTACTCCAAAGATTTCAAGTTATTTCAAATGGACGTGAAAAGTGCTCCCCTTAATGGATATATTAGTGAGGAAGTGTATGTTTCACAACCTCCCGGTTTTGAAAATCCTGAGTATCCTAATCATGTTTATAAACTAAAATGAGCTTTGTATGGTCTCAAACAAGCCCATAGGGCTTGGTATGAGCAAATTAGTAAGCTCTTAATCGATCAAGGATACTCTAGAGGGAAGGTAGATACTACACTTTTCATTAAATATCAAGGAAAACACACTCTTCTAGTTCAAGTTTATGCTGATGATATCATCTTTGGTTCCACTAACATGCAATTAGTCAAGGAGTTTTCTAAGCTAATGCAGGGCAAGTTTAAGATGAATCTCACGGGGGAGTTGAATTACTTTCTCGATCTTCAAATCAAGCAACTCAACGAAGGGACATTTGTATGTCAAACAAAATATTGCAACGAATTGCTAAAAAAATTTGGTATGAAAGATGTAAAATCAATTAACACTCCAATGTCCACAAATGGAAACTTGGAAAAAGATTAAAATGGTAAGGATGTTGATGTTAAGAAGTATAAATGTATAATTGGTTCTCTTTTATATGTTAATGCATCTAGGCCAGACATTATGTTTAGCGTGTGTATGTGCATTCATTAACAATTGGCTCTTAAAGAATCACATTTAAAAGTTGTAAAGCGCATCTTTAGATACCTTCATCGTACATCTAAGTATGGGCTTTGGTATTCCAAGGGAAGCGGTTGTAATTTGGTTAGTTATATCGATTCCGATTTTGCCAATTGCAAATCAGATATGAAGAGTTCTAGTGGAACTTGCCACATGTTTTCAAACTCCTTAGTAAGTTGGCATAGCAGAAATAGGTTTTCGTTACTTTTTCAACCTCCAAGGCGGAATATGTCACAGCCGGTAGTTGTTGTGCTCAAATATTGTGGCTAAAACAATAACTACTTAATTTTAACATTAAACTAAAACATATTCCTATTATGTGCAACAACACTAGTGCTATTAATCTAACCAAAAATTTAGTGTTACACTCTCACACTAAACATATTGAGATACATCATCATTTCCTATGTGACCATGTTGAAAAAGGTGATGTCGTATTCGAGCATGTTGATCACAAAAATCAACTTGCGGATATTTTTACAAAACCTCTTGCGATTGAACCGTTTTCAACATTCGAATGGAATTGGGTATACTTGATATCTCAAATATTTCCTAAATATGATTTGTTGCATGCACATTATATACTTTTTCTCTAACTTTCCTTGGAAGTTCAGTCACATACAAGTGCATCCTTCATCATTTCATACGTAAGACAATATTGTTCTATTTCCTCCCTTTGAAAGTAAGCCTTTTACTTTTGCATGTTATCTATGTTCCAAATGCTTGATATGCTTGATGTATGAAATATGTCATGTTTCTTCACTTCCGAAAATCTCAAATTGATGTCTTTCAATTTATATGCTTATAGTGACTTCATGTTATTCTTCCTCTATATTTGAAATATGTTCTTTGTGCATAAGCATGTGAGGGTGTTGTCTATCTATCCTAGCATGAAATATGTTTGAATATGTTATAATGTCAACAAGATTCTTGTTGTGTGTCATTGATTTGATGACATTTTTTTTGGTTTGAGTGGTGATAAATCTAAATAATCGCCTAGCTATAGTACAAGTGTGTGCAGCATTCGAGAACACATAAAGTATATGTCACATAAATGTGTCTCTTTTGAAGCAACTCAAGAGTTTTTGATTACATTGTATCCTTCATATTTCATGTTTAGTATTTATGTTATTTGGCATGATTTGTGGCAACCATGTTATATTGTTTCTTTAAGTGCCTTTATTTATGTTGAGGCATTTTCAATATTTACATCATTCTATGTGAGTGTTATTTTATTGATGATCTTATCTTTTCAAATGCCTCTGTGTGTTATATTAGTATATGTGTGATATAAGATACTTATCGTTGAGTGCTTAGTCTCTTTTTGATGTTGTCGAAGGGGGAGAAACATCTGTAAGATAAAGTTGGGACGCATACATTTAAGGGGAGCCTTCATGAAGACACGTAACGCATTGTCTCAAGTTTTTCCACCATAAAAAAGGGGGAGTATGTGAGTGCAACTTTCCGTTAGATGTATTTTATATGATGTCAAAACTAGGATACTTTAGAATTTAGGTATATTGGAGGGTATCCTCTGAGTCTTAATGTGTATCTTAGCATTATGGAGCATAAAACATTTTGGTCATGGTTTAGAAAAGCTCCATGCATTAAAAATAAGTTTTTATGTGCAAAACAGGTCTATAGGTCGACACATACGAGTTTCAGGTTAACCCATGTAACTCATTTTTAAAGCATGTAGCCTCTGTTTGATGTGCTAACTGCATGGGTTAACACATGACCTATACATGTACGAGTTACAGGTCAACCTATGTAACTCATTTTTAAAGCATGTAGCCTTTGTTTGATGTGCTAACTGCATAGGTCGACACATGACCTATGCAGGTCGACTCATGACCTATACAGGCCGGTACAAGCACCGAATAGGTCGACACATGACTTACATAGGTCGACCTATGCAACGGATTTTTCCAAAAATTCATGATTTTTTCAAATCTCTTGCATTCCTTTTTGCCTCCAACTTGCACACACACATATATACTTCATACATGCATCATCTTTTTAGTGATTTGAGATAATCATAAACGAAATTGGGTTCCAAATAGTGCTTTTCATCTTCAACCTTCATTTTAGACATACACACAAACAAAGTACACATAATCATTCATTGCTTGGGTGCCATCTAGATTTAGAGTTGATAATGTCCAATTTAGGTTGGTGGACTGTAAATTGGGTTGAGATCTTTGAGGGTTTCAAATAAGAAAACCAAGGTGGGGTTTTCCTTCAATATCAATAGAGGATTTGAAGGTTTTGGACAAGATTACGCAATTTGGATTCGATCGAGTGAAGGCTTTGAAGAATGGAGGATTCTTGCAAATGAGTAGCATGAGACGGTGAATCAAATTGGTAAATCTTAGGTTACAACAATTTGCAATTTGGATTCGATCAAGTGAAGGCTTTGAAAAACTGGGGTGTTGAATAGTAATTTGGGGGGTGTTTTTATCGTATCCACAGGGATTGTGTGATATTTTGATGCTTGCCATTCAATAGTCGCAACGTTTTAAGTAAGGGGTTTTCAAATTGTTCTTGGTTTTGTAACATCAATTTTGGTAGCAAAGAAGTAAACTATAACAAAGATATTGTGAGTTTTATAAAAGCATGTCAAGATTAGATTTCGCTAATCCTTTTCATACATATCCGATTAATCAAGCATATGAACTTAGTTCCGACCAATACAATTGCGTATCCTCTCGAATAAGTTTATGTCTAAAGCAAATTCGTGAGTATTGTTGTTTTGACTGTTAGATGATGTCTCATGCTAACAATCGAAACAACAACCGTTAAGATCAATACAAAGCGAATATTAAACCCCAAATCTATGTCTAGAGTTTGGTTTTTAAGAGATGAAGATATTAGGTAAAGATTTGTAAAATCTATGTCTAGAGTGATTCAAACCACAAATATATCATTAAGAACAAACAACTTCATCATATATTGATCATCAACCTTCTTCATATACAAAAGATCAAAATAAATACATATAAGCAAGATTAACTACCTCTAATCTTAACACAAGAGGTGTTTAGCTACACATTTTCATGGTAGCTTGGATAACAAGTTTCAAGAGGAGATGAAAGAACATCCACGTCGAATAATCGAGATCGGATGTGACTTCAGCTTCTCTATGTGAAAATTCATTCTTGGATGATCAAAACTCAGAAAAGTATGTTTTTGGTGTGAAAATATCAAGTTATGTTCCCAAGAAAATGTAAAAAACACTTTATAGTATACTTGGGATCTGATGCATTCGCACTGCGAATGAAGAAAATGGCACCTTAAGTGCTTTCTGAAAGTTAAACCGCCCCTAGTTGTTATCGTGAGTTCGCAAAGCGAACCACTCGCCAAAATATTCGCAAAGCGAATTTTGGGTCCTTTTGCCACTGCCTTACTCGCTGAGAGCTTCGCCAGCGTTCGCAAAGTGAACTTTCGCTGGGGACTTCGCCATGGTTCGCAAAGCGAACCAGCTGTTGTTTTCCTCTTTCTTTGGCAGCTTGCATCAATTCTGTGTGTCTTCTTTATTTGATCAGTTAGTGCACTTTCCTGCACAATAGCACACAAATTACAAGCACCAAAGGTATAAATATAATGCATGAAGAACAACAACAATTCACTACAAAAATCCACAATTAAGACATGAAAGTAATAAAAAATGCCAAGTATCAAATACAAATATATAGCATGTTTGACATCTAACAACTCTCCCCAACTAAGTCTTTGTTTGTCCTCAAGCAAAGTATGCCTCTCATTGAACATAAAAGGATTTGCTCGAGCATTTGATTCAATCCAAGAAAGGATAAACGACTCAAATAAAACAACAATTATAACAAAGCACACTTACACAATCCTAGAATCGACAATGGAAAAGAACTTGATTCTTAAAACAAATCTCAGACATGTTTCCAGAAACGACTAAACCATCTTGCTCATGTCACTCTAACACTCCTCTTCGAAACAGGATTGAAGAAAATTAACGCGTTTGCAACCGCGGGGCAATTTCGCTCAAATGACAAATGAAGCAAATACTAAGCAATTCATACAATATCTAATCGATCACAAGAAATTATGGAAGCAAAAGATCACTAAGGGCTTTTATCGGTTGTAACTTGGCCGAGGTTAAAAACAAGGGACATATGTATACGACCATTGAAACAAGAAAGGGTAAAGACTATGAAGAGCATTCTTTTTCAAAATTTTCAATCTTGTTCAATCCTTATTTCTTTCTTTCACAATGCATTCTCTTCTTTTGATTTTCTTTTCTTTTTGTTCTTTTTTCTTTCTTTTTTTTTTTTTCAATTTCTTTGTCTTAGAATGCATTGTACCACTAAATCCTTTTTCTCTTTTCAAAATAAACCATTCTCCCCAACTTTAACATTGTCATAATCTTAGCTTACATGCTCTTCAAAACGGGTTAAAATCAGGTTCATGATTCAAACAACAATTTCATTTCGGCTCAAAAGAGGTTTCAAATGCGCGCACACTCACAAGGTGACTTGAATTGTTTTTGAAATGATGGTTATACTCAAAGTGCACAAACATTGCCTTGATCATTTCTATGTTTCCATAATTTCAAAACAACAAGCAAGATAAAGCATGAATTATAAGTATAAAACAACATTCATCATCAATCCAAAGCATTTAGTACAACATGGAGGTTTCTTACTTTTGTGGTTTTTGGACCTAAATGACACAAGCAATCAACTAGAGTTGTAACAAGAAACAACATTTTCATTTGTACAAAGACAACAAAGTTCCAATACATTCTAAATTCTAGAACTAGGTAACTATGTACCTTGCCACAACATCATGCTTAAAGTACTATCATAGCCATCCAATCTTGGAGGAATCTTCTTTGATGCACAATCAACACCAACCTAAGTTTCTTCCACAAAACATCCAAAAGTTGGAAATATTAACTTCCACAAGCATACCAACATAAAACAATAAAAAAACATATTAACAGCTTAAGAGTTGAACATTCGTAAACTGAAGAATTCAACTCTTAATACAACAATTAACACAAAATATTAGTAAAATTAAAAACAGAAAAATTTACTAAAAACAACATATATTACTAATAACCAACATATATTACTAATAATAATAATAAACATGTATTGGTGTGAACACACCTACAAAATCAAAAGTACCTCAAAAGGGTACAAGTACATCATAATAACCAAAATAATCCAACAAAGTGGATAAAGTACATCAATAAAAACTGAAATAAAAAACAAAATACAAGAAAACTTCACTTTGATGCTCAAAGGAAGTACAAAATCATCACAACAAAAAAATCAGTCCTCCTCAGACTCTGTAGCATACACCTCAACCTCCTCCTCCTCTTAGCCAGATCCAGAACCAGATACCTCAACATCAGCACCATCACCCTCCTCATCAGCATCATCATCAGCACCAACTATGTCTTCTCCCCCTCTGAATACTGGCCTGGCCTCAGGCCAACCAGCATGTGCAAGGAACTGCTCCCTTGACATCATCGTATGCTCAGCGGCGGGATCGCAAATCTGTAGCTGCAGTACCTGCATGGAGTCATGTAAATCAGTCATGGCGCACTGAGAAGCCGCCATCCAGTCCCAGTTAAACTGGCATATCTCCTGCTGATAAGGGTAAAAACTCTGAGAACCAGAACCAGAAGCATCACCACCCCTTATGCTGGCCTCAGCACCAGCACCCGATGTCTCACCCCTTGCCCCCCTTAGGTTTGCAAAACTTGTCGACATAACGATCGTCGATAGCCGGCGGGATAGTGACCTGGCGGTGTGTGGGTATATCAACCCCAGCACCCGCACATAAAGACATGATGAGACAAGGAAATGCGAGAGGGGCATTCTCCCGAGAAGCGGTACCACCAAGGCCACTCTCCACAATTACCCTGATCTCATCGGTAATAATACGGGCCACATTAATCTGCACGTTAGTCAAAATACTGTGGACAAGGTGAGCTAATGGTATAGGGATGGTTAACGAATGCGACTTCGGCTTGATGTTGGTTATCACCAAAAGCAATATAAGCTGAGCCAAAGGTTGCATGTCCTCACGCCGGTACCTAATAGCAACCCCAGATTGGTTGAGCCCAACAATTTTTCCCAGTCGAAGGAGATCTCTGGTCATTTATGGGATATCTCGGCGAAGATGCAGGTCCCTATGGTAATTGTCGATCTCACTAGCTCTTAATGGCAGAGGACTTCCAAGAATAATACTAATTGCCTTACGGTCAAATCTCACCACCTTCCCCCCAACTAAGGTTGTCCAACTAAATTGCTCGCCATCATCAGGAAGGGCGTTCGCATAAAATTCTCGAACAAGCTCAACATTGTATCTATCAAGTGGAGTTATCAGTCGTCCCCATTTTTTTTCTTCCAAGAGTGCAGCCACAAACCGATAACTCCCTCGATCACTTAGGTTGAATCTCTTTTCCGCTAAGATGCTTCTTTTTTCCAAGGTAAGATACCTTGCTGCTTGTTTGGCACCCCTAAAGCGAGTGTCGTCAAATTGGATTGGCACTTGTCGCGATGTGAAGGACTTTCTTTTCTTGGCGGGGTTAACCTTGGGGGCCATCTGCACATAACAACAAGTAGAACAGCAAAAAGAAGCAACACAATCCATTAGAACGGGAGTCAAAATAGAACCACAACTGAAACATCATAAAAAAATTCAGAGTTCTGATATGTTCGCTCCAGAGTTCGTAAAGCGAAGGCTGGTGAACATTCGCCCCAGATTCGCAAAGAGAATGTCTGGCGAATGCTCGCCCAGGTTGGCAAGGTGAATAAAATAGCGAACCTGCGAAAATTCATAAAAACACATCAGCTAACAAGTCCAACATTAGAGCTCCATTCATACAATAATTCCTATTCTCAGGCTTGCACAATATTCAGTATGCAATCACTCAAACCTTACAACAGAAATTAAACCCTAAAATCATAAATGTCTCTAATGTTTAATCTATAATCCTAACCATATTTCTACACAGAAATTAAAAGAAAAAGAAATTCGAACCTGATTTTGTAATTGAAATTGGGGAAAGAATTTGGTGAAATTTGAGGAATAGTGCACATGAAAGATTGAGTTCTTGAGAGATTAAGATGTTTAGTTTGAATGAGAGAGGAAATAGTGGGAGTAGGGTTTTCCCTCTCACGTTCAGAAAATGATATGGGTCTTGGGCCCAAGTGTTGGCCCACCCAAAAAATTAAAACCCTTTTTAAACTGAGGTGGCGGCAAACACACTTCCCCTGTCTCGCTGGGTCCGCAAAGCGAACTGGCTGGCGAATGCTCGCCCCAGGTTCGCAAAACGAACGCCAGCGAACATGACAGGTTTTAAAAAAAAAATTATGCACTGCTGCTACTTCCTAAACCACTCTAAACATCAAACACCATTAAAACAACAAATAAAGCAATAAATACTTACAATGTTGGGGTGTCTCCCAACAAGCGTTTGTTTAACGTTGGCTGAGCTCGACGGTTCAGAGACTTGACGCCTCAAATCCAAAAGCTAAAGGATTGGCTTCCGCGAAAAACACATTTCACTAAGAGAGACCTCAACCATAATCATGTTCGGTCTTCGATCCCCTTTTCTTTAGAAACGACCAATCCCAACATGACTTCATCAAAGCCACCTTCGCATCTTCATCTTTTTTCTTCCGAAAACTCTCTCTTTCCAATTCTTTCTTCTTATGATCACTTTCATCTACTTGATTTGCATACATCACTCCTTTAAACAATGTAAAACAAGCTTCTTCCTCCTTACCACTATCCTTGATCCACACCTTCATTATGCCTTCATCAACGTCCACCAACATTTTGGCGGTTTTTATGAACGGTCTGCCCAATATAATCGGCGTATCCTCATCCTCATCCATCTCAACAATCACAAAATCAACCGAAAATAGAAATATATCCACTTTTATAAGCACATCCTCCACAACACCATACGGACGAGTTCTTGACTTATCCGCAAGTTGCAATGTCATGGTTATTGATTTTACATTCATATTTTCAAGTCTCTCCACCACTGACAACGGAATGAGATTAATACTAGAGCCCATATCAACCAAAGCTTTGCATTTAAAATCATTACCTATAGTAATAGGTAAAGCTACTCTTCCCGGATCTTGCTCTTTCTGCGGAAGCACACTTTGGATGACGACACTACACTCAACATTGAGATTAATGTTGTCTTTGTCCGTGCACCTCTTCTTTTTCGTAAGTATGTCCTTCATGAATTTGACATACTTAGGCATTTGTTCAAGAGCTTCAGAGAAAGGAACGGTTACTTGCAACAGACTAAACAAGTCTAAGAATCTTGCGTAATGCCTATCGTTCTCTTTTTTCTTTGGAGCGGGGGGATATGGTAATCTTCTTTGTAAAACTTCCTCCTCATACTCCTTTTTTTCTTTTTTCTTCTTTACTTCTTCATCATTCTTTTCAACTACACCATTTTCATCATTTTTTTCGACTTCCTCCAACACAATATCATTTTCCTTTTCGACTACCACCTCATGTTCAACATCTCCTCCAATTGTTCTTCCACTTCTTGTGAAAATAGCCTTACAATGCTCCTTGGGATTTTTTTGAGTGATAGCGGAGAAGGATGGCCCCAGTTGCTTTTCGGCTAATTGCTTGGCAAGTTCCCCTACTTGAGATTCAAGATTTTTAATCGAAGCTTCCGTACTCTTTTGAGTTGCCATTGATAATTGCATGAATTGGGTGAAAGTCTCCTCCATTCTTGAACTTCCACTTTGATCTTGGGGTGGTTGGTAAGGATTTTGTCTCAATCCTTGTTGATTTTGGTAGTTGCCTCTTGGTTGGTAGCCTTGTTGATTTTGGTATGGTTGTTGAGCATTTTGGTAAGGAGGTCTTCCTTGATAACGTTGAGTTGGATTTCCAGCATAATTTACCCCCCAACAACCGAAGGACAATATCCGGTAAGATGATCTCCTCTACACAATTCACAACAAGCTACCTGCACACTCTTGCTCAGAGAGTCACGAATCTTTTTGAGTTGTTGAGGAAGCTTGGACATTTCTTTCATCAACAACTCAACTTGTTAGGATAATAATTTGCTTTGAGCAAGTATAGCATCATTGGTTCCCAACTCAAGAACTCCCGGTGTCTTTTGAGAAGGGCCACGGTTATGATTCCCCTGATGGTCGTTTAAAGCCATCTTGTCAATGATGGCAATGGCTTCTTCGGCACTTTTGCTCATTAAGGATCCACCCGCGGTGGCATCCAACAATGTTTTATGCACTAATTGAAGACAGTTTCTAAAAATGTGAACTTGAGTAAGCTCATCGAAACCATGCCATTTACACTTTCTCAACATGGATTTGAATCTCTCCCAAGCTTCATTGAGAGATTCATTTCCACCCTGAGTGAAAAGTGCAATTACTGTTTTAGCCTCCATGAAATGATTATGTGGAAAAAATTGTTCCAAAAACTCTTCCTCAAGTACGTTCCAGTCCATCTTGATTTCCGTAGATTAGTCAAGATACCATTCCTTGGCCTTCCCGATTAGGGAATGCGGGAATAGTCTCTTAAACAGTGATTCTTCTTCAGCTTCGGGTGCACCAGTTGCTCCCGCAATCTCATAGAACTTAGTCAAGCGAGTAAAAGGATCCTCGTGGTCCATACTAGTGAAAGGATTATGATATAGAAGCGAGAGGATACCCATTTTCATTTCTGAATGTCGACTGTTTTGAGCATTGCACGAAAATTGTGCAGTGTGTCTCAGACTATTTGTACAAGGTCTTGAAGCAGGTGGTGGTGGTGGTGGTGGTGGTGAAGCCATAGTTGGCGGTAACTGTGGTATTTACGTCGAAGTTGAACTTCTGTCTCGCTCTCGTCTTTCTTTGGCAAGTTGCCTCCTCCGCATTGTTCTGCTATTTAATTTACGTGCAGTTCTTTCGATTTCAGGATCAAAAAGAAGTTGGTCTGCAGGTAGCTTCCCTCGCATAAAATGGAGTCTGCACACTAAACCAAACAAATCAACAAGCACAAGAAAAAGTTAAACAAGCTTAAAGCAAAACAACTATTGCAATGCTTGCAATATCAAACAACAATCCTCGGCAACGGCGCCATTTTGTTGAATAGTAATTTGGGGGGTGTTTTTATCGTATCCACAGGGATTGTGTGATATTTTGATGCTTGCAGTTCAATAGTCGCAACGTTTTAAGTAAGGGGTTTTCAAATTGTTCTTGGTTTTGTAACATCAATTTTGGTAGCAAAGAAGTAAACTATAACAAAGATATTGTAAGTTTTATAAAAGCATGTCAAGATTAGATTTCGCTAATCCTTTTCATACATATCCGATTAATCAATCATATGAACTTAGTTCCGACCAATACAATCGCGTATCCTCTCGAATAAGATTATGTCTAAAGCAAATTCGTGAGTATTGTTGTTTTGACCGTTAGATGATGTCTCACGCTAACAATCGAAACAACAACCGTTAAGATCAATACAAAGCGAATATTAAACCCCAAATCTATGTCTAGAGTTTGGTTTTTAAGAGATGAAGATATTAGGTCAAGATTTGGAAAGTCTATGTCTAGAGTGATTCAAACCACAAATACATCATTAAGAACAAACAACTTCATCATATATTAATCATCAACCTTGTTCATATACAAAAGATCAAAAGAAATACATACAAGCAAGATTAACTACCTCTAATCTTAACACAAGAGGTGTTTAGCTACACATTTTCATGGTAGCTTTGATAACAAGTTTCAAGAGGAGATAAAAGAACATCCGCGTCGAATAATCGAGATCGGATGTGACTTCAGCTTCTCTATGTAAAAATTCACTCTTGGATGATCAAAACTCAGAAAAGTATGTTTTTGGTGTGAAAATATCAAGTTATGTTCCCAAGAAAATGTAAAAAACACTTTATAGTATACTTGGGATCTGATGCATTCGCACTGCGAATGATCCATTCGCCTAACGAATGAAGAAAATGGCACCTTAAGTGCCTTCTGAAAGTTAAACTGCCCTTGGTTGTTATCGTGAGTTCGTAAAGCGAACAATTCACTTGCAAAGTGAACCACTCGCCAAAACATTCGCAAAGTGAATTTTGGGTCCTTTTGCCACTGCCTTACTCGCTGAGAGCTTTGCCAGCGTTCGCAAAGCGAACTTTCGCTGGGGACTTCACCATGGTTCGCAAAGCGAACCAGCTGTTGTTTTCCTCTTTCTTTGGCAGCTTGCATCAATTCTTTGTGTCTTCTTTCTTTGATCAATTAGTGCACTTTCCTGTACAATAGCACACAAATTACAAGCACCAAAGGTATAAATATAATGCATGAAGAACAACAACAATTCACTACAAAATTCCACAATTAAGACATGAAAGTAATGAAAAATTCCAAGTATCAAATACAAATATATAGCATGTTTGACATCTAACACGGGGTTCTTGCAAAGGAGTAGCATGAGACTGTGAATCAAATTGGTATTTTTGGGTGACTTGATCAAGCTTAGATAAAGGGAAGAGAAATTGTTAAAATCAACAGCAAACATAGGGTTTGTAGGGTTGCATTACTACATTTCTTTAGTAAACTACATTTGCAAAGTAAGGTTAATTTACACTATCTCAATTCGAGTTCGAATTGAGGGCAAACATACCCATATTGCTGTCGATTGGGGAATTGCCTAAATAAATTCTTGTGTACTCTCTCTCTCTCTCTCTCTCTCTCTCTCTTTTATTTTTCATTTGCAAATTATGAAATTCTTCGATTTTGCAATCAATATGTTTGGTTAAACCTTTTGATAACCTTTGAAAAAGGTTTTGTTGAGTTGATCATAATCTATTTGGTTGTGGTTGGATTTGCAAATCAACAAAAATATACATAATTCTGAATGAAATTAATAGCACATAAGGTGTTTGACAATTTGTCTCAATTAAGTTTTTGTGTTTGTTATCAACTTATCATTCGAAATAGCTTTATTTGTTGAGTAGCTTTAAGTGATTGTGATTAAAGCAATTTTTTAGGTTGGTGTAACACCTCAAAATTTGCCCTCTTACTTTTAGTACTAACTGTCTTATGTTTCTTTCCATTCTTGCATTATCATCTTTGCATATCATTGGTTCTTAGCATGGGATCAAGGTGTCTAAACCAAATCACAAGAAGAAGATGTTTTCCAGGGTTTCAGCAAAAATTCATGTGTATTGTCCAAGGGGGCTAAGAGGAGAGATGGTTCTTGATATCATCATTACTTAGGTCACAAAGAATCCTTGGGCCTCAGGGCATCCTAATTTGTTCATTACCTCATCAAAAGATCACAATTGACAAGAAATTCCAAGTGAATCACACTCTTCTAGCATGATTGTTCAAATTAGTGTTTTGAAATTCTTGGGTTTAACACCACAATGGGCAGGTTCTTTGAGTTTTTATCATCATCAAATGGCACATCCCATCATTGTCTGACAGGATACACATCATACTCAGAGGAATTTGAATTTGGAGGATGTGTTGATTCCTCCTAGACTAAGAGCATCAAAACTAGGGTTTGACATAAAATCAGTTTATTTCTGATTTTTTGGGCAAGACTTGATTCCATGGTATTCCTCATGTCCCTAATTGCCTAGGGTTAGAGAATTGTCCATCAAATTGATTCAGAAGGGTTTCAATTGATCAGAAGATTGAGAATCAGGAGAATTGGGAATAAAGTCAACTGTGCAGTGAAAAAGTCAACTCCTGACTTTTTGAGGTCAACATGTTGATTTTCAAGTCAAAAATGGTCCATGAACAAGATTTGGTCAAGTAATGTTCAAGGAATCATCAAAAAATCAAAGGGTTGAAAAGTTGCCATTTTTGGAAGAAACTAGGTTTTAGAACTTACTATTTTTGGCAACTTTTGCATGTTTTAGTAGCTACTTTCAAGGTCATATTTCTCTATGATCCAAGCCCCATTTCAATTTTCCTCAAACATGAAAGTTATAGAGCTCATTCCAAGCTTTCCAACCATGTAAAGTTTGTCTCATTTGGATCATTTTTGAAAGAGTTATGATGTTTTAAGGAGGGAGGTTTCAAGTTGGAAAATTGGGAAAAAACTTAGAATTTTTTCTAAGTCCTTTTAGGCAACTTGGTACACCAATGTTCATGCACATTTTTAGATGACATCCAAGCCTCATTTCATTCATTCATGAACATGAAAGTTGTAGTCTATACTCCAATCTTTCTAAAGAATCCTAAAACTCATCATTTGAGTCATTCATCATCAAGTTATTTTACATGGAAGTCACACACGTGAATCTATTTTCATGAAGGCAAGGTCATTTTTTTCTTGGCACATATTGATTTCTCTTTATAACAGCCCCTATACCTCATAATCCTATCATCATGTACATTATTTCTCTTACCTAAAACGACCAAACAATACCATGTACATACCATACACACATATTCTTTTTTGCCAAAAACTTGAAAAGAGAAGGATGCTAGTTTCTGACCTCACTCTCATCCATCACGTGCCTCTCATATCCACATCATTTTCACACCTCAACCCCACTGAAAATAACACATCTAATGCACCCCCATGTTCAACCTGTGGGTGGACTTTTCATTTTAAGTTTTGTCCAAAAATTCCAAATCAACCATTTCACACCTCATGGGCCTTAAAAAACTCCTGAATCCATCATATTTATAGAGCAGAAACCCTAACCAAGAAGGGAGGACTTCATTTGGTGCGAATTCAGATCTAAAGCAAGCTTTCTCTCTCAAGCTTCATCACCTTCGAATATCAAGTTTCCCAGAGGTCCACTGCATTCTATCACTTGATTCACTCTTTCTGAAGTTCATTGGAGGCTCCCAACTGGTTTTCTGAAGCTCTCATTACAGTTTGAAGAACCAACGGAGTTGCTCCGTTAGGTAATATTCTTCTCTTCGAATTTTCCATGATATACGTCCACCTTGCTTGTTGTTGTTGATTCTGAAGTCCTCTGTATGTAGAGGCAATGATTATATAGGTTTTGCGTTCATATATTTAACTTTCAGTTTGTGACACAAAGCTTCGCGTGTGAATTTCATGTTGTTTCAAGAACCTTTTTGAAAATCCGTGGCCATATTCTTGTTCTACATGAGTTCCTCTTCAGAATGATGCATTGGGTTTTGATTTTTATCATGTTTTACAGTTGTCTCCGACGAGGGTGGCCGGAGAAGACAACCGGAGTAGGGTTCCGGTGAGGTCCTTGCATGCTGACATGTCTTTTTTTTAATCCTTGACCAGCCAATGGGGTTCGCTCATTTCGCCAGCTCATTTAATGTTTTTTTAGCATGGATTCGAAACGCACCGTTTCACTTATTGTTTTTTTTTGTTTTTGGTTTGATTTCTGAGTTTTGTTTTGGGCCTGAGACGTATTGCTTTTCCCACCCCTTCGTTTGAGCCCATGAGCGCGTGTACATGATTCATGTGTTGCTGAATTGCTTATACACCCCCTTCCTTCATTTCTTTTTGGTATGTTCTTTTTCTTTTATTTTCCAATTTCAATTTCATGTTGATTACAAAACATATTATAAAAATCCCCAAAAAATACTTTTCTGAATATTTAATGTCTTATCTTATTTTTCATAATTTTATTTTTATTTTTAATTTCTTTTCCTTATTTTATTTTGAATTAATTTAGGGATGAATTTCCAATGATACCCTTCATCTAGGGTTAGGATATTTCTTGACTTTTACTCATCATTTGAGGCCAATCTTTTGGTTACTTGTGGAGGATCATATGAGGATGTTTTGATGCTGGTTTGATGATGGTTAGAGTTACTTTTAGTGACTTGCCATCCAAGTTTTATGGACCCTCGATCCTTACTCGATTATGTGCATATCTTGACTTGTGGGCCACTTTTGAACATGTTCTTGAGCTAGTTCTGTTCCAATCCTTTTGCTCATGTTAATTGGATTTTTAAACTTGTCTTTGATTATTTTTTTTTTGGAATTTATTGGATCACTTTTCTATTTTTAGTTGATACCTACTTGTGGTTTGAGTTTGATTGGAGCATGCTTGGACACTTGACCTAGTTTGGTTACTTTTGATTACTTGTGATTGAATGATGCTTGAGATGCTTATTTGATGTGATCATGTTCTGTCCTAACTTGTTTGTGGCTTTGCAATCATCCTCATTTGTCTATTTTCCTATTTGTTCTTGATTTTACAAGTTGACCATGTTTTGACTTGGATTCTTTGATGCTCTTGACCTAATCTTGTGAGTTGTTTCCTTGTATGATCCAATCAATGCTTGAGGACTTTTGTTTGATTTGAATGACATGTTTAAGGTTATGATCCTCTTGATCTTGGGTCCATTGTGTGATCATATCTTGCTTCTTGTTTCACTTTATCATGTGTTGCTTGCATAGATGTTGGAAGTGGATGTTTGCATAATTGTGGAGCAAGTTTTGAATGTGATTCTTGTTGCTTTTTCTTGCCATTCATGGGTTAATTTTTGAATTGAGATACATGTTCACCTTGCTGCCCATTTGATTTCATTCCTTGATTTCACTTTGTTTGATCACTTGAAGTTATGTTGTGCATGAGTTAATTGTTGCTAATTATTTGAGTGTTGTTGAGATGCATACTTCGTACTCTTGAGATCTTTTTCCAATACTTGAATTGGTTAACCTTGGCATTACTTAAGTTCTGACTTGGATTCATTTTCATCTTACCTCATTCATTTTATCTTTGTGTGAGTCTTAATGATGTTTAATTGTGCTTCTTGTACAAGTTTGCTTGCATCCTTTCTTGTTTCCTTTTATTTGCTTACTTGAGCTTCCTTGTGTGATCTTTTGAAGCATGATTAATGATATGAATTGGATATGATGTGTATGATGTGCTTGCTGCCCCATCTTATTTCTCATCTTATACCTCTCTTTCTTCTTCGTCTCTTTCACTCTTTTTCTTCCCATGGATCTCAAGACTTATTTAAGTCTTGGATTCGCTCCCTTAGAGCTACCTAGTCCAACTTAATTTCTGATTAAGCTTGGAGTAGGATTAGCATTAGGCTTCTCTTTGCATGCTAACTTAGGTAGATGTTTCCCCTTTCAAACTCAACTATAGGGCCACCTTTGCATGACAACATTAGGATCATTTAGTTTCCCCTTAGAGTTTTTCTTTTCCTTTGAGTCTTCTCTTCTCATCTCATAACAATCCTAAAACACTTAATAAAGGATTAACATGTATTGCGCACGATCCTTACATATGAGAAGTGAAGTATGGGGGGTCTCCCTTCATTCTTCTATGGTACTTAGTGTACGTCCCGTTGGGGACAATGCGCGAAGTATTCGTTCCTATGTTACAGACTTGGGCGCAATGCAAGTTATGAACTAACTTCAATCCACTTCTGTCTAAAAAACACAAAAAACAAATTCAAACCATTTTATCCTTCGGGATCGTTCAAGTTCAAATCATTTTCAGAAGAGGGCACGTTACTTCCGTCTCGTCGCAAACAGGCATCGACCCTAACTGTCGGACGCGAATCTAACGTCGCTCATAAAAAACACTAACCGACCTCGTTAGGTCAAACTACGACTGCTCTGATTTCCTCTTTCTCGTCCGATTGAGGATACGTAGGCACAAGACGGCGATGTCTTGGCGAGCAACCTCCCCCCTAGTTCGTGTCCGAACTACGTTGACTCTGATTTTCCCGTTCCCGAGGGAATACGTAGGCCTAGGACTCCGAGGACGTTCTATCGAGTCACTTCTTTTTTCTTTTCTTCTTCGTTTCTCCGTTCTTTTCCGTTCTCGTTCCTTCTCCGGTCCAGTAGCAGTGGGGCTCCAGACGACGACACCCTTTGATCGAGACAACAAGCGTGGATCCCATCGAGTACGATGGACGTGTGGGGTGCTGACACCTTCCCTTCGCGTAACCGACTCCCTTACCCGTTTCTCTTGGTCGCGAGACCATGCTCTTTCCCTTCCCTCAGGTTCACGCAGTGTTTCCTTTCCCTCTCTTGGGATAAATACACATTGCTGGCGACTCTATTTTCTGCTCCACTTTCGCGTTTGTACCATGGATGCAAATCCTCGAGAGCGACAGTTGGGATCTATTCACCTCCCCCCGTCCCCCCTCGCTCTTGATAAGTTTCCTTTGTCTAATAACTTAAACACCCGTTCTCTAAAATCAACCAACATACACTCATTTGCTACCAAGAACTACGTAGCTTTGAGTTCTCCATCACACCTGGAGACACGTAGGAGCGATATTTAATATCTCATCAAGCACTATAGAAAAAATCCTTAAAATATATTTCGTCTTGCCCCGAACTGCGAAGATTTGAGTTCCTCATTGTACCCAAGAATACGTAGGAGCGAAACCCATAATCTCGTCAAGCACCCTAATAAAAACATTTTTGCGACCCCCTTTTTCTTTTCCTTTTAAACTTTTGATTATTTGGAGAAAACAATTAATGTAAGCTAAAATTCAATCACAAGTTTAACTAAAAGGTTCCCGTTGAGTACAACGGATATGAGCGGTGTTACTACCTTCCCCTTGCGTAATCGACTCCCGAACCCGAATTTGGATGCGGCGACCTTCTTCTCCTTTTTTAGGGTTTTATCGATATTTCTCCTTTCCTTTTTAGATTAAATAAAGTTTGGTGGCGACTCCATTCGAATCATTCTCCGCGAGCGCGCGATACGCTTCGCAAAAGATCGTATTTTCCTAGGTACAACACCACGTCACACTTGTCTGGGTTCTCTTATATTCCCCTCTCTAAGAGATAGAAACCCAGGAACTTACTGGCTCTCACCTCAAGTGTTTACTTCTCAGGATTTAACCTCATATTTTATTATCGGACTCTCTGAAAGACGCATGTGAGATGTTGGTCGTGGAGTTCTTCTTTGCTCGACTTAACAATCATATCAACCATAAATATACCTCCAAGATTTTGTCTATCTCTTCCTTAAAGATTTTATTTATCTTCCTCTAATATATGTCCCCCAATATTTTCCAATCCGAAGGGCATGACGTTATGTGGATAGTTTGCTTGTACGATCATGAAGGAAATTGTTTCCCCTATTTAGCACATACATCGGGATCTGGTTATAGCCGGAGTATGCGTCCACGAAGGACATAAGCTTGTACCTTACGGAACTATCCACTAACTTGTCTATGTTGGAGAGCAGATATGAATATTTAGGGCATGCCTTGTTCAAATCAGTGTAGTCAACACATATTCCCCACTTCTGAAAACTTTTCTTGACTAACACTACATTAGACAACCATTTGGTATATTTGAGCTCAAAAATGAAATTAGCATCGATAAGTCCCAATACCATTTTCACAATTGCTTCTTCTTTCTCAGGAAAGTGTCATCGTCGTCTCTATGATACATTTTGAGTGCTAGGATCCACATTCAGTTGGTGGTATTCCACACTGGGGTCTATCTCTTGTATCTCGTGGTGAGAAACTTCAAAAAGATCTACATTAGCTTTTTTGTTTACCAACTCTTCTCTGACTATGGTAGGTTGATTGTCCTTTATCTTTAATGTTCTCAAAGAATTAGCATCTAGTTGGACGACCTCAAAATCGCCAGTTGGGTTGGTATCATGTTTTTTGTTTTTCCTCCGACCGTTGGGTCTAATTCTCCATTCGTGAAGCTCTTCATCACGCACACCAAGATCGGCTACACCAGCTTCTTGGCTTCTTTCTCCAGGATCATTTCTGCTTGCTTCTAGTACTCGACAAGTTCTAAGGATGTCCATTTCGATCACGATAAGTATATCATATTCATCATGGTACTTCAACTTTAAATGCACTGGATATGCAACCGCATCTAATGTAGCTAGGGAAGGACGTCCAAAAATGCTGCTGCACACACTTGGGATCAGGAAGAAATGCATATACACTGTCCTTCTTCTTTTCCCCTATGGTGACAGGAAAGCGAATATGTCTGCAAGGATGAGTGGTAGATTAATTAAAAATAATGAGGCTTTAATCTTTGCAAGGTTTCAGATCTCGCAGTCTTATCCCAAGATTATAAACTATTTTTTAATAAATTAGATTACAAGAGCTTTCGTCGTCCACTAGGACTTCAAAAACATAATGATTAGCTACGACAATACTAATTACTAGGGGAAGATGTACATTAGGAATTTCCCCTACTTTTTCTCGTCCAAGGATCCTAGGATTGGCCTTTCATCTCCCCAATCTCAGCTTGAAAATGTGTCTCCTCTTGAAGTTGACAGGAGAGGATCGATTCGATCGAACAGATCTTCTCCAATGGTATAAATAAGGAGTATTATGATGTATCTTAGTTCATAAACCTCCAAAATTGCCATCATTCGATGAAAGTGTCAGATATGTAGAGATCTAGACTCTAAAAGGTTGGAATTGAGACTTAGTAGGAATCAACTGTCGCTTCCCACAAACACCATTGTTCCATAATGGAATGAAAATTAGAGGGCCATGTCCTAGTGTTGAAGGCGATACTTGGAGATCTGGTGCAGAGGCAAAAATAAATCTACAAGATTAACACTCCTATGGCCAAATTAGTTTGTGAATTATAAACTTGATCATAAAAAAGTAAGACAACTAGAACACAATATCATATGTGAGTTTTTAACATAAATGTTAGTTTCTTGAAGTTGTTCTTTAATATTAATTCATTTAAGGCAATCATAAGAAACTTCTTGATTTTTGAATTATTTTAATCTTTCTTCTTCATGATAATTTTTTTTATTTAGTTAATCTTGGTAAGCATATAAAATTAAAAATATTAAATCATTTAAGGTCTATTTTTCTGTGGAATATTAATTGTGCATATTTCTCTCTCATCATAGAAACTTATGGTATTCATGTTGTATTATTGTATCAAGCATTTAAACTTTATATGTAATTCCCTAATCTATACTTATGCATTTGTCACCATCTGATGACGTATTTGAGATTATTTTCATAAGAATTTGACTATATTTCGAATATTACAATCTTAGAAGATTTTTTTTTTATAAGCAAACAATACTATTTCATCAAGGAGTACTAGGGGTACTCCAACCCAATTACAAAATCCTGTTAATCCACAAAATCTATATCATTCCTATAATTAAAGAAATTCACAAGGATATTTACACCAAAAGTAATAACTACAACAAAATAAGTTATTGGTTCTTTTGGATAACCACCACCAAGAGTGAAGGATAACTCTGTGAAAAATAACTTCTGGATCCCCTATTTCGTCTTTGAAAATGATTTGGTTTCTAGCTAACCAAATATTCCAACAAAAAATAGTCCACAATCTGATTGCATTAGGAAGTGAAATCTTCTTCGATACCGTCGATATCTATGATCTCAAGTGGTCTCTCCCAACTGAAACAAAAGTATTTCCAACTTCTAACCAACCACAAACCATATTCCAAACAGCTAGCATTTTTGGACAGTTGAAAAATAAATGGGAAGCTACCTCATCAAAACGAAAACAGAACACACATACCCGTTCATGGACATTTGTGATAATTTCGCGATTTACCAGATTAATCCTCATAGGAAGCTTATCAAGAAACAACCGCCACGCGAAAACCTTCACTTTGATCGGAGAAGTCGCCTTCCAAAGCCACCTGAATATTTGTTTGTTATCAGCTTCAAGACCATCCCCATTTTGAGCATGAATGATCCTGTCATAATATGATTTTACAGAAAAAGTTCTATCAGTGTTGAAGGGCCATATAATCTCATCTGCAGCATCTACAGATGGATGAATAAACTGCAGCAGCTGCATAATTTCGAGTCGTTCATGTGCACATAAACCAGTATCCGTAATATGGGTGTTTTGTATCATCCAAAACCATGTTTCGTCTCTTCAAAATCCCATTTCCTGCACTATTTCCATTTTTATATTGGATATGTTGAATAATTCTGGGAATACGTACCGTAACGGTCTATTGCCCAACCATTTAGAATGTCAAAACATAATTTTTTTACCATCGCCAAGTTTGTGTGACAGTAAGTCCACAAAGTTATTCATCACCTTCCCTTCCACAACATGAAAAAATATCCTTCCACCATAATGAGCAACCCTTGAGATATTTGACATCGACTCTAGCTAGTATTGACTTTACTACATTCTCGTAGCGCCCTTCGATCACACCTTTTCAAATTGTGTCTCTATCTTTAATAAATCTCCATATCCATTTAGTTAAGAGGGCAGTGTTAAAAGTTCCAGTGTGTTTTATCCCCAAACCACCTTCTTCTTTGGTCTTGCAAATATCCTTCCAGCACACCCAAGCTATACCATGCAATTAATGCGTACCATGCCATAAGAATTGTCTCTGTATAGCAATTAAGGACTGCATCACTTTGCGCGGTAATTTGTAAAAGGAGAGGAAATGAACAGGCAGATTCGTAATGACTGAGTTGATGAGGGTAACTCTTCCTCCTATGGACAACATGTTTCCTTTCCACTTCGATAATCTCGTCTTCACGCAATCTATTACCGGCTTCCAAAAACCAATTATGTGATGAAAGTTTCATCAGCTCTAAGAAAGAAATCATCTGCTCCTATGCCAATTAAATAGCTTTTCCCGACATTTATTTTTAGACTAGAAATCAATTCGTATCCCTTCAGAATTGCCTTCAGAGACCATAGATTGGACCAGGTGCTATCACAAATCACAACCGTATCATCTGTGTATTGCAGGATACTGTATGAAATGTGATCCTTGATTTTGAAATCGCTAAGCATTCCTGTGGACACAACTCTAGAGATCAATAATGTTAAGGTTTCACCGATCATAGCGAATAGAAAAGGAGATATGGGATTACCTTGTCGAAGTCCACGCGTGACCTTGAAATCTTGACTATAGCTGCCATTGATTAAAACTGACATATAGCTATTCATTACTGTTCCCGTCATCCATTTCATCCATCTTGCACCGAATCCCATTGCCTCCATAGTTTTTTTCAAAAACATCTAATCGACGCAATCATAAGCTTTTTCGAAATCTATCTTTATGAGTACGCATCTATTCTTGTTTCTCCTTGAGAAATCAATGATTTCGTTCAAAACTAGCACCTCGTCAAGTAACTGTCTCCCCTTAATGAAAGTTTGTTTGCGTGTGTGATATAAGTTTCCCCATTAATCTTTTAAGTCTCGCAGCCAGCACCTTCGTAAGGATCTTGTATATGCAGTCAGTAAGTGTAATTGGTCTATAATCGTCAAAGCTTTGTGGATTCTCCTTTTTGGGGATTAAAGCCAAGAAAGAAGAAGAAATGACTTTGGGTAACCAGACTGAATTGTGTAATTTGCTGATGCAGTTTACCACCTCCTTGCCAACAATATCCTAGCATCTTTTAATAAATTCAACGTTAAAACCGTCAAGGCCCGGACTTTTGTTTTCGTCTTCTTCGAATATAACTTCTCTAATTTCCTCAGCACAAAATTTCTCTTCTAACATAATTACATCTTCAGTAGATAATCTATTAATACCAGTGAAATCTAGTGCAGGTCTGCAGGTGTTTTCAACATGAAATCTCTTACTGAAGTGATCTCTTGCAGCTTGTTTAACTGATTCGACCTCCTCCACATAGGCAGAATTAACTAGAACTGGTGAAATCAAATTTTTCCTAGTTCTATGGTTGAGCATTGCATGAAAATATTTTGTATTTTGATCTCCATCTTGGATCCATTTGACTTTCGATTTCTGTTTAATAATAATATCTCTAATACGCAGGTGCTTCCAAAAGTTGATCTGAGCTTGCCCTCTCCTATTAATCTCTAAATCCGAAAAAACTTCTGAATCAATGGCCAGGCATTCTTCAATATTATTGATGATATCTATCTCACATTCTACGTTAAGATCAAGTCTTCCAAATATATGTTTGTTCCACCATTTGAGTTTATCTTTGAGCATTCTGAATTTGGTTGAAATTATGAACGCAACACTGCCTTCAATCGTTAGTGAATTCCAGACTGATTTGACAAAAGCCATAAAATCCTCATGTTCAAACCAACAGTTGAAGACTTTAAAGGGTTTAGGTCCCCAATTAACATTTCTAGCCTTGAGCCATACGGGTCTATGATCCGAAATGTCATTGTTACCAACTATCTGCAAAGCTGTATTCCAGTCCTTCAAAAGCTCATTTGAGAACAAAAACCTGTCAAGACGACTATGACTTTTTCCTTTCGAGCAGAACCATGTAAACTTGTTTCCTGATGTAGGAAGGTCAACAAAATTCGTAAAATTAATGAATGATCTAAAATCTTCCATTTCTGCTCTCGAGTGTGCTTGTTTACAACGACTCTCTTCTGGATTTTTAATTGCGTTGAAATCGCCACCAAGAAGCCAATCCCCAGGTTCCAAACTAGCTTTGTATTTCAGAATTTGAGACCACATGTTTCTCTTCTCCAACAAGTTACAAGATGAATAAAGGTTTACAACGTAAATGTGTCTTCCTTTCCATAATGCAAACAGACCCAAGAATCCCTTTCCTCTAAAGCTGGAAATGGGAGAAAGTGGTTTTTTTCTCCAAATTGTCAATAATCCACCTGATAGTCCAGATGAATTGGTTGCTGACCATTCAAAATCGATTTGACCCCACAAACTATGAATCGTACTATCTAACATATTCTTACATTTTGTTTCTTGAAGTAGACAAATATCAGCATTTCCGCTAGTAATTGTTTTTCGATCCCCAACCTTTTGATTGATTCCCATATTTTGCAAGGAGCCCCTTCAATTTTCCTCAGTATACGAGAATTACTCTGATTTACATCAGAATCTCCAATTGAATCGCAACATAAAACCGAACCTCCAAAGTAATGAGATATGGAATCCTCAACAAATGAATTAATAGGACTAGGGTCTAGTATTGATGGAAGGGATGAGCGAGTTTCAGGTTCTAATCTTAGTATTGAGAAGTATGATGGTGAAAAAAATATTTTTAAGTTCTCATGATCCACAGTCATGTTGGAGTTTATTTTTAGCCCATCAAGCAATCCGTATGATCTGTCCACCTGATCCAAATTTTGATTTTCAAAATTGCAGGGTCCCACCTCCAAGATTGTTGTATCTGTCACCTTCACATTCTTTGACCTGGTGGTGGGTGTAACATGTTGACGCGTCAAATCCACATACTTTACTTCTCTGCAACACTTTTTGTTATTAGCATAACAGTCTTAGGTATATCACCTACAACAGACCTATGGGTCATTTCTCCATCCTCCGCGTGATACCCTAAGTTGTTATTTTCAATGTCAAATCCCTTAGAATTCTCGTCTTTCTCATCATCCTCAATCATATTCTCCGGCAAGGAACCACCTTCATTCTCCAATTCCCCTTCCAACTATTCGTCCCATCCATCATCGTCTCCGCCGTTATCAGAACTGAAAATCATTTCTGAATCTAAATTTTTCCTCCATTTCAAAGGGTCAATTCTCAGAGGTCCATGAGAATCTTCAATTAATTTGATCCTATATATCATGTCGTTAACTTCCACATTAAACACTTCATTCAGATCAATAGCAAATTTGGTTCTAACTAAGAATCTGGCAACGTCCAATCTTTTGAGTTTCTCTGTTTCTTCATTTGAGCATATGAACACACCAATTCTACCTGCAAGGAACCTAAAAAAGTTGGAGGACCAAACATGACACGGAAGACCAGAACACCACATCCAGGTGAGCCTCTCATTATCCATGTTAGAAGGAGACCGTGGATGAATCTCGGAGAACTAACGGGATACCCAGTTCACCATATTTTATTTGGTCAAATAAATATCACTCAAAAATAGAAACATGGTCTTATTTTCATAATTTCATACACATCATGTGAAAACAAGATTTATACGAAGCCAACTGAATGATAAGAAATTGTATGCACTCAATATTTGTAAAACATGAGATTTACACAGGCTCACCGATTAGATCTAAAGTGATCAACTCTTAATAAACTAACATAATCACAAGAATAATGAATAATGGTAGAGAGAGAGAGGGGAGAATTGCATTAGTTTTCAACAACTATGATGAGGATACCTCCAAGGCAATTATACAAGTGTTACAAAATGATTGAGACCTAAAACAAGTAATTACATAACAGAAAAATGCTAAAACTCAGGTCTGTCAACCGGTTACACCCTCGAATATTTCATTTTTTTTGTAACTTAAAAGTGTTTTTGCTCTTGCTTTAATCGGGTACACCCCTATGTTAACCGGTTACAGCACTTGAATTACTCAAAATGCTTTTAACATACCACCTTAATTCAAGTTCTCAAATTCTTCCATGCACATGTTCGTCTTCAACCTCTTGAACACATCATCTGTGACTCCGTTAGTCAACAAATCAATCATCTGGTCTGCACTTCTGCAATATTCCAATCTTAACCTTCCTTCACTAATAAGTTCTCTCAAGTAGTGAAACCCCGCCTCAATATGCTTGCTCCTCCCATGTGCAATTGGGTTCTTAGCAAGGTTAATTGCATAAATGTTGTCAACCAGGAGTGTAGCAGCCTCACCCTCACTGCTGCCTAGCTCCTCCAATAGATTTATAAGTCACACGGCTTCGCACACACTTAACGAAATGACAATGTACTCAGCCTCACAAGACGAGAGTGAAAATATCGGCTCCTTCTTCGAACACCATGAGATTGGTGTTGCACCGAACATAAAGATATATCCAGCTGTAGCCTTTAGATCATCTTTATCTCCACAACAATTGGAATTGGTAAAACTGAGAAAATTGCATTTCCAGCCCGTATCCGCTACGGGAAAGAGAATTATGCAGTCAACAGAACCTTTGATATATCTCAGGATCCTCTTGACTGCTGCCAAGTGAGACACCTTTGGTCTTCCTGTGAATCTACTCATAATACTGACACTAAATGCCAAGTTTAGTCGCGTATTGCACAAATAACGCAAGGATCTAATCAGCCTCCTATACTGAGTTGGATCAACATCTCGCTCATCCTCATTCTTTGACAACTGTAACCTTGGTTCAGCTGGAGTAATGGAAACATTCAATTTCAAACTTCTTCAATATCTCAAGTGCATACCTCTTTTGGTGCATGAGCAGTCCCCTTTTGGAAAAACTCAATCCCAAGGAAGTATGATATGAGACAAAGGTCAATCATCTCAAATTCTGTCTTAAGTTCCCTCTTGAACTTAGAAATGCGCTTTATGTTGCTGCTCGTTGTCATACCCTAAATTTTGACCACAAGATTTCCCATTATTGTGCAAATCATCACCACAATATGGATGTACCTTCATACCTCATAAATCCTCTCAAAGATATTGAGCATTCACTTCAATCAAGAATTAGGGTTTTGGACCCTCTCAGAGCACTCAGACAAAGGATCAATCAGGAATTGACATGATCTTCAACTTTTCAAGCCTCTTAAACATCCATAAAGGGTCAAGGGGTCTCTTATATTAAGAATCAAGCACAAAAGTGCAACATTTCAAATGGATAAAGCCTCAAGATCATCAGTGTCACCAAATTAGGGTTTTTGTCGACCAAGGCCTCCAGAGAGAAATTTTCATCTGGGCATGAGCCAATACTTCAAAACATGATTCAAGAAACTTAAAGGGACCTCATGGATCCAATCATAAGTTCAAAATAGCCTCAGGGGATGCATTAATAAAAAAATCAGGAATTAGGGTTTCTTGACGTAATTCACCCCTAATTTGACTTTTGAAGCAAGACATGAGCCAAGACCTCAAGAAATGTTTTGAAGACCTCAAATATCTTGTATTTATCCTCTCACAATTTCAAATTGACACAAATAACTTGATCCATGAGCAATATAAGAATGTAAATTCATCTGGACCACCAATTAGGGTTTCTGATGAAAAGTCAATTGTGCCTTTGACTTTTGACCAAGACATGATCTCAAACCTTGGGAAATGATTCAAGACACTCTAAAACACCTATGGAATCCATCCATTAAGTTTGATTTGGGCCAAGGACTTAATTTCATAAAGGATCACAAAGTTTGAAATTCACTGACAAAAAGTCAACTGTGCCCAAAAACCAAGTTTGACTTTTGAGATTTTTTGACAAACATGGCTCCCCTAAGTCAAAAACAATGTTAACTCATGGTTTGGATCATCATCTATCAAGAAAAATCAAGAAAAGTGAGGTTGCTTGCAAAAGGGGTAATCCTAAGAAACTTAAAATTTCTCTAAGTTATGAAAAAATGATGATTTTTCCCAACTTTGCAAGGTCATAACTCTCAAACCACAAAGTCATTTTCTTCCATCCAAAGCTCAAATGAAAGCTCTCATTACATACTACAAAAGTGTCACAGTGCTTCATGAGCCAAAAAAGCTTGGATTTTGAGTTATAGAGCCATGAAGTTAAGGTTTCAAAACTTTTCACTTTTACACTTAGTGAAATTTTGAGACAGAATTTGTTTCATTTTTTTCCAACTTTGAAGTCATTTTTCTCCATGATCCATAATGATCTAAGACCAAAGTTAAACATCAAAGTTGAAGTATGATGTGCAAGCTTTCCAAAGAGTACAAGAACATCATCAAACTCCATTTGAGCAAAGAGATATGGAGTGATCAACATGCCTTGCTGCAAATTGTCTACAAGACAGTTTTGGTTATTTCTTGCTAGCCACAATTCTTTTTGTCAAGTGTAATGATCAATACCACTCACATTCAATGTATAACAGATGAATCACAACAAACCTGCAAAGTTGGACCAAGGAGTCAAGGAAACCTCAAGTGGAATGATGGGTTTTGTCACCTTATGCCTTGAATTCAAAATGGCATTTATGTGCAATAGTGCACATTCAACAAAAGGACTCTTTTCAGTCAAGATGCTCACATAAACAACAATAAAAGCATATGAGGAATGTGGATTGAGTCAAAAGATAAGCTAGCTATGTGGAGGGCTTTAGTACCTTGTGTGAGGGGCAATGATACATCTTGCCAAAACTTTTGAATTCAAGCCAATCTCCAAGGTATCACTATTCAGCCAAGACAAACTTCCTCTACTATAAATAGAGGTCATGTGTGACTGATCAAAACACACCAAAACAACCACAATGCTTGTTTTCTCACAAATCCTCTTTCTTGTAAAATTTAAAGTTCTCAAAGAGTGAAAACTTGGAATTCTCAAACCAGTCCAATTCCACTCAAACCAACCATTCTAACAACTCACATACATCATATATAAGTGATCCATAACCTCAAAACACATCTGGAAAACCAGAATCATCAAGTCACTATCCATTTGCTCAAACTTTCTTCAAAGCTACAGATAGGGTCGAGTCAAGTGATCCAGAGGTTTTCAATCCATTCAAGCTTCCAAACACCTTACATAAGGTCCATTGAAGTTGTCCAGATCATCACACAACATCTGTAACACCTCTACATCACAATTCGAATTCCTCTTGCACAAGTAAGCCTGACACTCTCAAACTCTATGATTCATGCATCATAAATATGTTTTCAAGTTACAAACATGTTTCTGTACTTGTGTAGAGTGTTTCCCCTCAATCAATTGCTTTGCAGCTATCGTGTATAGGATTTCATAGTGTTCTTGCAGAAATTGGGGTTCATGTGTTCATCACTTGATTTCTCACTCCACACTTAAAATAAATGCAATTAATTGGTACCATTGGAATCCTTGTTCAAAACGAGCAATTTTCATGTTTACAAAAGTCAAAACCACTGAGTAATCATAGAGTTATGAGAGGTTTTACAAATCTGGGGAAACAAGGCAACGCGCGAGGAAGAAGATTGCTTTTGGCGCCCTTTTTCAAATATTTGAATATTTGAATTTTCTTTTATTTTTTAATTGATTTCAAAAATTAATTTCTCTCTGATTTTTAATCATTTTGTATTGATTCTTTTTTCAAAATTCACGAATATGTTTAAATATTTTATTCCACAAAAAATCAAAGAAATATTATTTATTTAATATATTTTGAATTTTTGTAAAGAAATTATTTTTAATTGTTTTTAAACATTTTTAAAGAGTTCTTTCTCTTGATTTTTCAAACTCAAATGAATTTCAAGTCATCATATGGATAAAACATGTTTTTTCAAACATTGATCCAAGGTCACAACTTGTTTATTAAATAAATTTGATAATTTCTATCATTTTTATTTAATTTCTCTTCAAAATAAATACCTTTCTTTATGAAATTAGGGTTTCTTTGATTTAACCTTCAGATTTTGTTTTCAAAAACATTATTGGGCCTCTAATAGAGTGTAAGGCCCTGTTTAATGTGAATTTTGGTAAACAACCTCTGGTCTATCAATCTTAAACGAGAATTGATTAACTTGCAGGATCGACCACACAAATCCTAGGACATGTGCTAAATTCGACAATGCTGAAATAAAATCTAACTGAACTCCACGTTCGACTACTTGCAATAAAGTAAAGTAAAGGCTTGAAATTCAAAGAGTTGTAAGTAAAGAGTGCAGAATCTAAAAGCGTTGAAAGGAAAGGACAAGAAGTAAAAAGCTTTGAAAGTAAAATGCGACGAACTCCACGTTCTTGAAAAGTAAAGGGTGGAATGATAAAAGTGCTGTCGAAAGTAAAGGACTTTAAAAATAAATGCAATGGATTAAAGGTGAACTCCATGTTCTTGAAAATAAAAGACTTTGAAAAGTAAATGCTTGAAGATTAAATACTTGAATGTAAAAGTGCAGTCGAAGGTAAATGCAGAAAGTTTAAAATGACTTTGAAAGTAAATTTGGCATGGAAGATAAAGTTCAAGAAATTGTAAAAGCATGAAAAGTAAATGGCTGAATCTTAAACATGACAAAGATAAATTGTATTAATGAAGGAAATGGTGTTACATTACGTACATTCTCACGAACTCGTTTCTCTACACGCGGGTACTTTGAGTTTCTTTGAGTAACTTGCACAAAAATATGAACACCCCTATTACATAGAACTAACTCCTATTTATAGTACTAGGAAATAACTACTAAGTGGTGGTTACTGCCTCGAACGTGTGGATTTTGGCGCCTTCTCCTTGGTTTCAACCGTTCTCACGTTCACAACTGCTCTTATTTAAATTTCAAACATTGGAAATTCCCTCCAACCTTAATATAACAACTGCAGCGCTTGTTCCCATATTCTCATGGTCGAAACCTTTCCAGCACTTAGCCATTTTTTGAGGTTCCTACAACCTCTATTCGACTCAGGCTTCACCAAACTGGGTCGAAGCCTTCTTTACATCAAAAATAATTTTTTACCTTAAAATAGCTTTGATTCTTTCTAGCGTCGAAATTGAGGGTTAACAAATTGCCCCCAAGGAATGTCCTTTCACCAGAATTGGTAGGAAGGCCATTTCTTGATATAATAACCATTTCGACGCCTGTTTGCATGGCCTTAACTGAATATCCCACTAATTACTTAATGGGTGAACTGTTCAGTTTCTTTGACCCACGCTCCTGACGTCATACCATCATGACAAATCCTTAAAACGTCTTTTCAGTCGTATTCATCATAACACCTTTCTTGAAAACAGACGTTGGCAGTCTGAACATAACTGTTACTTTTCATTACACCTTCAGGAGAAAGACACGCGTCCCACTAACCCCTCAGCTTCAACGGTGGATCCAAGTCTCTTGGGATTTTCAAATGTCTATATATACCCATTTCCTCCACTTTGTGAACTTTCCACACTTTTCATACTCTCAAGCAACCTCTTCTTCTCTTCCGTTTCTCTCACGCAAACCTAGCAAAAACACCATCTTTTCATCTCCTTCAACAATGGCGTCTTCCCAAGCTAATCTTCAAACAAAGAAAACTCAGAGAGGCAAAGCCACTCCATTTAAGCAAACCATTCCTCCGTTCGCTAATATCCCAGGCCCCCAACTAGTAGATAACCGTCATTGCATGCCGGAACCCACCTCTGAAGAATCAAGAGCCATATACAAATCTCAGGTAATGATTCCGATAGTTATTTCTGATAAATACTATGCGCTATCTGGTCCTTTAGCTGAGGTTGACGTTTCTAATGAGAGGCTAAGTGAGTTTCTCCCCTCGTACCGGAAAACAAGGCCGTTAGGGCAAAGGAGTTTTCCCAAAATCAACACTGCTGCCGGAACTTCTCCTGAAGAAGCCCCCTTGCCTAAAATCAACGTTGGCTATCTCACTGATGGCACCAGGCTGGTGAGAGCTGTCAACCCTCTGAAGGAATTTGACCAATGGATGGCAAAGATGGAGAAGGTCAAAGCTGACCACTGGAAGGATATAGGGATTTATGACCTTCTTATGCTGTCGAAGACCAGCATACCATATTATCTGAATATGTTGGCGGCATCTTTATATTTTTGGGATATCACCCATTATACCTTCCATCTGCCATGTGGAATGGTTACTCCAACCTTATTCGACGTAGCTGCCATCACAGGGCTTCGCCCAGATGGCCTTACTTACAACCCTGATGTTGATGCTGACGACACCATCAATATTTCAGGCTCCAAACTTACATACACCCTCTTCATCAAACACCACTTTAAACCAGAAGATGACAACGTGTCTGATGAAGAACATATTGCTTTTCTCACAGTCTGGCTGTCGAGATATATTTTTTGCACCAAGTCTTTGTAGGTAGCTAAGAAGTACCTGCCCCTGGCGAATCAGCTTCACTACAATAGAGGAACCTGCTTGAGTGAACTCATTCTGGCAAACCTCTACGAGTCCATCAGTGAAGGGGCTTCTCAACTTAAAAATATGGAGACCCAAGGTCCTATGCACTTAAGTGGACCTCTTTGGCTACTTCAATTGTGGCTTAATGCTACATTTGAGGCTAGCCTCCCCAGAAAAGGCCTGGTTGATGAAGCCTCTGCTGAAATAAGGGAAAGGAGTGTTGAAGGGACGCATCTGGCTAAACTCACTCCCAATGATGATGGCGAAAACCTTCAAAGGGCTTTCACCAGTTATATTATGATGTTTTCCAAGCGCTATGAGTTCACTCCTAGCATGGCACCTTTTGCTCGACGAAGTTATGGCCCTGTGTGGTTTAAAGGGCCATTTCCAAATCCTCATCAAACTCTGGATCAAGAATCTGTTGCTATCTGGGAAGCCTTCTTGATTCCCAGATTCTTTATTCATAAGCTGAACTTAGGGAGAGGTTTGTCAGCATTGATAGCCTATCAACCCAACCTCATCTCTCGACAATTCGGGCTGGCCCAGAGCTTCCCTCAGTGCTTGTATGAGAGAAAGGGCCAAGTAATTCTCCACACCACCTGCTTCGACGAGGAAAATGTCTCCCTTACCCTCGACGGCCTGAATGAGAAAAGAAGAATTCTCTCTCCTGTGTTTTTTGAACCTTCTTTTCTATGCACTTCATTATTCCACCAATGGTGGTCGAAGCATTATAGTGAGCATTTTCTTGATGTGGCTACATTTTCTTCGCTACTTGACCAAGCTTTTCTCCATGTGCAGGACAAGACGAAAAAGAGTAAGTTCACTCACATCGAAGAAATACAGGCTTTTCAAAAATACTTTGAAACTATCTATCGACCAGATGATCTTAGTCGAACCATTCATGAGGCTGCTGCCACTCTAAAGAGAAAATTTCTAGAAAAGCTGGATTAAATAAACATTCCTCCCAAGGTCCCTCGTGAGAAACGTTATGAGGTAGCTTTTAAACTTTTTCCTCCAAAGTTCCCTCGACTGCCTAATGCTGATTTTGGAGTGGCACTTGCCCCTCCATTTCCAGATTGGTTTGTCTGTGGGGAGCATTTAAAACTTCTTCTACAGAAGTCTTAGCCAAAGGCTCAACGAGTGGTTTCGACTAACCATACGTTAGACAGTTTTAAAGGGCACCTTCATATAGGAATTCAGGACGTTCGTGTCGAATCTGAAATATATGAAGGTTTGAAATCCTTAGTCCATGGCTTCATAACTAACCATGTAATCATTAACCTGTAACAATTGTGTACTATCTTTCAGCTGTGCCTAGGAAAGCTGCTTCAACTAGGGCTGCTACCTTACAAAGTGGCAAAGAACCTGAGAGCACACAGGTATATTTCACATCCCCTGCTTACGTTTCTACTATATGAATTCCTTTCTCATATCTGCATTGCCTCTTCAGATTGGTCGAAAACCCCCAACACCTTCCAAGAAGGGTAAAAAGGATACCCCAGCTGTGGTTATAGCTTCAGAGGCCTCAGATGAATCTCCTGAGGAGGTTCTCACGAGAAAAAGAAGAAAACCCCAAAAGGCCTCTGGACCTACTGGCCCACCTCCTTCGAAGGTGGCCAAAATACTCGAAAAGGTACCCACCACAAGTGGTGTCGAGAAGGAACCTTCCAAGGTGGCCTTGAGAACCCCTCTTGGTGACCATGGGAGTGATAAATCAAGTCCTGCTGTTGAACAAACTCAGGTATGGGCACCATTTTTTTTTATTATGCTGACATCTTTCGCCTATTATTTCATTCTCATTTTCTCCACTTGTGTTCTTTAGGCACCCATAATCAACAATCCAGATCCCCAACCAACTCCAAGCAACTTCGCCACCACCATAATTGACGATGTTGTTCCTCAACCAACTTCAGGAAGTTTCACCACCTTGCTCCTCAACAGCCAAGGTGAGCCAACTTATCACCCATCTTCTGATATTGGCTCTGGTTTGAGTGAGATTAATCAACCTACTCCACATGTTACAGAACACACCGCACCCCCAGTTCCAACCACTACTCAAAACGCACAAGCTGCTGGTGCCAACTCTGATGATGATAATGCCTCAAGCCCACCACCTTTCAATCTGGCTACCCCCATGGGTAAAGGTCAGTTAGTTGAAGAAGAAAGACATGATCCTAAAGTCCAAACACATACCGCCAACCCTGATCAAGTTGCGCCTGAGGAGACAAATGAACTACATCCTACACCAGCTGACGACCAGGAGAATATGCAACCAACTGCTGAAGAATCTGATGAAGAAATGGGAGAAGAACAAGATGAAGAAGGAGAAGAATCAGAAGAGGAGGAAGAAGAACAAACTGATCCTAATCCCCACCATACTCCTTCGCCTGTGTTCTTTCCACCACCTAGAGACTCATTGACAGCACTCAAGTGGTCGAACCCACGTGAGTTTACCAAATTTATTCTTGAGCAGAGGTATGGTTCTTCTTCTGTGTCTTCAACACCAGCATCAGATGACTTTGCCCAACCAATTCTCCAAGCCATCAAGAAAAAATTCTTCAGGGGGGATATTCACAGAGTCTTTGCCTCAGATCCAACTGCAACTGCTTATTTGAAGGACACCCTTGCAAAGATTGAGCTCACCACCCTCAATCCAGATGTTTCTGGTTTTCTGATAGAGCTAACTGTTGTGGTGAACCAAATAGCTGCAGAAATAAAACTGCTTCCCTCTATCAGGAATACCATAGAGAAAACATTTGGCTGTGAGAGTGTAGCCTGGTGTGGTGCAAAAGAGGCGTACGAAGAGATCGAACGTATGGAGGCTGATCAAAAGAAAAAGTAGGATAAGATAGCCTCCAACCAGAAGGACATTGAAGCCTGGAAGCAACAAATCACGGAGCTACAAGCCAAAATTGACAATGCTGAAAAACGCAATCGTGATTTGCACCATTTCGACGACACTAAGATAGCTGAAGAAACAAAGAATGCTATTGATCGTATAGAGGCGGCCCAAAGATATGAAAAAGAGCTCACAGCAGCAAAACTTGACGAATCTTTGTGCAACGCTCGCCTCAAACATCACATAGAAGCTTTTTCTCAGTTGGCGTCGAGGCTTCCCTTCTGATACTTTCGACACCTTCGTTTGTTTAATCATCATTTATTTCTTGGCCTTTTCAGGCTTTTTATGTAATGACAATTTTATGCCTTTTGGCATTGATTAATCAATCATTATTATTTTGTCCTTAACTGCTTTCGACCCATATTACATGATGATGCACTTTATTTGTTGTATTTTATTAGTCAAATTTGCAATTAAGGCATTCTATCTTTTTCTTGGAAAGTCACTTTTCCAGCTTTAAATTCCAAGGCGTAAGCCTCTAGCATTTATAGCATAGCCCTCAGGCCTACTTCCAAGAATAGCTCACGTGTTTCCACCGTTTGACTGGCCAATCCAATCAGTACTTCGCCTCTATAAATTTCTTCCACCTGACCACGTTTTGCGTAGAAGCAAACATGAACAATTCAGAGAAACCATCAGCCAAGAAAATGGCTGGAAAGGCAAAGGCAGTTGAAGAAACAAAAAAGATGGAGGCCACTAAGCAACCTGAAGCCTCCATTGGAGCAACCTCTCAAGCCAAGAAGAGAGAAGCTAGAATGAAGATCTCTAAGAAAGGGCGCTCCAGCACCCAAGACTCTGATGATGAGCCAGATGCAAATTATATGGATTTCCTCAAATCCATAGATTGGAGAGATTATGAATAACCTTTCCTTGATTAAAAATTGTTGTATTGGTTTTTCTTTGCTTTGTATGCCATATTAGCCTGACTTGGCCTATTTTGGCTTTCTTTTTATTAAATAAAGCTTACGCTTTAATATGAATCTCTTGCAGCATAGGCTTATATTTTTTTTAAATACTTGCCATTTACTTTCAAGACTCTTTTATCTTTGTCTAACTCTTCCACTTCATAAGCTCCATTAGAGAAAATTTGTATGACTTGGAATGGGCCTTCCCACTTAGGGGACCACTTGCCCAATGTTCTATCTTTTCGATCCATAGGCAAAATCACTTTCCAAACCAATTCCCCACATGCAATAGATTTAGACTTAACCTTTTTGTTGTAGGATTCTTCGACCCTCTTCTTTTGTCTTCTTAACAACTCCAAGGCTCTGAGCCTTTCTTCATCCAAATCCACCAATTCACTCATCATCATTTCCCAATAATTCTCAGAGGGAATCTCATGATGTCTTTGAACTCTTACAGACTGTATATAAATCTCAACAGGCAATACTGCATCATGACCAAAAGTGAGTCGAAATGGGGTAGTGTTGGTAGCCTCTTTAGGGGATGTTCGACATGCCCAAAGAACTTGGTCTAACGTCTTGTGCCAATTTCTAGGCCTATTTCCCACATGCTTCTTAATTAGTCCAATTACTACCTTATTGGGAGCTTCGACTTGCCCATTGGCCTGAGCATAATAAGGTGTAGAAGTTAGTAACTTAAAACCTATTTCTTTGGCAAACTCCTGCATCTTTCGACCAGTGAACACTGATCCTTGATCTGTAGTGATTGTTTCAGGAATACCAAATCTATAAATAATGTGATTTTGAATGAATTCAATAACATCGTCTTGACCTATATTCACCAGTGGTATTGCCTCAATCCACTTGGTGAAATAATTAATTCCTACCAAAATATATCTTTGGTTCTTTGAAGATGCTGGTCGAATCTCTCCCACTATATCCAAATCCCATCCTCTGAAGGGCCATGGTTTCACTATGGAATGCAATTCACTTGCAGGGATGTGTTGTACGCCAGCATGAATTTGGCATTCTTGGCAACCCTTAGCAAATTCTATGCAATCTTTCAGCATAGTAGGCCAATACATGCCTTGTCGAAACAACAACCATTTCATCTTCTGGCCAACTTTGTGTGCTCCACATGCCCCACTATGTACTGTCGAAAGGGCCAAATATGCCTCTGCTTCACCAAGGTATTTCAATAAGACCCCCTCAGGGGTCTTTTTAAACAATTCATTACCCAACAGTACATAGCTTAAAGCCTGATACCTGATTTTTCGCTCTGTCGAAGCCGTTGGGTTTTACAAATATTCAACTATGGGCTTCCTCCAATCTTCATCTGTTAAATTATCTATGGCAAAAATTTCAAAATTTTCACCATCTATGCACCCATGCTTAGTTGTTTCTAAGTCTGATGGGCACAATCCAACAGCCACCACTTTACCTCTTGCTTCAATTACTTCTTGAAGGTTCTCCTTCGACACCTTATATCCAGAGGCAATTTGAGCCAAGTCGTTAGCAACTTGATTATCTATTCTAGGTATGTGTTGGATGGCCACTACCTCAAACTTCTTTAATAATCAATTGGCTATCACAAAGTACATAATGAGATTTTCTTTAACACATTTATACTCCTTTGTGATTTGTTTTATAACCAATTCTGGGTCTCCCATTATGTCGACTCTAGTTGCCCCCAATTCTAACAAAATCTCAAGGCCAGCAATTAATGCTTCATATTCAGCCTCATTGTTAGAGCAAGGTCCTTCGACCTTATACTTGAATTTTGTTGGAATTTTTTCAGGAGAAATAATGTGTATTCCCACTCCTGTTCCATTTTTATGACTTAATCCATCAAAGTATAACTTCCAGGATTTTAATTCAACATAATTCAACTCATTTTCATTTATGGAGTGATCAACTATAAAGTCTGTGACTATTTGCCCTTTCATAGCTTTTAAAGGTTGATATGTTAGGGAAAATTCTGTTAATGCTAATGCCCATTTGCCAATTCGACTATGCAAAATAGGTTTAGATAACATATGTTTTATAACATCAAAGTGAGAAGAAACATACACATCAACGGGCTTTATATATTGCTTCAATTTAGTACAAGAGAAATACAAGCATAAACATAACTTTTCAATCATGCTATACCTAGTTTCTGCATCATTTAAAACTCGACTAAGATAATAAATGGCTCTTTCGACTCCATTTTCATCCTCCTGAGCTAACATGCTCCCTAGAGTTTTATCTGATGCAGCTATATTCAATCTCATACTCTTGTTTCTACAAGGTGGTGAAAGAATTGGAGGGTGGCTTAGGTACTCCTTGATCTTGTCGAAGGCTTCCTGCTGTAATTGCCCCCACACAAAACCATCTTTGTTGAAACGAAGCAATGGCGAAAAAGCTTGTGTTTTGCCACTCAGGTTGGATATAAACCTTCTTAAGAAGTTGATCTTGCCCAGCAACGACTGTAACTCCTTTTTAGTTGATGGCGCTTTCGCCTCCATTATGGCTTTGGTTTTATTATGATTTATTTCGATCCCTTTCTTGTGGACCACAAAGCCTAGGAAATCCCCTGCCTACACACAAAAAGCACATTTGAGAGGATTCATTTTAAGACCATATTTTCTCATCCTTTCAAAGGACTGTCGAAGAGGGTCAATGTGACTTTTCCCAGAAATTGATTTTATAACAATATCATCAATATAAATTTGCATGAATGTGTCTATAAAATCGTGGAAAATTGAATTCATTTCCCTTTGATAAGTGGCACCAGTATTTTTGAGACCAAAAGGCATCACCACCCATTCATAGGTACCTAAGGCTCCGGGGCATCTAAAAGCAGTTTTATGAACATCTTCCTCAGCAATGAATATTTGGTTGTAGCCAGAATACCCATCCAGCATACTAAGATATTCATGTCCTGCTGCAGAATCTATTAACATTTCTGCTACTGGCATTGAATATTCATCTTTAGGAGTCGCAGAGTTTAAATCTCTAAAATAAATGCAAACTCTCAAAGATCCATTCTTTTTAATAACAGGTACTATATTAGCCAACCATTTGGCATACCTTGCAGTGCGAATGAATTTGCAACGAAGCAGTCTTTCGACTTCCTCTTTGATCTTTGACAATATCTCTGGTGCAAACTGTCTTGGATTTTGCTTGACTGGTTTTTTTCCAGGCGTCATAGGCAACCTGTGTTCGACCAACTCCCTGCTCAAACCAGGCATCTCATCATAATCCCAGGCGAAGCAGTCTTTGAACTCTTTCAACAACTGAACCACTTCAACCTTCAACTGGGGATCAAGATTGGCACTGATGTAGGTAGGCCTTTTGGTTGTCCCCTCACTGAGGTCAACTTCTTCTAAAGGATCTTGTGCTAGCATTTTTATATTATTTGCCAACGGGTCCTTCTCAAATCCCAAAGGCTCATCTTCATAGATGGCGTCGAGCCTCTGGCTTTGTTCTCCAGTTTCAACCTTATCTGGAGGTTTTGGGTCGAAGTCCTTACCAGGACCCGCTTGTAGTTTTGTTTCGGCCACATAGGCCGAAATTCTTTTTAAAGCGTCGAACTCAGTCATGATCACTGAATTCATCTCCCCGTCCTGTGGGCTCTATTGGAGGTGAGCCTAAGCATGGCAACCTACCTCCTGGTACCTCCCTGTCCCATCTGAAACCTTCGACAGGGTGTAAATACAACGAATAAAACGTTTCTTCATCAGGCGCAAACTCAAAATCAGCTGGAGGACATGGAACAATGTTCGCCAGATGTTTCTCAAATTGCCTACTATCCACATGATTGATAGGCACCTTAAAGTACCCTTGATCAGTTTCAATATTTTCAACTATCCCATCTGGTCTCCAAATGGTGATTCTTTGATGCATAGATGAGGGCACAACTCCTATTCCGTGAATCCACTCCCTACCCAAGAGTAGATTGTAGTTAGCTTTTGTTTCAACAACCATAAACACTGTTGGTCTGGTAATAGTTCCCACAGTGAGATCCACTTGAATCACTCCTAGAGTGGAACCAACTTTTCCTTCATAGTTCGACAGAACCATGTTGTGGGGTTTAGTATCTATCTCAAACTTCCCAATCTTGCTTAACAAAAACCTTGGCATTAGATTAACAGTTGCACCACAATCCACGAAAATTTTGTTGACAGGGACGTTCTCTACTTTGCCAGTAATGTAAAGAGGCTTCAAATGACCCTTCATTGCCTCTGTGGGGCGTTCAAAAAAAGCATTCTGTTCTTCGACGCACCCATTGTTCATGATGTAATAACACACAGGCTTGTGTGCCAACATTTCCAATTCAGCAGTTTGATCCAAGTCCTCGACCTCTGAGACTTGACCAAATTCCTTTGGCATTACTGACACCACATTCACTAGAATATCTAGAGAAGCTGCTGACTCATTGTCAAAATTATCAGTCATATTCTCATCGTCTTCAACCTTCTTCTCTGGCTAAACATTGAATAGCTTTCGCCTTATGGGCATCTTCTCAATTATCCCAGCTTGATGATCAACATTAGTACTTGATTCTCCCTGCACCTGAGCCTCCCTGACAGCCTTTCTCCTGCGTTGCTCTCTTCGCCACTGTGACCTAGACATGGGGTTTTTACCCTTGTAATTCTGGGAAATGTATGCTGATTTGTTGGTGGTGTGGTTCTCTTTTCTATACTCAAATGAAGAACCTCTTTCCACATCAAATTTCTCCCACTTTTTCTTCTGCCCTCTCCCTTCGATAGGCTTGATCCAACTACCTGTTGGCACATTCGCAGCTGGTTTGAATGTACCTGGCCTAACTCCTGGTGCTTGGTTTTTTAGTCCTGTCGAAAGTCGCCTATGGTCAAAACCTCTCTGCCCTTTGTTCACCTTCTGCCCCCAGCTTTCACCAGCCCTTTTGACCCCTTCTAACTTGTGGGCAGCTTTTTCATCAAAAATGGCGCTGCATCTAGGACATAGCATTACTCCAGAGCCTTTCTTCTGGCAACGGTGCAAGAAATCCACAATTGTCTCTTCTTGCTTAGGATACGCTATTTTGCTGCGCTTCTCTTGTTCATCTACCTTACTTACTTGTTCAGCTTTTCGATCTGTAATTTCGACCATATTGACATCCATTCTGTCCTTTAAGTGCATCTTGGAGAAACGGGCTTCCAGACTTTCCCCACTTGTTGCTGCTTTTGCAGCTTTTTCAGCTTCGACCATTTCCTCAGCATTGACTCTTTCAACATCAGGAGATGTCTTTAAGAATCTTTCAGTAGCCATACATATCCAGTTTTCCACCAAACAACCATCCATGTCTATCATCTCTCCTACCAACAGTAAGTCATCTTCCAATTCCTTAACAACTTGGACTTTGGGGGCATTTCTGCCCATAGCCTCATTGGTGCTGATGCTATCTGAGCTAGAATCAGATTCTTCAGCCAATTCGACCATGTTAATGCCTTCATTGGCATTTATCTTCAATCCACTCACGGCCATATCCAGGACCTTGGCAGCATTATCCATTTCAACAAACTTATCAGCAGTTTCTTTGGTCACCAACATTAGGCTGGTACCATCAACATCCTTACAAAAACCTTCGATTATCACAGAATTGGTGGCGAAGTCTTCAGTAACCTCCACCATGTTGACTGACTTATCAAATTCCTCTGTGACTTCGACCATCTGAACCTCATGAGGCTCTGTATAGTTAGCCTCTACAACTTGCAATGGGTCAGAGTCAATCTTCATCTGGGCTTTGCCCTTGTCACCAAACTTCAGCCTTCCTTCTTGGATAGCATTTTGCACCAAATCCCTGAAAAGAAAACATTGAGAAGTTTTATGAACCAAAAAATTATGGTACTTACAAAAATCTCTTTTCTTTCTTTGTTATAAAGGTGGCATCTTAGCGCCAGCAGGCACTATCATTTGCCCATCTTTAACTAACAAATCAAAAATTTCGTCACATTTAGTGACGTCGAAAGTGTATGTTTTCTTAGGAAATTTGTCGTTAGATTTGACAGGATTTTTTCCTTCTGAAGGAGTTAATAATTTACAGGCATAAGGTGGACCTTGCTTTAACTCAGCAACGTCAACCTCATTTTCGTCGAAATAAGATGTTTCACCACACAGACTCTCCACATCTTCATTACATTCGACAAAGGCTACTTTTTTACCCCTGCTGAATTTAGCCTTCTCTTCTTTCAGCCTTTCTGGCTGTCGAACCCTATCAGCCAATTGGGCCATATCTCTAAGATATTGGGTATCTAATTTCTTCCTAATGGAATAATCAAGACCCCCAGCAGCCATTTCGACCAACTCATGTTCTGGTACTTGTGTAAAGCACCTGGCTTTAAGAAGTCGAAACCTATTCAGGTAATCATCAATTGGCTCAGTGACTTTGCGTTTGATGCTAGCCAATTCTTTCAAACTAATCTTAGTTTGCCCCATGTAGAACTGTTCATGAAACAAACGTTCTAGTTGGGTCCAATTGTATATGGAATTTGGAGGCAAAGTGGTAAACCATGTGAAGGCATTCTTGGTAAGGGAACTTGGGAAGTATTTGATTCTGAGGCTTTCATCAGCTACAATTTCGCCTGCTTCGATCAAATATCTAGCCACATGTTCGACAGTAGATTCAGTAGTATCTCCTGCAAACTTGCTGAACTTTGGAACCTTCGTCCTAGGGGGTAATTCTGCCTGGAGAATATAATCCATTATAGGCGAAGTATAATTTAGCCTTGTGAAGCCAAAATTCACACCATTTCTAGTCATTATCCTTTCAACCATGGCTGCGAGATTATTTTCTTCTGCTTGATTTTGGTGTCGAACCTGTCTAAGTAGCTGATCTGCATTTTGGTTCCTGTTTACCATCACTACTGGCTCTTCCTTCATCTGGTATGGCATTTGGTTTCTTGGTGGTTCGACTCTAAAAGGATCCACCATCTCTTGATCTTCCAAGTTCGCCTCAGGTATCTGGCATGGATGACATCTTGGGATATCTTCGACAACAGTTGCTCTTCGATCCACCGTTGGTAGTCCCATGAAATCAGCCATGCGTGCCACTTGTGCAGCCAATTGTTGGTTAGTTTGGGTCGTATTCTGAATCAAGGGTTGAAAAACTTCTCCCATTGTCTGAGACAACGTATGCACCATTTGCATGTTACTTTCATCCATCTGTTGTCTTAAACAATTTATGGATGTATTTGTAAGACTAGGCGCTTGAACAGAGTAACCAACACCTATACTCTGGTTGTTTCGACCCCCTGATCCTGACCCTTGTAATGACGAAGACACTACAGTTTCTGAAAATACAGGCGGAGCATTCTGCAGATTTTGCATCATTGATGTAGGCATACCATAGGGTTGACTCCTTGACCTTAGATGTGGAAAACCTGGAGGAGGAACGTGCCTGTACATTGAATTTCCTCCTGGGGGCGTTGGTGAATTAGGACTCTGTGGTCCTATGTATTCCAACACAGGTTAAGTATATGACTTTGTATATGTTGATCCTGGTTCAGACACTACTAATGGAAGTGACGCCTGTCCTCCTGTCGAAGACACTGGTGATGGTGTGCTTTGAGACGCCATACTGCTACTTGACTGAGTGTTTGAAAGACTCCCTTTAGGATCAACTTGTTGGTTGGCATTGGTTGCCATTTTCTTAGTGTGTCTTTTCTTTGGTATTCCCTCGTTTGTTGTAGCTAACTTCCCACTTCTCAATAACATACAACGAGAGTACTTCTTCACTAAGAAAAGTAAGGTTGACAAAAAGTGTAAACTTAGCACTGGGTCCCACCAGGTGTGCCAATTTGTTTACTGTGAATTTTGGTAAACAACCTCTGGTCTATCAATCTTAAACGAGAATTGATTAACTTGCAGGATCGACCATACAAATCCTAGGACATGTGCTAAATTCGACAATGCTGAAATAGCTTTGATTCTTTCTAGCGTCGAAATTGAGGGTTAACAGACCCAACCTCTTTTGTAAATAAATAATTCTTAGGCCTCTGTCATAGTATAAGTCTCGGTGCGATTTTCAAAATAACGGTGCGTCTACTGTTTTTTTCATCTGGGCCTCTCCTTGAGTATAAGTCCCACTTTTTTCTTTTCAAAGACTTTTGGGTCTCTAATAGAGTGTAAAACCCAAAACCCATTGTACTTAAATAAATTTTTGGGCCTCTGCTATAGTATAAGTCCCACAGCGTCTTTCGGTATCGCAGTGTGATCCCTGTTTTTAAAACAAGTCATCTGGGCCTCTCTTTGAGTTATAAGCCCCAATCTTTTGTACATAAACTTTGTTTTAAACAATAAACAAACTCCATGGGCCCCTCCTTAAGTTGTAAGCCTCATACCTCTATTTTCAAAATCATCTATCTGTTTTAAACTGGTACTAAGAGGAGTATTATTCCTGGTGAAACTGCTCTTAGATCACTTGGGCCTCTCTTTGAGTTATAAGCCCCAAACATTCTTTTCTTTTCAAACAACTTTTTTAATTCAAATTCAAATTCAAAGTTTTCTCAAAACTTTCTTCAATTTCTTAAAACCCTAATCATACAGGTGTAATCAATACAACCAATCACAATACACTTGGGCCTCTTCTCAGAGTATAAGACCCAACATCTTTTCATTTCAATGCATACTTGTTTATATATCTGTCAATTCACTTATCTGTATATACTTGTGCATATCTGTCTAGAGTTTCCCCAGCAGTTAGGTCTACACTTAGGTCAAACCAGAGGTTACTTCTAACTTAGTCAAAACTAGTTCCCTCATAGGAAATTCCCCTCAATACAGTTTGCCTCCTCTTGGGCTTATTCAATATGAAACAGAGAAAGGTATTATTCCCGGTGAAACTTTTCTCAAGATTGTCAAAACTTAAAAACATATATATACAAGAAATTCATTTCCCCGGAGAGGATTAATTTCCGGGGAAACCTCTTTTGAATTTCTTTAACCTTAGAATTGTTCAACATAGAAAGGACTAATTCCCGGTGAAACCTTTCTTGAACTTTTCTTAGGCTTGGACCCACAGGCTTCCTAGAAGTATCCCCAGCCTCCTTTTGGGCTTAGTACAAAGACCAACATGCTTCATAAAAGTTCCCTTGCCTCCTATTGGGCTTAGTATAAGGACCCAAAGGCTTCCTAAAAGCATAAGATAGAAATTAGTCATCTCTGCTAGTTTAATCCCCATGAAAGTCAAAAGCTACACATCCTATCATCCAAAGGTTGATCTTTATCCCTTAAACCAACAGCCTCCTCTTGGGCATAATACAAAGATCTCTCTCTACACCAGAGTCTACCCCTTTTTAAGAGACTTGGACAGTCTCAGCCTCCTCTTGGGCTTCATTCAAGTAGACTTGGAAAGTCTCATTCTCATAGTCTCCTTTTGGACTTCACACAGAGACCCTCAGGTTCCCAAAAGGCATAGGGAAAACCCTGATCATTTTATTAATACACCGGCCTCCAACAGAGTTAAAAATTTCTAAGGTTTGTCAAACTCACCTTTAAACTCCTCAGACCCCCCAACAAGGCTGAACTTTCACCTTGAAAATCCCAGCCAAGGTCAGATTGACCTCAACAAAACCCTTAACAGAATCAGAGTGTTATGGAATCTAATACTCCACCTCTTCCCTAAAAATCCCCAGCAAGAGTAGTTTCCCTTTGGATTCCCTAATACAATTTAGACCTTCTTCTGGATTTCAATAATCCTCAGCAAGAGTCAGCCTTGTCTTAGGCTTCATATAAGAATTTTCCCCAGTTAGCCTCAATCTTGGGCTTTGTACAAGACAGAAATAACACTCCCCAGAGGAGTCATTTTCTTTCATCCTTAATCTTGGGCTTTGTACAAGACAGATATAACACTCCCTAGATGAGTCATTTTCTTTCAGCCTTAATCTTGGGCTTTGTACAAGACAGATATAACACTCCCCAGAGGAGTCATTTTCTTTCAGCCTCAATCTTGGGCTTTGTACAAGACAAATAAAACCCTCCCCAATGGAGTCATTTTCTTTTTGCTTCAACCTTGGACTTTGAATAAGGCACACACAAAAAAAAATCCCCTCAGATGAAACCATGAGTCTACTATGTAGAAGAAGATACCCTTTCTATACATCACATATCAAAACAAATAATCAAAACCATTTTCCAGGTAATTGTTGTAAGTGGCACACTTGTTGATTCAAAATCCAAGCTGGAGTCCTTCTCTTATCCTGGACAAAACTTCTCTTTCATCTAACATCTATAAGTGGCAAGCCTCTGGATTCTATACATCCAAGCCAATGTTCTTCTCTTAGCATGAAAGATTCATAAAGGAAAAAAAATGGCATTGCTCTACACTGAGTTAAAGCTTATTCTTTCATGACATCTCCCTTATAAAAGGAAATTATGGCATTGCTGGATTCCATGTATCCCAGTTAAATTAATTTCCCTTATAACCAATTTCTCAACATTTGTGATGAATAGGTGAGATATCTCCCTTTAGAGATGACAAATTCTCCTCTCAGTCACCCTTTAGCTTCAATCTTGGGCTTTGAACAAGACACAAATACTCATATAGCTTTAATCTTGGGCTTTGAACGAGACATAAATACTCAGACACCTTTAATCTTGGGCTTTGAACAAGACATCAAAAATTCTTTCATCCCATAGAATATGAGGAACTACGATTGCTCTGATTTCCCCGAATCTCTTTACGGGAATACGTAGGCATAAGATTGTAAAATCTTAGCGAGCACACAAATCAAAATTCTTAGGTCCAGGTACCTCCCCAAAAACAACAGAAAACCCGAAAACAACAAAAACATTCTTTCAACACTCCCAAAGGAGAAACTTTCCCAATCCACAACAGATAAACACAAGAAAACATTTCAAATTAATAGAAATACATGCAAAAAGAAGGTTCTTATAGATTACTATAGATACACTGGGTGTTAACAGGTTCCCTTTGTATAACCAGACCCCGATCCCCGATCTCTTAGCATTTGTTAAAGAAAACATTTGCGTGCAGGGTTAGTTTAAGATATCTTTCCCTTCCTTTCTAGCTTCATAGGATAAATACAGAAATCAGACTGTAGCACCAATTATGCGGTAAGGTGGTCGCGTCACCAGGAAAAAACCGACGGCTATAGAAAAATGGCGTCTCTGCTGGGGATTTTTAGGATTAGATTTCCTAAGAGGTCTAGGCCTTGCTTTGCATTTATTTTTTTGTTATCTTACTTTCTTTCTCATTTTGTATATATATCACCTGCTATCATATTATTTGATATCCCTGTTTAAATTACTGTCATCTGGGAATGCGATTAATACGCATGTGGTGAGTCCGAGAGAACATTAAGATAAGTGGTGGCGTATTCAGGGAGGCTTATAGGGAGTGAATCCCGACCAAGCTAACTTGAGAGTCCACCGAATCAGTGGAGGTGCCCGCGTGGAATTACCAATATTGAACGAGCATGTCGTGAAAGCATTGTTTTTCCCATTGGGTTACCGTTGAAACTGAGGATTAGTAGACATTTAACCATTTGACCATTAGGTAGTGCGGTGACTATCGAGAATAGTTGATACGCGATACTACACTCAAAAGAGATTCATCTTGGGATATTACAACTCTCATGAGTCAGTCGGTTTGCTGTTAATATCCTCAAGAGGGGTCAATGATTTTGGGAACCTTTGTTAGAACCCGTTCTATAGGTACAAAATTCAACCTTTAGTACACACCTTGGAAATGGGTAGATCCATGGCTCCATGCTCGTGACGATGAACCCTTAAACCCATGTTTTCAAATGTTTTTGTTTGCTGCATTCATGCATCCATGCATTCATTAAAAAAACCCTTTTTAAAACAAGAAAAAATCTTTTTCTAAAAAGAACTGAAACAATAATTGCAAATATCAAAGGTTGCTTTATGGATTTCGGTAGAAGAAAAACGCACAAGTACACCTTCAAGGTTCCAAAACTAGAAGACCTAAGGAAATTGGGAAGAATGATTACTAATCCTGAGGCTTTGAGAGCTAAGCACGGAGGACTGTTGTCTCTCTTGAAGGTCAACAAGGTTGAAGGGATCCTGTCTACACTGGTTCAGTTCTACGATCCGGTATACCATTGTTTCACTTTCCCAGATTACCAGCTCACACCAACACTGGAAAAGTACTCCCACCTGATTGATTTACCTATCACTGATCAAGATCCATTTTTCGGACTGGAAGAAATTCCAAAAGATCAAGCCATTGCAAGAGCAATCTCTTTGGAAGAGTTAGAAATCAGGACTCATATGACCACCAAGGGAGGAATCCAGGGTTTACCGGCTAAATTCTTGATAGAGAAAGCTTTATACTTTGCCAGTATAAGAAATATAACCGCTTTTGAGGATGTCTTTGTTCTGCTCATATATGGGTTATTCCTTTTTCCCAACATTGACAACTTCGTTGACACCAATGCTTTTAAGATATTCCTAATTGGGAACCCTGTCCCAACCTTGCTCGCAAATGCTTATCATTCTATACACTTAAGGAATTTTTACAGTGGAGGGATGATCACCTGTTGTGTACCATTACTCTACAAATGGTTTATTTCCCACTTGCCCAAGTCTGCTGCTTTTTGGGATCACAAGAGTAGTCTGCGATGGTCGCAGAAGATTATGTCTCTTATCAATTCTGACATAGATTGGTACAATCGGATCTATGACGGAATAAAAATCATTGAAAATGTGAAAATTTCCCTAATGTACCCCTCATTGGTACTAAAGGAGTGATCAACTACCATCCAATTTTAGCTCGCCGTCAACTTGGATACCCGATGAAGAATATCCCACATAATGCTCATCTGGAAGGTCTTTTCTTCAAGGAAGGAGAAAATGACAGGGCACTAAAGAAAGAAATAGTGCATGCCTGGCAACATATTCATATGAAGGGGAGAGAGTCCCTGGGGAGGCCAAACTGCATCTCTGCAGAGCCTTATCTCCACTGGGTGCAAACTAGAGCCATTAAACTTAGGATGCCTTACCCTCGTCAAAAAGTTTTTCCCTTAAAGGAATTTGTCCTTTATTTCATGTCCGATACGGAAAAACTCCAGATCGCTCTCAACAAAGTCCAACTAGAGAAGAACTCTTGGAAGAACAAGTACCAGATTCTTAATTTGGAATGTACCAAGATTCAGGAACTGCTAAAAGAAAAGGATGCTCTGATTGAGATATTAGAACTGCATGCCATAGAAAGTCAGGAGGAACGAAGAAATTTGCTCTCACCTTTCACTTGGCAAAGGATTGTCGACCCGACAACGGCTGAGGGGGCCCGATCGAAGAAAAGAAAAGTTTAGGAACCAGCATCCGAGCTCTCCTCAGAGAGAACTCAAGATCCATAGGCCTAATTTTCCTTCTCGCACTTTGTAAAATACTGTACTTTTCCCTGTAAAATATTGCAATCTTTCGAGTACAATAAAAGGGTCTTCCCCGCTGTGTGGTAGTTGTAATATAATTGTTAAAAGTTCTTTTAAAAACAAAAACTAAAAAAAATATATCATTCTCATTCTTTGCATATCATTCATCATTCTCTCATAACACATCTTTGTCTTTGAGTCTCACATATGTGTCACACTCTAGAGTCAAACTGTCTCATTCATACAATACTCGGGCCAATCGACAAAAGAAAATGGACGATCTCGAGGAAGAGAACAAAGAGCTGAGAGAAGAAATCAACGTTCTAAAGGAGAGTTTGGAGAAACTCACAACACCATGAAATCCCCGACAGCAGCCCAGGAACAACAACATCAAAGGACTGTGATCCCAGAGATTACGTCTACACCAGCATTTGAGACACCTGGCAGTTATCCTCAGTACAACATGCCTAAAGGTTTCCCCTGGGGCATACCTCTCAACTTTATACCTAAAGGATACATCCCACCGATCGCTGAAGACCCGGAAGTCGTGGCAGGAACCACCATACCTGAAGGTTACAAACTTCAGGTAAATGAAGATGCAAGGGTTACAACAGAAACTCCTGAAGGTTACAAACTTCAGGTCACTGAAGCGCCAAGAGTTACCGCCGTAATGACTATACCACAACCAGTGGTACACACTATCCCGGAGGAACAAATTCTGCAGGCTGCTTCTGGCAGAAACGAAGAAGTATACGAAAGGATGAATGAATTCCAGGAACAATTCTTGGAAATGCAGAAGGAACTGCATGCTATTCGTGGACAAGAATTGTTTGGCAAAGACGTCGCTGGCCTTTGTTTGGTCCCTAATGTAAAGATACCGTACAAATTCAAGGTGCCTGAATTTGAAAAATACAAAGGCAACTCTTGCCCTCAAAGTCACTTGGTAATGTACGCTCGGAAAATGTCTACCTAGACAGAAAATCAACAGCTACTGATCCATTACTTCCAGGACAGTTTAACCGGTAACGCACTCAAATGATACATGGGTTTAAATCGCGCCAAGATCAGTACTTTCATAGATTTTGGGGCAGCCTTTATTCAGCAGTATAAATACAATTGGGACATGGCGCCAAATAGGGACCAGCTCAGAGCAATGTCACAAAAGGATAAAGAAACCTTCAAAGAATATGCTCAGAGATGGCGTGAAATCGCCGCCCAGATCTGTCCCCCTCTCGAGGAAAAGGAAATGACAAAGATCTTCCTGAAAACATTAAGCTCATTTTATTATGACCGAATGGTTGCAAGTGCACCTAGTGACTTTACTGAAATGGTGAACATGGGGGTACGCCTTGAAGAAGCAGTCCGAGAAGGACGATTTATCAAAGATGTAGAGCCATCCAATAGTACTAAAAGATACAGTAGTGCTTTCCAAAAGAAGAAAGAGCGAGATATTAGTAATATCTCTCTGGGAAGGCAAAGGCGAAGGTATCAACCGGTAGCAGCAGTAACTCCCGCTATCAACCCAGCGCCAGCTTTGACATATCAACCTTAGGTTGCTCCGAGCCAACCAAGTCAACAACGGTATCAACAAAGACAGCAACAGCCTCTTCAGCAGGCTCGCCCACAGTACAATAACAACAATCATACTACACGATCATCAGGGTTCGACCCTATACCAATGTTATACGTAGAGTTATTTCCACTTCTGCTGGCCAAGGGGCACGTTCAAACTAGAACTCCCCTCACAGTACAAAAAAATCCACCTTTTTAGTTCAAAGCAGATCAAACTTGCCCTTACCATCAAGGAGGATCAGGACATAACATTGAGAATTGCCTCAGCTTCAAGTCTGATGTACAGAAGCTCGTCAGAAATGGGGTTTTATCTTTCAAAGATACTAATCCGAATGTTCAGACGAACCCATTACCGCAACATGAGAAGACTACGGTGAATTTGATAGAAAGAGAACCTGACGGCAATTATCAAATTCACAATGTACGCTTACTAGGAACCAACCTGGTAAAAATGCATTGCAGACAGAGCGGGTACGACCATGTACCATCTCATAATTATCATCAGTGTGATATATGTTCCAAGGACAACCAAGGATGTGCCATAGTACAAACAGCTCTACAAGAGCAAATGGATCTAGGCTGGATTTAGGATCACAGGATTCGTGAAGTAAACATGGCCCATGCACATCTAAACATTGTTCAAAACCATGACATTCATGCAATGAACGTCAATCTAGTGGCAATGCATTCAAGATAAAGTCAGTATTATAATTTGCCGCGACACGATGACAACACTTGCCTGATTTGCTCAAAAGACAATCAGGGATGCTCTTTTGTACAAGAGGCCCTCCAGCATCAAATGGATCTCAGATGGATCCAAGACTACCATGAAAGGAATGATCACCAGGTTAACATGGTTCAGATCTTTGACATCAGCTTAATGAATACTAGTCTAGTGGAATTGCGTGCCAAGCAGGTCAGACTTAGTTTTCTGGCCTCGCACGATTATCAAGACTGTAAAGAATGCTACGAAAATGACCAAGGTTGTGTGCTTGTACAAAGAACTCTTCAACATCTGTTGGACCACTGGTGGCTCCCAATCTACCAGGATGAAGACACGCATCAAGTTAGCATAACTAATGGGGATCCTGATAGACACCAAAGTTGTGATATCCGCTTACTAGAAACAAATCTGGTAAGGATGCACTGCATACAAATTGGATATGGTCGGGTACCACCTCACAATTATGAACGTTGTGGAATATGCTCGAAAAATAACCAAGGATGCTACCTCGTGCGAGCAGCTCTCCAGCATCAGTTAGACCAAAAGGAAATTCAACCATGCTTGAATTCTGAATCATTCAACATGATACAAAGTCACATCCCCGTTCAAAATAAGGACCAAGGACTACTGGACAAAAGCACCGTCTCAGTCTCCAATAAAAGGGAACATGTAAATCATAGAATAACCAAGGATGTTTGCACCATAATTCCTCTGCTCAATGAGTCAAAAATCTCTCTTGACAGTAGAAAAGTGTCTGACCGGCCCAATCTGGAACCAATTGAGGTTGCCTACGACGGTCAAAAGACCCAAAAAGCCCCTGTGGTCATCTACTTGCCAGGTCCAATACCATAGAAGTATGAAAAGGTTATCCCATACAAGTATGGTGCAACAACCATAGAAAATGGAAAAGAAATTCCAGTACCATCCGTTGTGAATATTGCCGACATCAGTCGAGTTACCCAGAGCGGTCGGATCTTCAACAGAGGAGTTGGAGAACCTGCCAAAGAAAAGGAACCTCAAGTCAAAGTTCCTAATCAACAAGTCGGTCAATCCAGCAATGCGGAACCTATAAAGAACAACAATGAAATGCTGAAGCTCATCCAGAAAAGTGACTACAACATTATGGATCAATTGTTGCAAACTTCGTCTCGAATCTCTGTATTATCTCTCCTGATTAGTTCAAAAGCTCACAGAGAAGCTCTGCAGAAAGTCTTAGAACAGGCCTTTGTAGAACAAGATGTGACAGTGGGTCAATTTGACAGCATTATCTCCAACATCACTTCTTGCAACATTTTGGGATTCAGTAATGAAGAACTTCCAGAGGAAGTCAAAAACCATAACATGGCACTCAATATCACAGTCAATTGCCAGAACGGTGCTTTAGCCAGCGTACTGGTAGACACAGGTTCATCCTTGAACGTCATGCCAAGGTCAACTTTGATACGACTATCTTTTCAAGGTACTCCCATGAGAGGCAGTTAGATCATCATCAAAGCCTTTGACGGATCCAGAAAAACAGTTATCGACGAAGTCGGCCTTCCCATAACCATTGGTCTTTACACTTTCCATGTCATATTCCAGGTCATGGATATCCGAGCAGTATACAACTGTTTATTAGGAAGATCTTGGATACACGAAGTTGGGGCAGTCACTTTGACACTTCACTAGAAGCTGAAGTTCATCAAGAATGACAAATTAGTCGCGGTATATGGAGAGCAAGCTTTAATCGTGAGTAACTTATCATCATTCTCCTGTGTAGAACCAGAGGAGGTCGTTGGAACTCAATTTCAAGCACTCTCGATGAGCAATGAGAATCACCAAGAAAAAGGAACATTGATTTCCTCATACAAAGACGCTCTCAAAGTAATGGGGAGTGGTGACATAAAAGGATGGGGACATATTATAATTCATGATGACAACAAGACAAGAAAAGGTCTTGGTTTTTCTCTGGCATGTACCCAGACTACAAAGAAGGATGAAAGTTTTCATCCCATTCAGGATTTCTTTCACAACGGAGGCTTCCTCTAACCAGTATCTCAAGAAGTCCACACCATCGAGGAGAACAACTCTTATGATACAGATGAGGAGTGGAAGTCTTATATCAACGATGAAGGTTATATATCTCAGGGAGAAACGTACATGCCATTCTGGTCTGCAAAGCAAAGTCCCAAATATATACCAAGATCAGATGTCAGAGTGATCTACGGAGATTGGGATCCCAAAGGATATCGTGCTCCACCCAACTCATTAGAGGAAGACACTCTGATGAAAGGCAACTTTGAATATGATTCTTATGATCCCCTGGATGATTTACCTATCTGGAAGCCATACATGGAAGACTCGGGGCAAAAGAGTCAGTCGGATAATGCCTATCAGCTCAATAATCTTGAAAAGAATATGCCTGTTCTCCCAGAGTCATGGAATCCTTACCCAGAACATTCCGAAAATGTCCAACACCACGTTGATGAATTTGCAAAGATCGAAGGACAAGAATTCATTAACTATGCATTTCCTGAGGTCAACGTCATTGAAGAATACGACTCATCTATTTCCATAGAAACCTGGGATACCTTGGGGCAGCCAAGCGGCAAATACGACTTTCTAGTCAAATACACTGCTCCTGAAAGCTCTCGCATCAGATATGAGGACATCTATCCAACTGGATGAGGAGATCCTCTTGAGAGTGAAAACACTATGGAAGATGCAACAGAAGAGTCCTCTTATGATAACTCTGCGTGGGAAAAAGACTTCAATGATCCCACTCTGCCAGAAATCAGTGTCATCACTAAAGATAAACTGAGAAGGTAAGTACCATACTTTGTGATCCATAGAGGAGTTCTTTGCCATTGGGTTGCGGTCGATGTCCCGAAGGTCGTTCATAAATCAAAGTAATTAACACATCTTTATTTTGACCTTTCACCTTGCCCAGGTGAAAGGGATGTTTTTATAGGGCTTACTTTTCTATAAATGTCCCTCTTCGCTTCGCCCAAAGCGACAGAGTTTTGTTTTATAGGGTTGTGTTTCAAGAATCGGCAAATCATGAATAAATAATGTCATTCTGAATTCCCGCATTTATTGCTATTTTCACTTTTCGTTTTTCAGAAAATGGTAATCCTAAAAAACAACCCAAAATAAAAACAAGCGTTTTCAGAAAATACATTGCACACACTTTTGCATTCTCTCTGTCTTTTCTAAAAAGGAATCATCACGTCATGCAGATTACTTGTTTTAAACCCCATTGAAACATACGATCCAATGCCTTCTCCCAACTTTGAACTCCCGGTATTTGAAGCAGAAGTAGAAGGATACGAAGAAATTCCAGAAGAGATCTCCTGACTACTCAGACAAGAGGAAAGGTCCATCGAACCATACAAAGAGCCGTTGGAAACAGTCAATTTAGGTTCAGAAGAAGAAAGGAAAGAAGTTAAGATTGGAGCACTGCTCAGTCCAACTGTCAGAGAGGGCTTGATAAAGCTTCTCAAAGAATTTCCATATGTGTTTGCTTGGTCCTACCAGGACATGCCAGGATTAGATACCAGCATCGTGGAACATCACTTACCACTAAAAATGGAATGTCCTCCGGTAAAACAAAGACTGAGAAGGGCTCATCCAGATATGGCCATCAAAATTAAGGAGGAAGTGCAGAAGCAGATCGACGCCGATTTCCTCACCACCTCAGAATATCCTCAATGGTTAGCCAACATAGTGCTAGTTCCAAAGAAGGACGGGAAAGTCAGAATGTGTGTAGACTACAGGGATTTAAACAAAGTAAGTCCAAAGGATGACTTTCCCCTACCGCACATTGACATGCTAGTAAACAACACAACAAAATTCAAAGTCTTCTCCTTCATGGACGGATTCTCGGGCTATAATTAAATTAGAATGGCACCAGAAGACATGGAGAAAACGCCATTCATCACCCCATGGGGCACCTTTTATTACAAGGTAATGTCGTTCGGTCTGAAGAACGTAGGGGAAACCTATCAAAGGGCCATGACAACTCTGTTTCATGACATGATGAACAAAGAAATTGAAGTGTACGTCGATGACATGATTGTCAAATCTAAAACAGAAGAAGAATATGTGGAACATCTATCAAAGTTGTTCTAGCGTCTAAGGAAATACCAACTCCACTTGAATCCTAATAAGTGCACATTTGGTGTTTGCTCAGGAAAACTCTTGGGATTCATCGTCATCCAGAAAGGAATTGAGGGTTATCCCGACAAAGTTAAGGCCATTCAAGAAATGCCTTCACCAAAGACTGAAAAACAAGTAAGAGGATTTTTGGGACGTCTCTATTACATCTCAAGATTCATATCCCTTATGACCGCGACATGCGCGCCAATCTTCAAACTACTCAGAAAGAACCAAAGTTGTGTATGGACAGAAGACTGCCAAAAGGCTTTCGACAGCATCAAAGAATATCTGCTGAATCCACCAATTATGTCTCCTCCAGTGGAAGGAAGACCATTGAACATCTACTTAACAGTCTTGGAAGACTCAATAGGATGGTGTACTTGGCCAACAAGAAGAGACAAAAAGAAAAGAGTCTACCATTTATTACTTAAGCAAGAAATTCACAGACTGTGAAACTCGATACACTATGCTTGAGAAAACTTGTTGCGCTCTGGCTTGGGAAGCCAAACGTCTTCGCCAGTACATGATCTGTCACACTACTTGGTTAATCTCCGAAATGGATCCGATCAAGGACGTCTTCGAAAAGCCTGCCTTAACAAGAAGGATTGCCCGTTGGCAAATTTTGTTATCAGAATACGACATCGAGTATCATGCTCAGAAAGCCGTCAAAGGAAGTATTTTAGCTGATCATTTGGATCATTAACCGATTGACGATCAGGAATCAGTCAAATTTGACTTCACATATGAAGATGTAATGTACCTAAAAATGAAAGATTACGATGAACAGCTACCAAGCGAAGGGCCTGAACCAGGATCCCAATGGCGACTAATATTCGACGGAACTGTCGATGCTTATGGAAACGGAATTAGGGCAATCATAGTAACACCTCAGGGTACCCATATTCCTTTCACTGTTACATTATCATTCAAATGCACAAATAATGAGGCCGAATATGAAGCTTGTATCATGGGTCTCGAAGAAGCTATTGACTTAAGGATCAAGAACTTGGATGTGTATGGCGACTCAGCTCTGGTTATAAGCCAGATTAAAGGAGAGTGGAACAAGTATCAACTGGGATTGATTCCTTACAAAGACTACACGAGAAGGTTGTTGCCCTTCTTAAACAAGATTGAGTTTCATCACATCCCTCGTGAAGAAAACCACATGGCTGATGCACAAGCCACTCTATCCTCCATGATTAGTGTGAGTCGATGGAACGACTTACCCAATATTGACATAATGCGCCTTGAAAAGCCCGCTTACATCTTCGCTGTTGAAGCAGTCATAGATGACAAACCATGGTATCACGATATTAAATGCTTCCTTCAAAGACAGGAATACCCCGCCTGGGGCATCAAGAAAAAATAGGAAGACTCTCAGAAGACTGGCTGGCAACTTCTTCCTGAACAATGTTGTGCTCTACAAGAGAAACTTCGACATGGTTTTTCTCATATGCATTGACAGACAAGAAGCAAACATGCTAATGAAAGAAATTTACGAAGGCTCATTTGGCACTCATGCCAATTGACACACAATGGCAAGAAAAATTCTGAGAGCAGGATATTATTGGCTGACAATGGAATCCGATTGCTACAAGTACATCAGGAAATGTCACAAGTGTCAGATATACGCTGATAAAATCAATGTACCACCAACGCATCTCAAAGTTCTTTCTTCTCCATGGCCTTTTTCTATATAGGGAATCGACATGATTGGCATGATTGAACCCAAAGCTTCAAACGGACATCGGTTCATCCTGGTTGCCATTGACTACTTCACCAAATGGGTCGAAGCAGTATCATACACCAATGTGACCCGACAAGTGATGGTCCGATTTATCAAGAACAATCTCATCTGCCGTTATGGTGTTCCAAGCCAGATCATTACTGATAATGGATCCAACTTGAACAACAAGATGATGAAAGAGTTATGTGTTGAGTTCAAGATCGAACACCATAACTCATCTCCCTACCGACCTAAAATGAATGGAGCGGTAGAAGCGGCTAACAAGAATATCAAGAAGATCATTCAGAAGATGGTTGTAACCTACAAAGATTGGCATGAGATGCTACCTTTTGCTCTTCACGGTTATCGCACATCTATCTGCACTTCAACAGGGGCAACCCCTTTCTCTCTTGTATATGGCATGGAAGCAATGCTCCCCATAGAAGCAGAGATCCCATCAATGAGAGTATTAATGGAAGCCAAGCTAACAGAAGCTGAATGGTGTCAAAGCCAACACGATGAACTGAATTTAATCGAAGAAAAGAGAATGACAACTTTATGCCATGGTCAGTTGTATCAGCAGAGAATGAAGAAAGCTTTTGATAAAAAGGTCCGACCTTGTGTCTTCAGAGAAGGAGACCTTGTACTCAAAAAGATACAATCATTTCTTACTGATTCTAGGGGAAAATGGACTCCGAGTTACGATGATCCCTATGTTGTTAAGAAAGCTTTCTCAGGTGGTGCCTTGAGACTCGCAACTATGGATAGAGAGGAGTTTACCTACCCCATAAATATTGATGTAGTCAAGAAATACTTCGCCTAAATGAAAAAAAAAAGCGTCTCGTTGGACTTAAAACCCGAAAGGGCGATCCAGGCAAAAATTAGAGACATAAACAAATAGTAATCCCGATAGATTGAAAACCTGAAAGGGCAATCTAGGCAAAAGTTAGGGATTCATGCAAGTAACTATATCCGACAAGATTGACACCTCAGCGGTAACGTCATCCGTCAGGAAAACTTCAATCAAGGTCGCCTTCGACAGAAGCTCAGAATGTCCAGAATTCAAAGTTGGTGGAAGGATAGTGGTTGTTATGTTTCAATGTAGCCCCTTTCCCTATAAATTACCATTTTCTAAACTTTGTAATGCTCCATGGAGTCACGCATTAGGTTGATTGTCATTCTATCAATGAAAATTGAGCCCTTGTGCCTTTGTTCGCAATCCTTATTTATTCTGCTGTGTAAAATGACATGTTTAATATGATCAACGATTCTTGAAACAAAAAATGAATTTACTTTTGCTTTCAAAACGGAAATTTCAAATTTTTACTTCTGCTTTTAAGATAAAGATGACAATTTCTTTTTGGTTATTGAGCACAAAAAGGAATATCGACGGCTTCTCCGGAAGTGAATAAACTTCAAAATGCAGAATCAAAGTACTCCTTTTGACCAGTACACCCTGAATGAAGGATCAATCGTTTTAGACAGAATGTCCCATCTGACATCCCCAGTAGAGTTCATACCTCTAAGAATCAATGTTTGGTTTTTCTCCCCGGTAGGGTCTGCCCCTGAAAAGCAAGAACGGATTTCTATCCCCAGCAGGTTCGTATCTCCGGAAATCAGAACAAACACAGGAATCCCTATTCTCAAATGAAAGTACTACCTTCAAAAATCTCCAATGATACGCTCATCTCCCGGAGTGGCCGAGTATCTAGTTATGTTCATCACCAATCCGTATGTCGTGTCTGTTTTGTCAACATCAGCATCTCATACATCATACATAATTAATTCATATTCATATTCATATTCATGTTGCATTGCTTTCCCTTTGGTCATACTCATCCCCGAGTGATAAATGTCCTCTCTCCATTAGAGTTGTCAGTTTTCCTTTCTACGCCAGATAGGACAAAATCCCTATTAGAGTTCTTTCCTCTTTAGGAAATGTATCGTCAAAACAATCTCTCTCCAGTTTACTCTTGGATTGAAATCGGTCCCCGACCACTTTGATAACTTGAACCTCTGAAAGACAAGAAGCATTTGGATATACACATTGGGAACATCACTCATCACCAATGAAGATAATATTTTGCTTTCCCAGATTAAGGAAAAATCCCTAGAGAAAGCCTCTCAACAGAGGACTCTTGGTAATACGGCGGTTTCTCCCCAAGGAATTTGTTTTCAATGAAGTCACCAGCACCTCAAAATTGGATTACATCACATGGTATCTCTCCGGAAAGAGGAAGTATGATGTAATTTCCCCAGCAAATGGCATCTCCAACAGAGAAGTTTAGACACCTCTACAGTTCAGACCAATGGGTTTCCCCGGCAAGTCTAACATTAAATTGTTTTTCCATCAAATGGCATCTCCCCAGCGAGAAGTTTGGTGAAAACCATCGCAGATAGCCTTCCTTGTCAAGAAAAGCACTTGACAAGAAGAAACTGAGACCAGTTCCATGGCTGAAGACCGTGATTGAAGGGAAGTTTATTTCAAAAGAAACTGAGACCAGTTCCATGGCTGAAGACCAGGATCGAGGGGAGGTTTACTTCAAAAGAAACTGAGACCAGTTCCATGGCTGAAGACCGGGATCGAGGGGAAGTTTATTTCAAGAAGAAACTGAGACCAGTTCCATGGCTGAAGACCAGGATCGAGGGGAAGTTTTACCCTTTTCTAAGTAACATTGCTTAGCAAAAGAAGATGGATGAGCAAATAACTATTATTCACAAGCATAGTCAAAATTTCGGGTATTCCTATATTTAATCCTCTTTTACCTTGAATGTCCGAACGTCTTCGCCATTCACACCTTCAGGTCCAAGAAGATTAAATAGGGGCATCTGTCATACCCTAAATTTTGACCACGAGATTTCCCATCATTGTGCAAATCATCACCACAATATGGATGTACCTTCATACCTCATCAATCCTCTCAAAGATTGTTGAGCATTCACTTCAGTCAAGAATTAGGGTTTTTGACCCTCTCAGAGCACTCAAACAAAGGATCAATCACGAATTGACATGATCTTCAACTTGTCAAGCCTCCCAAACATTCATAAAGGATCAAGAGGTCTCCCATATTAAGAATCAAGCACAAAAGTGCAACATTTCAAATGGATCAAGCACAAAAGTGCAACATTTCAAATCAAGCCTCAAGATCATCAGTGTCACCAAATTAGGGTTTTGGTCGACCAAGGCCTCCAGAGGGAAATTTTCATTTGGGCATGAGCCAATACTTTAAAACATGATTCAAGAAGCTTAAAGGGTCCTCATGGATCCAATCATAAGTTCAAAATAGCCTCTGGGGATGCATTCATCAAAAATCAGGAATTTGGGGTTCTTGACCTAATTCACCCCTAAGTTGACTTTTGAAGCAAGACATGAGCCAAGACCTCAAGAAATGTTTTGAAGACCTCAAATATATTGTATTGATCATCTCACAAGTTCAAATTGACACAAAGAACTTGAGCCATGAGCAATATAAGAATGCAAATTCATCTGGACCACCAATTAAGGTTTCTGATGAGAAGTCAACTGTGCCTTTGACTTTTAACCAAGACATGATCTCAAACCTTGGGAAATGATTCAAGACACTCTAAAACACCTATTGAATCCATCCATTAAGTTTAATTTGGCCCAAGGACATGATTTCATAAAGGATCACAAAGTTTGAAATTCATCTGACAAAAAGTCAACTGTGCCCAAAAACCAAGTTTGACTTTTGAGATTTTTTGACAAACATGGCTCCCCTAAGTTAAAAACAATGTTAACTCATGGTTTGGATCATCATTTATCAAGAAAAAACAAGAAAAGCGAGGTTACTTGCAAAATGGGTAATCCTAAGAAACTTAAAATTTCTCTAAGTTATGAAAAAATGATGATTTTTCCCAACTTTGCAAGGTCATAACTCTCAAACCACAAATCCATTTTCTTCCATCCAAAGCTCAAATGAAAGCTCTCATTACATACTACAAAAGTGTCATAGTGCTCCATGAGCCAAAAAAGCTTGGATTTTGAGTTATAGAGCCATGAAGTTAGGGTTTCAAAACTTTTCACTTTTACACTTAGTGAAATTTTGAGACAGAATCTGTTTCATTTTTTTCCAACTTTGAGGTCATTTTTCTCCATGATCCATAATGATCTATAACCAAAGTTAAACATAAAAGTTGAAGTATGATGTGAAAGCTTTCCAAAGAGTACAAGAACATCATCAAATTCCATTTGAGCAAAGAGATATGGAGTGATCAACATGCCTTGTGCAAACTATCTACAAGACAGTTTTGGTTATTTCTTGCTAGCCACGATTCTTTTTGTCAAGTGTAATGATCAATACCACTCACATTCAATGTATTACAAATGAATCACAACAAACCTGCAAAGTTGGACCAAGGAGTCAAGGAAATCTCAAGTGGAATGATGGGTTTTGTCACCTTGCCTTGAATTCAAAATGGCATTTATGTGCAATAGTGCACATTCAACAAAAGGACTCTTTTCAGTCAAGATGCTCACATAAAAAACAATAAAAGCATCTGAGGAATGTGGATTGAGTCAAAAGATAAGCTAGCCATGTGGAGGGCTATGGTACCTTGTGTGAGGGGCAATGATACATCTTGCCAAAACTTTTGAATTCAAGCCAAACTCCAAGATATCACTATTTAGCCAAGACAAACTTCCTCTACTATAAATAAAGGTCATGTGTGACTGATCAAAACACACCAAAACAACCACAATGCTTGTTTTCTCACAAGTGCTCTTTCTTGCAAAATTCAAAGTTCTCAAAGCGTGAAAACCTGGAATTCTCAAACCAGTCAAATTCCACTCAAACCAACCATCCTACCAACTCACATACATCATATATTGATCCATAACCTCAAAACACATCTGGAACACCAGAATCATCAAGTCACTGTCCATTTGCTCAAATTTTCTTCAAAGCTACAGATAGGGTTGAGCCAAGTGATCCAGAGGTTTTCAATCCATTCCAAGCTTCCAAACACCTTACATTAGGTCCATTGAAGCTGTCCAGATCATCACACAACATCTGTAACACCTCTACATCAGAATTCGAATTCCTCTTGCACAAGTAAGCCTGACACTCTCAAACTCTATGATTCATGCATCATAAATATCTTTTCAAGTTACAAACATATTTTTGTACTTGTGTAGAGTGTTTCCCCTCAATCAATTACTTTGTAGGTATCGAGTATAGGATTTCATAGTGTTCTTGCAGAAATTAGGGTTCATGTGTTCATCACTTGATTTCTCACTCCACAACTAAAATAAATGCAATTAATTGGTACCATTGGAATCCTTGTTCAAAAACGAGTAATTTTCATGTTTACAAAAGTCAAAACCATTGAGTAATCAGAGAGTTATGAGAGGTTTTGCAAATATGGGGAAACGGGGCACACGCGAGGAAGTAGATTGTTCTTGGCGCCCTTTTTCAAATATTTGAATTTTTGAATTTTCTTTTATTTTTTAATTGATTTCAAAAATTAATTTCTCTCTGATTTTTAATCATTTTGGATTGATTCTTTTTTTTCAAAATTCACAAGTATGTTTAAATATTTTATTCCACAAAAAAATAAAAAAAATATTATTTATTTAATATATTTTGAATTTTTGTAAAGAATTTTTTTAATTGTTTTAGACATTTTTAAAGAGTTCTTTCTCTTGATTTTTCAAACTCAAATGAATTTCAAGTCATCACATGGATAAAACATGTTTTTTTCAAACATTGATCCAAGGTCACAACTTGTTTATTTAATAAATTTGATGATTTCCATCATTTTTATTTAATTTTTCTTCAAAATAAATACCTTTTTTAATGAAATTAGGGTTTCTTTTATTTAACCTTCAAATTTTGTTTTCAAAAACATTTTTGGGCCTCTAATAGAGTGTAAGACCCAACCTCTTTTGTAAATAAATAATTCTTGGGCCTCTGTCATAGTATAAGTCCCGGTGCGATTTTCAAAATAACGGTGCGTATACTGTTTTTTTCATCTGGGCCTCTCCTTGAGTATAAGCCCCACTTTTTCTTTTCAAACACTTTTGGGTCTCTAATAGAGTATAAGACCCAAACCCCTTTATACATAAATAAATATTTGGGCCTCTGTTATAGTATAAGTCCCACAACGTCTTTCGGTATCGTAGTGCAATCCCTATTTTTAAAACAAGTCATCTGAGCCTCTCTTTGAGTTATAAGCCCCAATCTTTTGTACATAAACTTTGTTTTAAACAATAAACAAACTCCATGGGCCTCTCCTTAAGTTGTAAGCCACATACCTCTGTTTTCAAAACCATCTATCTATTTTAAACTGGTACTAAGAGGAGCATTATTCCTAGTGAAACTGCTCTTATATCACTTGGGCCTCTCTTTGAGTTATAAGCCTCAAACATTCTTTTCTATTCAAACAACTTTTTTTAATTCAAATTCAAATTCAAAGTTTTCTCAAAACTTTCTTCAATTTCTTAATACCCTAATCATACAGGTGTAATCAATACAACCAATCACAATACACTTGGGCCTCTTCTCAGAGTATAAGACCCAACATCTTTACTTTTCAATGCATACTTGTTTATATATCTGTCAATTCACTTATTTGTATATACTTGTGCATATTTGTCTAGAGTTTCCTCAGCAGTTAGGTCTACACTTAGGTCAAACCAGAGGTTACTTCTAACTTAGTCAAAACTAGCTCCCTCATAGGAAATTACCCTCAATACAATCTGCCTCCTCTTGGGCTTATTCAATATGGAATAGAGAAAGACATTATTCTCGATGAAACTTTTCTCAAGACTGTCAAAACTTAGAAACATATATATACAAGGAATTCATTTCCCCAGAGAGGATTAATTCCCGATGAAACCTCTTTTGAATTTCTTCAACCTTAGAATTGTTCAACATAGAAAGGATTAATTCCCGGTGAAACCTTTCTTGAACTTTTCTTAGGCTTGGACCCACAGGCTTCCTAGAAGTATCCCCAGCCTGCTCTTGGGCTTAGTACAAAGACCAACATGCTTCATAGAAGTTCCCAACCTCCTCTTGGGCTTAGTATAAGGACCCAAAGGCTTTCTAAAATCATAAGATATAAATTAGTCATCTCTGCTAGTTTAATCCCTAAGAAAGTCAAAAGGTACAAATCCTATCATCCTAGGGTTGATCTTTATCCCTTAAACCAACAGCCTCCTCTTGGGCATCATACAAAGATCTCTCTCTACACCATAGTCTACCCCTTTTTAAGAGACTTGGACAGTCTCAGCCTCCTATTGGGCTTCATTCAAGTAGACTTAGAAAGTTGCACTCTCATAGTCTCCTTTTGGACTTCACACAAAGACCCCCAAGTTCCCAAAAGGCATAGAGAAAACCCTGGTCATTTTATCAATACACCAGTCTCTAACAGAGTTAAAAATTTCTAAGGTTTGTCAAACCCACCTTTAAACTCCTCAGACCCCCCAACAAGGGTAAACTTTCACCTTAAAAATCCCAGCCAAGGTCAGATTTACCTCAACAAAACCCTTAACAGAATCAGAGCCATATGGCATCTGATACTCCAGCTCTTCCCTAAAAATCCCCAGCAAGAGTAGTTTCCCTTTGGATTCCCCAATTCAATTTAAACCTTCTTCTGGATTTCAATAGTCCTCAGCAAGAGTCATCCTCCTCTTAGGCTTCATATAAGAATTTTCCCCAGTTAGCCTCAATCTTGGGCTTTGGACAAGACAGATATAACACTCCCCAGAGGAGTCATTTTCTTTCAGCCTCAATCTTGGGCTTTGTACAAGACAGATATAACACTCCCCAGATGAGTCATTTTCTTTCAGCCTCAATCTTGGGCTTTGTACAAGACAAATAAAACCCTCTCAGTGGAGTTATTTTCTTTTAACTTCAACCTTGGGATTTGAACAAGGCACACAAAAAATAACATCCCCTCATATGAAACCATGAGTCTACTCTGTATGAGAAGATACCCTTTCTATACATCACATATCAAAACAAACAACCAAAACCTTTTTCCAGATAATTGTTGTAAGTGGCACACTTGTTGATTCAAAATCCAAGCTGGAGTCATTCTCTTATCCTGGCCAAAACTTATCTTTCACCTAAGAGCTATAAGTGGCAAGCCTTTGGATTCTATACATCCAAGCCAATGTCCTTCTTTTAGCATGAAAGATTCATAAAGGAAAAAGTGGCATTTGTCTACACTGAGTTAAAGGTTCTTCCTTCATGACATCTCCCTTATAAAGGAAGCTATGGCATTGTTGGATTCCATGTATCCCAGTTAAAGTAATTTCCCTTATAACCAATTTCTCAACATTTGTGATGAATAGGTGAGCTATATCCCTTTAGAGATGACAAATTCTCTCTCTCAGTCACCCTTTAGCTTCAATCTTGGGCTTTGAACAAGACACAAATACTCAGATAGCTTCAATCGTGGGCTTTGAACATGACATCAAAAATTCTTTCCTCCCATAGAATAGGAGGGACTACGATTGCTTTGATTTCCCCGAATCTCTTTACGGGAATACGTAGGCATAAGATTGCAAATTCTTAGCGAGCACACAAATAAAAAATCTTAGGTCCAGGTACCTCCTCAAAAACTACAGAAAACCCGAAAACAACAAAAACATTCTCTCAACACTCCCAAAAGAAAAACTTTCCCAATCCACATCAGATAAACACAAGAAAGCATTTCAAATTTACAGAAATACATGCAAAAAGAAGGTTCTTATAGATTACTATAGATACACTGGGTGTTAACAACTTCCCTTTGTATAACCAGACCCCGATCCCTGATCTCTTAGCATTTGTTAAAGAAAACATTTGTGTGCGGGGTTAGTTTAAGATATCTTCCCCTTCCTTTCTAGCTTCATAGGATAAATACAGAAATTAGAAAGTAGCACCAATTATGCGGTAAGGTGGTCGCGTCACCAGGAAAAAATCGACGACTACACTCGTTATCAACAAACCGTCTACATATAGACAAAGGATAATCACTCATTCACTTGTATTTATCTTCACATACACTCTATGCTCGGATACACATTTCTTGGAGCCAACCTCCTTTAGGAAACCATCTATTATCCTAGAAATTGGTGTGAATTCCTCTTCAAAGTCTATGTCTTCTCTTTGCAAGAGTCTCTTTGTAACTAATTGAGCCTTATGCTTGATTATTTCTCCCTTGAGATTTTCGTTCACTTTAAACACCCATTTCACACCAATTGACTTCTTTCCATATGGTAAATCAACCAACTCCCAAGTATCATTCTACTCAATTGATTCTAGCTCCTCCTTCATAATACAAATCCATTTTGGATCACTTAAAGCCTCTTCCATTTTAACAGATTCAGATTTGGCCATAAGTGCAAAATGGACGAAATCATCATCATCACTGACTCCGTTGTCTCGAAATAGCTCACAATCTTGGAGTCTTTAAGGCAAACATTTTTATCTTATTGATCTTTTAACATTTTCTTCAATTCGGGCTTGGGCAACAGGAGTTTCTGATTTTTTTCGTTTATGCAGAATCAGAATTTTCAAACTTGTAACTGGTTGCAGTTTTTACGTAACCAGTTACAGGCTATTGCAACTCCTTGATTTCGTCAACTATGACGTCTCGACTAATCGCAAGCCTCATATTTGTTGCATCAAACAAATTGTAACCACTGGTAGAGTGATACCCTACAAGTATCATCACCTCTCCCTTACCATCCAACTTCTTTCTAAGTTACGCCGGAACATGTCGATACGCTACAGAACCAAAAACTCTCAAATGGTTTAGATTCGGTTTGAATCACGACCATGCTTCTCCGATGTTACCTTTTCAAGTTTCTTTGTTGGACACCTATTCAACAAATAGGCAGTTGTGGATACCACTTTTGTTAGAACAAGATTTGTTCATGCATATATTCCTTGGGTTTTGATGATAACAAAGTATTTAAAGAACAATGGTTTTATTTGATGTGTGTTTCTTGTATGCAGGTTCTAATACTTGTAAATATTAGATACAAAATCTGGTATACAAAGGCACACTTGAGAGAAACTAAATTGCTAGATTTTGGTGATGCAGAATATGAAGAATAATTATTAAGTGATGTTTGGCGTAGCCTCTGAAGCTGAAGGTCTCAGCATCAGAAGAAGAAACATAATTGTCTATACACTTGGTGAATGTAATTTACCTTCTAGTATCGTTTAGAGTTGGTGATAAAGCTGAAGCTGTGTGTACTGCATAAAGCAAGCTGCATGTCAAATCAGTTTGTCAGCTGGAGTCTGAGTTCACAAGGCTCAAGAAAGGCTGACATGCTTTACGGATATCCTCTCCAATGGCTCTATAGTACAGGATCTTCTTGAAGACTCAACGGTTAAACATGTTACACAATGGATCAAGATCTTTTGGTTTGTCTATCTTCAACGGCTCTTGTACTATGGAGTAAAGCAAAGACACTGATCAAGTTATCTCATCCAACGACTAGTTTGATGCAACTGCTATATAAGTGGCTGAAGGTTCAAACTGAATCTTTAACAAGGATTGACCAGAAGATGGTGTAACAAAATCAGAAGTTATCAACTCAATAGTTTATGTAGATTTTCTATTTGTAAGTTGTAATTGTAAAAGTCTTAAGATTTCTTACACATTGAATATCTTAGAAATCTTAAGAGCTTTAGGTCTTTGTTAATGGTGATTTCCCATACCTCTGATATTAGTATCAAGCACACCTTGTTTTCTATTCTGCTGAACTTGTTAGGTAGTTTAAATTAAGTCTCTCACCAAGATGCTTGAGCCATGTAAGTCTCTTGCTATGTGCTTGAGCATTGAAAGTCTTAATCAATTAGATTGATTGAGCAGAAGTCTTGTATCATTGGGATACAAGCAAGGAAGTCTCTCACCAAGATGCTTGAGCCATGTAAGTCTCATGCTATGTGTTTGAGCAATGAAAGATTTAATCAAGTGGATTGATTGAGCAAGAAGTCTTGAATCTGAGGGATTTAAGCAAGAAGTCTTAGGCCAGTGTGGCTTGAGTAGGTTGGCTCGGTACATGAAATTGGGAGCAGTTAGTCTTGAATCTTAGGGGTTTAAGCAAGGAGGCTCTTTTTATGGGACTTGGAGCAGAAGTCTTGAGTCTAGAGGACTTAAGCAGGAAGTCTCGGACCTAGGGTCTGAGCAGTGTAAAAGTCTTATGCAGAATACATAAGCGATTGTAATCATGATGTGGTTATAGTGAAAATCTCTTGTGAAGCAAGGGGACTGGACTACTCTCAGTTGGAGGGGAACCATTATAAATCTGTGTGTCTTCCGTTTTTATTTATTTGCTTTTGTTAACACCACTGCTAAGTATAAACATAATTTGAACACCGGTTTAGGTTTTGAATTCTGATCAGATGCAGAATTAAAAGAAATGGAAAACACAATCCAACCCCCCATTTCTTGTGTACTTTTCTCACCTTCAATTGGTATCAGATTTTGGTCTATGTTTAACACTTAACAGTGGCACAGATAATGATCCAATAAGAAAAGTATGTCTGTTAAAGACTTTTCTTCAAGAAGAAATCAAGTGCCACATGAAAAATATCATACTGCTTTTCCTACCATATTCAAAGGGTGATTCCAATGAATTTAAATGATGGAAAAGCAAAACATATTTTTAACTCATTGCTCTTGATAAAGGGTTATGATGAAGGTCTATAGAATATCCTTGAGAAAGGTATTACTATAGAAGTTGATGGTGTAGAGATGATCACTATTTGAAAATCTCTATCACCAACTCAGAAGAAGCTTATTGAATATCTTCAGAGGTAGTTGCATTCTGTTAGGTGCTCTATCTCACTTCTGAGTATGTCAACATCATCGATGTGTCTGATGCTCGAACTATCCATGAGTCATTGTGCTCAGATTTGTGGGAATCAGTTTTGAAGCTTGTCCAATTACACTTCATCTAATCTCTCAAAGAAAATTCTGAGAAGATTGTTCTGGATTCAAACCTAAGGTCATAGTTATTTAAGAAGTTATACAACTTGAATGTGTTATGCTCTGTTGGTTTTCATACAATCTTCAAAGAAAAGAAATGTATTTAGATGTTAAAAATCTATCTATCAGATTATCTTTTGTAAATTATGTTGAAGGATACTTTCTATGGAATATCTGATGATGAGAAATTAACCTTCCAAATCAAAGGACTTCTTTTACTGGCCGAGTGAAATGAGACATATGATGATAGAAGAGTAACTTCAAAAGCTTCTAAAATATTAGTATTTCAACTGATTTCCCAAATCCGAAAGCAAGGAGAAACACTACTAGAACCTAATGTCAGAATGTTTCACTGCATATTGTTGTGAAGTTGACATTAGTGCAGGATTCAGATGAAACAGTAATCTAGCTATGCCAGTCATTACTGCTTCTGAAGAAGCATTTGAGTCCTGAAATAAAAATCAAGTATTGGATAGAAAGAGATTATGCAAAATCCATCTTGCTTCAATATTTGATAATAAGGAGTCTGTTCTTTAAGGTGATATCTTAAGAGACTTCATTACTACTTGATTGAGGGTCATCATGGAATTTTTATTAAAGGACAAGTCTATGAGAAACCTTCAATTCTTCTTCATGTTCTGCAGGAAATTAGATGATAGTGCTTTAATTTGTTTTATGACATTCTCTGATAGCTAACATCATCTGGTTCTTTACTTATCAAAGATCTCAAAGTCTTAAGTCAAGACAATGAAATTAATGATTATGCTAAGAACAAGATCTTGTTCATATTATGATTTATTCTAGACTGATACTCTAGAATGAATCATGGTACTGCAATCAGAATATGGCATAAGGCGAAGGAAATCTTGTATGGACATTTATGTATGGTCTAATAGAAATATGAGTATCATCATTCAAATGTAGTTGCTGCAGATATCGAGGAAACGATCAGAGGCATCTTCCATGGCATTTATCATAGGTTGTTTACAACATTTTATGGAAGAAGAGCCTACATGCCAGACTCAAGTACTATAGGTACTGAGTTTGGTGGGAGAAGTAGAGTCAATGGTTTAACAGCCATTAAATCAGAATCCACTCAAAGTGGTGTTCAGACTCTATGGTTAAGTTTGGATACTGATACGAGTCTGATCGAGAAAACAAAAAAAAAGGGTTATATTCTTTTCTGGCTTATCTCTTAATTCAATGAGATGTTTGTGTATATGTTAATACAAAGTCTCTGCTAGATTTCTAGAGCAGTTCTTTTATTGAAAGAATTTTCATAAATCTTTAAGAATAAACTATGTTGTATTTATCTATACTAAATATTTCATTATGCTAGATGACTATCATAATTATGGAAACAGTTTCCTCACTTTTTGTGATGTTACTTCTGCTTGTTAGTTGTCAAAGGAAACAGTTCAATATTCTTTAATCACTCATGACTCTTGTTTCAAGAGCAAATGTTGGTTTTGAATAGAATCTTCGAGACTGATGACTAACATAAGATATCTCTCTCTTAGTCTAGATCTACTAGACTCTGGTGGATGATAGCTTTTGAAAATTGTCAGATTTTAAGATTCAGAAGAAGATTCTTTGCTTCTGATTAAGCAGTTTAAGTAAAAGGTTTTTCAAAAATCTTATATTACTTGAATTTCATAAGTTTGAAAATCATCTAGTGGATTCAAGAGATCTGCTAGATAAGAACCTTTGAGTAATGATGCTTTATTTTTATATATTTGTTGTCTCTATCCCCTGTCCTGTGAAACATCATTTGTGTCTCCCTTTTATGACAAGATTATTATTTCTTTGGAATCTTGTTCAATTCTTTTTCTTTTTGTTTTCTCTTTGGTTATGTTCTGATCAAGCCAAACTTAAGATGAGTTTCCTAGTCAATTCTTATTTGAATCAACTGGTTGTCATCGATGAAAAGTTTGTAGATTTTGATGAGTTGCTTATGATTGGGTTTTAACTTCTGGAAGACTGTGTCTGAACAAAGATGGAATGGATACTTTGAGATGCTATGTGGTTTCACTTATCCATATCTTGTCAAAGAGTTTTGGATTAATGCCTCCATTGTTGGGCTGCATTCTGAGTGTGTTATTCTTTCTAAAGTAACTGGTGTTTCTATAACAGTGACTTCTAAAGTGATTGCTAATGTGATCAATTGTGAGGAAACTGGAGAAATTCCAGGAACTCTCATTTGGGAACACTATCTTCCTATTTGGCGTATCTTTGTAGATCCATCTAAAACATCAGTGGTCTCAAATCTTCGTCCTGTTGCAATTGTTTGGAATCAGATTCTGAATTCAAACTTGTTGCTTAAGGATAAGGATTTAGACCTCGTGTACCCTATTGAAAAAGACATACTACTACTTCTCAATTCAGACTTGTAGATTGATCTTTCTCAAGTTATGTTTGACTATTTGAAGAGGACTATTTCTTCCTTTCACAAGGGAAAGATTTTCTTCATTCCTTATGGATGAGTTCTTTCAAAATTACTTGTTCAATACTGAGTTATCATAAGTTCAGAGGTTGATTCATCTAAAATCTGGAGAGACGAGTTTGAAGCATTCTATGAAAGATTCTGATGTTAGATTTCTACATAGTTATGCTTTGTAATTGTTAGAACCTTTATATTAAGTAATCTTATTAACAATTCGTGTTTGTTCATGATGCTATGTAGTTTAAACTGTTATTTATATATTTATTATTGTTCTAAAGGATTAAAGAAATGGGATTAAGAACTCAAAACATGCAACAATTCTCATTAATAAACTGGAAGATATTTCAAATTATTTAGACTTTCTTGTCTATTGGATTTGCCCTAAGGTATTCCATAGGATCATTTGACATGTCCAGATTATTTAAATAATCTTGTCATTCTTCCTTAGCAAACTCCAAAGCCTCCTTTCTCAGATGGTTTGTGTGTTTGGACTCATAAGTTCTTTTTCTTCTAAGAGTCTTCACAAAGGATGCTGAAGTGGTGTGCGCTTTTGAAGTCATTTGATTGCTAGTAGATCCTTCAGCTACTATTTTTCCTTTGGTTATTGCATTGAGTATGACTGCCTTTCTGAAATCTCTCTTTCGAACCCATATTTGTTTTTGTTTATACATCTTGGTGTTCTAAAGATTAAGTGATTAAGGGAGAAAGTCTGCTATGAGTTTTTATAGACTTGTTACATTCATTGTCTTGAGTATCTGTTATTTTAATATTGATTAATTCAAATCAATGTTTTAATGATGACTCTTGGAAATGTTATCTAACAATCTGGCCTATTAAGATTCCTTTTAACAATAGTAGGTATTATAATTAACACGTTTAACTATTGCTTCTGGTGTCAGTATTACTTCATTAATGTTTTACCAGAATATAAAAAGGTGAGTTAAGTGGTTATGTGCATGCAAATGTAAATAAATAAAAATTGGTAAAAAAAACATTTTCATTAATCTAGCAAAAGGATTACAAAAAGAGTTTTACAAATGGAAGTGAATGTTCTTAGAATAGATCCCTATCTAAGTCATCCTTTGCCTTGTAGGAATAGTAGTTGTCATAGTCAACTTCTAGTTCATCCTCATCAATATCTTCCTCATCTACTTCTAGGATAATAGAATGGTAAAACCTCTTGTTGAACCTTCTTCTCTTGGACCTCTTCTTAGATTTATTTCTAGGCTTCATCGCAGTAACTGAAAAACCTAGTTCTGTAGGTTGTTAAGGAACTGCTGACGTAGCTTCATCAAAAGTAATCTTTGTAGAGGCCACATGCCCAGTAGTGGATGACTCAGAAACTACTCATTTCTGAAGGTTCTAGACATTCAGGGTTGTATAGTTCTGTGTGATTTCTGTCACTACATAAGCTTTGTTGCTCTCAGTTGATGACTCCATGACTCTTATAGGTGTGGATGAAAATGAATTAGGTTTTGGCTGCTTTTATAATGACTTCTGAGTATCCTAATCAACGGAATAAGAATCCTTTACTTGATTTGGTGGTCTGTTACGACCAATAACTGCATTGTACAATCCTTAATGACCCCTGTTACTTGATCGCTTTTCAAATTCTTGGAAACTGATCTTGTAATGATGGTCTATTATACATTTATGATCGTAATTCTTTTTTATTTCTCTTTTTTATTCTTTTTTATGTGACAAAGGGGGGAGAAATGATAGTAAGTATTTAATTAGAAACTAAACCCATTGGACCTATTCAGTTTATACATAATGGTCATTTATAATTCTGTTATTTAAATTTTTGTTATTATGGTTATCTTTCCCGGGCAACACATTTTAAGTTTCTTGTACATAGAACTAAGGAGGAGCTTACAAACCTTAACCTTAGTCTATCAGACTCAGAAGGAGCTTACAAACCTCGTATTCTGTTGTTGCCAAAGGAAGTTAAAATATTATTTTTGTTTTTCTTAAATATAGAACTATGGGGGAGCTTATAAACCTCAGACTTTTATGTTACTAAGAAAACTAAATTACTTTTTCTTGAAAGTAGTACACAAGGTGGATAAAAGAACTCAACTTTGGACTATTAGACTCAGGGGGAGCTTATAAACCATATACTCTAATGTTGCAAAGAAAATTATAACTGCCCAACATTGTTCTATTAAATACTTATGTTTGTCATCATAAAAAAAAAGGGAGATTGTTAGAACAAGATTTGTTCATGACATATATTCCTTGTGTTTTGATGATAACAAATTATTTAAAGAACAATGGTTTTATTTGATGTGTGTTTCTTGTATGCAGGTTCTAATACTTGTAAATATTAGATACAAAATTTGGTATACAAAGGCACACTTGAGAGAAGCTGAATTGGTAGCTTCTGGTGATGCAGAATCTGAAGAACACTTGTTAAGTAATGTCTGGCATAGACTCTGAAGCTGAAGGTCTCAGCATCAGAAGAAGCAACATAATTGTTTCTACACTTGGTGAATGTAATTTGGCTTCTGGTATTGTTCAGAGTTGGTGATAAAGCTGAAGTTGTCTGTACTGCATAAAGTAAGTTGCATTGTCAAATCAATTTGTCAGCTGGAGTCTGAGTTAACAAGGCTCAAGAAAGGTTGACATGCTTTACAGATATCCTCTCCAACGGCTCTATAGTACAGGATCTTCTTGAAGACTTAACAGTTAAACATGATACACAATGGATCAAGATCTTTTGGTCTATCTATCTTCAACGACTCTTGTACTATGGAGTAAAGCAAAGACATTGATCAAGTTATCTCATCCAATGGCTAGTCTGCTGCAACTGTTATATAAGTGACCAGAAGATGGTTTAACAAGATCAGCAATTATCAACTCAATAGTTTATGCAGATTTTCCATTGTAGGTTGTAATTGTAAAAGCCTTAAAATTTCTTACACATCAAATATCTTTGAAATCTTAAGAGCTTTAGGTCTTTGTTATTGGTGATTTCCCGTACCTCTGATATTAGTATCAAGTACACCTTGTTCACTATTCTACTGAACTTGTCTAGCAGTTTATATTAAGTCTCTCGCCAAGATGCTTAAGCCATGTAAGTCTCTTTCTACGTGCTTGAACATTGAAAGTCTTAATCAAGTAGATTGATTGAGCAGAAGTCTTGTATCATTGGGATACAAGCAAGGAAGTCTCTCACCAAGATGCTTGAGCCATGTAAGTCTCATGCCATGTGCTTGAGCAATGAAAGACTTAATTAAGTGGATTGATTGAGCAAGAAGTCTTGAATCTGAAGGATTTATGCAAGAAGTATTGGGCCAGTGTGGCTTGAGTAGGTTGGCTCGGTACATGAAATTGGGAGTAATTAGTCTTGAATCTGAGGGGTTTAGACAAGGAGGCTCGTTTCATGGGACTTGGAGCAGAAGTGTTGAGTCTAGAAGACTTAAGCAGGAAGTCTCAGACCTAGGGTCTGAGCAGTGTAAAATTTTTATGCATAAGCGATTGTAATCATGATTTGGTTATAGTAAAAATATCTTTTGAAGCAAGGGGGCTTGACTACTCTCAGTTAGAGGAGAACTAGTATAAATCTTTGTGTCTTCTGTTTTTATTTATTTGCTTCTGTTAACACCGCTGCTAAGTATAAACAGAATTTGAACTCCAGTTCAGATTCTGAACTCTGATCAGATGCAGAATTAAAAGAAATGGAAAACACAATTCAACCCCCCTTCTTGTGTACTTTTCTCACCTTCAACTACTCCCCATAAATCTTTCGGCAAGTTCTTCCCCATTACCATGTTTATTATCATGTTCATGATCGATCAATTCTTCCTTTCGAAAACACTATTTTACTATGGTGTATAAGGTGGTACTACTTCATGTACAATCTCTTTTTGATCACAAAACCTCTCAAAGTCTTTTGAGACATATTCGCCTCCACCATCTATTTTGAGCACTTTGAGTTTGTGACCACTTTGCCTATCAACCATGGACTTCAGCTTCTTAAACACTTCAAATACCTCATGCTTTCTCTTGATTAGGTATGTCCATAGCTTTCTACTATGATCGTCGATGAATGTGAAAAATACCTATTGCCATCAACGGAATCTACTTGCACCGGTCCATATACATCCGAATACACCACCTCAAGGTGATTCTTGGTTCTACAACTTGCATCCTTGCTGAATTTACCCTTATGTTGCTTCTCTTGCACACATTCTTCACAAATTCAATCCAGTACATTGATCGATGGCAACCTGTTACCATTTTGTTCCTTTGCAAGTCTTTGAGATCTCAGAAATTGAGATGCACAAGACGATAGTTCCATATCCACTCTTCTCGACTTGATGATGTAGCAAGACATCTATGCTCAATAAACTTCAGCTTAATCTTGAAGGTTTTGTTGGCATCCATAGGACCTTTAAGGACCAAAACCCCCTTTGCATTCATAACGTGCAACCCCTTATTTTTCCATGTGTATCTTGTAACCCTTCTCAAGCAATTGGTCAATACTTAGAAGGTTACATTTGATTCTTGGAATGTAAAAAACATCTTTGATCAAGGAATGCTCACCATCCCTTCTCATGATCAAAACATCGCTGATCCCATCGGCCGCTAGAGGGTGTCATTCATGAACTTTACTTTTTTCTTCATGGCACGATTGATTTTAACAAACCAATCTTCCTTCCTGTCATATGAGTAGAACAACCCGAGTCAAATACCATTCCTCGCTGCACTTAACTCATTTCGTACTCATCATGGCATGTTCCTCTACATGTAACCGGTTAACCATATCATGTAACCGGTTACAGCCTATTTTTACAGCATTCCCAAAAGTGTTGTTATTGTCCCGCAGCCCGCTGTTGCTGCAATTTCCTTCTGTGATCATGACCAAGAGTGTATTCTCTTCATAAAACTCTTGTCTTGCAATCTTGGCTTCATCTCCTTGAGGTTCCTTCTTGTTTGCATTGCACTCTTTTGCAAAATGACAGAACCTTTGATAGATATAGCACCACTTTTTGCTTTTGTCAAACCTCTTCTTTTCATCTCTAAATTTGCCTTGACCACCATTTTGTTGCATCTTCTCTCACCCCTTTTACAAGTCAAATTCTTGAAATTTTGGGGATCTCTTCCACCAAAATTCTGAAAATTCCCTTTACTCTTCATGGGCCATTTTCCTTTCAATCTCTTGTCCTTCTTGTTGAAGCGAGCTCCGCCTTTTCCTTATCATTACTTCCCTCCTCCATCATTTACTCATGAGCTTCAAGAGAACTTTACAGCTCCTCTTTGCTCACCGTCGTAAGATCCTTCGAATCCTCAAAATCTACAACTACATTGTCAAATCTTAGTGTTAAGGAACATAATATTTTCGCAATAACATACTGTTTTTTTACTGTTTCTCCACATGCCTTCACTTGATTCACCAATTGAGTGATTCTTGTTATGAAATTATTGATTGTCCCCTTCTCTTCCATTTGAATCAACTCAAGTTGACACTTGTGAGTTTGTAACCTCACCATCTTCGTCTTGTCAGCCCCTGTGTATGCCTTCTTTAAGATCTCTCAAGCTTGATTTGACGATTCACAATCACCAACTTTCTCAAAGTTGTTACCATCAACACATTGAGGGATAAAAAATAACGCCTTGAAATCTTTTTTCTTTTATTCCTTATGTGTTATTTGTTGTGCAGCTATTGAACATTCGAAAAGAGGATTCACCGTGTTCTTGATCACTTCAAGCACATATAGGTAGCCAAACAACAGTTTCATTTGATTGTACCATTTGTCGTAATTCTTCGCATCAAGAGTGGGTATGTTTGCAGGGATTCTTTCATTGAAGACAAAATTCATGTTGCACACTCGGTGTTTGTGAATCAGAATCGGGCTTTGATACCAAATGTTGGAACTTTAAACCACGAGATTAGTGAATAATGGAGGAGAAAATTGGAATATGGAGAGAGAGAGAGGGAGAGAATTAAGGGTGAGAATGATAATTGTATTAGCTTTTCAACAACTATGATGAGGATGCCTCCAAGGCATTTATACAAGTGTTACGGGACCTAAAACAAGTAATTACATAACAGAAAAATGCTAAAACTCGGTCCTCTGTAACTGGTTACACCAGTTTGTTAACCTGTTACAGCTGACATTACAAATAAAAAACTTTCAGTGGTAACCGGTTAACATCAGATGTTAACCAGTTACACCCTCAAATATTTCACTTTTCTACAACTCATAAGTGTGTTTGCTCTTATTGTAACCGATTACATCCCATATTAACCGGTTACATTAGAGCACTTGAATTACTCAAAATGCTTTATAAGCGTTTTTAATTATCAAGTAGGATTTAACTTTGATAAAACAATTTTGTTCATTTTCATGCATTTATTCAGAGATAACCATAAAATTTAACCTTGAAAATAACATATGAAAAAATTGCATTTTCAATCATACAATTTGAAATTAATTTTTCACAAACTCCTACTATCATCTCATATGCACACGTGTGTCATACCCCAACTCTATCCTACCTTTCTCAGCTTTCTCTCTGGAAGATCATCTGGATTTTGGCCATGATCTTTTGAAAATTAGGTCATAGGACCATGTGTGCATGTTTATTATGACTAACAAGCTTGTGCAGGTGCATCAAATTCAAGTGGAGATGGTACTTGTTCTTTTAGTAAAGTACTTCGAGTCATGACCAATTGATTCTGATTCAAAGCGGTCCTAGGGATTCTCTTTCTCATCCTTCGGCCATCCTTGGATCAACACTTCAAAGATATCTTGGCTAGGTTTTGTGGCCATATCTCATGCAAGTCAAGATCGGGCGTTGGTTTCTTATGGTTCAAGCATGAAAGTCATTCACCATTCCAAGATTCAAATTGCAAATTCATCATTCAAAATTCCAATCCAAGTTCATTTCAAATAACCAAGGTTCAAATGGTCAACTTAAAATACAAGTTACAAGTGATGAGTTCAAAGATCATTCAAATGAACCGTTTGGAATCCAAGTTACAATGGAGTGCATTATTCAAAGTTTTCAAGATGAAGCGTTATTTCAAGTTCAAGTTTTCAGGATTGCAAAAACATTGCCTTTGTGTTCATCAAGTTTTCAAGATCAAGTCAAACATAAGAAAATTATGAGAATGGCTTGGAGTTCAAGTTGCAAAAAGTCAAGGGCATACGCCATTTTCAATTATTTTGAGTCCTTTTGTTCAAGTCATTCAAGTGTCCAAGTTCATATATCATAAGCTATCACAATAAGAGTTTTAATTCAAGTTTAACTAAAGGAGTTTTTGACATAATCCAAGAAGATCAAGTTCTTTCAAATTCAAGGTACACTAATGCATGTTCTTCACAAAGTATAAGTTAAAAATGTCAAAATTGAAATTCAATCAAATGTTACAAGTTAGAGAATTTCATGTCATAAGAATCTCAAACCATCTATACAAAATTCCCTGCCAAAATTATAAAGTTATACAAGAGCATTGCCCTTTATTTCTTTCCTGAGAATGAAAGAGTTGAGAGATATTTTGACGATTTAGTTTATGAAATGATTTCTAATGACCTTTCCATAAGAGCTACGGTTGAAGAAGCTGAGTTGTTGATCTTTTTCTCCACAGTGCTCCCAAGCCATTATAGGAAATCTCAACAAATAGATATTGAATTTCTACCATACATACATATCTCTCGATGGAGATTGATTCTGCTTCTGAGTTCATTGCTGAATCTGAAATAGTTTCTGTTTGTCTTAAATGTGGCAACCAAGACTTTGAAGAAACTTTGGTATATTACTTCAAATGTCAACATTATGCACTGCATAGATTCAAAAAGACTAAAGATAATTCCAGTGAAGTAGATTCTGAATATAAATGTGTGATTATGGTTGATCCTAATCTGCATCCTATTATTGATCCAATATGGAGGGGAAGTTTGTAGCTTATCAACATAATCTTTGAATTAATGAGCCATTTGTCGACTTTAGCATGTCTTAAAGTTCACGAAGAGACAATACATCTCCCTAATGTGTTGTATGCAGATTTGCTTCAAAGATCAGCTGTGTGGCCACGAAGTTTCAGGAAATATGGCACAAATAATCAAAACTTCCAAACACAATCAAAAAATCATCATCATTAATTCAAGAAGAAATCAAATTGAATAAGGAACTTGTTCGAACATGTTTGAACTAAAATGGAAATGATATCATCATCATAAAATCAAGTTCATAAGCAACTATTGTTTCTTTCCAAAACAATCCATAAACATGTCACTGTAAAAATGAAAGTTCATCATCACATATAAATTTGAAATCATGGCACCTGAGCCTATATAAAGAGGCATAAAAACGGCAGCAAAAACATCTGATACGCAGAGCAAGAACAGTGGAAAATACACGCATTCGCACGGTTCGAAAGTGGCAATACACATCACATACACACAAATACGCAGAAGCAGTACACACACTGGTGAGCAGGGATACACACGCACAAAATCATCAAAGCAGTAACATACACGCAGAGCAAAAGCAACAGATAGCAGAGGCGGAAAAAGACGATTTTCGAAATTAAGAAAAGCGAGAATTTGCGACATCGATAAAAAGAAGATGAAAGTATTCATGATTTCCACATGAATGTGCTTGAGATAGCTAATGCCTTTAGTGCCTTAGGAGAAAAGATATCAGAAGAAAAGCTGGTTAGGAAGATTCTTAGGTCTCTCCCTAAGAAATTTGACATGAAGGTCACAACCATTAAAGAAGCCCAAAACATCAGCAGTATGAGAGTTGATGAGCTTGTTGGATCACTTCAAACTTTTGAATTGACCTTGAATGACATAATCGAAAAGAAGAACAAAAGCATTGCTTTTGTATCCAATGCTGAAGATAAAGAAGGTCAAGCTAACCTTGATACTGATGAGGGAAGTAGTTCAATAGAATTCTGAAGAGAATGGACAGAAAAGGAAGATCAAGGGTCAAGGACATCACATCTGAGATCAGGAATAATTATGAGTCTCAAAGAAATACCAGAATTGAAGAAAAGTCAGATCAAAGCAAAGGGATTCAGTGCTATGAATGTGAAGGTTTTGGTTACATTAGGCCAGAATGTCCAAACTATCTTAAGAAGTAGAAAAAAGGATTGACTGTTTCTTGGTATGATGATGATTCAGAAGATGAATCTAACACAGAGGTAGTTGAACCTGTTACTGCTCTCTCTGGCAGATGGGCTGATGAAGTAGAAGCTTATGATGAAAATAATCTCTATGAAGACCTGGATGTAGGTTACAAGGATATTTGCAACAGGTGTGAGGAATATCATAAGACAGAAGAAAAACATAGAAAGGCCATAACTGAATTGGAAAATGAGAAGAAGGAACTCTTAGGTGTTATCTCTCATCTTTAAAGTGAGATAACTGTCTTAAATTCCAAGGTTAATAATGCAATAGATTCCTTAAGAAGTATGAAAAAAAGGGCTAATCCAACAAAAGATACTGGAGATGCAAAAGCTTATTATCACCCTGATAATAAACATAGAAGATTGCCTGAAGGAAAATTTTGTTCTTCTGTGAGGAAGAAGATGGTCACAATGTCTAACTACATGTTACAACATTCTGGGAGACATAATGAACCTCCAAATAATCACCAATCTTGTTGGAGATGTCACTACTATGGAGAGTATGGACATATAAAGCCTTTCTGTTACAAACTGTATGGAAATTAAATATCCTTAGTTCAGTCCAAGGATAAGGCAGTTAGCAAGAAAAGAAGTATTAAAGATATGGGGTTAACCTTATAGCTCACACATCCTTGTGATCCTCAACTAGAGAAGACTGGTACTTTGACAGTGGATGTTCTAGACAATGACAAGAGTTCATAAATTGTTAATGGACATTAGGTCCCTACCCACAGGAGTTGTCAGATTTGGTGGTGGTGTTAAAGGAGAAATTAAAGGAGTTGGTAAGTTGATGGATAACATATCACCTAGGTTAAAAGATGTTCTTCTTGTGAAATGACTAATGGTTAATCTCATCAGCATTAGTCAACTGTGTGATCAGGGCTTTCTGGTCATTTTCTCCAAATCGTAATGTTTAGTCAAAGATGAGAAACATATTGTTCTGATGAAGGGTATAAGGTCTAAAGACAACTGCTATCTTTGGGAACCTCAAGTGACTGCTTACTCTTCCACATGTTCAAAAACCCAAGAGGATAAAGTGAAGTTGTGGCACCAGAAACTTGGACAGGTTTATCTCAAAAGAATGAAGGAAATCATATTTGGAGGAGCCATCAGAGGAATGCCAGAACTAAAGGTTGAAGAAGGGAAAGTTTGTGGTGAGTGTGAAGTTAGGAAGTATACCATGATGTCACAACCAATGTTGCACCATCAGACAACTTCCAGAGTATTGGAACTTCTCCATATGGGAGTTATGAGACCAATGGAGACAGAAAGCCTGAGTGGAAAAAGGTATGTTTATGTGGTTATAGTTGATTTCTCAAGATTTACATGGGTAAACTTTCTAAAAGAAAAATTAGATATCTTTGAAGCTTTTAAAGATTTGTGTCTAAGTGTTCAAAAGGAACAAAAGAGTAGGATTGTCAAGATCAGAAGTTATAATTATAAGGAGTTTGATAATACCTAATTCACTGAATTTTGTGAGTTTGGAGACATCAGTTATATTTTTTCTTCTCAGCTAGATAGAATGGTTGAGCAACAGACCTGGGATATACAAGAATCAGCGAAAGTCATGTTGCGTGATAGGCAAGTACCAAGTCATTTTTGGGCTAAAGTTATGAATACTGCTTGCTATATTCACAATAGGGTTACTCTGCGAGAGGGCACTTCAAGCACTCTCTATGAGCTATGGAAAGGAAGGAACCCGACAATGAAATGCTTCCATGTTTTTTGAAGCAAATTCCATGTACTGACTAACAAATATCAAAAAGGTAAAATGGGTCCTAAAAGAGATGAAGGGATATTTCTTGGTTATAATTCAGTAGAGCCTTTAGAATCTTTAACTCCAGAATCGGGATGACAGTGGAATCTATCAATATAGTGATTGATGATTCAACTACAGAGCCAAGGATGGATGTTGAGGACAATGTTGGAACATCATTTGCGCATACTAATGAGGCAGGAAGGGAAGAAAGCTATAATTTCTCTAGCATTGTGTCAAATGACTCTCAAGATACTTCAGATCTCTCTGGTAAGGGTCATTCAAATCAATCCAAGGATCTCACTGCAAGACACACTATAGAAAGAAACATTACTAAGTTTACAAAGAAAGTATCAAACTCATGTCTTGAATCTAAGAGAAGTCCTGGTGTCCAAGAGAAGAAGATTTTGAATTGCATCACTGAAAAAAGAGATTGTGATATGGGTTACTCCTACAGCGCAAAGGTTATGATGAAATAATTATGCAAGGTAGCTTGGGTGAGTGATATGACAAATAGTTTGGTTGTCTGGATTAACAAGAGGCAAACATGTGATTCTTAGTGTACTACTGCAATAGAGTATGATGAAATCAGAAGAGGTTATTTTCAATTAGTATGGATGAAATAGATATTAAAGAAACATGATGACAAGGCTGATGTTCTGACATTATATTGTAAGGATCTGAATGCTATCAGACATCTCATCCCATCAGTCTAGAACAAGAACCTTGACAGGTATGATAAACGTTTCTGGAATCTTGATAAAGGCAAGATAAAGGTCGTGATTTTGAAGTGTATGGACTCTAAGGATCAGCTGACTGTTATGATTTCTAGTGCTTCATATGGAAATGGTGTTAAGAACATAAGTTGTAAAGTGAGGAAAGGCACTATTGAGGGGTTGTAGCAATTACGGAAATGGAGGAATGTAACATATATTGCATATTTCCTCTATCCTGTGATGCTGAAGAGGCCTGAACAAGTGACTGTTGTTAGTAGATGAAATACAAGATCTTTGCAATACAGAAGAACTGTTTTGCAGAAGTCATGTGTTAAGACTGTAACAGGGAAGTTTTGTATCAACACTCCTAAATCTTGTGCCAGCTTCAAGGAGTGTAGAAGGGTATTTGAAAGGGGCAAGAGGAGGAAGATCATCTAAAAGTGATATGTATATGTGCTTCCATTTGATATTTTGTGTTTCCATCTGAATGTTTATTGCCATTTGTGTGTTTGCTTTATGCATGTGTGATTCCATCTTTGTAGTTGTTTACATTTACTCTGTTGTCCTTTTGTCAATTTTTGGCTAAAAAGGGGGAGTAAAGTGTTAGGTTATTTGTTGTTCTGATGTTGGATCAGATGTCATGACTTCATGTCATGTGTTTTACTACTGCTTAGGAAGAGTAGTTTTTCTTTGTTGTTGTTGTTGTTGGGCTGTATGCAACTATTTAAAGGGATCATGATTATTTGCTGTGTGTCAATGCTGAAGATCTACTCCACCGTTGTTTGTGTGCAAGAATAGAATGCTTGATTATTGTGGTTGTGTTGGTGGGGTTGGGATATCATTTTTGGGAATGTAATTTCATTTGTTGTATCTGGGAGAATGCATTATTCTCTGCAGTAGGTTGTGGTGTTCAGGGGTGCATGTGTTTGGTGATTTTGAAGTGTGGTCCTATTGGATGAACTTGCAAGAGTTCATGTCAAGTGTTTTTTTCTTATGATTTTGGTTTTCACCTTCAGGAGGAGTACCGATATGTGTGACAGGGGGAGTTGTGTACCTGTCTGATGTGTTGCTGCAGAGTTGTAGTTTGTACAAAGCTTATATATTCTCATGTAGCTTGTGTTGTTTTGTGATGTCAGACCTGATGTCTTAACATTATGTTGTCAGGTGTTTCTCTATTGGTTTGACAACATTGTGCTTGGGTTTCTTTGTTTCTGTTTTGATTTTGCCGTGTATGTCTCTAATGTGTGCTAAAGTTGTTTTAGCCAAAAAATTGCCAAAGGGGGAGATTGTAAGTTCTGTAGATTTTGGATTGGATACATTTTGGTAAAACAACATGCTGTTAGCAAGATGTTAAACCAGATGTTCTGCCATGACAGTGAGACATCATGTCCAGTATGATGTTGTGACATGTGCCAAGACATGCGTTTTGAGTGTGTTCTAATTCACACACGTGCGTTTTTATGGGAGTATATTGTGGGAATTTATGTTATGACAGATTCTGTTAGTTTTCATAAAAAGGTTCCTTGAGCCTTTTAGGAAAGTTTGTATTTTGCTCCTATTACTGTGCAGGATAATTTGCAGCAAGTTAAAACCGATTGCTGCTATTTGTGCGCTTCAAGAGCCCAAGTCCATTAGGTCTGAAGGCTATTTAAAGAGAAGACCTAACCCTATTGAAGAAGTGAACAACACGTGAAGAATTTGGAGAATAAGGTTAGTCGTGCTTTGGTTGGTCTTTAGGGTTTAGTGTGTGTTAATTGTAGGTCACTCATATATCTTCTGATTCATTGAGGTTGACTGATTGTTCATTGTTAATTTTCCACTTTAAAGCTTTTAAGAAAGAGTGTATTGTTTTTTGTTGAAGCTTTTAAGCAAAATCAAGTATTGTCTTGGAAGTGTGCTACTTCTATTGTTGGTTATTGTTAAATTGTCATTGGGATTGTGACTGATTAGGAAGTGAGAGGGGGATCTCATATTTAAAGGGTGTCTAGGTAGAAGTTGCACAATGTAGGGATTAGGCGAGAAGTTGTAAATGGGGGAGTTTAGCTTTGAACTAATACTATCATAGTGAATTTCCTTCCAGCTTTGGTAGCCCTCAGATGTAGGTGAGTTGCACCTAACTGGATTAACAATTCTGGTGGTAATTTTACTTTTCTGTCATTTGAATTCCTGCATCTATGTTTGTGTGGACAAACTGTTTTGATCCCAGTGTTGTAATATCTGTCTCGACATCTGGTATCTGTGTGCCAGAATTTCAATCATCATTAAAGCAAACATTCAAGGAGAAATCAAATTGAATAAGGAACGTGTTTGAACATGTTTGAACTAAAATGGAAATGATATCATCATCATAAAATCAGGTTCATGAGCAGCTATTGTTTCTTTCCAAAACAATCCGTAAACATGTCACTGTAAAAATGGAAAGTTCATCATCACACATCAATTTGAAATCATGGCACCTGGGCCTATATAAAGAGGCACAAAAACGGCAGCAAAAACATCAGATACGTAGAGAAAGAATAATGGAAAATACACGCATTTGCACAGTTCAAAAGGGGCAATACGCATCACATACACACAAATACGCATGAGCAGTACACACACTAGTGAGCAAGGATACACACGCACAAAATCATCAAAGCAGCAACATACAGGCAGAGCAAAAGCAGCAGACAGCAGAGACGGAAAAAGACGATTTTGAAATCAATAAAAGTGAGAATTTACGACATTGATAAAAATCGAATCAATACCTTAATTCAATTCGAGGTAAGTCTTTATTCAATTCCTCTTATTTTTAATTGTGGTACCTATGAATTTTGTCGCGAACGAAACCAATATCGAGTTTATACGACTTGATTTACGAACAGAGAGTAAGAGCAAGCGAACGGAGCTTGGTTTGCTATCACCGACTAACAGCCATGGCGCGGAGAAACTCCTTTTTTCTGACCATGAATCCGTGCGTGAGTGAAGAAGCTGCTGAGAGAATCGCAGGCAAGTGTGAGAGAAACATGTGGCATGAGAGAGTGAGTTAGAAGTAGAATGAAACAAATGATTTGCTAAAGTTTTTTAATTTTCCTTTTCATATATGGATCGGGTGGGTTTAAGGGATAAACCCAAGATGTTTTTTAAATAATCCCTTCCAAAAAAACTCGTTTGCGCTTTAGATAAGCCCACAAAATTGTTTTTTTTTTCTTTTCTAAGTACCTATAGTTCAATTCACACCCCTCAAATATTATCTTCCTATTTTCTTTTCTTTTTTTTCAACAAGTAATTTGTAATCTAATCGATTGATAATTTGTGATTAGTTGATTGATAATTCGTGACTAATTTTCAATTAAAATTTGTGATTTAGTTTCAATTAAAATTCATGATTAGTTATTGATTTAGATGTAGGATTTGTTCTTGGTAAGTTTGTGATTGATTTCTGGAATTAATTTTAATTAACTTTTCGTTAGTCTTTATTCGATTAGGATTTTAATTAAATAGTTGATATGGTGTTGGGATTTCCTGACTGAATTTTGAGAATTCCCTTATTGATTTTTTACCATGATATGATTACATTGCCTGATAATTTATGGTACTTCAATGATATGTTATCACTTGCTTGTATGTTTTGCTACTTCATGCTCCCTTAGGATGTCCTGATTCAACTTTATCTTTGATGAGTTAAATTAGGATTGAACTTTAGGCTTTCATCCAAGCATGATAACTTCTAAGATGGAGGCTTCCCCCTAATCCTAACCTTAGGTCCTTAGTATTAGGATAGATTCCCTTCTCTTGAATAAAACTAAAAATCTTTTCTTAATAAAAAAAAATACAAAAATACTTAACTAATATGAAACATACTACGAGCCATGAGCCTTAAGTACATGGGAAAAGGCGAGAGAGAGTTTTCCTTACCTCTTCTTAGGGTATTTCGTACGTGAGATGTTTGGATCATTTGTACGAAATACCCGCTCCTATTATCATAGACTTTAGTGTGATACATATCTCTAACTCTTTTCCAAATCTTAATAAAACACTTCACAAATCCAAACCTTTTTGCCTTCGGGCTTTAACTTTAAAACCTTTTCAAAAATGGCATGCTACCTATCATCGACCATACAAAACACACAACAAACCAAACCTTTTCAAGAAGAACTACGTAGTTCTGATTCCCTCTAGGATACGTAGGCACTGGGTTGCAAAACTCAGACAAACTCAATAATAAAAATATCTTATTTTCCCTCGAGTAATCATTCATTTTTCCCTAGCAGGCTTAGATATATCAAATACCATTTCATGCTTAGACAACTTAGATTGTTCCCATCAAGTACGATGGATGTAGGGGGTGCTAGTACCTTCCCCTTACATAACCGACTTTCGAACCCAATATGGTTGCAATGACCATACCCTATCCTTTCACCCGTGGGTTTTCTAGATGTTTTCCCTTTTCCCTTCATGGGAATAAATAAGGTTCGGTGGTGACTCTCATAAGTCCATCCATGATCGTGCAAGCTTTGTTTTGCGCATCGCGAAGATCATATTTTTTGAGGTACGACAGATGGCGACTCTGCTGGGGACTGGTTCACCCCTAAGTAAGTCAAGTCTTGCTTATATTCTTTTGCCTTTATTATTATATATTTGTGGTTCCTTGGCTCTATGGATGAAAAATTTGATTGCAAACCTTGAGGAAAAGGCTCTATACCTGAGTATAGAGTGAAAACATAAGATAGGAGAGGTTGAGTAGTATGGGGCACCGAGGAGTCCTCCTCGTGTATACGAGAACCCCGCTTAGAGTAGATTCTAATAAGAATGTTGGCGACCGTCAAACTTTTGGCGTGGACGACCAACGTCTTCATTGGGATCCATGACTCTAAGGACCTTTTAGGACCTTGAAACATTTGGCCCAAACTAGGATTTATGATCACGTAGTATGGGACACTGAGGTATACTCCTCACATAGTTCAATACGAAGATCTCAGTCAGAAGAGACTTTCTTGATGAAGTTGTTTGGTTGGCAATCACTGACATACGCAACGAACAGTCAAGGAAGTCCATGACTCTAAGACCTTTATTTAGAACCTGATGTCGATGGTCACATAGTATGGGACATCGAGGTGCACTCCTCGTGTAGTTCGATACGAAGACCTCTCCCAGAAGAGATTCATATGATGGAGTTATCAATCGTCATGCTCATGGCGTGTCTATGGATCCATGACTTTGGGGTTCCTTTAAACTCTAGAGCCTACCCTACGAGATCCTTGTAAGGAGAGCAATCAAAGTATCCTCCATCCGTGTCTCAGAATCTTGGAGCTACTTATTTGGAAACCCTATAATCATTCATTCATCTGTTCATCATATAAAAAGAGGTTTGTAAAATAAAAAAACACATACATCCATGCATTCATTCAAAACACACAAAAACTCATAGACCCTACCTCTTTTTCCTCCAGACAATCTGACTACGCGACATTGCTACCAAACAAGACAAAATTACAACATGACGTTAGAGCAGATTAAAGTTAACCAAAACATCATGAGGACAGACATTGATACCCTCTGAGGGAAGATGGACCAATTGCTGGAAGTCATCCTGACACTAGCGCAGAAATAAGTGAATGATGAAGCCGCTTCCGAAGCAAAGAAGCTCACTAATCAACTGGGTTCACCTAGAGTGACCAAAGAGGGTGTCATCCCTATTCCCGTGATCAACGAAGACGCTCCAGAGTTTTTTGTTGCTGCTCAAAGTGGTTCTATGATTGTTGTTTATGAACAGGATGATGCTTTTGGCGTACCCCCACCATTTATGCCCACTGCTATGATCATGCCTAAACTGTCCTATGAAAGGTTCCGTGCTCTGGAAAAGGAGGTTAAAGCTATTAAGAGTATCAACATCTTCGGATCGTCTACGGCCAACATGAGTCTCGTGTCAAATTGGTTATTCCGACCAAGTTCAAGACTCCTGAGTTTGAAAACTTCAAAGGCAACACATGTCCAAGAATCCATTTGGTCATGTACTTCAGAAAAATGGCCACTCACACCGACAATGAGAAGTTGTTTATTCACTATTTTTAGGACAGTTTAAGTGGTACTTCACTCAAGTGGTACATGAGTCTGGAATAGAGGCATATCCAAAGCTGGAAGGACTTAGCTGACACTTTCGTCCTCCAATACAAATATAACTTGGATATGGCACCTGATCGCATGCAACTGCAAAACATGTCGATGAAAGAGAAAGAATCCTTCAAGGATTACGCCCAACGCTTAAGGGAATTAGCTGCTCAGGTACAGCCACCCTTGTCTGAAAGGGAAATGACCGGAATTTTTGTGAATACACTGAAAAATCCGTTCTATGACAGACTGGTGAGTAGTGGGGCTCAAAGTTTTGCTGATCTGGTAACCATTGGTGACAGAGTTAAACAAGGGGTGAAAGAAGGGAAGATACAAGCTAGTATTGGAGCATCTGGCTTATCTAAGAAGCCTTACTCAAACTTCCAGAAGAAGAAGAAGAATGAGGGTGAGACCAGTGTTGTGATGAGAGGCACGAGGGGAAGAGTTCCTCTGAATACTCCATATCAACAGGTAGTTGCAGTTGCTTAAGTTCAGTGTTAATTGTCTGCTCAAGAAGCCTATCAACAACGACAATACCAACAGGCTCCTGCACAACAGCCTCAGCAATACCAACAAAATAATCAAGCACAACGACAGTTTCATCAAAGAGCTCCAAGGAAGCAAATTGATCATTTGCCTGTGCCTTACAGCCAAATATTTCCTTATCTGATGCAAGAAGGTTATTTGACTCTTAGAGACTTGCGTCCTACCACCTTTACATACCCTATTAGGTATGATGCCAACGCCCACTACAAATTCCATAAAGGTGCACGTGGACATTCTATTGAGCATTGCTATGCTTTTCAGAATCGAGTTCAAGAACTGGTGGAATCCAAAGATTTAACTTTTACTCCCACAGGACCAAATGTAAAGAAAAACCATATGCCCACGCATGGAGGTCCAGTTGTTAATGCTTTGGAAGAAGATGAGGACCAAGAGCTGATTACAAAGGTCGAAGGCATTCAAACCCCTATGGTTATAATAGGTAAGCAACTGAAGAAGTGTGGGTTGATCTCTTTGAAGGGTACAATTAATAGTCCGACTGATGAAGAAGTTCCAAAGCGTCTGCAAGAGCTCTTGATCAAGGTGTGATCCAAATTGAACATACTGGTAAAGGTAGGAAGATGAAGTATGTATCGGTGATCGATATTCCTTATGATGCACCACAAGTACGAGTCCCCGCCTCTCTGATAGTTGTTCACTATCCTACTTCATTCCCTTTTGAGAGCAACCAAGCAGTCCCGTGGAACTATGAGCCTAAATATTTTAAGCAAGGGCAAGAGGTTAAGCCTTTGAATTTTGTTGAACAAAATGTAACCTCTATTATGGGACTAGGCGGAATGACGAGAAGTGGACGAGTGTTCACACCTCAAAATGTTTAAACCTCTGCCAATGCTAAAAGGAAAATGCCCATTATGATTCCAATTCCAAGCGTAGAATCTCAAGAGGATTCATCACCAAAGGCCGCCTTTACACAAAAAGAGGCTGAAGAATTTCTAAAGATAATAAAGAAGAGTGACTACAAAGTAGTCGACCAGTTGAACCAACCGCCAGCCAAGATATTTATGATGTCGTTGTCTTAGTTCTGAGGTTCATAGATCCTCTATGTTGAAGGTTTTGAGTGCGGCCCATATCCTAAAGGATATTACTGTAGCTCAATTCGATGGTGTGATAGCCAATGTGACCACTGATAACTTTCTTGGCTTCAATGATGAAGAGTTAACCACTGAAAGGAAGAACCATAACAAGGCTCTGCACATTTCTATCAAGTGTGTAGACACGGTGTTGTTAAAGGTCTTGGTGGACACTGGCTCTTCGTTGAACGTGATTCCGAAGACTACTCTTGTAAGGGAACCTTTGGAGGGTCTAGACATGAAACCGGGCACTCTGATTGTGAAAGCATTTGATGGCTCTGGAAGAGCAGTCATTGGAGAGGTGGATCTTCCCATCAAGATAGGCCCAACTATTTTTACCATCACTTTCCAAGTGATGGATATCTATCCCGAATATAGTTGCCTGCTTGGGAGGCCCTAGATACATGTTGTGGGCGCAGTACCTTCTACTCTGCACCAAAAATTAAAGTTTCTCACCAATGGTAAGATAACTGTGATTGGTGGGGAGGAAGACATTCTGGTAAGCCATTTGTCATCCTTTCATTACATTGATGTTGAAGGAGAGATTGTGGAGACACCATTTCAGTCGTTTGAAGTTGTAAGTGCGTTGTCAGTTCAACGGGTACCTAATCAACATGAGCCCTCCATGGCCTCTTAGCAAGGAGCTAAAGCAGGGATTGAAACCGAAAACACCCAAGGCTGGGGAAAGCAGGTCGAGGTGAATGAGAAGTTGGATAAGTTTGGGTTGGGTTATCAGCCGCCTTCTGGTTCAACATTAGTGCCATATAACAATAGACATATTCCTCCAGTGGAAGAGACCGTCACAAGCGCTGGACACATCTTTGGTCGTCGTGTGGCGATGATTGCTGAAGACAATGGTAATGATGATGAAGCTTCCTCAAGTTGGATTCGTCAAGCAAAGCCTGGAGAGGAGCTCCAAAATTGGAAAACAATTGAAATTCCCCAGTTCTTCCAACACCAAACGTAATTTTCATTGTTTTATCAAAACTCTACGTTCTGCCCAAGGCATAGTGGAATATTGTATGGGCCCCCATTATGTTTTCAAATCACTGATTATCATTAATAAATAAAAATTGCATTCAATTTCACTCATTTTCTTTCGCATTTTTTACTTTTATAATAAATGGCAATATTTTCATGCACGCACTTCCTAAATAAATTGCATAAATCATAACATGCAGAAACACCACCGAGGTCCTTGATAACGACGTTGCTATTGATCTATATGATTTTTGACTGCCCAATATACCAAGCTGGAGATGAAGACGAGGAAGATTATGAACTCCCTGTCGAGTTGGCAAGGTTGCTCAAACAATAAGAGAAAGTCATTCAGTCGCACCAAGAAGACATCGAAGTCATCAACCTGGGTACTGAGAAAGACAGAAGAGAAGTGAATATAGGAGCAGCTCTTCAAGCTACAGTCAAGACTAAGTTGATAGAGCTTCTTCGCGATTACTGTGATGTATTCGCCTGGTAATATCAAGATATGCATGGCCTGGATACTAAAATTGTTGTACATTTGTTACCACTCAATAAGGGATGCTCTGCTGTCAAACAGAATTTGAGGAGGGCCCGTCCTGACATGGCTCTCAAAATTTGTGAAGAGGTTCGAAAGCAATTTGATGCCGGAATCCTAGCTGTAGCAAAGTACCCATAATGGGTTGCCAACATTGTGTCGATACCGAAAAAAGATGGAAAGGTTCGTATGTGTGTGGATTACCGTGATCTAAACCGAGCTAGTCCTAAAGATGATTTCCCATTACCTCACATCGATGTATTGGTTGACAACACAACTCAGTTCTCAGTGTTTTCCTTCATAGATGGTTTCTCTGGGTACAATCAAATCAAGATGAATCTAGATGATATGGAGAAGACAACCTTTATCACACCATGGGGCACCTTTTGCTACAAAGTAATGGATTTCTGATTGAAGAATGTTGGGGCAACATATCAACGCGCAATGGTGACTCTCATTCATGATATGATTCATAAAGAGATTGAAGTATATGTCGATGATATGATTTCCAAATCTCAAATAGAGTAAAAACACTTTATCAATCTGCAAAAGCTATTTTCCCAATTGAGAAAGTTCAAACTTAGACTCAACCCTAACAAGTGTATGTTTGGGGTACGATCTGGAAAATTTTAGGCTTCATCGTGAGCCAGAAAGGGATTGAAGTGGACCTTGATAAGGTAAGAGCAATTCAGAATATGCCTGCACCTAGGATAGAGAAAGAGGTTTGTGGTTCTCTGGGGAGATTGAACTACATTTCCAAATTCATCTCACATCTCACCTCCACTTGCAAACCAATTTTCAAACTGTTCAGAAAAGATCAAGCGATTATGTGGAATGATGAATGCCAAGAGGCATTCGACAAAGTCAAAGAAGATTTACAAGAATCAACAATCCTTATACCTCATGTTCCTGAGAGAGCACTTATTATGTACCTGACTGTGCTCGATGAGTCTATGGGCTGTGTGTTGGGCCAACAAGATGAAACTGGTAAGAAAGATCATGTCATATATTACCTTAGCAAGAATTTCAACGATTACGAGACAAGTTACTCCTTACTTGAAAAGACTTGTTGCGCACTTGCATGGGCTGATAAGCGTCTCAGGAAGTACATGTTGACCCACATTACTTATCTAATTTCCAAGATGGATTCCATTAAATATATCTTGGAGAAACCCGCTCTCACTGGCAGAATCGCCCGATGGCAAATGCTTCTATCTGAGTATGGAATTCAATATGTTACTAAAAAAGCCATCAAGGGTAGTGTGTTGGCAGATCATCTTGCCCATCAATCGATGGATGACTATCAGACCTTGAAGTTTGAATTTCCAGACGAAGATATCATGGTTTTGAGATATTATGAAGAACCTGGACCAAATGAAGGATCCGAACAAGGGGAACGATGGACTCTCATGTTTGATGGTGCTTCAAATGTTTATGGACATGGAATTGGGGCAGTGCTTACATCTCCCAAGAACTTTCACTTGCCATTTACAGCTAAACTCTGTTTTTCCTGCACAAATAATATGGTTGAGTACGAAGCTTGTATACTAGGGTTAGAATAGGCCATTGACTTGAGGATCAAGACCCTTGATGTTTTTGGAGATTCTTCCTTGGTAATACACCAAATTAGAGGTGATTGAGAGACAAGACACACCAATTTGGTTTCGTATCGAGATTATGTGGCAAAACTACTCCCGAGATTTGATGATATCACTTTTACTCATGTGCCTAGAGAAAAAAATCAAATGGAGGATGCCTTGGTAACCCTGGAATCCATGTATAAACTAATATGGTCTAACCATCAGCCATCCATTGATCTCAAGCGCTTTGAAGAGCCTGCTTATTGCTTAACCACTGCTGAAGAGTCAAACGAGAAGCCATGGTTCTATGACATCAAACGCTACCTGGAGAAGCAAGAATATCCAGAAGGTGCCTTGAGCATAGACAAGAGAACTCTGGGAAGACTGGCATCCAATTTCTTCCTAAATGGGAATGTGTTGTACAAGCGTAACCATGACACCGTCTTACTCAGATGTGTGGAAAAACATGAAGCTGAACAAATTCTGAAAGAAATTCACGAGGGATCCTTTGGCACCCATACAAGTTGACATACGATGGCAAAGAAGATCTTGAGAGTAGGCTATTAGTGGATAACCTTGGAGGCTGATTGATATCATCATGCCCGAACTTGTCACAAGTGTTAAATATATGTTGATAAGGTTCATGTACCTCCTACTCCTTTGAAAGTCTTGACTTCACCATGGCCCTTTTCCATGTGGGAAATAGACACGATTGGGATAATCGAGAGGAAAGCTTCAAATGGACACCGATTCATACTAGTTTCCATAGACTACTTTACCAAGTGGGTTGAAGCTGCATCATATGCCAATGCTACCAAACAAGTGGTTTCCCGCTTCTTGAAGAACAACATTATATGAAGATATGGGGTTCCCAACTACATCATCATTGACAATGGGTCTAATCTCAACAATAAGACAATGAAAGAGTTGTGTACCAGTTTCAAGATTGAACATCACAATTCAACACCATACAAACCCAAGATGAATGGATTCGTTGAAATAACCAATAAAAATATCAAAAACATCATTCAGAAGATGGTGGTCACTTATAAAGATTGGCATGAAATGCTACCTTTCGCGTTGCATGGATACCGTACCTCAGTGAGAACTTCCGCAGGGGCAACTCCCTACTCATTGGTTTATGGCATGGAAGTGGTCCTTCCGATAGAGGTTGAAATTCCATCACTGGGAGTCTTAATGGAGGCTCAACTTGACGAAGCAGAATGGGTTAAAACAAGGTTTGACGAGCTCAACCTTATTGAGGAAAAGCGTTTAACAGCATTGTGTCACAAACAGCTCTATCAGAGACGTGTGAAGAAAGCTTTTGACAAGGAGGTGCAGCCTCAGACATTCCAGGAAGGTGACTTGGTGCTTAAGAGGATCTTGTCCATGTACAATGAAACCAGGGGAAAGTGGACACCAAACTATGAAGGCCCATATATTGTAGTAGAAGCATTCTCTGGTGGTGCCTTAAAACTCGCAACTATGGATGGCGATGAATTACCGTATTCGGTGAATACAGACTCCGTCAAACGATATTATGCCTAAAAAAGTGGAATAATAAAGCCGCTAAGTTGAAAACATGAAAAGGCGACTTAGGCAAAAATGGCTATCCCAATGGACTGAAAACCCGAAAGGGAGGTCCAGGCAAAAATTAGGGATAAAAAAAAATCAAGCCTGCTGAGTTGAAAACCCGAAAGGGCGGTTCAGGCAAAAAAGGGGGTCTCGGTGGATTGAAAACCTGAAAGGGCGATCTAGGAAAAAGTTTGGGACAAATTCCAAGGCAAAGTATCTAGTCTGTACATGCACTTGATCCTGAGGTGTTACTGAAGGGAGGAATCAACTCAGTCGTCTTCCTATGAAGCAAGGTGTTAAAGTCTTCAAAGTCATAGAGACCATAACAATATTGAAACTCAATGGAATCTCACTATTTTTATCGTCATTGTATTTTTTCTTGCACGGAAATTACCTCATTAAGGAATTGCATCTTTGTACATATTTACCCATTCAAGGGTCAAATCAATAAAATAGATTTCTCATTAAATTGTGCTCACTTTTTAATGGCAAAAATATTGTCTAGGTCCTTTAAGTTATTTTAAAATATCAAGTTAGTCCTTTAAGTTTTTTTTTGTAACGCTTTGGTCCTTTATGTTAAGTAACGTTTGCGTCGTTGACCTTTTAAAAAATCTCTGTTACAATAAATTGCAAACTCACATACCATTTGAACTGGTTTTTCGCGCTGATCACGAATATGCAATCAAATTTATCAAACAAGTTACGGTTCATGAGAATCAGGGAAAAAATGGACAAATACATAATGAAAAATCGTTCGATCTGACCAAAATACACAATCAAACGAAAAACTAATTACATATTCGTGATCAGCGCAAAAAATCAGTTCAAATGGTATATGAATTTGCAATTTATTATAACGGTGATTTTTAAAAAGGTCAACGACGCAAACGTTACTTAACATAAAGGACCAAAGCGTTACAAAAAAAAACTTAAAGGACTAACTTGATATTTTAAAATAACTTAAAGAACTAAAACAATATTTTTGCCCTTTTTAATTTATCTGCTTGTTTGCAAATTAATTTTATTCTTGATAAAATCTGTTTTGAAACTTTGGTTAATTAAAACAATGTTTAAGAAACAATAAAATTTGTTTTGGTGTTCGGAGAACCTAGAGGAAGATTGACTGTCCCCAATGGGGCCCTCACCGCATAAAAACATCAAATAATTTTCCAGATGCCTTGGCTCTTCAGCATAATCAGCATAGCCCTCTCAGATATATATATATATATATATATATATATATATATATATATATATATATATATATATATATATATATATATATATATATATATATATGTAACTCCGCAACAGTGAATCTTCTTGAAGCCTATCAAGGACTTTCATGTTCTATATTCGCCCGCGATGTCACCAAGTTATGGATGTCGAGTAATCAGATCCATCCTCCAAATTCCGATCTTTTATTGGCAACTACTTAAAAGTCACCATTGTTGGCACCTTCAAATTTACCCTTTAAAGTCCAGTCTTCATTGGTAACTACTAAAAGTCCACCCTTGTTGGCATCTTCATAATCCCCAAAAGTCCAAGCTAATTTGGCGCATAACTAAATATCAAATTTTCATTGGCATCCACTAAAAGTCCACCCTTTATTGGCATCTTCATAAAACCTAAAGCCCAATTTCACTTGGCAATTCTTAAATCCAACCCCCAGTGGTACTCTAAAGGCTTTAACTTTCAAAGAGGAGACTTATCCCAGTGTATCCGATCATTTGCATGGTTACGTGAATGACATGCATCATGCATAACATTTCTGCCAAGTAGGAATGACATCATACCAATCATATCAATTATTAGCATGTCTATGCATAACCTCTCTATCAAGAAGCTTTACCAACCAGTCTTGTGCATTCATACATGCATAAGAATCCCCGACAGTTGCATCCTCGTATGCATCTCCATGCATCATGCAATGCATGTCCACCTAAGTGGGACATCATATCATAACAGGATCCAGGATCAATCAGCAGGCACCCTGGCTAATCCTCCTTCAAAGTCGGTGGTATTCCTCTGAAAAGAGTTGATATCCTACACATGCTCATCGAATTTCTATCCCCCAGCAATTCATTCTTCAACCTTACGATTGATAATGATAATCCCCAGCATTCTTGCTTTTTTTCGCTCCCTAAGCAGAGGTTATCCTAAAAGTTTCTTGTGAACTTTCCTCTGCAGAACTTGGTTGACCCTTTTCCTTCAAAAGGAGTCTTGCTTAAAAATTTTCACCAACAGATTTAATGCCTGAGATATTGTTCTTGAGATCCCCAAAGAGCCTTAACCTATAAGTTACTGCTTTGTGCGATCCAAGGAATCTCATATCTTTGCTGAGATGTTGTCCTAATGTCTTCGGAGAGCCTTAATTCATAAGGTATTGCTTCGCATAGTCTAGGAAGTCTCATGCCCTTTTTGTTTAGATATTGTTTTAACATTCTATAAGAGCCTTAATCAATAAGGTACTACTTCATATGGATTGGAAAGTCTCACGTTTAGCATTTGAGGTATTGCTCTATTATTCCCAAAGAGCCTTAATCTATAAGGTACTGATTTGTGTGATTCAGAGAATCTCATTTGTCTTTGAGATACTGCTTTGGCATCCTTGGAGAGCCTTAACTCATAAGATATTGCTTCACTTGGCCCAAAGAATCTCATGTTTTGGTTGAGATACCATTCTCGTATCCCTGGAGAGCCTTAATTAATAAGGTACTGCTTCACATGATCGAAAAGTCTCATACCTCTGTCGATATACTATTCTATTATTCATAAAGAGCCTTAACTCATAAGGTACTGCTTTGTGTAATTTAGAGAATCTCATTTGCTGAGACACTGCTTTGGTTTCCTTGAAGAGCCTTAATCCATAAGGTGTTGCTTCACACGACCCAAAAAGTCTCATACTTTTTACTGAGATAATGTTCTAGCATCCTTGGAGAGCCTTAATTAATAAGGTACTGCTTCATATGATCTAGGAAATCTCATGCTCTTGTTTGAGATACTGCTCTAGTACCATTGGATAATCTTGGATTGAGAGATTGTTCCCCATAGTTGGAATATCTCAATCAATAAGATGTTGCTTCATTGATGTAGAGAATCTCATTTTCCCCTCTTGCAGAAATTTTGCTATGAATATCCTTGGAGAGCCTTAACCAATAAGGTACTGCTTAATGCGACATGGAGAATATCATTATATCTATTAAGCTACTCTAAAGGTACCCGAAGAGCCTTAATTTATAAGGTACTGCTTCGTGCGACCTAGAGATTTTCATTTGTGTATGGGATACTGCTTTGGCAATCCAAAGAATCTCATGTTGTTTTATTCTCCTCGCATCATGCTACTTCTTTCTACCATTACTTTGCATTTTTTCTTCTTGTAGACAAATTTTGGGGTTTTCTTGTATCTAATTGACTTTTACCCTAAAAACAAACTCCATGCAGTAGCGCATTTTCTCGGGTTCAAGGCAATTAGATAGGGGCATCTGCCATACCCCAAATTTTTCCTATCTTTCTCAGCTTTATCTCTAGAAGATCATCTGGCTTTTGGCCATGATCTTCTGAGAATTAGGTCATAGGACCTTGCGTGCATGTTCATTATGACTAACAAGTTTGTGCAGATGCATTAAATTCAACTGGAGATGGTACTTGTTCTTTCAGTCAAATACTTTGAGTTATGACAAATTGATTCTGATTCAAAGTGGTCTCAGGGCTTCTCTTTCTCATCCTTGGGCCATCCTTGGATCAATACTTCAAAGATATATTGGCTAGGTTTTGTGGCCATATCTCAGGAAAGTCAAGATCGGGCGTTGGTTTCTTATGGTTCAAGCATGAAAGTCGTTCACCATTCCAAGATTCAAATTGCAAATTCAACATTCAAAATTCCAATTCAAGTTCATTTCAAATAACCAATGTTTGAATGGTCAAGGTGGAAGGTTCATGATTATGGTTTACTTAGAATACAAGTTACAAGTGATGAGTTCAAAGATCATTCAAATTGACTGTTTGGAATCCAAGTTACAATTGAGCGCATTATTCAAAGTTTTCAAGATGAAGCGTTATTTCAAGTTCAAGTTTTCAGGATTGCAAAAACATTGCCTCTAAGTTCATCAAGTTTTCAAGATCAAGTCAAACATAAAGTTTATGAGAATGGCTTGGAGTTCAAGTTGCAAAAAGTCAAGGGCATACGCCATTTTCAATCATTTTGAGTCCTTTTGTTCAAGTCATTCAAGTGTCCAAGTTCATAAATCATAAGTTATCACAAGAAGAGTTTTAATTCAATTTTAACTAAAGGAGTTTTTGACATAATCCAAGAAGATTAAGTTCTATCAAATTTAAGGTACACTAATTCATGTTCTTCACAAAGTACAAGTTAAAAATGTCAAAATTCAAATTTAATCAAAGGTTACAAGTTAGAGAATTTCATCTCATAAGAATCTCAAACCATCCATACAAATTTCCACGCCAAAATTACAACGTTATACAAGAGAATTTGCCTCTATTTCTTTCCTGAGAATGAAAGAGTTGAGAGATATTTTGACGAGTTACTTTATGAAATGATTTTCAATGACCTTGTCATAAGAGCGACGACGATCGCAGAAGTTGAGCTGTTGATCTTTTCCTCCACGGCGCTCCCAAGCCAGTATAGGAAATCTCAACAAATAGATATTAAATTTCTACCATACATACATATCTCTTGATGGAGATTGATTCTGCTTCTGAGTTTATTGTTGAATCTGAAATGGTTTCTGTTTGTCTCAAATGTTGCAACCAAGGCTTTGAAGAAACTTTGGTATATTGCTTCAAATGTCAACATTATGCACTTCATAGATTCAAAAAGACTTAAGATAATTCTAGTAAAGTTGATTCTTAATATGAATGCACGATTGTGGTTGATCCTGATCTGCATCCTATTATTGATCCAATATGGAAGGGATGTTTACAGCTTATCAACAGAAGCTTTGGATTAATTAGCCATTTTTTGACTTTAGCATATCCTAAAGTTCTCGAGGAGACAAGAAATCTCCCTAATGTGTTGTATGCAGATTTGCTTCAAAGATCAGTTGTGTGGCCACAGAGTTTCAAGAAATATGGCACAAATAATCAGAACTTCCAAACACAATCAAATAATCATCATCATTAAATCAAACATTCAAGGAGAATTCAAATTGAATAAGGAACGTGTTCGAACATGTTTGAACAAAAATGGAAATGATATCATCATGGTAAAATCAAGTTCATAAGAAACCATTGTTTCTTTCCAAAACAGTCCATAAACATGTCACTGTAAAAATGGAAAGTTCATCATCACGCATCAATTTGAAATCATGGCACCTGAGCCTATATAAAGAGGCACAAAAACGACAGCAAAAACATCAGATACACAGAGCACGAACAATGGAAAATACACGCATTCACACGATTCGAAAGGGGCAATACGCATCACATACACATAAATACGCAGGAGCAGTACACACACTGATGAGCAGGGATACACACGCACAAAATCATCAAAGCAGCAACATACACGCAGAGTAAAAGCAACAGATAGTAGAGGCAAAAAAAGATGATTTTGAAATCAATAAAAGCGAGAATTTGTGACATCGATAAAAATCGAATCAATACCTTAATTCAATTCGAGGTAAGTGTTTATTCAATTCCTCTTATTTTTTATTGCGGTACCTTTGAGTTTTGTCGCAAACTGAACCAAAATCGAGTTGATACGACTTGATTTACGAACGGAGAGTGAGAGCAAGCGAACGGAGCTTGGTCCGTCGTCGCCGCCTAACAACTATGGCGCGATGGAACTCTCTTTTTTGACCGTGAATCCATGCATGAATGAAGAAGTTGCAGGGAGAATCGCAGGCAAGTGTGAGAGAAGCATGTCGCATGAGATAGTGAGTTTGAAGTCGATCGAAACAAATGATTTGCTAAAGTTTTTTTCTTTCCCTTTTCATATATGGATCGGGTGGGTTTAAGGGATAAGTCCAAGATGTTTTTTAAACAATCCCTTCAAAAAAAACTCGTCTGGGCTTTAGATTAGCCCACAAAATTGTTTTCTTTTCTTTTCTAAGTATCTATAGTTCAATTCACACCCCTCAAATATTATCTTCCTATTTTCTTTTCTTTTCTTTTCCAACATGTAATTTGTAATCTAATCGATTGATAATTCCTGACTAATTTTCAATTAAAATTTGTGATTTAATTTCAATTAAAATACATGATTAGTTATTGATTTAGATGTATGATTTATTCTTGGTAAGTTTGTGATTGATTTCTGGAATTAATTTGAATTAGCTTTTCGTTAGTCTTTATTCGATTAGGATTTTAATTAAATTAGTTGATATGGTGTTGGGATTTCCTGACTAAATTTTGAGAATTCCCGTATTGATTTTTTACCATAATATGGATACATTGCCAGATAATTTGTGGTACTTCAATGATATGTTATTGCTTGCTTGTATGTTCTGCTACTTCATGCTCCCTTAGGATGTCCTGATTCAACTTTATCTTTGATAAGTTAAATTAGGATTGAACTTTAGGCTTTCGTCAAGTAATGATAACTTCTAAGACTGAGGCTTCCCCATAATCCTAACCCTGGGTCATTATTATTAGGATAGTTTCCCTTCTCTTGCATAAAACTAAAAATCTTTTCTTAATAAAAAAACAAAAATACTTAACTAATACGATACGTATTGCGAGCCATGAGCCTTAAGTACATGGGAAAAGATGAGCGGGAGTTTTCCTTACCTCTTCTTAGGGCATTTCGTATGTGAGATGTTTGGATAATTTGTACGAAATACTCGCTCCTATTGTAATATACTTTAGTGTGATACGTATCTCTAACTCTTTTCCAAATCTTAAATAAACACCTCACAATTCCAAACCTTTTTGCCTTTGGGTTTTTCCTTTAAAACCTTTTCAAAAAGGGCATGCTACCTAGCATCATCCATAAAAAACATACAGCAAACCAAACCTTTTCAATAAGAACTACGGAGTTCTGATTCCCTCATGGATACGTACGCACTGGGTTGCAAAACTCAGACGAACTCAATAATAAAAATCTCTTATTTTCCCTCGACTAATCATTCATTTTCCCTTAGCAAGCTTAGAGATATCAAATACCCTTTCATGCTTAGACAACTTAGATGGTTCCCATTGAGTAAGACGAATTTAGGGGGTTTTAGTACCTTTCCCTTACATAACCGACTTTCGAACCCAATATGGTTGTGATGACCAGACCCTATCCTTTCACCTGTGGGTTTTCTCGATGTTTTCCATTTCCCCTCATGGGAATAAATAAAGTTCTATGGCGACTCTCCTAAGTCCATTCGTGATCGTGCAATCCCATCTTGCCCATCACGAAGATCGTATTTTTCAAGATACAACAACGCGATATTCACAAAAATTTGAACTTGTTTGATAAAAAATTCCTTAACTAGAACAAGCATATTGCCAAAACTTTTAACAATTTACGACATAAATACCTACCTAAACATGTTTGCGCACTAAACCATCTAAAAAATGAGATTTGGATCCTCTCCATTGCTATGGTTTTAAGGACATTTGTAGTGTATAAAAAATAAATTGACCCATCAAATGTCACATTATTGCATTTATATTTCTAAAACTTTGGTAATGCACAAAATGGATAAGGGGAAAATGGAGAGGATCTTGATTCCTTAAAAACATGTTTTTCACAAATTATAATACATCTCCCAAAATATCCAAAAATATATCATGAAGATAGAAATAGATAATGAAACGGATAAAGATAAACCTATCATACAAAATTATATAATAAAGATAGAAATAGATAAAGATAAACTTATCATCCAAAAACATATCATGAAGATAGAAATAGATAAAGATAAACATATCATGAAGACAACAATTCACAATCACTTCTAGTGCCTTTCCTATAAGCTATTAGCTCAAAGTTGCTGAAATCAGCGACTGCGATGGCGACAGGCCCGGTGGTTGGTGGTACGACAAAGTTGTTAGGGCATAAAAGAAAGGATTGTAAAATCTTAAACTTCTAATACCATATTGAAAACATTTTTTCTATATAATATTGTGTGTCTAATGAGATCACTGAGTATATAATTATATTCGTATAAATTGTACACAATAAGCTAATACAATTGTTGGAACATTATGTCAATATTCCAATATAGAGAGATGAATTTGAAAAAATTCCTTAAGTCTCACATTGTGTGTTAGTTGAAAAACCTCCTTAGTCCCACATTATTTAGGTGAGATATCTTAGGCAGCTCACTTCATTATATAAGGAAAATCCATGTTTCATTCCAAAACACACCAAAATTTTATTTTGAGTTTTTCCATCCTCACTCTCATGATTTAGCGTCTTTCGAATTGTCGAAGCGCCAAGTTTCCCCCTTTCTTTCTACTCGTTGAATTTTTCGAGTACTTTCTTAAATTCTCTTTAAAGAATTATGTTAATTTCTTCTCGTTTGAGTTGAGAAATTATCAAGTATAATTTTTGGATTCTATTTAGAGAATTATTATAATTTCTCTTTGTTTGAGAAATTATCTTGAGTGGTCAAATGATCATTATTGAATTCTCTTTGGAGAACTATTGAAATTTCTCTTGGTTTGAGAAATTATTACGACTGGTTGTTATACCAAATACTATGAGTGATATTTATACCATATTCGAATGGTCTTTGTACCATCAGAGGATGTATTTCTAGACCGATTATTGTAGCGTCGGTTTTTTTGTGACGCGACCACAACCGCTTTTGGTGCTACTTTCTGATTTCTGTATTTATCCTATGAAGCTTAAAAGGAAGGGGAAAATATCTTAAACTAACCCTGCGTGCAAGTGTTTTCTTTAATAAATGCGAAGAGATCGGGGATCGGGGTTTGGTTATACAAAGGGGGGCTATTAACACCCAGAGTATCTATAGTAATCTATAGGAACCTTTGTTTGCATATACTTTCTACTGTTTGAAATGCTTTCTTAAGTCTATCTGTTGTTGATCAGGGAAAGTTTCTCCTTTGTGAGGGTTGAGAGAATGTTTTTGTTGTTTTGGGGTTTTCTATTATTTTTGGGAAGGTGCTTGACCTAAGATTTTTGGTTTGTATGCTCGCTAAGATTTCACAATCTTATGCCTACGTATTCCCGTAAAGAGATTTGGGAAATCAGAGCAATCGTAGTTCCTCCTATTCTATGGGAAGAAATTTGTTCTCTTGTTCAAAGCCCAAGATTGAAGCTAAAGAGAGTTTGTGTTTTGTTTAAAGCCCGAGATTGAAGCTAAAATAGTATTTGTGTCTTGTTTAAAACCCAAGATTGAAGTTAAAAGTTGACTGAGAGAGAGAGAGAGAGAGAGAGAGAGAGAGAATTTGTCATCTCTAAAGGAAGATATCTTACCTATTCATAACAAATATTTGAGTAATTGGTTATAAGGGAAGTTACTATAACTGGGATGTGTGGAATCCAAAAATGCCATATCTCCTTTATAATAGAAATGTCATGAAGGAAGAAGCTTTAACTCAGTGTATAGCAATGCCATTTTTCCCTTTATGAATCTTTCAGGCTAAGAGAGGGACATTGGCTTAGATGTGTAAAATCCGGAGGCTTGCCACTTACATCAATTAGATGAAAGAAAAATTTTAGCCATGATAAAGGAGGGACTCCAGCTTGGATTTTGAATCAACAAGTGTGTCACTTACATCAATTATCTGAAAAAAAAATTTGATTGTTTGTTTGATATGTGATGTATAGAGGGGATATCCTCCTACAGAGAGGACTCATGGTCTCATATGTGGGGATGATGGATTTTGTACCTTGATCAAAGCCCAAGGTTGAGGCTAAGAAATAATTAATGTGACACCACTAGAGATGTTTTATTTGAGTATCTTGTTTGAAGCCCAAGATGATGAAGCTGAGGAGTTTGAGTATTGTTTTTAAATAAGACTGACTCAACCGGGGAGTATGATATTTGTCTTGTATAAAGCCCAAGATTGAGGCTGACTGGGAAAATCATTATATGAAGCCTAAAAGGAGGCAAACTCTTGATGAGGATTATTAAAATCCAAAAGAAGGCCTAAACTGTGGTAAGGAATCCAAAAAGGGAGACTACTCTTGCTGGTGATTGAGCAGAGTTGATTTATCAGATGCCATGAGGTTCTGATTCTTTTGAGGGTTTGTTGATGGTAACCTGACCCTGGGTGGGGATTTTAAAGGTGAAAGTCAAGCCTTGTGGAGGGTTAGAAGGGATTTAAAGATGGGTTTGAATGCCTTAGAGGTTTTAACTCTTCTGGTAATTGATGTATTGGTAAAGATGATTTAGGCTTTTAGGAAGCCTGAGAGTTCTTGTGTGAAGCCCAAGAGGAGACTGTGGGGGTGAGACTTTCCAAGTCTAACTTGTATGAAGCCCAAGAGGAGGCTAAGACTACCCAAATCTCTTTAAGAAGAGGTAGACTCTGGTTGGAGAAAGATTTTTGTATGATGCCCAAGAGGAGGCTGAGGGTTCTATAGATGAAGATCAAATCTTGACTGATTGGATGTTCTAGAGTTTTAACTTTCCTGAGGATTGAACTAGTAGAGATGACTGAATTCTATCCTATGCTTTTAGGAAGCCTTTGGGTCCTTGTATTAAGCTTAAGAGGAGGTTGGGATGCTTCTAAGAAGCCTGGGGGTCCTTGTACTAAGCCCAAGAGGAGGTTGAGGGGAACTTTTAAAAAACATGTGGGTCCAAGCCTAAGAAAAGTTCAAGAAAGGTTTCATCAGGGAATAATCCTTTCTTTGTTTAACAGTTCTAAGGTTTGAAGAAATTCAAAAGAGGTTTCACCGGGAACTAATCATCTCTGGGGAAATGAATCTCTCTGTGTAAGTATAAACTAGTTGATTGAACTAAGTTATAAGTATCCTACTCTATGATCAAAGGGTAAACTGTGGATGACCTAACTACTAAGGGAACCCTAAACAGATATGCACAAGTATATATCAACAAGTATATAAATAAGCATGAATTGAAAAGGTGGTGAGTCTTATTCTTTGGATAGAGGCCCCAGTGTAATGTGATTGGTTGTATTGATTATTACTGTATGATTAGGGTTTTGAGAAATTTAAGAAAGTTTTCAGAAAACTTTCAATTTGAATTTGAATTTAAAAGAATGTTATTTATTTGAATGAACTGAAAAGAAAGTTTGGGGCGGCTTATAACTCAAAGAGAGGCCCAAGTGGTCTAAGAGCAGTTTCACCGGGAATAATGCTCCTCTTAGTACCAGTGTAATTTGAATCTTCTTTTTATTGTAAAAAAGAAAAGGGATGAGACTTACACTCTATTAAAGAGGCCCAAGTTAATGTATTAAATGAAAGAATGAAAGAGTAGTATTGGGTCTTATACTCGGGGAGAGGCCCAGGTGTTTTTAAACAGTTTAAAACAGACAGATGATTTTGAAAATAGAGGTATGGAGCTTACAACTCAAGGAGAGACCCAAATGATTAATTTTGAAAACAGTGATCGCACCGCGATACCGAAAGACGTTGTGGGACTTATACTATAACAGAGGCCCAAAATTTATTTATGTACATAGGGGGTTGTGTCTTGCACTCTAATAGAGGCCCATGAGTGTTGAAATGAAGTTTTGAAAAATCAAATCAAAGGAAACCCTAATTTCATTTTTTAATGATATTTTTCAAAGAAAAATCAAATAAAAAATGATAAAAAAATACCAAAAAAAATCAATAAACATGTTATGAATTATGTTTAAGGTTTTAAAAATGAAGTTTTATTCACATGATGATTTAAAATCAATTTGGTTTTGAAAAATCAAGAAAAATAAATTATTTAAAATGTTTAAAACAAATTGAAATAAAATTCTTTAAAATATTTAAAAATATACCAAATAAAAATATTTTTTTGATTTTTTTTGTGGAATAATATATTTAAACATATAAAGGATTTATGTTTAAATAATCATTTGAAAATGATTAATATTGAAGGAGAAATTAATTTTTGAAAATAATTAAAAAATCCAAAATTTGAATTTAATTTGAAAAAAGGCGCCAACGGTCATTTTCTTCCTCGCGCGTATCCTCCATGGCCGTTTTGCAAAATCTATCATATCTCTCTCAATACGTAATGATTTTGCACGATGTAAACATGAAAGTTGTGCGTTCTTGAACAAGGATTTCAATGATACCAATTAATTGCATTTCTTTTAAGTGTAGAGTGAGATATCATGTGAAGAATAGATGAACCCTAATTTTTGTAAAAACACTATGAAATTCTATACACGATAGATACAAAGCAATTAATTGAGGGAAAACACTCTACATAAGTGCAGAAACATGTTGGTAACTTGAAAACACATTTATGATGCATGGATCATGGAGTTTGAAGAGTTCAGGCTTACCTGTGCAAGAGGAATCCGATTCCTCAGTTGTAGGTGTTAAAGAAGTGTTTTGATGATTTGGACAACTTCCTTGGACCTCAAGTAGTGTGTTGAGATGCTTGGAATGGATTGAAAACCTCTGGATTGGTGGCCATAACTCCAACTACAGAGGGCTTTGGGGTGGGGTATGAACTTGATGAATCCGATGTTACAGATGTTGTTCAAGTGTTTAGATCAATCATATATGTTGTATGTGAGGTGTTAGAACCATTGGTTTGAGTTGAATTGCTCTCTATTTCAAAACACGATTCTCACTTCTTTGAAAAATAGATTTTTGAGGTTCAAGAGGGAAATGGTGGAAAACATGTATTATGATGTTTTGGTGTGGTTTCATCAACCAAAAATGACCTTTATTTATAGTAGAGGAAGTTTTTTTTGCAAGGAATAGTGAATGTGGGATGGATCACCCTATTGTCCAATGGATATGGCTAGGTGTTCAAAGTCTCCTCTAGCTATTGAGTTGAGCCAAACTTTGCAGGTTTAGGTCTTCTGATTTTTGGCTAAGGCTTGACTCATTTGGACTGATATGTGTATGTTCAATGCACCTGAATGCATCCTATAAATTCCACATGACAAAACTTGAATTTGGATTTGCAACATTAACTTTCATGTGCCTAAAGGGTGGGATTTTTGACTTGTTAGTCTTATGGTTCAGATTCCTCATCATTCATGTTGATATTGGACAGAAATACAATGATGCAAGTGTCCAAAATTGGCTCAAGAAATCGTGGGATACAAGTCATGTGCCAATGGTATCAAGAAAACAGTTTGCATCAAGGCATATTTGGAGGTCCATAACTCTTTGCTCAAGTGGAATCAATGGATGTTCTTGTACTCTTTGGAAAGCTTGTATATCATACTTCAACTTTGATGTTTACATTTAGTCTTGATTCCTTTTGGATCATACTGAAAAATCCCTCCAAAGTTGGGCAAAACATGAAACAGATTCTGACTAAAAAATTTCTAAGTGTCGAAGTTCAAATCTTATGAAACCCTAACTTTATGGTCTTATAACTCAAAATCTAGGCATTTTTTTACCATGGATCAGTAGGATACTTTTGTAGTATATAATGAGAACTTTCATTTGAGCTTTATATGGAATAAAATGGTTGCTTGGATCACAAGTTATGGCCTTGCAAAGTTGGGTAAAAATCACTTTTTTTCATAACTTAGTGAAATTTCAAGTTTCTCAAGGTTGCCTTTTTTGCAAGTAACCTCACTTTTCTTGATTTTTCTTGATTGATCATGTTCCAAATCATAAGTTAACATTGTTTTTGACTTGAAGAGGCCATATTTGTCAAAAAAAAACCAAAAGTCAAAGTTGATTTTGGTTACAGTTGACTTTTTACACCAGATGAATTTTGAATTTTGTGATCCTTTATGAAATCAAGTCCATGGGCTAAATTGAACCTAATGGATGGATTCCATAGGTGTTTTAGAGTGTCTTGAATCATGTCCCAAGGTTTGAGATCATTTCTTGGTCAAAAGTCAAAGGCATGGTTGACTTTTTCTCAGAAACCCTAGTTTGTGGTTCATATGAATTTGAATTCTTGCATTGCTTATGAACCAAGTTATTTGAATCAATACAACCTTGTGATTGGATCAACATGATTTATTTGAGGTCCTTAAAGCATATCTTGAGGTCTTGGCTCATGCCTTGCTTCAAAAGTCAACTTGGGGATTGAAATAGGTCAAAACCCTAATTCATGATTTTCTATTAATGCATCCCCTGAGGCTATTTTGAACTTATGAATGGACACATGAGGACCTTTTGAGCTTCTTGAATTATATATTGAAGTATTCGCTCATGCCCAGATGAAAATTTCTCTTTGGAGGCCTAGGTCGACCAAAACCCTAATTTTGGTGACACTGTTGATCTTGAGGCTTGATCAACTTGAAATGTTGCAATCTTGTGCTTGATTCTTGATGTGGGGGACCTCTTGATCCTTCATGGATGTTTAAGAGCTTTCAAAAGTTGAAGATCATGTTAATTCTTGATTGATCCTTTGCCTGAATGCTCTAAGAGGGCTCAAAAACCCTAATCCTTGGTTAAGGTGAATGCTCAACAATCTTTGAAGGGATTGATGAGGCATGAAGGTACATCCATATTGTGGTGATGACTTGCACAATGATGTGAAATCTTATGGTAAAAATATAGGGTATGACAGATGCCACTATTTAATCTTCTTGGACCTGAAGGTGTGAATGACAAAGACTTTCAGACATTCAAGGTAAAAGAGGATTAAATATTAGAATACCCGAAATTTTGATTGTGGTTGTGAATGGCAGATATTTGCTCATCCATCTTCTTTTACTAAGTAATGCTACTTGGAAAAGGGTAAAACTTCCCCTCGATCCTGGTCTTCAGCCACAGAACTGGTCTCAGTTTTCTTTTGAAATAAACCTCCCCTCGATCCTAGTCTTCAGCCACGGAACTGGTCTCAGTTTTTTTGAAATAAACCTCCCCTCGATCCTGGTCTTCAGTCACGGAACTGGTCTCAGTTTTCTTTTGAAATAAACCTCCCCTCGATCTTGGTTTTCAGCCATGGAACTGGTCTTAGTTTCTTCTTATGGAGCTCTTTTTTTACAAGGAATGTTATTTGTGATGGTTTTTTAACAAACTTCTCGCCGAGATTTTTTGGGGAGATGCCATTTGATGGAAAAAGATTTGATGTCAGACTTGCTGGGGATAGCCATCCGTCTGAACTGTAGAGGTGTGCAAGCTTCTCAGTCAGAGGTGGCATTTGCTTGGAGAGGTTACATCATACTTCCCTTCGAGACTTCTTCGGAGAGACGCCCTGTGATGTAATTCAATTTTGAGGTGCTGATGAATTCTTTGAAAGTAGGACAAACTTCTCGAGGAGAGACTTCCATTTGTCGACTTTACTTGGAAATCTACGAGGGCAAGAACAAACTTCCTTGTTTTCCATTTGGTAGAGATTTCTTGGAGGATGTGATGTCCATGTTGCCAAGAGTCTTTTGTTGAGAAGCTTCCGCGGGGGATTTTCTTTAATTCGGGAAAGCAAAATATCATCTTTAATGGTGAAGAGTGATGTTCCAAATATGTATATCCAAATGTCTCCTTGCCTTTCAGAGGTTTAAGTTACCAAAGTGGTCGAGGACCGATTTCAATCCAGGAATACACTGGAGAGATATTGTTTAGACGATACATTTCCTGACGAGGAAAGAACTCAAACCGGGATTTTGTCCTATCTGACGTAGAAAGGAAAATTGACGACTCTAATGGAGAGAGGACATTTATCACTTGGGGATGAGTATGACCAAAGTGATTGTAATGCGATATGAATATGAATATGAATCAATTATGCATGAAGTATGTATGAAATGCTTATGATGACAAAACAGACATGACATACGGATTGGTGATGAACACAACTAGATACTCGGCCACTCTGGGAGACGGGGGTCTCACTAGAGATTTTTGAAGGTAGCACTTTTGTTTGGGAACGGGGATTACTGTGTTTGTTCTAGTTTTCGGAGGTAGAAACATGCTAGGGATAGAAACCCGTTCTTGCTTTTCAAGGGTAGACTCTACTGGAGAGAAAAACCAAACATTGGTTCTCAAAGGTAAAAACTCTACCGGGGATGACAGATGGGACATTCCATCTGAAGCAATTAATCCTTCATTCAGGATGTACTAATCATAAGGAGTATTTTGATTATGCATTTTGAGGCTTGATCACTTCCGGAGAAGCCGTCGATTTTCCCTTTTGTGTTCAGTAATCCAAAGGAAATTACCATTCTTATTTTAAAAGCAGAAGTAAAATTTGAAATTTTCGTTTTGAAAACAAAAGTAAATTCATTTTTTTTCAAGAATGTTGATCATATTAAAATGTCATTTTCCAAAGTAGAATAAATGAAAATTGCAAACAAAAGGCACAAGGGCTCAATTTTTTATTGATAGAATGGTAATCAGCCTAATGCGTGATCCCATGGAGCATTACAAAGTTTAGAAAATGGTAATTTAAAGGAAAAGGGGCTTCATTGAAACATAATGACTACTTTTCTTCCATCAACTTTGAATTCTAGATATTTCGGTCGAAGGTGACCTTAATTGAGGTTTTCCTAACATATGACATATTCTTGGATGAGCCAATCTTGGCCGGATGCAGTTACTTGCCATGAATCCCTAACTTTTGCCTGGATTGCCCTTTCAGGTTGTTAATCCATCAGGATGATCATTATTTATGTCTCTAATTTTTTCATGGACTGCCCTTTCGGGTTTTCAGTCCAACGAGACTTTTTTTATTATTATTATTTTTTATTTAGGCGAAGTATTTCTTGACTACATCAATATTTGTGGGGTAGGTAAACTCTTCTCCATCCATGCTTGCGAGTCTCATGGCATCACCTAAAAAGGCTTTCTTAACAACGTATGGGCCGTCATAATTCGGAGTCCATTTACCTCTGGAATCAGTGAGAAATAATTGTATCTTCTTGAGCACGAGGTCTCCTTCTCTGAATACACGAGGTCACACCTTTTTGTCAAATGCTTTCTTCATTCTTTGCTGATATAACTGACAATGGCATAAAGTTGTCGTTCTCTTTTCTTCGATTAGGTTCAGTTCATCGTATATACTTTGACACCACTTAGCTTCCATTAGCTTAGCTTTCATCAAGACTCTTATTGATGGGATCTCTATTTTTATGGGGAGTACTGCTTCCATGCCATATACTAGAGAGAAAGGGGTTACCCTTGTTGAAGTGTGGACGGATGTGCGATAACCGTGAAGAGCAAAGGGTAGCATGTCATGCCAATCTTTGTAGGTTACAACCATTTTTTGAATGATCTTCTTGATATTTTTGTTAGCTACTTCTACCGCTCCATTCATTTTAGGCCGGTAGGGAGATGAGTTATGGTGTTTAATTTTGAACTCAGCACACAACTCTTTCATCATCTTGTTGTTTAGGTTAGATCCATTATCAGTAATAATCTGGCTTGGAACACCGTAACGACAGATGAGATTGTTTTTGATAAATCGGACCACCACTTGTCTAGTCACATTGGTGTATGATGCTTCTTAGACCCATTTGGTGAAGTAATCAATGGCTACCAGGATGAACCGATGTCTGTTCGAGCTTTGGTTTCAATCATGTTGATCATGTCAATTCCCCATATAGAAAAAGGCCATGGAGAAGAAAGAACTTTGAGATGCGTTGGCGGTACATGGATTTTGTCGGCGTATATTTGACACTTGTGACATTTCCTCATGTACTTGTAACATAATGTTTTAGAGTTTAATTGTTTTGAGAGCGGTATATAAAAAGTCTATGTCTATCACTTTCTAAATAAAATAATAATAGGTTTTAATGTTTAACATGAAAAAGCCATTAAGTGCAGGAATAAATTCATCAATATAGTGAAACAACACTTATATCCAACAACTTGATCAAGTATTTACATTAGAATCATAATTTACTACACCTAATACCAACACAAAAGAGAAATGTAGCTACTCATAGTGATATAACTTACACAAATAGATGAAATAAGAAGGATCGGTGCATTTTAATGATTTTCTTAACTTAGTAATGTCTCAAACTTTGTTGATAGATCTTTTTCCATTAATAAACAAGATTTTTTGAACGGTGATTCACCATGAATTGTGAAGTTTCCTATTTCATCTTCTATCGATTCTAAATCTTTAATTAATTTCAATACAAGTGACATTATAAGACCACAAGGCCATGAAAGAGATGGATCTAATTTCTTGTACGGATCGAGCTATAAAAATTGTGTTTGGAGCCATTTTGGTTGGCAAGGCCACACAGTTGGAACTTGCCCTAGAAAACATGGGTGTCCCTAAAATTATGGAAGAATTGCTAGTGCCAAGAATGTTTCAAGTGATGGTTAGGTTAATAATCAATGTAAAGGTAACATTTAAGAAATCTAAATGTTTCAACTTTACCAAGGTATAAAATGAATAATTTATTAATATTCTTCAAACAAATAGCATTTTTGCTACATTTGGATTTGTACTGATTAATGTAGTAACTTGGTCATTAGGCTTTGCATGTATATCAAACTCTTTGCATAACTCTATATTTCATACATAGATCATAGATTTTGGTTCAAATAATTATATATGTTCCTCTTGTACTTATCAAAAAGTACAAAGTGTGTGTGTTCCCATGCAAGGGCAAGGAGTCACGGAGGCCTTAGAAGGTATATAACAATTCAGGTAGTTAGGGCTTGCTTACGGTGGTGAAAAGCCATGTGAAATTATTTTTTAGGTTGTTTAATGGACCAGCTCACATGAGGTGAGAAGTCCTGTTGGTGGCCAGCCCTGCTGGGATTCAGGCGCGTTGTTAAGTTGATAATGTGTTACAGTTACTGGGAGCGTAATGCTCTTTGAGTAGTCGAGAGTATGTATGACATTAATTATATTTGTTCCGTTGAGGCTAATATATTTATAGGGGTTTCAAGTACTTGGGGTGTCCTTGGGAAAGGCCACCACCCACTTAGTCAAATGGTGGACAGTTGAATCCCTATTTTATAGGGAGAGGTGTAACACCCCGAAATCAGTAGAATATTTATTTAATTAGTTTATTTTAAATATTCGTACTTTGGTGAATTATTGTGAATTATTGTGATGCCTGATGATTTATGTTGTGGGGTATTGACGATATTAAGGGTGTTGATGATGTTAGGAGTATATGATTTATTAGGGATTATTTCTATAATAATAATAATGGAATAATGTGACAATGTTATTTAAATTATTATTATTATTTTAAAATAAAAGGAATGGTTAAGTGGTAACTGTACGAGAATAAGTGAGGGCAATGTTGGAAAATCATATTAAGGGTCCAAAGGGTAATAGTGACTTTAGGGAAAAAGGGAGAATGAGAAGTCAGTTTGTGCAATCGTGAAAGTTAGAGAAGCTCTGAAGAAAAAGGAGAAGAAGTGTTAGGGCTAAGAGGTTTCGAAATAACTCAGAGAGGAGGAATCGGAAGCATCTTTCTAAGGTATGGGGAGAAATATTTTACCATTATAATTGATATAAGTGTAGAAACATGTAGGTAAGGGGTTTTTCGGGGAAATTGACGAGTTCATGACGGAATTGGGGTTTTGAAAGGTATTAGATGTTAGGGATGAAACCTTTTATGATGCGTTGCTGTTGTTGTGTTGTTTATATGGTAAATTATGAATAATTTTGACTGTTTAATACTGAAATCGTAAGCTTTTAAGGGTCTGAACTGGTGCAGAATTGCAACTACAAAGATGCAGGTTCGCGCAGATTCGTCAGCCAAAATTCCTAGCTCGCCGGGCGAGGCGGATTCGCCCCAACCTCGCCGGGCGAAAGTGGAGGCGAAGGGAAGGTGGAAAAAGGGGTGCTACTAGATTTTGTATGAGAGTGTGGGATTCGCCCCTGCTTCGTCGGGGGAAGCCCAGGCGAGCGAGCTGCCTTGCCGGGCGAACATAGAAGCGAGGGGAGAGTGTGAAAGGGGAGTTTCTGGATTTTGTATGGGAAAGGTATTTCGCCCCTGCTTCGTCGGGCGAGCTCCTGGCGAGCAGGAGCAATGATTTATTTTATTTTTCTTTTCTTGTGCTTTGTTCTGCCTTGTGCCTTGTTGATCGTAGGCCTTGGAAATTTGGTGTGTCGTGCTTTGATGAGTAATACGTGATGATTGTGACATATTATGACTATTTTTTATGTATATGATGATGCGTGACATGATGACTTTTGATGCATAAAAATGACGAGATAATATGATGATTTAATTTTATGAATGATGATGCAATGTGACGATTTTATAACGATGCCGATTATGACGTTTGCATTATGCATTCATAGCATTCTAGGACTTCGGTCCAATGACAGTTTTAGGACTTCGGTTCCATGGTGGCTTTAATCTCATTGTGTGGATTGGAGTGTATGACGTTGCTCTGGTTCTTGTGTGGAATCGATCCTATTGGTGGGGATCTTTGGAGGGTGATGGCACAATGTCCATCAAACATGATGAATTGGTACCACATGCATGAGTCTGTGTTGTGCATTTCATATTATGTGGCATTGCATGATTGTGAATGAATGATGTTGATGACATGATTTTTCATGATGTATAATGATGATGATGTATAATGACAATGTTGTTTTATTATGATGCATGCTATCTTATTATTTCTTATCTTATATCTTGTATAATGGTTTATGATTACTCACCCTGCCTGTTTGAATGTTACCTCCACGTGGGTAACGTGCAGGTGATCGGGATTAGATTTTGGTGCGTGAAGAGCTTACTTGAAGTACTTTTGATTATTTTGGTCGAGTAGAGGGTCTTGCTCTGATATCTAACATCGGGTCGGGATGTTTAAGTCGAACCATAGTGTTCTTTTGATTGATGATGTTTTGAAGTTGTTTTAAAACCTTTTGATGTTATAACTTATGATGTTTTTATGAAGTTTTCCGCTGCGTAGTAAATAATTTAAATTTGACGATTATAACCCGTGTTACGGAGCAGGATGTTATTATTTTATGTTTTATGACAAAATGTGACGCCCTTGCGGTGAATTACTCTGATATATTTGTTTATATATGTCGTGATTGTTTGTTGGGTAGAATGATGTTACATTAGTGGTATCAGAGCCTGGTCGGTCTGTTCGGCCAGGTGTTGTATGATGTTAATTCCCTGTTAGTCGATGAGTGTGTGTACATTGTCGATGAATTTTGTTTCTTTTAATGTTGTTTGATGGTGTGCAGAATGGGTGGGAGAAATGATCATGCTATAGTTGATTCGTTGGAATCTCTTGCTCAGGAGATGGCTCAGAACAATTAGAATGGTGGAGCTCCAGATGGTTTCCGTGCTTTGGGGGAATTTCATAGAAATAATCCGCCAACTTTGTGGGCACTCATGATTCAGAGAGTGCACAGAAGTGGCTCAAGGTGACTGAGAAGATCTTTCGGGTGATAGGGTGTACGGATGCTCAACAAGTTCTGTTTGGAACTTATATGCTGTCAGAGGAAGTTGAAGATTGGTGGGATAACACCCGTCAGAGGTTGAAGGATATTGGTACCGAGATAACATGGGTTCTGTTTAAGAGAGAGTTTTTGGGAAAATATTTTCCTGAAGATGCTTGCGGCAAAAAGGAGGTAGAATTCCTTGAGCTGAAGCAAGGAACTATGAATGTGGCAGAGTATGCGGCGAAGTTTGAAGCCCTGGTGAAGTTATGTTCGCATTATAATCGTGTTGATGCTGAGATGTCTAAGTGCCTTAAGTTTGAGAATGGGCTGAGGCTAGAGATCAAGCAGGGTATTAGTTACCAACAGATTCGAAGGTATGTTGAGCTGGTGGATAAAAGTAGAATCTATGATGAGGATAGCCGAGCTCGATCTGCTCACTACAAGCATCTTAGTGAGAAGAAAGAGAAGGGAAAGTTTAGAGGAAAGCCTTATGTGACTCCAGCTGACAAAGGGAAATAGAAGGCTTCAAATGGGAATAAGATAAGTGGCGAAGCAGCTTCCGCTTATGTGAAGTGTTACAGGTGTGGTGAGCAAGGCCATCGTGCTAAAGTTTGCAACAATAGTGTGTTGAGGTGCTACAGATGTGGTAAGAGAGGTCACAGAGCTATTGACTACAAAGATGAGGGTCCGACTTATTTTAACTGTGATGAACAAGGTTACATCAGTACACAGTGTCAGAAGCTGAAGAAGACTGATATTGTGGCTTAGACTAAAGGCAGAGTATTTGCTTTGAGTGGTTTAGAAATTCCTAAGAAGGATAAATTGATTCGAGGTACTTGTTTTATTAATAACGTTGAGTTAGTCGCTATTATTGATACTGGTGCTACTCATTCGTTTATTTCGCTTGAATGTGCTAATAGATTGGGTTTGAAATTGTCTGATATGAATGGTAGTAGGGTAATAGAGACTCCTGCTAATGGTTCTGTTACTACTACTTTTGTGTGTTCGAGATGTCCTTTGATGATTTTTGGGAAGAGTTTTGTGATGGATTTGGTGTGTTTGCCCTTACACCAAATCGATGTGATTCTGGGGATGAACTAGTTGGAGTTCAACTACGTTCACATCAACTGTTATAATAAGATTGTGGAGTTTCCTGAGTTTGGTGATAATGGAGAGTTGATGTTCTTATCTTCTAAGCAAGTAGACGAACTCTTAGAAGACGAAGCCTTGATGTTTGCGCTATTTGCATCGTTGCAAGTTGATCGTGAAACTGCGAGTGTCGAATTACCGGTCGTATGCGAATTCCCATAAGTGTTTCCGGATGACATAAGTGATTTGCCTCCAGAACGTGTAGATTTTGCGGTTGATTTGATACCAAGTACGAGTCAGGTGTCAATGGCTCCTTCTCGGATGTCAACTTCTGAGCTAAGTGAATTAAAGAAACAACTGGAAGAATTGCTTGAGAAGAAGTTTGTTCGACCGAGTGTTTCTTCGTGGTGTGCTCCTGTGTTGTTAGTGAAGAAGAAAGATGGTAGCATGAGGTTGTGTGTTGATTATTGGCAGTTGAATAAGGTGACTATCAAGAATAAGTATCCACTTTTGAGAATTGACGATTTGATGGATCAACTAGTAGGCGCTTGTGTGTTTAGTAAGATTGATTTGAGGTCTGGTTATTATCAGATTCGTGTTAAGCCAGATGATATTCTGAAGACAGCTTTCAGGACGAGGTATGGTCACTATGAATACACTGTGATGCTGGTGTATCCAATGCACCTGGTGTGTTCATGGAGTATATGAATCAGATTTTCCATGAGTATTTAGATAAGTTTGTGGTGGTTTTCATTGATGATATCCTGATACTCTAAATCTGAAGAAGAGCATGCTGAGCATTTGAGGACTGTGTTGCAAGTATTGAAAGAGAAGAAGCTATATGCAAAATTGTCGAAGTGTGAGTTTTGGCTGAAAGAGGTGAGTTTTCTTGGCCATGTGATTTCAAGTGGTGGAATTGTTGTTGATCCTTCTAAGATTGATGTTGTGTTACAGTGGGAGACTCTGAAGTCTGCTACTGAGATACGAAGTTTTCTTGGGTTGGCAGGTTACTATCGCAAGTTCATAGAAGGTTTTTCTAGATTGGCATTACCATTGACGCAATTTACTCGTAAGGGTCAGGCTTATGTGTGGGATGTTGCATGTGAAGAAAGTTTTGTCGAATTGAAGAAGAAATTGACGACCACTCCGGTTTTAATTTTGCCTAATCTGAATGAATTTTTTGTCGTGTATTGTAATGCGTCAAAGATGGGTCTTGGTGGAGTATTGATGCAGAATGGACAAGTTGTTGCTTATGCTTCGGGACAATTGAGGGTCCATGAAAGGAATTATCCTACGCATGACTTAGAATTGGCAGCAGTGGTGTTCGTGTTAAAATTTTGAAGACATTACCTTTTTGGCTCTAAATTTGCAGTGTTCAGTGATCATAAGAGTTTGAAGTACTTATTCGATCAGAAAGAATTGAACATGAGGTAGAGGTGGTGGTTGGAATTGTTGAAAGACTATGATTTCGATTTGAATTACCATCCTAGTAAGGCAAATGTGGTGGCAGATGCATTGAGCATGAAGTTATTGCATATATCCATGCTTATGGTGAGATAGTTGAAATTAATTGACCAATTCTGAGATTTGAGTTTGGTATGTGAAGATACTCCTGACAGTGTGAAGTTGGGTATGTTGAAGTTAACTAGTGGTATTCAAGAAGAGATCAGAGTGGGTCAGCAATATAATTTGAAGTTGGTTGATCATGCAACTTTGATTAACCAGGGTAACGGAGGTGAATTCCGAATTGATGAGAATGGTGTGATGAGGTTCAGAGACAGTGTGTGTTCCAGATGTTCCCGAAATTAAGAAGAGTATTCTTGAAGAAGGACATAGAAGTAGAATGAGTATTCATCCCGGTGCTACGAAGATGTACCAGGATTTGCAGAAATTATTTTGGTGGCCAGGTATGAAGAAAGATATTGCGGAGTTTGTTTATGCCTGTTTGATTTGCCAGAAGTCCAAGATTGAGCATCTGAAGCCTTTAGGTATGATGCATCCGTTGAATATTCCAGAATGAAAATGGGATAGTATTTCCATGGATTTTGTGTCGGGATTGCCGAAGACTACAAAAAGGAATAATTCTATCTGGGTGATTGTATACAGGTTGACTAAATCGGCTCATTTCTTGCCGATGAAGATTAACCATTCTATGCAGAAGTTATCTGAGATGTACATTGAGGACATTATGAAGTTGCATAGGATTCCTTCGAGTATTGTGTCGGACAGAGACCCGATATTTACGTCGAGGTTCTGGAAGAGTTTACAACATGCTTTGGGTACTAAGTTGAGGATGAGTTCTGCATACCATCTGCAGACAGATGGCTAGATAGAGAGGACTATCCAGTCTTTGGAGGATTTACTGAGGGTTTGTGTGTTGGATCAAGAAGGATCTTGGGATATCCATTTGCCATTAATTGAGTTCACATACAACAACAACTTTCATGCTAGTATTGAGATGGCGCCGTATGAAGCTTTGTATGGAAGGAGGTGTAGAACTCCATTGTGTTGGTATGAATCGGGCGAGAGTGTTGTACTCGGACTTGAAATTGTGCAGGAGACGACTGAGAAAATTAAAATGATCCAAGAGAGGATGAGAGCTTCGCAGAGTCGTCAGAAGAGTTATCATGATAAGAGAAAGAAAGCACTTGAATTCCAAGAGGGAGATCACATGTTTTTGAGGGTTACGTCGGTGACTGGTGTGGGACGAGCTTTAAAGTCTAGGAAGCTCGCTCCATGTTTTGTTGGTTCGTATCAGATTTTGTAGAGGATAAGGGAGGTAGCCTATCAGATTGCTTTACCACCGTCACTTGCAAACTTACATGATGTGTTTCATATATCTCAGTTGAGGAAGTATGTTCCGGATCCATCGCATGTGATTCAGATGGATGACGTACAGGTGAGAGATAATTTGACCGTTGAAGCATTATCTGTGCGGATAGATGGAAGAGAAACGAAACAACTGTGGGGTAAAGATATATCTTTGTTGAAGGTGTTATGGGGTGGACCAGCTGGTGAGAGTTGGACTTGGGAGCGCGAGGATCAGATGAAGCAGTCGTATCCGACTCTGTTTTCTCCAGGTAATTTTCGAGGACGGAAATTCTTTAAGTGGGGGAGAGTTGTAAAACCCCAAAATCAGTAAAATATTTATTTAATTGGTTTATTTTAAATATTCGTAATTTGGTGAATTTTTGTGAATTATTGTGATGCCTGGTGATTTATGTTGTGGGGTATTGACGATATTAAGGGTGTTGATGATGTTAGGAGTATATGATTTATTAAGGATTATTTCGATAATAATAATAATGGAATAATGTGACAATGTTATTTAAATTATTATTATTATTATTATTTTAAAATAAAAGGAAGGGCTAAGTGGTAACTGTGCGAGAATAAGTGAGGACAATGTTGGAAAATCATATTAAGGGTCCAAAGGGTAATAGTGACTTAAGGGAAAAGGGGAGAATGAGAAGTCAGTTTATGCAATCGTGAAAGTTAGAGAAGCTCTGAAGAAAAAGGAGAAGAAGGCTAGAGCTCAAAGAGGTTTCGGAATAACTCGGAGAGGAGGAATTGGAAACATCTTTCTAAGGTATGGGGAGAAATCTTTTACCTTTATAATTGATATAGGTGTAGAAATATGTAGGTAAGAGGTTTTTCGGGGAAATTGACGAGTTCATGACGGAATTGGGGTTTTGGAAGGTATTAGATGTTAGAGATGAAACCCTTTATGATGCGTTGCTGTTGTTGTGTTGTTTATATGGTAAATTATGAATAATTTGGACTGTTTAGTACTGAAATCATAAGCTTTTGAGGGTCTGAACTAGTGCAGAATCGCAACTGCAAAGTTGTAGGTTCGCGCAGATTCGCCGAGCGAAATTCCTAGCTCGTCGGGCGAAGCGGATTCGCCCCAACCTCGTCGGGCGAAAGTGGAAGCAATGGGAGGTGGAAAAGGGGGTGCTACTGGATTTTGTATGAGAGTGTGAAATTCACCCCTGCTTCGTCGGGCGAAGCCCATGCAAGCGAGCTGCCTCGCCGGGCGAACATAGAAGGGAGGGGAAAGTGTGAAAGGGGAGTTTTTGGATTTTGTATTGGAAAGGTGTTTCGCCCTTGCTTCACCGGGCGAAACCTAGGCGAGCAAGTTGATTCGACGGGCAAGCTCCAGGCGAACAAGAGCAATGATTTATTTTATTTTTCTTTTCTTGTGCTTTGTGCTGCCTTGTGCCTTGTTGATCGTAAACCTTGGAAATTTGGTGTGTCGTGCTTTGATGAGTAATATGTGATGATGGTGACATATTATGACGATTTTGAATGTATATGATGATGTGTGACATGTTGACTTTTGATGTATGATGATGACGAGATAATATGATGTTTTAATTTTATGAATGATGATGCAATGTGACGATTTTATGACGATGACGATTATGACGTTTGCATCATGCATTCATAGCATTCTAGGACTTCGGCCAAGTGACCGATTTAGGACTTCGGTCCAGTGGTGGCTTCAATCCTATTTTGTGGATTTGAGTGTATGACGTTGCTCCGGTTCTTGTGTGGAATCGATCCTATTGGTGGGGATCTTTGGAGGGTGATGGCCCAGTGTCCATCAAACATGACAAATTGGTACCACATGCATGAGTTTGTGTTATGCATTTCATATTATGTGGCATTGCATGATTGTGAATGAATGATGTTGATGACATGATTTTCATGATGTATGATGATGACGATGTATAATGACGATGTTGTTTTATTATGATGCATGCTATCTTATTATATCTTATCTTATATCTTGTATAATGGTTTATGATTACTCACCCTGCCTGTTTGAATGTTTTCTCCACGTGGGTAACGTGCAGGTGATCAGGATTAGCTTTTGGTGCGTGAAGAGCTTACTTGAAGTACTTTTGATTATTTTGGTCGAGTAGAGGGTTTTGCTCTAATATGTAACATCGGGTCGGGACGTTTGAGTCGAACCATAGTGTTTCTTTTGATTGATAATGTTTATGATGCTTTGAAGTTGTTTTAAAACCTTTTGATGTTATAACTTATGATGTTTTTATGAATTTTTCCGCTGCGTAGTAAATAATTTAATTTTGACGATTATAACCCGTGCTACGAAGCAGGATGTTATTATTTGATGTTTTATGATGAAATGTGACGCTCTTACGGTGAATTACTCCTATATATTTGTTTATATATATATCATGATTATTTGTTGGGTAGAAGGGTGTTACAAGACGCGCTTCAGTAATGACTATGACTTTCTCTTTATCCCAGACACGTCTTATCTCACATTTTTTATTCCATGGGAGTGAAAAAGTTAAGGGAAAGGAAATACCTCCCTTCGGGCGACCTCATGTCGTCGCTTTCTCCTAGAGTGGTCCTAGGGTGTCGCCCTAAGTAATGTTTTTTGCAAATATAACTATGTAGTCCCTCAGGCATGAGACCTTCAGCAGAAAGCGATGTGTTTTTTACATGCGGCTAATGAGAGTATCCCGAGAACTGGTGCTTCCTCTTCCGAGGTATTAGTTGACCTTAGGAGTCCAGGCTCTTCTAGACACAATAATGCGTAGCTTGGCTGGTGGGATACCAAGTTCCTCAAGCGAGGCATTCAACCTTTCAGGCGGGACCTCCATTGAGCCCTTTAGCAAGACTGAACTCTAAGTATTTAGGGCTTGACATAGGTATCTTCTCTTAGGCATGATTTATTGGAAATAATCACACCCTATGAGACATTAAGTCCCTCAGGAAAGAGTCTATTTGATTTGAGGAAATCTAAGTTCCTCAGACGGTGTAATGTATAGCCCAGTTGATGAGACACCGGATCCCTCAAGCAAGGCATTTAACCTTTCAGGTGGGACCTCCATCAAGCCCTCTAGCAAGAGTGAAGTCCACTCTCCGGGGATTGACATGGATTGTGCCTCTTAGGCATTATTTATTGGAAATAATCTCGCCCGCAGAGACATTAAGTCCCTCAGGCGAGAGTCTAATTAGTTTGAGGAAATCTAAGTTCCTTAGGCATTGTAATGCATATCCCAATTGATGAAACACTGAGTCCCTCAGGCGAGGCATTTAACCTTTTAGGCGGGACCTCTATCAAGTTCTCTAGCAAGACTAAATTCTAAACTCCAAGGCTTGACATGGTTCACGCCTCTTAGGCATGATTTATTTAAAATTATTCTACCTAAGGAAACACTAAGTCCCTAAGGCGAGAGTCTGATTAGTTTGAGGAAATCTAAGTTCCTCAAACGCTGTAACGCATAGCCCAACTAATAAGACATTGTATCCCTTAAGCGAGACGTTTAACCTTTCAAACAGGACCTTCATCGAGCCCTCTAGCAAGACTAAAGTCCAGTCTCTGGGGCTTGGCATGGATCACACATCTTAGGCATGATTTAATGAAAATAATCCAGCCCATGGAGACACTAAGTCCCTCTGGAAGGTATATTTTGGTTCAAGTTAACATAGCCCCAGAGGAAGACAGGGATCCTTAGATGAAGGTTCATCTATGTGTATTGCCTCGAGAGGCGGCAAGAATCTTCTTCATGAAGTCAAACTATGAGTATTTCCTCGAGGGGTGGCAAGAATCTTAGTCATGAATTCCATTATAAGGTATCGTCTCGAGGGACATAAAGGATCTTCGTCGTGAAGTCCAAATATGTGTATTTCATCGATTGGCGACAATGATCTTTGTTGTGAAGTCCAGCGTAAGGTATCACCTCGATGGGCTATTGAGAAGTATTTTAGGTGGGTGTTTTATCGTATCCACAGGGATTGTACGCAAGATATATAGATGCTCGCCGTTCAATATTTTAATGTTCTAAGTAAAGTGTTTTCAAAAGATTTCTTGTTTCGTAACATAAGCTTGTTGCAAAGAGTAAATTAGGTTAAAGATGTTTGTTTTAAGAAAAGCATGTCAAGATTAGATTTTGTTATTCCTTTTCATACGTATCCGATTAATCAAGCATGTGAACTTAGTTTCGATCAATACAATCGCGTATCCTCGCGAATCCGTTTATTTCTAAAGCGGATCCGTGAATATTATTGTTTTAACTGCTAAATGATTTCTCGAAATAACAATCGAAACAATAAACATAAAGATCGATACAAAACAAATATTAACTTTTAAATCTATGTCTAGAGTTTGTTGGTTAATAGATGAAGAAATTAGATCAAGACTTGGAAAATCTATGTCTAGAGTAATTCAAACCATAAATACATCATTAAAAGTAAAGATCTTCATCATCTATTGATCATAAACCTTGTTCACATACAAAAGATCAAAAGAAATACATAATAGCAAGATTAACTACCTCTAATCTTGACATAAAAGTGTTTAGCTACCCATCACCATGGTAGCTTGATCAACATGTAAGAAAAGAAGCTTTGCTAGCATCAAAGTCGAAGGATCGAGGATTGATGCTCCAAAGATTTGATTCTTAATTATCCTTTAGTTCCTAAGGTTTTTTACCTAGAAAACCTTTTATATCTTCTAAAATTGCTGAAAAGTGTAAAGTACAAGAGTTGCAAAAGAAGATATTTATAGCAAGTGCACAAAGTGCAGTAAGTGGCACCGCGCTAAGCGCCATCAGGAGCGCGCAAAACGCGGTCAGCAAAAACAAAGACAAATTCCGAGAAAGCGCGCTAAGCGCGGTAGCATCCCGCTTAGCGCGGTTGGAGACTTTAGCCACTGGAATTGACAGAAAGTACGCGCTGATACCGCGCTGAAAAGCTTGCTTAGCGCGAGTTACCGACACGAACTCCTCGAAAATCAACTTTTAGGCCTTCTTTCCTTCACCAATTGTTCCTATCATCAAATATAAGCAAGAAGACCTGTCAAAAAGCATCAAAATGATCATAATTCACAATATTTACAATAAAATCGGAAATTAGCATAAATGTACTAAAACTACTAGATATTCTACTAAATTATCAAGGAAACCAATTGAAAGGGCCATAAAATATAGTCAAAAGTATGCAAAAATTGACCCTTAACATGGGCGACAATGATCTTCTCCATGAAGTCAAGCTATATGTATTACCATCTTGGGCGGCAAGGATCTTCATCATGCAGTCCTGCATAAGGTATCATCTCAAGGGGCGGAAAGGATCTTCTCATGAAGTCCAGCTATGTGTATTTTTTCGAGGGGCGACAAGGATCTTCGTCATGAAGTCCAACATAAGGTATCACCTCGAGGGGCGGCAATGATATTTTTCATGAAGTCTAGTATAAAAGACATTTTAAAGAGGGAGAATCCCTAGTGAAAACAAAACACTTGAATGATTGTTCAGAATTACATGGGCATAATGTTTAATGAAGAGTTACAAATAATTTCTAACTATAATAATATCATAGATGAAGGGCATTCCAAGTTCTGAGTAGAAGTGATAATTCAAGCTCTTGTAACTTGTACACTTCGTGAGGGAGCTTTTAGTATATACGGTACAATCCTTCCTAGTTAGGATACAACTTCCCCTCGAAATGTATTGGAGGTTGTATTTCGAGAGCTCTACTGACCAAAATACCATTCTTCCTGCCAGGTCAGGTTTCTTCAACACTTGGCACACAATCTAGTTGGTTTTTACATGGATGGTGTGTCCCTAGAGGTATCGCCTGAGCTTTCTTTCCGCAGTAACAACGGCTAACGACAGTTTCTCAATCTTTTGGTAGCATGTCTCAGCACCCTTGAGCACTTTGCTTAGGAAATACACACGCCTCTCTACTTTGTCTATTTCTTGGACGAGAACTAAGCTCAACGCCCATTCAGTGACTGAGAGGTAGAAGAATAAAGGAGAGTCCTCCTTTGGGAGAGTTAGGATCGAGGGTGATGCAAGGAATTTTTTGACCTTGGCAAAAGCCTCATCACACTCGGCGGTCCATTCGAACTTCTCCTTTTTCCCTAGGGCGGTGAAGAAAATGAAAGTTTTGTCGCTTATGCAGGAGAATAAACGAGATAGGATGACTAGGCATCTAATATGTTTTTGCAATTCCTTCACGTTAGTGGGGCTCCACATATCAATGACCATCTGACACTTGTTTGGATTGGATTCAATCCCCTTCCTTATCAGCATAAAACCCAGAAAATTCCCCGCCTGAACTCTGAAAGAGCACTTGGCGGGGATTAGGTGCATATCATACCTCCTTACTGACTGCAGGATGTCCTCCAGGTCATTGGTGTGACTATGCACATCCCAGTTTTGATAATCATGTCATTGACATATACCTCTAGATTTTTTCCAGTCCGATGGGTAAAAATCGCGTCCACGAGTCGCTGGTCGGTGGCGCCAGCATTTTTGTGACTAAATTATTTGATAGTAATTTGTCATCAATTATAAAATAAAAAATTAACCCCATTATAATTACGAGTTCTTCATTATAAATAAAAATGTTATTTAACATGTACAAAATTATAACCTCAAATCCAAAGATAATATTTAATTTTAAATATTTTTTGTCTTTTATTTTTTATGAATTAGGTTTATATCCTTTCTCTTTTTTCTTTATTAAATTTTAAATTTAAAAAAAATATATAATTTATCAAATAAAAAGTATATGGATGCAATGATTTTGTTAGTTTATTTGAGGGGATGTATTAGAAGGTTAAAACGAGTAAGTAAAGGCAATGCTGAAAGATAACATTGGTGGTTTTAAAGTAAGTGAGTGAATCTCATGAGTGTTTAACTTAAAGATAACATTAAGGGTTTTAGAGTAAGTGCGTGAATCTCGTTAGAGATTAGAGTAAGTGCATGAATCCCGTGTGTGATTAACTAGAAGATAGATTTGATAGTGCATGAATCTCGTGAGTCATTAACTAGAAGATAAATTTGATAGTGCATGAATCTCCTGAGTGATTAACTAGAAGATAAAATTGATGGTGCGTGAATCTCGTGAGTAATTAATTGGAAGATAAAATTGATGGTGCGTGAATCTCGTGAGTGATTAATTAGAAGATAAAATTGATGGTGTGTGAATCTCGTGATAAATTAGAGTAAGTGCGTGAATCTCGTGAGTGATTAGCTGGAAATAACATTGATGGTTTTAGAGTAAGTTTGTGAATCTCGTGAATGGACAATCATTTGGTCATTTAATTGGACGATTATTTTTTATCTCATAAATTTATTTACAAATATTGAATAGTCTTTTATTTTTAAAAACAAGTCAAAATATTAATAAAATAATAGTTTCATATCCTTCGTATCCACTATTAAAAGGTAGAAAGGAAAGGTGATACAATAAGTGAATATGAGTATGAAACAAAATATGGTGTTTGGTCGTGATAGTGAGAGAGGCCAAGAGCTCCAACGATTTACAACACCACAAATGCAAATTCAAACACCACACACTAATAATACCAGTGAAAACAACAACCGTGCATCATCTTCTATTGTCAGTCGTCGGCCCCGAGGGCGACCCCTTGGGTCTAAGAATAAGTCCAAGATGCCTGTCACAATAGCAAGTGACCCTCCAGATGGCCATGTGTTTGAGATAACTGCGGGAGAAGATGTCTCTAAGAGCATCTTTGATTATGTTCGTCGTCGAAAGAGGCGCATAAATATCCTTAGTGGAATTGGAGAGGTAACGCAAGCTAGGCTTCGTCAATCCACGGGAAAAATAGTTACCATTCGTGGAAGATTCCAAATTATTTCAATGTCAGGAACAATTTTTCCATCACGGAGAACAACGATGGAGTGTGGACTGGAAGTTTTATTGTGTGGTACTATAGGACAAGTTGTAAGGGGTAGTGTGATCCCCCCTTTGGTGGCTTTAGGCTCCGTGTATTTGGTTGGATCTCCTTTTAAAAAAATTGTATTTGAAAATGTGCCTTTGGAGATCAATAACCAGAATAAACAAGAAGAAATGGGCCATGATGCAGATGGCCATGTGAGAGAAGGTGGTGTTGGTTTGTTAGATGGTGAAGGATCAACAACTTAAATGAGTAATATTATTACTAGCATCATTAAGCATCCTTCCCATGCTTTTCTGGGTCATATATTCAGAGAAGACAAGACTTCAAGTGCAATTTCACCATCCAAAAATCTTCGCTTCTAGCCAGATATATTTGTGATTCACATATTAATGTTTAAGTAAGACATAAATTTAATAATATTATGGATAACTTGTTTGATTTCAAAACATTATGATATATTTAGCTGAATAAATTGGTGTGGAATAAAATCCATGTATCAATGCTTGTCTTGTTTTATGCTTACTTTTTTTCTTCATTAATTTAGTTATGTAATTCCCAAATAATATAATAAATAAAAAATGTCTTTTCCGACATTGTAAATGAACTTTAATTATCGTGTATTTTTCATTATATAAATTCCATGTATCGTTTTATAATTGTCTGAAAACGGAGGCTATGGTGTCGAACAAGTCGGAATTAATGTGTTACTAGCAATTTAAGCTTGTTATGTTGAGTGATGGTGATCGAAATATGATTTATATAAAACATAAAATTTGTACCTTAATTATCACCATATTCGTATTATACTTCAATTATCCTCAATTTTTTCACTCACAAATCGTATTATATTTTTTTCTCAAATAATATAATTATAATCATATCTTATTACTACATCTACAAAAGTTATAGTTAGCAGTAAAGTACCACATATACCCATCTAACCACTAATCAACTCACACCTATTTATTCACTTAACTATTATAATTAATTAATTAAGTTATCATTTAACTTAGTTATAATTTACAGTGAGTTATTTACTTAATGCTAAGTAGATTTAATAGATTTGATTTTTATTTTGGCTATAATTTATTACTAAATTATAAAATGAAGGCTTAAAATTTTAAAAGAGTAAAAGTTTTGATTATGTATGTATGACTGTTCCAATTAATTCGGAGACCCTGTTCGAATTTAAAAAAAAAAAGGTTTAATAGAAATATTAATGTGCGGTTTAAATTTATTTTAAAGAAAAATGCATTGGATCCAAAAATAAAATTACTTACGGTTTAATTTGGTTTTTAATAATTGATTACAAAATTCAATTCAATCTAATTCCATACATTTTAATTTGTTTTAATTTGTGATTTTTATTTGGATGAATTTAAATTTGAACACCGCTAACTCTACTATATATTACACAAAATAGTTAGTTTGTTTTAGATTTATAATCACACGATTTGTACTTTTCTTAGAAGATTTATATTTTTAAATTATATGAATAATGATGATCAATCTTTAACTGAGTTTATTTTTATGCCATATTTAAAATACCACGACTTTGTGAAGTTCCTTTTGGAGTTTATCCTATATTTAGTGTGAGATTAAAAAAGATAAAATAGATTTATAACATTGAAGCAATAATTTATAGGGTAGCTTTAATAATTTATAGGGTAGCTTTAATAATTTATAGGGAAGCTGTTCTTATTGTATTGCTTGAGACTATAGGCCTAACTCGTTACACTTTTTAAATACTGTAATTATTTAATTTAATTTACTTGAAAGACCATAGGTTTTGGATTCTTAAAATATTGAGGCCTGTGTTATATCAATGTTTGTATATACACACGACTGACCCTGTAGGACCGACCTTGTTTGTATGTCATACTTTATATTTTTTATAATGGATCATTAGCATTTTAAAGAGGTTAAGGTGTTATATTTTTTATCAAAATATATCGTTTAATTTTTGGACAATGGGTCATATGTTTAGAAGTCACCAGGTGTAATATATGTAGTCTGTCTGATGAGATTATAAGTCTCTCAAGTGAAGCACTGGACCTCTCAGACAAGACTTCTATCAAACTCTCAGACAAGACTTGTAACTAACTCTCTTAGGCTAGACTACGATCGCGTCTCTTGGACGATATTTCTATGTCTGATCCCACTCGAAGAAACGCCAAGTCCCTCAGGCGAAAGTTTAATTAGTCTGGGAAATCTAAGTCTCTTAAGCGAAGTTATATGTAGCCTCACTGATGAGATTATAAGTCCCTTAGGCGATGCATTGGATAACTTATTTGTATTGTCTAAAGGGACGACAAGGATCTTCGCCTGAAGTCCAACATACAAAATATTGGCTCAAGAGGTAGTAAGGATCTTCTCCATGAAGTCCAACATACAAAATATTGCCCCAAGGGGTGGGAAAGATCTTCGCCATGAAGCCCGACCTACAAAATATTTAGAAAAATGTACCTGTTGGTCATAAACGCTTAAGAAATTGTTCTTGGGTACATAATCATGGTATATTTTAGGAAATTATAAACAATTTAACTGTTATAATATTTAAGATGGAGGGCGTTTCAGGTTCTAGGCATGAGTGGTCCGTCCAACTCCTGCAACTTATGTACCCCGTGATGGAGCTTCTAGAATATGCGATATAGCCCCTCCTAGCTGGATTGTAGTCTTCCCTGTTATGCAGATAAAACCAATTACTTTAATATCAGGTGGCCTTCTTGCATCTCTCTTGGTTTGACTTTGGAGTTATATCTTCTGAAAGTTTTATACTTGGTTGTGAATTCTCTAACGTGGAAGACTTCTCTCTCAATTCACCAATCAGTTCTACCGCACATTCCAATCCGGCCTGATAGTTTGTTTCTTCATTTAATTGGGATGGTCGCCATGAGGGTGTGTCAATCTCCACAGGCAACATGGAGTTTAGTCCATATACCATGGCGAGCATAGTTTCCTTGGTGGTGGAGTGTGTGGGTGGTGTGGTATGACCATAAAATCTCTTGGAGAAATTCTGCCCATAAACCTTTATCATCATCAAGCTTTTTCGAGTCCCTTCAGAATTACTTAGTTTGTTGATTCTGCTTGCCCATTGGCCTACGAGTGTACAATGGATACAAACTTTATTTGCACTCCCAAATCTCTGCAAAAGCCAATGACCATAGCACTGGCAAACTAGGTTCCATTGTTGGATACGATAGCTTCGGGAAGTCCATACATGTTGTTCCTTTGATTGGTTACATTATGTAAAATAACATATATACAATATGTATTTTGTGCAGAGGCAACATGTGGAAAAAGATGTTCCAATATGTGTTCCAGCATCCGACCTCAATTTGTTAGCTAGATTTCATGAAGAAATATGAGTATGATTGTGTTTGTTTCTAAGAAGATCTGTTCAGTCTAAGGTTCTGTTAAAGTGTTTGACATAAAGATTTGGTTGTAAGCAATATGTTTTGCACATGTTGTGTGACATCTTGGCATATGTTTTGAGCTTTGATTATATTTATATTTCCTTCAGATTTGTTATGGTGTTAACTTCTTCAGAAGATGCAAAAGTTTACTTGTGGAAGAAGTTTGTTAATCCAAATCAATTTGGAAATTATTTTATTAAATCATGAATATGGATGATATGATTTAATTAAATGGTTTGGATTTGATTTAGTCAAAGAAGACTTGATCGGATTTTCATTAAAGGAAGTTTAGGTTCGGATCTTTTTAATCCAAGATTTAATCTACAAAGAAGATTTATGTGAAGAGAGTTATTTTTTATGTTCTGGTGCAACACATTGAACACAATGTTCCAGCATGTATGTAGTGTAACATGGGCCCTTGTCAGCTGGCCATGATAGATGTTGTTAGGTGCAAATTTTCTGATTGGATTTCAATCGGATTTGTTGCTATTATTTAGCAATGCGTTTGTGCGATTTGTTTGACAGTTTCTTGAAAATCAAATCAATTTAAATGGAGATTTAAATTTGAATTTAAATTAATAATAAATCATATCTTTAGTTGGAGACTTTTGTGGAGCAAATCAAATCCAACTATATCAGCTATAATTTTGGACGAAACCAGGGCTGCTAATGCCCATTAGAAAAGCCCAGAATAAGCAATGTTATTTAAGGAGACTCAAACCTCACATTTTAGGTGTGCAAGTTGTGAAGATTCCTTGTGTTAGGGTTTATCTTTTAAGTCTTTGTTTGTGTTATTTTTGTGCACCACTCTAGCACCTTCATTCATATCTTAAGGCATAGAGTTTGGTTTGTTAATTGAGTTGTAAAACCTTGTTCCTAGATACTACTTCTATAAGCTTAAGAACAAAGTATTTGTGTTAATTGCACACCGCATTATTGCTTCAATCACATGGCATAGTAATTGGTTTGTTCAGCTGAGTTGTATATTCAATACTAAATCGTTGTGTTTATTGATGTTGATCACTTGAAATTAGTGATTAAGAGAAAGTGATAGGGAATTATCATATTTAGGATGAGTCCTAAATAGAAAGACACTAGGGTAGAATTAAGAAGACAGGAATTGAACAATGAACTTGTTCATCTAAGACAATTTGTATTAGTTCTATGGAAGATTGTATTTTCTTTATTGGGTAGAGTGTCCCCCATATATAGGAGTGGTTTCACCGAATTGGGTTAATAATTATTGTGTTCTTTATTGCTTTTCTGCTTCATCATCTTGTATAGGTTAAATACTCAAATCTTGGTAGTAAACTGGTTTTTCTGGTATACAATGTCCCAGATATCGTGTTTGACATTTGTCCCTAAAATCTGTCATCTGTCATAAATCAGTTGTACATGTTCTCACAAACATCTAGTCCAAAACTTGTCCTCATGAGAACATAATTTCAATTGGCATCAGAGCAGGCACCATATTTTGTTTGGGTGTGTTCCAAGGTACTTGTTCTGTTTAAGATGGAAATATTCAATGAAGGAAGAGCAGTTCATGTAAATAAGATGTTCATCATCTATCTTAGTTTAGTTTTGATGAAGACAAAAACTTATCAAAGAAGAAAAAACTTGGAATCAAGAATTCATAAGCATATGGATATTTTGGAAGTAAAGGAAATTGATCTTGATGCTAAGGTACTGAATTGCAATTCATTATATATAAACTTTAGGTGCTCAAAAAATAATACTCATATTTATATCTAAAGTTCTCAAATTATCATGCATACAAATATTTGAAGCAAATGAACAAAAAGTTGAATTTTAAAAAAGTTGTCTGAATTTTTTAAGTCAAGTTCGTTGCACTTTTTTAAGACGGGTCTGGTTAGCTAAACTAACAAAACCTGTTGCTGTTTAAAATTTTAAATTTTGTTTTAAATTCAAAATTCGTCCAACACTTTTTAAGCCGGGTATCCGTTTAACCGACTTAAGAAGTCTTGTACATAATTCAAAATTATGTCTTTTTCATGAACCATTGTCATTCTAAACTATTGCAACCTTCATGAAATTGTCTCAAACTTTTGTATCGATTTATAGAGGTTTCTTAGGATGTATTTAAGGTAAAAATACATCATTACTTCAAATTACCTCTTTCATACAAATTTTAATACAATTAAAATTAATTTTCCAAGTGTTCATTCATTTTAAAAATTTTGAAACTTTATGCATAACATTCAAATCATTTATAAAAGTTTCATAATATTTTTTTAGCACTTAAGGTTCATATATTATTGAATTGTATATTGAAAGAGAATATTAATTGCCTATTGAAATTGATTAAATAACAACTTCATATTTTCAAATATGTTCAAGTATTGTAAGTTATTACCAAGTGTATGGTGACTTAATTTGTAAAGAAAATGTGTGTATTTTCTAAAAGTGTTTGCAAATAGAAAAGGTATGTTTTATATTTGTAGTGGAAAAGGTCCCTTGAATTTGTTCAGTTCAAAGTCCATCTTAATTGTTGGGTTTTGAAAATCAAGCAAGTGGTGTACTTCTTTGTTGTTGTTAGAAGATTGTAGGAGAAGTCTTTGTGTGAGGCTTGTACAAAGATCTAACAATAGTGAAAACTTCTCACAGAGTGTGAGGGGACTAGGGTACCCTTTATTGATGAGGGGAACTAGTATACATCATTGTGTTCATTTACTTTTATCCTCTTTATTTTTTTGTTTCTTATTCATTCATCTATTCATAATTCCAAAAAATTACAAGAAACCAGAAAAGTGCTTAAAATCTCTAAAAATACCATTACACCTAATTCACCCCTTTTAGGTTGTGCAATTGTGAGATTTTGGTCGAACTCATGCTGTGTCGAAGGAGAAGCTTTCATGTATTTTGACAGGAGGCAAGCATGCAGTCGAAGCTTGTTCACATGCTGATGCCTTATTGTTACATACTGTAGTCGAAGTCTGTTCTAGTATGTATGTAGTGTCGAAAATGTTATACTGTCGAATTGGACCTTGTGTTAAGGATCCAATTGTTTAGGTTTCTTGGGCTGCAAGTTACCTAGTTAGTCTATAAATAGGCTAGCACACTCAGTTTGTTGAGTGTGGCAAATTGTGATATTCACTTGTAATCATTTGTGACTTTAATGAGAAAGTGAATAGTAAACAGAATTTATATTTTCTCAATCCTTGTTGTTCTTCCTTCTTCTTCTTCTTCTTGTTTTTTTCTCTTTTCGTTAAACCCTAACCCTTGTTTTGGTTTTTGATCATCAAGGAACCGTTTTATACTTTGCTTAAAGATATCGTTTTTCACAACAAATTGGTGCGGTGAGCGTGGAGAAGATGTCTTCAACAAAGTATGAGATTGAAAAGTTCACCGGAGTGAACGATTTCGGTCTGTGGCGCTTGAAGATGAAAGCCCTACTGGTGCAGCAGGGATGTTTGGAAGCGTTGAAGGGAATGGCAGCCATGGATGCTGCGTTAACAGAAAGAGAAAAGACGGAAATGATCGAGAAAGCACACAGCGCGATATTGTTGAGTCTTGGTGATAAGGTTCTATGGCAGGTATCAAAAGAGACGACGGCGTCGGGATTATGGGTGAAGCTTGAAAGCTTGTACATGACCAAATCGTTGGTAAATCGTTTGTACCTGAAGCAAGCTTTGTATTCATTTAAGATGAGTGAAGACAAAGCTTTGGCTGAGCAGTTGGATATGTTCAACAAGCTGATTCTTGATCTTGAAAATATTGATGTGAAGATCGATGACGAAGATCAAGCGTTATTGCTGTTGTGTGCTTTGTCCATATCGCATGCTCACTTCAAGGAAACTCTCTTGTATGGAAGAGAGTCCCTGACCTTTGAAGAAGTTCAAGCAGCCTTGTATTCGAAGGACTTGACCGAAAGAAAGGAGCAAAAACCTTCATCACTTGGCGAAGGGTTGTCCGTGAAAGGAAGATCGTCGAAGAAAGATGGTAGGTTTGACAAGAAGAAAGGAAAGGTTCAGCAGAAGTCTTATGGTGGTGATACGTCTGGTATCAAATGTTATCACTGTAAGAAGGAGGGTCACACAAGAAAGGTGTTCCCTGAGCGCCTGAATAATCATGGAGGTAAGGACAATGGGAATGCAGCTATTGTGCAAGATGGTTATGAATCATCCGATGTCATTGTGGTGTCGAGCAGCAACTCTTGCGAAGAGTGGATTATGGATTCTGGATGTACTTGGCATATGACTCCAAACAAGAATGTGTTTGAAGAATTGTGTGATCAAGATGGTGGATCAGTGCCACTGGGGAACAATAAAGCTTGTAAGATTGCAGGTATTGGATCTGTTAGATTCAAGCTCCATGATGAGTTAATAAAGCTATTGACTGGGGTTAGGTATGTACTTGACCTTAAAAGAAATTTAATTTCTCTTGGTGAATTCGACAAGAAAGGATATGTCTTCAAAGGAGAGCAAGGTATCCTGAAAGTCATGAAAGGGTCGAAGGAAGTCTTTAGAGGCGTGAAAAACCAAGGCTTGTATACCCTTGAGGCTGAGGTTGTAAGTGGTTCGACAAATGTTGTATCCACGAAACCTGTGTCGAAGACAGGTTTACAGCACATGAGATTGGGCCATGTCAGCGAAAGAGGCACGGTCGAATTGGGGAAGCAGAACCTGCTAGGAGGTGACAAAGTCGAAAAGCTGGAGTTTTGTGAATCTTGTGTATTTGGTAAATCCTGTAGGGCAAAGTTCAACAATGGCAAGCAAAGAACACATGGATCCCTTTATTACATTCATGCTGATCTTTGGGGGCCTGCAAGGAACCCTTCACACTCAGGTGCAAGGTATTTTTTATCCATTGTTGATGACTATTCCAGAAAGTTATGGGTATTCATTCAGAAGACGAAGGATGAAACTTTTGAGAATTTCAAAAGTTGGAAGGTTCTGGTCGAAACTCAAACTGGAAGAAAGGTTAAGAGGTTGAGAACCGACAATGGCCTTGAATTCTGCAACGAAGCGTTCAACAGTTACTGTGTTGAGTCTGGGATTGCAAGGCATAAGACTGTAGCATGTACTCCTCAACAAAATGGCTTAGCTGAGAGATTCAATCGAACAATCCTTGAAAGGGTTAGATGCATGTTGGTTAGTGCTGGATTGAAGAATGTGTTTTGGGTGGAGGTTGTTTTGACAGCAGCTTATCTGATAAATAGATGTCCCTCGACTGCGCTGGGAATGAAGACACCTGAAGAAGTTTGGTCGGGTCATCCACCAGATCTCGACAAACTGAGAGTATTTGGCTGTTTAGCCTATGCTCACATTAGGCAAGACAAGGTCGAACCTAGAGCTCTGAGATGCATGTTCCTTGGATATCCTGAGGGAGTCAAGGGTTATAGGCTATGGTGCCTAGAACCAGGTCACAGAAGATGTATCTCAAGTCGTGATGTAGTTTTCAATGAGGTCGAAATGTCTTTCAAGAAAACTGGTGATGTTGGTTGAAGTGTAGAAATCTCTGAAGAGGAGCTGGAACAGGTAGAGATGCCTGTTGAGGTGGAGCATAGTGATGCTGAAGTGCATAGCCCTGATGAAGTCGAAGAGCAAGATGCTGAAGAGGCAGAGGAAACTGTCGATGACTACCTACTAGCAAGAGATAGGTCGAGAAGAGTCATCAAGCCACCTCAGAGACTTGGTTATGCAGATCTTATAGCTTTTGCCTTAATCTCTGCAAGTGAGGTACTTGACGAAGAACCTAGAGATTACAAGGAAGCTATAAGGAGTTGAGACAAGACTGAATGGCGAAAAGCCATGGATGACAAGATGAAATCTCTTCATGATAATAACACTTGGGAGCTGATTGAGAAACCTGCAGGAGCAAGGTTAGTCAGTTGCAAGTGGATTTTCAAGGTCAAGGAAGGAATCGAAGGAGTGATGTCGAAGCGCTTTAAGGCGAGGCTGGTTGCTAGAGGGTTCACTCAGAAAGAAGGAGTCGACTTCAATGATGTGTTCTCACCTGTTGTAAAGCATAGATTCATTCGAATGTTGTTGGCTATGATGGCAAAGTTTGATTTGGAACTTGAACAAATGGATGTGAAGACAGCATTTCTGTATGGTGATCTAGATGAAATGATCCTGATGCGTCAACCTGAAGGGTATGCAGAAAAGGGTAAAGAAGATTATGTGTGCAAGCTGAATAGGTCTTTGTATGGCCTGAAACAATCTCCTCGACAGTGGAATAGGAGATTCGACAAGTTCATGGCACACATTAGTTTCACTAGAAGTCAGTTCGATCACTGTGTTTACTTCAGATTTCGACCTGGAAACTCACTTGTTATGTTGTTGTTGTATGTGGATGATATCCTCATAGCTAAAAACAGTGTTGAGGATGTAACGAAGGTGAAAGCTGAACTCAGTAAGGAGTTCGAAATGAAGGATCTGGGAGCTGCAGCCAGGATTCTTAGGATTGACATCGAGAGAGATAGAAAGCAGTCGAAGTTGTGCTTATCTCAAGAGACATACCTACGAAAGCTTCTCGACAAGTTTGGTATGTCGAATTCGAAGCCTGTTGTGACACTTACAAATCCTCAGTTTAAGCTTAGTACTACTCAAAGTCCGAGTACTGAAGCTGAAAGAATCTATATGAATAGCATTCCATATGCTAGTGTAGTGGGTTCTTTGATGTATGCGATGGTCTGTACGAGGCCAGACATATCATATGGAGTGAGCCTTGTGAGCAAGTATATGGCCAATCCTGGAAAGGCGCACTGGCAAGCCGTAAAGTGGATTCTCAGGTACATAAATGGGTCTCTGAAAAGAGTCTTGATTTATGGTGGAGCCTGTGGTGGTGATAGCATAGTCGAAATCGAAAGATTTGTCGACTCTGATTATGTAGGTTGTATGGATTCCAGAAAGTTTATTTCTGGATATGTTTTCACAATGTTTGGCACAACAATCAGTTGGAAAGCGACGCTTCAGAAGGTTGTTGCCTTATCAACCACTGAAGCTGAATATATTGCCCTCACTGAAGCTGTGAAGGAAGCATTGTGGCTTGAAGGTTTTTCAAAGGAGCTGAAACTTCAAGGTCGAAGTATCACTGTTAAATGTGATAGACAAAGTGCAATACACCTGTCGAAGAATTCAGCCTATCATGAGCGAACTAAGCACATCGATGTGAGGCTGCACTTCGTCAGAGAGATAATCGAGCGTGGTGAAGTCCAGGTGCTGAAGGTTTCGACTGAAGATAATGATGCTGATATGATCACCAAGACGTTGCCAAGTTGCAAGTTCTTTGAAACTATTAGAGGTAGTTAGAAATCAAAAAGATATTGAGCACAATTTTCTCCAAAAAGGTTAGGGGACAATCCTTTTAAAGTAATATATTCATTGTCTGATTCTCTTTTATCTTTGAGGAATTACAAATAATTTTTGTTCAATTTAAATTTTTTCTCGAGCATTTTGACCATCTTGATTTCAGTTTGAGATAAAGGAGTCTCCATAGGAGATTTCTTCTTTTTCTGATAATGATTTTGAAATTTGAGGAGATGACTTTTTTCAGGTAGGGTTTTTTCCAATAATGAGAAAATTTTGGACTACTTGTGGATTGCAATACTTTGTTAAATAATTTTGCCACCACTTGATTTTGAATTCTCTGACGATGGATAGGGGAAGTGGTTTTGGAAAATGTTGTTTGAAAGCAAAACTCCAACAGGGAGTCCAAGCAAGACACTATATACTAGGCTAAGAATGCGTTGAACATACCCAAACTGACGCAAACATCTTTTAGGTAAATATCTAGTCACAAAACTCTCCCATCGTAGATAACCTGGAAAAAAAGGTGTGTCGTCGAACTCTAATGCACTTCATGTTCTGCATATGGTTTCCATATAACATCGCTTACGGTCAGAGCATCGATCCTTCGTATGTACTCTTGAAGACAACCTGAAGAAGAATGCTTAGCCCTTTATCTAGTGGCCCGTGGCGCTCCATTAGTGACAGGACCATGATCACGTCTGTCATAAGATCAACCCTAGTGTAAACCCTAGGTATGTCTCAGCTACCATACACACAATTTCCTAGTTAATGAGATGAGCAATGAAGAAGTTACTTGCAAGGGGAGATGGAAGAAGATGAAGACATCATCCATTGTAATCGTCATCTCACCAAATGGAAGATGAAATGAGGATGTCTCATTATGCCATCGCCTAACAAAAGCGGACAACAATGGAGTGTCGTTCATGGTGAGAGAACAATCCACCAACGGAAGCAGGTCGACATAGCGACAATCACCCTAACCTCATATGACATCTACACATTAGAAAATTTCTTCAACTTCGTCTCATGGGGGGCACCTTCAATGAGACGCGATCCTGTAACAATTAAAGCATAAACCATCAATTACTTTCAATTAATCAATAATAAATAAAAGACTTAATGTTTTTTTCAGTCCTGTATCTTAAACTCGAGATTCATTTTAGTACCTTAACTTAAAAAATGTTCATATTGGTAATTTAACTTTTCAAAACATACCATATTGGTCATTTGCGTCTAATTAACGAAGGAAAAATTCAAAAAATGGTCGCTAAATTCGTCGTTAATTTCACGGAAAGGACTAACATTATACATTTTGAAGTGTTAAGGGACCAATATGTACTTTTTTCAAGTTAAGAGACCAAAATGAATCTCTAGCTTAAGTTACGAGACTAAAAAAGGTATTAAACCTTAATAAAAACAACTTAAAATAAAATATTTATATCTCTCCCTACCATAATCTATATGTCACATGATCGACATATCCAATGAACAAGGTAGGATCATTGGACCTTTCATAGAACCTTCTATTTCTATGCACAAACGACTTCGTATCAGTCTGAGCCACTGCCTACATATCACCTATACCATGAACCTCCGTATCAGCCTGAGGAGGAACCTCGATATCACCCTGAGTTGCCGACTCTACATAATAACAACGACAACATCTGACTCGACATTAAAATCTCTAACATGTCCAGCTCTACCTCCTATACGTTTGAGATTATGCAGTCCATGAGATTGCTCAATCCTCCTACAGTGAGAAGCGGTGGGGGCTACTCTACCCGTCATAGTATGCAATTGCTCTTTGTCATCTCGCCGCCTCCACCAGAGCTCTCTACAACTTCTCTCTCTACTTTGTCGCTCAAGCTATAAACAATCTTATCGTCTCTTCCTCTTGTCCTCACTACAAACAAATAATGAAATAACAATTTTTTTTAAAATACTCGATCAACCATGCATTTATCGACATTTTTGAAAAATGTGGTATCGTATGTGTTTTTATTGGCATTTTTGAAATTGCCGACATGCATGTAAGCTTTTTTTTCGAAAATTTCAAAATTGCCGGTAAAAACACATATAGGATACCATATTTTTCAAAAACTCCGGTAAAAAAGCAAGCAGATTTTTGGATTTTACCAGACATTTATAAAATGTCGGTAAAAAAAAATGGTTTTCATGAAAAATCCGATATAAATAATAAAATGTCTAATATAAATGCATAAATTTAATGAAAAAAATGCTTACTTGTAAATATCTGGTAGAAGTTTTAAAAAATGTGGTAGAAATTCAAACTTTTTCGAAAACTTCAAAAAATGTAATTTGCAATAGTGAAAGTTGTAATTTTAAGTATGAAGATATTACGGTGAAGGTGTTAGTAAAGTGGGGTGTTAGGTATAACTATTCGGAGTGTCAGGTAAAATTTTCTTTAAGTTAAAACAAACACATATGTTTACAAATTAAAAAAGAAAAGAAAATAAAAAAATAAACAAGCTATACAATTTTTCCTTTCTCAAAAAGGAATTATTAATTTTACAAAAAAAAGAACACTCTCTTTTTAACACGTCTGTGTGAATCATATCACTTATGTGAGGCTCATTTTCAAAGTGAGGGACTCACATTTGCTCACCCAATAAGAGAGTGAATGTTAAAAAGAGTATTCCTAGCACTTCTCATTTTATATATACAACTTGTTTTACAACAAAAGTCAACAACCAAATCTTATCCTACTATGTAAAGTCGATTACATGGATCAACTTTTGCTATAATATTCTTTTACAACAAAGTTATACCTGCCACTAAATTTCAAGAGATCGAGCCCGTCTTCCTCGGATTCCTTCTCTGTCATTATATAATACAGGATATGAAGTCGTGGCTTCAGAATTGCTTTGTTTAAGGTTCACATTATTGAAGATTTACATATATCACATATAAAAGTTGTCTATTCTCACAGCCAACAGCTCCAACTCAAGTTCTTTAAGGCCATATTAAGCCACAAGACTGGATCAAACTGAAGCATACCAATCACCGAATCATGTCAATCTTGCATTATATAATGCACTTCAAAATTTGACAAGTGTTGCCAGCATGCTGTCATACTGATGGCATCCTCATATCCATCAACAAAACTTTGTAAGCCTAACAAAGCAATGTCATTGAAGACCAATTGCAGAGAATAAATCTATTTGTTCTCATATTAATCCATTTCAAGCACACTTGTTAGCGCCAACATCCATGCCTGTAAACCATTGGAAGTGTCCTTTTTCATCGATACTTGTAATTTGTCAAGAGCTTGCCTTGAAGCTCCATATCTAAGCAAAAGATTTCTAAGTGATCTTAAACTACAATCATCAAGTTGTATTGAAGCTGTTACCATGTCCTTGAAAGTCTGTATTGCTTCTTTGGGTCTCCCAGCATTAGCATACAGGTCAAGGACATTGTTATAACTTAATGAATCTGTCAAGAGTCCTAATTTTCTCATCTGCTTTGCAATTTGAATGGCTTCATCAAACATTTCAATTTTCTTGTACAAAAATAACATCATTGCATAGGAGAACTCATTTGCAGTTCCATTTTTCTTTAATGTCTCAAATATCTCTTTTGCTGGGTCAACCATAGATTGTTTAGTATAAAGACCAATCATACAATTTGAAGAATATACTGCAGGACCTTCTTCTGACGATTGAAGAAGCTTGTAGGTTTCTTGTGCTTCTTTCAGATAGCCAACTTTTGTATACAACTTCATCAAAGAATTATATATAACTGCATTCCCCGGCAAGCCAGCTCTTTTGAATTCATTGGCATAATATAAGGTTTCTTTAACCCTTCCAGCGTCAAAAAGAGCATTGATCAATACCCCATAAACTATAACGTCGGGCTTCACGCCATATCCGATCATTTCCTTGTACACATCTTCTGCCATTTCCAATTGCCCTAATTTTACAAAACTGGAAATCACAGCACAATATGGGATGCAATTAGTCACTAATCCTGCCACCTGCATTTTTTTCAAATAAGGTTTGGCAATGTGAGGCTGGTCAGCACTGGCCAAAATTTGTATGAGAGAGCTATAGCTGCACCTGTCTGCAGCTACACCGTGTTTATCCATACTATCAAACAACCGACACACTTTATCGTAGCATTTCCCTATACCATAAGCTTTAATCATCACATTGAACTCAAGGACACTGAGTTTCTTCCGTTCTTGGCACCAAAGGAAGACTTTCTCAGCTTCCAAAATATGTCCGTGCTCTCCATATGCATCAATGTTGGCAGCATAGCACTCAGATGTCATATTGCCAGCCAGATGAAACCGATGAAACCATAACAAGGACCGCTCAAGCATTCCTGCTTCGATGTACATCCGAGTCAAAGCAGATTGGGTGAACTGATCAATTTGGAGGCCTTTCTTATCCATCTCTGATATAAGCTCTTCTGCTTCACAAACCATTTTCCTTATACTGTATGCATACAAGAGAGTACGGTAACTAACAAGATCTGGCTCGAGGTGGGCCGCCTTCATTCTTTTAAAATATTTTGTTGCCATATCAATATCATTATGCTTAGTATGTAGAGAGATAAGAATATTATAGGTCCTTGTGTCTGGTGAGCATTGCAACTCTTCCATTTTCTGCAGAAGCGAACTCAGTTCCTCTAACCGTCCATGGTTTCCACAAATGTGAATCATCGTATTAAATGTCACTGTGGTAGGCGGTATGCCTTGTTTAAGCATCTTAGCAAAAGTCTCAGAAGCTTCTTTAAGCTGACCAGCCTTTCCATACGTATCAATCAAAGTGTTATATGTATGTGACCCGAAAGAAACATTGGAAAACGAAGCCCTCTCGTCCAATTCCGGAGCAGCCTTCACATGATTATTACTTCGCCTCAAAGGTTCACCTAATGACCACTTTCTAAAAAACTCCTCTGCTTTCTGAAACTCACCTGCTTTCTTGTACAGTTGAACTACAATCACCATAGTGACCTCATCCGGTTCAATCCCATGTTCTAGCATAGTCTCAAGCCAGAAAAGCGCATCTTCTCTAAGCCCAGCTTTACTATAAACATCAATCAAAGTTCCATAAGTAGAATTTGTGGCAACAATCCCTCTAGCATTCATCTGATTCCACAAACCCTCCAAAAGCGTCCACTCACGCGACTTCCCAAGAATCCTAATCATAATATTGTAATGAATCACATTCAATTCATGAGAGTTATCGTTAAACCAGTTGAAAATTTCCAAAGCTCTATCCCACTTCAACTGCTGCTTCAAAATAATACTCCTTTCCTTGTTATTAATCTTGTTCTCCCACGGTCTTAGAGCCTCTTCAACATCCTGAATCGTATCCAAGTCATTCAAAATGGAAGGAATGATTCCACCGTAAGAGGCCCGATTCGTCGAACAGTTGGTGTGCACACCAAGTTTCTTGTTTTGGACAGCCCCATCTTGTGAATTCTTTTCAGGACCTTGTTTCTTCAACTGGGTGTCATGAGCTTTTCTGACTCCGCTTCTTTGTACGCGCTTAACGATGGTTGTTCCGGTTTTGAGAGGGAGTCTCTGTTTTCTAACTGTGGTGTTGGAAAGTTGTTCGGTTTTGTCTGTGTTGGTGTTTCCATATGCGAATATGGGTGTGTGGGTGTACAAGAGTTGCAGCTTCATAGACATTTCTAAGAACAGAAACAAGGAGAGAGAGGTACTTTATGCTTGGTTTGATTTTGAGTCAAAAGTGAGAGTGTGAGAGACGCAGTTTTGTTTAGACTTCCTATAAAAGGTTAAATTATTACTATGATGAATATCACTTTGACTATTGAATAAAAATAAGCTCATTAAAGAATTTCTTCAATCATAACAACCTTCTTTTACGAGTTGTGCAACTATAGTAGACAATGTTACACATTCCCCCTCCAAATTTAATCTGGTAGTATGAAGTAAAATTTATGGAATTAATATATCCACCCATATTTGAGTCAGGGTACCCCATAAAAATATGTTAGTCACCTCCAAAATAAAGTCTCGTACAAGTAGTACTACAAAGAACTTTAAAATCCATTTTAATTCTCTTTATCTAGATTTAACAAAAATATGCTGACTATACCAACATCATGTGCAATATATTAGGGGTGCACATGGGTTGGGTAAACCCAACAAACCCAGTAAAACCCATCCAAATCGATCCAAAAAAATGGGTCGGGTTATTGGGTGAACATGGTTTTCAAAAATGAAAAACCATTTAAAATAATTGGGTTTTGGATAAACCCACAAAACCCATGGATTATTGAGTGACTATTTTTTAGCTATTTTTTATAATTTGATGAGTGATGACTTTGATGTATTTAATCTTGGTTGCTTCAATTACAATCCTTTGAACATATTTTATTTTATAAGTAATGGTTTTAACTTATGTATGATGTCACAGCTTTATTATTTTGATGTCAATTCTTGTAAGTTGTAAGTATTTTATAAATTTCATGTATTACTGTAATGTAACTTTGGTTTTTGTAAATATGTTTATGATGAATTTTATTGTGCATTTAGCCATTTGATGTTTTAAAAAATAACGGTAATAAGTTAAATTATTTATTAAGAAAAAATGTGACAAAACATTTATAATTATATAAGGAAGAAAAAAAAAAAGAACAAAAATTGGGTAACCCACTACTCAACCCAATCCAACCCACAAATTGTGGTTTTACCCAACCCGACCTAATGATGTTGTGGGTGGTTATTTTACCTCACCCAAACCAATGTACCCTATATGGGTTGGGTCATAGTTTTGGCTAAATTCAACCCAAACCGACCCATGTACACCCCTACAATATATGGTCGTGTACATATTATTACATACATCAGACTATCCACAGTAGATGCATAAAAAACTCATTTCATATCTGTTCTGGACTAAGCTTGTGGCTGACCCGGCATCGAGCACCGCCCAATTCAATCCTGCGTCGAGAACGATCTAGAGTGTTGGCTCAACCCGTTGAGGCCAGTGGAGAACACGTTCCCCACATGACCCTCACCCGAGGACACATCACCAACTGACTCGCACGCCTCGCGGAACCATTTTGTCCTTCGTAACGGACAAGTCCATCATTATCCGGGGAGTGCGGAGCGGTTGACTCAGGACTATGAGCACGAGCTGGTCATCCCTACTTGCACGTGGAAGTCCTGGCAGTCATCCATTGTAGATCTGAACACTCAGCCCACAACAGAGACCATTGGCCAAGCGCTGGGGGCTCACTATAAAAACTCTCCTCTGCAGGAGGGTCGGGTATTCTATTCTTTACCCTTTCTTACCCACCTCTTCACCCGAACTGACTTAAGCATCGGAGTGTCTGCAGGTACACCCCTTCACCGTCGACCGATCAATATCGCGAACGTGTTTAAAATAACGAGCATATCAGAAAAGTGAAATATGATTAGAATAACGACCACAAAGGCCGATGATGTCATAATATTACAACAAAAAAGGGCAACGCCCACTATCCAAATGTTACAAACCACGGCGTGCAGGCTGGAACAAATACAACAAAATATCTCAATCAAACATTATGCTCCCCCTCATTGGTGAGCTTTTCGTCTTCTTCGTCGTCAGCGCTGGGAGGGTCGACCACCCTGTACAGGAACCCGGTCCCATCAGTGGCGAGCTCGACCCTGGGGTTAGCGATTCGGAGTTAAGCCACAACATTCTCGAAGCTCATCTCGACTGCATCCATGCAATCCTGTTCGAGACCTCTGATCCAGGAAACCAACTCAGCACGGGTCTGCAAGGCCTTTAGGTCGTCATCCTCATTCTTGGCGGAGGCTGCAGCAGCTTGTAAAGTAGAAATCCTGTGCGTGCTCGAGCCTCAAGGCAGCCATGTTCGCGTTTAACTTAGCCAATTCATCTTTCTTTTGGCACAGCTCGGTGGCAATCTCGGTCTTAATCTGATATTTCTCCTTATATTCATCAAAAGCGGTCTCCAGCCCGATCGCCTCCGCTTCGAGCTTCACATTCGCCGCCCGCTGCTTCTCCAGCTCAGCAACAGAACAGGTATCCTCGTTGTTGAGAACCTGGGCCACCTCCAGGACCCTCATCAGAACGGATGCATCCTGAGCCAATGTCTTTCTTCTGCCCGCCGTGTCGAGGCCCAGGATGGCCGGAGAGTCTGCCTGAGGCACAACAAGAGAAGGGACCCCCCCTCAAAGAACCCCTTGTTGGAATAGCAAGGAGGCAGCACGAATTTGTCCCCGACAGTCTCCTCCGTATGGTCTATCTCCACGGCATCATCTGCGCGCTAACGTTTCTTGGTCGGGGTGTCCTTGTTCTATTGAGGAGAAGACTGGCCGCCCCCAGGGAAGAAGAAGAGCTGAGGCCAGAATCAACCTTGGACTAGTTCAGGATGTTAACGATCCTATTCTTGGAACCCCTCTTTCCGCCTTTCAAAGCATTCCCTTTGGCCATCGCCATCTTGAGCACGCGTTCCTAAAGGTTTGCCATGTTACCCGCGACAAATGACGAACACGGGTCAATATACCAAGAAATAATAAACACAAGCAAATTAAAGGAAAAACAGCTATCTAAAAGCAATCTAGCTTCCTCGGTGGTATTACACTCGAGGAGCTCCTTAGTGTTAATGTACCGAGCCTCATACATGAGTTGGCCCTGTTCGTCGAGGACAACCTCCCCGTTATTGGTCTTCTACTGAGTAGGAGCGAAGCTGTCAATGAACTTCAAGAGTTTGTCGAAGCCATGTGGTCCTTGGGGTCCAACTTGTTGGGCTTAGTGATGTAATAATATGTGCTCTCCTCAAAGTGGTCGTTGCTCCATTGAAAGATGAACTTCGAGACCAGCCTCGTTACCTCGTCAAGACGCACACTTCCATCTTCCTCGGTTACAAGCACACGCTCGAACACATATTCGATAGGTGCTCGAAACACGATATTAACCGTATAATACTTATCCTTAAAGGTACGAACGGAGTCTGTGAACGTCTTGAACAATTTTTTCGGCTGCTTAAGGGACACCCAGTTGTGATTCCCATGCAAAGTATGTCGTTGAAGGTGGAAGCGGCGAAAGAATAGAGGAATTATGGCGCAATCTCGAGATACTAACACACGATCTCAAAGGCCCGGATAAATGCGATCAAGTTCGGGTGCAGTTGTGAGGGTGCTAGCTCCAGCCGATCAAAGATTCCCACTTAAAGGTCGTTGAACGGAAACCGAAGCCCCACCTATTTAAAGCGTACTCGTACATGGCAAAACGATTCCTCGAGAAAGGCAAGCAGATTCGTTCCTCTCGATCAGTCTTATAAACTTCCCAATTCTCCGGAGCCCCCGGGTACCAGACACATTCCTTGATAATTGTAAAAGTTGTTTCTGGGGAATCTGTGAAACGCGAGGCTATCCCTCGGGGTTCTGGCCCGACCCAAGCCAATTCAAGATCGGTGATGGTGTCGACCAGGTGAAGACCCTCAGCGCTACGAGCCATAGAAACCTGAAATATAGAGGACAATAGTGAATTCGAATATCAAATCAAATCCACCCTTCCACTACAAATAAAGTGAAAGGGCAAGGAGAGGCACGAGGACGCTGCCCTTGGCCAAAACCCTCAGTCGACTTATCAACAAAATCACGAGGAAAGACCTTCTCAACGCGATGCCTCATCAGAAAATACACGTGGCTTCATCAGAAAATTCATGAACTTCGCGAGGAAGAGCCTCCTCTACACGAGGCTTCATTAAAAAACTCATGAGCTTCGCGAGGAAGAGTCTCCTCGGCACAGAGCTTCAACGGAAAACTCATAAGCTCCACAAGTGTAAGTCCTTTTCACCGCCTTAATGGTGGCGCCAGAGCGGTTTTCAGGAGAAATATCATGCAAATGCCAGCTTTCCTACTCAAAATCATGCTTCTAACACAAAAACCCTCCCAACCGTCGGTGTTTGGAAATGGCCAAACCACCACTAAACACCAACATTCGCCGAAAAAAAAAACATGTGAAGAAAAACTAACCTACATTCTAGAACTAATCTACGTTCTAAAACTAACATGCAAACTGAAGTTTAGATGAAGAAAGCTTACTTAATTTGAAGAGTAGATGAAAGTTGATTCGAAGATTTGATGAAAGTTGGTGATGGTGACCGGACGGCGGGGACAGTGCTCTGAAGCTCGAAGGAAAGTAGAAGGAACAATGGAACGAAATGTGCAAATGGTCCTCCACTCCTTCCTATTTATAAGCCAAATATGTGGCATAGGTAAACGTGTCGCTGCCTAGCTCATGGGTACCCCTACTCATAGGCCATAAATATGCATTAAATGACTCTGACACGCGACTCAAGGAGATGGAACATTTTCTTTTCAAGTCCCGTCAACCGTCCGGACTCCAAGATGTCGACCACCCTTTGTCAGACACATGCGACACACCTTCGCATCCACTCACAAGCATGGCTCCGCGAAAAAAGTTGAAGCAAATTTATGAGCAGCTTGAAAACTCGCGAGCAGAGCCAAACTCTCGACGCAAGTATAGGTTAAGCTCCCGACCGCATTCCTTGCGCGACACATCTTCTTCGAAAGAGAAATTCAACGAGTCGCGAGCAAAGCATCGTCCTCGTGGGAGAGAACTCGCGAACAACTTCCATGGCTGCGCGAGCTCACAATCGCAAACCCCGAATGAAGGTTCTCCTCGTGCAGAGTCCATTGCTCCTCCTCGACACACAGATTAACTCTAAGTCATTGACTCCATGCCTGGGGGCAACGACTTAGGAGGCTCTTGTTCTGGACTAGGCTTGTGGCTGACCCGGCGTCGAGCACAACCCAATCCAATCATGTGTCGAGGATGGCCCAAAGTGCTAGCCCGACCTGTTGAGGCCAGTGGAGAACACGTTCCCCACGTGACCTCCCCCAAGGACACGTCACCAACTGACCTGCATGCCTCGCAGAACCATTCTGCCCTTCGTAAAGGACACGTCACTAGGACGATGAGTACAAGCTGCTTATCCCTACTTGCACGTGGAAGTCCTAACAGTCATCCATTATAGGCCTGAGCACTCAGCCCACAACAGAGACCATTGGCAAAGTGTTGGGGGCTCACTATAAAAACCGCCTCTGCATAAGGGTCAGGTATTTTATTCTTTACCCTCTCTTACTCACATTTTCACCCGAACTGACTTAAGCATCGGAGTGTCTGCATGTACACCCTCTCACCGTCGACCAATCAATACCGCGGACGTGTTTGCTGGCCACTCATTCATTCTGATCGACAGGTTAGATCAATATCCACTTTATCATATTCACTAGAAGGACTTTGTTTAGAACTCAATTTAAAAAGAATACCAATAGAAGGGCTTACTGCCTTTTAGTTTTCCATCTAAAATCTTTGCAATAGTCTTTGAATATAATGTTCTTATGACATATAATTTTTTCTCCTTTGTGTCACGCATGATTCTTATACCAAGAATTTGTATAGTTTCTCTCATGCCTTTCATAGAAAAAGACTCACCAAATTACTTCTTTAACTTATCAATCTATAAAATATCTTCAAAAACAATAAACATGTCATTAAGATATAATAACTAGATAATAAAATTAAGCATAAGAAAGTTTTCTAACAAAGACAAGTAGTCTTCATGTATCCATGGTCAAACAGAATAAACTAAAAATTCTTTACACACATAGCCTCCCTTTCCTTCAACAAGAAAAACATCATATTATTTCATATAAATTTCTTCCTCCAAATCACCTTGAAGGAAAGTTGCTTTCACATCCATTTGCTCTACCACTGAGTAAAGAGTAGGTTTCAAACTCAACACAATTTTAATCGATGGAATTTTTACCAAATATGATAAAACCTCATTAAAATCAACATCTTTTCTCTGACGGGAACTTTCACTACCAATTTGACTTTATACCTCAGAGATTTATAGTTCTTATTTTTCACTCTACAAGTATACATGTTTTCCAAAGCCCATTTTCCCTTTGGAAACTTCACAATATATAAAGTGTAATTCTCATGCAGAGATTTCATCTAATCTTGCATTGCATCCAACCGCTTTTGATTTTTTTCACTTTCCATGATCTCTCGAAAACATTCAGGTTCCACATCACTATTTAAAGAAAAATAGTTATTATAATAATAACTTTATAGAATGTTTTCTTGACCTATTATACCTTTTATGTTGGCATTGGAATGATTGAGAAGCATCACTTGGATTTTCATCCTCCAACATCTCAAGTTCCTGACCACCATCATCGCATGTTAGAATATTTGAATCATTTTCAAACTGTTGATGATCAACTTAATCTTGTGGCTCACCATTCTGAACATTTCCATTAGTATTTGGATTTAGATTAAGTAACTGGATTGTATCAACATCAAATTGTATGTTCTCTTTCTCAGGTGTTGTGCTTTTCTCCACCTTATCAATGTCTTTAATATTTTGATCTTCCATGAACACTACGTCACAACTTATAATAATACTTTTACTAATATAATCATTCAACATGTAACCAAATTCATCTTGTCCATAACCAATAAAGATACATTGTTTTGACTTAGCATTCAAATTGGATCTTTCATTCTTTAGAACACACATAAAATCCTTACAACAAAAAACTCTCAAATGATCATAGCCGACACTTTTTTTAACCAAATCTTGTATAGAAACTTAATGTTTAAAGCAGTAATAGGGGCAAGGTTAAAAATATGCATCACAGTGTACAATGTCTTACTCCATTAATTTTTAGGCAACTTGGATTTAGAGAGCATGCACATCTCTCTCTCTCTCTCTCTCTCTCTCTCTCTCTCTCTCTCTCTCTCTCTCTCTCTCTCTCTTTCTATCTATCTATCTATCTATCTATCTATCTATTTATCTCTCTCTCTCTCTCTCCTATTATTTGAATCATCCTCTTTGTTAAACCATTCAATTTATGAGTTCTGAAAGGAGTCTGTTCATGTGCAATACCTTACTTCTTGCAATAGACATCAAAAGGTTCACAAAACTCACCACTGTTGTAAGTCCAAACATGTTTCAACTTCTTATATGTTTGTCTCTCAACTAAAACATAGAATTATTTGTATTTTTCAACACTTAGTATTTTCTCTTCAAGGCATAAAACCGTTTTTTTTTAAACAATCAACAATAAAAATAACAAAATATTGTGCATAACTAAAAGAGTTTACCTTTAAAGTGACATAAACATTAGGTGTACTAACTAAAGTAACTCTTACTTTCTTGATGGAGGATGGCTTTTAAAGGATACTCTGGTCTGTTTATCATACATGCAGTGAGAATATTTCTCAAAATCTACCTTATTCAATCTTGGAAGCACATCTTTATGGGCTAAATAATTCAACCATTTTACATTATCTTTAGCAACCAAAGCTTTTGTCCAATATAATTTAGAAAATTTCCCCCCTCTATCCACAACAAATTTAACTTTGGTAATTTTCCACTTTCCATAAGCAAAGTGGTTATTAAAACTACCATCATCAAGCATATGCACATAAATTAAATCAACGTGAACATCTAGATAATGCTTAAATCCTTTAAGAAACAACAACATTCATATTTTGGTTTGCAAACAAAAATCACAAACACCACTTACCTTAGATACATCATCGTTATGTTGAACAAGTGACACCAAGGCATGTTTTCTGTGGTTGCATGTCTCTACCTCATTCAGAGGGGCATCTATATCAAGCTATTTTGTTGCTTGTCTTATCGCTTCCATCTTTTCATTTATTTTTGTTTTGTTGAGTCTCCTTCATGATTCTACTTCTCGGAATTAAGTTTGAAAAGATTCGTTTTTAGCATGCATAAAATTTTGGTTATATTTGATATTGATCATGATATTATTTGATCAATTTCATGAGTAAGTGGAATGAAAAAAAAAATTAAAATTTTGATTTAAGTTTGATACAAAGTAAACTCTCAAATACTATTAAAACCTTGAAAATTTCAGATTTTACATGTTTGATTTGAATCATGGAGTTTACACACATTTTTTATTATGATTAAATTGGAAAGAGGTGAGACCTGGTCATTTAATTCAAATCATTTTTTACACTTGATATGAATCATTTTCCTGATGCCCACTTCTATTTAATTTGATTCAAATCAAATAATGAACATGATTCAAATCACTCACTTTTTCAACATTTTCCAGACAGGGTTATGACTTTTGATTCAAATTGATTTTTGCACATGATTTGAATCACGTGGCTCATGATTCGAAACACTCTTTCCCTAATTCAAATCAGGTGACAGATTTTCAAATTTTTGGTTTCCTTTTATTTCACTTCACTTGCTCATTTAATTCAAATCATATATTGCTCTTGATTCGAATCTGACTGACTTTTTCAAAATTTTTGTGAGCTTAGTCCGAAACACATATAAAAGCTTTTTGTCATCATTTCACACAAAACATCTATCATCCTGATCATAATTTTTTAGTGTGATTCAAGTGAAAAATCAATTTCCTCTGTTCTGAGTGTTCAAAGTCTTGCAAAGAAATTTCTGCATCTTCAACTTCAATTGAGTTAAGATCTTGATAAATAGAGTTTTGTAATTGATTGAAGGAGGTGCATCCTTGAAACTAATTGTTCTTGGATATCTTATTGAGTTTTTTTGGGATGTTAGCAAGATTGAGGTAATTTAAGCTTTTGATTTAAGTTTTATTCAAATTAAAATCTCAAAATTCTTTTAAAACCTTGAAATTTTGAGATTTTACATGGTTGATTTGAATCATGGAGTTTACACACATTTTATGATTCTGATCAAATTGGATAGAGGCTAAACTTGGTCATTTTATTGGAATCATTTGTTACACCTGATTCTAATCATTTTCCCGGTGTCCTCTTCTGTTTGATTTGATCCAAATCATATTTTGAACATGATTCAAATCACTCACTTTTTCAACATTTTCTAGTCAGGGTTGTGACATTTGATTTGAATCAATTTTTGCACATGATTCGAATCACGTGGCCCATGATTCAAATCACTATTTCCCTGCTTCGAATCAACCAATAAATTTTCAAATTTTCGTTTTCCTTTTATTCCACCTCACTGACTTTTTCAACCTTTTTGTATGCTTAATCTCAAGCACATATAAAAGCTTTTTGTCATCATTTCTCGCAAAACATTTATTATTTTGATCATATTTTTAGTGTGATTCAAGTGAAAAATCAATTTCCTCTGCTCTGAGTTATGTAATTTATTGAAGGAAACACGTCCTTGAAACTAATCGTTCTTGGAGATCTTGTTGACTTTTTCAGGTTGTTATCAAGATTGAGGTGATTGTCAACGCTGGTGAGAAAATCCATTAAAAAGAAGTAGGTTATTATCTTCATGATTTCCTTAGTAGTGACTGTGTGGAAGGCTTCGAATAAGGCAGATTTCTTTTGAGATCTTCGGAAAGTACATCACTCAAGGTATTGGTAGGATCAAATGGTTGATTTCTACACACGAATACTTTGGGCGAAATTGGTGATATTGGAAGATTCAAGAAACATAATTTGAGTAAAGATTGCGTAGAAGAGTTTAGTTGTGTGTAGTATGCAAGTTAAGATCCAAATAAGAGATTTATTTTCTCAGTTGTATTGTAGATTGATGATTGTATAAACTCTTGGGAATATTTTTCAAATAACAATGAACTATGTAGGTTTCAATGTGAAACCATTGAAAAGTGCGCGTAAGCAAAGCGAGGACGAACATCGAATCACTTAAGTCTTGGTGTCATCTATTTCTCTCTCTCTCTCTCTCTCTCTCTCTCTCTCTCTCACACTCTTGCATTTAAATGTGTAGTATATGCATGCTTAGATTTTTCAATTTCGTCGTATTATATTGATTGTTCATTGATAGTGATTTATTACGTAAACATTAGGTTTTGTTTGAATTGGATAACTAGTTAAGCTAGATTAGTGATTAATAAAGTGAAACTAATTGAAATTAGAACTCCATCTATTGAATCATTCTGTAAACACTTCTCATGCATTACACAATTGAATCAATCCATACCAAGCATTTTATCATATTAATCTTTGATATTTGTGAAACAATTCGTGTTAACTTGATCAATATTCAAACTGTATAATTTTCATTTTCGCATCAAACCTTCCGCTTGCAACTAATTTTTGAAAACACTCTGATTTTGAAAATAGAGATTGAATTTTTTAATTTGGGTTTATTCACTCCCATCTAGACATTTTTTCTACTTCCATATTCACACACAACATTTTCCATCTAAAATATTTGCAACAGTATTTGAATATAGTGTTCTTGATACATATAATTTATTTCTCCTTTTCTATCATGCATGATTCTTATACCAAGAATTTACATAGCTTCTCCCATGTCTTTCACAGAAAAAGACTCATCCAATTACTTCTTTAACATATCAATCTATAAAATATCTTTACTGTCGTAACCCGAAATTTGACCTCCCCTTTTTCCTTTTTCATAAGCATGTGCATTCACATCGCTGGCATACGCACTCGCACGCTTTTTTTCTGTATTTTTGTTGCAGGAATATTCAGGTTTTCAAAGCCTGATTAATCACATCCTCACGAAGTCATCACATCATCAACACAAGCACAAAACAATGGTTTCTATGCCTATTCATTAATGCAAAAGGTCAAAAATCGGAACCGTAGCCAAAGCACCTTTTTTCAAGTAAATTGGGAAAATTTTGGCCTGGTTAATCGATTAACACTTTGCAGTGCAAAAAGTGTTAATCGATGTGTAAATTTGGCAGATTCTGCTGCTTTTCATGACAGCAACTATCCACCCCACATTTTTGGGTTCTACTTGGTTCTAGTTGTGTGTGGAACATTCTAGACAGTTCAAGATCATTCAAGACACTCCACTTACATTTATTCCAATACATCACTTTGAATTAAGTCCACCATGTTACTTAATTTCCAAGCATGTGAACCACTTTATTTGGATTTGCATTGGGATCGCTCCACTGAGTTAACTACCTAACTAACCGAGTTAACCGCTGACTCGGTGAGTTAAGTGTAACTAACTCCAAAGCAAGCTCCAAAGCTCACTCCAAAGCACATTCCAAACCTAGCAACTCCAAACCAAAACTCTATATAAACAAAGCTCCACCATTTCACAAAGGACTTCAACCATTATCACACATTTCTCACTCTCTTCACTCTCAATTCTCTCATTTCTCTCTGCATTTTCTCCAAATTCTACACACTCATCTTCATCTTCTTCCTCAAACCACACTAGAGCTCAATTCCACCATTGAAGAGTAGTGAATTTCACATTGAAATTGCTTACTCTTGAGCTTAAGCCTCCATCATTTGGCATTTCTAGATTGGATTTCCAGAATTACAGCAAGTTTTACTTCAATTCAAATGATTACTCCAATCGTTTCGGCGCAAATTTGATTTCAGAGTTTTATCGCATTTTGCTTGGTTTCACTATGGTTCGAAGTGCAAGTGCACAATTCTCTGGTTTTCTTAGATTCTTCTCTCTACATTTCACTCACAACAATCACCAAGCTAATTCTCCGAGTTGTAGGTTGGTAGATCTTACTCTACTCACTGTTTCGATCACTTTCGCGCGTTTACGATGTAGTTTTGATAGTTTTTCGGTTTGTTGAATCTTGTGATTGTTTGATATTTGATCTTCATGTTTAATACTTTCAATTTGTGTTTAATTGCTCATAATTGATGTAATTTCCGTGCACAAGTGTAAACCATGGCATGTGGATGTTCAAATAAGTGATTAATTGCTGGAAGCACATTTGGAAAACTGGTTTTTCAGCCACTGCTCCAGTGTTAATCGATTAACACTTTGCAGTGCAAAAGTGTTAATCGATTAACACTGCCTTTTTTCAATTTCTTCGTTGTTTGGAAGTGTTCATCGATCAACACTTTGCAGTGCAAAAGTCTTAATCGATTAACCAATGTAATTTTGTTGTTTTTCAAGTGTTAATCGATTAACACTTTGTAGTGCAAAAAGTGTTAATCGATTAACACAGAACATGAATGCCATTTTTGCCTATTTTCAAGCTTGTTTGATGTTCTTTCGTCGTTTAACTTCCATGGCTTGATATGCTTGATATTTCTGGATGTTTTATGAGTTGTTTAAGCTCTGTTTGAAGCATACTTGCGAACTTTCGATGCACGATTTATCAATTATGCAATTGTTTACATTCTTGCCATTTGTATGATCATAATCATTCTGGAACATCTTTTGCTCACTTGATTACATGATTTGTGTTGATTTTTGGTACTGTTTGCCATGCTGTTGCATTGAGTTTGTTCTTTCTTGAGCAAATTTAATCTTGTACAATCATTAACTCACACTTTTGCTTTAACGATTTTTCATCTCTTTGGAAAATTGTTAGCACGTCAATTCCCTTTGATTGATTAATTGAAACCTTATTTCTATTAGTTGATCCTTCCTTTGCTCTTCTCTTTAGGTTTCCTTTAGAGTCTTCTTTCTCTTTCTCCTCTGCAGAGTCGGAGATTCGTAGGAGGCACTGGAGCACTGTATAAATTGGCGTTGTTATGATGTCTGTTTCATTTCCGCATTATACTTTGGGTGTTAGAGAAGGAATGAGGACGGAGTCTATCCTACCTTCATTCTGACTATTTTTGGTAACGGCGTCTTGTCCTTCCATCGAGAATAGTCACCGCTACCCTCAAGCTATATTGTTTCTCAATCCTCAGTCGAGTCAATCCGGTATCACTCTCACTCTTGCACCTTTCAATCTTTCTTTTGATCGATCACCATTTCCTTGGTTAAATATCATTGTCACTTTGGGTTAGCAAACACTCTTTCAATACCTTTTTTTATTGGTATATCACTTATCATTAATTCCCCATCAGAGTCGTGATCATTGGTCCCTTTGGGTTAATCACAATCATACTGTTAAAATTAATTCTTTTTTTCCCTGCAGTCGCCATCCTTTTCTTCGGTTAAACACAGCCTTTCTGTTAAGCATTGAAACCCTATCGGAGTTCACAACCTTCTCTTGGTTCCTCTCCCTTTGATTGGTTAACCACTGCCTATCAGTTAAAACACCAATTTGCACTTCTTCTCAGTTAACCACAGTCTATCTGTTAACATACTAAATTTCTCTTGGGTTAATCACCTTCTCTTGGTTAATAACCCATTTCTCAATTATCCACAACCCTTTTGTTAACATATTGAGCTCTTTTCGAGTTAATCACCTTCTCTTGGTTAGTTACTCATTTCACTTCGGTTAATAACAATCTTTTTGTTAACGTCGAATCCCCTTTGGGTTAGTAACCTTCTTTTGGTTCAAATACCCTTTCTTCGGCCCGATACTGTTTGCTCAGTCAGTGTACCACACCCGTTCTTTGGGTCACGACCTTCGTTTGGTCCCACACCTGTCCTTTGGGTCACGACCTTCGCTTGGTCCTACACTCGTCCTTTGGGTTACAACCTTCGCTTAGTTCTACACCCGTTCTTTTGTTTGATCACAGTCTATCTGTTAAAACTTCTCTCCCCGTGGAGTTGTAATCTTTTCTTTCCTCGGTTAACCACTACTTATTAGTGAATATATCAAAATCCCTTCAGAGTCGAACACCTTCTCTTGGTTCAGTACTCTCTCCTTTTGGTTCGTCACAACCTGCCTGTTGGCACCAAAACCCTTTTCCCCACAAAAACTTAATCTCTTTTTCTCCGGTTAACCACTGTTTATCAGTTAACATACCGAATCCTGTTTTCTCTTGGTTTTGACACCATATCTTTGTTTGTTCCCCAGTAGGGTCGCTAACCCTCTGATCCCCAACACAATTCTTTGTTCTCCTACTCCCCAGTAGAGTCCCTTTTATTCTTTTGCTTCTTTATCTTCTTGGTTTCGACACCATTCTTGCACTTTATCCTCAACACAGTTACTATTTCTATCTTCTGCACTTCTTTCTTGGTTCTGACACCAATTTTTTTGCATCCTCAGCAGATCTTTGTCTACCTCTTTTGCTCTTGGTTTTGACACCACTTTCAACTTCCTTTCTTCTGTCTTTGTTCCCCGAACTACGGAAGCTCTGATTCTTCATTCATTCGAATATAAGATACGTAGGCACAAGATTGCGATGATCTTGGCGAGCAGACTTCCACGTTCTTTCATTTTTCTTCTCTGTCCCTGGTTCCATGAACTACGACGCTCTGATTTCCTCATTGCACTATGAGGGTACGTAGGCACGAGGGCCCCAATCCTCCGCGAGCACTTTCTTTCTTTCTCTTTTCTCTTCACTCTCCTCCCTCTTTTAGCTATAAGCCTTTAGATATATAACCCATCCAAGCCTATAAGCAAGCGAAATGGTTCCCGTCGAGTACGACGGATGCGTAAGGTGCTAGTACCTTCTTGTCGCATAACTGACCCCCTTACCCTTTTCTCTTCCCCTTGGGTTTTATCAATATTTTCCCTGTTCTTTGGGACTAAATAAAGTTCGGTGGTAACTTTGTTGTATCTTTAAGTGTGGGATTCACTCAGGTATAATCCCGCTAGCTTCAGCTGGTGACTCTGCTGGGGAGTCCTTGCTTTTGCAAGTTAGGGCCTCGCCTAGTTTTGTTTTCTTTCTTACATGTTTGGGTGTTTATCTTTTGCGCTTTACTAGCTTTATCTCTATGCTTTACATTGCTTTATCTTATGTTTATTTACTGCATTTCTTTACTGCTTTAAATATTCATATGCTGTATATTCTGGATATCTGCTATATTTTCTATTCTTGTTGGGTGGAGCTGCTACTTGAGAGATAAGCCCAATACCCAGGCTTGAGTGTACACACAGGATTAGAGTGGAGAGTAGTGTGGCTTACGTAGCATCTTGTTACGTTTATTTTACACGAAATCCACATCCAGACGAGGTTTTCTTGGGAGATATTCCGACTTGCGCGTCTTGTGCATATCAGGGTGTCGACCTAGAGAACTTATGACTCTGGAGACCGATCATTGGAAATCAGTGGAGGCCTCCTTGAGGGGTAATAATGCCAAACTATAAATGGTGAACGTATTATTACTTCTCAACCTGAGAGCCTGAGAAACTGAGGACCATTAGGAACCCTTGTTCAAGACTAGATCACACATGTGAGGGGGATATTGGGTTTTTCTGCAGGAAACCAAGACTCTTCATACCTTTGATCTCTCACGCACGTCATATTTTGCACCGACACAGATTTTTATATGTAGATTGTTCAGATTTGATTATTTAGACTGTGCTGGCTTCTTGATTCTGGTGTTGCATATCATTTCATCATGTCAAATTAATTTTTGCATATGCATTAAAAATTATTTTTGCATGAAATGCATTCATATATGCATACATATGCATACCCTTCATCCAGAGATCAGGTTGCTTACACTGACCATGTTCGCCTAGTAGCAAGATGACGACTCGACATTGGTATTTCACTCGATCAAGCAAATCCAAGATCATGGCTAACTTCGAAGCTGAGAACGCTGCCTATAAGGAAACTCTTGTCCAATTTCAAGGTCGGATGGATCAGTTTCATACCAACATAGATGTTATTATGGAGGTTTTTCGTGCTCAGAAGGACGTCGCTGCTGCTGCCACCGTCGTTGCAACTGCCACTGATGCAATCGTTGTCACCCCTGTTGTGATTGTTCCTCTTGTTGTTACTCATATTCCTCCTATTGTTTCTTCTCTTGCTACTGTTGAAGTGTCGGTTGAGCCTGTGATTCAGCCTGCTGTTCATCCATCAAACTCTCAATCTGGTTTAAACAAGATGCATGCTGCTTTTCCTTGGGGCATGCCTCCGAATTTCACTCCTCAGATTGTAAATAGTGGTGCCTTCGTACCATATCAACCTTTTGTTGTACCCATGCCTAATGGAAATGCTTCTGCATATCCGTGGGGTATGCCTACTCCGGTTCCACCTCCAGTGTTGAGTGATGATCATGAGAATCTTTAGATTCAGACTCGTCAGACTCCTGTGTTGGCTGACATCGAAACTCCTGATGATGATGAGCATGTGTATAGGGGTCATCCTCTTCATGTTCCGGTTTCATCCCAAGCTGCTCAAATTGCTGTTCAGAATGTTTATTCTAGAATGCTTTACCCTGGGACATCTTCAACCGCTGTGGTACCTCCTCAGAATTATCCGTTTGGTGTTCAGATAGGTCAGAATGTTGGTCAGATGGTTAATCAGGGATTGGTATATCCTTCTCAGTTTACTACTCCACAAGTACATGCTCCGGCCGCAGCTCAGCTGCCAAATCCTCAGATCCTTGTCGGGCATGCTGATCAAGGTAGACATGCTGATTACAAGTTGTTAGAGGACCGCATCAGATCTATTGAAGGGTTTTCTGCTTTTGGCATGGAGGCCAAGGACTTATGTTTGGTTCCAAATGTTGTATTGCCGTAGAAATTCAAGATACCTGAGCTTCCAAAGTATAAAGGTTTGAGTTGCCCACGTAGCCACGTCATTATATACTGCAGGAAGATGGCATCCTATATTGATAATGATGAATTGCTAGTCCATTGCTTTCAGGATAGTTTGTCTGGTGCTTCATTGTATTGGTACATGGGTTTAGAAAGTAGCAAAATCCGTTCTTGGAGGGATCTGTCTGAGGCATTATTGAAACAATACAAATATAATCTTGATCTGGCGCCTACCAGATTGCACTTGCAAAACCAGTCTCAGCGCTCAACTGAAACATTTAAAGAGTATGCACAAAGATGGCGTGAGATGGCATCTCAGGTGCGACCGACTCTCTCTGATAACGAGTTGGTCGACATCTTAATGGGTACATTGTAGGGATCCTACTATGAGAAAATGGTGGGTAGTTCTTCATCGAACTTTGATGACATCGTAACCATTAGTGAAAGGATTGAGAATGGACTGAAGACTGGAAAGATTTCTGGAGCTGCTTCCCAGCAGCCGGTCAACAGAAAACCTTAGAACAGTCATTCAAAGAAGAAAGAGGGTGAAGCCAACGCTATGACAACTAAAGTCTCTCCTCAGTATCAAGCACCCCTGGCTCCCATGCCTTATTATCAGTATCCATACATTGCTGTTGCCCAGTATCAACAACCGTCATACCAGTATCATCCGCAACAACAAGTTCAAAATGCTCAGAATCAACAACAACCGCACGTCAACAACAGTCTCAGCAAAACAACAGAAATTAGCAGAATCAAAATCGGCAAAATAAAAACAATCAAGGAAATCGTAAGCGTCCAAATTTTTATAGAATTCTGGTACCATACACTGAATTGTTCCCTTACTTGGTTCATCAAGGGGTAATTGTTCCCAAAGAGACCGCACCTGCAATTCCTCCATTCAACCCGAAGCATAATCCAAATGCGTCTTGTGCTTACCACTCTGGATACATTGGACATACGATAGAAGACTGTATTGTTTTCAAAACCAAGGTTTAGGAGCTCATTGATCAAAAGATTTTGACTTTTGCTGAGGAAGGTCCTCACATTCAGCACAATCCATTGCCCAATCACGGTGGACATGCGGTGAACATGATTGAGGATAATTCAAGGGCTGAATTGATCATGGATGTTGACGAGGTAAAGACCCCGATGACTGTGGTTATCAAGAGATTGAATGAGCATGGGCTATTGAAAGGGTTGCACGGGAGGTGTCAGATTTGTGACGATAATCTCAACCAGTGTCGAAGGTTGAAGGGTTGTGTCTAAATTTTAATGAACCGGGGTGAAGTTCAATTTGCCTGAGCTAAGTCTATTAAAGAGGTCGCTACTATCGATCCATTCACCATCATCTATAGGAAGATTCCTGTTGAATCTCCTAAGAAAATACAACCTATCGTTGTTTGCCCGCCAAATCCATTTCCGTACCAGAATTCTAAGGAGGTGCCTGAGAATTATGGGTCTACTGTGTTTTCTGGAAGTCAAGAGATAAGGTTTGCAGAATCTGAGATTATGAACATTACAACCACTGGAGGTATGACTCGTAGTGGACGAGTGTTTGCTCCGAATGTCACCACAAAGCCAATACAAATTCCAACTATTGTTCCTCCCAAGGAGAAGCTTGCATCTGCAACCCCTAGTGTTCAGCAAGGGGCATCTACTATTGTACCAGTGCCAACTATTCCGTCTAAGGATGTTACAAAGAGCAAGGAGACACTTGATGATCAAGAGTTCCTTAGGCTGATCAAGAAAAGTGACTTTAAGATTGTGTATCAACTGGGGCAGACGTCCTCAAGGATATCAATCTTATCCTTACTCATGAGCTCGTCCGCGCACTGATCAGCCTTGTTGAAAGTTTTGAACACTGCCCACGTGATGCATGTTATATCCGTTGTCGAGTTCGATGATGTAGTGGCTAACATAACAGCAAGCAGATACTTGGGCTTTAATAAATCAGAATTGCCTCCTGAAGAAACTACCCACAATCGAGCATTGCACATATCCGTAACTTGCATGGACGCCTTATTATCTCGTGTTCTTGTGGACACTGGGTCTTCTCTCAATGTGATGCCTAAGGGTACACTGAGCCAATTATCGGTGGAAGGGAGCGAGATGAGTCCGAACGCTTTAATCATAAGAGCCTTTGACGGTTCTCTAAGGAAAGTTATTGGAGAAGTGGATTTACCCATTAAGGTCAGACCGCATTTGTTTAGCATTAATTTCTAAGTGATGGATATCAATCCCGCATACAGTTTCCTATTGGGTCGCCCATGGATTCACACCGCAGGGGCAGTTATTTCCACTTTACATCAGAAATTGAAATTCATGTTTGACGATCAGTTAGTCATCATCTGTGGTGAAGAGGATTTGATTGTAAGTGAATTGTCATCCTTCTGATACATCGAGACCAATAAAGGCATAGCTGAGGTGTCGTTGCAGTGCCTTAAGTTCGAAGATATCAGCTCTACTTCCGCTAGTTAAAGTAGATCACCAAAAATGACCTTGTCATCTGCCAAGAGTGCTAAAGAGACCATCGAGAAAGGTATCTTGCCTGGATGGGGGCATGTGGTTGAGAAGCATAATCATTTTGGATTGGGTTATCGTCCTGGTCGATAATCTAGCTCACATGGCAGAAGCAGTGCAACTTGATCAAGTTCAATAGTCCGGGTTTCCAAAAGGGTGACATCGTGGCAGCCATTGATGATGCTGGTCCTAGAAACCAGACTACAAGCTTTAAGTGCAAGTGTCCGTTGGGTTTCGAGCTCAACAACTAGACATCTACTGTGATTCCCCTGGTTTTACCAACAAGAATGTAATGCATTTTGTTTTCTCATTCCCTCGTCTTCGCCCGAGACGAGTGGATTGCTTGTGACCTCCCGCTTTTGCAATATTATGTGATCAATAAATAAAATTTTTTTTGCATTCAAATCATGCTCTATTTTCTTTCTTTATTTTACTTTTTCACAAACAAATGGCAAAAGTTTCTTTTACTTTCACTTTTTCAAAATAGCTCATTCTAAATATATTCATAAACATACAGAACAAACAAATGCATTGATAACAACATGGCAAACATCCATTATAATTCTGAGATTCCAATTAACCTAGCCGAAGAAGATGGTGAGGAAGATTGTGAATTACCGGCTGAACTAGAAAGGCTCCTTGAGCACGAGCAGAAAGAGATTCAGCCGCATAAAGAGACAATGGAAGTTGTCAATCTTGGTACTGATGATGTCAGAAGAGAAGTCAATGTTGGCGCATCCCACACAAAGCATGTACATTCCGAGTTGGTCAAGCTTTTGAAAGAGTATGTTGATATCTTCGCCTGGTCTTATCAAGATATGCCTGGGTTGGATACCAACATCGTTGAACATCACTTGCCACTCAAGCCCGGATGTCCTCCTGTTAAGCAGAAACTCAGAAAAACTAGACCCAACATGGCACTTAAAATCAGAGAGGAGGTAAAGAAACAACATACTGGGTTCCTGGCCACTTCCGAATATCCTGAATGGATTGCCAACATCGTCCCAGTTCCTAAGAAAGACGGGAAAGTCAGAATGTGTGTGGATTATTGAGATCTCAATAAGGCAAGCCCGAAAGATAATTTTCCTTTGCCTCGCATTGATGTCTTGGTAGATAACACGACGCAGTTCTTTGTCTTTTCCTTCATGGACGGTTTCTCAGGATATAATCAGATCAAGATGTCCCCAGCTAATATGGAAAAGACCACTTTCATCACACCTTGGGGTACATATTGCTACAAATTCATGCCATTCGGTTTGAAGAATGCAGGGGCAACATACTAACGTGCCATGACAACCCTCTTTCACGATATGATTCATAAAGAGATTGAGGTTTATGTGGACGATATGATTGCCAAATCCAAAACTGAAGATGATCACTTGCTTCATCTGAAGAAATTATTTGACAGACTCCGTAAGTTCAAACTACGGTTAAATCCTACGAAGTGTACCTTCGGAGTTCGATCTGGTAAACTGTTGGGCTTTATTGTGAGTCAGAAGGGCATTGAAGTTGATCCTGACAAGGTTCGGGCAATTCAGAACATGTCACCTCCCAAAACAGAAAAAGAAGTCAGTGGCTTTCTGGGCAGACTTAATTACATCTCAAGGTTCATTTCTCACTTGACGGCTACCTATGAACCAATATTCAAATTGCTAAGAAAAAATCAATCGGTTGAATGGAACAATAATTGTCAAGAAGCTTTTGACAAGATAAAACAATATTTGCAAGAACCACCGATCTTAATATCGCCGGTTCCTGGTAGGCCTTTAATCATGTATCTCACTGTTCTCGATGAATCAATGGGATGTGTATTGGGTCAACATGGTGACACTGGAAAAAAAGAACAAGTAATTTACTATCTGAGCAAGAAGTTTATGGATTGTGAGACTAGATACTCACTCTTGGAGAAAACTTGTTGTGCTTTGGTCTGGGCTGCTCGACACCCAAGACAATACATGATTTGCTATACTACTCTATTGATATCCAAAATGGATCTGATAAAGTACATATTCGAAAAGCCTGTTATCTCTGGAAGGATTTCCTCGTGGTAAATGCTGCTAACTGAGTATGATATCCAACATGTTACCCAAAAAGCAATAAAAGGGAGCGTCTTTTCTGACTACCTTGCTCATCAACCTGTAGAGGGTTATCAACAAATGAAGTTTGACTTTCCCGATGAGGATGTTCTGTTCATCAGAGATTATGAGACTCCATACCCTGACATAGGACCCAAACCAGGGGCGTGATGGACGCTCGTGTTCGACGGTGCCTCCAATGCTAAAGGTCGTGGAATTGGTGATATCCTCATCTCTCCAACAGGTTTTCACCTTCCCTTCACTGCCAGATTATGCTTTGCATGCACTAACAATATGGCTGAATACGAAGCATGTATTTACGGTATTGAAGCGGAAATTGACATGAGAATCAAGATTCTTGAGGTCTGTGGAGATTATGCTTTGGTGATTGGCCAAGTCATAGGGAACTTTGAAACTCGGGATTCCAAGCTGGTTCCGTACCAAAAGCACATCGCGAAATTGATTCCCTACTTTGATGAGATTTCTTTTCATCATATCCCCCGGGAGGAAAATCAATTAGTTGTTGCTCTTGCCACCCTGGCATCCATGTTCAAAGTCAAGTGGAAGAATGAAGCTCCTTCTATACCCATTGATCATTTGAACGAACCAGCACACTGTTTAGCGATCGAGGATGAGTCTGATGACAAGCCTTGGTTCTACGACATCAAGAGATATCTGGAAAAATAGGAATATCCCGAAGGTATTACTATCACTGACAAGAAAGCTCTTAGACGGCTTTGCGCCAAATTCTTCTTAAGTGGTGTTGTACTGTACAAGAGGAATTATGATTCCGTGTTGCTCAAATGCATGGATAGACATGAAGCAGCCACGGTCATAAGGTCCATACATGAGGGTTGCGAGGGTGTACATGCTAAAGGTCCTGCCATGGCCAAAAAGATCCTTCAAGCTGGGTATTACTATACAACAATAGAGGTAGATTGTTACAACTTTGCCAAAAGATGTCACAAAAGCCAAATCTACGGAGACAAGATCCATGTGCCTCCAACTCCGTTGAATGTCTTAACTTCTCCTTGTCCACTCTCTATGTGGGGTATTGATATGATTGGGATGATCGAACCAAAGGCTTTCAACGATCACTGATTCATTCTAGTTACTATCAACTACTTCACCAAGTGGGTTGAAGCTGCTTCTTACGCAAATGTTACACGACAAGTGGTTTATCGCTACGGCTTTCCTAGCAGCATTATCACTGACAATGCAAGCAACCTGAACAACAAAATGATGAAGGAGTTATGTAAAGAATTCAAGATCGATCACCACAACTCTTCACCATATTGGCCCAAGATGAATGGCACCGTCGAAGCAGCAAACAAAAACATCAAGAGAATTGTCCAAAAAATGGTCAAGACTTATAAGGATTGGCATGAAATGCTTCCATTTGCACTACATGTCTACAGAACTTCAGTTCGTACTTCTACTGGGGCAACTCTGTATTCACTTGTGTATAGTATGGAGGTTGTTTTACCCATTGAAGTCGAGATCCCTTTGCTCAGAGTCATCATGGAAGCAAATCTTAATGAAGCTGAATGGGTTCAATCCAGATACGACCAACTGAATCTCATCGGAGAGAAACGCCTTACTGCCGTTTATCATGGTCAATTGTATCAGAGACGCCTCAAGCGAGCTTTTGACAAGAAAGTCCTCCCTCGAGCGTTCTAAGAAGGCGAACTCGTGCTTAAGAGGTATTCACCTGTTCACTCGGATCCACGCGGCAAGTGGACTCCCAATTACGAAGGACCCTTTGTTGTCAAGAAGGCTTTCTAAGGCGGAGCCCTGATCCTCACCACCATGGACGGGGAGGAATTGCCATCGCCCGTGAACTCCGATACAGTTAAAAAATATTATGCCTGGAAAAAAAATGAATAAAGAACCCACTATATTGATATCCACAAGGACATTCTAGGCAAAAATGGGCGTCCCGATGGACCAAAAAAAAGTGTCCATGCAAAAGTTAGGGACAAAAAAAAACAATAATATCCCGCTAATTTGAAAACCCGAAAGGGAGAATTAGGCAAAAATGGGTATCCCGGTCGACAAAAAAATAGAAAAATGTCCATGCAAAAATTGGGAATAAAGGCATTTGACTATGAACACTTGAGCCTTTTCGTCATAGCTGGATCTCAGACGGTAACAGAGCAGTCAAATCATCATCACCTGGTGCAAGTTGTTGGAACCTAGACTTACGGTGGATGGTAGCCAATGTTGTAATCAATGGAAAAAAAACATGTTTTCCCTTTGCCATTTTCATTTGTTTTTCAATTTTATTGCAAATTTCCTCATCAATGATTTTTGCATCCTTGTACACATCTTATGAACAAATATTTTTCATATTCAATAAAAATTCATCATTTGAGTTCTCAATTGTTTTTCTTTTTAGTATTTTGTTTGCAAAATGAATGATTATTTGTGATCGCATAATACTATAAAGCATTAGGAATAATAAAAAGCTAAACCAATGAAGAAAGCATTATGCATTGCATGTTTCACTAGTAATCCTTAAGGGATAATCGGTAATGTCCATTTGCAAGCTTGATCCACGGTAAGCAGTATCATGGTCCTCTGGAGAGGTTGTCCTTTCCTCAGCAGAGTCATGCTTCCCCCAGCAAGCGCCATTATGGTCCTTTGAAAGGGTTGTTTACCTTTCACTTCCCCTGCAGATCCATAATGTTCCCAGTAAAATCGCCATGATGTATCCTCAGGAAGAGACGTGCTGGTTCTCTTGTCCCCAGCATAAGTCGTGCAACATCCCCAGCAGGTCGAAACGTCATTCCCCAGCGACAGTGGTGTGCTTCATTTTCCTGTTCTCCCCAAACAGAGAGGATCATTCAGACCTTGGATTTCCCCTAAGAAGAATCGGTCAGGGTTAGAAGGTCTTCCCCCTGACAGATTCAGCCATGATTCGAAGATCATCCTGGTTCCTTCCTCCCCAGCAATGATAACGACAATAGCCTGAAAATCTAGGATTCTTTGGCTTCCACCCCAATGAAATTATCATCATCTGTGGGTTTTTTCCCCAGCCGAGGATGTCGAATTCGTTTTGCTACAATCTCTACCTAACCACCGCACAGTATCTTAGCCTCAACTATTGCATAACATGATATCAAGCATCATGTAGAATAGCACATACATAGCATATGCATCAAGCATACTCCCCTTTGTCTGTTTCATCTCCCCAGCAGATATTCAGCCAAACATCTCACTTTCACTTCTTCTTTTGTTGTCGTTGGCCAAATTTTCAAGCTACTCTTTTATTTAATCCCCTTCCACCTCGAATCTTTGAAAAGATGGCGCAATTCAAACATTCAGGTCCAAGAGGATTAAATAGGGGCAGCTGTCGTAACCCGAAATTTGACCTCCCCTTTTCCCTTTTGCATAAGCATGTGCATTCACATCGCTGGCATGCACACTCACGCGCTTTTTCTCTATGTTTTTATTGCAGAAATATTCAGGTTTTCAAAGCCCGGTTAATCACATCCTCACAAAGTCATCACATCATCAACACAAGCACAAGATAAGGGTTTATATGCCTATTCATCAGTGCAAAATGTCAAAAATCAGAACCGTAGCCAAAACACATTTTTTCAAGCAAATTGGGAAAATTTTGGCCTGGATAATCGATTAACACTTTGCAGTGCAAAAAGTGTTAATCGATTAACATGTGTAAATTTGGCAGATTCTGCAGCTTTTCATGATAGCAACTATTCACCCCACATTTGTGGGTTCTACTTGGTTCTAGTAGTGTGTGGAACATTCTAGAAAGTTCAAGACCATTCAAGACACTCCACTTACATTTATTCCAATACATCACTTTGAATTAAGTCCACCATGTTACTTAATTTCCAAGCATGTGAACCACTTGATTTGGATTTGCATTGGGATCGCTCCACTGAGTTAACTACCTAACTAACCGAGTTAACCGCTGACTCAGTGAGTTAAGTGTAACTAACTTCAAAGCAAGCTCCGAAGCTCACTCCAAAGCACATTCCAAACCTAACAACTCCAAACCAAAACTCTATATAAACTAAGATCCACCATTTCACAAAGGACTTCAACCATTTTCACACATTTCTCACTCTCAATTCTCTCATTTCTCTCTGCATTTTCTGCAATTTCTACACACTCATCTCCATCTTCTTCCTCAAACCACACCAGAGCTCAATTCCACCATTAAAGAGTAGTGAATTTCACATTGAAATTGCTTACTCTTGAGCTTAAGCCTCCATCATTTGGCATTCCTTTTTTGGATTTCTAGAATTACAGCAAGTTCTACTTTAATTCAAGTGATTATTCCAAACGTTTCGGCGCAAATTTGATTTCAGAGTTTTATCGCATTTTGCTCAGCTTCACTACGCTTCGAAGTGCAAGTGCGCAATTCTCTGGTTTTCTTGGCTTCTTCTCTCTACATTTCACTCACAACAATCACCAAGCTAATTCTCCGGCTTGTAGGTTGGTAGCTCTTACTCTACTCACTGTTTCGATCACTTTCTCTGGTCTTGATCTTTGATCTTCATGTTTAATACTTTCAATTTGTGTTTAATTGCTCATAATTAATGTAATTTTCATGCACAAGTGTAAACCATGGCATGTGGATGTTCAAGTAAGTGATTAACTGCTAGAAGCACTTTTCGAAAACTGATTTTCAGCCATTGCTCCAGTGTTAATCGATTAACACTTTGCAGTGCAAAAGTGTTAATCTATTAACACTGCCTTTTTTCAATTTCTTCGCTGTTTTGAAGTGTTAATCGATTAACACTTTGTACTGCAAAAGTGTTAATCGATTAACCAGTGTAATTTTGCTGCTTTTCAAGTGTTAATCGATTAACACTTTGTAGTGCAAAAAGTGTTAATCGATTAACACTGAACCAGAATGCCATTTTTACCTATTTTCAAGCTTGTTTGATGTTCTTTCCTTGTTTAACTTCCATGGCTTGATATGCTTGATATTTGTGGATGTTTTATGAGTTGTTTAACCTCTGTTTGAAGCATACTTGCGAACTTTTTATGCACGATTTATCGATTATGCAATTGTTTACATTCTTGGCATTTGTATGATCATAATCATTCTGGCACATATTTTGCTCACTTGATTACATGATTTGTGTTAATGTTTGGTACTGTTCGCCATGCTGTTGCATTGAGTTTGTTCTTTTTTGAGCAAATTTAATCTTGTACAATCAGTAACTCACACTTTTGCTTTAACGATTTTTCATCTCTTTGGAAGATTGTTAGCACGTCAATTCCCTCTGATTGATTAATCGAAACCTTGTTTCAATTAGTTAATCATTTCTTTGCTCTTCTCTTTAAGCTTCCTTTAGAGTTTTCTTTCTCTTTCTCCCCTGCCGAGTCGGAGATTTGCACGACGCACTGGAGCACTGTACAAATTGGCGTTGTTATGCTGTCAGTTTCATTTCAGCATTATACTTTGGGTTCCAGAGAAGGAATAAGGATGGAGTCTATCCTACCTCCATTCTAACTGTTTTTTGTAAGGGCGTCTTGTCCTTCCACCGAGAATAGTCACCTCTACCCTCAAGCTATAGTGTTTCACAATCCCCAGTCGAGTCGATCCAGGATCACTCTCACTCTTACACCTTTCAATCTCTCTTTTGATCGATCACCATTTCCTCGGTTAAAGATCCTTGTCACTTTGGGTTAGCAAACACTCTTTCAATACCTTTTTTATTGGTCAATCACTGTTCATTGATTCCCCATCAGAGTCGTGATCATTGGTCCCTTGTGGTTAATCACAGTCATACTGTTAAAATCAATTCTTTTTTCCCCTGCAGTCGCCATCCTTTTCTTCGTTTAAACACAGTCTTTCTGTTAAGCACCGAAACCCTAGAGGAGTTCGCAACCTTCTCTTGGTTCATCTCCCTTTGATTGGTTAACCACTGCCTGTCAGTTAAAACACCAATTTGCACTTCTTCTCAATTAACCGCAGTCTATCTGTTAACATACTGAGTTTCTCTTAGGTTAATCACCTTCTCTTGGTTAATCAACCATTTCTCAGTTAACCACGGCCCATATGTTAACATACTGAGCTCTTTTCGAGTTAATCGCCTTCTCTTGGTTAATCACTCGTTTCACTTCGGTTAATAACAATCTTTCTGTTAGCGTTGAATCCCCTTTGGGTTAGTAACCTTCTTTTGGTTCAAATACCATTTCTTCGGTCCGATACTGTTTGTCCAGTCAGTGTACCACACCCGTTCTTTAGGTCACGACCTTCGCTTGGTCCCACACCCGTCCTTTGGGTCACTACCTTCGCTTGATCCTACACCCGTCCTTTGGGTTACAACCTTAGCTTAGTTCTACACCCGTTCTTTTGTTTGATCACAATCTATCTGTTAAAACCTCTTTCCCCGCAGAGTTACAATCTTTTCTTTCCTCGGTTAACCACTGCTTATCAATTAATATACTGAAATCCCTTCAGAGTCAGACACCTTCTCTTGGTTCAGTACTCTCTCCTTTTGGTTCATCACACCCTGCCTGTTGGCACCAAAACCCTTTTCCCCACATAGTCTTAATCTCTTTTTCTTCGGTTAACCACTGTTTATCAGTTAACATACTGAATCCTGTTTTCTCTTGGTTTTGACACCATATCTTTGTTTGTTCCCCAGTAGGGTTGCTAACCCTCTGATCCCCAGCACAATTCTTTGTTCTCCTACTCCCCAGCATAGTCCCTTTTATTCTTTTGCTCCTTTATCTTGTTGGTTTCGACACCATTCTTGCACTTTATCCTCAGCACAGTTACTATTTCTATCTTCTGCACTTCTTTCTTGGTTCTGACACCAATTATTCTGCATCCTCAGCGGATCTTTCTCTACCTCTTTTGCTCTTAATTTTGACACCACTTTCAACTTCCTTTCTTCTGTCTTTGTTCCCCAAACTACAGACGCTCTGATTCTTCATTCATTTGAATGTAAGATACGTAGGCATAAGATTGCGATGATCTTGGCAAGCACACTTCCACCTTCTTCCATTCTTCTTCTCCGTCCCTGGTTCCATGAACTACGACACTCTGATTTCCTCATTGCACTATGAGGGTACATAGGCACGAGGGCCCCAATCCTCCGCGAGCACTTTTTTTCTTTCTCTTTTCTCTTTTCTCTCCTCCCTCTTTTAGCTAGAAGCCTTTAGATAGATAACCCATCCAAGCCTAGAAGCAAGCAAAATGGTTCCCATTGAGTATGACGGATGCGTAAGGTGCTAGTACCTTCCTGTCGCATAACCGACCCCCTTACCCGTTTCTCTTCCCCTTGGATTTTATCGATATTTTCCATGTCCTTTGGGACTAAATAAAGTTCGGTGGCGACTCTGTTGTATCTTTGAGTGTGTGATTCACTCAGGTATAATCCCGCTAGCTTCATTTACCAACAATAAACATGTCATAAACATATAATAACTAGATAATAGAATCAAGCATTAGAAAATTTTCTAACAAAGGAAAAATGATCAAAGGTAGTCTTCATGTACCCTTGGTCAAATAAACAAAAACTACAAATTCTTTACCACTGTCTTGGAGATTGATTTAAACCATATAGACTTTTCTAAGTCTACACACGTTATCTCCCTTTCCTTCAACAAGAAAATCATAAGGTTATTTCATATAAATTTCTTCCTCCAAATCACCATGAAGGAACCTTGTTTTCACATCCATTTGCTCTACCTCTAAGTAAAAAGTAGCTTCCAAACTAGACACAATTCTAATCGATTGAATTTTTACCACATAAGATAATATCTCGTTAAAATTAACTCACTTTCTCTGACATAAACCTTTCACCACCAATCTGAATTTATACCTCAGAGATTTATAGTTCTTATTTTTCACTCTACAAATCTACATGTTTCCCAAATCCCATTTTCCTTTTTCCAACTTCACCAAATCATAAGTTTGTTTCTCATGCAAAGATTTCATCTAATCTTGCATTGCATCCAACCACTTTTTATTTTATTTTTTTCACTTTCCATGATCTCTCGAAAACATTCAGGTTCTATATCACCAGTCAGAGTCAAATAGTCATTAGAATCATACCTTCATAGAAGGTTTTCTTGACCTATTATACCTCCTAAGTTGGGGTTAAAATCATTGATAAGTATCACTTAGATTTTCATTCACCAACATCTCAGGTTCCTGACCATAATCATCATCACATGTTGGAATATTTGAATCATTTTCAAATTGTTCATCATCAAGATAATCACGTGGCTCACCATTCTTAACATTTTTAATAGTATTCAGATTTAAATTAAGTAACCAAATTGGATCAACATCAAACTGTATGTTATCTTTCTCAAGTGTAGTACTTTTCTCCACCTTATCAATATCTTCAATATTTTGGTCTTCCACAAACACTTCAACAGAACCCCTAATAAGATTTTTACTAATATGATTATACAACATGTAACCAAATTCATCTTGGTCGTAACCAATGAAGATACACTATTTAGACTTAGCATCTGTTTACTGGTATTTTTAGTAAATCAAATCATAATTTTTAGTTCACTTAATGGATTAAACTAAAAAAAAATCATAAGGACAATTTGTGCAGAAAAGTACAACAAAAAGTGTTTGTGATTGAACCTTAGATGTTTGAATGTCGAAGAACTGGAATCAAACTCTAATTGAAATAATGCAGAATTGCTTTAGAAGAAGGAATTAAACAAAAAGCATAAATAATGTCATTAAATTAAATGCTTGAACTTAAAAGACGTAAAGAAATGACGCACACTCGTACATCTTCTCACAAATTGTTTCTCTCTGTGGCTTGGATACTTTAGTTCTATAGAGAATAAGTGAAATGTCTACATGATTGAAATAGTCATATATACTATTACAATGATAACCATCTGAGAGTGGCTAGGGAACCATCACTTCCATCTCCTCTAGGGGATTGTACTCCTACTAACATTGTATGATGTTGTGGACATTGTCCTCCTGTGTCTAATTTTGAAGACGTAGTTTCTCCATGGTAGTGCACATCTCTGCTAGGACATTGGCATCACTGATACCACTAGCATCCTCTGGTGTAGGGGATGAAGCTCTTGTGTTAAACATGGATGAGAGAGGTTAAATATGGGAGTGGATGGTAATAGTGATTATGGTGATCGTGATGAAGAAAGTGTGACCCATATTAGTTTTACTGGGGCCCCACTACGTGTGTCAGTGTATTGGTCAAAAAGTACAGGTGTGCATGGTATCCTTACAAGGGAAGGGATAGTAGAACTTTCCCACAACAACGAGAAGCCGTGTATGGTGGTGTTATAATGGTTTTAGATGAGTTGCTTACATGAGATGAAAGGCTTTGTATAAAAGCGTCTTGCTTTGGGTATTATGTGAAAGTTTTGAGATGTCCTTCTCCCGTTATGGAGAGAGGTTTTTATAGAGGGCCCTGAGACTTAAGAAACCCTAGGAGATGCTAACTGCTCCTGTTTTGATTGAGGGATATTATTGACTACCTATTCTTCAAAAAGTCACGATATGACTTAGTATGTATAACTGATGGAGGGATAATGACATTGTGCATGTGTCTTATTAGGAAGGCGACACTCCTACCACATAAAGGTGGTGCCCAAGCGCCACGTCCCGAGGTGTGGACCCTAGCACCACCCTTATTTAGGGATTTTCACAAATATAACACTACAAGTTCAGACTGAAAAACTTAGTAGGATCAGAAGAAGGATCATGATTATAGCTATATAAGTTACTAAAAGGATGAGACATAGGTGAAGAATTGGAAACTGGAATAGTAGAGGTGTCACTTAAGGTAGTTGAATTTTGGTGAGATTGAAGAGGATCAACATTAGAGGAAATAAGAGGGGGCTTAAAAGGATGGACTTAAACTGATCTGATAGGACTAGTTGCTAAATGGGAAATTGAATGAGTGATATGAAGAGGTGGAAGTGATACATGTGAGTGAGAGTATGAAGGAACAGGTGCAGACTGAGTAAAAAGCTCTTTATAGGGAAACCGTAGTTCATTGAAAAACACATATTTGGAAATATAAAGCCTGCCATTAGGAACTAAAAACCTATACCCTTTATATGAGGTGGAATAGCCAAGAAAGAGACACTTTTGAGGTCTAAAATATAACTTGTGTGTGTTTTAGGGCACGAGTAAAGGAAAACATGCAAAACCAAAAACTCTAAGGAGTGCATAGTTAGGTTGAAGCTTGAACAAAACAATGTAAGGAATTTGGAAGTTGATAGAGGTTAACAAAAGTCTACTGATTAAGTATACAACAATAAAAAGCATAGTCCTAATAAGTGAAAGGTAAAAAAGGCTTTACTTAGAATAATAAGACCCATATCAACTTTGTGCTTACGTTTCCTCTCAATCACACCATTTTTTTAGAAAATAAATCCAAGTAAACCTATAGTAGGAATCTAAAAAAGACATAAAATATTTGAACCTGGAGTAGAGCCATTGGGGGAAGGACCCTGGAGGTCATTATAAATCACTTCTAAAGGATTATAATATGTGGTGTGTGAAGATGAAAAGTGTAATTTGTGAAAATTTCCCATGCAACAAATAGAACAAAAGAAAGAACGACTTTTATTATTAAAGTGAATTTTACATCCTTGTACACAAGTTTTAAGGCATGCTCATTAGGATGACCTAACATTTGGTGCCACATATCATGAGTACTAGAATTTGTAAAAACAAAATTGATATTAGGAATAGAATGAGGTTGACAAGCAGACAGCAAGGGAGCCTTGTCATTATTGTTAGACAAATTTATATAGGGAAACTCACAGAGACCATCATATCCAACATGGCCCTCAAGCAAGGTGGAATTAGATACCTGAGATTTACAAGACATTTGTTAGCACAAAATAAGAATATGACATTATTGTCACGAAAAAACTGACGAACATTGATCAAGTTCTTTGTTATGGAAGGAATAATGAGAAGGTTATGCAAAGTGAGGTGTATGAGAGTGAATAGGAGATGCGAAAATACTAGATCTAGTGGAGTTAATGTGCAAACCATTGTTGGTGGAGGATACGGGGATTAGAATGGTCTAGAGGGTGAAAAGACCATTCCCTTAAAACCATTTTCAAAAACATTTCTTTTTATAAAATCAGAGTTTTTCCAACAGATGCCTAGATTACATGCTTTGAGGCCAATTGTTATTACCATGAGAACATATAGCAAACGTAAGCAAAAGATAACGATAATTTTATAAAGCATAAAATTAAATGGACATTATAGTTAACTAAGATTATCATAAATTAAAACATCTGAGATATATGAATTTGCTTAAACAAGCAATTCAAAAATTATCATAATTCAATTTTCACACAAGGCTCAAATTGAATTTTATTAATCGAATTATCAATCTAACAACAAGAGTTCATACAACAGTAATCGCAAGAGAGAATGTTCAAATGACTAGATGTATCACAAATCTAAACTTTATTCAAAAAATTGCAATAAGCAGGTAAATCATAACAACATACTATTCTACAAAAGCGATACAAACATAAGCATGCAAAACTATACAGAAAATTAAGAAAGAGAGGGAAGAAGAAGAACACATTAGATATATAATGGTTCAGCTCTATCGTCCTCGCATGAGCTTAATCCACTCTTCAATGGTTTCCCAATGGAAACTTGTTAGTCTTACAATAATAATAATATAACAATTGCTTTACATAAATGATTTAACCACTTGATTTTATATACTTCTGAAAAATAAATAGTCTTCTTATCTTGATCCTCTCTAGTTTCATATAGCGTATGGTTTGCCAATTTTGATAGATCCACCTGATATTGACTTAAATCTTATAGAATCACTAATCTGCTTCAAGTCTTTGTATGTGGTAATCCCCCTGATCCCACCGATTTCTTGAGCGATGACCTGTCTGAAGAACACAGAAATTTTGACTTCAATTGTAGGCTCCCATGCAATTTTACCAAAGTAATCCTGGAGAAAAGACTTCTTTTTTCTACTGGATTGCCAAACTCCAACAGCACCACCCAATCTCAATTTTGACCTGCAACTTAAGAACTTCATAAACATCAAAATGAATAAACCTTCTCTACAATGGATCCCACATCCTCTATAATTGAGATGCAATAATGATGTTAATCATGCTAGAGGTTTATGATGAGTTCAAATGCTAAAGGTAGATGTGAAAAGGTGTTATTTAAAAGTGTATTTTCAAGATTTTAGAAAGACTTTCAAAGACATGATTATCATCAGAATAATCATTCTTATTATTATGGTGATAAATGAAAAATGATAATCTAAAAAAAATTCACGGCGAGGGAGAGAGGAAAATGATTTATATAGGTGCTTGAGATTATGCACAAAATGAGTGAAAAAATCATGTTTGATTTAATTCAAGAACATTTGTTGATTTGAATTAAGTGAACAAGTAAAGTGGAACAAGATCAACATAAAAGAAGTAACCCATTTTCTTGTGATTCGAGTTAAGTTAAAATTGTGATTTGAGTCATGAAGGGTCATGATTTAAATCAAGTAGAAACTATGATTTGAGTCATATTGGACAAGGCCAACTGGAAAATATGTGAAACCATGTGATTTGAGTCATGTGTAAGTTGTGATTCGATTCAAACTGACTAGTGGCTAACATAAGCTTGTGCAATTCGAATCAAGTGTATTAGAACAAGATTTATTCATGACATATATTCCTTTGGTTTTTATGATAACAAAGTATTAAAATAACAATGGTTATATTTGATGTGTGTTTCATGTATGCAAGTTTTAATACTTATAGATATATATTCAGAATCTGATATACAAGGGCACACTTGAGAGAAGCTGAATTGCTAGCTTCTGGTGGTGCAGAATCTGAAGAATACTCTCTAAGTGATGTTTGAAGCTGAATGTCTCATCATCAAAAGAAGTAACATAATTGTCTCTACACTTGGTGAATGTAAATTGGATTTTGGTGATCATTCAGAGTTAGTGATAAAGCTGAAGCTATTTGCATTGCAGAAAGCAAGCTGCATTGTCAAATCAGTTTGTCAGCTAGAGTCTTAGTTCACAAGGCTCAAGAAAAGTTGGCATGCTTTGCGGATATTTACTCTCAACGGCTCTATAGTACAAGATCTCTTTGAAGACTCAATGGTTACACGTTACACAATGGATCAAGATCTTTTGGTGTATCTATCTTCAACATCTCTTGTATTATGGAGAAAGTAAAGACACCTGATCAAGTTATCTCTCCAACGACTAGTCTTTTGCAAATGCTATATAAGTAGCTGAAGGTTCAAACTGAATCTTTAACAAGGATCAACCTGATGGAGGAGTAACAAGATCAGTGATTATCAACACAATCTAGTATGCAGATTTTCTATTGTAGGTTGTAATTGTAAAAGCCTTAAGATTTCTTAAACATTGAATATCTTAGAAATCTTAAGGGTTTTAGGTCTTTGTTATGGTGATTTCCCTGTACCTCTGATATTTGTATCAAGTACACCTTGTTCTCTATTCTGCTGAACATGTTGTTTAGTAGTTTAGATTAAGTCTCTCGCCAAGATGCTTGAGCCATGTAAGTTTCTTGCTATGTGCTAGAGTATTGAAAGTATTAATCAAGTAGATTGATTGAGAAACCAAGTCTCTCGCCGAGATGCTTGAGCCATGTAAGTCTCCTGATATGTGCTAGAGCAATGAAAGTCTTAATCAAGTGGATTGATTGATCAGAAGTCTTGAATTTGTGGGATTTAAGCAAGGAAGTATCGGATCGAGGGTCTGTGCAGAAGTCTTGAACCTGAGGGTTTTAAGAAGTAAGTTTTGGGTTCATGGAACCTGAGCAGGGAAGTCTTGGACCGTGGGTCTGAGTAAGAAGTAGTAGAACTAAAAGGCTTGAGCAAGAAGTCTCGAGTCTGAGGGACCTGAGCAGGAAGGTCTTAGGCTGAGGGTCTAAGTTAGGAAGTCTTGAGTCTGTAGGACTTGAGCAAGGAAGTCTTGAGCCTTAGGGGTTTAAGCAAGAAGTCTCAGACTTAGGGTTTGAGCATTGTAAATGTATTATGCAGAATGCATGAACGATTGTAATCATGATTTGATTATAGTGAAAATATCTTGTGAAGCGAGGAGACTAGATTACTCTCTTTTGGGAGGAACCAGTATAAATCTTTGTGTCTTATGCTATTATTTATTTTCTTCTATTAACATTCCGCTACTAAATATGATAAGAATCTGAACACCAATTTAGATTCTGAACTCTGATCAGACGCAAATTTAGAAAGCAGAAAACACAATTCAACCCCCCATTCTTGTGTACTTTTCTCACCTTCAGTTGGTATCAGAGTTTGGTCTATACATAACACTTAACAGTTGCAGATAATGATCCAATGAGAAAAGTATGTATGTTAAAGACTTTCCTTCAAGAAGGAATCAAGTGCCACATTAAAAATATTACATTGTTTTCCCTACCATATTCAAAGGGTGATTCCGCTGAATTTAAATGATGGAAACGTTAAATATATTTTTAATTCATTTGACTTGATAAAGGGTTTCGTGAAGGTCTGTAGAATACCCTTAAAAAATGTATTACTATAGAAGTTAATGGTGTAGGGATGATCAACGTTTGAAAGTCCCTCTCACTAACTCAGAAGAAGCTTATTGAAAATATCTTCAGAGGTAGATGCGTTATGGTAGGTGCTCTATCTCGATTCTGAGTATATCAACATCATTAATACATCTAATACTCAGACTATCTTTGAATCCTTGTGCTCATATTTGTGGGAATCATTTATGAAGCTTGTCCAGTTACACTTCATCTAATATTTCCAAGCAAATTCTGAGAAGATTGTTTTGAATTCAACCTGAGGTCACAGATATTCAAGAAGTCATAAATCTTGAGTTTATTGTGCCTTGTAGGTTTATCTTGCAATCTCCAAAGAAAAGAAATGGAATTAGATGATGAAAAGTTATCTTACATATCATCTTTCCTAAAGCCTGTTGAAGGATACTTCATATGGAATGTCTGATGATGAGGAATAAACCTTCCTAATCAGAAGATTTCTTTAACTGGCTGAATGGAATGTGACATCTGTTGTTAGAAGAGTAACTTAAGGAGCTTATGAGATATTCATATTTCAACTGATTTCCCAAATCCAAGAACAAGGAGAAACACCACCAGAACCTAATGTCAGAGGTCTTCGCCGCATATTCATTTGAAGCTGACATTAGTGCAGGATTCATAAGAAAGAGTAATCTGGCTCTGCTGGTCATTACTGCTTCTGAAGAAGCATCTGAATCCTGGAATAAAAATCAAGTATTGATGAGAAAGAGATTATGCCAAATCTATCTTGCTTCAATATTTGATAATAAGGAGTTCGTTCTTTAAGGTGATATCTTAAGTGACTCCATTGCTCCTTGATTGAGGGTCATCATGGAATTTGTGTTAAAGGACAATTCTATGAGAACCTTTAGTTTTTCTTCGTGTTTTGCCAACAATCATATAACAATGCTTTAATTTGTTTTATCCCAATCTCTAATAGCTAACACTATTTGGTTCTTTGCTTGTCAAAAGATTTAATCCAAGACAATGAAATCAATGATTCTGCTAAGAAAAAGATCTTGTTCATATCGTGACTCATACTAGACTAATACTTTGGAATGAATCATGGTACTGTAATCAGATTGAGGCATAAGACAAAGGAAAATTTGTCTGGATCAACATGTATGGACTCATAGAAATATGAGTATCATTTGATGGAAGAAGAGCCTACAACCTAGACTCAAGTGCTAGAGGTACTCAGTTTTGTTAAAGAAGTGAAGTCAATGGTTTAACAGCCATTGAATCAGAATCCACTCAAAGCAGTATTTAGATTCTACGGTTAAATGTGAATACTCATACAAGTCTGACCGAGAAAATAACAAAAATAAGGTATTTATGTTCTTTTCTGGCTTATTACTAGGGGTGTTCATTGGTTCGGGAAAATCTGAACCAAACCGGAATCCAAACCAAACCATGGTGTTTGGGTCGAGTATTTTTTTAGTTCGGGCATTAACCGAACCAAACCAATGAAACCCGATGTTAATTGGTTCGGGAAAAGGATTTTCAAAATTCTACCCGCGAGCCTGTCTACCAGAACCAATCATATTAACTCATATAATATATATCATTATAAGGGAAACTAGTATAAAATATTCAACTTTAAGAAGGAATAAAAATGAAACATCATTTGTGACATTCACAATCTATATGAAAACACGAAAATAAATAAAAAATTATATTATTATAGAAAATTAGTTGATGTAAATTAGAAAATTCAAAAAATATTTTTCGTATATTTGTTTCTAATGTATCCGATTAATCCAACCCAAACCAACCCGTTATTTCTCGGTTTGGTTTGGTTTGGGTTTTATAGAAATAATGTGAAAATCCAATCCAAACCAATCCATATATTTTTTATCGGTTTGAGTATCAGATTCACTCAAAACCGAACCAAACCGATCCGCGAACACCCCTACTTATTAATTGAATCAATGTGACATTTGTGTATATGTAAATACAAAGTCTCTGTTAGATTTCTAGAGAAGTTATTTTGATAAAAGAATCTTCAAAGATCTTTAAGAAGAAACTATGTTGTATTTATCTATACTGAATATATCATTAGCTAAATGATGGTCACATTTATGGAAACAATTTCCTCACTTTTTGTGATGATACTTTTGTTTGTTAGCTGTTAAAAAAACTAATTCAATATTCATTAATCACTCATGGCTCTTGTTTCAAGAGAAAATGTTTGGTTATGAATAGAACCTTGAAGACTGATGACTGACAAAAGATGTCTCACTCTAAGTCTAGATCTACTAGACTCTGATGGATGATAGCTTTTAAAAATTGTCAGACTCTGAGATTTAGAAAAGGATTCTCTACTTCTGATAAAGCAATTTAAGTAAAAGGTTTTTCGAAAACTTTTATATTACTTAAATACTCATAAAGGTGAAAATCATCTAGTGGATTCAAAAAATCTGCTGGATAAGAGCCTTTGGGTAATGATGTTTTTATTTTTATATATTATTATTATCTCTATCCCCTGTCTTGTGAAACATTATTTTGTGTCCTTTTTTCTGACAAGATTCTTATTTCTTTGGAGTCTTGTTGAATTCTTTTATTTGGTTGGGTGTTGATCAAACCAAACCTGAGATGAATTCTCTAGTCAATTCTCCTTTGAATCAACTAGTTGTCATCAATGAAAAGTTTGTGGATTTCGATGAGTTGCTTAAGCTAGGTTTTAACTTCTGGAAGACTGTGTCTGAACAAAGTTGGAATGGATACTTTGAGATGCTTTGTGGTTTAACTTATCCAAGTCTTATCAAAGAGTCTTGGATTAATGCTTTCATTGTTGAGCTAAACTTTGAATGTGCTATTCTTTCTCAAGTTATTGGTGTTTCTATAACAGTAACCTCTAAATCGATTGCTAATGTGAGGAGATTTGAGAAATTCTAGGAACTCTTATTTGGGAACACTATCTTCCTACCTGGCGTATCTTTGTAGATCTATCTAACACATCTTTGGTCTCAAATCTTTGTCCTGATGCAATTGTTTGGAATCAGATTCTGAACTCAAACTTGCTTCCTAAGGATAAGGATCTAGACCTCGTGGACCCTAATGAAAAGGATTTGCTACTAGTTCTCAATTAAGACTTACGGATTGATTTTTCTCAAGTTATGTTTGACTATTTAAAGAGGATTCTTTCTTCCTTTCACAAGGGAAAGACTTTCTTCATTCCTTATGGACAAGTTCTTTCAGAACTACTGGTCCAGCAGGGAGTTATCATAAGTTCAGAGGTTGATTCTTCTAAAATCTGGAGAGACAAGTTTAAAGCTATCTATGAGAGATTCTGATGTTAGACTTCTGTAAATTTATGTCTTGAAATTGTTAAGACTTTTTGTGTTAAACAATCTTATTGTTAATCCAAGTTTGTTCTTGCTTTTGTGCATCCTAACTGTTATAAATATTCATTTATATTGTTGTTAAATAGGATAAAACAAATAGGATTATAAACTCTAAATATGCAACATTCTCATTAACTAGAAGCTATTACAAATTGTTAATACTTTCTAGGTATTCAGATTTTCCTTAAGGTATTCTCTAGGATCATCTGACATATTTATACTGTCTAAATAATCTTGCCATTCTTCCTTTGCAAACTCTACAGCTTCCTTTCTTAGTTGATCTCTGCATTTTGACCTAAAAGTTCTTCTTCTATGTGTCTCAATAATTGTTGCTGAAGAATTGTGTGCTTCTAAAGCCATCTGCTTACTTGTAGATCCTTCAGTTGCAGCATCACTCTTGTTTGCTTGAGTTGTTGCATTAAGCATGACTATCTTTCTGAAATCTCTCTTTGGAGTCCAAATTTGCTTTTGCTTATACATTTTGGAGTTCAGAAGATTAAATGGTTATGGAAGAAAGTCTGCTAAGGGGTTTTTATAGAATCGTGACATTCATTACCTTTGAGTATTCCTTATTTTATTATTGATTAAGTCAAATCAATTTTTAATACTGACTTTTGGAAATGCTGTCTAGTATTCCAACCTATTAGGATTCTTTTGATAACTGTAAATAGTATTGTTAACATGTTAACTTTTGCTTCTGGTTATCTTATTACTTCATTAATGTTTTTATCAGAAAATCATTAAGGGAAAAATAGAGTGATTATTTGCATGTAATGTATATAGAAATAAATTGGTCAAAACTTCTTCTTCACTGATCAGGTTAAAGGATTACAGAATAAATATTACAAAAGGAATTGATATGAACTTAGAATAAATCCATATCTAAGTCATCCATTGCCTTGTAGGAGAAGCAGTTGCCATAATCAATATCTGGTTCATCTTCATCTATGTCCTCCTCTTCTGCCTTTGGGACAACAGGACAATAAAACATCTTGTTGAGCCTCTTCCTCCTTGTCTTCTTCATGGACTTCTTCTTTGGCTTCATCACAGCTACCGAAGGACTTGCTTCTATAGGTTGTTGAGGTACTGGTGACGAAACTTCTTTTGAAGTGTTCATGGTAGAGGGCATAGCCCTAGTAGAAGATTCTTCTGAAGCTGCTGACTTCTAAAGGTTTTGGATATTCAAATTCGTAAAGCTCTCTGTGACTTCTGTCACAACAAAGACTTTGTTGCTCTCAACTGATGACTTCATGACGTATTGGTGGATGTTGATGAAAATGAACTAGGTTTTGGTTGCGTTTATAATGGCTTATGAGTAACCTAATCAACATAATAAGATCATCTACTTGATTCTTGGGAATGTTATGACCGATAAATATTTAACATGCATTGCACGATCCTTTATTGATCCCTGTTACTTGATCGGTTTCCCTTCCTTGGAAACTGATCTTATAATGATGGCATGTTATGTATTTATGATTGTAATTCTTTTCTTTTTTCTCTTTTTATTCTTTTTGATGTGACAAAACGGGGAGAAAAGATAGTAAGTATTTAATTAGAAACTGAACCCATTCAGTTTGTACATAATGGTCATTTACAATTTTTGTATTTAAATTTTTGTACATAATGGTTATTTTGCCCGGGAGACACATTTTAACTTTCTAGTACATAGAACTAAGAAGGAGCTTACAAACCTCAACCTTAGACTACCAGACTTAGAAGGAGCTTACAACCTCGTATTCTGATCTTGCAAAAGGAAGTTAAAATATTATTTTTAGTTTTCTTAAATATAGATCTAAGGGGGAGCTTACAAACCTCAACTTTGGACTATTTGACTCAGGGGGAGCTTACAAACCTCAGACTCTGATGTTACTAAGAAAATTATAAAACTTTTTCTTGAAGGTAGTACTAATGATGGGTTTACAGAGCTCAACTTTGGACTATTGGACTCAAGGGGAGTTTACAAACCTCATACTCTGATGTTGCAAAGAAAATTATAACTGCCTAACATTGTCCTTTAAATACTTATGTTTGTCACCGTAAAAAAAAGGGAGATTGTTAGAACAAGATTTGTTCATGACATATATTCCTTGGGTTTTGATGATAAAAAAAGTATTAAAATAACAATGGTTATATTTGATGTGTGTTTCATGTGTGCAAGCTCTAATACTTATGGATATATATTCAGAATCTGAAATACAAGGGAACGCTTGAGAGAAACTAAATTGCTAGCTTCTGGTGGTGTAGAATCTGAAGAACACTCTTTAAATGATGTATGAAGCTGAAGGTCTCAGCATTGCAAGAAGCAACATAATTGTCTCTACACTTGGTGAATGTAAACTGGCTTCTGGTGATCATTCAGAGTTAGTGATAAAGATGAAGCTGTCTGTACTGCAGAAAGCAAGCTGCATTGTCAAATCAGTTTGTCAGCTAGAGTCTTGGTTCACAAGGCTCAAGAAAAGTTGGCATGCTTTGCGAATATTTACTTTTAACGGCTATATAGTATAAGATCTCTTTGAAGAATCAATGGTTAAACACGTTACACAATGGATCAAGATCTTTTGGTGTATCTATCTTCAACGTCTCTTGTATTATGGAGAAAGCAAAGACACTTGATCAAGTTATCTCTCCAACGGCTAGTCTTCTGCAAATGCTATATAAGCAGCTAAAGGTTCAAACTGAATCTTTAACAAGGATCAACCCGATAGAGGAGTAATAGGATCAGCAATTATCAACACAATCGAGTATGCAGATTTTCTGTTGTAGGTTGTAATTGTAAAAGCCTTAAGATTTATTAAACATTAAATATCTTAGAAATCTTAAGAGCTTTAGGTATTTGTTATGGTGAATTCCCTGTACCTCTGATATTTGTATCAAGTATACCTTGTTCTCTATTTTGCTGAACATGTTGTTTAGCAGTTTAGATTAAGTCTCTTGCCAAGATGATTAAGCCATGTAAGTCTCCTGCTATGTGCTAGAGTATTGAAAGTATTAATCAAGTAGATTGATTGAACAACCAAGTCTCTCGCCAAGATGATTGAGCCATATAAGTCTCCTACTATGTGCTAGAGCAATGAAAGTCTTAATCAAGTGGATTGATTGAGCAGAAGTCTTGAATCTGTGGGATTTAAGCAAGGAAGTCTCAGATCGAGGGTCTACGCAGAAGTCTTGAACCTGAGGGGTTTAAGGAGGAAGTCTTAGGATCGTGGAACCTGAGTAGGGAAGTCTTGAACCTTGGGTCTGAGCAAGAAGTCTTGGGCTTGAGCAGGAAGTCTCTGGTCTGAGGGACCTGAGCAGGAAAGTCTTAGGCTGAGGGTCTAAGCAAGGAAGTCTAGAGTTTGTATGACTTGAGCAAGGAAGTCTTTAGCCTTAGGGGTTTAAGCAATAAGTCTTGAACTTAGGGTCTATGCATTGTAAAAGTCTTATGCAAAATGCATAAGCAATTGTAATCATGATTTAATTATAGTGAAAATCTCTTGTGAAGCAAGGGGACTGGACTAGTCTCTTTTTAGAGGAACCAGTATAAATTTTTGTGTCTTCTACTATTATTTATTTGCTTCTGTTAACATTCCACGGATAACACAATTCAACCCCCTTTCTTGTGTACTTTTCTCACCTTTAAAGTGTAAATTGTGATTCGAATCACAGACAAAAAATTCTCATGTTTTCCCCTGTTAGATTTGATTCGAGTCAAATATTGTGTATGATTCTAGTCACACATATGAAATATCAAAATTTCAAGTTTTTCAAAATAGTTTGAGATTCCACTTGTCACATAACTTGAACCAAGCTCAAATATGGTTCTTGTTCTATTAACTCAACCAATTGACTTAAAGCATAACGATCATACTCAAATACAAACACTTTGATTAATGCATGAAAAACGCGATTTAATGCAAACTACCATTTAAAAAGCAATGCACTCAAATCTAAGATGTTTACAAAGACCTAACTAAATGATACTTAATTACGAAAACGGTAAATTATAATCGATAATAAACGCAACAAGGAACAAAACCAAAGCCCTAGAGGGGAGAGTAACGCTAGTCTCCCTTTTTTTTATGCTTGGCAAACTTGCATTGTAATTTAGGCGACATGAACATTAAGTAAAGTGTTATCAAGGTTTTCTTTCGTGCCCCCTGAAACATTACACCATATAAAATTTTCATAAAAACGCATAAATCAATTCTAGACTCACATTATAACTTTTCCCCCCTTTGACAATATTAAAAAGAGATAGTTGTTAATAAGTATAAACCCAAAATAACCAGCAAAACAAATAATCGAGAGAAAAAAAAGCTAAACACAACTAAATAAGAATATATAACAAAGATAATGATATATCGTAGATACACAAATATAAAATATGTCAAATGCAACAAATATGCACAACAACGACATAAAACATTCAACAATCGAATACAATGATTAATTCACATACACAAACATATTGGAAGAGGGATAAATAATGCATGAAATATGAACATACAATGGTTAAACTTAGTTTATATGTTCATGCTCATAATCAAAGAACGCATTTAATAATATTTTAAATGCAAAAACATGGAGTGAAAATGCAAAAACAAGATGAAGAAAATATTTTTGATACATATGAAAAGAAGTAATGAATGATAAAAATGTGAATAGTATGATATGCAAATGTAACACAGTTAAATGATATGAATGAAAGAAAATGAGAGATTTTTCTTAAACTGTTTTTAATGATGAAATGGAATGATTGAATGAAAGATGAGGATTTTAAATGCTAAATTATTTTAATGATTGTTCTAAATAAGTTAATGTGAAATGAAAAAAAACGATGCATGGATGAATGAAGAATGTTATGCACAATTGACATACAATGCACAAATGAATGAGATATATCATGCATGCATAGAAAACATATACTACAAACACATAATACATCAAACCAAAAATATCAAAAAATAATTAAAGGCACTCTAATAGAAGGTGAAGGAGAGTGGAACGATCATACCAATTTGACGATATGGGCTCTAACTTTCTGCACAAGTAATTGTTAGTACACAAAACTTAAGCGAAAACACAATACAATAAAAAAAAATAGTTGGATACTTCTCCATTTGCACGTTTGATTATCAAACAATCCTTAAAAGGACATCAAATGAAGTGAAATGACACATGATATGACTATTCTTGCTTATGTTTTCTCATTCATCAATGATTAATTACTTTGTTACTTGAACTTTGCATCTTGAAGCTTGGATAACTTTGTTAGAACAAGATTTGCTTCTGCAAGATATCTCTAAGTTTTGATAATAACAAAGTTGTATTTGTGTGAGAACAATTTTGGTACTCTAACGTTTGTTCTTTTTAAAAGCATTGACAAATAGATTCTGACTCTGATAAAGATAGCTCTGACTCTGATATCGATCATGTGGAACATCACTCTCAGTTGATCAAAAGTCGCTTATGCGTCAAAGAAGCAAGTTTGCTTTTGATCTGCTTCAGAAATATTCTAAGAAGACAATATGTTGCTGCTGGAATGTTCTCTTGGATTCTGGCTCTGAATATAACTCTAATATTTATCTTCTGAAGACTAAGTGCAAAGACTCTGAAGACAAGGTTCTGATGAACATCATTCTAAAGACTCCGAAGACTTAAGTTTCTGAAGACCAAGTTCTGAAGAATCTGAAGACAAGGTTCTGATGAACAACGTTCTAAAGACTCTGAAGACTTAAGTTTCTGATAACCAAGGGTTTTTAAAAAGGAGTGCTGAAGACTCTGACGACAAGGTTCTGCTGAACAAGTTCTAAAGACTCTGAAGACTCAAGACTCTGAAGACCCAGTGATTAATTCTTCTGATCATGCTTCAACCATATCAATTCAGAAGCCTCTGATAAATAGAAGAAATGAAACGTTTGCGAGGGAAAATAGTACATAGTACAGATCAAACACGTTCTTTTTCACTATCATTCCACTACCCTGAATTGGTGGTACAAAGGACAACTTTAGTGTGTGATTTTCATCCCAGCATAACGACATTATTTCAAGTCACCAGCAATATTACTGATATTCCTGATCTGCCCTTCAACGGATCTTTTTCTGGCTATATAAGGACTTGATCACTCAAAGAATCGTATGACACCAAGTGTGAAAACGATTTATACTGAGACACTGATTCATATGAGAAAGAAACACAGAAATACAAATAAGAGAAATCCATGAGTGAATAGCAAAGCACTACAATACAAAGAAGAAATATTGTCCATACTGTATAGATTTTCTCTAAGTTAGTTTGAGCTAGAAATTGTGTTTATATCTGCTTGTATAGAAGCATTTCATTGCAAACATCATATTTGATCAAACAGTCATTTGTATTTCTTAAGGGACCAGTTGGGTCAGAATCCTTAGGCAAAATACCCTATTTGGTCCCTTAAGTATACCCTATGGTTCACTTTGGTCCCTTAATGTTTTTTCGTGCCAATTTGGTCCTTTAATTGTATAAACGTTGCAAAATAGCCACTTCCGTCCATTGGATACAGACGGACGTTTGCTTTGTCCATCTGGTGTCTGAGCTGGCACGTTCATGTCTATATCATCTTCATCCTTCACCGTTTTCAGTATGCTTTATGTTCATCTTCCATTCTTTTTGTTCTTCTCTATTCATCTTCATCCCTCTAGTATTCATCTTCTTCTTGTTCATCGTTCCATTCATTTTGTTCTTCTCCATTCATTTTGTTCTTCTCCATCGTGGTAATTGCTTGAATTGATTCAACATGAAGGTTAGCCATGGCCAGTCTATTTTGAAGGAGAACAAATCCGAAAGTGGACATTCATGTGTACAAAGTTCGTCGCGAGTTGTACCATTGTGTGTTTGTGGAGATGAGGCAGTGCTTCGCAGGGCAAACACAGAGAAGAATTTCGGAAAGAAATTTTGGGGTTGTCCCAATTATAAGGTAAACCCTAAATGTTGTTTGAGTTAAATTATGGTAAAAATCTGATTTTGATCAATTCCTATTTTGCAGGGGTCATTACAAAGAGGATGTGGTTTTTTCATTTGGTTCCATGAAGAAAAAGTGGAAGACACAAACCAAGTTTTGGTGAATAGATTGGAAAGCTTATCAAAGGATTTTGAAAAATTGAAGTGTGGAAACGAAGAACTAGGAAAGGTTGTGACTGAAATTCAAGTTAAACTGAACAAGATGTGGTGGTGGAAAATGTTGTGTGTTGAAATGTTATGTGTATGGTTTCTTAGGATGCTTTAGAAGTGAATCTAGGATGTACTGTTATGTGTCTTTGTGACAGAGATGATGTATTGAAATTTGTAACAGATGTCAATGTAATGAATGTTATGAGTTATTTTGTTTGGTATATGTTAATTTCTAGCACCATGTTATTTGGTTGATAGACTTTTTGGTCAAACATATATCAAGTTGGCAAAAATGATTACATTAGGCAAAGATGAACACAAACTGAGTTTGATTGATATTAGTCAAAGAAAAACATACATATAGTTTTACAGAGGTTCCAAAATGTAGTGACATGTTACATAGACATGTTCAAACTGACTTCAAAACGACTTAAAACAACATTACAAAATACCAAATGGTTCATCACACTTAAAACAACATACTAAATCAAGCCTAATTAATACTATATGTTTCTCCTTGGTGTGATCCTCTTGGTTGGGGTTGTCCTTCTGGTTGTAGGACCAACCACATTCTTTGAAGCAGACAATCTTGTTGTTGGTCCTGGTGCTACAAATGGCCTTCTTACACCAAGCTTCTGTGGCCTTGAGCATTGTCCTGATACAGCCTTTCCTTTTGAAGACTTGGTTGCAGCCTTGTAACCTTGTGTTACTGATGATTGACTGGCATTGGTGTGAGCTGCTGCTACATTGTTAACTGTGGCCTGACTGGCATTTGGGTGAGCTGCTGATACATTACTAACTGTGGCTTGACTGGCATTGGCCTGAGATGGTGCTACATTGCTAGCTGTGGCTTGACTGGCATTGGCCTGAGATGGTGCTACATTGCTAGCTGTGGCCTGACTGGTAATGTCCTTGCAGGTTATTTTGTTATGTCCTACCTTTTTGCACCTGGAGCACTTAACAACAAAACCAGTTCTTCTCATTTTTTTTTTCACTTCCATCAATCTCCCCTTGCTCAAGATTCCTCCTTTTCTTTGGTCTCCCAGGCATCCTCCTATACTTGGGTGGCTGAACATCTGGATATGGAGTCTTGACCCACAAATTGGATCCATTCACAGGGTATAGAACAGGCTTGTACACTGCCTTGTAAGTAGATATTCTATAATATTCAGGAATGTAGTCATCAACTTTAAAGTTCCTACTCTTCATGGATGCCATTGCATGGACACAAGGAAGTCCTGTTAGATCCCATCTTCTGCAGGAGCATTGGAAGTCCTTCAAATTCACAGTGAATGTCTCAGCTGGATTTTCCAAATGCCTTACCTCAAATATATGCTCATCTGCCATTCTACAATAACAAGAAGCCCATCAATAACTATAAGCCATAACTTTGTATATTCTCATGAAAATCAAAGACCAATACTAAATTTTCATCAATACCTGACTAGCCATAAGTTTGTAAAATTGCTAGTTATCTCAAGTTTCTTTCTAATGTTGGGCAAAATATCATTACCAGCTACATCTTGGAACCTCATTCTATTGTTTGCCCATCTCTCCATAATGTAAGTCCTGATCTCCTCCAGCATTGTCACCAGTGGCTTTCCTCTAGAGTCAACAATGACACTGTTAAATGACTCAGACATGTTATTTAACACAGCATCACACTTATTGGATGTCCTGAAATATGATCTACTCCAAAATCTTGGTGGTGTCTTCATCATATGGAGATATGCTTCTTCATTTGCCAACCTCATTCTCCTCATCTCTCTTTCCCAAGCTTGAGCATAGGTTGACTTTGCAGCCCTCTAGATAATTTCCTTCAACAGCTTACTAGGGAACCTTTTCCTGAAATTGTTATACAAATGTCTAACACAAAAGCGTTGTTCAACATTGGGCAACAACTCATCCATGGCTGGTAACAGCCCCTGCAATAGCAATGTAGCACAATCAACAAGTTTACAAAACAAAAAATAGCAACATAAGTAACGAGTTTACAAAACAGTAAAAAGCAACAACTAAGTACCTTTTGTTGGTCTGAAATGAAAGTGTATGTTAGACACTCAGTAGTACCACCTAGGTCAACCTTAGGATTGTTTTTCAGTGCATTCTGTATCCTTTTATATCCTTAACCTTCAACCTAGGATTGTTTTTCAGTGCATTCTGTATCCTTTTGCTCAACCATTTGGTTGACAGCATCTTCACATTGAACTCCCTACTACAGTTGTGTTTGTCAATTACTTTTCTTACCTGCCAAGAATCCTCATTTGGTAGCTTGGCACAATACAGCTCCCACTCACAACCATCCTTACACCTCACCCTCACCCTTTTGTTGTCATTTTTTTTGAATTTCAAGTCTCTACCATTTTGTACAGCATATGAGGCAACTGCATCCTTTATATCACTTTTGGAAGTGAAATACATACCAAGCTCCCATTTGTAATTGGACATATTTTTCCTTTCTTTGAAAATTGGGTACTTCTTCCTATTAACCACACTACTGTCATCACTATCACAGCCACTTTGAAGATCATCACTGTCATTATCACTCCCCTTAAGATCACATCCACTTGAGTTTCCTTCACAACCAAATGCAATGAGATCATCAAGTTCATCTTCATCCATTTCATCATAACCATCAGATTCATCATCAAATTCTATATCAAGTGCACTATCATAATGGAAACTCCCATCCTCACTATCATCAGAATTAGATTCATCATGTACCTCACCAAAATTACCATGACTAGCCCTTCTTGATCCAGCACCTACTTCCTCAACAACAACATTGGTATCATTCACCCCTGCACCTTCTTCCTCCACAACAACATTGGTATCATTCACCCCTGCACCTCATTCCTCCACAACAACATTGGTATCATTCACCCCCGCACCTCCTCCCTGCACAACAACATTGGCATCATTCACCCCTGCACCTCCTCCCTCCACAACAACATTGGCATCATTCACCCCTGCACCTACTTCCTCCACAACAACATTGGTATCATTTACCTCTTCAGTTAACTTTTTAAGCAACTCTTGAACCTCATCTACAATTATCTCAGGCTCCTCAACTCGTGTCTCCACTGGTCCATCAAAATAATCAGGCTGAGACACAGTGTGTTGAATGTAAATGTCAACCCTTCTGTGCACCCTATAAAGGTCTGCAATATCTAAAGCCCCTTTGTCATCAACTAGGGCCATCATCCCAAACTGTGGATCCTTGTAATACATCTTTTCAAAGTCAGTATAACCTAAGTCCTTCAAAACACCTACTAACTCAAAAAAACTCCACCTATCACTATCCACTTTCAGTTCAACTACCGTTCCTCCAACATACTCACTAAGTTCAGGTCCAACGAATTCACCACTGTGGTGAATACTAAGCTCCAAAAACTCTTCCATTTAGACCTAACACAGTTCAATAAGATTGTTTCAACTTAATAATTTATAGTTTCAAAGAAATAATTTCTAGTTTCAACCTAATCTCTACAGAAAATCCTAAATCAACAGAAATCCCTAAATCTATCTAAACCCTAAATCGAAACAAACTCTAACACAGTTTATGGAGCGAATACTTACCTGGAATCGTTCTTCTTCAAAGTTGCTTCGTCTTCACACTTGCTTCGTCTTCGCACTTGCTTCGTCTTCGAAGCTCCTTCTTCTTCCACTTCGCAGCTCCTTCTTCCACTTGCTTCGTCTACAATGTCGTTTCTTCTTCAACTTATTTTTGTATCACTTGTGAAATGCCAGCTTGGAAATCACTTATCCACCTAAGCACACAAACTACCAGCTGGCGGCTATTTTCTAAAATTCACTAACGTTCCATTAACGGAAGGACTAACGTGGCTACGTTTGTACAATTAAAGGACCAAATTGGCACGAAAAAACATTAAGGGACCAAAGTGAACCAGAGGGTATACTTAAGGGACCAAATAGGGTATTTTGCCAAATCCTTAACAAGAGACGGTTGGTCTGTGTATGTTAGTCACCAGCAGTTGCTAGTGCAGTTGTAATCAGTTTGGTTATAGTGGATTAAGTCATTGTGTATAAGGCAAAATCACGTTGGCGGGTGGACTGAATTAACTTGATAGTTTTTAAGTGAACCAGGATATATCGTGTGTCTTTCTCTATTGCTAGTTTATTTGTGATCTTTGTTTGAGTTTCACAAAAAAAAATTCACTTTGAAAACCTAATTCAAACCCCCTTTCTTGTGTTTTCTCACACCTTCAATTGGCATCAGAGCTCCGATTCTGATTGTGATAAAAAGATTTATCAACACTTCACCGTGTTCAGTACCAATCCAGTATTTGTGTGAGATATCATAGCTGCAGCTAATGTTAATACTGTTGTAGAAGAGAAAGATCATTACAGTACCAAACCACCAGTCTTTGATAGTGAAAAGTTTGACTACTGGAAGGATATAATTGAAAGTTTCTTTCATGGTTATGATGTAGATCTTTGGGATCTGGTAGTCGATGGCTACACTCACCCAGTTGATGTTACAGGTGTTAAAGTGTCTAGAAGTGCTATGATCAACCAACAAAAGAAAGATTACAAGAATCATCACAAGGCAAGAACCATGTTGCTAAATGATATCTCTTATACTGAGTTTGAGAAGATAACAAGTAGAGATAATGCCAAATCCATTTTTGATTCTTTGAGAATGACTCATGAAGGAAATGCTCAAGTTAAGGAGACAAAGGCGCTGGCCCTAATCCAGAAATATGAGGCATTCAGAATGGAGGATGATGAAACAGTTGAGACTATGTTTTCAAGGTTTCAAATGCTAGTCGCGGGACTTAAAGTTCTGGACAAAGGTTACTCAACTGCTGATCATGTTAAAAAGATCATTAGAAGTCTTCCTAAGAAATGGAGACATATGGTAACAACTTTAAAGCTATCCAAGGATCCTAATAGCATAAGTCTTGAAGAACTTGTTAGTTCTTTAAAAAGTCATGAGATAGAGTTGGAAGAAGATGAACCTCAGAAGAAAAGTAAATTTATTGCTCTTAAGTCTAAACTTGAAAAGGCAAAGGCTTATAAAGCTGAGGAAGAATGAGAAGATGAATTGTAAATTATCTCCAAAAGGATCAACAAACTCTGGAAGCATAAGCAAGGAAACTTCAGAGGATCAAGAAGAAACAAAGGTCGCTCTGAGTCATCATCTGGACAAAAGAAGCAGAACTCTGGAAAAGAAGTCATCTGCTATGAGTGTAATAAGCCAGGTCATTACAAGAACGAGTGTCCAAAGCTTAAGAAAGACAAGAAGCCTAAGAAGAACTTCTCCAAAGCGAAGAAGGGACTAATGGCAACTTGGAACGACTCTGATTCTGAAGAAGAAGACTCTGATGAAGAACAAGCAAACGTTGCGCTAGTAGCAACAATTGACGATGAAGTTTCTGGAGAACCAGAAGACAAAATATCATCAAAACCAGAATCAGACTCATACTCTGACTCAGAGGTATTATCTAAACTCCCTCGTTCTGAATTAGAGTCATGTCTTTCAGAAATACTGGAAAAGTATCAAACTCTTCAGAGTAAATACAAAGATCTTAAAACATCACATGTAATTGCTTCTGAGGCAAAAGATAAGCTTGAGCAAAATAATTCTTCTCTAAATGAAAACATTTTTCCTTAAAAAAATAGTAATTGTGCTTTGATAAGCAAAATTTCTAAATTAGAAGAAGAATTAATCTCTAATGTCTCTGACACAAGCTGTATCAACAAGTATGATAGAGCATTCCAGTATTTTCTAGCGAAAAGCATAGATAGAAGCATAATAGCTTCCATGATCTATGGAGTTAGCAGAAATGGTAAGAAAGGTTTGGGGTGTACAAAAACATTTGAAATTGACGAAAGTCAGCCTGTTAAACTAAAACCTCTCTATGACCATTTTGTGCCTTCTGGCACTGAGCCTGTTTGCTCTGAGTTTGCACAAGAACCCCCACCGACACAGAAATCTACTTCTAAAGTCAAATATCATGCACAGATTCCACTTGATTATCCTGTTGCACATAAACCCAAAGTTGTTAAACACTCTGGGAAAACTAACCAGAGAGGACCCAGAAATTGGGTACCTAAGGACAAGATAATCTATGTTGCAAATATCCTTAGCAGCTCAGTTGAAACACCAATCATGGTACCTGGACAGTGGTTGCTGTAACACCCCATTTCTATACCCCAAAATAATCACAATATATCATTTAGGCACATATTAAAAATTTTGTCAGAGTATAATTATAAACATGGTATAAAAGAGGTATGTCACATTATACATTAAATTAAAACATACAACACCTGCTCAGACACTGATATGCAATAGTGGGGTAACTTTGCAACAGAGGAACTTTGTCCTTACACCCACATCTCAATATTTAGAATAAAAGCGGAAAATCTAAACATTGAATAACATCAAACATATATACATATATATACATGCGTCATCGAGTATCATCCATCACATAATTCATGTTTACATAAACATTCATCAGCAAGATACATATACAAATGTATCGCAAAAGAATGATATACATCCTAGCTACCCGGTGCTACATATCAGAGCCAACCGACCAAAAGAATGAAGACACGCTTCACAAAAGACCTCCAGCATACCTACTCTGCAATGCCTCATAGAGCATCATAAAACAGCAGAAGGGTGAGAAATATTATCATAATAACAATGCATATAATTATATATATCTTAACATAAAAATACACATATTCCACATTCTCACCACAATTCATCAAAACTCACCCATATACATCACAATGTATATATATATATATATATATATATATATATATATATATATATTCACAACCAAACATATCCATCATGTATACTTTCACAATTCTTATCATTCCACATAAACATACACATATATGTTTATTCATCGATGCACCATTATAAAGATGATAAATGCAAATCATAGAGACCGACTCACGACTCTATGCAAATGCAATGCGGTACCGACTCAATCATCTCAAGTTCACTCAGGAACTCTGCTGGAACCATCGCTCGTTACATCACTGTAACTCCCCGTCCGGCCTACGATGTTCACCTATTGCTCACACCCCACATGGGCACACAATGTTTATGGATCGCTCACACCCCACACGGGCACACGACCCAATCGCTCACACCCCACATGCGGGCACACGATCCGATTGCTCACACCTCACCTAGGCACACAATCGTTTGTAATCATCGCTCACACCTCACCTAGGCACACGACGTTACAACGGATTCTCATTAGAATCGCTCAACACAAGAATGAACTTCATTGTGCTTCACATGCAAAATGACTCAAGACATTCTTGAAATGCATACATATTCACAATATATTCATGCATTCTTCTCATACAATCACATACAATCTATATACATTGACATCAATGCACTATTGCATGATTCACATCCAAACACACATTCAAAAACGGTAAAAGTCGCTAAATAACACTATTCCCAACTTTTCCGACTTATTTAATCGGCTAACAATTTCCAATTCATCATAAACATATAGTACAGCTCAATAGCTTCACAACAACACCAAGAATGTAAAAATCGGCCAAACGGAACAAAAGTTTCGGACGAAAACGAAAAACACATTTTGAAAAATCACATTTTTACACTTCTCCTGCCCATACGCGTACCATCACATGCCATACGCGTACGAGCAGAAGCTCATTTTTCCCAAAGTTCACGTGTAAAAGTCCGTACGCGTAATGCCTAAGCCCATACGCGTATTGCCCTGAAATGCTACGCGTATCATACGCAAATGGGCAGATGGCCGAGAAAACAAGCAACCCATACGCGTATTGGCCCATGGCTCGGCCACCATACGCGTATTGCCAAGGTTCATACGCGTATGAACATGCCCCATACGCGTATGACCTGGAAAAACTAGAAAAATTTTCTGCATAATTTTTACTTACGGGTTCCAATCCAAAACACCCCAAATCTCACCTACACACCAGAAAATCGCCAATACAATGTCCCATAACAAGTATCTATCATATACCAACAATTATAGACACTAATAACCTGATTTCAACCACAATTAATCGATTTCCAAACAATTTAACCAAGTATGGGTTTATACCAAAAACTCAGAAAATCCACCACAAACACAATACAATCATACATAACGATACACATTGATAAGATAATAAAATTTCACACCCTTACCCGGATTCCAAACTTGCTGTATGATCACTCTTGATGATTTCCTAGTTCTTCCCCAACTTCTTCTCTTTTTTCTTCCTCCTCTTTCTTTCTCTCCTCTTCTTCCTATCTTTCTTTTCTTTCTATTTCTTTTCTTTTTCCTTTCTATTTCTATTTCTATTCTCTTTTTCTTTCTTTTCTATTTTCCACTCAAATACAATTAATTCATTTTCTCATAAAATTCTACACTTAATCATTTTTCCAACAATTTCTACTAAATTTCTAACTTACTAATAATTGAGAAATGTCTAAAATATCCTCCATTCTAATTTCCCCGAAAACTCTCAAAACGGTCAAATATCATAACACATCAACATAGCATATTAACATACCAATTCCAAAAACAAAATAATTTATCACTCAATTTAAATAAAAGACTCAACAAAATGGGAATAATTGGAATCGGGGCGTTACAACTCTCCCCCACTTTAGAAATTTTCGTCCTCGAAAATATTACCTGATTCAAACAACTCCGGATACGACTCTCGCATCCTACTCTCTAGCTCCCAAGTCATATCGCCTTCCGCAGTGCCTCCCCACGCTACTTTCACAAGTGCAATATCCTTGCCTCTTAACTTCTTAACTTCACGGTCCAAAATCCTAATCGGTAAAGCTTCCACCGTAAGGTTATCTCTCACTTCAACCTCGTCCATAGGAATAACATGTGACGGATCCGAAACATACTTCCGAAGTTGTGAAACATGGAATACATCATGCAAATTCGAAAGGTTCGGAGGCAACGCCACACGGTAAGCCACAACACCAACTCGTGCGGAAATCTGATACGGGCCAATAAAACGAGAAGTCAACTTCTTCGATTTCAAAGCACGACCCACACCCGTAACCGATGTAACTCTCAAAAACACATGGTCGCCTTCTTGAAATTCAAGATTTTTCCTTCTCTTGTCATGATAGCTCTTTTGTCTACTTTGAGAAGCCTTCATCTTTTCACGAATAAGCTTCACTTTTTCCGTCGTTTGTTGTATCATCTCCGGTCCAACTATTGTTCTCTCACCGGTTTCATGCCAACACAAAGGTGTTCAACATCTCCGACCATACAAAGCCTCAAATGGTGCCATACTTATACTTGAATGAAAACTGTTATTGTAGGTGAACTCAATCAACGCCAAATAACTATCCCAAGCACCACCTTGCTCGAGCACACATGCACGCAACAAATCCTCCAACGATTGAATTGTCCTCTCAGTTTGACCATCCGTTTGCGGATGATAAGCCAAACTCAATATTAGCTTAGTACCCAAAGCCTTTTGTAAACTCTCCCAAAACCTCGATGTGAATCTAGGATCTCTATCCGATACAATACTCTTAGGAACTCCATGTAACTTCACAACCGCAAGAATATAAATCTCGGCTAACCTCTCCAAAGGATAACTAATATCAATTGGAATGAAGTGAGCAGATTTAGTGAGCCTATCAACAATTACCCAAATAGCATTATGACCTCTTTGCGTATTCGGCAATCCCGTAACAAAATCCATCGATATACTATCCCACTTCCACTCCGGAATGTCCAACGGTTGCATCAATCCACTAGGTTTTTGATGTTCCACCTTAGACTTTTGACAAGTTAAGCATGCATACACAAATTGAGCAACATCCCTCTTTAATCCGGACCACCAAAAGATTTTCTTCAAATCTTGATACATTTTGTTCGCTCCCGGATGAATACTTAAGTTACTTCGGTGTCCTTCATCCAATATCATCTTTTTCAACTCCACATCATCGGGAATACAAATACGACCACGGAATCTCAAAACTCCAAAATTATCGACCTTGAAATCCTCATTTTCATTCAACATCAAATCAACAAATTTCAAATCCAACTTTTTCTTTTCACATACCATTGCAAGAAAATCATTCGTAACATGTAACATACCAAGTCTCACACTTCTCGGCGTCATTTCACAAACCAAACTCAAGTCTCTAAAATTCTCCAAAAGTTCTCATTCTCTCATCATCAATGCGGACATATGTAACGACTTCCGACTCAAAGCATCGGCCACCACGTTTGCCTTACCCGGATGGTAATTCAAACCAAAATCATAATCCTTCAAAAGCTCTAACCACCTTCTTTGTCTCATGTTCAATTCTTTTTTATCAAATAAATATTTCAAGCTCTTGTGATCACTAAAAACTTCGAATCTTGCTCCATAAAGATAGTGCCTCCATATTTTCAAAACAAACACCACGGCCGCTAACTCCAAGTCATGTGTAGGATAATTCTTTTCATGCACTCTCAATTGTCTTGAAGCATAAGCCACAACTTTTCCATCTTGCATCAAAACACCACCTAACCCAACCAATGAAGCATCACAATACACAACAAAGGGTTCCGTCGGATTTGGTAAAATCAAGATCGGAGCCGTTGTCAACCTTCTCTTTAGCTCATTGAAACTCTCTTCACAATGAATATCCCAAATGAAAGCCTTTCCTTTACAAGTCAATTGCGTTAACGGAAGTGCCAACTTCGAAAATCCCTCAATAAACCTCCGATAATAACCCGCCAAGCCTAGAAAGCTTTGAATCTCCGTAACCGATCTAGGAGCCTCCCATTGCATCACCGCATCAATCTTGGATGGATCGACACTAATACCACTACCGGAAATAACATGTCCAAGAAAACTTACTTCCGATAACCAAAACTCACATTTCGACAACTTAGCATACAATTGTTTCTCTTTCAAAGTTTGTAGCACAATCTTCAAATGCTCTTCATGTTCCTCTTGAGACTTAGAGTAAATCAAAATATCGTCGATGAATACAACCACAAAACGATCCAACTGTTCATGAAAAATACGATTCATGTATTCCATAAACACACCCGGCGCATTAGAAACCCCGAATGGCATCACGGAATATTCGTAATGACCATACCGTGTCCTAAAGGCCATCTTTTGAATATCCTCTTCTTTCACACGAATCTGGTGATATCCCGATCTCAAATCAATCTTGCTAAAAACACGCGCACCAACCAATTGGTCCAACAAATCATCGATCCTTGGAAGCGGATACTTGTTCTTAATTGTCACCTTGTTCAATTGTCGATAATCAATGCACAGCCGCATACTTCCATCCTTCTTCTTTACCAACAATACCGGAGCACCCCACGGAGAAACACTTGGTCTTACAAATTTCTTGTCCAATAAGTCATTTAATTGCTTCTTCAATTCTACCAACTCCGATGCCGCCATACGATACGGTGCCATCGAAATCGGTCTAGTACCCGGAACTAGATCAATAGAAAATTCAACTTCTCTTTCCGACGGTACATCCTTAATATCCTCAGGAAACACTTCAGGAAAATCACACACAACAGGAAACACAGCAAGTGACACTTGACTATCCACAGTTAAAGATGCAAACAAACCGAACAATTGAGCTTCGTCCGCTAAAAGTTTCTTCAACTCTTTAGTGGATAGGAAACTCGAGTCTTCGTCCTCTTCCAAAGAAGGAAACCTCACTAACTTGTGATAACAATCTATATGAACTCTATTAAATTGCAACCAATTCATACCCAAGACCACATCCAATCCTTCCAACGGCAAACACATTAAGTCCATCTCAAAGTCTTTACCATAAATGGTTAAAGGACAACTTAAACAAACCAAAGAAGTAGTTACTAACCCCATTGCTGGAGTATCAATAACCATCTTACCATCCATCAGGGACAACACAAGATTCAAACGCTTCGCGCACTCAGACGAAATAAATGAATGAGCCGCTCCCGTATCAATAATAGCAACTAAAGGCGTACTATTAATAAAGCAAGTACCTTTAATCAGACGGTCTGCACTGGAAGTCTGAGTTCCTGCCAAAGAAAATACCTTCCCACCAGTTGGAGCTTTCTTCGGATTCGGACACTTCGTGCTAATGTGACCAAGTTCCCCACAATTATAGCACCTCACCATATTCCTTCTACAATCTGTAGCAACATGCCCAAGACCTCCATAGTTAGAACATTTCACCACTGGCTTCCCACACTCAAATGATTTATGACCCATTTCACAATACTTGTAACACCTAATAGAACCGGAACCTCCTCCTCCAGATCTCCTATCAAAGTTTCCCCTATGCTTGCCCTTATCAACGGGTGTCACATAAGGTCCACTTCTAGCTTGTTGCTTTCCCTTCCTCTCATTCAAACTTTTGTAATGTGTAGAACGAGCCTTGCCATCTTCCTCGAAGATTCTACAACATTCCGTCAAATCCGAAAACCTTTTTATCCTTTGATACCCCACAGCTTGTTTAATCTCAGGACGTAAACCATTCTCATATTTAATACACTTTGAGAATTCAGCAGTAATCGCGGCATAATGAGGATGGAATTGAACCAACTCCACAAATTTAGCAGTATAGTCCACCACGGACATACTACCTTATTTCAATTCAAGGAACTCCATCTCTTTCTTCCCTTTCACACTTTCAGGGCAATACTTCCTTAAGAACTCAGTACGAAATAAATCCCAAGTTACCTCTTCATCATCCACCTCAAGAATTTGACGCATACCGACCCACCAATCGTCGGCTTCTTCCTTCAGCATGTGAGACCCAAGCCTCACCTTGTTCTCCTCCGCACAGTCCATGACTCTGAAGATCCTTTCAATCTCTTTCAACCAAAGTTGAGCACCATCGGGATCAAATCTTCCTTTGAAGACCGGTGGTTGATTCTTCCTGAACTCGTCATTAGCATTCACATTCGGCGCACCTTGCACCGCCCTAGCCATTGCTTCCAAAGCAGCAGCCATCGCATTGTCGTTCCTACCAGCCATATTCTGATTATTCCCAAAAATGACAACAAAGTTAAACAACAGTTTAACCAACACAACAACAAGACAGACACAACTGACTCAACTCTGGCTCTGATACCACTTAATGTAACACCCCCTTTCTATACCCCCAAATAATCACAATATATCATTTAGGCACATATTAAAAATTTCGTCAGAGTATAATTATAAACATGGTATAAAAGAGGTATGTCACATTATACATTAAATTAAAACATACAACACCTGCTCAGACACTGATATGCAATAGTGGGGTAACTTTGCAACAGAGGAACTTTGTCCTTACGCCCACATCTCAATATTTAGAATAAAAGCGGAAAATCTAAACATTGAATAACATCAAACATATATACATATATATACACGCGTCATCGAGTATCATCCATCACATAATTCATGTTTACATAAACATTCATCAGCAAGATACATATACAAATGTATCGCAAAAGAATCATATACATCCTAGCTACCCGGTGCTACATATCAGAGCCAACCGACCAAAAGAATGAAGACACGCTTCACAAAAGACCTCCAGCATACCTACTCTGCAATGCCTCATAGAGCATCATAAAACAGCAGAAGGGTGAGAAATATTATCATAATAACAATGCATATAATTATATATATCTTAACATAAAAATACACATATTCCACATTCTCACCACAATTCATCAAAACTCACCCATATACATCACAATGTATATATATATATATATATATATATATATATATATATATATATATATATATATATATATTCACAACCAAACATATCCATCATGTATACTTTCACAATTCTTATCATTCCACATAAACATACACATATATGTTTATTCATCGATGCACCATTATAAAGATGATAAATGCAAATCATAGAGACCGACTCACGACTCTATGCAAATGCAATGCGGTACCGACTCAATCATCTCAAGTTCACTCAGGAACTCTGCTGGAACCATCGCTCGTTACATCACTGTAACTCCCCGTCGGGCCTACGATGTTCACCCATTGCTCACACCCCACATGGGCACACAATGTTTATGGATCGCTCACACCCCACACGGGCACACGACCCAATCGCTCACACCCCACACGCGGGCACACGATCCGATTGCTCACACCTCACCTAGGCACACAATCGTTTGTAATCATCGCTCACACCTCACCTAGGCACACGACGTTACAACGGATTCTCATTAGAATCACTCAACACAAGAATGTACTTCATTATGCTTCACATGCAAAATGACTCAAGACATTCTTGAAATGCATACATATTCACAATATATTCATGCATTCTTCTCATACAATCACATACAATCTATATACATTGACATCAATGCACTATTGTATGATTCACATCCAAACACACATTCAAAAATGGTAAAAGTCGCTAAATAACACTATTCCCGACTTTTCCGACTTATTTAATCGGCTAACAATTTCCAATTCATCATAACCATATAGTACAGCTCAATAGCTTCACAACAACACCAAGAATGTAAAAATCGGCCAAACGGAACAAAAGTTTCGGACGAAAACGAAAAACACATTTTGAAAAATCACATTTTTACACTTAGGCATGGCAAGAAAACCGAGACCCGCTCGGACCCGCCCCGAAATTAGCGGGAAAAACCCGGTTTAACTGGGTGCGGGTGCGGGTGCGGGTAAAACCCAATTTTTTATTATGGGTGCGGGTGCGGGGGTGGGGGATGCTACTACCCGCCCCGCACCCGGCCCCGCCCCCGCCCCGGTCTACCTTAATTTACTTTTATATCTTATTTTAATTATTTTATTATATATTTATTAAAGTTATTTTAATTTTTAAAAATAGTTTTACTAGAAAAACATATTTATTAATTATTTTACTCTTTAAAAACATGTTTATTATTAAAATAATTAATTATTTAATTAAATTATTAATTTTTATTATTATGAAAAATATTTATTTAAAAAAAATAGTTTTGCGGGTGGGGGCGGGTCTGGGTGGTAGTTTTTTACCCCCGACTGGGTGCGGGTGCGGCGGCGGGTCTGTTTTAGGGTGGCGGGTGCGGGTGCGGGGCTACTCAAACCCGCCCCCGACCCGCCCCGTTGCCATGTCTATTTACACTTCTCCTGCCCATTCGCGTACCACCACATGCCATACGCGTACGAGCAGAAGCTCATTTTTCCCAAAGTTCACGTGTAAAAGTCCGTACGCGTAATGCCTAAGCCCATACACGTATTGCCCTGAAATGCTACGCGTATCATACGCAAATGGGCAGATGGCCGAGAAAACAAGCAACCCATATGCGTATTGGCTCATGGCTCGGCCACCATACGCGTATTACCAAGGTTCATACGCGTATGAACATGCCCCATACGCGTATGACCTGGAAAAACCAGAAAAAATTTCTGTATAATTTTTACTTACGGGTTCCAATCCAAAACACCCCAAATCTCACCTACACACCAGAAAATCGCCAATACAATGTCCCATAACAAGTATCTATCATATACCAATAATTATAGACACTAACAACATGATTTCAACCACAATTAATCGATTTCCAAACAATTTAACCAAGTATGGGTTTATACCAAAAACTCAGAAAATCCACCACAAACACAATACAATCATACATAACGATACACATTGATAAGATAATAAAATTTCACACCCTTACCCGGATTCCAAACTTGCTATATGATCACTCTTGATGATTTCCTAGTTCTTCCCCAACTTCTTCTCTTTTTTCTTCCTCCTCTTTCTTTCTCTCCTCTTTCTTCCTATCTTTCTTTTCTTTCTATTTCTTTTCTTTTCCTTTCTATTTCTATTTCTATTCTCTTTTTCTTTATTTTCTATTTTCCACTCAAATACAATTAATTCATTTTCTCACAAAATTCTACACTTAATCATTTTTCCAACAATTTCTACTAAATTTCTAACTTACTAATAATTGAGAAATGTCTAAAATATCCTCAATTCTAATTTCCCCGAAAACTCTCAAAACGGTCAAATATCATAACACATCAACATAGCATATTAACATACCAATTCCACAAACAAAATAATTTATCACTCAATTTAAATAAAAGACTCAACAAAATGGGAATAATTGGAATCGGGGCGTTACAGTTGCTCGCGACACATGACGGGAAGAAGGCATATGTTCAAAAGTCTGGAACTTAAGCCTGGAGGCTTCATTGGTTTCGGAGGAAACCAGAAAGGAAAAATCATTGGCTATGGAACTGTTTGTAATGGTAACCTTCCTTTTATTACTGATGTTCTTCTGGTCGATGGTTTGATGCATAACTTATTGTCAGTTAGTCAACTTAGTGACAATGGTTATGATATCATCTTTAATCAAAAGTCTTATAAGGCTGTAAGTCAGAAAGATGGCCCAATCCTATTTGTCGGAAAGAGGAAAAACAACATTTATAAAATTAGACCTTCTGATCTCCGTGAACAGAATGTCAAATGCTTAATGTCTGTTGATGAGGAGCAATGGGTATGGCATAGATGTTTAGGCCATATTAGCATGAGGAGGATTTCTCAGCTAAATAAGCTTGAACTTGTTAGAGGATTGCCAAATCTGAAGTATTCCTCAGATGCTCTTTGTGAAGCATGTCAGAAAGGAAACTTCTATAAAACTTCCTTTAAAGCAAAGAATGTTGTGTCCACCTCTAGACCGTTAGAACTTCTACACATTGATTTTTTTGGCCCAGTGAAAACTGCTTCAATCAGTGGAAAGAAGTATGGATTAGTTATCGTTGATGATTATAGTCGTTGGATATGGGTAAAATTCTTGAAACACAAGGATGAGTCTCATTCTGTGTTCTCTACCTTTTGCTCTCAAGTAGAAACAGAGAAGGATTGCAAAATAGTCACAGTCAGAAGTGATCATGGTGGAGAATTTGAGAATAGATACTTTGAGAATATTTTTGATTCCCATGGCATTTCCCATGATTTCTCCTGTCCCAGAACTCCATAACAAAATGCAGTAGTGGAAAGGAAGAATAGGACTTTACAAGAAATGGCTCATACCATGATCCAAGAAACTGACATGGCTAAGCACTTCTGGGCAGGGGCAATAAATATAACATGTTATATTCAGAACAGGATTTCAATAAGACCTATTCTAGGTAAGACTCCTTATGAACTGTGGAAGAATAGAAAACCCAATATTTTCATATTTTTATCCTTTTGGTTGTATTTGTTTTATGCTTAACACTAAAGAGAATCTTGGCAAGTTTGACTCCAAAGCTCAAAAGTGTTTACTGTTAGGATACTTTGAACACTTTAAATGCTATAGAATCTATAACACAGAAACTCGAATTGTAGAGGAATCAATACATGTCAGATTCAATGATAAGCCTAACCCTGAAAAGTCAAATCTAGTTGAAAAGTTTGCAGATCTGAAGATTACCTTATCAGAATCCAAAGAAGACGATTCGAAAGAAGGAGACAAAGATGTTGACTCTCCAGATTCAGATACAACTTTACCAGGAACTGAAAATTGTCCATCTCATCAGAAGAAGAATAGACTAAAGACTTCTCATTCTAAAGAATTGATTCTGGGAGAAAAAGTCGATCCAGTCAGAACTCGTTCATCATTCAAACCTTCTGAAGAAACTTTTATGGGTTTGGTGTCTCTGATAGAGCCAACATCAGTCGATGAAGCTCTTAGGGAGAGTGAGTGGATTCTGGCCATGCAAGAAGAGCTGAATCAATTCACCAGAAATGATGTCTGGGATCTTGTTCAAAAACCCAAAGGTGTCCACGTCATTGGAACAAAGTGGGTATTCAGAAACAAGTTAGATGAGAAATATGAGGTTGTAAGAAATAAAGCACGACTGGTAGCACAAGGTTATAGTCAGCTAGAAGGGATAGACTATGCAAAAACATTTGCACCAGTTGCCAGGTTAGAATCAATTCGTATTTTAATTTCATTTGCAGTGAATCATGACATTACTAAATATCAGATGGATGTAAAGAGTGCACTTTTAAATGGGTATATTTCTGAAGAAGTGTATGTGCACCAACCTCCTGGTTTTGAGAGTTCTGAAAACCCAGATTTTGTTTTCAAACTTAAAAAATCGTTATATGGTATGAAACAAGCTCCCAGAGCTTGGTATTAAAGGCTAAGTAACTTTCTTTTGGAATATGACTTTACTAGAGGAAAAGTAGATAACCCACTCTTTTGTAAAACTTTTAAAAGTGACATTCTGGTTGTTCAAATCTATGTTGACGATATTATATTTGGTTTTGCTAATATTTCCTTGTGCAAGAAATTCTCCAAGTTAATGCAGGCTGAATTTGAAATGAGTCTGATGGGAGAACTCAGATTCTTTCTGGGAATTCATATTGATCAGCGTCTAGAAGGAACGTACATTCATCAGAGCAAGTATGCAAGAGAACTTCTGAGGAAGTTTAATATGTCAGAAAGTAAACCTGCTAAGACTCCTATGCATTCTAGAGAAAGAAGAAGTAAGTAAAAAGGTTTGTCAGAAGCTCTATCGTGGTATGATAGGCTCTCTTCTGTACTTGACTGCTTCTCGTCCAGATATTCTGCTCAGCGTATGTCTTTGTGCTCGTTTCCAATCAGATCCAAGGGAAACTCACTTAGCTGCTGTTAAGAGAATCCTAAGGTATTTAAAAGTAACAACTAACCCTGGCTTGATGTATAAGAAAACATATGAGTACAAGCTTTTTGGTTATTGTGATACAAATTATGCTGGAGACAGATTGGAAAGGAAAAGTACTTCTGGAAACTGTCAGTTTATGGGAAGTAACCCCGTCTCTTGGGCAAGTAAAAGACAATCAACAATTGCTCTCAACTGCAGAAGTAGAATATATCTCAACATCTCTGTGTAGTACTCAGATACTTTGGATGAAGAATCAACTTGAAGATTATCAGATACACGAGTGTAACATTCCTATCTTCTGTCATAATACTTCTGCCATTTGTTTATCTAAGAATCCTAGTCTACATTCTAGGGCAAAACATATTGCAATAAAACATCACTTTTTACGTGACTATGTTCAGAAGGGTACTTTTCAGTGAAAATTTGTGGATATAGATCACCAGTGGGCTAATATTTTCACAAAAACCCTTGCTGAAGATAGACTCGTATTCATTATGGAAAATCAATTTATTAAACCTTTTCCAGAATGAGAAGATGATATTTTGATGTGTCAAGTCACCAGAACTTCTGATATAAGATTCTGATGTTAAGAAAAGTGTTTTATTTATTATTTTATTATGACTTTCTGATTAATGATACTTCTACATGTCAGAAGATGTCTTGATCAGAAACTAGTCCGGTCAGATACCTCTTGGTATTCTTGACTTTGGGAATATCAAACGTGCTCTCTCGAAAACAAACAGTTATGATTATTTGCGGTACCTGTCCAAAATCAAATCATACCTACTGTTGAAGAGACACCTCGAGCGTTGTGATTTCATGAGACTAGGTTTCAAGTAATTACTCCTTAACATTCCTATAATCACGTTTAACGCATTGGATTTGATAATTTACTTGAAAACAGTTTAAATCTTTACGTATTCCTCCCTTATTATGCATTCATAAAGCTGTGTGTAAGACAAAGATTTCTTGAAACTAAACACTTCTCTTCCCAACCTTTATTCTTTGTCAGATTCTGCCCTCCCACTTTCAAGTATACATTTATTCGTATTTATTGATTGGTGTCAAGATTTGAATAACATATACATGATCTGTGATCTTTAGATACTGATACACTCCTTTATCATTCTTTGTTCTTGTTTGTATCTCTTGTATTGGAAATGATGAATTTTTTTTGTTTCAATTCATCCAATATTTATTGCTATTTATTGCTAACATTTGGTTTTGTTCTCTTTATATACCACACTTCTCCTCATAACTATTCATCTGTTCCTAAACTTGTTTTTCATTCCTATCTTTCTTCATTCACCATGTCTATCAAAACTTTTGCTGGCAATGATGAAGTTATGGAGGTCAATAATGAGAAAAGGCCAAATCTCCCAAGACTAAGAGATTCAGGCGTTTACATATCCACCAACATGCAAATTCAAGGGTGGTCTGGATACTATGCAATCCTGCATGGACCTATTTATCCTGCCCTGGTGAAAGATTTATGGAAATACGCACGGATTGGAGAAGACAACAATTCTGTCTGGTTTTCTGTTTTCGGCGTTCCGGTGATCATAACACCTACCTTCATCGCCAAATCCATCAATTGTGTTTAATTTGGAGTCACTGTTGAAGATTTCCATCTGAACTATTCCTTTGTTGAGGATCTCATTGGAATTCATGATGTGTCTCGTAACAGATATGAACCATATAATCCTGAAGGACTCCTCCCCACCGGTAAATTGTGGTTTCAACTCCTGCTTACCAACTTTCACCCCAAAGGAGTGGCCAAAAATACCTTGACTCGTGATGATAAACTATTTATTTACTTCTTGATGTACAACGTCCAGGTGAACCTTCCTCAAACCATCTTCAATCATCTGAAGAACTGTGTTGAAATCTCAAGAAATCAATACAAGTCCTTCATACCCTATGGAAAAATTCTGTCTGAGTTATTCTTCAAGGCTAAAATCATCAGTCTAGCCAGAATACTTGGACCAGAGGACACTACGGATGAAGAAAGGTGTGAAAGGGTTGATGAGGTGGAGGATTTCTGATAGCTGGATGAAGGGTGTTTCTGTTGGTCTTTCAGTTGCTTGGTCTCTCTTTTCATCATCGTTGCTTCTGTCTGTTGTTTTTTCTTTATTTGTTGTCTTGTTTTGTGTCCTGCTCTTGTACCGCGCCTCTGGCGTTTTGTTTTAAATCAATGATAATTTTCCTTATTGCATCTATCTTATCTTATTGCATTTCCTTATGATTGCCATAAAAGGGGAGAAGTTCTGAATTTAACTTATCTAAATTCTTTCAAATCAAAATGCTTACATTAACCATTGATTACCCTTTTTGATTATGACAAAAAGGGGGAGTATTTAAATGGAAAGTATAGTTACGGTAACGACAACTCAAGTATCGTTCTCACAAGGATTCTTGTATGATTCAACCAACTAAAGAAAAGGTTTAGTGGGGGGTTTTGGTTTTGATTTAGAAAAATAATGAGAAAATAAGTTATTATAAAAAAAGTGATTATCAATTAAGCTAAAACGGCTAATCCTACTGATTCGGATTCCGACTTATCATCGGTTACTATAACATAAATCCCTAAGCGGATTCGATCCTATTCGATTATGATATCGATCAGACAAGCGCTTATCAAAATCATATGAATTATATTCCTGTTTACCGAATTAAGCAAACGGTTAAGAATATGATGGGTTAACGAATTAAGCAAACGATAACACACAATTAAATTTAGGAACATGTATACAATCGAATTTAATCAATTCTATCCTATGAACACAATCGAATTAAGCAAACGATTGCAATCAAATTAAGCAAATGACTTCATAAAAAAGAATTGAAAGGAATCGAATTTAAATTGGTATTAAAATAACCTCAAAGCGATGGAACCCGTAAACAGCTGGATTTGTCTCCGGGAATTAGTTCTCCATTACAATCGTAAAAAGAAAAAGAAAAATCCGTGAAAAGAAGGTTCGTCATATTTGTACATCTGAAAACCTTATAAACACAATAAGGATTATCACCACTAACTCAAACTGGGTCGGAAACATAAACCAGACCCATAAAACAACGTGAAACCAATAGTTTTCTAAAATTAGAATTCGACCTCTGAGTTCAACGCTTTATTTCGCTATCTTTCACTCCGAATTAGCTTCTGCATAAAACATGAAAGTTGTAGCTCTCTGTCTTAGCTTTCCGTCGACTGGTAGAACACGCAAAACGGCATCCCGTAGCTCAAGTTATGACCTGTGTAGTGAAAGGTATCAAATAAGCGTCAATGCTGAAAATAAGCAGCGAAAATAAAATAAAGGTAGAAACAAACTTAAATATAAAAACATATTAAAATAGTAAAAATACTCAAATAAACTGTAGGAATGCCTAAGTAAAAACATAAGAGAATGTGCAATAAAATGCACTGATCAGGGGAGAAGTTCTGAATTTAACTTATCTAAATTCTCTCAAATCAAAATGCTTACATTAACCATTGATTACCCTTTTTGATTATGACAAAAATGGGGAGTATTTAAATGGAAAGTTATTTTGATAAATATCTTGTCTCTAAATCATAGCTCTAACATTCTAACACTTTAATTGCAAAAAATTTCTTAGAATGCTTTTCAGGAACAACATTTATATTGGCAATATGACTATGATATCAATCAGGCTCTGATTTAACTAATCAAGCTCTATTATCAGAATGCATTACCACTATAATCAAGCTCTGATATTTTGGATCTAAATAGATCTTTGCAATCAGGCCCTGGTATTGTTGGTTGCGGAATAGCGGCAAGCATCAAAAATATTTGTTTTCGAAAGAATTCCCTCCGGGATTTATGTCGTGTCCACAGGGATCGGTTCGAGGGAAAGAATATCGTTCGACAGTCTCTCGTGTTTATGAGTTTGGATTAAAATGGGTTAAAGTAAATGCAGAAAAGAAAACATTAAAACAAAAAGAATTCATTAATCAGAGAGACGAACTTATCCGGTCATGCACATAATCGACTCCTCACAAACTTAAACTTACCGACCAGTTATACTCAACCTACAATACTCCTCAATATCACCCAGCATCGCTCACAACAAAGGTTATGTCTAACGCAAAGTTGAGAGAACAACCGTGTTACCATCATCGACACTCTCGCACCCGACTCAAGACACGGAGGCATTAAGCTTCGACGCCTATTGAAGATTGTTAGCTCTAAATCTATCTCTAGCATCCAAAAACTAACAGATAATCATCCCTAATCAAAGTTTGTGAAGTTTATCTCTAACATGACCCAAATCCCGAGCATAAAGCAAAAATCAGAGAAAATCACCAATAAAGATTTATAAAGCAGATATCATACAATGCCATGGGCGACAAATATACATGAGTTCAAAGTAAATACATATACACAACCCAACATAGAAGAAAAACACAAAGAATAAGAGAAATAAACCAAACATCTCGCGGTTTGTCAACGCCGGTCGACGATCAATCTACCCCGGTTCATCCGTATGCAAGCTTCCATGTTGTTTTCTAAGCTAATCTACTGAAAAATGAAATTGATGGAGTTGGGAGCAAAAATCCCCAGAACCATACCTAAAAAATGACTGAAAATGTCTTAAATACAATTACAAAAATCGTACATTCGCTAAGCGAACATTTTACTCGCAAAGCGAGCCTCAAAAAATGGCACTTAATTGCCTATGAAATGCTAAACCGCCTCTGCAAAATTCCAGAAGTTCGCAGTGCAAACGATTTATTCGCAAAGTGAATGCTCGCTGCACAGTTTGCAAAGCGAACTTTGGTCTCATTCTCCCCTGTCCAATTCTGGGAGCCTTCGCTGGGAACTCTCCATCCATTCGCAAAGGAAACATTCGCTATCAAGCTCGCAAAGCGAACTTGACAGCAAACCAGCCCTTATTTTGACCACAACTTCTGAACCACAACTCTGATTGATGCACGATCGGAAGCACTAGAAAGCTTATTCAATGCTCTAAATGAATATGGAAAGATATCCTTGCTTGAATAAATACAAACATGAGAGAAAATCAATTAAACACAATGATATTTACACGATACGCAATATGTACACTAAATGTAAAGTAAACGTATTTACAAACAAAACGGTGTTTATTCGAACGATATTAACCAAAAAGTGTCGATAAATGCAACAAAACTTATATACAAAAATAGTTACATTTTGCACTTATCAAACTCTCCCCAACTTAAACTTGTTTGTCCTTAAACAAGAATCAACTAGCTCAAGAAACAAATGCAAAAACCAAAGAATCACGAATCAACAGGTTTTGAAAAATGGACAAATGAATGGCTCAAATGAAAAACGATACACACAAAGTAAATACTTACCACTAAACTACGACGACAACATAGTCACGAAACAAATGCAAAATACAAAAATCATGCCAAACATTCTAAAACAACACAAGTTCAAATGTGAATCACACCTAGCAAAAATAATCATCGGTAGATGAAAAACACAAAATGGGGTACTTATCACTCACGTAACAATCACGCAAACAATAGACTGAATTATGCACCCATCCAAGAATTCATATTGAACATACAAAGGCAAGAATCACAAGGACTTTCAAGGTTGTAGCGTGGTCGGGTAAACAAACAAGGGGCAATTTCTAAAGGTAATTGAAACAAAAACTTGCCTAAACCTAAGGGAGTGATCAACTTACAAAGACTCAAACACAAAATTCCAATCAACTTCTTCCAAAATCCCAAGTGTTACACAAAACACAATACTTATTTAGCACAATTATTTGAACTCTTTTTGTTTCCTTTCTCAAGGATTTTCTTTTTCTTTCTTTTTTCACATTTTTCTTTTCTTTTCTTTTCCATATTTTTCTCTTTTTTCTTTTCTTTTTCATCCTCATAGAAACCAACCAATGAGTAAACAATCATTCTCTCCCCAACTTGAATTCAACCACATCATCATGTGAATACTCCATACTTTCTAAGGCAAGGCAAAAATTCATACAACAACACAAAGTCGAGGTTCAAGAAAATACAAAATCCAGTAAAAAATAAGTGAACTAAACACTCATAGACAAGCATTAAGTTCAAATAAAACATGGATCAAAAAGCTCAAAGGGTTACAAATGATCACACGCTCACAAGGTGAATGACTATTTGGATAAGTAGTTGTGCTCAAAATGAAACAAAATGCCTTGATACTTTTCATGCATTCATATAATCAACACAAACAAAAGATTCAACATAATAAAATCCAGTTAGAACAAGAATGCTGGTACTCCGTGCATATATGAACAATGGGAAGTTACCTCACAAAAAGGTGGGAACTAAAGTAATTCAAAATAAGAACAAGTATACAAAAGAATGAAAGGCATGGAAGTTTGTAAAATGCCTTAGTATCATGAATATGCTAAAGTCAAGAAAGCGATAAACACATACCTTGGACATGTACAAAACTTAACAATATCATTACCATACATCTGCAAGTTGAAAAGATCAAACTTGGAACATCACCTTAAATTTCCACAAGCTACTCAAAAAATGCTCATTGACAAACACGAAAACTATTAATATAAACAAACTAAAAGACCGAGTGAAAATGGATTAAATAAGTTGTAAAGTGAAGATTTGAGAATTTTACGAAAAATCAGAGTACAACTTGTTTAATGAATGTTCACCACACTACCTAAGCAAAACCACAACAAAAGAAAATAATACAACATGTTTGTTTTACGTCGTAAGCTCGACACCTTTACAATGCTTAGCTAGTAACTTCCTTCCTTCATGCCATAGTGATGCCTCACCGCGCAAACCAAAAGCAAGTGTCCTAACCAAACTCTTAAACAAACGTTAATCTACAAGTATCAGTATAACAAGTGAAAATATACAATATATATGATATCTACGAAACTCAAAAACAAAGAAACTATCGCAATGTGATTCAATATCAAAACCAATCCCCGACAACAGCGCCATTTTGGTGGTTGCGGAATAGCGGCAAGCAGCAAAAATATTTATTTTCGGAAGAATTCCCTCCGGGATTTGTGTCGTGTCCACAGAGATCGGTTCGAGGGAGAGAATGTCGTTCTACAGTCTCTCGCGTTTATGAGTTTGGATAAAAATGGGTTTAAAGTAAATGCAGAAAAGTAAACATTAAAACAAGAAGAATTCATTAATTAGAGAGATGAACTTATCCGGTCATGCACATAATCGACTCCTCACAAACTTAAACTTACCGACCAGTTATACTCAACCTACAATACTCCTCAATATCACCCAGCATTGCTCACAACAAAGGTTATGTCTAACGCAAAGTTGAGAGAACAACCGTGTTACCATCATCGACACTCTCACACCCGACTCATGACACAGAGGCATTAAGCTTCGACGCCTATTGAAGATTGTTAGCTCTAAATCTATCTCTAGCATCCAGAAACTAAGAGATAATCATCCCTAATCAAAGTTTGTGAAGTTTATCTCTAACACGACCCAAACCCCGAGCATAAAGCAAAAATCAGAGACAATTACCAATAAAGATTTGTAAAGTAGATATCATACAACGTCATGGGCGACAAATATACATGAGTTCAAAGTAAATACATATACACAACCCAACATAGAAGAAAAACACAAAGAAGAAGAGAAATAAACCAAACATCTCGCAGTTTTTCAACGCCGGTCGACGATCAATCCACCTCGGTTCATCCGTATGCAAGCTTCCATGTTATTTTCTAAGCTAATCTACTGAAAAATGAAGTTGATGGAGTTGGGAGCAAAAATCCCCAGAACCATACCTAAAAAATGACTGAAAATGTCTTAAATACAATTACAAAATTCGTGCATTCGCTAAGCGAACGTGTTACTCGCAAAGCGAGCCTCAAAAATGGGCACTTAAGTGCCTCTGAAATGCTAAACCGCCTCTACAAAATTCCAGAAGTTTGCAGTGCAAACGATTTATTCGCAAAGCGAATGCTCGCTGCACAGGTTGCAAAGTGAACTTTGCTCTCTTTCTCCCCTGTCCAATTCTAGGAGCCTTCGCTGGGAACTCGGCAGCCATTCGCAAAGCGAACATTCGCTGTCAAGCTCGCAAAGCGAACTTGACAGCAAACCAGCCCTTATTTTGACCACAACTTCTGAACCGCAACTCTGATTGACGCACGGTCGAAAGCGCTAGAAAGCTTATTCAATGCTCTAAATGAATAAGGCAAGATATCCTTGCTTGAATACCTATAAACATGAGAGAAAATCAATTAAAATCAATGATATTTACAAGATACGCAATATGTACACTAAAATGTAAAGTAAACGTATTTACAAACAAAATGGTGTTTATTCGAACGATATTAACCAGAAAGTATCGATAAGTGCAACAAAACTTATATACAAAAATAGTTACATTTTGCACTTATCAAACTCTCCCCAACTTAAACTTGTTTGTCCCCAAACAAGAATAACCTAGCTCAAGAAACAAACGCAAAAACCAAAGAATCACGAATCAACAGGTTTTGAAAAACGGACAAATGAATGGCTCAAATGAAAAACGGTACACACAAAGTAAATACTTACCACTAAACTACGAAGACAACATAGTCACGAAACAAATGCAAAATACAAAAATCATGCCAAACATTATAAAACAACAAAAGTTCAAATGTGAATCACACCTAGCAAAAACAATCATCGGTAGATGAAAAACACAAAATAGGGTACTTATCACTCACACAACAATCATGCAAATAATAGACTAAATTATGCACCCATCCAAGAATTCATATTGAACATACAAAGGCAAGAATCACAAGGACTTTCAAGGTTGTAGCGTGGTCGGGTAAACAAACAAGGGGCAATTTCTAAAGGTAATTGAAACAAAAACTTGCCTAAACCTAAGGGAGTGATCAACTCACAAAGACTCAAACACAAAATTCAAATCAACTTCTTCCAAAATCCCAAGTGTTACACAAAACACAATACTTATCTAGCACAATTATTTGAACTCTTTTTGTTTCCTTTCTCAAGGATTTTCTTTTTCTTTCTTTTTTCACATTTTTCTTTTCTTTTCTTTTCCATATTTTTCACTTTTTTCTTTTCTTTTTCATCCTCATAGAAACCAAACAATGAGTAAACAATCATTCTCTCCCCAACTTGAATTCAACCATCATCATGTGAATACTCTCTACTTTCTAAGGCAAGGCAAAAATTCATACAACAACATAAAGTTGAGGGTTCAAGAAAAAACAAAATCCAATAAAAAATAAGGGAACTAAACACTCATAGACAAGCATTAAGTTCAAATAAAACATGGATCAAAAAGCTCAAAGGGTTACAAATGATCACACGCTCACAAGGTGAGTGACTATTTGGATAGGTAGTTGTGCTCAAAATGAAACAAAATGCCTTGATCCTTTTCATACATTCATATAATCAACACAAACAAAAGATTTAACATAATAAAATCCAGTTAGAACAAGAATGCTGGTACTCCGTGTATATATGAACAATGGGAAGCTACATCGCAAAAAGGTGGGAACTAAAGTGATTCACAATAAGAACAAGTATACAAAAGAATGAAAGACATGTAAGTTTGTAAAATGCCTTAGTATCATGAATATGCTAAACTCAAGAAAGCGATAAACACATACCTTGGACGTGTACAAAACTTAACAATATCATTACCATACATCCGCAAGTTGAAACGATCAAACTTGGAACATCACCTTAAATTTCCACAAGCTACTCAAAACAAGATCATTGACAAACACGGAAACTATTAATATAAACAAACTAAAAGACCAGGTGAAAATGGATTAAACAAGTTGTAAAGTGAAGATTTGAGAATTTTACGAAAAATCTGAGTACAATTTGTTTAATGAATGTTCACCACACTACCTAAGCTAAACCACAATAATGCTTAGCTAGTAACTTCCTTCCTTCATGCCATAGTGATGCCTCACCGCGCAAACCAATAGCAAGTATCCTAACCAAACACTTAAACAAACGTTAATCTTCAAGTATCAGTATAACAAGTGAAAATATAAAATATATACAATATCTACAAAACTCAAAAACAAAGAAACTATCGCAATGCGATTCAATATCAAAACCAATCCCTGGCAACGATGCCATTTTGTTGGTGGCAGAATAGCGGCAAGCAGCAAAAATATTTATTTTCGGAAGAATTCCCTCCGGGATTTATGTCGTGTCCACAGAGATCGGTTCGAGGGAAAGAATGTCGTTCGACAGTCTCTCGCATTTATGAGTTTGGATTAAAATAGGTTTAAAGTAAATGCAGAAAAGTAAACATTAAAACGAAAAAAGAATTCATTAATCAGAGAGATGAACTTATCCGGTCATGCACATAATCGACTCCTCACAAACTTAAACTTACCGACCAGTTATACTCAACCTACAATACTCCTCAATATCACCCAACATCGCTCATAACAAAGGTTATGTCTAACGCAAAGCTGAGAGAACAACCGTGTTACCATCATCGACACTCTCGCACCAGACTCAAGACACGGAGGCATTAAGCTTCGACGCCTATTGAAGATTGTTAGCTCTAAATCTATCTCTAGCATCCAGAAACTAACAGATAATCATCCCTAATCAAAATTTGTGAAGTTTATCTCTAACACGACCCAAATCCCGAGCATAAAGCAAAAATCAGAGACAATCACCAATAAAGATTTGTAAAGCAGATATCATACAATGTCATGGGCGACAAATATACACGAGTCCAAAGTAAATACATATACACAACCCAACATAGAAGAAAAACACAAAGAATAAGAGAAATAAACCAAACAACCCGCGGTTTGTCAACGTCGGTCAACGATCAATCCACCTCGGTTCATTCGTATGCAAGCTTCCATGTTGTTTTCTAAGCTAATCTACTGAAAAATAAAGTTGATGGAGTTGGAGCAAAAATCCCCAAAACCATACCTAAAAAATGACTGAAAATGTCTTAAATACAATTACAAAATTCGTGCATTCGCTAAGAGAACGTTTTACTTGCAAAGCAAGCCTAAAAAAATGGCACTTAAGTGCCTCTGAAATGCTAAACCGCCTCTGCAAAATTCCATATTTTCGCAGTGCGAACGATTTATTCGCAAAGCAAATGCTCGCTGCACAGTTCGCAAAGCGAACTTTGGTCTCTTTCTCCGCTGTCCAATTCTGGGAGCCTTCGCTGGGAACTTGCCAGCCATTCGCAAAGCGAACATTCGCTGTCATGCTCGCAAAGTGAACTTGACAGCAAACCAACCCTTATTTTGACCACAACTTCTGAAGCGCAACTCGGATTGACGCACGGTCGGAAGCGTTAGAAAGCTTATTCAATGCTCTTAATGAATATGGCAAGATATCCTTGCTTGAATACCTACAAACATGAGATAAAATCAATTAAACTCAATGATATTTACACGATACGCAATATATACAGTAAAATGTAAAGTAAACGTATTTACAAACAAAACGGTGTTTATTCGAACGATATTAACCAAAAAGTATCGATAAGTGCAACAAAACTTATATACAAAAATAGTTACATTTTGCACTTATCAGGTATCCCAAATCTGATAAGATTTTTTAAGTCTTAGATTCAGGGGGAGCTTGATAAAGGGAAGTTTACTTTGAAATTAGCTGAGTCAATTCTTATTAATTATCTTTGTACAAAATTGTGTTATCAAAATACATTGTTTTTTCATTATCAAAAAGGGGGAGATTATTAGAACAAGATTTGTTTCTGCAAGATATCTCTAAGTTTTGATAATAACAAAGTTGTATTTGTGTGAGAACAATTTTGATACTCTAACGTTTGTTCTTTTTAAAAGTATTGATAAACAGATTCTGACTCTGATAAAGATAGCTCTGAATCTGATAGAGACCATGTGGAACATCACTCTCAATTGATCAAAAGTCGCTTTTGCGTCAAAGAAGCAAGTTTGCTTCTGATCTGCTTCAGAAAGATTCAAAGAAGACAATATGTTGCTGCTACAATGTTCTCTTGGATTCTGGCTCTGAATATAACTCTGATATTTATCTTATGAAGACTAAGTGCTAAAGACTCTGAAGACAAGGTTTTGATGAACAACGTTCTAAAGACTCTGAAGACTTAAGTTTCTGAAGACCAAGTTCTGAAGACTCTGAAGACAAGGTTCTGATGAACAACGTTCTGAAGACTCTAAAGACTTAAGTTTCTCATAAGCAAGGGTTCTGAAGAAGAAGTGCTGAAGACTCTGAAGACAAGGTTCTGTTGAACAAGTTCTGATGACTCAAGACTCTGAAGACCCAGTGATTAATTCTTCTGATCATGCTTCAACCATATCAATTCAGAAGCCTCTGATAAATAGAAGAAGATGAAACGTTTGCGAGGGAAAATAGTACATAGTACAAATCAAACACATTCTTTTCCACTACCATTCCACTACCCTGAATTGGTGGTACAAAGGACAAGTTCAGTGTATGATTTTCATCCCAGCATAACGCCATTATTTCAAGTCGCCAACAATATTACTGATATTCCTGATCTGCCCTTCAACAGATCTTTTTCTGGCTATATAAGGACTTGATCACTCAAAGAATCGTGTGACACCAAGTGTGAAAAATATATATACTGAGACACTGATTCATATGAGAAAGAAACACAGAAATACAAATAAGAGAAATCCATGAGTGAACAGTAAAGCATTACAATACAAAGAAGATATATTGTTCATACTGTAGAGATTTTCTCTAAGTTAGTTTGAGCTAGAAATTGTGTTTATATCAGCTTGTGTAGAAGCATTTAATTGTAAACATCATATTTGATCAAACAGTTGTTTGTATTCCTTAAGGGACCAGTTGGGTCAGAATCCTTAAGAAGAGACGGTTAGTCTGTGTATGTTAGTCACCAGCACTTGCTAGTGCAGTTGTAATTAGTTTGGTTATAGTGAATAAAGTCCTTGTGTATAAGGCGAAATCACCTTGGCGGGTGGACTGGATTAACTTGATAGTTTTCAAGTGAACCAGGATATATCGTGTGTCTTTCTCTATTGCTAGTTTATTTGTGATCTTTGTTTGAATTTCACAAAAAAAAAAGCTTTCATTTTGAAAACCCAATTCAAACCCCTATTTCTTGTGTTTTATCACACCTTCAAACTTAATAAAACATTTGACAGAAATTTGGCTCACTCAAAAGCTTATTACTTTGAGTCTTCTCATATGCTTGTTGAACAATTAACGAACACTTCAACATCTTCATATAAACTATCTTCATCTTCCTTCATGATGACTTTGGAAGAGCAGGTATTCAAGGAAATACTTATACTTTATGCTAACAACCCTTTTCTATTTCCTTTTAATTAGATTAAGATGCTTTAAGCTTCATGGTAAGTCATCTTTCTAAATAGAATTGAAATATTTAACGAATTCAAGTCATGTGGATAAGTGAACTTTCATGCACAGTACCTTAACACTTTGTCAGCCCAATCCTGGTTAGATAAAGTCACGTTGAAATTATAACATATGATTATATAACTATTAGCATAATGATGTTAAATTACTTCACATAACTCAAAGTCATTTAATAAACTAATATCAAGTAAGAAATATTATATCTATTTAATCGTATAAATTCAGCTATTTGAATTTGAGAGCTCTATTGAACACACCCTTTAGATCGTTTTAGCCCGTATCCTCAACTTTTGAGTTGCTTAGACCTGATAAAAAAGATCAGCTCTGATACCACTTGTCGGTGCATGATACGGAGATTGAAACGGTCTAGAAGGGGGGTATACCAGATATACCATTTCCCTAAAATTATTTTCAAAAACATTTCTTTTTATAAATTCAGAGTTTTTCCAACAGATGCGCAAATTACATGATCTGAGGTCAATTGTTGTTACCATGAGAGGGTATAACAAACAAAAGTAAAAGACATCGACAAATTTATAAAGCATACGATTAAATGGACATTATAGTTAACTCAGATTATCATAAATCAAAACAACTGAGAAATATTAATCTACTTAAACAAGCAATTCAACAATTATCATAATTCAATTTTCACACGAGGCTCAAATTGAATTTGATTAGTCCAATGATCAATCTAACAACAAGAGTTCATACAACAATAATCGCAAGAGAGAATATTCAAATGACTACATCTATCACATACCTAAACTTTAATCATGAAATCTTTATAAGCAGATAAATCATAACAACATATTATTTTATGAAAGCGATACAAACCTAAGAATGCAAAACTATGTAAAAAATTAAAGAGGGAGAGGGAAAAAGAAAAGTACACTAGATATACAGTGATTTAGCTCTATCGTCCTCGCATGATCTTAATTCACTCTTTAATGGTTTCCATTTGAAACTTGTTAGTCTTCTAATAATAATAATAATAATATGATGATTATTTTACAGAAATTATATAACCACTTGATACATGATACTTCTGAAAATAGCTAGCTTCTTATCTTGATACTCTCTTGTTGCATACAGATGATACAATATCTGCTTTGTCGATCTTGCAAGATCCACTTGATCTTGACTTAAATCTTCCATAATCACCAACTTGCTCTGAGTCTTTGTATGTGGCAATGCCCTTGATCCCGCCAATTTCTTGAGCGATAACGTGTCTGAAGAACACAATAACTCAAGAACTTTAAAAACATTAACATGAATTAACCTCATCTACAATATATCTCACATTCCATATAATTGAGAAGAAATAATTATGTTAATCTTGCTAGTGGTTAAGGATGGGTTCAGATGCTAAAGATAGATATGAAAAGGTGTTTTTTGAAAATGTGTTTCCAAGTTTTTAGAAAGACTTTCAAGGATATGATTATCACAATAATCATTCTCATTATTCTGGTGAGAAATGAAAAATGATAATCTCAAAAAATTCATGACGAGGGAGAGAGGAAAATGATTTATATAGGTGCTTGAGGTTATGCACAAAATGAGTGAAAAAGTCATGTTTGACTTTAGTCAACAACATTTGTTGCTTTAAGTCAAGTGAACAAGTAAAATGGAACAAGATAAACATAAAAGAAGTGACCTATTTTCCTTTAATTCGAGTAAAGTTAAAACTGTGATTCGAGTCATGAAGGGTCATGATTCGAATCAAGTAAAAACTATGATTCAAGTCATATTGGACAGGGCCAATAGGAAAATGTGTGAAACTGTGTGATTCGAGTCGTGTGTAAGTTGTGATTTGAATCAAACTGAGCAGTGGCTAACAGAAGCTTGTGTGATTCAAATCATTTATATCTTGTGATTTGAGTCACAATGTTGCATGAATCGAATCAAGTGTAATATGTGATTTTAATCACAGACACAAGATTTTTGTGTTTTCCCTATTAGATTCGATTTGAGTAAGATATTGTGCATGATTCAAGTCACACACATGAAATTTCAAATTTTCAAGTTTTTCAAAATTGTTAGAGATTCCACTTGCTACATAACTTGAATCAACCTCAAATATGGTTCTTGTACGGTTAACTCAACCAATTTACTTACAACATAATGATCATACTCAAATATAAATACTTTGTTTTATGCGGGCAAAACATAATTTATTGCAAAATACCATTTAAAAAGCAATGCATTCAATTCTTAGATATTTACAAAGATATAACTAGAGGAGACTAAATTACGAAATCGATAAATGATAAACGATAATATATGAGACAAGCAATAAATCCGAAGCCATAAAGGGTAAATCAACTTCAACCATATCCATTACCAATGAAAATCTGATCATGGCCTTCAAATGAAGTCAGTTGTTAAAGGTTATTGGAATCATTAGTGACATGAAATGAATGTAAGAACAAGATTTGGTTCTACATCTGGCCTTTAAGGTTTGATGATAACTGCACATGTTATCTAAGAGAACAATTATGTATGATATGGTTTCTGTCTAGTGTGTGGCTGTTGTTAATATGATTCTGACTCTGATAAGAAGGCGTGTAACATCATCAGACTCTGTTATCAACACTCTGGAAGAAAACATATGTGTGTGCAAGTTAAAGTCAAGATTCATGAATGTTTCTAATACAGCGGTTCTAATGAACGTTAGTTCTGAACATTCTAATTAAGACTTTATAAGAAAGGTCTATAAGACTTTCTAATGTGATGCGCTTCTAACGTTACAAGTTCTGAAGATTCTGAAGACACAATTTATAAAGATCAAGTTCTGAAGAGTTTCTGAAGACAAGGTTCTGATTTAACGAAGTGCTGAAGACTCTGAAGACAAAAAACGTGCTTAATGAAATCTGAAGACTCTAAAGACAAGGTTCTGAAGGAACAGGTTCTGAAGACTCTGAAGATAATGCTTCTAAAAGAACGAGTGCTGAATATTCTCAAGATAGATTCTGCTGAACAAAGATCTTGGAATTCTAAAGACTGGGTTTCTGAAGATTATGCAAAGAATGGCTATTCTACAACACGCTTGAAGCCTCTAATGATGCTAGAAGACTAAAGATCAGAATGGTTTAAGCTGAATATAATAGTACTAAAACCTTGTATCCTCTACCTAGAAAAGGTGGTGTAGGAACAACTTTTGTATAGTGATGTTGACCATTCCTTCATGTGAACGTTGGGATATTGTTGTTGGAATATGTTTCCAAGAATACCCCTCAACGGATCTATTATCTCCTGCTCTATAAATTGAAGACTTGGAAGCTTGAAGAAATGTTGGTCATGGCTAGAAGCTAGTTGCTTGTCGCTCATAGCTTATTGCTGAAGCAGTCGCTGATCACAAAGAGATAAATATAAAAAGATTGTTGATTATTGTTCATACAAAGGATTATTATTGAACACAACAAGTAATTCAACACGTAGCAAGCAAAGATGAAGCTGCTACTATAAGTGTGCATAAATGATGATTATGCTAACACCATATGAAACTACTCAAGTGATACATTATAAGTGAAGCATAGTAGCTTAGTTGAACTTAATGGTTGAAATTGGAAAAAGCATTATATGCTCAAGAAAGGAGTACAAGATGCTGCAAGCTGAAGCTTAAAAGAAGAATGCTTAATGGAGAAGAAACTGAAGCAGAATGATGAAGAATGCACAATGATGTAACATGCTAAAGCCATGTGAAACTCATCAAGTGAAACATCAATAAGTGAAGCATAGTAACTTAGTTGATCTTGATAATTAAGCTGGAAGAAGCATTACCTATTCAGAAGGAGTACATCAAAAAAAAGCTTAAAGCTTATGATAAAAAGTTGTAGTGCTCATAAGAAAGCTTTAAGCAAGACAGAACTAGGGTGCTTATAATCTCTTAGAGATTTATTTTAAAATAGTTTATGTATTGGAAAGCAAGGAGTTGTTGCTCACATCTTGCTAGAAACACTTAGGTGTTCATGTACTTCATTTGTGTAATCAGCTTGTAAGAAGCATATATAGCGCACACAAAAATCCTTGAAAAAGGTAATGTTCCTTGAGCGGTCGAATGATGACCAGAATGCTTGAGAGGGTCAAGTCGTGGTTGAGCGGCTTGGAGGTTGATTCCTTGAGTGGTCGAGTGAATAACAGAATGCTTGAGAAGACTAAGTGTGTTTCTAACAGCTTAGTGGACGATTCCTTGAAAGGAGAATGAATGTCAGGATTCTCGAGAATTCAATGGAGGGTATCTATTGCAGTTGTAATTATGTTGATGATTAGTGGATTAAGTCCTTGTGATAAGGCGAAATCACCTTGAGGGGTGGACTGGAGTAACTTCGTTAACAGTGAACCAGGATAAAATAATTGTGTTCATATATTTTATTTACATGTTAACGCAATTAGTTTAATTTTCGCAAATGGGGACGAAATGTGAAACCCATATCAAACCCCCATTTCTTGTGTTTCTCAACCTTCAATTGGTATCAGAGCTCTGGTTCTGTTATTGATGTTTATCAAACACTTAACCGTATCAAATAAAGATTCGGATGAGCTTTGAGAAACACTCTGGTTAATCTCCTCCATCATCTACAGTTTCAGTCTCATACAATGATGGAAAGAACGAGTACTGAAATGATTAACAAGAAAGGTTTATTCTGGATTATGTCACTGATTCTTAGAGCTGATTGTTATTGACAATAGAACCCTCTCTTATGATGCTTACAAGAAGATTGAAATCAAAATGAAGAATCAACTGGTAAAAGGATAATAGACTCATCAGATAATTTAAAGAATCTGATGAATGCTATTCTTGGAATACGTTGGTTGAGAACTACGTATCTTCTCAAGGTGATGCCTAGACAAGGCTTAAGAAGGATGATCTAAAAAGGATCAACAATAATCATCAGGAAGCAAAAAATCTTGTTTGCTGAAAGTTATTATTTCTGGGTATGGGATATTTACAACAAACAGGCTCGGTCTACCGTTGAGTTTCTCTGTATTGCTTATTAGGAACTCTTTCATGTGAAGAAGAGAAAAATGCTTGAGTCATGATTTTGAAGCATGAACACTTCAAGATGAAGTATGCTGAAGATGTTAGAAATATTGTTATCAAGATTTTAAATCATGACTGCAGAATTTAAGATTCTGAATGAAGATTTCTTCGTCAGGATTCTTGAAGAAGATGATCAGAAGCTTGTTATTTGAATAGAAGCTAATGACAACTGATCAAGTCTGTAAATTAGCATTGAAGCCATATTATCAGGATTCTGAATGTCTACGTAGAATGAAGATATCTACTCCAATTACGGAAAGCTTCGCACATTTCTGAAGTGATCAGAAAGGAAGATTATTAAGCTGTCAGAAGATTGGAAGAATAACACATGCAAGATCAATTTTATGAGTTCTTGACGTATGTGTGTTCATGAAGAGAAATAGCTTGACATAAGACAAACAAGTTGTTAGCTTGAGAAAGGTATCTCAATTAAACAAACTTAAGTTTGTCAGAATATTACTCAAAGTTTCTTTTCAGAAGCTTCAGATACATGAATGTATCCTTCTGTACTCACCACTTTCTGGACTCATGCGACTGAGTGAAAGTATGAGCTTAAGAAGCTATTTCATGAAAATAAGATTCTGACGTTCTAGTTATTCACAATCAGATACAGACGACTGAAGATAGAACAACCTTGGAAAAGAAATGGCTAAAATCATGATATATAAGAAATCATCATGACAAAGTATTTCTAGGAAGCGGCTAGCATGTCTATTTAGAACAGAATATGATTCGAATCTATTTTGATGCATATTGGTTAGATTGCTCTGAATATCCAAAGGCTACTGAAGTACCTTCATCAGAAATCAAATCAATGTCAGATTTGATGGTAAGCTTAGAAGTCAGAAGCTAAAGCTTAGTGGAAGAATACAAAGCTAGAAACTATTTCTATATGATGAAGGAAATGGAGCTGCCTAAGAAGTATCAAAATGAAGAAATTAGAAGATGCTTAATCAGAAACCATCACAGTTCACACTCCTAAGAAAGGAAATAATAGAAGGTGTTACTTTCTAATAAACTGTCTATGGTTCATGAGACCAAACCAGTAAGAACAATATTACCATTCAAACCCTCAAAGGAAATATGTCTTGGTTTGATGATCATGATGATATATGCATCTGGTGAAAATTAGCATCTACTCTATGATTGAATTCTGATGATGTAAGAAGATTTCGACAAGTTTCTTTAGCACATAACTGCTCAAAAGTTTATGTTTAAGCTGATAAATTTTTGGCCTTCTGAAAATGAACCTTCTTGAAGAAGTCGCTTTCTGATCTTTCTTGAAGATAGAAGATGAACGATCTAAGGTGAAGACTATAGAAAGAACTTGGTTCTTCTCCAACGATCAAAGATGAAACCAACATCAGAAGAGATGTTCTCACCCTTTAGAATGGAAGCCATGAAGATGATTGTGTCTCTGGACAACGTTAAAGATTCCTATGAAGATTGTAGCAGAAAGAAGACAAACGATGGAAGAAGAAATTAGTCTAGTGGTCCAACTAGAAGCACTCACTTAACGACTACAAAAGCTGAACGCGTGGTGATTCTGAAGAAGCCTCTACATCAGAAGCTGATAATCTACAGAAGTATTGAGTAATGTATTTCTAACCTTTACTATTTATTTTTTAAATAGTTTAGATTCTTATATTCTAGAGAAATACGTTTTAAGAGACTATATCAAAAGGAATTCAATTTCTAAAATCTTTAAGATAAAATCCTTTCTAGGGATAATATCTTTTTCAAAATTTCCTTACTGAAATGAGACTTGTTTTCATTTAGCATGTGAACTTAGTTCTACATCAAATGAAAAGAGTTATCTCTAAATGTAACTTCCTAGAATAGAAAATTAAATTTCTATTGCCTAGTGACATTTGCTCTACTACTGAGATATGAGAATTTTGACTAGTGAAGTCTTCTTATTTCTTAAGTAATTTGAATAAAACGCATGACTATCGGTAAATGCTTTTAACCATTGGAAATTGAAGAGCATGATGCATTTATTGGTCATCATGATACGAATGGTTGATACGTTAACAGAACTTTTGTATTAACTGTATCACACCTAGTATTTGATGGGACAACTCAGGTAATGAGAATATCTTTAATACAAGACATTAAAATCATTTCACCTTACTTTTTGTCAAATATCCCGAATCCATTCCTTTTTGAGTGTCTTATCTGTTTTTTTTAACCTGGTATCTACTTAGGTTTTCTATTTTCATATTTTTTTAGGAGTGTTATCTTATCATTTTAATTTATCATACCTGCTTTGAAAACAATTTCCATTTTCAGCTATATCAATAGTTGTCGCGCTTATCTAGTCCTTCTATCATTTATGATGGCTATAAAGGCTCTCGTCTCCTTCATTCTTAGTCACAACTTCCTTATATACTTCATATCCCTTCCTTGTTCCGTTTCACTGTCCTCCAGTCAACCATGTTTGTCAAAACCTTTTGTGGCAATGAAGAGATTCTTGAAGTCATTGTCGAAAAATGACCTGATTTTATGAGTCTTAAGGAAACAAATAGTGTCATTATCCTCAGTCAGCATATACAGGATTGACCTTACTACTTTACTTTTCTAAGAGGCCCAGTTTATCCAAACCTTGTGAAAGCCTTCTAGGAATATGCCCTAGAAAGTGAAGATGGTAACTTTATTAACTCATCTGTGTATGGCATTCCAGTCACAATCACTCCCTCTTCTATTGCAAATGCCATAGGTTGTATCCAAACTGGTGTCACCATTGATGAGTTTCGTCTAAACTACATTTTCTTTGATGAGTTATGTAATATCTTCAACACATCCTTTTTCAGGTTTGAACCAAATAACCCAGATAGACTTTCACCTACTGCAAAAGCTTGGTTTAATCTTATTCTGAACAATTTTCGACCTTGAGAAACAGACAAAAATGTTTTGTCTCATGAAGACAAACTATTTATCTATTTTCTGATGAAGAATATCAGAATCAATCTCCCTTTAACAATCTTCAATCACTTGAAGGACTATGTTAAAATTTCCAGAGGTCATTACAAGTCATACATTCCTTATGGAAGAGTTTTGACTGAGCTTTTCTTCAAGAATGAAATCATTGGTTTAGCTAAATGGCTTAGACTAGACGAGGCTTGTGTAGAAGTTAGATGCAAAGTTGTTAATGATCTGCTAAAAGAATAGTTTCTTTGTTCTGAATAGAAGGGAGCTTACAAACCTCACCTCTTAGACTTTACAGTTAGAATTCAAGAAGAGCTTACAAACCTCCTCTCGAAGACCATCTGACACAGGGAGAGCTTACAAACCTCAGGCCTTGAAAAGTTGTTGAATCTTAGAACCTCTAAGTTCTTAGTTTTATCATTAGGTCTAAGTATGTTTTGTGTTTGTCGTCTCCCATTGTAATTTCTTAATGAATATTAATGAAATTGATATATGATTATCTATACCTTTTTTATTTCTGACAAAGGGGGAGAAAGTGATATATGATTTTGATATCCAATCTAAAGAATCTCATCCAAACATAATTAAATATGTTTTACTTCTAACCATATGTTTGAGAATTGATCAGGAACTTCGCAAAAGTTCATTATATGTTAGAATAGGTAATCAGAAGACAGAAGACAAAACATATCAGAAGCTATGATACATCAGAATACATAACTTGTATTTGATAAGATATCAAAAGACATGTTCAAGAAGCAAGTGATGTACATCAGAAGTCAATAATCAAGAAGATTATATTAGAAGCAATTGTACAAGAGATCAGAAGACATAATCATCAGAAGACATGTACAAGAAAGAAGAATACCAAATAAGCTTGATATGATAATATATTAATATCTAGTGTTGACCACCAAGTTATCAGAAACAAGAGATGTACATGAATTTCGCGCTCATACAAAAAACTTGTCAAGAGTTGTTAACTTTCTGAAAGGGTGATTTAACTGGTATCTAAAATCCAATGGTATCCAAACCTCAAATGGTATCTAGACTCCAGCTTTAAAAGAATGTAAATTCTTAGGAGATGAAATGAAGTCATGGTCATAAAAGAAAATATTTGGTTTCTGAACCATCAAATTACATGAGGGTATGTGCACCTATTGGTGATCTGTGCTAAGATATTGAAGATTTGGTTTTGATACGTGATGTGTGGCATCTAAGAAAGTATCTACCAGATTCTGATATTTAATGCAAGACATCAAGTCTAATAAGACAAATCAGGTTCTGATACGTCTACAATATTCTAATAACAAGCTTGGTTCTGAGATGAAGACCAACTAGTTCTAGTCAGATTCTGATAAGAGGTCACTGAGAAGTAATCATTCTCTATCGACATGATTCTACTTCAAAATGATTTTGTGAGTCTTGGGATCAGGGGAGACTCTGAACAAGCATAAATGAATTTTGTGAGTAACAGAATCAGGGGGAACCCGTTAAGCTTATCTCTGACTCTGGATTTATAGTGATTACCCTATACGAATTACCCTATACGAATTGCTCTATCAAAATGCATTGTTTGTCATCATAAAAAAAGGGGAGATTGTAAGAACAAGATTTGGTTCTACATCCGACCTTTAAGTTTTGATGATAACTGCACATGTTATCTAAGAGAACAATTCTGTATGATATGGTTTCTATCTAGTGTGTAGCTGTTGTCAATATGATTCTGACTCTGATAAGAAGGCGTGTGACATCATCAAACTCTGTTATCAACACTCTGGAAGAAAACATATGTGTGTGCAAGTTAAAGTCAAGATTCATGAATGTTTCTAATACAGCGGTTCTAATGAACGTTAGTTCTGAACATTCTAATTAAGACTTTATAAGAAAGGTCTACAAGACTTTCTAATGTGATGCGCTTCTAACGTTACAAGTTCTGAAGATTCTGAAGACACAATTTATGAAGTTCAAGTTCTGAAGAGTTTCTGAAGACAAGGTTCTGATTTAACGAAGTGCTGAAGACTCTGAAGACAAAAAACATGCTTAATGAAATCTGAAGACTTTAAAGACAAGGTTCTGAAGACTCTGAAGATAATGCTTCTAAAAGAACGAGTGCTGAAGATTCTTAAGATAGATTCTGCTGAACAAAGATCTTGGAATTCTAAAGATTGGGTTTCTGAAGATTACGCAAAGAATGACTCTTCTACAACACGCTTCATCAAGTTAATATCTGAAGCCTTTGAAGATGCTAGAATACTGAAGATCATAATGGTTTTAAGCTGAATATAATAGTACTAAAACTTTGTATCCTCTACCTAGAAAAGGTGGCGCGGGAGTAGCTTTTTGTACAGTGATGTTGACCATTCCTTCATGTGAACGTTGAGATATTGCTGTTGGAATATGTTTCCAAAAATACCCCTCAACGGATCTATTATCTCCTGCTCTATAAATTAAAGACTTGGAAGCTTGAAGAAATATTGCTTATGGCTAGAAGCTAGTTGTTTGTCGCTCATAGCTTATTGCTGAAGCTGCTGCTGATCATAAAGAGAGAAAGATAAAAAGTTTGTTGATTGTTGTTCATACAAAGGATTATTATTTAACACATCAAACAATTCAATATGTAGGAAGCAAAGATGAAGCTGCTACTACAAGTGTAAACATACGATGATTATGCTAACACCATATGAAACTACTCAAGTGAGACATTATAAGTGAAGCATAGTAGCTTAGTTGAACTTGATGGTTGAAATTGGAAAAAAGCATTATATGCTCAAGAAAGGAGTACAAGATGTTGCAAGCTGAAGCTTAAAAGAATAATGCTCAATGGAGAAGAAGCTGAAGCAGAATGATGAAGAATGCACAATGATGCAACATGCTAAAGCCATGTGAAACTCATCAAGTGAAACATCAATAAGTGAAACATAGTAACTTAGTCGATCTTGATAGTTAAGCTGGAAGAAGCATTACCTACCCAGAAGGAGTACATCAGAAAGAAGCTTAAAGCTTATGATAAGAAGCCGCAATGCTCATAAGAAAGCTTTTAAGCAATACAAAATTAAGGTGCTTATAATCTCTTAGAAATTTATTTTTAGATAGTTTCTGTATTATAAAACAAGGAGTTATTGCTCACATCTTACTAGAAACACTTAGGTGTTCATGTACTTCATTTGTGTAATCAACTTATAAGAAGCATATATAGTGCACACAAAAATCCTTGAAAAAGGTAATGTTCCTTGAGCGGTCGAATGATGACCAGAATGCTTGAGAGGGCCAAGTCGTGGTTTAGCGGCTTTGAGGTTGATTCCTTGAGCGGTCGAGTGAAGACCAGAATGCTTAAGAAGACTAAGTGTGTTTCTAACAGCTTCCTTGAGAGGCGAATGAATGCCATGATTATCAAGAATGCAATGGAGGGTATCTATTGTAGTTGTAATCATGTTGATGATTAGTGGATTAAGTCCTTGTGATAAGGCAAAATCACCTTAAGGGGCGGACTGGAGTAACTTTGTTAAAAGTGAACCAGGATAAAATAATTGTATTTATTTATTTTATTTACATGTTAATGCAATCAGTTTAATTTCCGCAAATGGGGACGAAATGTGAAACCCAATTCAAACCCCCATTTCTTGTGTTTTTCAACCTTTAATGAAGCCCTTAAATCTAGATACTATGAGGTTGATTCGAGAGGTGAAAGAATAGAATTGGAAACAAAGGCACTGGGTGATAAGAGTGTAGCAATATACCTGGATGGTGGAGAAGGCTTTGTCCACACATTTAGTGAAAAAGCTCCATAGTTGTTTTGAGAAACTAGCCATGCGAAAAAGTTATAAGAAGAACCAAAGTGTGATGTAGGTTGATAGTGGTGACTGAACTTGTACCAATAATTATGAACCTTGTGTCCAAACTTTGCACTGAACATTGGAATTAGAGAACATGCCACCTCTGCCTCAACAATTACGACCACCACATGGACCTTTACCACCACAAAAATTATGCGAGTAAGTGCGTCATTGTCAGGATTATGAGGAAATGTGGTATCTGGAGAAGAACCAACACTAATAGGATTCACATTTTCAGAGTTGTGAACCAACATGAGTGAGATTGAGAGAAACAAGATCATGTATAACCTGTTTCTTAAACTTTGCAAGCCGTAGTTCATGAGCAAGAAGAATGATTTCAACCTCATTTAAGTCTATCGTTTCAAACTTACTTTCAATAAACGAAACAGCTGGAGCAAAATATGACGGTAAACCTTCAAAAATAACATCAATGTGATGAGATACAAGGATTAACTCACCAATTGAAGCTAGGGAGTTCACAATAGTGTAAACTTTGAGAAAATATTTTTAAATTGAGGAATTGTCAAGTGTCAGAGCACAAAGCTCCACACAAAGTTATCTAGCTCTTGCACGAGTTTGCCTTTGAAAATAATTGAACAAGCGATCCCATACCGATGCCCACGAGTGCAACTAAGAACACGTGAAAGGATTTCGTTTGAGTGTTTATTAAAGCCAGGAGAGGAACATTTGCTCTTTCTGCAGCCATCACAAATATTCATGACCCACTTTACCTGAAATGTGAGCATCATCATCCATAAACTAAAGAGGAATGTGAGTGTAAACTACAAAATTAGTGATATTATGTGCATTGATGTTTAGTTCGATCTATAGACGTTGTAGATGAAAGTTTTCCTCATCAAGTTTCTATGCGATTTTGGGCGAAAATTAAAGACGAGTGAATTTCTCATTGAAATTCGATAACGCCAATGTCTGAGTGGTGGAGACGCAGACATGAGCGAAAGACGATGTTGATTGAGATGGTTGTGGTGGTCCAATCATGGCCAGGTCCTATATCATGATCTAGCAATCTGATACCGTGTTAGATTAGAGAGAAAGGTTAGTTAGGTTTTTCATTTCACAATGTAACTAATTTTTTTATTATTGAATCAATTGGTTACAACTAACTACAACTATTACTTCACATAGTAACTAGTTGACCTGCTGTAGTAGGTTTTGATCACACTCAAGCTAACAGTTGTCGATTTTAAGACTATAACAAGCTCTAAGCTATCTTTTGCTAACCTTACTCTAATAAATATAAACGGGATAATTTAGTAGAAAGACTTTCGAAAAACTTAGTAGAATAAACAACCGTTTTATTCACTTTAGATCACAATTTTTCATTGTTGCATAAACTCATCTTTATTATAGTCATCGGGCAACTTATCTATTAGTTATCAATTTTTAAAGTTTTTAAAAATTTTTCTTTTAAATATAATACAAAAATATTTTAATTAAATTAAATTAAATAAATTGTTAAGGTGAGGATAATTTTTGAAATATGAAATAACGTTTTTTAAAAAAAGTGAACGACTTACTTTAGTGATAATTAGCTTTGAATTTGATAAAGAGGATCACGATTTGATTTTCACAACTGCAATCGAATCCAATATTTGATGTCAGAATTGACCTTCGAACTAGGGATGGCAACGGGTAGGGTCGGGTGCGGGTTTCACACTACCAAAACCCGCACCCGAAATCACCACCCGAACCCGAACCCAAAGACTATTCGGGTGGCAAAATAACACCCATGCCCACAACCGTTGGGTTCAGGTTTTTCCACCCATACCCGAACGCGTAGCAAAAACACGGGTTTTTCAACCCAAACCCGAACCAGTAGCAAAAACACGAGTTTTTCCACCCAAACCTGAACCCGTAGGAAAAACACGGATTTTTCCACCCAAACACGAACCCGTAGCAAAAACACAAAAAAATACAACAGTAACATTGAAATTTGAAAGTCTACAATACAAAAATACAACATGTTTGATGAATATGATTTCATGCAACTTTACATCTTCACATTACAAATATGATTTCATGCAACTTAACATCTTTACATTACAAATATGACATCTTAACATCTTAACATAATAACATTACAGCGACATGATAACACATCTACAATCAAATTACAACTTTCCAAGTTCCAACAGCAACAACAACATCATAAGAGAAACCTAATATTTCAACAACACTGTCATCACAAGCAACATCAAGTCTCCATATTTCAACATCATAAGAGAAACCTAATATTTCAACAATACTGTCAAGTTCCAACAACAACAGCAAGAAAAATAGGGGGAGAAAAAACAGTTAAAAAATCATTGTATTTTAGTGTTAACAATAAAATTCAGTAGGTGCTCCCAAGTTTGAAAATGGAGAACTAATCTCCCACTTGTGTACTTGAAATACATCTCCATGGTCTTGCATGTGTTCTTTTGCCAAGGAGCAGCAACAAGCCCATACTGTCGGCCGGTAGCCCGAACATATACCTACAGCAGTCACAAGCATTTCAGACAATGAACATTTTTGCAGACTAAAATACAAAAAATATTTTCTTCTCAAGCATCATCATTCTAGGAAATATACATGACAAACATTCCATTTGGTTGAATTTCATATAACAAGATATTTTCCACTCAGTGTCTTGTCACTGTAATAGGGTGGTGGATTCCTAATTATTACTATTACTTTATTATCATTCTAGGAATTTCTAAAACAGAATTTCTAATTATTACTATTACTTTATTATAATTCTCGCATAACTTTTTTTTTACGCCAAACCGGTTTTATGTGTGAGTATTTAATACTATTTCCCGGTTTTACGTGTGAGTATTTAATACTATTTCAATTATAAATAAATAAGATGTTGGATATATAAAAGATGTCATTGTTTTGGTGGATTGAGAAGTTACTCAAACCATTTTTCTATGAATACATAGAAAAGAAAACTCTCTAACTGAAAATAAAGAAAACTCCTTATATAGTCTTGGCCAAACCAACACCCTATTAGAGAAAAGAAAAAAGCAGTTATAATTAGTTGTAGTACGTATGAAAATTGAATTGTGTAGTAGTAGTAAAGTGAAATATGTAAGAAACACAAGTTGGAAAAAATTGTAGGGTGTTGAAATTCTAAAACAGAATTTAAACAAAATGTAAAGTACTATCTTTTGTTAATAAAAAAAGAGTTCTAATCTTCATGTTAAAGCTCGTGACAGAATTTAAGAAGTAACAGAATTTAAGCTTGAGACAGAATTCTAAAACAGAATTTAAACAAAATGTAAAGTACTATCTTTTGTTAATAAAAAAAAGAGTTATAATCTTCATGTTAAAGCTTGTGACAGAATTTAAGAAGTAGCAGAATTTAAGCTTGTTTCTTACACCAGATGCATTCAGCCTTATATTTCGCATTCACTTTCATCTTTTTAAATTCTTGCCACACATTACTTCTTAGTTTCTTTGAAGCTGGTTCTAAGCTTGTGTCAATTTCTTCTTGTTGCCCAACATTAGATGTCGGACTCGGATTAGAAGATACCTCCTGATGAGTTGGCGGACATGTACTTTCTTGTGTAGGATTAGATGTTCCTTCCGGTTCCGGGGTTGTGTTCGCTTGATCCATTTGAAAAACTCAATACAACAACTGAAATCAATATAGCACAATTAAGTACAACTAAATACAACAACTGAAAAATTAAAATTCTTGCCACACATAGATGTTTCACCAAAAATTTAAAATAAGTCTTACTTTTCTTTTTGACAGAACAATGATTATAGTATGTTACACCATGATTAATAAACCGTTTGTTTATTATGTTATGTAAATTAAACTATGCAAGTCATTGATTTGTGTACTTGACAGGAATTGGTTCAAAGAATCAATTATTCGATTTAGTATGGTTTATTTGAGTTTCAGTAAACTTTGATAATGGAGTACAGACATATCCTTTGGCATTAATCAATAAAGGATATCCAAATAAGTGGCACTTGTTTCTATTACTTCCTAATCCAAAAACAAAAAAAACATCGCTTTCTAATGATAGTCAAACCAAGACTGAAATTGTTGTCTTCCGCGGTTACTAATTCACTCACTATGTGCGCTACTACATCCAAATACAATCAAATATTTCCAATAAGCTAAACAAATCAATACAAACAAAAAGCAAATAAAAAGTCCTTTCAACAATCACTAAACTGCGGCAAGAGAGTATCATTCTAAAATAGATATGTCATTTTAATGTGTCATGTATCAGTAATTTGCAAAATCTAAAATATGTTAACCACTAATTCAGTTAACAACCAGAAGAAAAAAAAGCTCAAAGTCAAGAATTTATTCGAAAATCATAAGTTGGCAATGACAAAAGTTAAGTTGTGTGTGGTTAGAAGTAGTTCAACAAATTTATTTCATCCATAACTAAATATTATCATTATTAGATGCATAATTAAAACACAACCTAAGGCATCTAGTATGAAGTAAAAAATGGAGTGGAATCAAGCTAAAAGGAAGGTGTTCAGAAATCTGGTCACTCGGTGGGATGTATTTCCGGTGGGAAGAACTCAGAGTAGGGTCGGCGAAGATAAGGTTTCTTCTTTCTTCTTTTCGGAAATACCGGACCGGATCAAAGCGGCGGACATTTTCGATCTTTTCGGTTGTGTAGGGGATATTGTGGAAGTCGTGATTTCTTCAAGGAAGAATAAACTGGGGAAACGATATGGTTTTGCAAGGTTTCAGGAAGTTGCTGATGTAAGGGCTTTGGGAGTGAAGCTAGATAATATTATGATAGAGGGCAAGAAAATCCATGCAAATCCACCTAGATTTGAGAGGAAAGGTGGAGGTGGTAGTGGTAGTCGTATGGAGAGCGAAGGAGGCGTGAAGATCAACTTTCATCATCAACAGCATCAGAGACCTCTTCCTAGGAGTGGTTGCTGGGCTCAAGGAGGAAAAAGTGGTTTTACTTTTGCGGAAGTGGTAGGAGGCAAGGGGACAAAGGCAAGTCTTGAGGTAACTCCTTTGCTGTCGTTTGCTTCTGAAGGGAGTGGTTTAGAGAGTTTGAAGAAGTCGTTCGTCGGAGTGTTTATATCTCCGGGGTTGTCTTACAATGTCCACTCTTTCTTTGAAATAGAGGGTTATTTCACTATCAAAATAACGCCATTAGGATCGAATTTGTGTTTATTGGAGGAAGAAGATGAAGGGGAGATTCTGGAATTAATTAAAGACGGCGAAAAGTGGTGGAGACGATGGTTTCAGACTATAAGGCCATGGTCGGAAAGTGAAGTGGATAACGAAAAAGTTATGTGGCTGAGGTTGTATGGGGTGCCGGCGCATGCATGGCATCGTGATTTCTTTTTGAAGCTTGGAAATACTATTGGTGTGTTCTTACGCGCAGACGATACTACTATGAAGGGAGAAGTTAAAGATGTAGCCAGAATATTGATTAAAGTTCCTCTGTCATTTTCGTTGAAGGATTCCGTTTTGGTTTCAATTGATAACGTCCAGTTCAACATTCAGCTTCGAGAGGATACCCAAGGTCCTATTTTTAACGAGTCGTCCGTTCATGTGTCTTGCAAATCCGACTCAGAGTCTTGTGATTCTGGTTTGGGGGGCGAAGACGATTTTCTCAGCAATGAAGATTCTGGGGATCATGTGTTTCTAGATGAAGATGCTAAGGAGGATGAGGGAGTGAAGGTTCAGGAGGAGAATAAGGAGGAGGTCTCAGTGCTTAGCCCGAAGGAGTCTTACCTGAAGGATAAAAGAAAGATCAGGAGGAAAAAGGTTTCTAGGCGGTTTGGTGAAGTCAGAAGGACAATATCTGAAAAGGTGATAGAGGGTGGCGTCTTCGATGAGGCTAGCGTAGCCTCTAAAGGCATAGTTTGTCGTTCATTGGAGGTTGCGGGGAATAAAGATAATGTTTCTTTTTCTTTGAATTCAGTGGGTACAAAAGTTGCATGCTCTTTAAACTTATCTGCACCTACGTGTCCTGGTGTGATGGGCTCTTCCAAGATTTCCACTTTTCCTACCCATTCTTTTGATCGTATGGCTAGGAGTTGTTATACAAAAAGTTTAAGATTTAAAAGTCTTTGTGCTATTGGAGGGCCCACCAAGGTCTATAGGAGGAGAATTAAGAAGAATAAGTTGGTGTTTTCTGGAAAAAATTCTAATTTTGATACTGGACCATCTAGGAAGGAGGCGAAACAAATCCAAACTCTTTTTAATTCAGTAGCAGCGCAGCCTCCTGTTGGAGTTGTGGACGGCCAGAACTATGGGGAACAGTCAGGAGAAATGGAGATTACTAGGTGTAACCAAAGGATGATGGAGAACTTGGACATTAACGTGGGTGATAAATTATGTAGGGCAATTTCAGAATTAGGTGTTACAAAGGAGTCTTCGATTAAAGATTACAAACTTCATTTGGAAGCTTTGGAGAAGAAAGATAAAGGGAGAGTGTGGGGTGGGAAGGCGTTCCTTAAAGTGATACAATGATATTGGGTTCTTACAATATTAGAGGAGGAGGTAGTAGAGCAAAGAGAAGCATGATTTCTCAGTTTATTTCTAAAGGCAACTTCGATATATTCATGATTCAAGAAACAAAGATTCAAGACTTGTCAGATTTTGTTGCTAGGAGTTTTTGGAGGAATGATACCATTGATTATTCGTATTCTAATTAGGTTGGGCTGTCTGGAGGTTTGTTGACGCTTTGGAAGGTCGGTAGGTGTGAAGTTATTTGTAGCTTCATCGGTGAGGGTTACTTGGGAGTAAAGGTTAGATGGAATAATGACTTTTACTACATTGTGAATATTTATTCTCCGTGTGATATTGCCTCGAAGAGGAGTTTTTAGAGGAGATTGTTAGATTTGAAGGCGAGCAAGGTGGATGGTGAGTGGATTTTCGGCGGTGATTTTAATGCGGTTAAATGTTTTAGTGAACGTAAGGGGTGTTCGGCGGGTAGTAGGAATTCGGAATGAGGGGAATTTGCGGAGTTCATTTTGGAGAGTGATTTGGTTGATGTTCCTTATTTAGGAAAGAAGTTCTCTTGGTATGGTGAAGATGGTAAGTCGAGTAGTAGGATTAACCATTTTCTAGTTGCGGAAGGAATCATTGATAGATGGGGGTGGTGGGTCAATTTATTGGGATGAGAGATATCTTGGATCATTGCCCAATTAGATTAATTGTTAATAAATCTAATTGGGGTCCGAAACCTTTTAAAGTAAACAACGAGTGGTTCGAGAATAAAGACTTCATTCCTTTTGTTGAGTTTGAATGGAATAAAATGGTTGTAGAGGGAAGAAGTGATTATGTTCTTAAAGAGAAACTTCGTCTCCTTAAAGGGAGGCTCAAATGGTGGAATATTCATATTTTCGGGAAGATTGATATAGAGCTTAAGGAGGAGGTTGTTAAATTGAATGATGGAGACGATTTAGTTGACGATCTAGATGTGGGGATTTTGGAGGATAAAAGAAGGGCTTGTAGCAGGTTTTGGTTGAATCTTAAAATCAAGGAGAACATGTTAATTCAAAAATCAAGACTAAAGTGGTTAAACGAAGGGGATTCTAATAGTAGATATTTCCATCGGGTTGTGAAGGAAAGGAGGAGGCGTAATTTCATTGGGTCTTTTAATTCGGAAAGTGGTAGCTTCGGTGGAGGAGGTTAGGGAGCATTTTGCTTCCAAATTTGTAGAGTCGGATTTTGAGAGGCCGGTTCTTGATGGTCTTCATTTCGAGGCTATTGATGATTCCGAGAGGGTGAGGCTTGAAGCTCCTTTCTTGGAAAATGAGATAAAATAGGCGGTTTGGGGGTGTGATGGTTCGAAGAGTCCGGGGCCGGATGGTTATACTTTCTTTTTTTATTAAGAAGTGTTGGTTTTTCTTGAAGGCCGATTTCATTGCTTGTTTCGAATATTTCCACTCCGGGGCAATTTTATCTAAAGCCTTCATCTCTTCCTTTTTTACTTTGGTACCTAAATCTTCCAATCCTTTGGGTTTGGATGATTATAAACTGATTTGCTTGGTTGGTTGTGTTTACAAAGCTCTTTCTAAATTGTTGGCGGCTAGATTAAAAGTGGTGCTAAATTCTATTATTTCAAAAAGTCAAAGTGCCTTTGTTCTGGGTCGACAATTGCTTGATGGAGTTCTAGTGGCCAATGAGATGGTGGATTTTGCTACTAAGGAGGGGAGAGAGTGCCTAATTTTCAAAGTGGATTTCGAAAAGGCGTATGATAAAGTTTTTTGGGGTTTCCTTAAGTTCATGTTAAGGAAGTTGGGTTTCGGGGAGGTATGGATGAGGTGGATGGAAGCTATGATTTTTTCTAGTAAAATGTCAGTGTTGGTTAATGGTAGTCCTACAAAGGAGTTTGTGGTGGAGAGAGGCTTGAGACAAGGAGATCCTCTTTCTCCTTTTCTTTTCGTCATTATTGCAGAAGGGTTACGGGGTATGGTGCGTAAGTCCGTCGAGATTGGCAATTTCACGGGGTTCTCCTTTAATAGGGATTGCGTTGTGGATATTCTTCAATTCGCAGATGACACTTTGTTGGTTGGAGATGGTAGTTGGAAGCACCTATGGGTGATTAAGGCGGTATTAAGGGGTTTTGAGTTGGTGTCGGGATTGGGTATTGATTTTCATAAAAGCAAGCTAATAGGGGTGAACATAAGGGCTAACTTCTTGGACATGGCTTCCTACTTTCTTTCTTGTAGAAAAGAAGATAAGGAATTTTCTTTTCTTAGTATTCCCGTAGGGCGTGCCTCCAATAGTGATTCTTTGTGGTCGGGTTTGATTTCAAAGTTGAGAAAGAGATTATCTTGTTGGAGTAATCGTTTACTTATCTTTGGAGGTAGGTTGACTCTATTGAAGTCGATTTTATCTAGCCTTCCTATTTTTATGCTTTCGTTCTATAAAGCTCCAGTGAAGGTTGTCAAAAATTTAACTTCGATTCAAAGTAACTTTCTTTGGGGGGTTCGGAGGAGAAGAGGTGTATTCATTGGGTGAGTTGGAATGAGGTGTGTCTTCCGATTGAAAGAAGTGGGCTTGGATTGCGTAGGATCGACGATTTCAATGTTGCTCTCCTTCATAAATGGAGGTGGAGGATTTTGTCGGAGTCTAATTCTCTTTGGTTGGGAGCTTTAAAGGCTCGTTACGGTGACATCTCTTTGAAAGTGGTGAGTTCGGAAGGCGATTATCCTAAGAAAAGTTGCTCATCTTTGTGGTGGAGGGAGATTATTAAGTTAGGTAAGTATTTTCCGGAAGATGTTTTTATTCATAATTGCAATTTTTCTTTAGCCAATGGTTTCTCTACTTCTTTTTGGCATTCTTATTGGCTTGTAAATTATTGTCTAAGGATAAATTCTTGAATTTATTCAATGCCTCTTTCCTAAAGGAAGTGTCGGTTGCTTGCATGGGAGGTTGGAGAAGCGGTAGATGGTTGTGGGGTCAGTTTGGAATAGCCGGTTTCGAAGGAAATTCCGAACAGCAGCCTATCGCTACTACCAGGGATCTTCGGTCCTTGCGCGCCTTACTACAGGCGGTCCGGCTGGACCCTACTGGCCGTGACAAGGTGCAGTGGTCGGCGGATTCTCCGGCCACTTTCTCGGTTGGTAGTTTCCGGGCTGTTTCGAGTATTTTTAGAATTCCCTACGGTCCTTCAAATGCTTTTGATGAAGTGTTCAAACTTATTTGGAATATGGATGTTCCTCTTAAGGTTAAATGCTTTGGTTGAAGATGTTTTCTAAATAGAATTCCTACTAAATATTCTTTATCTTTGAGAGGATGCTCCTTTGATAATGGTAACATTAATTGTGTTATGTGTGGCAATTATTTTGAAACGGTAGATCATCTTTTTTGTTTTGCGATGTTTCAAAGTTGGTGTGGAGGGAGGTGGCGGAGTGGATCGGTTTGGAGGATTTTGAGTCAATTAATTTGAAACAAAGTTTCTTGCATTGGAGTATTTCTGGCAAGCGGAAGGGGTTGAAGAAAGGGAAAGAAGGTTGTGCTGGCTTGCAACTTGTTGGTTTTTGTGGTTGTTAAGGAACGACATCATCTTTAGGAATGATTCCTGGAATATTATAAGCACATCTAATATTAAAAACAAATTAAAATCATTTCCGCAAGAACTTTGTGGTATTACGGACATATCTTTTTAATTTCAATAAAGAATAACAAAAAATCACAACCCAGAAATTCATAAACAACAAAAAAAATCAACAACCAGAAATTCATAAACAACAAAATCGTAAAACCTAATGCAAAATCAACAACCCAGAAATTCATAAACAACCAAATCGCAAAACCTAATGCAAAATCAACAACCCAGAAATTCATAAACAACAAAAAAATCACATCTTTATAAAAAAAATAATCAGAAATCAGAATCATCATTACTTCAAATTTTTGCAATCCTTTAGTTTTCATTAGGGGTGTTCGCGGGCCGGTTTGCTTCGGTTTCGAGAGAATCCGATACCCGAACCAATGAAAAATAAATGGATTGGTTTGTATTGGATTTCTTTATTTTTGCAATAAAGCCCAAACCAAACCGATCCGAAAAATAATAAATTGGTTTGGATTGGATTGATCGGATATATTAAAAATAAACATACAAAAATATTTTTTAAAAATGATTTGTTTACACACTAAAATATGAAAAATAAATATTGAACACGTGACACACATATTTTTAAACAAGTTATGACCACCATAGTCATATAGTTGTTGAATTTCACTTAAATATTCAATTACTTAAAACAATTTTACTGCATACTCATACTCCATTCAGTAACATAAAATTGAAGGTTTGTAGTTTGCAGATACTTGTGATTTGAGGTTTTGCGATTTGGAAAGAAGGTTGTGGTTTGCGGATACTTGTAGTTTGCAGTTTGTGAGTTTGATTTAGATTTATAATGGTTGTGATGTTTGGTTTCTCTATATTTCATCATTGATGGATATGCTTGTGATAATTTGAAAGATTTCGTTCCGTTTTTCATTGGAAATATCTAGAGACTATGCTTATTTGTTTCTTTCATTATGGTTTGTACTTTGGTAATTGCTAAAACAATTATTCTCTTCATTCAAATAAAAAAGGAATAACCAAATTAAAATTAATAATTTATTATATGAATTAATTATGGTGATTGTTATTGGTTTGATTCGGGTTTACGGGTAGCAAATTAGAAATCTGTTGCCCGAACCAATTAACATCGATTTTAATTGGTTCGGTTCGGTTTTTGCCCGAACTGAAAAAATGCCCAACCCAAATACATTGGTTTGGTTTGGATTCCTGTTTGGTTCGGATTTGTCCGAACCAATGAACACTCTTAGTTTTCATCACGAGCAAGAGATTGACATGAAGAAAATGAAGAAGATTTTTCAACTTACCGTAAGAAGATACTGTAGAGGTAGTCTGAACTCTGAAATGGTGAAACCCTAGACAGAGGGAGAGTGAAACCGACAGCAACAGTGAAGATGGAGGGAGAGTGAAACCGGCAGCAGCAGTGAAGATGGACGGAGTGAAAAACTGAAGTGATTTAGTGAACCCTAATTTGTTTTAGGGTTATATATATGTGGGGGCAGTTTAGTAATTTTAGAGCTAAGCGGGTGTGGTTTCGGGTTTCGGGCGCGAGTTTCACACTATCCAAACCCGCACTCGAAATATCGGGTGGCACCCGAACCCGAACCCAATCAACTCGAGTTTTCACCCGTTGACTCGGATTTGAATGTAGATAGACCCCGCGGATTTGGGTCTGCTTGCCATCCCTACTTCGAACTGGATTAATCAATCCAATAAATCAAATAATTGAACGAGTTGGATATGTTAGATCCGACCCACGTTCAAGTATATTGTGCGGAGGTGTAACGAAAAAAATAACACATGCTCTTGAATTGTGTTATATTAATAATATTCCGAAAGCAGGCAACACCGTTGCTTATCGTCCTTTTTGATCGAAGGAAGTAAGCTGCGGCACCCGCCGGCTGCCGGCACTTCTCCCGATTTCTCCAAACTCAGAAAACAGTTATTCCCTTTTCTCTCCAATTTCGTCCAATCACACAAATATAAATCGCAATTCTCCCTCTCCCCACTCCCCACAACGTGGAGTAGAATGCTCTCTCGCAAAATCCATAGTTCCAATTAGGGATTTCTCGATCCTACCATTTTTTTTGCACTGAACCGCCAGCGGAACTGAATTCTCCGGCGGTTTTACCTTAGGTTAACGATGTCGTCGGCGCAACAAGTTGTTAAGCGTGCCAAATACAAAACTACTATCAAAGATCCTGGCACTCCCGGCGTACTCAAATTGGTACTATTCCTCCCTCTCTTGTTCATTTAACAATTTCCAATTTCTATTCACATTGCCATTTTTTAAGGCGATTCATGGTTTTTACTCTGCAGACTCGAGAAAAGTTTGTTTTCAAGCCTAACGATCCAACATCAAACAACAAGCTCGAAGCTGATTTCAGATTAATTAAAAGTACTTATCAACTATTGTTTATGTAAACTGATTTCAGATTAAAAGTACTTAACAAGCTCGAAGCTGATTTCTGATTAATTATTGAGAACATGTGTTGTGTGCATATTTTGATTTTTGTATTCTGATTGCAAAATTTAGATCATAAACACACCAAAGAGGGATCGAACAAACCGCCGTGGCTTAACCTTGCACATTCTCAGGTTTTTTTTCTTTAGTTTATTTCAACTGTTGCTATTCCCTTTTGCTAAGTTTATTGCATTTGTCAATGTAGTCTGAGTCATGTGTTTATTGGATTTTTTAATTACTTTTTGTTTGAACACTGCACTATTGAGTTATTCGTTTCATTCCGCGTGCTATGGTTCACTTAGTAGTGCCGTGTTTGATGTGTGAGTAATGTTTGTTTCTTAAAATGAATTTTATAATTATATGGTGTGATGTTTCAGGGAAGTTACATCTTTGAATTTGAAAGCTTTTCAGATCTTCATATTTGCCGGGAATTGGTTGGTAAGTTTCTAATAAAAAATGATTTTGTTGGTGTTATTTTTTTTTTGAATTTAAAATCTTATGTGGTTTATTTGACTAAACGGTCATTCTTGAATTGTGGAACACTCGTGCTTTGCCTGAGGCTGAGAGTGATGCGCTTTTATGATGTTTAAATGTTTGGCCGTAGATTTGTGTTTCAAAGTTAGAGTTAGAGTTTCTTTCAAAAGGTTTTTCATTGATTAAACACATCCAAAGTATTCAATGATGTTTAAAAAATATACGATTTTAGATGTGCAAATTATATATTTAGTTCCCATGTCAATACATATGCCTGAGCAAACAAGTGATGCATCACCAAATAATTTATATTCTAAAGAATTTGAGCATGTTATCCACCTTTCTATTATTTTTCTAATGCAATTATAATTTATAAATAGCGAATTTTAACAAAGATGGTATGAAATAATATCAAAGGAGATTCTGATTCTGAGTTGTCATGATTTTCTTTTATTCCCTTTCTTTATTCTTTTTTTATATACTTTTATTTTCAGTTGTTTCATATACGTTTTTCCAATGTGTTGTTTGGTGTGTTTGAGCAGGTAATGCCCTTAGCAAGTATGTAGAACCACCAAAAGTTGTTTCTGATGAACAGCTTAGCGCTTCTGAAATGACACTGAGAATTAAGCTATTGCAAGAAGATAGGTATTTGGTTTTTGCTATTGCACTTCTATTTTTTAAGAGGAAGTTTTGTTTACTATTATGATCATCCACTAAATTTCTTATTGCAAACTCCTCTTTGCTTTGCTTAACTTTGCTTTTGTGGTGTTACTTAAAAATTATCCATTTATTTGTTATTGTCCTTGCTCAAAAATGTCACTCAGTTGTATTAACTCATGATCATAATATTTTGAATGTTATGTTTTATTTACTATAAGTTCAACTTTTGCAGTAAGTTGCAGAAACTTCATAAAGAACTTGTGGCTAGTGGTAAGCTTACAGAATCAGAATTTTGGGCTACAAAGAAGGTAAAAGTGTTGTGAATATATTACTATGTAATGTATTATTCCTTGTTTGCTGAGAGCATTTGAATGTTACACTCCCCTGGGGTATTTATTTATTAATTAGAAATCTTTGGTTGATATTATGATGATTGAAAGAGTTTTTATTCATTAAAAACAAAAAAATATGTTGTGAAGTATTTTGCAAATCAAATATTTCAGTAAAGGATGTGGTCATTTTAATGGGTTACTCTAATAGATATGCAGAGACTGGATAGCTTTACTCTATCTATGTATGTATTCATTTTTGTATGGAGGGATATCTATCGCTCCGATTCCTTGTAAATTTCTTCTTTTCATCTTATTGAATGTTTACTCTTATATTTATAAAACATTTTACAGAAATTGCTTGACCAAGATGAAAGCAGAAAGTTAAAACAAAGGATTGGATTTAAAAATTCTTTGATCTTCGACACAAAGCCTACTAGTGATGGTCGGGTATGGTACTGCATCTTCCTCTTTTGCATTGGTGCTCTATTTTTTTTTTATTATTATTTTTTTTTATGGTTTAGATGTGTATCTTCGTATTTGGATGTCATCATGAGAACATTATATATCATTTTCTTTTGTCAAGAGAACATTATATATCTAACTGTTTGTTGCAGTTATGTAATTGTTTAAAAGGTGCATTGAATTGAATACTCTTAAGGAAAAAAACTTATTCTCATCTGTTATAGAGCACAAACTCAGCTTTTGGAAGCTTTTAATGTGTGACAATTCTATGACAACTGGGCTTTGAACCTAAAGAATATGGTTAAATAGTTTTGTATTACAGTTTGCAAGAATAACTTTTAAACTTGTACTCGGGTATATCATATTTACTATAAAGTGTTCTAACGCTAATGAATCAAGCCGATTGTTCTGGGGGTTAGGATGTAATAGATATGTTCTTGTTAGCAAAACCCAAATAAAGCTATTAACCTCATTTGTCATTGTAGTCAAAGAAATTATCAGAATGTTTCAAGATGAAATCTAGTTTGTCATTTTCTTTGAAAGTGATTAAAGTTTTAAAATTTTAAAACCCAGTTTGTTATCTTCTTATGGGAATAATGGGATCAAAATTATCCTCTTCATTAATGGCTAGGCCTTTTAAGTCTTATGCAGATTGCTAAGTTGTCTTTAATAGAACATTATGGTGTAATTTGATCCATGTTGCTGACCTCACCTAGTGGGATAAGGCTTGGTTGTTGTTGTATGATTGCTAAGTTGCATACTTTTCTCAATTTTTTGAAGGAATAAATAAGTTGAAGAGTATACAAAGTTTGATTTGGAAAATTAGGCAATGCAAAACTGTATGCATGGTCTTGTATTTAAAAGAGGATTTGGATCCTCTCATGTTTGAATCAAACATGAGAACTCACATGTTTGAATAAAACACAAGAGGATTAAAAAATGAGAGGATTATGTTCATCATCTCACCATTAAATTTATTTGGGCCCCACATATTTATTTTTAAAGTTGTAGAGTTCAATAAGTTTCAATGAGATGATAACCTAACCCTCTCATGTTTGAATCTCAGATTCTTTTAGTGACATTCCACATTTACCTGACAAGAACGTAGCATATCAATACTACTGTGCTAGCACATGTATATCATAATAAGTAGATGCTGTAGATTGTCGTCTTATGTTAATGAACTTCTGCATTTATAGGCAAACCTCCATAAAAGGAAATTGTTTACGAAATAAAAGTTGATAAATCATTTGAAGCATGTACTTATTGTGCATTTTTAAGGGAAGAGATGCACAAATTAAGAGGGTGATACTATGATCAACAATGTGTCTATGCTTGTGTTCTATGACGCCATTTTAATGATGAGTATGGGCACAAATCACAACCTATGGTATGGATAATCCCTAGATCATCCAAGTATTTGGAGAAGGGTTTAAACTCACCCCTCTAGTCAGTTTGTAAAGACTTAATAGACGAACCAACTGTAATTCATTCATTGCTCTGGATTGCTTAAAAATGGTGAGAGCATCAGATTTGTTCTTTAAAAGATAAATTCAAGTGAAACAAGTTGTAGAATCAACAAAGGTAATATAATTCAAGAAGTTATTGGAGGATGTCACTGGTGCTGGGCGCCACAGATCACCCTGTAAATAAATTCTAGTGGAGTGGTGTATTGAGTGTGTGAAGGTGAAGAGTGTGATCTATGTGCTTTTGCATTTTTATTATTATTATTTATTATTATTATTATTATTATTATTATTATTATGAATTTAATTGAAATACACTATTAGTGTAAAAGGATTTTACACTGTCAGTTAATCATAGCCGTTGGATGTTGGGAAGAGTTTGACGGATGATAGTGATGAATTGACGGTGTAAAACTTTTTACACGACAGTGCATAGTAATTAATCTCTATTATTATTATTATTATTATTATTATTATTTATTTATTTATTTATTTATTTTTTAATACATTTGATGTAACAATGGTTTTAATACAGATCTCTAGCTTCTTTTGATTCATGTAGCCAACCTGATATTATTTAACTGTTATATTGGGTTCTCAATTTTACAAAGCCATGTTTGATCTAGTAGTACTGGACTGTTTAGCTTGAGATCAACTGACTTGTTTTCTCTTGTTTTGTTTTTCCAGATAAACCAGGTTAAGTTTCAATTGACACCGGAGATAAAACATCAGGCACGCGTTTCATCTAAGTCTTCATCTAACTATGCTCATTTTACTCCTGTTTTTTTATCCTATGTCACTTTGGGAAAAAGTTTTGCACTAAATTATAAGTCATTTTACAATACCTATGAATCATTAATGCTACTTAATCTATTATACTCTTAAATATTTATTATTCTCTCTTCTTTCAATTCTTTTAATTTATCTTTTCCATACCATCAATGAAGGATAATTTTGTAAAACCTTTTGTAATTTCTTTTTTTCATACGGCATTAATTACATTTTTTTAATATCAATGAAAGTGACAAAACGACTTATATGTTGGAAATTCTACCCACATTGCGATCCACCCTAGCCGCCTAATTGCAACATTTGGATTGAAGGTTAGGGAGAATACTTTTTCGAGTTCAATTAGGGAGAAGTTGTCGTAGAGAATACTTTTTGATCATCATTGTTCCATCCAAACTGACCGCAATGATGATCAAAGAGTTCAATTAGGGAGAATACATTTTCTCAATATCAGCAGAAGATATTTTGAGAAATTTTTCTCATTCGTGTTTGAAGTGGTTGTCGTTGCTTCCATTTTTGTCTTATTGGTTGGAACTGTTTTCCTCCTTTTCTTATGTCTATGCTTTGTATTTCATATGGATAATTTTATTAGAATATCTTGGGGCGTCACTTATACAGATTAAACAGTGCTAACTGAGGAAGGAACCTGATGCATTTCTTTGTTTCTTAGTTTGTAGGCTTGGGTTTGTAGTAGTACATGACATAATTGCTTTGGTATAAATTGGTGTTGGTTCATTGTTTACATTACATCAAATTATTATAGCTTTCTTTCTTTCTTTTCCTCTCCTGTCTAATCTCTGCAAATTAAATAGATTTTTTTCTCCTCTTATACTTCCCCTTGAACTTTAGTATTGATTTATTTTCTACATTTGAGAATTCATTTTGGAGTTCTTGGCCAACATCAGGGTTGACCTAACCTTGTAGCAAATTTTTTTGGTATATTTTAATTGTTTTGGAACAATTTCTTGTTATCTCTCACTTGTATTTCTTTCATTTTTTCAAATATTATTTCTTCTTTCACTTCAAAAAAAAAAAAAAGACTCGCAGACTATTTCCTTACTTTCTTTTCATTATTTTCTTTCCAGATTTTTACCCTCAAACCAGCTGTTCACAAGGCATTCCTCAGTTTTGTACCCAGTAAGGTATTATAGATGTCAATAAATGTCCGTTATGATCTTTTATATTTATTCATGTAAAATGATCCATTACTTTGCAGACTGAATTATTTTATTTTTTCATGTCCTTCAAATTAAAGATGAGTGAGGTAGATTTCTGGAACAAATACTTTAGAGCTGAATATCTCCATAGTACCAAAAATGCTATTGCGGCAGCTGCTGAGGCTGCTGAAGATGAGGATCTTGCTGTTTTTTTGAAAGATGATGAGATATTAGAAAATGAATCTCGAGAGAAGGTCTTCCTCTTTTTTCTTTTTTAATCTGGTTAAAGATTTTGTAGTTGCATTCTCAGTTCCATTTATTTTACACTGTTTTTGCAGGTTCGACGGGTTGATCCGACTTTAGACATGGAAGCAGACCAAGGAGATGATTACACTCATCTTCCGGTAGGGTGAATGGAACTATTAGAAAATTGAGAATACTGTTATATTTTATTCTTCAGTAATAGCTGGTAGCTGGTAATATGGAGATTACAACTTCATATAGAAAAGAAATATTCTAAGAGAATATTATTATAATATAAGACTAAATATAGAAAATAAATAAAAAGGAAAAATACGAGTTAGGATCCTCTCCATTTCTCGAAAGAAATGGAGAATACAATTACTAAAGTTTTACGTGTATAAATACACATAGTCTTGCTTTTATACATTCAACATTAGTAATAGAACTTTCATTTTTTTTATGAAATGTAGATGATGTTTACCCAAAAAATACGGTTACTCCAACCCCCCTCAAGTTGGTGCATAGATATTTAGCATGCCCAACTTGTCTACAAAATGCTCAAATGTGCGCCTAGGCAAACTTTTGGTGAGGATGTCTGCAGTTTCCCTTTAATCATCATTGTTCCATCCCAACTGACCTGCTATGTGCTTCCGAAGTTATTATGTTAGAACACCGTCTGTCAATCATCCTCTTCCTTTGCTCACATGTCAGGGATGATAAGAGGATGACAGGAGAAATAATCCAATCCCCAAAGTGCAATGCTAAAATGAATAAAAAATCCAAGCACAAGAATGGGTTTCACTGATTAATTGATGCCAGCTGGTAGGAGAGCACAGTTAGAAGTTAGGAGAGAGTTTCCTCCAATACAGGAGAGATGATATGATTGATTGCACATCTAAATTTTCTGCCCCTTTACAATTATGTCTCACCTCTGCTGATTACCGAGGATGGATAGTAGCATGTTGTACTTGAACATTATAATACGACTATGCACCATAAATAAATAGAAATAAATGAAACAGCTAATGCTTGTATCTATTTAGTTTCATCAATATGTATAAGCAGGTTCTGAATCCTTTTCGATGTTGTCATTTAATGACTGTTTAGATATCTCTAATCCAAGGAAAATTAGCTCACATGACCTGCTTCCTTCACTTTCACTTCCATGGTTTCTTTCAAATTATGGGATAGTTGTGGTGCCGGGTTTTAGGATTCATTGGTTAGGAATCACCTTCCTCTACTTCTATTGGTCTTACCCTCCTTGCCTTGCTAACTGTTTACGATATTCAAATAATGGCTATCCTGGAGGGGTTTCTTTGTTGGATAAGTGGAGGGATTGGTGAGATTACTAAGTGAGTTAGTTTGTTTTGGTTGTCTTCTCCTTTAGAGGCAGGCTCTCTTATCTTCGCTGTAGTCTCTGATTAATTTTCTTCTTTTTTTCCTGCCTACAATATGGATTATGGACTATGTAGCACCGACACTTCTGAAAAAAGGTGTGTCAGTGTCCGATACCGACACTTCATCTTTTCAAATTATTACCGATGTCGTTGTGTCAGTGTTGATGTCGTGTTTCCGGTTTCTGTGTTTCATAGATTATGAATGAGTTGTATGTGTCATATGATGTTGATCATTTAGTTATTAACAAGACTTTACATGTAACACAATTGTCTATCTGTATTGTTGGCTCAGAACTGCTAGTCTGCATTGAATTTTGTATTTTAACTCTTTGGTCTATTTGGTGAAAAGAATCATGGGATCTTCCGTGACGGTAGCAAGGAAACATCTGAACCTCAAAATACTATGTATTGGCGAACATTGTTGCAAGATCTTAATAGACAAAGTGAGGTGGTTCTCGAAGGAAAAACTATAGGTATTTTCTCACGTTTGATGAATTCTTTTGTTTCATAATGTCATTCATTCTTAAATTCTGTCATCATTTTGGATATGTTTTGTGTTTCTATCGCATGAAATACATTCCTTTTACTTTTTGCTAGACTCTACAAGCAGAAAAATGGTCTCTTGATTGTAAATGTGTTAAGATTGACAAATATACATTTCATAATTGAATCATTAATTTGCATTTCTCTAGTAGTCGTACTGAAGCTGATTTATGACTATGTTTTCTACGAAAATGAATAGTTCAAATGCAAAGTGAAAAAAGAGAAACTTATTGCCACATATGCTGACTCATTGCATTGCATTGGTTTGCATATTTACACATATGCAAAGTGTAATTACTTCACACAAATAAGATGGAACATTGTTTGGACACTTTCAGACACATTCTTTTAAATTTGTTCCTCCAGGAGATCATTTAGTGCTTGTACAGAATGATGGTTCTAATTGCCAAGCCTCAGCTTTATCAAGTGTCTAAAATTCCTATCTTTTCAAAATATTATGACCTGCTTTATTGTTTCAAAGTTAGGCACAGCATACGTAATAATATTCTGCTTAGCTATATTGTTTCAAAACAGTCCCAAAATAAATTGAGAGCAGAATATGCAATCTAAATCTGGGTACAACATACTTATTGTCTGGTCTGACAAGTCAGATTTCAAACATAAATGTAGATAAAGATATGGAACCTCCAAGAACTGTGGCAGAAGTGCTTGCTCGGAGAAAACGGAGTTAGTGAGGCTAACTTATTTCTTGTCCTTTAACTTTCTGTTTATGTTGAGCAAACTCTTAATTTATACCGCTATACAGGATTTGATGGGGTTATAGAGGAGGAGAGGCTAATCAGAATTTCTAAGATGACACCGATTGAGGATCTTCAGGCACAAGATGATCATGCGTTTGCACCACTCTGTATCAAGGTACTACTTTGTCTTGAGAATTAAATGATCTCGTATTTTTAGTAAGCAGCTCAAGTCATGAAATATATAATATATACATTATTAAATAGTTTTCTTTTTGGATTAAATATTTTTTAAGTGTTATGGCTCTTATATTGTTTCATGCTCAGGATCCTCGTGACTATTTTGATTTTCAACAAGCGAATGCAGTAAAAACTTTGGATGATTCCCTAGCTTCTAAGTTGAAAACAAGAAGCAATTTGGGTTATGAGGAAGCCTATGGCTCTTTGAGGGAGTCGATATCTAACATCATAACTATGGGATTAAGGGATCCTCTATTGAGCTCTGATGTTGCCATTAAGGTAATGACATTTGTATTGCTTAGTTTAAAATAAAAATCAAACTTTTTGAAAAATAACAAAAAATACTCACTGTTTTACTAATGTTGGAATTACAAAATAAATTGAAATATTTTCAAGAGATTAATAACTAATTAAATGCCTAGTAAAATCACATTCATGTATTTAGGAACTAGAAACTACATTAGGAACTAGAAGCTACATTTAATGTCCCTGGAACTCTCCCATTGTATTTAATTCTAGTGTGTATATACAAGCAAATCAGCTGAGTGGAATTTTACTCAAGCATTCCATAACAATTTGGTTTTACAATTAAAATAACATATTTTCGTGTTTTGATTTTTTCTGCGTTAACAAAAATTCTGTTATTGAAAATGAGTGGTTTATTTTTATTCCAGGTCCTTACTGGATTGACCAAAAATATCTCAAGCACCAAATCAAATCTTGGGAAAAGTTCACAGGAGAGTGCCCTTGATATATTGCCCAGCGCAACTAAGGAGAAACTACTAGATGTGAGTCATTATGGACGGAAAAAAAGATAAAGAGAGCTGGAGATATTCTTATAAACTTTTATATATCTGTTGTGATCTAAAGTGTAACATAGGTTGCTTTTATTTTCTCAATCAGCGGTTTAGCGTTCTGTAATATAAATATAGTTTTTTGGGTAGTTCTACTTCTATTTGCATTTTTATTTATAAGTTTGATATATTTTAATGCATGCTTCTTTCTTTCCAGCATTGGGTTTGCAGTCAGGAATTACTGAAGCACTTTTGGTCTTCCTATCCAGTAACAACACAAAGCCTTGCTAATAAGGTGAATATTGAATCTGGTTTTCAGTGAGATCTTTCATTGGTGATTACTATGCATGACCTATCTAATACTGCACACTGACATTTCATGTGTCTGAGATGTTAACTTGCTTGCAATTATTATTATTATTTTTATCCAGCCCACCTTTTGTTCTCCCTGTTTCATTACAAGACCAGTTTTTTTTTGCAGCATGATAAGATGACGTTAAGTCCTACATTGTATTAAGTTTCTATTTGCTGGCATGATATGTCAATCACTAAACCAGTTTTATCACAATTTTGCTTGATTATATAAACTATTGTGCTGGGTCTAACCAGGATTTGAGTTTGACATGGGAAAAATTCATGACACGGGAATTAATATCATGTCTTGTACATGTGATGAACTTTTTAGGCCAAACACCGATTAGACTTGGCTTTGAAAAGCCTGTTGGTGTTAAGGCTTTGGCAATCATTCAACTACTGTCTATAGATATTGTCAACATATCAAGATCTGGCCTTAAATCATTTGATGAAAAGGTCAAAAGGGCTTTGATATGTTGTCGAGGAACCATAAAACTGGCAAGTTAAGCAGATGCCTAACATTGACATTTTATAATCAAATAGAAGATAAGCATCATTCATCAAATGACCTTTTGATATTCATTTATGTCTTAAGTCAGTTTAAACGACAATGAAAACTCAGGCAAGTTTATTATTTCTACAAACCTTCCTGTAATTTCCTTTACATGGAAGTTTATCAATGTCCCTGGGGTGAATAACCAGCTAGGCATTGGATGAGGAGAGAGGTGTTTTACTACCATATGCCATTGGTGGGAATATGCATCATATGTGCAGTATATTGGCGGGAATATGCGATAGGTGCCTAACATTGGCATTTTATAATCAAATACGCCCTCCGTCCCTCAATGAGTGACCTAGTTGATCATTTCACACAGATTAAAAAAAGGAATAAATGAGAGAGAATGATATTTTTACCAAAGTACCCCTTATCAAGTATTGGGAGTGATGAAAGTAATATTAATTAGAGGGTAGAATTGGAAAAGATGCATTGGAAATTGAAATTGATCATTTATTTTGGAACACATTTTTATTCCAAATGGGTCACTCATTGTGGGACGGAGGGAGTAGAAGATAAGCATAATTCATCAAATAACCTTTTGATATTCATTGATGTCTAAGTCAGTTTATACGTTATTCATTGATGTCTAAGTCAGTTTAAATGACAATGAAAACTCTAGTAAGTTTAATATTTCTACAAACCGTCCTTTAATTTCCTTTACATGGAAGTTTATCAATGGCACTGGGGTGAATAGCCAGCTAGGCATTGGATGAGCAGAGAGGTGTTTTACTGCCATATGCCATTGGTGGGAATATGCATCATATATTCAGTATATTATTGCAGATATTTTGATAAAGATTCTTCAAGAAACATTCTGAATTGCATTTTATTCTATCTGATGTTTTGTTCACTTAATAAAATGAAGGCCAGAAGACTGAAAGATGCCATATCACAAATATATGCTAAACTTGAGGTATGTATTTGACGGAAGCATCTACTAGTATTCATCAGTTGAATAGGGTCTTTTTTTTTTTTTTATTCTGTCATTGCACGGACACTGTCATTAGTTTTATTAGTAACTAGTACTAATTTATTCATATTTTTATTTGCTTAATCCTAGGAAATAAAGGTATCTTCACAGTCAGACCTGCGGCACCAGGTTTCACTTGTTGTCCATCCAATGCAGCAGGTGAGCTCCTTGTAATTTCATTTGACCGTGTTTCATTTCTGTGTACCCGATTATCCTAAATGGCTGCACCCTGCCACCTAAACTAAGTTACTACGTACTACGGAATACCAACAACAACCAACAACCATGCCTTATCCCACTAAGTGGGGTTTAAACCTACGAAATAAGTAAGTAAAATTTATAGGGGTACTAGAGAAAATTATCATCACTTACACAGTATAAAGTGTCATGTGTGATGGGAGTCATTGCTTACAACATTCACTGACCTCTAAAGCAGCATTCATTTTATGTCCTGTCGTAAGATCATTTGTTGGGTATTAACAAGCGCCACTACAGTTTTTTACACTTAATTATTTTTACTTTTTATTATTCCTTTGAAGTTATATAAACTTCCAATTTATGTTGGCATGTATTCACTCAAATGAGATAAACCGTGTTCAAACTTCTTTGGATCAGTCATACTCCTTCAAAATGTTTTTATACCTATCATTTGCTGCATAGTTTGTCAAAGTGTTTTCTGCATGCATTGTTTTATTGTAAGTCGTGACATTATTATATAAAAACTATTGAGTTTTCTGTTTTGCTGGGTGGCTAAGGCATATATATATCTTTCACACAAATACTTTATCACAACTTTAAAAACTATATTCTCAGTAGTTTAGACTTTTAAATATATATTTGGTTTCCTTTCATCCCTCTAACCTTCTCCCCCCTTCCATGCATTTTACTCTTAGTAGAGTGACAGTTTAGTTGTGTGTAGGACAGAAGGATATACAATAATTGTGAAAGTTCTCATAGTATTTTCAAGTGTCGCTTTGATCACCATATATAATTTCGGGCTTACTGCCAATGTATTCCTTTAAAGGTGGGTTGGTCGTGTGAAATCACCACCAAATGAAAGATTGTCCGACTAAAATTTCTCTGAGTGATATTGACTTTGTTTTGAAACCAATCAAATAGTCTCGCCTGCAGTAATGCTTGGCCGTTTTTGGCAGTTACCACATCCTCGCTGGGTTACTGTTTATCTTACACATGTATCTCATCACTTTGGCACTTATATGATTGATTTGCAGCATCTGATTTGTGTTGAGAAATATTAACAACCAATATTTTGTTGCAGGCTCTGGATGCTGCTTTGTTACATTACGAAGCTGATCTTGGGAAAAGAAATGCTAAAGGGTCAAAGCCTAATGGTTATGTTTAGGAGAATGGTATTTCTCTGGGCACTTCCTTCATTGTACCATAACAATTTAGGAATGTATATTCCATCAATTTTGCCGTGACCTCAAAATCGTATGGCTATTTACCTCTATATTATACGATGAAATGAATTAGTATTATTAGAGTTAGTGAGCTAGACACTTACTCTATAATTAGCTTTGTAGAAATGACTTGTTTACTAGTCTCTAGGCAGGCCAACTGTAGTATGAACCAAAATATGAAGAGTTCACAAATATCTGTTCTTTCCCCCTTGCTTCCCTCTGTTATTATTCCCTTACTACAGTTTTTATTGAAGTAAATACAACAATGACGATATCATTGAATTTAATTGTTTTGTGGATGTTCAAGATGAAAATGATTTAACTCTATTTAGCACCTGTTTACAAATTGGTATATTTGCAATGTGTAATATTTTGTAACTTTTGAATGATCTCGGTAATTTTGTTTCTTAGTGAATGGTACTTATACATAGTCCTAGACCTGGAAATGGCACGTGTTAAATTTGGGGAGTAAAAATTATCTTGACCACTTGAAATTCTTTTGTTGAAATATAATGAAATGGTTACTTTCCGATGGTGTTTCATAAAAGAACTATCGTAAAATGAATGACAGATTAATTTGTTTTAAATTATTTTGTAAAAGAAAAAATGGATATGTATGTAAAGTAATTCTATCCTGTCAATTTTACAGTGCAAATTTGACAGTATAAAATTATGACAGATTAATGAATTTCTATTAGATAACAGTTTAAATTTTACATTGTCAGTACATATTAATTAAACTCTTTGTAAAATAAATAGTTTAATGAGAAAAGAGATGATGTACTCACAGTGTGAATTATTGTCAATAATGACAACCATTGATTGATAGTGTAAAATAATTTTATATTGTTAGTACATATACATTAAACTCTAATTTAATTTTATAAATTGTCAATTATTTATAAATTGACATATCATTCATAATTAATAACCGCGTATGTGAGGGAACTAGTGATTGTTTGATTGTAAAAAGATGTTTTCATTATATTAATATTCTTACATTCACAAAACTGTTGATAGATAACAACAATGTTATTTCTACACCTATATTTATATCTATATTGTATGCACTGTTTACAAATACGGTAAACAATGTCGTGAACAGAAAAATCGTACATGAACAGTGGTATGAATAAGTCATGTGAGCAGTCTCAAGTGCATGAACAGTACCCCGTGAACATTGTCCGTTCACAGTTATAGTAAAACAAAGTTGATTAATAAAATGTTAAAAAATTGATTAATGAAGTAATGAAGTTGGTTAATAAACGTCCAGATATTAAAAATAGTTTTTAGTAGTAAAATAAAGTTGATTAATGAAATGTAAAAAATTGGTCAATAAAGTTATGAACTTGGTTAATAAACACCCAAATATAAAAATAATTTTTAGTAGTAAAACAAAGTTGGCTAATGAAATGTGAAATATTGATTAACCAAGTTATGGAGTTGGTTAATCACACAATACTTTTTATTAATTATATATATATATATATATATATATATATATATATATATATATATATATATATATTACAAAAGATTATTTTATTATTATAATATTTCAGTGTTCACCGTATTGATGAACAGTGAAATACGGTGTAGTGTATGTTTTGGTGTAAGACTATCATTTTTCTATAGATAAATGGAGAAATCATCCACTATCTTAATTAATAATTGTCAAATTTTAGTTGAACTTTTTTCTATAGTTATATAACATGACAATAAAAACACTTACAACAAGGATTTTCATTTTCATATTCAAAATCACAACTTTTTGTACTAATGCCAGCTAGTGTGGCAAGCCTCTCTCGTTTAGGCTTGTCCATAAAAGAGTGCAAAATCGAGACGGGACGGACATAGTCGAGTGTACAAACCTATAATTTAGGTCCGTTGTGCAAAAATGTGAGGGTAGAGCGGGATGAGCTTGCTGCTATTGCACCCTTTAAGCTTAAAATATAAAAGTTTAGGGGATTTATTTCCTTCCTTTATAGGTTCTCCCTAACTTTTGGCAAAAAGTAAAAAATGTCGTAAGTTTTTGGAGATGCATCTTTGGACGCACCGTTTTTTTATAAAATAAGCGTAAAAGAGTGATCGTCACTCACCTTGTCAAAATTTAATTCGGAGATGCATCTCCAAATATATTTTAGGGTTTGTCCACAAACGCATCTCCATATTAACCCTTATTTTATAATTTAGCTGTTTTTTTCGTAGCAATGCATGCGTCAGTTTGAACATGTGCAAATCATTATGAGATCCCCTATCGAGTATGCTCCAAACAACATCTTCTGCAGTCATCTTGATGACATACTGTTGGATTACGAGAGCCATCTGGTACCAGGGGAGTATCAGAGTATGTCAGCCACAATTCAGTGGTCTTATGTGGCGGTTACATAACTTAGTTCTATAATGTGTCACGCCCTGTCATGACATCAGACACTCTTGGACGTCCACCTAGGCTTGCCCATGAGGGGGTCCTGGAGAATGAGTAGGTCAAGGATGACCATGCCATTGATGTGTTGTCGGTCTGTCAAAATATTATGTGGATTACGTGTGAGGGCATAGAGTCTGGGCTGTGTGAGAGAGGCGATGATGATGCGGTTGCCCTCGCACATGTCATTCTTAGTGAGTCATGGAATACCTTGGGTTACCGGTGGTAGAGGAGGAGTCAGGGGTTAGGATTAAGCGTACACAATAGGTTATGCTTATTTATTTTTTTGGCTTAAATAATGTTTTAGTCCCTGTAAGTTGGCGAGTTTTTGGTTTTGGTCCCTGAATCTTTTTTTTTCCGGTCCAAGTCCCTATATGTTCTATTCCTTTTGGCGTTAGTCACTGCTGTCACTCTTCCGTTAAAAAAAAGGTGACTTGGCAGACGGTGGTGATGTGTAATTTTATTTTTCATTTCTTTTATTTATTTGTTTAACACACCTGGCTTTTAAACTCCCCTCATAACATGTCATATAATTCTCATTACCATATTTTGTTTTAAGTCCATGTAAATTAGGGCTGGACTTTTCCATTTCCAAGTTTGTCTCTGCCACCCCTACCGTTCAGGTAAGCTCAACAGTGGTTGTCCGACTGCGTTTGAACTTCCAAGAAAGAATCTTCCAGGTATGTCGTTTACGGTGAACTTACATTATGGGGGAAAGTTTGTTAGGGATGGTGTCGTGTACTACCTAGGTGGGATAAAGTTGAAGTAGACATTGACCCAGATAAGTGGAGCTTCTTTGAAGCAACCGATATTTTTAATGATGTTTGCAAGCTTGAAATCAATGATTTTTGGCTATGGTGGTATAACATTGTATCGGGTAAGCATGCAAGGGTAGATAGTGATGTTGACGCTGGTAAGATTTATGAACACTATCTTGAAACTGGTGTTAGTGTAGACATTTTTGTTGAGCACAAAATTACGGGTAAGCATGCAACGGCTGTTAATGATGTGGAAACTAACAATGTTATTGAGGATGATGCTGATAATGTTGAAGCTGACGTAGTTGGTGAGGCAAATGTAAGTAATGTTGAAGGTGATGCAGTTGGTGAGGAAAATGTAACTAATGCTGAAGCTGAGACTGATATGGATCATGGAGTTTCTGATAATGTAGATGCTGTCACAGTTCGTGAGGAAAATGTAATTAATGTTCAAACTGAGACAGGTATTGATGATGGTCATGAAAGTGATAGTTCAAATAGTGATGATAGTGACTACACTGGTTTGCCATTTGAGGATAGTGAGGATGAAAGGGCCCTTGGTTTGGATGATGGGTTTGATGTGGTAGAAAAAACTCCTGGAAGGGTTAAGCAGATAACAAGGAAACATAGGAAAACTCCAACAAAGATAAGAATTGTTGATGCAGCTGGGGGTTCATCTAGTGGAAATAAAGTTGGTAATGAAGGGATTGAAACTAATTACTTAAGTGATGATCTTGGGAGTAGTGATCCAGATGCATCAGATGAAGAGAAAGGGCCATCATATCCAAGGTTCAAGATGGAGGAATTAGACAAGGACTACAAGTTCAAAGTTGGGTTGGAATTTGTTTCTTTGCATGAATTCAAGGAAGCAATAACTGAATGGTCAGTCTTAAATGGTAGAGAGATAAAGTATGTGAAAAACGACAAGGTTAGAGTGAGAGTGGTGTGCAAGGGAAAATGTAGTTTTTTGGCTCTGGTTAGTAAAGTGGGGAATAAACACATGTATAGAATGAAGAAATGGATTGGTACTCACACGTGTGGAAGGGTTTTGAATAATACAACTGCTAACTCAAAGTGGATTGCGAAAACTGTGGCGGCTAGGATGGCTTCTTCTGATGGTCCCAAGCTTCGTGAGATTGTGTTTGAGATTAGGACATTATATTCTGTAGGTATTAGTATGAACAGGGCATGGAAGGCTAAACGAATAACAAAGGCTTTGGTTGAAGGTGATGCCACAAAGCAGTATACACTTTTACGGAGGTATTCAGCTGAATTGAGGAGGGTGAATGCAGGTAATACTTGCAAAATTAATGTCACCAGAATTGCACTCATTATTCAACCAAGATTTGGTAGTTTTTACTTCTGCTTTGATGGAATCAAGAAGGGATTCACCACTTCTTGTAGACCATTCATTGGTGTTGATGAATGTCATCTAAAAACAAAATATGGAGGAACTTTGCTTGTTGCTGTTGGAAGGAATCCTAATGACCAATACTATCCATTGGCCTTTGGTGTATGTGAGACTAAGACTAAGGAGTCATGGAGGTGGTTCTTGACCTTGCTTTTGGAGGACATTGGGCAAGATAAAAGATGGGTATTCATTTCAGACCAACAAAAGGTACTTGTCACATCTATGTTTTTTTTGCTTTACATCCTTATGCAATGTTTGAATTTTTAAAATCATCCCTGTATAATTAGATTCATTTTTGATTTGGTCCCTGATTTTTTTGTTTATTTTGTTTTCAAGGGGTTAATACCAGTATTTGAGGAGATGTTTGAGAGGGTGGATCATAGGTTATGTTTGAGGCATTTATATGCCAATTTCAAAAAGAAGTTTGGTGGTGGGACCAAAATCAGAGACTTGATGATGTCTGCAGGAAAGTCAACATATATACAAGCATGGGAGGCAAAGATGAAAGAGCTGAAGGCTTTTAATCCTAAGGCTTGGGAATGGTTGGCCAAGATCCCAACAAAGTCATGGTGTAAGCATGCTTTTTCATTCTATCCCAAATGTGATGTTTTGATGAATAATGTATCTGAGGCTTTCAATAGCACAATACTTGCGGCTAGGGATAAACCAATATTGACAATGTGTGAATGGATAAGGAACTATCTGATGAATAGAAATTCTACATTAAGAGAGAAAGCTGATAGGTGGGAACATAAGATTATGCCAAGACCTAGAATTAAGCTAGATAATGAGGTTCAGCATGTTGGCAACTGGATACCTAATTGGTCTGGTGATAGTATTTGGCAGGTAGAACATATTCAAAGCAAACATATGTTTATTGTTGACACATCTAAGAAAACTTGCACTTGTAAATTTTGGGAGTTGGTAGGCATACCATGTAGACATGCGGGTGCTGCCCTAGGATATAGGAATCTTAAACCAAAAAACTATGTAGATGATTGCTATTGCAAGGAGACCTATGTGACATGATATGACTACAACATTAGCCCAATTAATGGCCAAGACATGTGGCCTGAAGTTGACACTGAGGAAATGTTGCCTCCATCTTACAAGAGAGGGCCTGGTAGGCCAAAGAAGTTAAGGAGAAGAGAACCTGATGAGGATCCCAACAAAGGGAGGACACAAACTACTTATTGTTGTACCAAATGTGGAGTGCATGGACATAATTCCAGGAGTTGTTTGGTTCAGGTGCCATGCCCTGAAGCTCAGAAAAGAAAGGTATCATTTAAAATCAGTTATGTTTACAAATTTTGTTATTTTGTCATTGATATTGATTGAGACTTTGTATCTGCAGAAAAAACCTAAGAAAACTGCTACACAAGCATCACAGCCTGGGAATGAGCAATCAACTGAACAACAATAAGAACCAAGTAATACTGAGAATGATCAATCAACTGAACAACAACAGGAACCAAGTAATACTGAGAATGAGCAACCAACTGAACAACAACAGGGAATAAAATGTGATGTGGATCCAGAATTTGAGATGCTTGCAACTGATATATGTGCAGCTTTTGAATCAACACAAACCCAACCCAACATCAATGACATCACAACAGAAATTCCAGATATTCCCCACGTTCCTATTAATAAGCAACTAACTGTTGAGGTTTCTAATGAACAGCCTGCACAGGCTTCACAAGGACTTGGTGGCTCTCAGCTAAATTACATTTTGTTTGCACCTGTCAAAGAAGGTGATGGCTCACAGTCAAGTGTTGAAGTTGGTATGGTCCCACCTCTATCATCAGCTCCACCAAAACAACCTGTTACTAAGCATCCTAAACCACTTGAGTGTAAAACTTAGTTGTTGTCTATGTTGTTTGGTCTGCTGATATTTCTCTGATTGAGTGTGTTTTTTAATGTGACTTTGTAGGCCAAACAACCTAGACAGAAGGTGTCAAGGAAGTTGGAACTGAGGAGAAGTGACAGAACAAAGTTGGAACTGAGGAGAAGTGACAAAACAAGTGTAAGACAATGCAAAACGCTTAAGGGAGAGGGAAGTAGCAAAGACCAACCATGGAAGTATTAGACAAGCACCTGTTTTGAATTATGTTGTATTGCTTTGGCTTACAACTTGATGTTAAAGCCTTTATGTATTATGACTTAAGAATGTATTTTATTATGACTTTAAGTATATATGGGCTTAAGATGGTATTTTGTTAAGACTTTAAGTATTTTGTAATGACTTAAGACATGTACTTTTCTCATGCCTTTAAATATAAAGCCATGGTTTAAGTAATACTGAAAAAGCACTTATCAACTTAATTAAATACTTATACTGAACAATATAATCACATAAGTTTTATGAACAAAACAACATGTTTTTCATTCAAAATATGGTACAGGGACCAATTCCAAAATACATTAATGTTACAAGGACTTAATTCAAAATTCACCATTTCAGATAACCATAAAAATCCCCCATGAAACAACCAAAACAATCTTCAACAGAGTCACTTTTCTATTCTCCTTCTCCAGCTTGTTCTTCATCTTCAATCACCTTGACCATGACCACAATATCCTTCAATGCTTCAGAGCAGTTGCAACCACCAAAACATCTAACATCACTAGCTGGATTTCTTTCAAGCTCATCGTCCCAAATAAACAACTTGCAACCGGACATTAATCCTGAATTTTGACACTTCCAAAATCGTCTTTTAGGGTTTTCCATTGAATTTGACATAAACATTTTCATGCTTCTATTGCAACCACACACCGGTGCTTGGCCATAATGAGAATTCGTAGAAGAAAATGACGCCATGGATGTTGAAGGAAGTGGGTAGAAGAAGAACAGAACTGATACAAGTGTAGAAGAAGGAAGAAGACAACTTCTAAAATTTTTGGTTTTGGTCCCTCTTAATTTAAAGCTGAATTACCATTTCCACGTGTGTTACACAATTAAATAAAGAAATCATTAAACAATATTCCAACTGTTAGTTCTCTTGTATTAGGATTGGCTTAATTTTTGTAAAACAAATAATAGCAGCAATAATGTAATAGAGAATAGGATGTATAAACTTGCTAAGAAGAACAGGTACAACAAGATGTCCTTTTGAAATGCCAGAACATGTTGTAATTATTCAACAACTGGAACATCATGTCGAAGAAGATGTCTTATGAGGGAGCATTCGACATCGTGCCTGCTGAGGTGGATTAATGAGATTCAGCTATGTTTTGAATTATGCAGAATTTTTAAGAGAAAATTATGCATTCTATGTGGTGCATATTTAAAGGTTTAGAAGATTCAATCAGAAATCAAGACTTTCTAAATATGGAGACATATTAGGAAATATTAGATTTAAGACCTATTTTCTTAGAGTTTATTCTGCAGATTTGTAACAGCTATTGAAGCTGTGATTGAAGGCCCAAATCCAGTTGGGTACAGGTTAAATAGAAGGGTTTGTAACCTTGGAAGTGACGGTTCAAGATGTAGAAGTCTAGGGTTCTGTCTAGGTAAACCTCCCGACTTGTGGGAAGGTTACCCGTGATCTTCGAAGCTGTTAAGTAAGAGGCAGTTCGTTATTGTTCTTGGAGGAAGCTTTTAAGTAACTCTAAGTTGTGTCATGGAAAGGTGTCGTTCCTTGCTGAATTGTTGTATAGGTTAAGAGCTGTTGATGCAGTGGCGGATTGTCGACTGCTAGACATCATTGCGATGATTGGGAGTGAGAAGTATTTCTCATATCTAGAGAGGATCTAGGTAGAGGGGTCATTGGGTAGTGATTGAGTGGTAAGCTGTAAATGGAGAGTTTAGCTTTGAATTGATACTATTGATAGTGAACTTCATCCCTGGATTGGTAGCCCCTAGAGTAGGTGTATTAAACCGAACTGGGTTAACAATTCTATGTGTCTTGCTTTATCTTTTCAGTACCATGATTATTGCTTTATACCTTGCCCCTTGTGATCATGTCAGACCAGATGTCGAACGGCATGTTCTAGGACATCTGAATTCTGCACATGTACCAGAATTTCAATTGGTATCAGAGCAGGTCATTCTGTTCTGTATCTGGATGAGATCTCAGGGAAGATACTTTCTGGTTCATGGTCAAGGTAGAAGCTTTCTACTGAAAAGTTGTTTGAACTTGGAGTAGTTCATATAGGTGTGAGAATGGTCCCTAGAAGTGGAGGATGAACTATTCGCGACAAGCAGTGGCATGTGCTGAAGGCTTGGAGGTTTGGTTGAAAAGCTGCTGTGTTGTGGTTATGTTAGGTTTGATTTATTTTCAAATCTGTGGTATTGTGGTGTCACCTGGATTATGTTGCTAGGGCTAATATGTGACACCTGAAGGTTTTGAGGAGTTTGTGTTTTGATCCGCTGCATATATATCTGAAAACTCCTGAGGTTGCAATTGAGAAGGTTATTATTCTCTAAATGTATATACTATGGCGATGGGATATATGCAAGACTGCTTCAACTTACTTTGTCAACGATACTTGAAGATTTTTGTTCAAGTCCACTCATAAAGGCATTGATAAGTGAAGTTGTAAGGAAGAGAAGTAATTTACTTTTGCCTCTATTCCTAAAAGGGCTAATCTCCAGTCCTTGATCTCTTGATGTGTTCATTGGAATGATGTCCTATCTTGTGTTAGAACATCACGTCAGAATTGTGCTGAATTCTGTTGTCTGAAGGAATGGCATAGCAGATGCTCTGGGTGCTAAACTAATGTGGGTTGATCACATGAGTTTGGAACCTACTCCTGATCTGGAAGAGGGGGCATCTGGGTGGTTTGTCTAAGAAGGTTCTGGCCCTGGAACTTATCTTAGATGTGTGACTTGGTCAAGGTGTGATCAACATATTATTTACTCCTGAGGTCAGTTTATTTTTGGTCCTTGCTGCAGGAGTGAAGGACCTGAGATCCCAAGAAGTATTCTCGCTAGCAGACTACTTGGACATGAAGAACAAGGATCAAAGGGGCATGATTTATGTCTGGAAGTACCATCTGAAGCTAGTCTAGTACTGACTGTGTGCTGCTGTTAGAAGTGATTGATTACAGATTGGAGAGTTAGATGAGAGAATACTACTCTCACGCTTCTATGGGCTATGATGGTTGTAAGAGGGAAGTTTGGTGATTCGGTTCTGGAATGTGGTGTTTTTCTTAGTGCAGCTGGATTCTGTTCATAAGGTCAAGACTGATGTCTTAACATCTGTTGGCAAAACATTGTGTTCAGAATGTTATGGTGGTTGTCTCCTGAGATCACAAGTCTCTACTTGATTTCTGTACTGTTGTAAGGGTCAAGCAGTAGATGAATGTGTTCAGCGAGTATGTTGAATAGATAGTGCGCTCTTGAAGACATGAAGATGAGTCTCATGTTCTCCATTCATTTAAGGTATTCTTCCTGCAAAGAAGTACTGGTGGTCTTAGATAGAGAAAAGTTGATCAGATTGAGATCATGTGAGTATTGGTCCAAGTGATGATTGTGTTCAACTTGTGAGTTGAACAAAGAGTGAGCTCTTGAAAACATGAAGATGCGTCTTATGTTTTCCATTCTTCAAGGTACTAAGAAGCACATGATAGGGGGAGAGTGTTACAATTTTATGCAGCTGGACGTGTGATGTTAAGGGGGAGATTGTTAACTCTGCTGCTTTTGGTGTTGGCACTGTTTTTGAAGCAAATAAGGAATTTGCATACATGAGGATTAAGTGTGCTGTGATGTGTCTTGTGCAGTTGTGATCCTTATTATTTTTGTTTAGTATAAATGGAACAGAATCTTATTGCACTGGTGAAAGCATACAAGATTAGAAAACACAACAAACAAAGAGTCTAAAGATTGTCCCAACCCCCCGAATCAAGAAAAGTTTTCCAATCTTCGTCCCATTCATCATCAGAAGCTTGAAGTTGCACTTGGTTTTTCTTGATGGTCTTCATCCTTGTCTCTGATGTCCTTCGTGTTCTTGTTACTCCAGAAGTTGCTCCAGCTGTGGACTGTGGTGTGTCCTTCACCTTCTGTGGATCTGGCTTCTTGACTTCCTGCATGTGTCTCCTTTCTGCATTCTTGTTAGACTGACTCATGATTCTTTCCGTGGTGTGCTGATAGGAGCTAGGAAGCTTGGTTTTATACTGCATAAAGAGACATTGTTTGTATCGCCCGACCAGTCAAAGTAGTCTTTGGTGTGGGAATCTGTCTTTCTTGGGAACCTGTTTTTCTTATCACATTGGATACCAGAACTTCATGTTTGATGCCTTAGTAGAGGTTGTCCTAAGTGTAACTAAAAGGATGAGCCTAGTTTTTGTCTGGTGTGACTCCCTTCAGTTTACTTTCGGTGCTGGTTGTGATCAAGTGGTGTGTTATTTTGTCTCGTGCTGATGTCCTACATTTTGTTACAACATTTTTGTTTGTTGTGTACCATACTTATGGAGTTGGAAGAAGCAGCATTATCGTCTGAAGTTGCAGTTTTGACATAGTGTGGATTAGAATGGGAAGATTCTAATCTTGATAGTAAGTAGTTCTGGAAATACATGGCTACTTTCATGTTGAAGACTCTATTAGGGTGTTATGAGGTTGTTGCCAAGAGGTTCCTTCTAATACAAGTAAAAGGTGGTGGCAGTCCTTATCTTGTGTTGCAAGACATTTGTTTGAAATATGTGAGAAATTTAAAATCAAGTGGGCTTGTGTTTATTGGACTTGGCAGAACATGTATCCAAAACCAACATGGTGAGGCCTTGCTCAACATATATCAGAATGGGGCAATATCGTTGTGAGAGCATAAGGAGCATTGATTGTTAAGGCTGTTGTCTCTAAGTCTACTGCTGCACGTAGCATGTGGGCTGTTCTAGTTTGTGCAGTGTGATGTCAAACATCTTGATGGGACATATCATAGCTGTGTGAAGTTAGTGCTTATGTAGGAGAGGTCTGAAAAGCAGTATTGTTGTATATGGGTGACTATTGTTTTCTCTGCTGTTTTTAAAGGAATCCAAGAAAATGTGCTTGGAATGTATAAATTTCTGTGGAATCTTGGGTTGATAACTTTGTGAACAAGCAGACAAATTTTTTTTTGGTAAGATGTCAGAACAACACTCAAGACATGTTTCCCTGAGCCAAACAAAGGACTATTCTAGACTGTGCATCCAGCCACGCGTAAGAAGGGAGCCTAGAAAGTGCTGATTGGCCATGCAGGACTGGTCTAAGAGCTATTAAAGGCGTTCAAAGTCAGTTTGGATGGTGCACCTTGAATTAAGCTACAGGTTTTTCATTCTCAATTAACATTCTCTTTGACCAGGAATTAAAGATCGTTAATACCTAAGAAACTGCTCTGCTATTTATAGAGGCTTCTCCTATCCTCTACCATCAGTTAAGGGTTGTTCTCATAAAAACTATGGGTTTTGTTCGGGTCTGGGTAAGTTGTGCCTGGGTCTGGTTTTGTGATGGCCTCCTTTGTCAATTTTTGGCCAAAAAAGGGGAGAAAGGGATTGTTGCTCAGAGGTTCAGACAGGAGTCTGTTATTGCAAATGTTGTCCAAACATGTCAAATAAAATGTCTATCATGTTTCTTTTTGGATATTTTTGTGACCTGTGATCTGAGTTATGAACACAGTTGTGACCTGTGTTCTGAGTTACCAGGAGTGGTGGAGGGTTTGGTCTTAAGTTTCCTCTTATGCCCTTCAAAGAGCAATTAAGAGTTCTCTTATGCGACCATTGGTCTTCGTGTTAAGAAGAGGTTCCTGGATTGAGGAGGAGTACAAGCTGCCTTCTGCTATCTTCTTCCTCGTGTGCATCAACAAACTTCAGGACCTTCCTTCCTTTTATCCTGAAGATTGCTGTTCGTTGGTGCTGATGCAGTGGAGTTCTTCAGAGTGCTGCAAAGAAGATGTCAAACAAAGATGGTGAGACATTATTTTCAAACTGAAGATCTGTTGCTGTGTGCTGTAGACTCTGAACACTACAGCTGTTGGTTGTATTTTTATATTGTTGTAAACTCCTGGATTGTATTTGTTTGTAGATTATTTGTTTTAGCCAAAATTTGCCAAAGGGGGAGATTGTTAGTTCTCTTGTATTAGGATTGGCTTAATTTTTGTAAAACAAATAATAGCACCAATAATGTAATAGAGAATAGGATGTATAAACTTGCTAAGAAGAACAGGTACAACAAGATGTCCTTTTGAAATGCCAGAACATGTTGTAATTATTCAACAACTGGAACATCATGTCGAAGAAGATGTCTTATGAGGGAGCATTCGACATCGCGCCTGCTGAGGTGGATTAATGAGATTCATCTATGTTTTGAATTGTGCAGAATTTTTAAGAGAAAATTATGCATTCTATGTGGTGCATATTTAAAGGTTTAGAAGATTCAATCAGAAATCAAGACTTTCTAAATATGGAGACATATTAGGAAATATTAGATTTAAGATCTATTTTCTTGGAGTTTATTCTGCAGATTTGTAACAGCTATTGAAGCTGTGATTGAAGGCCCAAATACAGTTGGGTATAGGTTAAATAGAAGGGTTTGTAACCTTGGAAGTGACAGCTCAAGATGTAGAAGTCTAGGGTTCTGTCTACGTAAACCTCCCAACTTGTGGGAAGGTTACCCGTGATCCTCGAAGCTGTTAAGTAAGAGGCAGTTCGTTATTGTTCTTGGAGGAAGCTTTTAAGTAACTCTAAGTTGTGTCTTGGAAAGGTGTCGTTCCTTGCTGAATTGTTGTATAGGTTAAGAGCTGTTGATGCAGTGGCGGATTGTCGACTTCTAGATATCATTGCGATGATTGGGAGTGAGAAGTGTTTCTCATATCTAGAGAGGATCTACGTAGAGGGGTCATTGGGTAGTGATTGAGTGATAAGTTGTAAACGGAGAGTTTAGCTTTGAATTGATACTACTGATAGTGAACTTCATCCCTGGCTTGGTAGCCCCCAGAGTAGGTGTGTTAAACCGAACTGGGTTAACAATTCTGTGTGTCTTGCTTTATCTTTTCAGTACCATGATTATTGCTTTATACCTTGCCCCTTGTGATCATGTCAGACCAGATGTCGAACGACATGTTCTAGGACATCTGAATTCTGTACATGTACCAGAATTTCACCAACTCAGCACCGTTTGCCAACTAAGCATTTTTTTAACGTCCCATTGACGTGAGAGACTATTACCAAAAGGAATTGAACATATAAGGACTTGGACCCAAAAAAAAAAAGATTCAGGGACTAAAACCAAAAGCTCGCCAACTTACAGGGACTAAATCATTATTTAAGCCTTATTTTTATTTTTTATTTTTTTTTGTATTTTGGGATGTTTTAGTTTTATTTTTCGTACTTTGAGAACAATGTTTGTAATATTATGGGATATTTTTTTAATTAATGTATTACCTTGTTCTATGATGTTCGTGTTTATTGACGTTTGAATCAAATTCTAACATTGTTAGTCGGATTAAAATAACTTTTGATTAAAAAAACATAAACTTAGGACAATGTTTGTGTCCAAGATGCATGCAGGTAAGATTTCAGAGATGCATATCCGAAATAATGTTGTTTAAATAACTTAAAATGCACTAAGTGGTGTTTTCGGAGATGCATCACCGAATACACTCCAGAAAGTTTCGCAGATGCATCTCTGGACCAATATTTGGCAAAACTGGGGTGTCTGCTCGATTTACGAAGGGTAAGGTGATTAAAAGTCCGTTCAAAGGTGCATCTACGAAACACCTGAGAGAAATTTTAGTTTTTTAAAGGTGTGAGCCACACCGTAAGGGTAGGAAAAGAAATTATCAAAATTTGTGTTAATCCTTGCACTCACTAAACTTCGCAAAAAAAAAAAGGCGGGGGCAGGGAGGGCACATTAGAGGACGCAAGTCTAAATTCTTGTCCCACTCCGCACTAAAGGGCAAGCAAAATGCACAATATGTTTTTCCACCCCTAATGTCAGCACTTTCCACAAGGATTTTCTCTTTTAAAATATTCTGGCGAGTTTACTTTCTTAATTTTTTTGATTTTGATTTTTTGTTGTGTAATTTTTTTTATTAAATGAAGAGCCAAAGCCCAAGAGAGAAAATTATACCAGTATTAACCGAGGAACATAAATCTCCAACAAATCACTCTCTAATAAGTGATTAATGAAAGTTGCGCAAGAATCAAAATTACACATAACTGTCAGAAGATTAATTCCACTTTTCACTATATCATCTACACATAAGTTAGCTTCTCGATAGACATGGATGATTTTACTTTCCTAATCTTGAAGGAAATAGGATCTGATTTTGGGGATCAGATTTCTCCCCATGATATTACTTGTTTTGTTGGCATTAATGTCATTGGCCACTTGTTGGGAATCAACATTAATATCAATAGCTTTAAATCCCAATCTAGTCCCAAGTTGTAAGCCTTCATAAACTCCCCAAATTTTTGCTATATAGACACTATAAACACTAATTGTCTTCACAAAACCTCCTAGCCACTCCCCTATCACTGCCTCTAATTATTCCCCCACAATCCGCATTTCCATTTTTTTTATATAGCTTTATCGGTATTAAGCTTTACCCATCCCACCAGAGGTGTTTCCCACATTATTAATTTCAACATTTTCTGGTGGTTCGCAATGATATTAGTTGCAGTTCTCACAATTTTAGTGGTAAAAATTTTGAGTATAAAGTATTGATTAACTTAACTCATAAAACAAGAGTCGTCACCGCACTTTTATTTTATCCAAAGGAAAGGAAAAATAGCGTACAAAACCTAAAGGAGTTCTTAAACAAGAACAAATAAATAGAGATAGGGTAAGGGGGTTGGTTATGCAAAGAGAAAGTGTTAGCACCCAAAACGTGTATAGTACTCTATAGAAACCTCTTTAAAATATCTACGCTTTTTGGTTTGAAAAGGGTTTGCTTGTAAAAGATTAGGGAGGTGAGAAAAAAGTATTTTTTTTTTATAATTTTTGTGTTTGACAAGACTTCTTGAGCCTCGTGCCTACGTACCCACAAAGTGCAATGGAGGATCAAAACCTCGTAGTTCATGGTAAAAATAACAAAATGGTTTGTTTGGATTCATTTTAAATGAAAAGACAAGTTGTCATTTTAAGAACACTACAACTAATCACCCACAAGTAATGATGACTTTGTATCACAAGGAGAAGGGCTCCAACTTGGATAAAAATCAACAAGTATGCCACTAACTCTCACAAGTGGAAAAGAATTACCATCAACACTATGGGGATAGGAGAATTACATTTCAACTTTAAATGACTCATGTCTAAACTTTATGAAAAGTTTAAAAGAAAAGGTGCACAAAGGCACAAAATGACTTGAATGAGTTTATGTGTTTTTTAAGTCTTTTAAAAAGGTTTGAATATGCTTAAGATGTCTTAGCATTTATTAAAGAAAAGAAGTTTGAAAATCACTTGACAAAGTCAAGGTTTATTATGACAGTGATTCTAGTTTGAAAGAAGAAGATTTTGAAAAAGGTAGAAGATTTTGAAAATTTAAGAATGGGGAAGAGATGAAGGGACTATCCTATTGCATAAAATAAAAGCTAAGGACAAAGAAGGATCTAACCAAGAGAAGCTATCAAGCCCCGTGACATAAGTCAATCAAGAATTCCCTCATTTGGATTGAGCCTTGAGCAAGCCAAATAAGCAAATAGTAATCCAAACATCAGATGAAATCATAATAACCAAGATGAGTCTTCAAGAGAATCCTTAAGCCAAAGGTACCAGATGAATCCAAGTAGGTCTTAAGATGTGCTTCCAAGCCAAGGTCAAAGTCTTAATTCTAAGTCCAAAACTCTATAATGCATATGTTAGTAACATCAAGTCCACAAAGTAACCAAGTATTTTAAGAGGTTTAATATTTATTAATGTCTTAGGAGAAAGAAAGTCCAAATGGACAAAATGAAAAGAGCATAAGCATAAACACAAGTCCAAGTGGACAAAGAGAAAAGTAATATGATAATATGATATGAAATTCTAAAGTAAAAGCATACAAGTAAATGGCAATAAGTAAAGAGTATAAAATAAATGACAATTAAAGTAAAGATTAGTAAGTTAGTGATTAGAAAAGAAAGACCAATTTGTCATTTTTTGGAGAACACTCAACTAGACATCCACAAGCATGAAAACATGGTCTTATACATTACCAAGAGAAGAGCTCCAAGTTGGATAAAATCAACAAGTATTCTACTAGCCCTCTTTAGTAACAAAAGCTCCAGTCTATTTCACACAATACCATGGAGAATAGGAGGTTGACAATCTCACTTACAAAAATGACTTAGTTTCAGATTCAGGACAAATTTAGCTCTATGTTAAGCAATCGTAGCACAACCTATAAGGAAGGTCATACTATGGGAGGCCGGTCAATAACAATATTTTGCTAATGCAAGCTAGAGAAATGACATATAAGTCATTCTCCTAAAGCTTACCACACAAAAAGATTACAAATGACCAATAAAAATTCTGAAAGTAAAAAACAACTCAAGGATCATATGCAAAATTTTTGAGAATTTAAAAATGCATAAAAATATTTTTAAACTATTTAAAACATATGAAAAAAGAAGAAAATCATGAAAAATATCAAATGATAAAATAAAAATTCAAAAATATTCTCAAAAATAGAAAATATTTTTATGAAACTATGAAAAAAAATTGGAGTGAAAAATGTTAATGTAGCTATTTTTTATGAATTTTTTAAAGTTTAATGCAATTTTAAAATAAAATCAGAAAATAATAAAAAGAGAAAAAACAAGGCGCGTTGGATCAAGCCTCATTAATTGACGTGGCCGATCCAACGCACCTGAGATGAGGGAACACAATGGAACACGCGCAAGGCAAAGCATCAGATCACATTTAAACCTAACCAATGAAAACATTTCAAATCTCCAACGTGGCGCCACGCAGGTCATCGTTCTCATCCTCTCCTGTCATCTTCTTTGGTGAGCTCCCACCGGAGCTCTGGAAAACAGTTAATTCAGGTCATGAGACCTATGTCATTCTGACTGTCTCATCAAGGCGAACGCAACTCCATCCTCTATTTTCATTTATTGAAAAGGAGTGAGGAGAATTTTGGAGAAATGCAGAAATGAATACGGACACTCAAACAAAAATTAAATAATTAATTCAAGCAATCAACATCATATAAGTTAGGGAAAATGATCAGCAAACTAAGGTCTACATTGTGGTAACTTGTTTGAAGTGAATTGAAGCTTCTAACTACCTTGTTGAGATGGTGGCCGGAGGTTGAAGAAGCTTGATATGGCCAGATCACTTCAGAAGGTTTGGGAGCTTGAGACTTGATGCAAACATTTCAAAGGAGGCCAATGAAGGTATTAGAACAAAGAAATTGGGTTGAGAATGGCTAGAATTCAAAACCCGATAGTGAAATTTCTGGAGAAAATTTGAGGTTAAAGCAGAGGTTTTATGGCTCTCAAAAGATTGAAAATGAAGGTAGTGAGGTCCTCTATTTATAGCTGAAGATGATGGAATGCTGAGAGGGGTGAATTGAGTGGAAATTGCGTGTGATCGTGTGCACCCTTGGTCATGAGGAAAGTGTGACTTGAAATCACTCAAAACTCAGCTAAAACTTGCGTCCCAAGGCTCAATTAAACTCAGTACACTTCACTAAACATGTTTAAGTGGTTAACTTTGCCAAATTGATCTATAATTTAAGATTATATGAATCAAAATTCTGATCATGGTGCTTTCTTCAGTTTCAAGTTACCATGTTCAACTCAATGGGGCATCCTACTCAAGAGGCTTTTTGATCCCATTCTTCTTGTAATGTGTAGTCCTCATGATCTAGTTTACATTGTGCCAATAAAGTATTCATTTGGAAATTTTAGGAGAAAGTTATGATGTGTTGAAGTTGGCATAAAAAACTGGTCATCATAGAAAAATTCTAAGTCTTTGAGGCAGAAAAGGACCTATAATGTTCCAACAAATTCCAAGGCCTTCCAAGCATAATTTGATCTTGATCCTTGAAGAAAACTTGTAGAGGGCATCTTAAATGATATTATGAAAAAAGAATTGGCCTTAAAGAATAAAAATTGAAGAATTTGTGATCCTTGAAAGTTGGGAAAAATTCACTTGAAAATAATTCAAATTTCACTAAGTCCACAAATGACCTATAATGTCTTCAAACTTTTGATGATCCTCCAAGCATAATTGGCTCTTGTCATGTAAATATAAGTTGTGGAGGATATTTAGAAGAGTCATATGTAAAAAGAACCACTAAAAAAATATGGAGAAATGAAGGAGTTGTAGTCCTTGGAACTTTGACTTGAAAATGTTGACTTTTTGGTCAAACCTTCTTGAACCAACTTGTGTACTTGAGGTTTTCTTGTATTTCAAGGTACATGGATGATCTTATGAACTCAAAATAATATGTCCTTGAATTTATTTTGATTAAAAATGACCAAAGCTTGAGATAACTTATTGAAGAAGGCATGAAAATAAACACATGAACCTTTGACTTTTCTTGAGAAACAAGCTACACAACCTTGAGGTATTCTTGATCCAAATGATAATGAGAGATGTTTGGTGACCATAAATATTGAGATTAAAAGCCATGTCTTGAGAGAAGAGCTCTTGAGAATCAATGGATGATCACACTTTGCCTTGAGAGAACATAACCCTGGCCGAGGAACCAAACATGGTGCTCTTGATGAAGTGCTCTACCTTGCATAAAGCTTAAAGAAACAAGACATATTTTGCCATTTTGATTAGTGATTAGATAAACAATAAACATATAAGCATAAAAATAAACACACACAAAAGGGTGCTTGGTGACCTCTGCAAAGGCAAACCCCAAAGGGTAAGAGGGAGGGAAGAACCAAGCATATGATCTTATTTGTGGGCAAAAAGGCAGATGATATGTGGGATCTTAGGGTTAAAAATTAGGGTATGACAACAGTCTTATAATATTGCACCAAATTGTTTATAGGCGTCATTGGACACGGAGGTCTAGAGAAATTTCCATTATGGATCTCTTTGTTATGGCAACTCCAAAGACTATGGCAAGAAGTGGAGAATTTAACTTGCCAACCTCCATGTTATATCTGGCACCCCCACATATTTGCATATTGACAAAAATGTTCCTTGTATTATTTACCAATCAAAAATTACAATTGGTTAATGATTTTCACTTTTACTAAGCTATAATTTTCTAAATTTTCGGTAATTAAAACGAAAATTCCAGTATGATTTTTTTCGCATTTTGTGGAATGTTTGCATTTATATAAAAATATAAGATCTGGTATATTTTGAAAAAAACATGCAATTTTACTGAATTTTTTGGAATTGCCGGTGAAGGAATTTCGAAAATTTTGAAATTCCGGTAATTGTCTGAAAAAAACCAAAAAAATAACACAAATTTTGAAAAATTCGGTAAACATAAAAAACTACCGGTTATTTCCAAAATTCCGCTATACCAGAATTTTTTCCTACATTCAATAAATACGGTAGTACAGATTAATGTTTTACTTGTGCAGTCAAAAATCGGAAGGCTCGTCTACAGGTTTCTATACAGATTATACGCATTTCTTCACCACTTACGCTATATGTTTTCTTTTTTACTTGTTCAAAATTTAAATATTTTTTTCGTCCCTATGAAATTGATAGTTTATTCTTTATATAATGCAAATGAAAAATATTTCCTCCGGATCTGAAGTATTAACATGGGCACTGTGTAACGCCCCGGTTTTTGTTAGATTTATTTAATCGAGTCAATTTAATTATTTTTATTATTATATTATTTTATTCTTGACTTTTATTTGACAATATATTATTTTTCATTGTTGTTATGTTTTATCGCGTTTTGGGAGCGTTTGCGAGATATTTGAGTGTAGGGGTATTTTGGTCATTTTACTTATTTTTCTTAAGTTAGTAACATAGAGAGAAAAATAGAGAGAAAGAAAAAGAGAAGAAGGAAAAGGGAAAGAAGAGAAGAAAAAGAGGGAAAAACTTGGAGAGAAAGAAATTGATCCAACCGACTTTTCAAACACGATTAAATCGGGTAAGGGTGCGAAACTCGATTATTCTATACTTGTGTATGATTATGTATGTATGTATTTGTTTGTTGTTGGGTTGAAATTGGATATAGAACCAAAACTATTAAAATGTTGAGATTGTTAGAATTTGATTCAAATTGTGTCTGAAATCATGTTTTAATGTTCCTAATTGCTGAGACATGTTGGATAGATGTTATTGTGCATTGAATTGGTAATTTTCTAGTGTTTAGATCAGATTTGGGAGTGTTTTTGGTTGATTTTGCAGCAGAAAATATGCAGGAAAAATTCTGGGTTGTCGCTGCCGTTACGCGTATCAGGCAAGGCAATACGCGTATTGGGTTGGGCAATATGCGTATGGCAGGTGCAAATTGAGGCAATACGCGTATGGAAATCCATTTTTCTCGACCATCTGCTGAAATGCGTAATGGTACGCGTATGGGGCTGGGCATTACGCGTATGGCTCAGGGCAATACGCGTATGGCCAGCGAGAGTGCAGAATTTTGCCATTTCGCGATTTCCTTTCTTTTTAATTCCATAACTTGTGTTTCGATTATCCGTTTTGAACATCCTTGGTATCGTTGGAAAGCTAATAAAATGTTCTTTCTTATTAAAATGGTTTGGAGAATTGTGGCCGATTTAATTATGTCGGGAATTTGGAAATGTGTCGTTTTGTCGACTTTTACCATCTTAATTGTGTGTATTTGATGTGTTATCATGCAATGTGCTTTTGATATATACCGTATGACTTGTGTGTTGTTGTATGATGTAAATGCATGTGATGAAACGTGGTGATGATGGTTTGTGGCCTACGGGCAAGTAAATGCATTGTGATTGTGGTTGATCGTATATGCATGCTTATTGATGTTGAGATGGTTCACATGGTTGTATATATGTATGCATTGGATTGTCATGAGTCATTGTATGCCAAGCATCATGATATGCATCTTGTGATGTCGTGTGCCCTTGTGGGGGTGTGAGCGACGAAACGGTTCCAGAGGGAATCCACTATAACATCGTGTGCCTTATACAAAGAGGACCTAAAGCGATGATTATAGACGATCATGTGCCTTATACAAAGAGGACCTAAAGCGATCGAATCGTGTGCCTTATACAAAGAGGACCTAAAGCGATCAATAAACGTCGTGTGCCTTATACAAAGAGGACCTAAAGCGACGGGGAACATCGTTTTCCCGACGGGGAGTTACACTAAGTAACAAGCGATGATTCCAATAGTTCCTGAGTGAACTAATGATGAGAATGAATGATGGAATGGTACCGCATTTGCATAGAGTCATTGTGTCGGTCTCTTTGCATTTGCATAAATCATGAATGGATTGATTTTGTGTGGAATTGTGAATGGAATTGATGAGTTGATATGTATATATATTGGTGATAAATGCATTGAGCATGATTGATATGCCTTGGTGATGGATATATGAGATATGCATTGTGTTGTTTTGTATTTGAATTCTGGTGTAAGTTGTGGTGAGAATATTTTACATGTGTATTTTTGTGTTATTATATAATTGTATGCAATTATATTATGATTGTGTTTCTCACTCTTCTGCTATTTTAAATGCTCTATGAGGCATTGCAGATTAGATGCTGGAGGTCTTTTTGTGAAGCTTAGGTCTTCATTATTTTGTCGGTCGGCTCTGATATGTAGCACCGGGTAGTCGGAGAGATCGTTTGTGATTATGTGTATATGTATATGTTCTTTTTGGATTGTACATGTATGACTCTATATATGACAGACAAACTTTTATGTTATATATATATGAGATTCAGTTGCAGATTTTCCGCTTTTATTCTGTATCTGAATTGTGGGTGTTAGGAACCGAGTTCCTCTGTTATGTGCTACCTGATTGTTGCATATCTATATGAGCAGGTTGTTGTATTTTGTTTCAATTGATGTGACGCCTCCGTCTATGCCATAAATGTTTTAATTATACTCTGATTATTTGTTATCGCTTTAATTATTTGGGGGGATAGATTGGGGGTGTTACACACTGGCCATTGATAAACAACATGGTATTTTTGTTATCATTGTTCGTTCTGATACAACAAATAGGATGTGAGGGATGAGAGATAAATTGATTATGGGTTGTGAGAGAGGGCAAAACTACAAAAGGAAAAATACATCTGAAAGCCGCCAATATACATGTGGTTGCTTCATTAGAATAACTGAAATTCTGGCATAGCAGACCACAGATGTCCTAACACATGTCAAGACATTGTTCTGAATAATTTTTAAACAAAGAACAGAACTGTAAACTGATATCTAAACTATCAGTAACTGCAGAAACACAGATGTTTCGACATCTGTTCCAACATGTTAATCAAAACTGAACTGTAAATTGCAGAATGATAACCAACACAGAATATGATGACCCAGTTCGGTGCAACTCACCTACATCTGAGAGATACCAATCCAGGAAGCAGAATTCACTATTAGTAGTATAGGTTTATGTAAACAACCTCAGGTTTACAGTAACAACCATGTTTACCTATCACTACCCAATGGAGACTTTATCATTAGAAGTCACATCTAATCGATAAGAGAAACCCATCTCACTCCCTAAATCACAACTTATGATTATCTAAAAGTTACTACACCATAACTGTATCATCCCTATTGAAAGACACCCCTTTCAATACAAAGTTCAGTCAAACATCCTTGACTAACAATTTAACTTGGATCTGCTTCAAAGCTTCATCCAAGAACAATACACGATTCATTACCTATGAGTTTTTGAATCTGTACAAGTACCTATGTCTACCACAATGTATCAAATCGGTACAGAGGGAGACTTACAAGGGAAACCTACGACTCTCAAAATCTAAACCCTACTTTACAAAATAGGATTCCTAAGTCTATGTTGTCTTCTCTCCCTCTTCTGCATTAGGTCTTGGTCTTTTTTTATAACCTTCTGCTGCGTTAGGCTTTCAACTTTCTTTTGGCTGATTCCTTGATCCACGCTCTGATTGCTCCTTAAATCTTGCAACTGATCTGTAAACATCCTGATGTTAGTAACAAAAACGATGTCCTAACATCGTGTTGGGACATCTTATCTGACATGTCTTCTTTTAGTAGGATTCTTCTTTGTTGTTGGAACATCTTGTGCAGCAACCTGTTTTACCAAAATTTGTTCAAATATTTAGAGTCGTCAATTTCCCCCTTTTGACAAATTTTGGCTAAAACTCCTTTTGTTGCATTGACCCAGGATACTCCTTAGAGAGTAGAAAGTCCCGAAGTCATTACAGCCGGCAACTTACACTCTTCTCATAAGGAAGCAGACTATTACTCCGGGTAACTCAGAACACAGGACACGATCGTGTTCATAACTCTGATCACAGGACACAAGGAAGAATTTAGAACATATAGGGAACCAAACATTCAAGACAAAAATATCAGAGCATTCTGTCCAACATCCTTGCAACCCAACTGCAAGGACAAACTCAACCCCTGTACTTTTCTCCCCTTTTTGGCCAAAAATTGACAAACATGTCCAAAACAGAACTAAAACCTGCTGGAACACACCTAAAAACTGATAAATCTCATGAATACTCAGCACAACAAAAGACCAGTCTGAGATACGAAGAAGCCAAACCCCCTTTATATATTCGAGTCACTTCCATGTGATGTAACGAACCACTGAAAATAATGCAAGTCAATCCAAGACGAACATTAAAAGAGGAATGAAACTTCCAAAGAAAAATGTGCACCGACCAAAACTCTTTTGACTGTTTCTTCGTTCAAGGGGAACCGTCCAAGGAATGTACATGTTTTAAGACACGTGTTTAACCTCCGTGTTTAAAACCACCTTCGCTTCACCGTCCAAATCAGCTAATTAAGGTGCATCCACATGTCCTAATTAATTTTTTGACGCCTTGTCAGACCTTGTTTAGTCCACCTGAAGCGTAGCCACCTTTCCTTTCAACAGACCCCAAGAATAATTAGAATACCAAGAATAACTGATGAAGATGTTTAGACATTTCTGAAGGTGTGAGAAAAACACAAGAAAGGGGGGGGGGGGGGGGGGGGTTGAATTGGGTTTTCAAAATGAAAGTTTTTTGTGAAACTCAAACAAATATCACAAATAGACTAATAATAGAGAAAGACACACGATATATCCTGGTTCACTTGAAAACTATCAAGTTAATCCAGTCCACTCACCAAGGTGATTTTGCCTTATACACAAGGACTTAATCCACTATAACCAAACTGATTACAACTGCACTAGCAACTGCTGGTGACTAACAATACATAGACTAACTGTCTCTTCTTAAGGATTATGACCCAACTGGTCCCTTAAGGAATTCAAACAACTATTTGATCAAATAAAATGTTTACAATGAAATGCTTCTTACATAATGTAACACCCTAAATTCCCCCGCATGATTTAATCGAATAATCAGGGTAAAATAACACACTTTAGAAATGAAGGGAATTACTTTCAACATACACCTGTAACATGAGTAGACATGTAACATACTTTAATTCATACTTTAATCCAAAAATACTCTTTATTACGCAGCGGAAATGAATCCTTCGAATAATAAAGCATAACGATTTCAAGTTACCAAAAGTTAGTTTCGTAAACGGTAAAGACAACAAAATTCTTTAACCAAATTAAACATGCATAAAAGTGTTCCCGACTCCCAATGTTACATATCAGAGGAGACACCACTAAAGTGAAGCACCTCGTCTTCACCGACCACGACTTCCAGACTACTCCTGATTATCTGCAGGATGCCGTATAAAGCATCACCAAACACAGAAGGGGTGAGATTCTCAAATCAACAAAAGAAGAAGATGATATAAGTATAAAAGCATAAATCACTAGATTATTCACCCATCTCACAATTACCAACAAGAATCGCACATCTCAACACAACCACAATTCACTAATCAAACATAACGCAACACAACTAACAAAAATAATGCAATGAGACACCAACTAGACTCAATGCATGTGGTACCAATTTCGATCCCTGTTTCATGATCACAATTCCCATCGGAACGTCTATCTATTAGCTCACACCCCAAATTGGCACACGACAATCGTGATTGCTCACACCCCACATGGGCACACAATCACCTCAACAACAACAACAACACCATCTATTCCATTATAAGGAATCCGGATAAACGCTCACACCCCACAAGGGCACACGTCATCCCTCAACTCATGCATTATGCTATGCATCTTCAACGACAACATGCAACAATGAAACCAATGCATAAACATAGCATATCATCATTACTCAACTCACTATTTCACAACAATATACATACACCTATTCGAACGTGCATATTCATAACAAACCCCCAAAATACATCATCTAAAGCAATCATCAACGAAATAACAGGAAACAACACGAACAACAAGAAAATAGCACAGAAACAACAAAAATTGCGCAAGCAGCATTGCTGCACCTCATCACACCCCCCGGCTCCGCAGCAGCATTGCAGCGCCTCTTTGCACCGCCCGACAGCACACAGGCGTAGTTCCCCTATCAATTCTACGCTTCGAGTAGCGTTCCATACAACGCCTCCTGGTCACCGCCCGACACAGCATTGTTCCGCCTCTTCGCACCGCCCGACGCCGCAGCAGTATTGCAGCGCCTCTTCGCACCGCCCGGCGGCGCACAGGCGTAGTTCCCCCTCTCAATTCTACACTTCCAGTAGCGTTCCATACAACGCCTCCTGGTCACCGCCCGACACAACATTGCTGTGCCTCTTCGCACCGCCCGGCGGCGCACATGCGTAGCTTCTTCCCTCAATTCCCACAAGTTTTAGTAGTGTTCCAGCCCGTGCCTCTTGAGCACCGCCCGGCCTACAGCAGCACCGCTCGGCGCTACGATTCCACCACCCGGCGCTACGTGCACGTAGCAGATTCCCTACAATCCAACTTTCTGCTATACCTGACCCAATTTACTCCCACAAAACAGTTCTCATAGTGCACGAAAATCACCTCAACTCCCAGCAACATTTAGCAACCACAACATACATTATTTTATAGGCAACATCATAAACACAATATTAACATCCTACATCATTAGGACCTATCCTTTTCTCCTCAAAACCCTAAACTACCTATCACAAAATTCAACATTCACATGAACTCAACCTAGTGATTCCTACCTAAATACATACATCATCTAACCCTTGAGAGATTAAAGAATTCCCACCCTTACCTTGTATTGATGAGCTTTCCTTCTCCTCTAATGGATTCCTTCCTTCCCTAGCCCTAGCCTCTTTTCAGCTTTTCTCTCAATTTCACGCAGGATGAAAACTGACTTCTCTATTCCCTAACTCCTTTCATAAACCCCCAATTATGGTTTTCCTTATTTGCCCTTACTCAACCTCGTTCAATTACCTTCTCGCCCTTCTACTCTCTACACATCTAATTATATTATTTATTTTATCTTATTATATAATTCTTGTATTATCATTATTATTAAATCCCACTAGTGAAATAATAATAACAATAATTCCCACTAATAAATATAATCCCACATAATATCCATTTTATACTATGGTTCAACAAATACCAACTAATTTGTCTAATTAGTTTTACTCCCCCAAGGACTCATTCCTAAGGCCACTACCCCTTAATACGGGTACTTAAAACACAACGAAAACACATCAAGTCACAACATCAACTACACCGACTCGTAATTATCTTGCAAATAATAAACAAATCAAAACAGGGTGTTACAACTCTACCTCACTTGGAATATTTTCGTCCTCGAAAATTTACTTGATGCGAACAAATTCAGATACGACTCTCGCATCTTGCTCTCTAATTCCCAAGTCATATTTCCACCTACAGCGCCTCCCCACACTACCTTCACAAGAGTGATCTCTTTACCCCTTAGTTGCTTTACCTCGCGGTCTTCAATCCATACTGGCAAGGCTTCAACCATAAGGTTATCCCTTACTTCCACATTATCCATCGGAATCACATGCGACGGATCCGGAACATACTTCCGAAGCCGTGACACATGGAACACGTCATGCAAATTCGACAAATTGGGTGGCAACGCCACTCTGTAGGCAACAGGTCCAACTCTTACAGAAATCTGATATGGACCAATAAACCTAGGAGTAAGCTTCCTCGACTTTAACGCACGGCCTACACCAGTCACTAGAGTGACTCTCAAAAACACATGATCTCCTTCTTGGAACTCAAGATCTTTCCTTCTCTTATCATGGTAGCTCTTCTGCCTACTCTGCGAAGCTTTCATCTTTTCCCAAATTAGGTTAACCTTTTCGGTAGTTTGCTGAATAATTTCAGGTCCAAGTACTACACTCTCACCAGATTCATGCCAACACAAGGGCGTCCTACACCTCCGACCATACAACGCTTCAAAAGGTGCCATTCCAATACTGGAATGATAACTGGAATGATAACTGTTATTATAAGTGAACTCGATCAATGGTAAATGGCTATCCCAAACACCTCCTTGTTCAAGCACACAAGCCCTCAACAAATCCTCCAAAGATTGTATATTCCTCTCAGTCTGCCCATCCGTCTACGGATGATAGGCCGAACTCAATTTGAGCTTCGATACCAAGGCTTCTTGCAAACTCTCCCAAAATTTGGAAGTGAACCTTGGATCTCGGTCTGATACAATACTCAATGGAACTCTATGCATCTTCACAATCAGCTAAATGTAAATCTCTGCCAGCTTTTGCAAAGAAAAACTGATATTAATCGGGAGGAAATGTGCCGATTTGTCAGTCTATCCACTACTACCTAAATGGAATCATGTCCTCTTGGAGTATTAGGCAACCCGATCACAAAATCCATAGAAATGCTGTCCCACTTCCACTCTGGAATATCTAATGGTTGCATCATACCAGCAGGTTTCTGATGTTCCACCTTCGACTTTTGACAAGTCAAACAAGCATACACAAACTGAGCCACATCACGTTTCAATCCAGGCCACCAAAATATCTTCTTCAAGTCTTGATATTTCTTCGTAGCTCCTGGATGGATACTCAAACTACTCCTGTGACCTTCTTCTAAAATCATTCTTTTCAACTCAGGATTATCAGGAATACAAATCCTATCGCGGAGTCTCAACATGCCTTGTTCATCCACTCTGAACTCATTACCTTCTGCCTGGTCATTTCCAATCATCAAATCCACCAGTTTCACATCCAACTTCTGACTTTCTCTGATACTATTAAGGAATTCATTATTGATTGTCAGCATACCCAACATCAAACTATGCGGTGTGTGCTCGCAAACCAAACTCATATCGTTGAACTGTTCAATCAATTCTAACTCTTTAACCATCATAGCAGATACGTGCAAGGACTTTTGACTCAGAGCATCAACCACGACATTAGCTTTACCGGGGTGATAGTTCAAGCCAAAATCATAATCTTTTAAGAATTCTAACCATCTTCTCTGCTACATATTCAGTTCCTTCTGGTCAAACAGATACCTCAAGCTCTTATGGTCACTATACACTTTAAATCTGGAACCATAAAGATAGTGTCTCCAAATCTTACATACGAACACCACTGCAGCTAACTCTAAATCATGAGTTGGATAATTCCTCTCATGTATTCTTAGCTGTCATGAAGCATAAGCCACAACCTTACCATCCTGCATTAACACACCTCCCAAACCCATCAAGGAAGCATCGCAATACACCACAAACGGTTCATTTGGTTCGGGTAGAATCAACACTGGAGCGGTAGTCAATCTCTTATTCAACTCAATGAAACTCTTCTCACAATGAACATCCCATACAAAGGCCTTACCCTTGCACGTCAACTGGGTCAACGGAAGTGCCAACTTCGAAAATCCTTCAATAAATCTTCGATAATAACCAGCCAAACCCAAGAAGCTTCTAATCTTGGTCACCGACTTTGGAGTCTCCCATTGTAGAACTGCGTCTACCTTGGGCGGATCCACAATAATACCATTACCTGAAATAACATGACCAATAAAATTTACTTCTCTTATCCAGAATTCACACTTAGACAACTTAGCATAGAGCTTCTTCTCTTTCAACACTTGTAGCACAATCCATAAATGCTCAGCGTGTTCCTCTTCCGACTTAGAATAGATTAGAATATCGTCAATAAAGACAACCACAAATTGGTCCAAGTAAGCACGAAAGATACGATTCATATACTCCATGAATACGCCAGGTGCATTAGTAATTCCGAACGGCATCACCACATACTCATAATGTCTATACCGGGTTCTGAAAGCCATCTTCTGAATGTCTTCATCTCTTATCCGTATCTGATGATAGCCCGACCTCAAGTCAATCTTCCTAAACACGCGGGCACCAACTAATTGATCCATCAAGTCATCTATTCTTGGAAGTGGATACTTGTTCTTAATCGTTACTTTATTCAGCTGTCTGTAATCGATACACAACCTCATGCTATCATCCTTTTTCTTTACTAACAACACTGGAGCTCCCCAAGGCGATACAATCGGTCTTACAAATTTCTTTTCTAATAGCTCTTCCAGTTGCTTCTTCAGCTTCGATAATTCTGATGCCGACATCCTGTATGGTGCCCTAGAAATAGGTCTGGTACCAGGGACAAGATCAATAGCAAACTCTACTTCCCTCTCTGGTGGTACCTCGACAATGTCATCTGGAAACACTTAAGGAAATTCATGCACTACTTGCAATTCGTTGATCACCGACTCATTTTCCACTGACAAGGACGCAACCAATGAAGTACCTGAGCTTCTTCTTCCAATAATTTTCTTAACTCTCTAGCAAATAGAAAACGTCTTCTTCCTCTTCCTCAGGAGCAAGAAATCGAACCGACTTATTGAAACAGTTAATATGAACATGATTGAACTCCAACCAGTTCATACCCAAAATCACGTCGAGACCTCCCAAAGGTAAACAAATCATATCCACGCCAAAGTCCTTATCAAAGATCGATAGTGGACAATTCAAACAGACTAAAGAGGTGGTCACCGATCCCTTTGTAGGAGTTTCGACAACCATCTCTTCCTTCATCGGAGAAACAACAAGGCCTAGCCTCCTTACACAATCAGCAGCAATAAAGGAGTGAGTAGCACCAGTATCGATATTAGAAATCAAAGGCGTATTATTAATATAACACGTACCCCTGATCAGTCTGTCGTCACTAGAAGTCTGAGTCCCTGTCAAAGCGAACACTTTTCCCCCAGTCGAAGCTTTCTTTAGTTTCTGACAACGAGTACTAATATGGCCCTGTTCTCCACAGTTATAACAAGTAACCACACTAACTTTGCAGTCCGCAATCAGATGTCCAGCCTGTCCACACTTGAAGCATTTCTTCACATCACTCATGCACTCACTGACACGATGACCCAACTCATCACACCTGTAACACTTAAGAGGAGCAGGGGCACCTCCCCCACTTGGCCTCTTGCCCTCAGCATGCTTCTGCTTTCCTTTCTCAGCTGGAGCTGCATAAGGCTTCCCACGATTCATCGGTTGCTTTCCTCTTCTCTCAGTCAGCCCCTTATAGTGAGTCAATCGAGCCTTGCTGTCTTCTTCAAATATCCTGTAACAATCCACAAAGTCTGGAAACCTTATGATCCGCTGATAACCAATCGTCTGTTTGATCTCATGACTCAATTTGCTCTCAAACTTGCCACACTTTAAGAACTCAGCAGTTGCCACACTGTAGTGAGGATAAAACTTATCCAGATCTAAGAATTTGGTAGCATACTCTGTAACCGTCATGTTACCCTGCTTCAGTTCCAAAAACTCGATCTCCTTCTTCCCTCGGACGTCTTCAGGAAAGTACTTCCTTAAGAACTCCCTACTGAACACAGTCCAAGTGATCGCCTCTCCTATTGCTCCCAACAGTTGACGAGTGCTTACCCACCAATCATCAGCCTCCTTAGCCAGCATGCGAGTACCTAACCGCACCTTCTGTGCTTCAGGACATTCCATAACCCAGGAGATCCTCTAGATTTCTTTTAGCTAAGCCTGCGCTCCATCCGGATCATGTCTTCCCTTGAAGGTATGCGGTCTGTTCTTCCAAAACTTGTCATTCTCGTTAGCATGTGGCGGGGTCTGCATCGCTTGAGCAATAGCCTGCAAAGCAGCAACAATCATAGCATCGTTCCTTCCAGCCATTCTGAATCTGTTACACACCAACAACAGAACATAATGGTTAAGGAACCGATAACGACAACGACAACTTGTCACACGACAACGAATCGACAACTTGGCCGGACGGACCGACCTGCTCCGATACCCCTATGGAACACCCTAAATTCCCCCGCATGATTTAATCGAATACTCAGAGTAAAATAATACAATTTTGAAATGAAGGGCATTACTTTCAACATACACATGTAACATGAGTAGACATGTAACATACTTTAATTCATGCTTTAATCCAAAAATACCCTTTATTACGCAGCGGAAATGAATCCTTCGAATAATAAAGCACGATTTCAAGTTACCAAAAGTTAGTTTCGTAAACTGTAAAGACAACAAAATTATTTAACCAAATTAAACATGCATAAAAGCGTTCCCGACTCCCAATGTTACATATCAGAGCAGACGCCAATAAAGTGAAGCACCTCGTCTTCACCGACCACGACTTCCAGACTACTCCTGATTATCCGCAGGATGCCGTATAAAGCATCACCAAACACAGAAGGGGTGAGATTCTCAAATCAACAAAAGAAGAAGATGATATAAGTATAAAAGCATAAATCACTAAATTATACGCCCATCTCACAATTAACAACAAGAATCACACATCTCAACACAACCACAATTCACCAATCAAACATAATGCAACACAACTAACAAAAATAATGCAATGAGACACCAACTAGACTCAATGCATGTGGTACCAATTTCTATCCATGTTTCATGATCACAATTTCCGTTGGAACGTCTATCTAGTCGCTCACACCCCACATGGGCACACGACAATCGTGATTGCTCACACCTCACATGGGATCACAATCACCTCAACTACAACAACAACATCGATTCCATTAAAAGGAATCCGGATAAATGCTCACACCCCACATGGGCACACGTCATCCCTTAACTCATGCATCATGCTATGCATCTTTAGCGATAACATACAACAACGAAACCAATGCATAAACATAGCATATCATCATTACTCAACTCACTATTTCACAACAATACACATTCACCTATTCGAACATGCATATTCATAACAAACCCTCAAAATACATCATCTAAAGCAATCATCAACAACAGGAAACCACACGAACAACAAGAAAACAACACAGAAACAACAAAAATTGCGCAAGCAGCATTGCTGCGCCTCATCACACTGCCCGACGCCGCATCAGCATTGCAGCACCTCTTTGCACCGCCCGACGGCGCACATGCATAGTTACCCCCTCTCAATTTTACACTTCCAGTAGCGTTCCATCCAACGCCTCTTGGTCAACGCCCGACACAGCATTGTGGCGCCTCTTCGCACCGCCCGGCGCCGCAGCAGCATTGCAGCACCTCTTTGCACTGCCCGACGGCGCACAAGCATAGTTCCCCTCTCAATTCTACATTTCCAGTAGTGTTCCATACAACGCCTCCAGGTCACCGGCCGACACAACATTGCTGCGCCTCTTGGCACCGCCCGACGGTGCACAGGCGTAGCTTCTTCCCTCAATTCTCACAAGTTCCAGTACTCTTGAGCACCGCCCGGCCTACAGCAGCACCGTCCGACGCTACGATTCCACCGCCCGCCGCTACGTGCACGTAGCAGATTCCCTGCAAACCAACTTTCTGCTATACCAGACCCAATTTCCTCCCCCAAAATAGTTCTCATAGTGCACAAAAATCACCTCAACTCCAAACAACATTTCGCAACCACGACATACATTATTTTATAGGCAGCATCATGAACACATATTAACATCCTAAATCATTAGGATCTATCCTTTTCTCCTCAAAACCCCAAACTATCTATCACAAAATTCAACATTCACATGAACTCAACCTAGTGATTCCTACCCAAATACATACATCATCTAACCCTTGAGAGATTAAAGAATTCCCACCCTTACCTTGTATTGATGAGCTTTCCTTCTCCTCTAATGGATTCCTTCCTTCCCTTGCCCTAGCCTCTTTTCAGCTTTTCTCTCAATTTCACGCAGGATGAAAACTGACTTCTCTATTCCCTAGCTCCTTTCATAAACCCCGAATTATGGTTTTCCTTATTTGCCCTTACTCAACCTCGTACAATTACCTTCTCGCCCTTCTACTCTCTACACATCTAATTATATTATTTATTTTATCTTATTATATCATTCTTGTATTATCATTATTATTAAATCCCACTAGGGAAATAATAATAACAATAATTCCCACTAATAAATATAATCCAACATAATATCCATTTAATACTATGGTTCAACAAATACCAACTAATTAGTCTAATTAGTTTTACTCCCCCAAGGACTCATTCCTAAGGCCACTACCCCTTAATACGGGTACTTAAAACACAACGAAAACACATCAAGTCACAACATCAACTACACCGACTCGTAATTATCTTGCAAATAATAAACAAATCAAAACGGGGAGTTACAACTCTCCCCCTCTTGGAATATTTTCGTCTTCTAAAATTTACTTGATACGAACAAATTCGGATACGACTCTCACATCTTGCTCTCTAATTCCCAAGTCATATTTCCACCTGCAGCGCCTCCCCACACTACCTTCACAAGAGTGATCTCTTTACCCCTTAGTTGCTTTACCTCACGGTCTTCAATCCGTACGGGCAAGGCTTCAACCGTAAGGTTATCCCTTACTTCCACATTATCCATCGGAATCACATGTGACAGATCCGGAACATACTTTCGAAGCTGTGACACATGGAACACGTCATGCAAATTTGATAAATTGGGTGGCAACGCCACTCTGTAGGCAACATGTCCAACTCTTGCAGAAATCTGATACGGACCAATAAATCGAGGAGTAAGCTTCCTCGACTTCAATGCACGGCCTACACCAGTCACTGGAGTGACTCTTAAAATCACTTGATCTCCTTCTTGGAACTCAAGATCTTTCCTTCTCTTATCATGGTAGCTCTTCTGCCTACTCTACGAAGCTTTCATCTTTTCCCGAATTAGCTTCACCTTTTAGGTAGTTTGCTGAACAATCTCAGGTCCAAGTACTACACTCTCACCAGATTCATGCCAACACAAGCGCGTCTTACACCTCCGACCATACAATGCTTCAAAAGGTGCCATTCCAATAATGGAATGATAACTGTTATTATAAGTGAACTCGATCAACGGTAAATGGCTATCCCAAGCACCTCCTTGTTCAAGCACACAAGCCCTCAACAAATCCTCCAAAGATTGTATAGTCCTCTCCGTCTACCCATCCGTCTGTGGATGATAGGCCGAACTCAATCTCAGCTTCGATCCCAAGGCTTCTTCCAAACTCTCCCATAATTTGGAAGTGAACCTTGGATCTTGGTCCGATACAATACTCAATGGAACTCTATGCAACTTCACAATCACCTAAATGTAAATCTCTGCCAGCTTCTGCAAAGAAAAACTGATATTAATCAGGACGAAATGTGCCGACTTCGTCAGTCTATCCACTACTACCCAAATGGAATCATGTCCTCTCGGAGTATTAGGCAACCCGATCAGAAAATCCATAGAAATGATGTCCCACTTCCACTCTGGAATATCTAATGGTTGCATCATACCAGCAGGTTTCTGATGTTCCACCTTCGACTTCTGACAAGTCAAACAAGCATACACAAACTGAGCCACATCACGTTTCAATCCACGCCACCAAAATATCTTCTTCAAGTCTTGATACATCTTCGTAGCTCTTGGATGGATACTCAAACTACTCCTGTGACCTTCTTCTAAAATCATTCTTTTCAACTCAGGATTATCAAGAATACAAATCCTATCGTGGAGTCTCAACACGCCTTGTTCATCCACTCTGAACTCATTACCTTCTGCTTGGTCATTTCCAATCATCAAACCCACCAGTTTCACATCCAACTTTTGACTTTCTCTGATACTATTAAGGAATTCATTATTGATCGTCAGCATACCCAACATCACACTATGCGGTGTCTGCTTGCAAACCAAACTCATATCTTTGATCTGTTCAATCAATTCTAACTCTTTAACCATCATAGCAGACACATGCAAGGACTTTCGACTCAGAGCATCAGCCACAACATTAGCTTTACCGGGGCGATAGTTCAAGCCAAAATCATAATCTTTTAAGAATTCTAACCATCTTCTCTGCCTCATATTCAGTTCCTTCTAGTCAAACAGATACCTCAAGCTCTTATGGTCACTATACACTTTAAATCTGGAACCATAAAGATAGTGTCTCCAAATCTTCAATACGAACAACACTGCAGCTATCTCTAAATCATGAGTCAGATAATTCCTCTCATGTACTCTTAGCTGTCGTGAAGCATAAGCCACAACCTTACCGTCCTGCATTAACACACCTCCCAAACCCATCAAGGAAGCATCGCAATACACCACAAATGGTTCATTTGGTTAGGGTAGAATCAACACTGGAGCGGTAGTCAATCTCTTCTTCAGCTCAATGAAACTCTTCTCACAATGAACATCCCATACAAAGGCCTTACCCTTGTACGTCAACTGGGTCAACGGAAGTGCCAACTTCAAAAATCCTTCAATAAATCTTCGATAATAACCAGCCAAACCCAAGAAGCTTCTAATCTCGGTCACCGACTTCGGAGTCTCCCATTGTAGAACTGCGTCTACCTTGGACGGATCCGCAACAATACAATTACCTGAAATAACATGACCAAGAAAACTTACCTCTCTCAACCAGAATTCCCACTTAGACAACTTAGCATAGAGCTTCTTCTCTTTCAACACTTGTAGCACAATCCATAAATGCTCAGCGTGATCCTCTTCCGACTTAGAATAGATTAGAATATCGTCAATAAAGACAACCACAAATTGGTCCAAGTAAGCGTGAAAGATACGATTCACGTACTCCATGAATACGCCAGGTGCATTAGTAACTCCGAACGACATCACCACATACTCATAATGTCTATACCGGGTTCTGAAAGCCATCTTCTGAATGTCTTCGTCTCTTACCCGTATCTGATGATAGCCCTAACTCAAGTCAATCTTCCTAAACACGCGGGCACCCACTAATTGATCCATCAAGTCATCTATTCTTGGAAGTGGATACTTGTTCTTAATCGTTACTTTATTCAACTATCTATAATAGATACACAACCTCATGCTATCATCCTTTTTCTTTACTAACAACACTGGAGCTCCCCAAGGCGATACACTCGGTCTTGCAAATTTCTTTTCTAATAGCTCTTCCAGTTGCTTCTTCAGCTTCGATAATTCTGATGCCGACATCCTGTATGGTGCCCTAGAAATAGGTCTGGTACCAGGGACAAGATCAATAACAAACTCTACTTCCCTCTCTGGTGGTACCTCGACAATGTCATCTGGAAACACTTAAGGAAATTCACGCACTACTTGCAATTCGTTGATCACCGACTCATTTTCCACTGACAAGGATGCAACCAATGCAAGTACCTGAGCTTCTTCATCCAATAACTTTCTTAACTCTCTAGCAAACAGAAAACGTCTTCTTCCTCTTCCTCAGGAGCAAGAAATCGAACTGACTTATTGAAACAGTTAATATGAACATGATTGAACTCCAACCAGTTCATACCCAAAATCACGTCGAGACCTCCCAACGGTAAACAAATCAGATCCACACCAAACTCCTTATCAAAGATCGATAATGGACAATTCAAACAGACTAAAGAAGTGGTCACCGATCCCTTTGCAGGAGTTTCGACAACCATCTATCCCTTCATCGGAGAAACAACAAGGCCTAGACTCCTTACACAATTAGCAGCAATAAAGGAGTGAGTAGCACCATTATTGATAATAGCAATCAAAGGCGTATTATTAATATAACACGTACCTCTGATCAGTCTATCGTCACTGGAAGTCTGAGTCCCTGTCAAAGCGAACACTTTTCCCCCAGTCGAAGCTTTCTTTGGTTTCTGACAACGAATACTAATATGGCCCTGTTCTCCACAGTTGTAACAAGTCACCACATTAACTTTGCAGTCCGCAATTAGATGTCCAGCCTGTCTACACTTGAAGCATTTCTTCACATCACTCGTGCACTCACTGACACGATGACCCAACTCACCACACCTGTAACACTTAAGAGGAGCAGGGGAACCTCCCTCACTTGGACTCTTGCCCTCAACATGCTTCTGTTTACCTTTAGCAGCTAGAGCTACATAAGGCTTCCCACGACTCATCGGTTGCTTTCCTCTTCTCTCAGTCAGCCCCTTATAGTGAGCCGATCGAACCTTGCTGTCTTCTTCAAATATCCTGCAACAATCCACCAAGTCTGGAAACCTTCTAATCCGCTGATAACCAATCGCCTGTTTGATCTCAGGCCTCAATCCGCTCTCAAACTTGACACACTTTGAGAACTCAGCAGTTGCCACACTGTAGTGAGGATAAAACTTAGCCAGATCTAAGAATTTGGCAGCATACTCCGTAACCGTCATGTTACCCTGCTTCAGTTCCAAAAACTCGATCTTCTTCTTCCCTCGGACGTCTTCAGGAAAGTACTTCCTTAAGAACTCTCTACTGAACATAGCCCAAGTGATTGCCTCTCCTATTGCTCCCAACAGTTGATGAGTGCTAACCCACCAATCATCAGCCTCCTCAGCCAGGATGCGAGTACCTAACCACACCTTCAGTGCATCAGGACATTCCATTACCCAGGATATCCTCTCGATTTCTTTGAGCCAAGCCTGCGCTCCATCCGGATCATGTCTTCCCTTGAAGGTAGGCGGTATGTTCTTCCGAAACTCGTCATTCTCGTTAGCATGTGGCGGGTTCTGCATCGCTTGAGCAACAGCCTGCAAAGCAGCAGCAATCGTAGCATCGTTCCTTCCAGCCATTCTGAATCTGTTACACACCAACAACAAAACATAATGGTTAAGGAACCGATAACGACAACGATAACTTGTCACACGACAACGACTCGACAACTTGGCCGGACGGACCGACCTGCTCTGATACCACTATGTAACACCCTAAATTCCCCCGCATGATTTAATCGAATACTCAGAGTAAAATAATACAATTTAGAAATGAAGGGCATTACTTTCAACATACACCTGTAACATGAGTAGACATGTAACATACTTTAATTCATACTTTAATCCAAAAATACTCTTTATTACGAAACGGAAATGAATCCTTCGAATAATAAAGCACGATTTCAAGTTACCAAAAGTTAGTTTCGTAAACTGTAAAGACAACAAAATTATTTAACCAAATTAAACATGCATAAAAGCGTTCCCGACTCCCAATGTTACATATCAGAGTAGACGCCACTAAAGTGAAGCACATCGTCTTCACCGACCATGACTTCCAGACTACTCCTGATTATCCGCAGGATGCCGTATAAAGTATCACCAAACACAGAAGGGGTGAGATTCTCAAATCAACAAAAGAAGAAGATTATATAAGTATAAAAGCATAAATCACTAAATTATGCACCCATCTCACAATTACCAACAAGAATCACACATCTCAACACAACCACAATTCACCAATCAAACATAATACAACACAACTAACAAAAATAATGCAATGAGACACCAACTAGACTCAATGCATGTGGTACCAATTTCTATGCCTGTTTCATGATCACAATTCCCGTCGAAACGTCTATCTAGTTGCTCACACCCCACATGGGCACACAACAATCGTGATTGCTCACACCCCACATGGGCACACAATCACCTCAACAACAACAACAACATCGATTCCATTAAAAGGAATCCGGATAAATGCTCACACCCCACATGGGCACACGTCATCCCTCAACTCATGCATCATGCTATGCATCTTCAACGATAACATGCAACAACAAAACCAATGCATAAACATAGCATATCATCATTACTCAACTCACTATTTCACAATAATACACATACACCTATTCGAACGTGCATATTCATAACAAACCCTCAAAATACATCATCTAAAGCAATCATCAAGTAAACAACAGGAAACCACACGAACAACAAGAAAACAGCACAGAAATAACAAAAATTGCGCAAGCAGCATTGCTGCACCTCATCACACCGCCCGGCGCCGCAGCAGCATTGCAGCACCTCTTTGCACCGCCCGGCGGCGCACATGCGTAGTTCCCCCTCTCAATTCTACACTTCCAGTAGCGTTCTATACAACGCCTCCTGGTCACCGCCCGACACAGCATTGTTGCGCCTTTTTGCACCGCCCGGCACTGCAGTAGCATTACAGCGCCTCTTTGCACCGCCCGACGGCGCACAGGCATAGTTCCCCCTTTCAATTCTACACTTCTAGTAGCGTTCCATACAACGCCTTCTGGTCATCGCCCAACACAGCATTGCTGCGCCTCTTTGCACCGCCCGACGGAGCAAAGGCGTAGCTTCTTCCCTCAATCCCCACAAGTACCAGTAGCGTTCCAGGCTGTGCCTTTTGAGCACCGCCCGACCTACAGCAGCACCGCCCGATGCTACGATTCCACCTCCTGACGCTACGTGCGCGTAGCAGATTCCCTGCAATCCAACTTTCTGCTATACCAGACCCAATTTCCTCCCCCAAAACAGTTCTCATAGTGCACGAAAATCACCTCAACTCCCAGCAACATTTAGCAACCACAACATACATTATTTTATAGGCAGCATCATGAACATATATTAACATCCTACATCATTAGGACCTATCCTTTTCTCCTCAAAACCCCAAACTACCTATCACAAAATTCAACGTTCACATGAACTCAACCTAGTGATTCCTACCCAAATACATACATCATCTAACCCTTGAGAGATTAAAGAATTCCCACCCTTACCATGTATTGACGAGCTTTCCTTCTCCTCTATTGGATTCCTTCCTTCCCTTGCCCTAGCCTCTTTTCAGCTTTTCTCTCAATTTCATGCAGGATGAAAACTGACTTCTCTATTCCCTAACTCCTTTCATAAACCCCCAATTATGGTTTTCCTTATTTTCCCTTACTCAACCTCGTACAATTACCTTCTCGCCCTTCTACTCTCTACACATCTAATTATATTATTTATTTTATCTTATTATATCATTCTTGTATTATCATTATTATTAAATCCCGCTAGTGAAATAATAATAACAATAATTCCCACTAATAAATATAATCCCACATAATATCCATTTTATACTATGGTTCAACAAATACCAACTAATTAGTCTAATTAGTTTTACTCCCCCAAGGACTCATTCCTAAGGCCACTACCTCTTAATACGGGTACTTAAAACACAACGGAAACACATCAAGTCACAACATCAACTACACCGACTCGTAATTATCTTGCAAATAATAAACAAATCAAAACGGGGCATTACACATAAGCTGATATAAACACAATTTCTAGCTCAATCTAACTTAGAGAGAATCCATACATTAAGAACGATCTTCTTTTTTGTATTGTGGTGCTTTACTGTTCACTCATGGATTTCTCTATTTCTTGAGTTCTTTCTCGTATGAATCAGTGTTTTGTATATCTCTTTTTTTCACACTTGGTGTCGCGCATGATTCTTTGAATGATCAAGTCTTTATATAGCCAGAAAAAGATCCGTTGAAGGGCAAATCAGGAATATCAGTAAAATACTGGCGACTTGAAATAATGTCATTATGCTGGGATGAAAATCATACATTGAAATTGTCCTTTGTACCACCAAATCAGGGTAGTGGAATGGTAGTGGAAAAGAACGTGTTTGATATGTACTATGTACTATTTTCCCTGGCAAATGTTTCATCTTCTTCTATCCTTCAGAGGCTTCTAAATTGATATGATTGAAGCTTGATCAGAAGAATGAATCACTGGGTCTTCAGAGTCTTGAGTCTTCATAGTCTTCAGAACTTGTTCAGCAGAACCTTGTCTTCAGAGTCTTCAGCATTCCTTCTTCAGAACCCTTGGTTATCAAAAACATAAGTCTTCAGAACTTGTTCAGCAAAACCTTGTCTTCAGAATCTTCAGAACTCAGTCTTCAGAAACTTAAGTCTTCAGAGTCTTCAGAACGTTGTTCATCAGAACCTTGTCTTCAGAGTCGTTAGCACTTAATCTTCAGAAGATAAGTATCAGAGTTAAATTCGGAGCCAGAATCCAAGAGAATATTGCAGCAGCAACATATTGTCTTCTTAGAGTCTTTCTAAAGCACAGTAGATCAGAAGCAAACTTGCTTCTTTGACGCAGAAGCGACTTTTGAGAATTTGAGAGTGATTTTTCACATGATCTCTATCAGAGTCAGAGCTATCTTTATTAGAGTCAGAATTATCTTTATCAGTGTCAGCACCTGTTTGTCAATACTTAAGAAAACAAACGTTAGAGTACCAAAATTGTTCTCACACAAATATAACTTTGTTATTATCAAAACAAAGAGATATCTCGCAGAACCAAATCTTGTTCTAAAAATCTCCCCCTTTTTGATAATGACAAAACAATGTATTTTGATAACACAATTTTGTACGAAGATAATAAATATTGACTTAGATAAGTTCAAAGTAAACTTCCCTTTATCAAGCTCCCCCTGAATCTAAGACTTAACAAAAATCTTATAAGATTTGGGATACAGAGTCTGATTAAAAAGATCTAGATAGATCTAAAATATTAGAGATTGATTATAGTGGTGATGCATTCTGATAACAGAGCTTGATTAAGTAAATCAGAGCCTGATTGATATCAGAGTCATTTTGCCAATATAAATATTTTTCCTGAAACACATTCTTAAAAGATATGCAATTAAAGTGTTAGAATGTTAGAGCTATGATTAGAGACAAGATATTTATCAAAATAACTTTCCACATCAATACTCCCCCTTTTTGTCATAATAAAAAAGGGTAATAAAAATGATTAACTTAAGCATTTTGATTTGAGAGAATTTAGATAAGTTAAATTCAGTACTTCTCCTCCTTTTATGGTAATCTTAATGGAATGCAGTAAGATAAGATAAATAAAGATAAGGAAAATTCTTCATTGATAAAAGCAAAACGCCAGGGGCACAGTACAGGAACAGAATCACAAAATAGGAAAACCAACAAACAACAGGACAACAAATAGAAACAACAATGATAAAAGAAAGAGAGACCAAACAACCAAGAGACCAATAATGACGAAACACCCGCCAACCAGCTATAAAAAATCCTCTACCTCATCAACCTTTTCACACCTTTCTTCATCTGTAGCATCCTTTCAGCCCTGTAGAATAACTCAGAAAGAATTCTTCCATAAGGTATGAAGGACTTGTATTGATTTCTGGAGATTTCAACACAGTTCTTTAGACGATTAAAGATGGTTTGCGAAAGATTCACTCGAAATTTGTACATCATGAAATAGATAAACAATTTATCATCATGAGTCAAGGTGCTTTTGGCCAATCCTCTGGGGCAAAAGTTGGTAAGCAGGAGTTGAAACCACAACTTTCCATCAGGGAGAAGTCCTTCAGGATTATAGGGTTTATACCTGTCTCAAGACACATCATGAATTCCAATGAGATCCTCAATAAAGGAATAGTTCAGATGAAAATCTTCAACAGTCACTCCAGATTGAACACAATTGATGGCTTGGGCGATAGAGGTAGGTGTTATGATGACCGGAACACTGAAAACAGACGACCAGACATAATTGTTGTCTTCTCCAATCTGTGCGTATTTCCAGAATTCTTTCACCATAACAGGATAAATGGGTCCATGCAGGATTGCATAGTATCCTGACCATCCTTGAATTTGCATGCTAGGGGAAATGTAAACACCAAAGTCTCTTAATCTTGGGAGATTTGACCTTTTCTCATTAATGACCTCCATAATTTCATCATTGCCTACAAAAGTTTTTATAGACATAGTGAAACAAGAAGGATAGGAGTGAAAAGCAAGTTTAGAAATAGATGAATAGTTATGAGAAGAAGTGCGGTATATATAGAGAACAAAGAGTGATAGCAATAAATAGAAATAAAGACTAGATGAATTGAGGCAAGAAATTCATCTTTTCCAATACAAGGGATACAAACAAGAACAAAGAATGATAAAGGAGTGTATCAGTCTCCAAAAGATCACATATCAGTATACGTTATTAATATTATGACATCAGTCAATAAATACAAATAAATGTATACTCAAAAGAGAGAGGGCAAAAACTGACAAAGAATTAAGGAAGGTAGACAAGTGTTTAGTTCCAAGAAATCTTTGTCTTACACACATATTTATGAATGCATAATATGGGAGGAAGACGTAAAGATTTAAACAGTTATCAAGTAAATTTTCAAATCCAATGTGTTAAACATGATTATAGAGATATTAAGGAGTAATATGAAATAATTACTTGAAACCTAGTCTCATGAAATCACAACGCTCGATGTGTCTCTTCAACAGTAGGTATGATTTGATTTTGGACACGTGTCACAAATAATCATAGCCGTTTGTTTTTAAGAGAGCACGTTTTGATGTTCCCAACGTCAAGAATACCAAGAGGTATCTGACTGGACTAATTTCTAATCAGGACATCTTCTAACTTGTAGAAGTATCATGAATCATAAATTCAATAAATAATAACACACTTTGTTTAACATCAGAATCTTATATTAGATGTTCTGGTAGCCTGACACATTAAAATATTATCATCTCATTCTGGACAAGGTTTGATAAATAAGTTTTCCAGAATGAATACGAATCTATCTTCAGCAAGGGTTTTGTGAAAATATCAGCCCACTGGTGATTTGTATCCACAAATTTTAACTGAAAAGTACCCTTCTGAACATAGTCACGTAAAAAGTGATGTTTTATTTCAATATAATTTTGCCCTAGAATGTAGAATATGATTCTTATATAAACAAATGGCAGAAGTATTATCACCGAAGATAGGAGTGTTACACTCGTGTATCTGATAATCATCAAGTTGATTCTTCATCCAGAGTATCTGAGTACTGCACAGAGATGCTGATATGTATTATGCTTCTGCAGTTGAGAGAGCAATTGTTTATTGTCTTTTGCTTGCCCAGGAGACGAGGTTACTTCCCAGAAACTGACAGTTTCCAGAAGTACTTTTCCTTTCCAATCTGTATCCAGCGTAATCTGCATCACAGTAACCAGAAATCTTGTACTCTGATGTTTTCTTATACATCAAGCTATGGTTAGTTGTTTATTTTAGATACAGGATTCTCTTAACAGCAGTTAAGTGAGTTTCCATTGGATCTGATTGGAAACGAGCACAAAGACATATGATGGACAGAATATCTGGACGAGAAGTTGTCAAATACAGAAGAGATCATATCATACCACGATAAAGCTTCTGACAAACCTTTTTACTTACTTCTTCTTTCTCCAGAATGCATGTCGGATGCATAAGAGTCTTGGTAGGTTTACTTTTTGACATATTGAATTTCTTCAGAAGTTTTTTTGCATACTTGCTCTGATGAATGTACGTTCCTTCTGATCATTAATCAATTTGAATTCCCAGAAAGAATCTGAGTTCTCCCATCAAACTCATTTCAAATTCAGCCTGCATTAACTTGGAAAATTCCCTGCCCAAGGAAATATTAGCAGAACCAAATATAATATCAACAACATAGATTTGAGCAATCAGAATGTCATTTTTAAAGGTTTTACAAAAGAGTGTTGTATCCACTTTTCCTCTGGTAAAGTCATTTTCCAAAAGAAAGTTACTTAGCCTTTCATACCAAGCTATGGAAGCCTGTTTTAGACCATATAACGATTTTTTAAGTTTGAAAACAAAATCTGGGTCTTCAGAATTCTCAAAACCAGGAGGTTGGTGCACATACTCTTCTTCAGAAATATATCCATTTAAAAATGCACTCTTTACATCCATCTGATATAAAGTAATGTCATGATTCACATCGAATGAGATTAATATGCAAATAGATTATAACCTGGAAACTGGTGCAAAGGTTTCTGTACAGTCTATCCCTTCTTGTTGACTATAACCTTGTGCAACCAGTCGTACTTTGTTTCTTACGACCTCACCTTTCTCATCTAACTTGTTTCTGAATACCCCTTTAGTTCCAATGACATGGACACCTTTGGGTTTCTGAACAAGATCCCAGACGTCATTTCTGGTGAATTGATTTAGTTCTTATTGCATGGCCAGAATCCACTCATTCTCCTTAAGAGCTTCATCAAGTGTTGTTGGTTCTATTAGAGAAACTAAGCCCAGAAGGGTTTCTTCAGAATGTCTGAATGATGAATGAGTTCTGACTGGATCAACTTTATCTCCCAGAATCAATTCTTTAGAATGAAAAGTCTTTAATCTATTCTTCTTCTGATGAGATGGGTTTTTTTTGGTTTCTAGTAAGGTTGTATCTGAATCTGGAGAATCTGCATCTTTGTCTGCTTCTCTTGAATCTCCTTCTTCTTTAGATTCCGATAAGGTGATCTTCAGATCTGCAAACTTTTCAACTAGCTTTGACTTTTCAGGGTCAAGCTTAACATTGAATCTGACATGAATTGATTCCTCAACAATGTCTGTTTCTGTGTTATAGATTCTGTAGCCTTTAGAGCGTTTAGAGTATCCTAACAGTAAACACTTTTGAGCTTTGAAGTCAAACTTGCCAAGATTCTTTTTAGTGTTCAACATAAAACAAATACAGCTAAAAGGATGAAAATATGAAATGTTGGGTTTTCTATTCTTCCACAACTCAGAAGGAGTCTTACCCATAATAAGTCTTATTGAAACCTTGTTCTGAATGTAACATGTTGTATTTACTGCCTCTGCCCAGAAGTGCTTAGCCATGTCAATTTCTTGGATCATGGTACGAGCCATTTCTTGCAAAGTCCTATTCTTCCTTTCCACTACTCCATTTTGTTATGGAGTTCTGGGACAGGAGAAATCATGGGAAATTCCATGGGAATAAAAAAGATTCTCAAAGTATCTGTTCTCAAATTCTCCTCCATGATCACTTCTGACTTTGACTATTTTACAATCCTTCTCTGTTTGCACTTGAGAGCAAAAGGTAGAGAACACAGAATGAGACTCATCCTTGTGTTTCAAGAATTTTACCCATATCCAACGACTATAATCATCAACGATTACTAATTTATACTTCTTTCCACTGATTGAGGCAGTTTTCACTGGTCCAAACAAATCAATGTGTAGAAGTTCTAACGGTCTAGAGGTGGACACAACATTCTTTGCTTTAAAGGAAGTTTTAGAAAACTTTCCTTTCTGACATGCTTCACAAAGAGCATATGAAGAATACATCAGATTTGGCAAGCCTCTGACGAGTTCAAGCTTATTTAGCTGAGAAATCCTCCTCATGCTAATATGGCCTAAACGTCTATGTCATACCCATTGCTCTTCATTAACAGACATTAAGCATTTGACATTCTGTTCACAAAGATCAGAAAGTCTAATCTTATAAATGTTGTTTTTCCTCTTTCCGACAAATAGGATTGAACCATCTTTCTGACTTACAGCCTTACAGGATGTTTGATTAAAGATGATATCATAACCATTGTCACTAAATTGACTAAATGACAACAAGTTATGCATCAAACCATTGACTAAAAGAACATCAGTAATAGAAGGAAGGTTACCATTACCAACGGTTCCAGAGCCAATGATTTTTCCTTTCTGGTTTCCTCCGAAACCGACGAAGCCTCCAGGCTTAAGTTCCAGACTTTGGAATATATGCCTTCTTCCCGTCATGTGTCGCGAGCAACCACTGTCCAGGTACCATGACTGGTGTTTCAGTTGAGCTGGTAAGGATATTTGTAACATAGATTATCTTGTCCTTAGGTACCCATTTTCTGGGTCCTCTCTTGTTAGATTTCGCAGAGTGTTTCACAACTTTGGGCTTTTGTGCAACAGGATAATCAAGTGGAATTTGTGCATGATATTTAACTTTAGAAACAAATTTCTGTATCGGTGGGGGGTTTTAGTGCAAGCTCAAAGCATACAATCTCAGTTCCAGAAGGCACAAAATGGTCATAGAGAGGTTTTGGTTTAACAGTTTGACTTTCGTCAATTTCAGATGATTATGTACATCCCAAACCTTTCTTACCATTTTTGCTAACTCCATAGATCATGGAAGGTATTCTGCTTCTATCTATGCTTTTAGCTAGAAAATACTGGAATGCTCTATCATACTTGTTGATACAGCTTGTGTCAGAGACATTGGAGATTAATTCTTCTTCTAATTTAGCAACTTTCCTTTTCAAGGCATAATTACTATTTTTTAAGCAATTTTTTTTCATTTAGAGAAGAATTATTCTGCTCAAGCTTATCTTTTTCCTCAGAAGCAATTACATATGATCTTTTAAGATCTTTGTATTTACTCTGAAGAGTTTGATACTTTTCCAGCATTTCTGAAAGATATAACTCTAATTCACAACGAGGGAGTTTAGATAGTACCTCTGAGTCAGAGTCTGAGTCTGATTCTGGTTCTGATGATATTCTGTCTTCTGGTTCTCCAGAAACTTCATCGTCAATTGTTGCTACTAGCGCAACATTTTCTTATTCTTCATCAGAGTCTTCTTCTTCAGAATCAGAGTCGTCCAAAGTTGCCATTAGTATTTTCTTTGCTTTGGAGAAATTCTTCTTAGGCTTCTTGTCTTTCTTGATCTTTGGACACTCATCCTTATAATGACCTGGCTCATTACACTCATAGCAGATAACTTCCTTTCCAAAGTTCTGCTTCTTCTGCCCAGATGACGACTCAGAGCGGCCTTTGTTTCTTCTTGATCCTCTGAAGTTTCCTTGCCTATGCTTCCAGAGTTTGTTGATCCTTCTGGAGATTAGCGAAAACTCATCTTCTGATTCTTCACCAGAATCTTCTGATTCTTCCTCAGCTTGATAAGCCTTTGCCTTTTCAGGTTTAGACTTAAGAGCGATATATTTGCTTCTCTTTTGAGGTTCACCTTCTTCCAGCTCTATCTCATGACTTCTTAAAAAAATAACAAGCTCTTCAAGACTTATGATGTTAAGATCCTTGGATAGCTTTAAAGCTATTATCATAGGTCTCCATTTCTTGGGAAGACTTCTGATGATCTTTTTAACATGATCCGCAGTTGAGTAACCTTTGTCCAGAACTTTAAGTCCCGCGACTAGCATTTGAAACCTTGAAAACATGGCCTCAACTGTTTCATCATCCTCCATTCTGAATGCCTAATATTTTTGGATTAGGGTCAGTGCCTTTGTCTCCTTAACTTGAGAATTTCCTTCATGAGTCATTCTTAGAGAATTAAAAATGGATTTGGCAGTATCTCTATTTGTTATCTTCTCATACTCAATATAAGAGATAACATTTAGCAATACGGTTCTTGGCTTGTGATGATTCTTATAATCTTTCTTCTGTTGGTTGGTCATACCACTTCTGGATATTTTAACACCTGTAGCATCAACTGGGTGAGTGTAGCCATCGACTACTAGATCCCAAAGACCTACATCATAACCAAGAAAGAAGTTTTCTATTATGTCTTTCCAGTAGTCAAACTTTTCACCATCAAAGACTGATGGTTTGGCACTGTAATGATCTTTCTCTTCTACAACAGGAATAACATTAGCTGTAGTAGCCATGATATCTCACACAAATATTGGATCGGTACTGAACACGGTGAAGTGTTGATAAATCGTTTTATCACAATTAGAATCGGAGCTCAGATGCTAATTGAAGGTGTGAGAAAAACACAAGAAAAGGGGGGTTTGAATTGGGTTTTCAAAATGAAAGATTTTTGTGAAACTCAAACAAAGATCACAAATAGACTAACAATAGAGAAAGACACACGATATATCCTGGTTTACTTGAAAACTATCAAGTTAATCCAGTCCACCCGCCAAGGTGATTTCGCCTTATACACAAGGACTTAATCCACTATAACCAAACTGATTACAACTGCACTAGCAACTACTCGTGACTAACAATACACAGACTAACTGTCTCTTCTTAAGGATTCAAACAACTATTTGATCAAATAAAATGTTTACAATGAAATGCTTCTTACATAAGCTGATATAAACACACTTTCAAGCTCAATCTAACTTAGAGAGAATCTATACAGTAAGAACAATCTTCTTCTTTGTATTGTGGTGCTTTACTGTTCACTCATGGATTTCTCTATTTCTTGAGTTCTTTCTCGTATGAATCAGTGTTTTGTATATCTCTCTTTTCACACTTGGTGCCGTGCATGATTCTTTAAATGATCAAGTCTTTATATAGCCAGAAAACGATCCGTTGAAGGGCAGATCAGGAATATCAGTAAAATACTGGCGACTTGAAATAATGTCGTTATACTGGGATGAAAATAGTACACTGAAATTGTCCTTTGTACCACCAAATCAGGATAGTGGAATGGTAGTGGAAAATAACTTGTTTGATATGTACTATGTACTATTTTCCCTCGCAAACGTTTCATCTTCTTCTATCCATCAGAGGCTTCTGAATTGATATGATTAAAGCTTGATCAGAAGAATGAATCACTGGGACTTCAGAGTCTTGAGTCTTCAGAACTTGTTCAGCAGAACCTTGTCTTCAGAGCCTTCAACACTCCTTCTTCAGAACCCTTGGTTATCAGAAACATAAGTCTTCAGAGTCTTCATAACTTGTTCAGCAGAACCTTGTCTTCAGAATCTTCAGAACTCGGTCTTCAGAAACTTAAGTCTTCAGAGTCTTTAGAACGTTGTTAATCAGAACTCTGTCTTCAGAGTCGTTAGCACTTAGTCTTCAGAAGATAAGTATCAGAGTTAAATTCAGAGCCAGAATCAAAGAGAACATTGCAACAATAACATATTATCTTTTTAGAGTCTTTCTGAAGCACAGTAGATCAGAAGCAAACTTGCTTCTTTGACGCAGAAGCGACTTTTGAGAATTTGAGAGTGACTTTTCACATGATCTCTATCAGAGTCAGACAGAGTCAGAATTATCTTTATCAGTGTCCGCACCTGTTTGTCAATACTTAAGAAAACAAACGTTAGAGTACCAAAATTGTTCTCACACAAATACAACTTTGTTATTATCAAAACAAAGAGATATATTGCAGAACTTGATCGAAAAAATAGCAAGTGTATTATTTTCACCGATGTAGTAATAATAGGGGTTATCCCCAGAATCGATCTCGGGGACTGCGTGGTAAATATAAGTTTGCGTGTTGTTCAACTGAACAAAAATTCCTTTGGTGTTTGATTTGTTTTTAAACTATAATCTACGAAAAAAAGTAAAGCAGGAGATGAAAACTTGACTTTTAAACAATATTATAAAACATGCTAGGGCAAGGTGCGTGAATTGCTCTGCAATAACCTCAATCCTTATTCTATGATATTTTGCTTTCAACCAACTCTTACAGATTCTTAAGATTATTTTTCCCTAATTCCTTAGCAGAAAAAACCTTTGAGATTCAGTTTCTACCCTAATTCCTTAGCAGTCTAGAAAGAATCACAAGCATTATATTTTATCAAGAATGTTACGGTTACTACCGGGTATCCCCATTCCTAGGCAATATCTACGGTATTATTATCATGCAAACAACGTTAAGTTGGTTTCTCCGACCTAATCCTTAACCGTAAATCAGACTACATTTGTCCGATGTAAAAAGCAGCAAGCATTTTGCAAGATAAAAGAGATTAAGATCAAAAGCACTCTTATCATAAAATAAGGAACATAAAAGTTATTACATCGCAATTCAGGGACACCCCCTAGCATTAGCGGGTTTAGCTACTCATAGTATTCAGATAAAAAATTACAAAATAAAGATTAAACATTACAAGAATTTGGATGACTTTTGATCTTCAATTGCTTTCGCTCATGAAAACCTTTCGCCTTCTGAAAACCTTGATCTCTCCAATCTTGATCGTGAAATTCTTTCGTATTCTCAAAAGTCCCCATTCTCCTTTCTCAAAAAGTGTCTTAAATACTCTCAGGTCCAATACATTAATGGGGAAATGCCCAAAATACCCTCATGGAACACAAAGGTCAAAAATCCAAGAAAATAAGAAGATGAAGCGTCTAAGCCAACACGGGCCGTGTCAGCTGACACGGGCGGCCGTGTTGGCTCCTTGTTATTCTGATAAAAAAGTCTCCAGTGCCAGACTTGCTGACACGGGCCGTGTCAGGTGACACGGGCACCCATGTCAGCCCACTGTTTTTCTTCATATTTTCATTCTCTTGGCTTCTTCCTGACACGGCCCGTGTCAGGCCACTGTCTTCATTTCAATTGCATTCCGAATCTTGCAATTTTCTCGCTTTTTCGCTCCGATTCCTCCTGAATGTTTATATGAACCTGAAAATACTAAAGAACACAACCAAGGCATAAAATGCAGTAAAAGAGATATAAAACAAATAAATAATAACAAAATATTAACTAAAACAAATAGTGAAATAATGTATGAAAACCACCGATCAGAACCAAATCTTGCTCTAACAATTTCTTAAAACATCTCTCAATTAGCAGTAAAAACTCCCAGATACTTGTACCATTAGAGAAATGTCATGACATCTCGTCTAACATCCTCACCTGAGGCAATCTTGATATTCAATCTGCACCATTGCAGCCATATATCTACAACCGAAGTCTAACTCCCGCTGTCGTAGATAACCAGTGCTCCTTTGCCAGAAGAACACCCTAAATTAATGGAAAACATAAGACGCATCTTCATGTCTTCAAGAGTGCATCCTCTTTTCAACACACCTTCTGAGCGCATTCACCTAATGCTTGACCCTCAAGCAATCCATGTACCATAGCAGTACATTTAATAGACAAAAGTTCTCCCCCATCTTTCTCAAATGATGATTCTTCAGCAAGAAACACCTCAAAATCACCACATGATATCCCATGACAACTTCATGATCATATAGTGAGAGTAACAGGAACGCATCCTTGTACCATAACCAACAAACTCTTGGATTGAGACCAAAATACCATTGATCCTTCTCGTCCAGAAACCATCTATACACCACACGAATTCCTCCTGAATTCTCATGTATAGATCTCCTTGTTCCCTGAGATACAACCCAATTGAATATGGAATACTTCAAATTCCTCAACGAGACATACAGAGCCCCTTAGTTTGCTAACTCACCCAGATGTTCTTCACACTTGAAGGACATCAAACACATGCTCCAGAAATCCTCAGCTTATTTTCTCCACAAGCACCAAACTAATCCACTACTAGCATGTCACATTCACATCAGACTTCCAAGACAGTCCTTTACCCATCATTCTCCCGTGCAACAAAATAAATACCTCTTAGACAAGATGTGAGTGTCAAGTTCCACACACAAAACTAAGAATCCTACTCCAAGGATAACTAACCCAGAAGATGTTCTAACATCAGTTAGGACATCCTTCACATATCATAGACACCAACCAGCTTGGTTCTAGATATGTTCCACCACTGGACTTACTATCTGCATAGTAATCTAACTGAAGATCTTCAGACAACACTGCGCCACCAGCTTGATCAACAAGAACTCCAGATAACCACATAGAGAAATAAACTCTCATCCACCAAAAGAAGGTAATCTTCTATAATCAGCTTAGAACTTCTACCACAAGCTCTAAGATAGAACTGAACCAGAACCTCCTTACGTCTTCAACCAACTACCCTTCTGCCCAAGAGTAATTAGTTCCAAGCACCCTGCTTGAATGCGCAATAAAGATCAACCAAATGCCATTATTTGATTCATCTTAACATTTCTTCAGAATTTCAGATAATCTTCTGATCCACTAATGAATCCTAATCTTCAAGTTACATGATCTACTTGCTCCATAGCAAGCCATATTGGATCCACCAAGTCTTAGACATGTAACATCTTCTCCTTCCATAGCTCCCGTAAACAGCATGGGATAGACCTTTTTGAAGTGTTAATTCCATTTCTTTCTGAGAAGATCAACTTATCTTTAGATGACGCACCACAACATCAACTAAGACCCTTAAGTTTCTGCTTGATGTCATGACATCCAACTGAGGAATTCAGCCCTTCCTTCTGCCACTTAGAAGAACCTCCTCCCTATTACAGAACAAGAGTTCCATGTTCTCATAGACTTAATTCTACAACCAAGTTTGAGTAGGCAACCTCCATCCTGCTTAATCATATCACAGGTATTCCATTCAAGCTCACACCTTGATGAATATCTGCTTTACCACTCCAAAGAACTCAACGTGCCAAGTCTGATTCTTCAAAAGAGAAGTAGTCATAGACTACACCATATCTATACCAAAGGATGCCACTTTCCTTAGTAGAGTAGTCTGTAGAAAGTCAGAGATAACTGCCACTTAACCTTGACCTCCAAGATGATCAACATCACATGCTCCTATGTATGTACCTAGATCAGAAATAAACTGATCCAAGTTGTGCCATCACCAGTACCATATTCTGGACAAGTATCTTGCCATGACACTTTCCAGATAAACATCATATGCTTCTATTAACAACTGGAACACACTTGATGTACTCCAATGCTCCTAGATCAGAAATAAACTGATCCAAGAACTATTCATCAATATTATGATGTCTTCTTATTCATCTTCAACATCACCATTGTCTAGACCAGTTTCTTTCCAGGAAACTCTCCAGAGATCAGATGCTTCTGCCAACCACACTGAAGCAGATTCTTAGGTCAACACCGAAGAGAAATAGATCAAAATGTTTATGTAGTACCCCTCCCATGATACTGCACAAACCAGATGAAGAGATGTTTCAACATCGTGTTGAACAGCAATCTTGAACTTCACATACAAGGATAATCAATTAAATACTTGTAAATATCACAAATAGCAATTGATCTTAAATCCTTATTTAATAACCCTGCTTCACTGTTAAAGCCATACTCCAACAGATTCCTCCATGAACACTTATCAAGTATTCAATCTTTTACAATTATCTTCTTTGACCAACAAAGTGTTGAGATACCAAGGCTGCCACCCTTGACTCAAGTAACTAAGATTCTCTCTGAACGAACCCTATTTATCTCAACAGTTCTGAAATCTCCATTTAGATTGGATCCACCCTTAGGATTAAGAGAGATGAATCCTTCCTTGCACTTTTGGATAGTGAAAATAAATCACCTCCACTTTATTCAGGTTTATGTTTCACAGAAACACCTTTTATTCAGAAGAATAACTAGAAGACTCCAAATGCACGACTAATATGCCTTTATGAGTGGACTTGAGAGAATTCTCAAGTATCTTTGACAACTTAGCCGATCAATAGTTTATCAAATTCCTAGAACAAGAACTTGATAACCCTAATCTCAACTCCCATTCTCTTCAACTGACTTCAAGCTGCACAATGGAACCAAGCTTCCAAGCACCAAGTCATCATAACAGACATCTACCAACAACTCTCTCCACTCCATTGGAATAAAAAGATGCAGATATCTTCAAATATAGAGGCCGACGATTGAGATCTTCCACCATCTGTCTTCAGTAACAACTCCAGAATCCCATAAATACTAGAGTTCTTCCATCAGAAACATATGCAGCGGAACCACCAAGGAACAAATTCAACCTACCCTAATAAGATGTCAAAATATCTTACAAGACACCCCAACAAGAGAACTAGCCACTTCTCCTACATTTATTGTAGAACCTCCTCAGCAACATGAACAACCACCGGGTTGTTACCTTCGATCCAGAACATCTATCCCATCCATTAATACCCTTGAGTATGTCTGAGTTGATGAACTGATATCCAAAACTCCTCCTTGTTTAAATGTTAGAAATTATCTCCCAAAGATCTCATCCAAAAACAGACAGGATGCCTGCTCTGATACCAATTGAAATTCTAGCATAGCAGACCACATATGTCCTAACACATGTCAAGACATTGTTCTGCATAATTATTAAACAAATAACAGAACTGCAAACTGATATCTAAATTATCAGTAACTGTAGAAACACAGACGTTTCGACATCTATTCCAACATGTTAATCAAAACTGAACTGTAAATTGCAAAATGATAAACAACACAGAATATGATGACCCAGTTCGGTGCAACTCACCTACATCTGGGGGGATATCAATCCAGGAAGAAGAATTCACTATCAGTAGTATAGTTTTATCTAAACAACCTCAGGTTTACAGTAAACACCCATGTTTACCTATCACTACCCAATGAAGACTTTATCATTAGAAGTCACATCTAATCGGTAAGAGAAACCCATCTCACTCCCTAAATAACTACCTGTGATTATCTAACAGTTACTACACCATAACTGTATCATCCCTATTGAGACACCCCTTTCAATACAAAGTTCAGTCAAGCATCCTTGACTAACAAGTTAACTTGGATTTATTTAAAATCTTCATCCAAGAACAATACACGATTCATTACCTACGGGTTTCTGAATCTGTACAAGTACCTATGTCTACCACAATGTATCAAATCGATATAGAGGGAGACTTACAAGAGAAACCTACGACTCTCAAAACCTAAGCCCTACTTTACAAAATAGGATTCCTAAGTCTATGTCGTCCTCTCTCCCTCTTCTACATTAGGTCTTGGTCTTCTTTTATAGCCTTCTGCTGCGTTGGGCTTTCAACTTTCTTTTGGCTGATTCCTTGATCCAAGTTCGGATTGCTCCTTAAATCTTGTAACTAATCTATAAACATCCTGCTGTTAGTAACAGACACGATGTCCTAACATTGTGTTGGGACATCTTATCTGACAGGTCTTCTTTTAGCAAGATTCTTCTTTATTGTTGGAACATCTTGTGCAACAACCTGTTTTACCAAAATTTGTTCAAATATTTAGAGTCTTCAATAACATATCATGTACGTGTCAACTTCCCGATTTCCAAATATAAGGTTATCGTGTTCCTTTATAATCAATTCATGTATTTTGGAAGAAATTAAACATTGAAGAGCATGAGGTCACTCATGAATATAGTGGTACACAGTTGGATTTGGAAGTAGAGTGTGAAGAGTTGAAGACATATTTCAATACTTTGGATATTATAGGCCAAAGGGCAATGAAGAAAAAGGTCTGGGAGCTAACACATCCATCTAAAACTTCTTTGTGTCAACCACTGGTGAAATACAAGCCAAAGAGGGGAGTTAAGAAGAGCAGAAAACATCAAGAGTGTGATGTGCATCGTGATCCTTTCTAGTGGGAATTTGCTGAGGGCTCACAGGGGAGTCAGGCTCCAAAGAGATCATGCATTCAACCAACTAGAAGTCAACCGCCAAGTATGCCAACTAGAAGTCAACCGTACACCGAATCTTCAAGACATGTTTACCTGTCTCAGTTTCCTAATTTCTTACATGCATACATTGATGACATTGTTGATGTTGGCAAATATGAAAATTGTAGTTTTCGTGCTATTTCATCTCTACTTGGATGGGGAGAAGAGTCATGGTATTTGGTTCGGATGCAGATAGATGCCCAAGTTCATCAACATCCTCATTTGCATTCCAAATTGTTCTATGACATGATCTCTACGGTTAGAAGTGTGTTGCGAGTAGATACATTGGGCGTGCAAGGTATGGATAATTAGATGACGATTCCTTATATGGGTTACCCTATTGCTTGTAGATATAATGTCATATTTGTCTCTCTATCCAATAAAATTAACATCACATTTTTTTCCTTTGTCATGACTACACCTATGTATATGAGTAGGCATAAAATTATTATTGTTGGTTTTGTCAACAACAATCATTAGGGTAAGCTAAAGTTAAAACCTGATTGTCCATTGCCTTCCATCACTGACTGTTGGAGACATAATTGTACTGAAGATGTAAAAGCATGAGAAGCAACATATGCGGGACACATTAGGCATTGGGAAGACGAAATTAGGAAGTCATCATAATTTTTTTTTGTATTCGTATATGTAGCACATTTTCATATATATATATATATAATCAGATTATTTATTTCACAAAATTAATGCAAAGTTTGATGGGAGGAACTCGAATTGATGCATGACTCGCTCAGACAGATATGGATAAATCCAGTGTAACCCACAAGCCAACCATCAGAAGTAAAAGGCTATGTCATCCAAGGAACACGTCTGACAGTGATCTTCGTATGGTGTGTATCATATATCATCTGTTGTAGTGCAATTAAGAAACAATTTGAACGACTCAGTCGTTTAATTCCCTATGAGCAAGACGAATGCACAAGCACGCGACAAATCCTCAGAGTAATCATTCACATATGGTAGAGATGAAATATTAGTAATGGCATATCATAAGTGTTATGAAATATTAGTAAGAGTAAAGGTACAAATACATTACCATAAACATCATGCAACTTCCTGTCTTTTGTCTAATCTTCCAAATACAAGCTTCACCTAAACATGAGTACATGTAAACCAAACAAGCGACCCCCCAATTGTACTCATGAATCCGTTCGAAGTCAATGAAGTATCTAAGGTAAACCACATTGACATAATAAGAAATCTGGTCAACAAATATGGATGTGCCAACCAAATAGATGAGGTATGAGCTTAATTCACATGCTCTATGATGCAAGACTTGTGTGCCATCACCATCAGCCTCCAATACCGCAACCAGGTGGTGTATATACAACTTCTTCAAAAATGAAAATCTAGCATGATACTCTATTTTGTCATCCATCTTCTTCTGGGCATCACTTGGGCTTGCTTCCAAATAGGTCATAATCATGTCCAATGAAGTCAGTATGGTGATTCTGAAGTGTATAATAATCTTCCTCTGATCGGAAGATGTAGCAGGGATGACACATCATCCAATATGATGGACATCTCACCATACAGAAGAGGAAAAATGACTTCTCTAAGTGTCATTTCTCCACGAAACCTGACAACATACAATGGTTAATAACAATATAACAAGTCATGCATAAATCTTGCAACCCAAATAGCAACATGAAATCATGAAACCGTTGACCCTCAAGCTGATGTAGCTTAACAACCTTTCTACTGTGGTTGATGTATCTCAAAGCATCACAATACTGCAAAAAAATACATCAATGTTAGAAATTTCAAATACCATAACACATATGTTTCAAAGAATAAGTATCGATTTTATTTTACTTCTCTATCCCATACATGCCTAGCAACATGGTTTGCATATAGAGTCAGCAGTGAAGTTTCATAGTGCCTACTCCAAAAATCTTAGGAACATCAGCAACATGTGCATCAAAATGGACAGGTGGGGTTTGTAACACCCTAAACCCCAAAACTTATATAAAAAAGATTACTTAACCATTTAAGATGTCACCAACGACAATCCTTCAACAACACATAAACATTTTGAAAACATGCAGCAGAAAGTAAACAACACACAACACGTGTCATCACATGCTCACGTTCACTTAGGGTATCATCGCAACGGAATCACATTAATCGCGATAATAAAACATATTAACTCAATGTGAGTCTTATAAAGACTTAACTTTCATAAAATGATACAAAAGAGATTTTAATATCCAACTCACATCAACTTCAAAATAACTCAACATAATAATTATTAACATCAACAAACAAGTAAGTCGACATAAAACAAATTAAAAGAAAACACCGTTCACCCCAATGCTATAGAATCAGAGCATAGCGACTAAAATGCAACAACTAATGAAAATAAATCCAAGAGCTATTTCCCACTCACAACAGCAACTCTACTCCTGAGTATCTACAATATGTCTATTATGGACAACATCAAAGCAAAAGGGCTGGAAATTCATATCAATAATTTAATGACATAAACTGCAAAGTAGAATTCAAACAACTACACATTCAACAACAATCACACAACATTATTCTCAAACCGAATCCATTATCATACATGGTTCAATCACATATTCATCATTTAAATTATGCAATAAGACTCACAACTTCAACTAGACTCATATGCATGTCGCACCATATCATCATCAATTGGTTCACTCAGGAATCGGGTTCTCCCTGCTCAAACCCCAAATCCACTCTGCTCATATTTGGGATAAGTCACCAATCCACCCTCTTGGATTGTAACTTGCCTCTTTCATCAACAACAACGACAAAATGAATGCATGTTACAACACGTTAATGCAAAAACAACATAATATTTAAACTCCTCTCCTGAAAATAAACAAAACATGCATTGACCCAACAATAATATTTCCCCTTCTGGAGTATCATCCCATAACAACATTGTTAGAACAAGGTTTGGTTCTGCAATAATACCTCTGAGTTTTGATGATAACAAACAAGTATGTTTGTATGAACAATTTTGGTATTCTAATGTTTGTTATTTTTGAGAATTTAACAAACAGGTTCTGCTTCTAATAAATAGCGTGGCTAAGTTATTAGAAGAGAATTGTCCCGCTTATGCGCTACATTTGTTCTGCTGAACAAAAGCATTTGCTTAAGAAGACTCTGAAGCTGTATGACTTTGATACGATGTCTAAAGAAAACAAGTTCTGAAGATCTGAAGACAGAAGTTCTGATGAACAAGTCCAGATGCTACAGACTTATGCTTCTTAGACCACGGGGTCTGAAGACCAAGTACTGAAGACTCTGAAGATGTAACTCTGCAGACTCTGAAGGCTTGAGACCCAAGTTACGTTTTCCCTTTTTCAAACTCATGCTCTCAGAAGCCTCTGAAGTCAGGAAGTTGAGAAGACTAAGCAACGAGGTACAACAGTACAACGGTACGATGAGGACGCTTTGCTCCACTCTGGATTGGGCAGACGCAAATGTACTATTTGTCTCCCATGTTCTTTCAAGCCTGTAGCGCGCAATTTTTGATGGTGACGCGACCACCTTATCGCAGAATTGGGTTTTCTCCTCAATGAAGAGGGGGGGGGGGTGCTACTTTCTGATTTCTTATTTATCCCGTGAAGCTGGAAGGGAAAGGGAAGCTATCTAAAACTAACCTTGCACGCGAATGTTTAACTAAACAAACGCTTAAAGAGATTCGGGGAGTTCGGGGTCAGGTTATACAATGGGGAGTTGTCAGTTACCCATCCTATATGTGGTTATCCACAGGTTGTTAGCTTTAGGTTCTACTTTGTACTTGATGGTGTTTATCCGGTAATGGGTTGGGAAAGTTTCTTGGGAAATATGAGAGAGAGAGTGAGTTTTTTTGATGATGTTCGGGTTTTCCCGATGTTTTTGGTAAGGTACTGGACCTAAGTTTTGATTGATGTATGAAGGTGCTGGACCTAGAGTTTTTGATTAGTATGCTCGCTAAGATTTCGCAATCTTATGCCTACGTATTCCCGTTTAAAGGAAATAGGGAAATCAGAGCAATCGTAGTTCCTCCTATTCTAAGGGAGGAAAAAGATGTTTTGGTGTCTTGTTTAAAGCCCAAGATTGAAGCTAAAGGGTTTATTTGTGTCTTGTTCAAAGCCCAAGATTGAAGCTAAAAGGTTTGACTGAGAGAGATTTTGTCATCTCTAAAGGGAGACATTTGGTTTGTTTATCACATCTGTTGGGTGACTGTTTTATAAAGGAGGGTTACTTTAACTGGGATATGTGAATCCAGCAGTGCCATAATTTCCTTTATAAGGGATTTTGTCGTGAAGGAGAAAACTTTAACTCAGTGTAGAGAAATGCCATTTTTCCGTAGGAATTTCTCATGCTAAGAGAGGGACAGTGGCATGGATGTGAATAATCCAGAGGCTTGCTGCTTACAACAATTAGATGAAAGAAAGGGAGTTTCTGTTTTGACATATGATAATACAGGGAAATGACTTCCTACAGAGGGACTTTGATTTCCTCTGTGGGGATGTTGATTTTTGTGTGCCTTGATGAAAGCCCAAGGTTGAAGCTAAGAGGTTGATTGACCCCTCTAGGGAAGTCCTTATACAAAGTCTAAGAGGAGGCTAGGAAAGACTGACTCAATAAGAGAGTGTGCTTATCTGTCTCGTACAAAGCCCGAGATTGAGGCTAAAAGAGTCTGACTCTTTGGAGATATCATTATACAAAGCCTAAGAGAAGGCTAAAAAGTTTGAATTTTCTGGGGAAAAGGTTCTATATGTCTTGTACAAAGCCCAAGATTGAGGCTAAAAGTGGTTTTGACTCCGTTGGGGAGAGTTTGTATGTGTCTTGTACAAAGCCCAAGGTAGAGGCTGAACGGAGACTTGACTGACTCGGCTAAGGATATTTTAGGTATCTCGTACAAAGCCCAAGATAGAGGCTGAAATGAGTTTGACTCTGCGGGAGAGTATTATTTCTCATAGCCTAAAAGAAGGCTGGGAGGAACTGACTCTACTGGGGAAGACATTTGTCCCAAGCTTAAGGGAAGGTTATGACGATTTATGTCTTGTACAAAGCCCGAGATTTAGGCTAAAAGGGTTTGACTCAACAAGAGAGTGCTTTTATCTATCCTGTACAAAGCCTAGTATTGTGGCTAAACAAGCTGGAGAAATCATTATACAAAGCCTAAAAGGAGGCTAATCGTTGTTAGGGGAAATCTTTATACTAAGCCATAGGGGAAGCTGGAAAAGATTTACTCAACAAGAGAGTGTTATCTGTCTCGTACAAAGTTTGAGATTGAGGCTAAAAGATTTAACTCAACAAAAGAGTGCTAAAAGGTGATTGACTCAACAAGAGAGTCGGGAAAGTAATTGACTCAACAAGAGAGTCTGAAAAATGATTGACGCAACAAGAGAGTCTGAAAAGGTTAGCTCCGCTAGGGAGAATCATTGTACAAAGCCCAAGAGGAGGCTGACTATGCTGAGGAAAGATCATTATATAAAGCCTAAGAGGAGGCTAGCTTCTGTCGGGGATTATTGAGATCCCGAGGCAGGTCCAAATAAGGAATCAACTCTTGCTGAGGGTTACAGAAGAGTTGGGGTATCAGATGCCTTGAGGTTCTGATACTTGTGATAAACTGACCCTGGCTGGGGAATCTTTTAGGAGAGAGACTGGGTTTTAGAACCCATGGGTTTTATCTCCACTGGAGATTGATCGGGTGATCAGGGTTTCTTCCTATGTTTGTAGGGAACTTGAGAATGTCTTTGAGACTCAAAGAGGATTTAGACTGTCCAAGTCTACTGGTGTGGAAGAGTTTTATCTTTTATATGATGCCCAAGAGGAGGCAGGTGTTTTAAGGGATGAGAATCAACCCTAAATTGGTATGAGATTTGACACTGGGAAGACAGCTCTAGCAAAGGATGACTAAGTTCTGTCTTATACCTTTAAGAGGTCTTCAAGGTCCTTGTATTAAGCCCAAGAGAAGGCATGAGAACTTCTAAGAAGCCGGAGGGTCCTTGTACAAAGCCCAAGAGGAGGCGGGGATGCTTTTAGGAAGCCTGTGGGTCCCAAACCAAGAAAAGTTCAAGAAATGCTATTCACCGAGAATAGATCATTTAGTGAAAGTTCTAAGGTTTGAAGAAATTCAAGAGATGCTATTCACTGAGAATAGATCACCTCCGGGGAATAGAATTTCTTTGACAATTTCTAATAGTGACATCCTGAGAAAAGGTTCACGAAGAATACTGCCTTTCTCTTTTTTCCATATTGTTTAAGCCCAAGAGAAGGCAAAACTGTATCTGGAAGTCCTATGGGGATCTAGTTTTGACCGTATTTAAGAGTGACCAACTGGCTTTACCTAGTTCTAGACCTAGTTGCTGGGGAAAACTCTAAATAACTATACTAGTATATATACAGTTGATATATGACAAGTATTTAAAAGGGTATGAAAAGAGGATTTACAGGGGAGCAGCTTCCCACAATACAATTATATATATGAAAGCGAGTAAATGAAAGCTGTTAAAACATGCTGGTGAGAAAGCTTCCATGCTGTATTGTTAGTTATTCAAAGAAATTAAAGAAAGTTTTGATAACAACTGTATATTTGAACCTAAATCAAAAGGGAAGTTGTTTTTGAAAAAATTGTTAGGGCTTATACTCAAGGAGAGGCCCAGATAAAAAACTGTAATCTTACCGTTGTTTTATAAACTGTACTGGGACTTATACAATGACTGAGGCCCAAAAGGTTTTCTGTACAGAGGGATGGGTCTTATAACTCAAGGGGAAGCCCAGATGTTTTGTTTTAAAAGACGACGCCCGCGCCGTGATTTTGAAAATACAGTGGGACTTATACAACATCTGAGGCCCAAAATGGTTGGTATTTACAAAGGATTGGGTCTTACACTCTATTAGAGGCCCAAAGATTGTTTTAAAAGAAAAGAAGTGGGACTTATAGCTCAAGGAGAAGCCCGCGTTATTTGATTTTGAATTGGCGATCGCGCCGAGATTTTTGAAAATGCAGTGGGACTTATACTATGTCTGAGGCCCAAAAATGGTTTTGGTTAAGAAAAGGATTGGGTCTTACACTCTATTAGAGGCCCATGAGTGTTTGAAAATTTAAAATCGGGAGGAAACCCTAATTTTAAATAAAAATGTTATTTTTCAAAGGAAATTAAATGAAAAAATGATATTAAATACCAAATATATTTAAAAAAAAAAGTTGTACACCTTGAAAAATATTTTGAAAAACCATGTTTAATTACATGAGAGTTTGAAATTCAATTGGTTTTGAAAGATCAAAGTGGAAATTCCATTTTAAAATGCCTAAAAACAAATAAAAACGAAATTAATTACAAAAATTCTAACTATATTAAATAGATAATATAAATTGGATTTTTTTGTAAAATAAAATAATTTAACATTTTTCTGAATTTTGAGAAAAATAATCAATTCAAAAACATAAATATTCAGAGAGAAATTAATTTTTGAATCAATTAACAAAAATAACAAAATATTCAAATATTTGAAAATTTGAAAAAGGGCGCCAAGAACACCAAGCTCTTGCCCGCGTGCCCTGTTTCTGCAGATTTTCATTTTCTCACTTTTCTCCATGATTTCTCAATGGTTTTGCACAATTCAAGTACCAATCTTGTTCGCTTTTGAACAAGGATCACAACCATATAGTTTAATTGCATTTATTTTGAGTATTGAGTGAGAAATCAGAAGGAAACCTCAAGAACCCTAATTTCAGCATGAACACAATGAAATTCCATACAAGATTGATTCATGGCAAATGATTGAGGGTTATCACTCCATACATGATTATGAACATGTGGCAAAATTATTGTGTAGTAAAATATGCATGTATCATGGAGTTTGAAGAGCTCATGCTTACCTCTTGCAGCTGGTGATCGAGTTTGGTGATGGAGGTGTTATAAGTTGGTTCCAATGATCTGGACAACTTCCTTAGGTGCCAAGGAGTGTGTCTGAATGCTTGGAGTGGTTTGAAATGAACTGGAACTTGAGATGGTACCCCAACTGCAACTCTGCTAAAAGCTTGAGCAGTTGGCTGGTGATTTTGTGAAATTGATGTTCCAGATGTTATGTAAGAGTTTGGATCACTTCTATATGTTATATGTGAGGTGTGTGAACCATTGGTTTGGTTAGAATCACTCTCAAATGCAAAACCCGATAGTGACTTACAAGAGAAGGTGTTTTGGGAGTGAAAGTGGTGATTCTGAGAAAGGCATCTATTTAAGACCTTTGGTGTACTTAATTTGAGCACAAATGAGCTCTATTTATAGTAGAGCAAATTTGTTTTGGCATGAATAGTGTTTGGCAGCTTGGATCAGATTGTGTTGAATGCCTTAATTCTTTAATCAAGGGTCTCCTCTAGCCATTGACTTGTGCCAAACTTTGCAAGCTTAGGTCCTCTGTTATATGAGATTATCTTGACTCATTTGGTTGATCATGGACTGATACATGCTAGCTCTATGCATCCATTAAATGTCTCAAAACAAAATTGGAGTCTTGAGGCATCTTTAACTTTTTAGGTTTGGCATGGCTACTTGTGGAATCTTGGACTTGGGAGGCTTATGGATCAGTGTTTGTTCCTTGGTTGTTCCCCCTTGAGGTGTGCAGATGGATAACCATGTTTATTTTTGCACAATTTGATTAATTCGAGCCCTAATGCATAAATCTACCTTGCCAAGACAGTTTGCAGCAAGGCATGTTACAGTTGTCATAACCTCTAGCTCAGGTGGAGTTTGATGGAGTTCTTGGTCACTTTGGAAAGCTGATATATCCTATTTCAACATGATGTCCAACTTTGGTTTTGAATCAACTTGAATTACAATGAAAAATGCCTCTACATTTTGGAAAAAATAAGGCAGATTCTGACTTTGTGAAAATTTCACTAAGTGTTGGAAAAATGTCATTTTCATGTTTTTTGCCACTTTGATCACTCCATAACTAAAAATCCATGAGGAATTGGAACTTGATGTAGTTGAAGCTTTTGTAGAGTGTAGCAAGACCTACAAATCCAGCTTTGGATCATCCAAAATGGTTGCTTGGATCTCAAGTTATGATCCTTGGAAGTTGGTACCCTAGCTACTTTGTTCCATAACTTAGAAAAATTCTGTTTTTTATGGTTACTTCTTTTACAAGTTAACTCACTTTCTTTGATTTTTCTTGATGAATGATGATTCAAATCACATATTAACATTGTTTTAGGGTTAAGGAGTCTTGGTTGACCAAAATATCAAAAAGTCAAACTTTGACTTTTTGTACAGTTGACTTTTTTATCAGATGAAATTTTGACTTTGCGGTCCTTTTGTGAAATCAATCCTTGGGCTCAAATAAACTTCATGGATGGCCTCCAAGGGGATTTAGGAATGTCTTGGACCCCTCCCCAAGGTTTGAGATCAAGGGTAGGCCAACAGTCAAGGATAGGGTTGACTTTTTCCATCAGAAACCCTAATTTGTGATCAGATGGTTTTGAGTTCTTGTGGTTTATGATTTGAACTCTTTGAGTGAATCAAATCTTGTAAACATGTCAATATTATGTTTTTGAGGTCTTTGAAGTTCATTTTGAAGCTTCAAGCCATGCCTCACTTCACAAGTTAACTCAAGGGTTGAATTAGGTCAAAACCCTAATTCCTGATTTTTTTATAGATGGTCCTTCAAGGTGATTTTGCCATTGTGGATGGGCTCTTGAGATTCCTTTGAGCTTAATGGACCAAATATTGAGGCATTGGCTCATTCCCAGATGAAAATTTTCATCTAGAGGTCTCAGTCGACCAAAACCCTAATTTGGTGACACTGGCGATCCTGAGGCTTGACCCATTTGGAATGCTGCAACCTTGTGCTTGATTCTTGATGTGGGAGTCCTCTTGATCCTTTGTGGGTGTTTGAGAGGTTAGACAAGTTAAAGATCATGTCATTTCTTGATTGATCTTTTGTCTAAGTGTCCTAAGAGGGCTCAAAACCCTAATTCTTGATTGTAGTGACTGCTCACCCATCTTTGGGGAGACGGATGAGGTAGGAAAGTACATCCATATTATGATGATGATTTTCACAATGATGGTAAATCTTGGTGGTCAAAATTTGGGGTATGACAGATGCCCCTATTTAATCTTCTTGGACCCGAAGGTGTGAATGGCGAAGGTATTTGGGAATTCGGGGTACAAGAGGATTAAATATCGGAATACCCAAAATTTTGATGGTGGTTATGAATGGATGCTTGCTCATACATATTCTTTTGCAAAGTAATGATGCTTAGAAAAGGTAAAAACTTCCCCTCGATCCTGGTCTTCAGCCACGGAACTGGTCTTAGTTTCTGAATTAAACTTCCCCTCGATCCTGGTTTCCTACCAAGGAACTGGTCTAAGTTTCTGAAATAAACTTCCCCTCGATCCTGGTTTCCTACCAAGGAACTGGTCTAAGTTTCTGAAATAAACTTCCCCTCGATCCTAGTTTCCTACCAAGGAACTGGTCTTAGTTTCTTTTGTCAATAAACTTTCTTGACAAGGGACGCTGTTTGTAGCAGTTTTCCTCAAACTTCTCGCCAAATTTTCTTGGGGAGATGCCATTTGATGGGAAAAAATTTTGATGTCAGACTTGCTGGGGAACCCATTTGTCTGAACTGTAGAGGTGTACAAACTTCTTTGTTGGATACGCCATTTGTTGACTCTCCTGGGGAAAACGAGCCTCTTGAGAGACTGTTTTCTGCTTGGGGATATTACATCATACTTTTCCTCGAGATCTTCTCGGGAAAATGCCATGTGATGTAATCCAATTTTGAGGTGCTGATGACTTCATTATCATTGACTCTCTTGGGGAGAAAAATCAATGTGTTGCTGAGAGTCTTTGGTTGTGAGGCTTTCTCTGGGGGTTTTCCTTAATCCAGGAAAGCGTGAATATCATCTTCAATGGTGAAGAGTGACGTTTGTCGAATGTCTTCTTGCTTTTTAGAGGTTCAATTTATCAAAGTGGTCGAGGGACGGCTCCAATACAGAAATAAGCCGGAGGAGAGATTGCTTAGACAAAACATTTCCTGACAAGGAAAGAACTGACAACTCGATTGAGAATAGTACTTTTATCACTAGGGGATAAGACCGTCTAGAGTGATAGCGATGCAATATGATTATGAATGTGAATCAATTATGCATAATTTATGTTTGTTTATGCTGACAAAACTGACACGACATAGAGACTAGTGGATGAACGCGACTGGATACTCGGCCACTGCTGGGAGTGAGGAAGTACCATTTGTTCTAAAAATAGCAATTCTGCCTTGCTTAGGAGAGATAGTCCCTGTCGGGAGAGAGAATTATTCAATCGGTCTTAAAAGATACGTACTCTGCCAGGGATATCAGATGGGAAAATCACATCTGATACAGTTGATCCTTCATTCAAGCATACTGGTTTAGAAGGAGTACTTTGATTCTGCACTTTGAAGCTTAATCGCCTTTGGAATAGCGATCGATGTTCTTTCGATGTTCAACAGTCAAAAGAAATTGCCATCTTTATTTTAAAAGCAGAAATTTTTTGACAAGTAAATTCATTTTTGTTTTATTTCAAGAATCGTTAATCATATTAAAATGTCGTTCTGTAAAGCTAAAACAAATAAGATTTGCAAACAAAAGCACAAGGGCTCAAATTTTATTGATAGGATGGAAATCAGCCAACCGCGTGATTCCATAGAGTATTTATAAAGTTAGAAAATGGTAATTTAAGGGAAAAGGGCTGCATTGAAACATAACGACCGTTATCCTTCTACCAAATTTGAATTCTGGACATTCTGAGCTTCCGTCGAAGATGCCCTTAACTAGAGTTTTTCTGATTGATGGCATGACTGCTGAGGAGCTGAACTAATCAGACGTAGTTACTTGCCATTAATCCCTAACTTTTTCCTGGATTGTACTTTGAGATTTCCAATCCATCGGGATGATTTTTGATTACGTCTCTAATTTTTTCCTGGACCGCCCTTTCGGGTTTTCAATCCACCGAGACATTTTTTTTTCTTTTTTTTTTCTTTTTATTTTATTTTATTTAGGCGAAGTATTTCTTGACTACGTCAACATTCGTGGGGTAGGAAAATTCTTCTCCGTCCATGGTTACGAGTCTCAAGGCGCCGCCTGAGAAGGCTTTCTTGACCATATAGGGCCATCATAATTCGGAGTCCACTTGCCCCGGTAATCAGTGAGAAATGATTGTATCTTCTTGAGCACAAGGTCTCCTTTTCTGAAGACACGGGGTCGAACATTTTTGTCAAACACTTTCTTCATCCTTTGCTGGTACAACTGACCATGGCATAGGGCCGTTATTCGCTTTCTTCAATCAGATTTTGTTCGTTGTGTCGACTTTGACACCATTCAGCCTCTGTTAGCTTAGCTTCCATCAATACCCGGATCGATGGGATCTCTACTTCTATGGGAAGCACTGACTCCATGCCATATACTAGAGAGAAAGGGGTAGCCCCTGTTGAAGTGCGGACAGATGTGCGATAACCGTGAAGAGCAAAAGGTAGCATCTCGTGCCAGTCTTTATAGGTTACAAGCATCTTTTGAACGATCTTCTTGATGTTCTTGTTAGCTGCTTCTACCGCTCCGTTCATCTTAGGCCAGTAGGGAGATGAGTTATGGTGTTTGATCTTCAACTCAGTGCATAACTCTTTCATCATCTTATTATTCAAGTTAGATCCATTATCAGTAATGATCTGGCTCGGAACACCATAACGGCAGATGAGATTGTTCTTGATAAATCAGACCACAACTTGTCGGGTCACATTGGTGTATGATGCTACTTCGACCCACTTGGTGAAGTAGTCAATGGCTACCAGGATGAACCGATGTCCGTTTGAAGCTTTGGGTTCAATCATGCCAATCATGTCGATTCCCCATATGGAAAAAGGCCACGGGGAAGAAAGAACTTTGAGATGTGTTGGCGGCACATGGATTTTATCTGAGTATATCTGACACTTGTGACATCTCCTCATGTACTTGTAGCAATCAGATTCCATTGTCAACCAATAGTATCCTGCTCTCAGAATTTTTCTATCCATTGTGTGTCCTATGACATGAGTGCCAAAGGATCCTTCGTGAATTTCTTTATCAGCATGTTTGCTTCTGGTCTGTCTACACATCGGAGCAAGACCATGTCCAAATTTCTCTTATAGAGTATATCACCGCTCAGAAAGAAGCTGCCTGCTAGCCTTCTGAGGGTCTTTCTGTCTTTTCTGGATGCCCCAGGTGGATATTCTTGTTTCTGAAGGAAGCATTTGATATCGTGATACCAAGGTTTGTCATTTAGGTCTGCTTCAATCGCGAAGATGTAGGCGGGCCTTTCAAGGCGCATTATGTCAATCTTAGGTATGTCATTCCATTGACCTACACTAATCATGGAAGAGAGAGTGGGTAAAGCATCAGCCATTAGATTCTCTTCACGAGGGATATGATGAAACTCGATCCTGTTGAAGAATGGTAACAACCTTCTCGCGTAATCTTTGTAAGGAATCAGTCCTGATTGGTATGTGTTCCAATCTCCTTTGATCTAATTGATAACCAGGGCTGAGTCGCCATATACATCCAAGTTCTTGATCCTTAAGTCGATCGCTTCTTCGAGTCCCATGATACAAGCTTCGTATTCGGCCTCATTGTTTGTACACTTGAATGTTAGTCGGGCGGTGAAAGGAATGTGGGTACCCTGAGGTGTGATGATGATTGCCCCAATTCCGTTTCCATAATGATTGACAGCTCCGTCAAAGATAAGTCCCCATTGGGAACCTGGTTCTGGCCTTTCACTGGGTAGTGGTTCATTGCAATCTTTCATTTTTATGACATCTTCGTCTAGGAAGTCAAATCAGACTGATTTTTGATCGTCAATCGGTTTATGAGCCAAATGATTGGCTAAAATACTTCCTTTAACGGGTTTCTGAGCATGGTACTCAATGTCGTATTCTGATAACAACATCTGCCAACGGGCAATCCTTCCCGTGAAAGCAGGCTTTTCAAAGACGTACTTGATTGGATCCATTTCAGAGATTAACCAAGTAGTGTGACGAATCATATACTGGAGAAGACATTTGGCTGCCCATGCCAGAGCACAACAAGTTTTCTCAAGCATAGTATACCGAGTTTCACAGTCGGTAAATTTCTTGCTCAAATAGTAGATGGCAGACTCTTTTCTTTTGGTTTCGTCTTGTTGGCCAAGTACACATCCCATTGAGTCTTCCAATACTGTTAGGTAGATAATCAACGGTCTTCCCTCTACTGGAGGTGATAGAATATGTGGATTCAACGGGTATTCCTTGATACTATTGAAGGCGGTTTTGCACTCCTCTGTCCAAACGCAGTCCTGATTCTTTTTGAGCAATTTGAAGATTGGCGCGCATGTCGCGGTCATAAGGAATATAAATCTGGAAATGTAATTCAAACGTCCCTGGAATCCCCTGACTTATTTTTCAGTCTTTGGAGAAGGCATTTCTTGAATGGCCTTGACCTTGTCAGGATCAACCCCAATTCCTTTCTGGCTGACGATGAACCCTAACAGTTTTCCTGAACGGACACCAAATGTGCACTTGTTGGGATTCAAGCGGAGTTTGTACTTCCTCAGACGCTCGAATAACTTTGACAGGTGGGTCACATGCTCCTCTTCTGTCTTAGATTTGGCAATCATATCATCGACATATACCGCTATTTCTTTGTGTATGATGTCATGAAACATAGTAGTCATGGCCCTTTGATAGGTTGCCCCGACGTTCTTCAAACCGAACGACATTACCTTGTAACAAAAAGTGCCCCATGGGGTAATGAATGAAGTTTTCTCCATGTCTTTCGACGCCGTTTTTATCTGATTATAGCCCAAGAATCCATCCATGAAGGAGAATACTTTGAACTTTGCCGTACTGTCTACCAGCATGTCTATGTGCGGCAGGGGGAAGTCATCCTTTGGACTTGCTTTGTTCAAATCCCTGTAGTCTACACACATCCTGACTTTTCCGTCCTTTTTTGGAACTGGTACTATGTTGGTTAACCATTGAGGATATTCTGATGGGGCTAGGAAACTCGCGTCAATCTATTTCTGTACCTCCTATTTGATTTTGATGGCCATGTCTGGATGAGTCCTTCTCAGCCTTTGTTTTACTGGCGAACATTCTGGTCTCAACGGTAGATGATGGCATCCATGTTAGACGATGGCTATGGATCTAGAAGGGGGGGAGGGGGGGTTAAATAGATCCCTCGAGTTTTACACGCAAATGATTACGAAAATTTAGTTTAAAAAAAGTTGTTTAATGGAAGCTACCACTGGATAGAACGTCTACAACAAACCTTCTACTAAAAGGATCGGATATGCACGAATATATCAAGAATGAGTATGGAAGAGAAAAATTCAGTTTGATTACTACACTTAAAAACGCAGTCAACAAAATATCACTTGCTTGATGTTTAATCCAAACCAATGAGGTAAAATGATAAGCAACTAAAAGCAACGTGTTCGATTTTTGCTTTGAAACAAATGATCAAACACCTAGTGTGCGTAAAACACACTAAGTGCAGAATTTCTATGGAATGTAATATAGATCTGCTCCAAGATACAATTCAAGGAATTGTATCGATTTAACAAATAGATTCTCAGCTCGAAATTACACTACGACAGAAATTTTGATAAATTGCGACTTCACAAATTTGAACAAATTGAAATGTAAAAGAGTTAAGGGAAAGAGAGAACAAACGAGATTTGATTAGCCAGTTCCCCAATCGTCCTCGCTTTAGGTACCTCTGCCCCCAATTCCACAATTGGAATTGATATATATATATATATATATATATATATATATATATATATATATATAGTTGTTGCAAATTGTTTATTACAAGAGAAAACTATGAACATCCAAACCCTCGAACGTCTTCGATCGTTGATGCAGAATTTTCTCTCCCCTTGATTCAAAATGAATCAAGTCCTTCGAATATGGTTGATCCAATTACCGTCCCACGCTACTAAACTGAAAGAAGCATCCGTTCTTCGGTTACCTTCACTCGATCAATTGCGATCTACCAAAGATTCGAACCCAAACCTCTCTTCTACGATCCTCTGATTACAGCTACTAAACCGAACAATTGCACCAATTTCCGGTTACCTTCGCCCAGCCGAATCCCTGTAGAACGAGACGGTTTGTACAAAAACCCCCAAAATCTATCCGATTCTTGGAGGACAAAACCAACTGGTTTGATTCAAGAAACACCTGCCAAACTCTCAACCCAGAAGATGAAGATCACACTTCCTAAATTCTGAACGTTATCACTTCGATCAATGGGCGACACAAACAAAGATGATTATGTGTGATTGTTTGTTTACTCAATGAAGGAGATGAAGATGAAGAGAGAAATGGCATATATTTTTCACGTTTCTTGTTTTTTTTTAATAATGAGATGACCAAAACTATTTATAGGAAAATAAAATGACCCACACAAAATAATAACAGAAATAACAGAAGAAAAAATTAAGTGAAAAACACTGATTCAGGAAATCATGCGTCGACCTACAACCCCCATGCGTCGACGCATAGATGCAAATTTTTATGTCATTTAAGTTATGCGCTTTCCCGCAGGTTTTTCTAGGTTAGCGCATGAACTGGGAGGTTAGCGCATGAACTGGGAGGGTCAGCGCATGAACTGCATTTTTTCAGGAAATTCAATTTTCTGCGCATTTTCACCTGACCAAGTTCAGAAACACATACTAGACACTACTAGAATGATAATGGACATTTATTTATGGGAAAGACAAGGTCCCATGCATCTAGACACATGAACGATAATGATTAGACGCAATATGCTCGATACGTGAAGTGATACCGCTCAAATTACAATCTAATTTCTCACATATTTGTTGACATCATTAAAACAAAGTAGATAGAAGAATATCCCTCATAATCCAACCCTGGCATATCCTGATAGGACCAAGCGAATACATCGGGAAATTCTTTGAGAAGCTTTATCAAACCTTCCTTGACAGTTGAACTGAGCAGTGCCCCAATCTTGACTTCTTTTCTCTCTTCTTCTGAGCCCAAATTGACCGTTTCCAACAGCTCTTTGTGAGGTTCAATGGACCTTTCCTCTTGTCTGAGTAATCGGGAGATCTCTTTTGGAATTTCTTCGTCGTTTTCTTCTTAAGTCTCGAATACCGGGAATTCAATGTTGGGAGAAGGCATTGGATCGTATGTTTTAATGGGGTTTAAAACAAGCAATCTGCATGACGTGATGATTGGTTTTAGAATAGATAGAGAGAATGCAAGAGTGCGTGCAGTGTATTTTCTGAAAAATGCTTGTTTTTATTATCTGAGTTGTTTTTAGGATTACCATTTTCTGAAAAAGCAAAAAGAGAAAACAATAATTAATGCGGAAATTACAGAACGACGTTATTTTATTTATGATTTTGCCGATTCTTGAAACTACAACCCTATAAAACAAAACTCTGTCGCTTTGGGCGAAGCGAAGAGATACATTTATAGAAAGTGATCCCTATCAAAACATTCGTTTCACCTGGGCAGGGTGAAAGGTTAAGACAAAGACGACAATTACTTAGACTTATGGACAACTTTTGGAACATTGACAGCAACCCATTGGAGGCGAACCCCTTGGTGAATCACAAAGTCTGGTACCTTCTTCTTGATTTGTCTTCAGAAATAACGCTGATTTCTGGCAGAGTTGGATCGTAGGAATCTGTCTCCCAGGCAGAGTTTTCGTAGGAGGATTCTTCAGCTATATCTTGCATAGTGTTTGTACTCCTAGGTAAATCTCCCCATCCAGTTGGCTGGATGTCTTCGAGCCTGATACGAGAACTTTCAGGAGCAGTGTACTTGACCAAGAAGTCATACTTGCCACTTGGTTGTCCTAAGGTGTCCCATACTCTTGTGGAACTGGAGGAGTTATCCTTCTCGATGACGTTGACCTCAGGAAAAGCATAGTTGATGAACTTTAGTCCTGTAATCTTTGCAAATTCATCGTCGTGCTGGATATTTTCTGAATGCCCTGAGTAATGATCCCATGATTTGGTGGGGACGCATGTATTCTTTTCAATGATGCTCAGCTGATAAGCGTCGTTGGGCTGACTCTTTTTCCCCAAGTCTTCTAGATACGGCTGCCAGATAGGCAAGTCATCCATTGGGTCATAATAGTCATAGTTAAAGTTGTCTTTCATCAAAGTGTCCTCCTCTAGTGAGTTGGGTGGACCATGGCATCCTTTCGGATCACAATCTCCGTACATCATCATGACATCTGATCTTGGTATATATCTCGGACTCTACATGGGAAAGCAAAATGGCGTATGCGTTTCTTCCTGAGACATATAACCATCTTCGTTAAGAAAGGACTTCCATTCTTCATCTGTATCTGAGGAATCATCCTCGTTGATGGTATGTACTTCTTGAGACACTGGGTGAAGGAAACCTCCACTATGGAAGAAGTTCTGAATGGGATGAAGACTTTCATAGTTAGTAGCAGTCTGGGTACAAATTGAGGAAAATCCAAGACCCTTCTTTTTTTTGTTGTCAGTAGGAATGACAAGCTGTCCCTATCCTTTTGCATTGTTACTTTTGATCACTTCGAGAACATCTTTGTACGAGGAAATCGATGTTCCTTTTTCTGATTGGTTGTCTTTGCTCACCGAAAGTGCTTGAAACTAGGTTCCAATAACCTCCTCTGGTTCTACACAAGTGGATGACGATAAGTTACTCACGATCAAGGCTTGCTCTTCGCAGACTGTGACTAATTGGTCGTTCTTGACGAACTTCAGCTTTTGTTGAAGTGTCGAAGTGACTGCCCCAGCCTCGTGTATCCAAGGTCTTCCTAACAAACAGCTGTATGCTGCCCGGATGTCCATGGCCTGGAAAGTGTGAGGACCGATAGTTATGGGAAGGTCTACTTTGCCGATAACTATTTTTCAAGATCCGTCAAATGCTTTGACGATGACCTCACTGCCCCTCATCGGAGATCCTTTAAATGATAGTCGCATTAGAGTGGACTTTGGCATAACATTCAGAGCTGATCCGGTATCTACCAGTACGCTGGCTAAAGCACCGTCCTGGCAGTTGACTGTAATGTTGAGTGCCATGTTGTGACTTTTGCCTTCTTCCGGCAGTTCCTCATCACTGAACCCCAAATTGTTGCAGGAAGTGATATTGGGGATGATGCTGTCAAATTGTCTTATTGTTACATCTTGTTCCACAAAGGCTTTCTCTAATACTTTCTGTAGAGCCTCTCTATGAGCTTCAGAACTGAGTAATAGAGACAACACAGAGATTTTTGAAGGAGTTTGCAATAGCTGATCAACGATGTTGTACTCACTCTTTTGGATGAGCCTCAGCATCTCATCGTTGTTATTTGAAAGGTCGGGATCACTGGACTAACCGACTGGTTGATTAGGAACTTCTGTTTGAGGTTCCTTTTCTTTGGTAGGTTCTCCAACTCCTCGGTTGAAGATTCGACCGCTCCGTGTTACTCGACTGATGTCTGCAATATTCACGACGGAGGGTAATGGAGTTTCTTTTCCATTCTCAATTATTGTTGCACCGTATTTATAAGGGATAGCCTTATTGGATTTGTACGGTACTGGTCCCAGCAGATAGATAACTATATGAGCCTTTTGATTTTTCTGACCATTGTAGCTGGCCTCAATTGGTTAGAGGTTGAGAATCTTTCCGCTGTTAAGAGGAACTCTCGATTCATGAAGTAAAGGAATTATGGCACATACATCTTTGGCCACTTCTCGTTTAGGGACTAAGATAACTTCTTTGCTTCGATCGGGAAGATAGTCTTGCATTATGTTAATCGGACCATAGCTTGAACACGATTGAATCTCTTTGTGGTCCAACTGATTTTGAAGGGCTGCTCGCACAAGGTAGTATCCTTGGTTATCCTCTGAGTAAATTCTACAGCGCTCATAGTTGTGTGGTGGCACCCGGCCACGTCCGCTTTGTATGCAGTGTAACCTCACTAGATCCGTTTCCATTGATCAAACATCCTGATTTTGATGCCTAGTAGGGTTCCCATCAATCATACTGACTTGTTGTGTATCTTCATCTAGATAGATCGAAAGCCACCGGTGGTTCAACAACTGTTGCAGTGTTCTTTGAATGAGAGCACATCCTGGTCACTCTCGCAGCATACTCTACAGTTCTGATACTCATGCGAAGTCAGAAAATCGAGCTGGACTTGCTTAGCGTGCAATTCCACCAGGCCGGTATTCATCAAGCAAATATCAAAGATTTGAATCATATTAACTTGATAATGACTTCTAACGCGGTAGTCCTGAATCCATCCATGATCCATCTGACGCTGGAGGGCCTCTCGTACAAAAGAGCATCCCTGATTGTTTACCGAGCAGACCAGACAGGAATCGTAATCATGCCGTGGCAGATCATGATGTTGGCTTTGTCTGGAGTGCATTACCACCAAGTATACATTCATCATACGGATGTCGTGGTTTTGAATGATGTTGGAATTTATATAAGTCATGTTGACTTCACAGATTCGGTGATCTTGGATCCATCCGAGATCCATTTGTTCCTGTAGAGCGGATTGCACCACAGAACATCCTTGATTGTCTTTAGAACAAATATCAGACTGGTGATAGTTATGAGACGGTACATGATTGTATCCACTTTGTCTGCAATGCATCTTGACCAGGTTGGTTTCTAATAAGAGTATATCGGGAATTTGATAGCTGTGTTTAGACTCTTCCTCCATCAAATTTACCACAACTTTCTCTTGTTGAGGCAACAGGTTCGTCTGAACATTTGGATTCGTATCCTTGAAGGATAAGACCCCGCTTCTGACAAGATTTTGCACATCAGATTTGAAGTTGAGACAGTTTTCTATGTTATGCCCTGGTCCTCCTTGATGGTAAGGGCAAGTCTGATCTGCTTTGAACCAAAAAGGCGGATTCTCCGGTATTGTAAGAGGAGACCTGGTTTAGACATGCCCCTTGACCATTAGTAATGGAAATAGTTCAGCGTACAACATTGGTATAGGATCGAACCCTGGTGGTCGCATTGTACGATTGTTGTTGTACTGAGGACGAGCCTGCTGAAGAGGCTGTTGTGTCCTTTGCTGATATTATTGTTGATTCGGTTGGCTCTGAGCAACCTGAGGTTGATACGTTGGAATGGGCGCATGGTTGATAGCAGGAGTTACAGCTGCTATTGGTTGGTACCTTCGCCTTTGCTTTCCGAGAGAGATATTACCAATATCTTGCTCTTTTTTCTTAGGGAAAGCACTACCGTATCTTTTGGTACTGCTTGATGGTCCGGTATCTTTGACCAGATGTCCTTCTCAGACTGCTTCTTCAAAACGAACTCCAATGCTCACCATTTCACTGAAGTCGCTGGGCGCACTGGCGACCATTCGGTTGTAGTAAAATAAGCTCAAGGTTTTTAAGAAGATCTTTGTCATCTCTTTTTTCTCAAGAGGTGGACAAATCTGAGCGGTAATTTCACGCCATCTCTGAGCATATTCCTTAAAGGTTTCCTTATCCTTCTGAAACATGGCTCTTAGTTGATCTCTATTTGGCGCCATGTCCAGGTTATACTTATACTGCTGAACGAAGGCAGCGCCAAGATCTCTGAAAGTGACGATCTTAGTGCGGTTCAAACCCATGTACCATTTGAGTGCGGCACCGGTTAAAGTATCTTGAAAATAGTGGATCAGTAGCTGTTGGTTTTCTGTCTGAGTTGACATCTTTCGAGCGTACATCACTAAATGACTCTGAGGGCAAGAGTTGCCCTTGTATTTCTCAAATTCGGACACCTTGAATTTGTGCAGAATTTTCACATTGGGGACCAAACAAAGGTCTGCGGCGTCCTTTCCAAATAAATCCTGGTCGCGAATGGCATGCAGTTCCTTCTGCATTTCCAGGAACTGCTCCTAGAACTCATTCATTCTGTCGTACATACTTTCATTTCCACCAGAAGGTATATGTGGAATCTATCCTTCCGGGACAGTGTGTACCATAGGTAGTGGTATAGTCATTACGACAATGACTCTTGGTGCTTCCTTATCCCAAAGTTTGTAACCTTCAGGAGTTGCTGTCATGCCCCTTGCATCTTCGCTTTCCATAAGTTTGTAACCTTCGGGCCCAACGGTTCCTGCTGCAGTTTTTGGATCCTCCGTGATTGGCGGAATATATCCTTCCGGGATATAGTTGAGTGACATGCCCCAGGGACGATATTTAGGCATGTTGTACCGAGGATCATACTTTTCCACTATGGGCGTAGATGTGATCTCTAGGATCACAGTCCTTTGCTGTTGTATCTGAGCTGCTGCCAAAGATTGCATGTCATTATGAAGTTTTCTCAAATCCTCCTTCAGAGCGTCGATTTCTTCTCTCAGCTCTATGTTCTCTTCCTCAAGATCATCCATTTTCTTTTGTCAATTGTCTCGAGTATTGTACGAATGAGACAGTTTGACTCTAGAATCGAGACACAAATGTGAGATTCGTAGGGAAGAAGAATGTGTTATGTGAGAATGATGAATGATATGCAGTGATTATATTAATTTATTAATTTTTGTTTAATCAAAAGAAACTTCAACAATTGGATTGCAAATATCATACAGTGGGGAAACCCCATTTTATTGAATTCAAAGATTGCGGAAATGGAAATACAGTAGTTTACAAAGTGCTGTAAAAGGAAATGTCTAAGCTTATAGATCCTGAGCCGTTGTCGGGTTGTCATTCCTTTGCCAAGTGAAAGGAGCGAGCAAATTCCTTCGGTCTTCTTGATTTTCTACAGCATGTTGCTCTAAAATCTCAATCAGAGCATCTTTTTCTGTTAACAGTTGTTGTATTTTGGTACACTCCACATTGAGAATGTGGTACTTGTTATTCCAAGATTTCTTTTCCCGTTGAACTTTGTTGAGAGTGACCTGGAGTTTTTCCGTATCAGACATAAAATAAAGGACAGATTCCTTTAACGGAAGAACTTATTGACTAGGGTAAGGCATCCTCAACTTGAGAGCTCTAGTTTGTACCCAATGGAGATAAGGTTCCACAGAGACACAGTCTGGTTTTCCTAGAGACTCTCTTCCTTTCCTGTGAACATGTTTCCAGGCATGCACTATTTCTGTCTTTAGTGCCCTGTCATTTTCTCCTTCCTTGAAGAAAAGACCTTCCAGATGAACATTACGTGGGATATGTCTCATCGGGTATCCGAATTGACGACGAACTAAAACTGGTTGATAGTTGATTCCTTCTTTAGTTCCTATGAGGGGTACATTAGGGAAATTTCCATAATGGTCAATGATTCTTATACTGTCATAGATCCGATTGTACCAATCTATGTTAGAGTTGGTAAGAGACATGATTCTCTGTGACCAACGTAGAGTACTCTTATGATCCCAAAAAGCGACAGACTTGGGTAAATGGGAAGCGAACCACTTGTAAAGCAAGGGTACACAACATGTGATCATTCCTCCGCTGTACAAATTCCTTAAGTACACAGTATGATAAACATCCGCGAGCAAGGTCGGTACAGGGTTTCCAATCAGAAATATCTTAATGGCATTGACATCAACGAAGTTATCAATGTTAGGAAACAGAAATAACCCGTAGGTGAGTAGAACAAAGATTCTCTCGAAAGCAGTCACGTTCCCTATACTAGCAAAGTACAGAGCTTTCTTTACCAAAAACTGAGCTGGTAAACCTTGGATTCCACCCTTAACGGTCATGTGAGTCTTGACTTCTGACTCGTCCAAATAGATTGCTCTTGCAATGATTTGATCCTTTGGAATTTCTTCCAGTCCAGAAAAGAGAGCTTGGTCAGTAATGGGTAAATTAGTCAGGTGAGAGTACTCCTCCAGTGTTGGTGCTAGTTAATAATCTGGGAATGATAAACAGTGATAAACCGGATTATAGAACTGAATTAGCGTAGCCAGGATTCCTTCAATTACATGGAATCTTAACAGAGACAACAGTTCTCTGTATTTAGCTCTGAAAGCATCAGGGTTGGTGATCATCCTTGACAACCCTCTTAAATCCTCTAGTTTTGGAACCTTGAAGGTGTACTTGTGAGTCTTCCTTCTAGTGAAATCCATAATGCAATCTTTCTCTCTGATATTTGCAATCACTGTCTTAGTTTAATTTGAAAAAAGAGAGACTAGAAGAGAAAATTTTTCTTTGTTTAAAGTTTTTTAATGAAATGAATGCATGAATGCAGCACACAAAAACATAGAAAAAACATGGGGTTAAAGGTTCGGTGTCATGAAGTCATGGCTCTACCCATCCCCAAAGGTTGTACTGGTGAATTCTTGTACCTGTCCTCAAAATCATTGACCCCCCTTGGGATAACAATAGCAGGCTGGTTCACCTGAGCGAGCTGCAGTATCTTAGAGTAATCTCAAATAAGGTTAGTATCGCGTGACAACTATTTCCGATAGCTTCCACACTATAAAATAGTCACATGGTCTCAGTCTACTAAATCCTCAGTTTCATGGATACCACAATCGAACAATCTGCTTTCAACAACCGAAGTCGTTTAGGCATTGAATCCGCAAAGAGTATCTCCACTGATTCAATGGTCTACCGAGATCGCTTATTCGGGAGTCACTCCCTGTAAGATTACCCATCTCATGCCATCACTTATCTTAGGTGTCACTCAAACTTTCCAGATGCGACATCACCCACAGTCCCATTAGCAGAAAAATAAACACGGATATCAAGTAGGAAAAGCGATATATATATTTATTCCTAAAACTAACATCCTAGGCCTCTTAGGAGCTATAATCCTAGTCCTAAACAAATAAAATGACTCCTCAGCAGAGTCGCCATTTTTCTGTAGCGCGCGATTTTTTTCGGTGACACGACCACCTTATTGTGGAATTGGGTTTTCTCCTCAATGAAGAGGAGAGGGTGATACTTTCTGATTTCTTATTTATCCCGTGAAGCTGGAAAGGAAAGGGAAGCTATCTAAAACTAACCTTGCACGTGAATGTTTAACTGAACAAACGCTTAAAGAGATTCGGGGAGTTCGGGGTCAGGTTATACAATGGGGAGTTGTCAGTTACCCATCCTATATGTGGTTATCCACAGGTTGTTAGCTTTAGGTTGTGATTTATACTTGATGGTGTTTATCCGGTAATGGGTTGGGAAATTTTCTTGGGAAATATGAGAGAGAGAGAGTGAGTTTTTTGATGATGTTCGGGTTTTCCCGATGTTTTTGGTAAGGTACTGAACCTAAGTTTTGATTGATGTATAAAGGTGCTGGACCTAGAGTTTTTGATTTGTATGCTCGCTAAGATTTTGCAATCTTATGCCTACGTATTCCCGTTTAAACAAAACACGGAAATCAGAGCAATCGTAGTTCCTCCTATTCTAAGGGAGGAAAAAGATGTTTTGGTGTCTTGTTCAAAACCCAAGATTGAAGCTAAAGGGTTTATTTGTGTCTTGTTCAAAGCCCAAGATTGAAGCTAAAAGGTTTGACTGAGAGAGATTTTGTCATCTCTAAAGGGAGACATTTGGTCTGTTTATCACATCTGTTGGGTGACTGTTTTATAAAGGAGGGTTACTTTAACTGGGATATGTGAATCCAGCAATGCTATAATTTCCTTTATAAGGGATTTTGTCCTGAAGGAGAAAACTTTAACTCATTGTAGAGCAATGCCATTTTTCCTTAGGAATTTCTCATGCTAAGAGAGGGACAGTGGAATGGATGTGAATAATCCAGAGGCTTACCGCTTACAGCAATTAGATGAAAGAAAGGGAGTTTCTGTTTTGACATATGATAATACAGGGAAATGAATTCCTACAGAGGGACTTTGATTTCCTCTGAGGGGATGTTGATTTTTGTGTGCCTTGATCAAAGCCCAAGACTGAAGCTAAGAGGTTGATTGACTCCTCTAGGGAAGTCCTTATACAAAGCCTAAGAGAAGGCTAGGAAAGACTGACTCAACAAGAGAGTGTGCTTATCTGTCTCGTACAAAGCCCAAGATTGAGGCTAAAAGAGACTGACTATTTGGGGATATCATTATACAAAGCCTAAGAGGAGGCTAAAAGTTTGACTTTTCCGGGGAAAAGGTTCTATCTGTCTTGTACAAAGCCCAAGATTGAGGCAAAAACTGGTTTTGAATCCGTTGGGGAGAGTTTGTATGTGTCTTGTATAAAGCCCAAGATAGAGGCTGAACGGAGACTTGACTGACTCAGTTAAGGATATTTTAGGTATCTCTTACAAAGCCCAAGATAGAGGCTGAAATGAGTTTTACTCTATGGAAGAGTATTATTTCTCATAGCCTAAAAGAAGGTTGGGAGGAAATGACTCTACTGGGGAAGATATTTGTCCCAAGCTTAAGGGAAGGTTACGACGATTTATGTCTTGTATAAAGCCCGAGATTGAGGCTAAATGGGTTTGAATCAACAAGAGAGTGCTTTTATCTATCCTGTACAAAGCCCGGGATTGTGGCTGAACAAGCTGGAGAAATCATTATACAAAGCCTAAGAGGAGGCTAACCGTTGCTAGGGGAAATCTTTATACCAAGGCAAAGGGGAGGCTGGAAAAGATTTACTCAACAAGAGAGTGTTATCTGTCTCGTACAAAGCCCGAGATTGAGGCTAAAAGAGTTGACTCAACAAAAGAGTGCTGAAAGGTAATTGACTCAACAAGAGAGTCGGGAAAGTAATTGACTCAACAAGAGAGTCTGAAAAGTGATTGACTCAACAAGAGAGTCTGAAAAGGTTAGCTCTGCTGGGGAGAATCATTGTACAAATCCCAAGAGGAGGTTGATTGTGCTGAGGAAAGATCATTATATAAAGCCTAAGTGGAGGCCAGCTTCTGCCGGGGATTATTGAGATCCCGAGGCAGGTCCAAATGGGGAATCAACTCTTGTTGAGGGTTACAGAAGAGTTGGGGTATCAGATGCCTTGAGGTTCTGATACTGGTGATAAACTAACCCTGGTTGGGAAATTTTTTAGGAGAGAGACTGGGTTTTAGAACCCATGGGCTTTATCTCCACTGGAGATTGATCGGGTGATCAGAGTTTCTTCCTATGTTTGTAGGGAACTTGAGAATGTCTTTGAGACTCAAGAAGGGATTTAGACTGTCCAAGTCTACTGGTGTGGAAGAGTTTTATCTTTTATATGATGCCCAAGAGGAGGAAGGTGTTTTAAGGGATGAGAATCAACCCTAAATTGGTCTGAGATTTAACACTAGGAAGACTGCTCTAGCAAAGGATGACTAAGTTCTGTCTTATACCTTTAAGAGGTCTTCAGGGTCCTTGTATTAAGCCCAAGAGAAGGCATGAGAACTTCTAAGAAGCCGGAGGGTCCTTGTACAAAGCCCAAGAGGAGGCGGGGGTGCTTTTAGGAAGCCTGTGGGTCCCAAACCAAGAAAAGTTCAAGAAATGCTATTCACCGAGAATAGATCATTTAGTGAAAGTTCTGAGGTTTGAAGAAATTCAAGAGATGCTATTCACCGAGAATAGATCACCTCTGGGGAATAGAATTTCTTTGACAATTTCTAATAGTGACAGCCTGAGAAAAGGTTCACGGAGAATACTGCCTTTCTCTTTGTTCCATATTGTTTAATCCCAAGAGAAGGCAAGACTGTATCTGGAAGTCCTATGGGGGTCTAGTTTTGACCGTATTTAAGAGTGACCAACTGGCTTTACCTAGTTCTAGACCTAGTTGCCGGGGAAAACTCTAAATAACTATACTAGTATATATACAGTTGATATATGCCAAGTATTTAAAAAGGTATGCAAGGAGGACTTACAGTGGAGCAGCTTCCCACAATACAGTTATATATATATATATATATATATATATATATATATATATATATATATATATATATATATATATATATATATATATATATATATATATATATGAAAGCGAGTAAATGAAATTATGATTAACTCACTTTTAATGGTTACCCCTTTTATAAGTTAACTCACTTTCTTTGATTTTTCTTGATGAATGATGATTCAAATCACATATTAACATTGTTTTAGGGTTAAGGAGCCTTGGTTGACCAAAAAATCAAAAAGTCAAACTTTGACTTTTCGTACAATTGACTTTTTTATCAGATGAAATTTTGACTTTGCGGTCCTTTTGTGAAATCAATCCTTGGGCTCAATTAAACTTCATGGATGGCCTTCAAGGGGATTTAGGAATGTCTTGGACCCCTCCCCAAGGTTTGAGATCAAGGGTAGGCCAACATTCAAGGATAGGGTTGACTTTTTCCATCAGAAACCCTAATTTGTGATCAAATCGTTTTGAGTTCTTGTGGTTTATGATTTGAGCTCTTTGAGTCAATCAAATCTTGTAAACATGTCAATATGATGTATTTGAGGTCTTTGAAGTTCATTTTGAAGCTTCAAGCCATGCCTCACTTCACAAGTTAACTCAAGGGTTGAATTAGGTCAAAACCCTAATTCCTGATTTTTTTATAGATGGTCCTTCAAGGTGATTTTGCCATTGTGGATGGGCTCTTGAGATTCCTTTGAGCTTAATGGACCAAATATTGAGGCATTGGCTCATGCCCAGATGAAAAGTTTCATCTGGAGGTCTTAGTCGATCAAAACCTTAATTTGGTGACACTGGGGATCCTGAGGCTTGACCCACTTGGAATGCTGCAACCTTGTGCTTGATTCTTGATGTGGGAGTCCTCTTGATCCTTTGTGGGTGTTTGAGAGGTTAGACAAGTTGAAGATAATGTCATTTCTTGATTGATCTTTTGTCTAAGTGTCCTAAGAGGGCTCAAAACCCTAATTCTTGATTGTAGTGATTGCTCACCCATCTTTGGGGAGACTGATGAGGTAGGAAAGTACATCCATATTGTGATGATGATTTGCACAATGATGGGAAATCTTGGTGGTCAAAATTTGGGGTATGACAAAGCCGCCATAATTCTAAAATGTCAGAAATATCCTTCAACGGTCATATCACATGCATGGCTATATAAAGGCTTGAAGACTTCAAGAATGGTGGCTAATCTTCACTGCTTATACACTCTATTGTTTATATCATTCTTAAGTCATTTTGTTCTTAAATTTGTTTACATATCAGCTTGTGTAGAAGCAATTTTCTGTAAATTAATTATTTTTCAAATAGTTGTTTGATTTTCTTAAAAGACCAGTTAGGTCAGGATTCTTGAGAAGTCTAGGACTAGTGTGTCTTAGAGATTGTTTCCTTGAGAGACCGATTAGGTTAGAATTCTTGAGAAGTCTGGGACTAGTGTGTCTTAGAGATTGTTGTTAGTCACTTGCAGTTTGGCTTGTGCATTGTATTAATAAGTTTGATTAGTGGATTAAGACCTCGCTTAAGAGAGGCAAAATCACCTTGGCAGATGGACTAGACTAGCTTGAGGGTTTCTCAAGTGAACTAGTATAAACATACTATGTTATTTCTTATCGGTTTCTCTTGCTTTATTATCAAGAAGTGTAGGTTATTTGTAAAGGGGATTATTTTTAAAGAATTGTCTTTTATTGTAAAAACCCAATTCAAGAATCATCACAGAGCGAGAACGATTCTGTTAAATGCTATTTAATATACAGAGTATGAAAAGATTACAGATAGAGAGACTGCAAAGTATATCTTTGACTCTCTTCGAATGAGTCATGAAGGCAACGCTCAAGTCAAGGAGACAAAGGCTCTGGCCCTAATCCAGAAGTATGAGGCCTTCAGAATGGAAGACAACGAATATGTGGAAACTATGTTTTCAAGATTCCAGATGATTGTTGCAGGACTCAGAGTTCTGGACAAAGGTTATTCTACTGCTGATCATGTCAAGGAGATTATCAGGAGTCTGCCTGTAAAATGGAGACCAATGGTAACTGCTTTGAAATTGGCAAAGGATCTGAACAACACGAATCTTGAGGAACTGATTAGTTCTTTAAGAAGTCATGAAATAGAACTTCAAGAAGATGAAACTTAGAGAAGAGGTAAGTCTGTTGCTCTGAAGTCTAAGTCTGAAAAGACAAAGGCTTACTAAGCAGAGGAGAACTCAGAAGAATTTGAAGAAGATTCAGACGAAGATGAGCTGTCTCTCATATCAAGAAAGATAAATCAGCTGTGTGTTGAAATAGTATTAGGGGGGTGTTTTTATCATCTCCACAGGGATTGTCAATATTAGATGCTTGTCGTTCAATAGTTACAATGTTTTAAGTTCAATAGCTTCAAATGGTTCTCGATTTCGTTTAACATTAATTGGTAGTAAAGAGTAATTTGTGACAAAGAGTTTGTAAGGGTTTTTATAAAAGCATGTCAAGGTTAGGTTTCGCTAATCCTTTTCACATATATCCGATTAATCACGCATATGAACTTAGCTTCCGACAAATACAACCGCGTATCCTCCCGACTAAGTTTATGTCTAAAACAAAGTCGTGAGTATTGTTGTTTAGACCGTTAGATGATGTCTCACGCTAACAATCTAAACAACAATCGTTAAGATCAACACAAAGCGAATAACAAATCCCAAATCTATGTCTAGAGTTTGGTTTTTAAGAGATGAAATTATTAGGTCATGATTTGTAGAATCTATGTCTAGAGCAATACAAATCACACATAAAGCATTAAGAGAAAATAACTTCATCTATATTGATCAGAACCCTTGTTCATATACAAAAGATCAAAAGAAATACATATTACCAAGATCAACTACATCTAACCTCAACACAAGAGTTTTTAGCTACTCATTCTCATGGTAGCTTGGATGACAAGTTAAGTTGCAAAGCTTTTGGAACTTCAATCTTCAAAGGTTTAAGGATTGAAGCATAAAAGCTTGGAAACTAGGAAAAATAAGTAACAATGGAGTTTTCTTCCTCTTACAAATGTTTAGGTTACAAAAAGAGTGATAATGATAAGTGATAATCCAAAAATATCTACAAAATGAGATAATAAGCATGTTCAGCCCAGACACGAGCGCCGGGCAGTGCTTTCCACGGCCGGGCGATGACCACAAATTTAGGCCACGTGACAGATTCAGTGTCACATGGACCTCTCAAAATCTTTGAGAGCGCCAGGCGAAAGGATCAGAGCGCCGGGCGATGAGAGCACGGCCGGGCGGTCCTCAAGAGGCGCAACAAAACACAATTCTGTAACTCAAATGCAAAATGGGGAACCATCTCCCCTGTAGCGCCGGGCGGTGGGAGCTTCCTGCGCCCTAGCAGGGCCGGGCGGTGCAGGGGCCTAAATCGCGACACGCGCTTTTTCCAAATTTCCTCGTTTCCGCGCGCACCAAGCTTCGATCCAATCACCAAAAAGCTGTAAAAATTAACAACCACATCAAAAGACCTAAAATCAACATAAATGCAAGAATCGCTTAATTAATAAGTCGTTTCCTAATTAAAGCGATTAAAAGAGCTCAAAAGCATCAAAATCAATTATGAAAATAAGCACTTCATGACACCTAACAACTCTCCCCAACTTGTATATTTGTTTGCCCTCAAACAAACTTAATAGTCAATAACAACAAGCAAGAATCTAAACACCCAATCAACAAAGAAAACATTAATGGTTCAAACTCGCCACATACCCGCACAAAGTGTTTTCACAAAGTTCCATAGAATCATAACATGATTATGAATTAAAGTTCTAAACACAACATCATATAATGCAACATCAAGTACATACAAGTTCAAGTTGAATCACCTACTTTCGCTTATTATCAACACATTATGTACAATGTTCTACACAGGACAAAACACTCTCACAAGCAATCGTGCCACATCCGGACTCGTTCATGCATTCATCTCATAGAGTTATAAAAAATAAATAGAAACAGAGATCACTAAGGACTTTTATGGTTGTAATTTGGTCGGGGTAAAAACAAGGGACATATGTACACGACCATTGAAACAAGAAAGGTTAAAATTCATGAAGAGCATTTTTCTTTTTAACCACAAACCTTCTTGCACAACCTTCCCACACTTATACTTACAATGCATTCTCTTTTCTTGCTTTGATTCTAATACTTTTCTTTTCTTCTTTTAATTTTTCCTTTTCTTTCCAATTCAATCTTTTGTTGAGTTCATTTGAAAATGCATTGTATCCACCATTCATATCTCCTTTCAAAATTAAACCATTCTCCCTAACCTCAACAATACTACAAGTTCAAAATGCTCTTCAACAAGGTTAAAGTTCGGGTTCATGAGTCAAACAAAAATTTTCTTTTCGGCTCAAAAGAGGTTCAAATGCGCACACACTCACATAAGGTTACATGAAGTGTTTATGGACTGGTGGTTTTCCTCATCGTACTCAAAAATGTGCCTTGATCATTTCTACACTTCCAATCATTTAAAATAACTCACAAGATTAAACATGAACAAGACGAGTAAAACAATGATTACTTGACTCTCTTTTTGGTGAACAAGGGAAAGCATCTCACTTTTGTGGCTTAGTCCTAATTGATTCACAAATGAACAAGTATATACAACATAATACATTACCATAATATTGTGTAAAACACTAACTCCCAACCATGTTAAAATTCTACACAACACATACACACTTTGATTGTGCACAAAATTGAGAACTCTATCATTACCATCAATGTTTAATGTTAACCAAGCATTCATTCTTCTTGTGCTATCACGCAAATTTTTTCAAAACTTAAGGGCAAACATAACTTCCTTTGCGCCAACACATCATAAACTTATAAAAACAGAATTTATACATAAAAAAATAAATAAAACAAAATTTATACTAAACCACATCATAAAAACAGAATTTTATAAACTATGGTGTTAAAAACACCGACATTGTACTCGCCTTAGCGACAAAACAGTATCACCAGTATCCTCGCCGAAGCGATCCCAAAAGTGTATAAAAAAAAAAACTGAACTAACTAAAAAATACTAAAAACAGAAATGAAAAAAAAAAACAAAATAAAATCCTTCACTTTGCAGAAAATCAACCACTTTGCAGCCTAGTTAACCATATCATTGAGATCGTCCCGCATCTCATCACCATCATCATCATCGTCATCATCATTATCATCCGCCATGACACCTCCGGTGCTTGCCCCCTCTGAAAAGAACGGGCGCCTGTCCGCAGGCCAATTCGTATATGCGTCGAATGCCTCCCTTGAAGGAAAGGGAGTGTACTCCGCAGGGTGCGTCTGAAAATGATACATCTGCTGCATACAATCAAAGTTAAATTGATTAGATCTATGGAGTGACTCACCCATGTCCCAAGTATAGTTGAATGCCGTTTTCATGTCAAAAATGGATGAGTCACTCGCATCCTCCTGAACACCTGAAGAACTTCCTAACTCAGCAGCCTTTTTCTTTTTTCTTTCCTCCTTGGGCTTACAAAACCGATCCAAGTAATTGTCATCCACCAGAAATTTGAGTTTTTCATTAATCACACCTGGAATCAAAATGTCAGTCTGATAAATTAGAGCCTGAACCAAACAAGGGAAGATGATGGGAGCATCATCATGAACTCCATGCCTCCTAGTATTATCTACAAAATTTTTTATCTCCCACGCTATGATCTGAGCGATATCAACCTCTTTGTCCTCCAAGATACAGTACAACAGGAGTCCTGTATCAAGAGGAACAGAAGATCTGTGATGCCGCAGTTTCACATTATAGCACAACAATTGGAGCACAGCCTGTGCCTCAGGAGTCATGAATTTCCGACTATACTTGATCGGCTCCCGCTTAGAATTCCGATCAACCTTGCACCCCGGTTTGAGAATATACCCGGCAACCAATTTATGATCATGCTTTATTGCTGACATCTTCACAATATCATCAGTTTGTAAACTTCCCAAGCTACTTGGACTACCCAAGATCTTATTTATGGCATCCCTGCTGAAACTGATCTCCCTGCCCCTAACGAAGGTCTTAAACTTGTAAAATTCCCCTTCGGGCTGAAGCGCGTTGGCATAGAACTCACAGATCAGTTGGTAACACACTCGATCAGGTTCAACAGCTTCTCCCTTTTTCTCTTTTCGAAAATCGCCTGAATTCTCCGGTAGTCCCCCTCCCGATTAATGGCAAACCTCTTTTCAGAGAGCACAGTTCTGCCTTCCAGTGACTTGATCCTAGCCTCATGTTCGGCAGACAAAAACCGACTGTCGTCAAATTCCAATGGAATATTTGATGATGAGGCTGCATTCTTATGCTTTCTCCTTGAAGCATGTTGAGGAGCAAAGCGGGAAGTCATCTGTACAATTCAAACACAACAACACAGCACCAACATTTACATTAGCATAGTTAGTCATACGAAAACATAACCGAAGCAAACAGTAAAATCCCAATATTGGGCAAAACAGGGCCAGCGCCTTAGCATCGCTGGGCGACGCAAGAGCGCTGCTGCGTCCCTCTACCGCCGGGCGGTACTCGCGGCCTCAGCAGAGAAATTTAAGAGCAGGTATGCTCTTCTCTTACCCATCCTTCCTCAACTAAAAACCAGCAAAATAAAGATAGCAATAACAACACATGCATGGTTGAAAAAGGATAGCAAGCCACCAATTATCTATATCACCAATTACTACTCTAACCACATATTTTTATACGTGATTAAGAAAATAAAACAAAGAGCAAATACAAATTACATGCATACCTTGAAGGTTGGGTGATCTGAAACAAGAGAAATTGAGGGAGAAAAAAGTGAGAGAGAGTGAGAGTGTGGGTGGCTAGAGTTATCACGGGAGAGAATGAGAGAAAAGTTTGAAAACATTCTCTCAAACCTTTTTAAATGGCCAGGGGCAAAAATGGTAAAACATAATCCACATGGGCCCTAAACCAATAAGACACTCAGCCAACATTCAAAATTCCCACCCAAACACACTCGCCTGGCTCATCAGAGGCGAGGCCTCTGCATTTTTTCACGCACCCCCGGGCGGTAATACCAGCGCCGGGCGCTCCACACCAGATAGCAGAATTTTCTGCTATGGTGCTGCAAACCAGTAATGCTACACTTTATGCACATACAACTTCAAACATTCAGAAACACAATTGGCACAATACAACAATACAACAGAGTCGCCACAATACAACAATAAAAACTTAGAAAAACAAGAATTACTTACAATGTTGGTGTAAGTTATATGTGTGCCTAAGAGGGGGTGAATTAGGCTCTTAGACAATTATCCGGATTTTTGACAGTTTTTGAATTTTACTTTCCTAAAAGTTTCTAAGTGAGGAAAGCGGTAAATGCGGAAAGTAAAGAACACCAAGACGTATAGTGGTTCCCCTCACAGGCCGAGAGTACTCCACTCCCCTTTCAACACGAAAGAGATTTTTACTTATGTTATATCTTAGGACAAGACACACCTAGTCTTCCTATACAAGACTCTAACAATCCACACCAAGAACACCCTCTTGGATTTTACAAGTTTAAAGTCCAACCGAGAATCAACCTCTCACAAATGGACCTCTTGTATCCACAATCCGGATAACAAGGTTTACAACCAAACAATTTTATATCCAACAATCCTGGAAAAATAAGATATGTTACAGCAAGAGTTTTTGAAACAAGTTTGTAGTATATAAATCCTATGAAGGACTTCTTCTCTTTCAAATATGAAATTTCAATATCATAAACTCTCTAAGTGCTCAAATGATACTTTTATGTATGTAATATAAAAATGGTATTCAAAAAGTATCTTGTATAAAATTTTTGTTCTGGAAAAATATGCTTAGAGATTGTAGAGAGTTTTTTGAAAGAGGTGAATTACAAAAGAAACTTTGAATTCAATATATAATGTGCATGCACCCATTCAATAATCAAGGCAATGCTTGAAAGAATTTTTGAAAATTATTATACAATGAATGGAAAAGATGCAAGCAAGAGGTATCATGAAATGGTGCTTTTAAACAAAGAATTTTTCAAAAAAGCTTCAGGTGCAATCGATTGCATCATAATGACAATCGGTTGCACCAAGTGTAACGTGCAAAAAATTTGAAAATTTAGCCTAGTGCAATCGATTGCATCAGGATGACAATCGATTGCATCAATCTAAAAAATGAAAAATTCTTAATGCAAATGATTCTAAGCCATATACCATCTAAAAATATGACCAAGACTTTAGATGAACTTTGAAAAATGTTTTCTCAAGGTTTTAAATGAAAGAATGAGTTTTTAATGCAAGATTATAAAACTTGAGCACTAAGATTTATTTTAGACAAGAATTTCATATACCTAAAAGTTTGATTAATCATATATTACAAGTGTAGTCATGTCTTATGCATTTCTTCTTTTTCCTTCTTTGAGAAATCTTCAAGACTTGAATTAATATGAAACTTGTTCTAGCTTTAAAGTCTTTGATCCATTTCCTTTTGTACATAAAACCTTGAATGAACATTGTTGTCTTCATCAAAACCATTGAGAAGTTATGTCTCCACATTCTCCCCCTTTTTGATGATGACAACCAAATTCTTGAAAATTCGATCCAATCTTGTTTCTCTAATCAAAGCTTGCTCCCCCTTGGATATTGCTCCCCCTTAATCCATGATTTTAGAGAGTTTTGAAATCTGCACATTTTGTTAGAGAAACCAAGCATTAATACACAATTCTTCTCCCCCTTTGTCATTAACAAAAAGGATGGGAAAATACTTGAAGTATATAAAGAAATTATGAAAAATAAAAACAATTTTTACCCATGAGATTTACCTCATGATTGACTTCATCAAAACATTCATCTTTGGTGAACATGATCTTGAAGCCTTTGTCACAAAGTTGGCTTTGTTTAGAAGATATTGCTTTAGTCTTTTAACATAAAGTACATCTTCAATGAATGTGAAAGTTAGTGCTTCAACTTTGCCAATGCCAAGAATTTTTCTTTTAAGGTATTCCCCAATTGAAATAACCCTTGGATTTTAGAACTAGATTTGAAAGTTAGTTTATGTCTCCCACCAAAAGCTTAGAGCCACCACTTATCAAAACAACATAGATTTAAAGTGGTCCTCAAGCAAACCTACAAAAAAAATTAAGTTTGATTTGGTACCCAATGTGCTTTGGGTCCATCAAAGTTAGTACCTTTCTTTACCCACACATAATGCCCACTTGCAACACTAAAGTTTCTTACATAGCAAGCATTAGGTGTATGGCCAACAATACCACAATAAAAACAAGTAGGTTCAAAGTTGCTCTTATATCTTGGAACATAAGATTTCTTTTTAAGAAATCTTTTCTTTTTAGGATTAGGATGCACATTCCTATGTTTGTTCACTTTCTCTTTGGAAGTTTGATCCTTAGCCTTAACAAATATAGTTTTACTTGAACTTGGTTTAGAAAACTTTGAATAGCCAAGTCCACTTTTATCATTTGAATATCTTTGTTGACTAAGGACTTCTTCCAATCCAATTTGTCCTTTCTCATACCTTTCAAGTACTCTATTTAATTGAACAATTTGAAAAGAGAAAGATTCACAATTTTTACATACAAAATTCTGTTTTTCACTAATCATCTTTTGTTTCTCATTTTCGATCTCTTTTTCTAATGAAACATTTTTTTCTTCTAAAGTTGAAATTTGTTTCTTTTGAGATGATATAGTTTTATACAGAATTTTGCATTCATTTAACAATTCATTTATGGTACCTTGTGCATCACTATCAAAAGAATTATTACTAACCTCATCTTCTTCATCATCGGAGTGGTGTGATGCTGTCAATGCAAGATTTACATGTTCTTCATCTGAAGATGAACTTATTTCGTTGTCTACATATGTTTTCCTTTCCTTTTTATGATTATTTTTCTTGAATTTATTTTTCTTTTGAAGTGTAGGACATTCACTTTTAACATGTCTTCTTTCTCCACATTCAAAGCATTTAATCTTTCTCGTTGGTGCTTCCCCTTTAGTGATCTCCTTTTTCCTTTCTTTTCTTAGAAACTTTTCAAACTTTTTGATAAGATCATCATTTTCATCACTATTGGACTCATCCTCTTGATTGCTATCATAATTTTTTACTTTTTTCTTTACGGCAACGTCTTTTGAATCTTTTACTTGTATTTCATACTTCTCCAATCTTTCAAGTTCTAACTCATGCTCTTGAAGTTTACCAAATAGAGATGCGGAAGTCTTCGTAGAGAGGCTTTTCTTTTCCGATATTGCCGTTAATTTTGGTTTTCATTCTCTAGTCAATGATCTTAGAATTTTGAGATTTAATTCATCATTTGAGAATGTTTTACCAAGTGCCATTAAGTGGTTAGTCAAATGAACAAATCTCTTATGTAATACAACAATGGATTCTCTGGGTTGCATTCGAAACATTTCATATTCTTGACTTAAAGTGTTTAGTCTGGATCTTTTTACTTCAGCCTTACCTTCATGTGTTTCTACCAACGTATCCCATATTTCTTTAGCCGATTTACATTGACAAACATGAAAGAACTCATCCATACTTAATGCACTCTGAAGAATATTGACATCTTTCTTTTCATTCAAGATTCTTTTCTTGTCATCTTCATCATATGTATTTTTTAACTTTGGAGTACCAACACCATCGACCACATTAACCGGATTATGCGGACCATTCTCAATGGCTTCCCATATACCTTCCCCTTGTGCTTCCAGATGTGCGTTCATGTGGATTTTCCAAAAGTCAAAATACTCTCCCGAGAAAAGTGGGGGCTTGTTACTACTTCCACCGTCATTGAATACCGGGTTTGTGCTTGCGGAAGCCATGCTGGATCTGTAGGAACAGGTTACCTATAACTTGCTCTGATGCCAATTGTAAGTTATATGTGTGCCTAAGAGGGGGTGAATTAGGCTCTTAGACAATTATCCGAATTTTTGACAGTTTTTGAATTTTACTTTCCTAAAAGTTTCTAAGTGAGGAAAACGGTAAATGCGGAAAGTAAAGAACACCAAGACGTATAGTGGTTCCCCTCACAGGTCGAGAGTACTCCACTCCCCTTTCAACACGAAAGAGATTTTTACTTATGTTAGATCTTAGGACAAGACACACCTAGTCTTCCTATACAAGAATCTAACAATCCACACCAAGAACACCCTCTTGGATTTTACAAGTTTAAAGTCCAACCGAGAATCAACCTCTCACAAATGGACCTCTTGTATCCACAATCCGGATAACAAGGTTTACAACTAAACAATCTTATATCCAACAATCCTGGAAAAATAAAATATGTTACAGCAAGAGTTTTTGAAACAAGTTTGTAGTATATAAATCCTATGAAGGACTTCTTCTCTTTCAAATATGAAATTTTAATATCATAAACTCTCTAAGTGCTCAAATGATACTTTTATGTATGTAATATAAAAATGGTATTCAAAAAGTATCTTGTATAAAATTTCTGTTATGGAAAAATATGCTTAGAGATTGTAGAGAGTTTTTTGAAAGAGGTGAATTACAAAAGAAACTTTGAATTCAATATATAATGTGCATGCACCCATTCAATAATCAAGGCAATGCTTGAAAGAATTTCTGAAAATTATTATACAATGAATGGAAAAGATGCAAGCAAGAGGTATCATGAAAAGGTGCTTTTAAACAAAGAATTTTTCAAAAAAGCTTCAGGTGCAATTGATTGCATCAGAATGACAATCGGTTGCACCAAGTGTAACGTGCAAAAAATTTGAAAATTTAGCCTAGTGCAATCGATTGCATCAGTGTAAAAAATGAAAAATTCTTAATGCAAATGATTCTAAGCCATATACCATCTAAAAATATGACCAAGACTTTAGATGAACTTTGAAAAATGTTTTCTCAAGTTTTTAAATGAAAGAATGAGTTTTTAATGCAAGATTATAAAACTTGAGCACTAAGATTTGTTTTAGACAAGATTTTCATATACCTAAAAGTTTGATTAATCATATATTACAAGTGTAGTCATGTCTTATGCATTTCTTCTTTTTCCTTCTTTGAGAAATCTTCAAGACTTGAATTAATATGAAACTTGTTCTAGCTTTGAAGTCTTTGATCCATTTCCTTTTGTACATAAAACCTTGAATGAACATTGTTGTCTTCATCAAAACCATTGAGAAGTTATGTCTCCACATTCTCCCCCTTTTTGATGATGACAACCAAATTCTTGAAAATTCGATCCAATCTTGTTTCTCTAATCAAAGCTTGCTCCCCCTTGGATATTGCTCCCCCTTAATCCATGATTTTAGAGAGTTTTGAAATCTGCACATTTTGTTAGAGAAACCAAGCATTAATACACAATTCTTCTCCCCCTTTGTCATTAACAAAAAGGATGGGAAAATACTTGAAGTATATAAAGAAATTATGAAAAATAAAAACAATTTTTACCCATGAGATTTACCTCATGATTGACTTCATCAAAACATTCATCTTTGGTGAACATGATCTTGAAGCCTTTGTCACAAAGTTGGCTTTGTTTAGAAGATATTGCTTTAGTCTTTTAACATAAAGTACATCTTCAATGAATGTGAAAGTTAGTGCTTCAACTTTGCCAATGCCAAGAATTTTTCTTTTAAGGTATTCCCCAATTGAAATAACCCTTGGATTTTAGAACTAAATTTGAAAGTTAGTTTATGTCTCCCACCAAAAGCTTAGAGCCACCACTTATCAAAACAACATAGATTTAAAGTGGTCCTCAAGCAAACCTACAAAAAAAATTAAGTTTGATTTGGTACCCAATGTGCTTTGGGTCCATCAAAGTTAGTACCTTTCTTTACCCACACATAATGCCCACTTGCAACACTAAAGTTTCTTACATAGCAAGCATTAGGTGTATGGCCAACAATACCACAATAAAAACAAGTAGGTTCAAAGTTGCTCTTATATCTTGGAACATAAGATTTCTTTTTAAGAAATCTTTTCTTTTTAGGATTAGGATGCACATTCCTATGTTTGTTCACTTTCTCTTTGGAAGTTTGATCCTTAGCCTTAACAAATATAGTTTTACTTGAACTTGGTTTAGAAAACTTTGAATAGCCAAGTCCACTTTTATCATTTGAATATCTTTGTTGACTAAGGACTTCTTCCAATCCAATTTGTCCTTTCTCATACCTTTCAAGTAATCTATTTAATTGAACAATTTGAAAAGAGAAAGATTCACAATTTTTACATACAAAATTCTGTTTTTCACTAATCATCTTTTGTTTCTCATTTTCGATCTCTTTTTCTAATGAAACATTTTTTTCTTCTAAAGTTGAAATTTGTTTCTTTTGAGATGATATAGTTTTATACAGAATTTTGCATTCATTTAACAATTCATTTATGGTACCTTGTGCATCACTATCAAAAGAATTATTACTAACCTCATCTTCTTCATCATCGGAGTGGTGTGATGCTGTCAATGCAAGATTTACATGTTCTTCATCTGAAGATGAACTTATTTCGTTGTCTACATATGTTTTCCTTTCCTTTTTATGATTATTTTTCTTGAATTTATTTTTCTTTTGAAGTGTAGGACATTCACTTTTAACATGTCTTCTTTCTCCACATTCAAAGCATTTAATCTTTCTCGTTGGTGCTTCCCCTTTAGTCATCTCCTTTTTCCTTTCTTTTCTTAGAAACTTTTCAAACTTTTTGATAAGATCATCATTTTCATCACTATTGGACTCATCCTCTTGATTGCTATCATAATTTTTTACTTTTTTCTTTACGGCAACGTCTTTTGAATCTTTTACTTGTATTTCATACTTCTCCAATCTTTCAAGTTCTAACTCATGCTCTTGAAGTTTACCAAATAGAGATGCGGAAGTCTTCGTAGAGAGGCTTTTCTTTTCCGATATTGCCGTTAATTTTGGTTTTCATTCTCTAGTCAATGATCTTAGAATTTTGAGATTTAATTCATCATTTGAGAATGTTTTACCAAGTGCCATTAAGTGGTTAGTCAAATGAACAAATCTCTTATGTAATACAACAATGGATTCTCTGGGTTGCATTCGAAACATTTCATATTCTTGACTTAAAGTGTTTAGTCTGGATCTTTTTACTTCAGCCTTACCTTCATGTGTTTCTACCAACGTATCCCATATTTCTTTAGCCGATTTACATTGACAAACATGAAAGAACTCATCCATACTTAATGCACTCTGAAGAATATTGACATCTTTCTTTTCATTCAAGATTCTTTTCTTGTCATCTTCATCATATGTATTTTTTAACTTTGGAGTACCAACACCATCGACCACATTAACCGGATTATGCGGACCATTCTCAATGGCTTCCCATATACCTTCCCCTTGTGCTTCCAGATGTGCGTTCATGTGGATTTTCCAAAAGTCAAAATACTCTCCCGAGAAAAGTGGGGGCTTGTTACTACTTCCACCGTCATTGAATACCGGGTTTGTGCTTGCGGAAGCCATGCTGGATCTGTAGGAACAGGTTACCTATAACTTGCTCTGATGCCAATTGTAAGTTATATGTGTGCCTAAGAGGGGGTGAATTAGGCTCTTAGACAATTATCCGAATTTTTGACAGTTTTTGAATTTTACTTTCCTAAAAGTTTCTAAGTGAGGAAAACGGTAAATGCGGAAAGTAAAGAACACCAAGACGTATAGTGGTTCCCCTCACAGGTCGAGAGTACTCCACTCCCCTTTCAACACGAAAGAGATTTTTACTTATGTTAGATCTTAGGACAAGACACACCTAGTCTTCCTATACAAGAATCTAACAATCCACACCAAGAACACCCTCTTGGATTTTACAAGTTTAAAGTCCAACCGAGAATCAACCTCTCACAAATGGACCTCTTGTATCCACAATCCGGATAACAAGGTTTACAACTAAACAATCTTATATCCAACAATCCTGGAAAAATAAAATATGTTACAGCAAGAGTTTTTGAAACAAGTTTGTAGTATATAAATCCTATGAAGGACTTCTTCTCTTTCAAATATGAAATTTTAATATCATAAACTCTCTAAGTGCTCAAATGATACTTTTATGTATGTAATATAAAAATGGTATTCAAAAAGTATCTTGTATAAAATTTCTGTTATGGAAAAATATGCTTAGAGATTGTAGAGAGTTTTTTGAAAGAGGTGAATTACAAAAGAAACTTTGAATTCAATATATAATGTGCATGCACCCATTCAATAATCAAGGCAATGCTTGAAAGAATTTCTGAAAATTATTATACAATGAATGGAAAAGATGCAAGCAAGAGGTATCATGAAAAGGTGCTTTTAAACAAAGAATTTTTCAAAAAAGCTTCAGGTGCAATTGATTGCATCAGAATGACAATCGGTTGCACCAAGTGTAACGTGCAAAAAATTTGAAAATTTAGCCTAGTGCAATCGATTGCATCAGTGTAAAAAATGAAAAATTCTTAATGCAAATGATTCTAAGCCATATACCATCTAAAAATATGACCAAGACTTTAGATGAACTTTGAAAAATGTTTTCTCAAGTTTTTAAATGAAAGAATGAGTTTTTAATGCAAGATTATAAAACTTGAGCACTAAGATTTGTTTTAGACAAGATTTTCATATACCTAAAAGTTTGATTAATCATATATTACAAGTGTAGTCATGTCTTATGCATTTCTTCTTTTTCCTTCTTTGAGAAATCTTCAAGACTTGAATTAATATGAAACTTGTTCTAGCTTTAAAGTCTTTGATCCATTTCCTTTTGTACATAAAACCTTGAATGAACATTGTTGTCTTCATCAAAACCATTGAGAAGTTATGTCTCCACATTCTCCCCCTTTTTGATGATGACAACCAAATTCTTGAAAATTCGATCCAATCTTGTTTCTCTAATCAAAGCTTGCTCCCCCTTGGATATTGCTCCCCCTTAATCCATGATTTTAGAGAGTTTTGAAATCTGCACATTTTGTTAGAGAAACCAAGCATTAATACACAATTCTTCTCCCCCTTTGTCATTAACAAAAAGGATGGGAAAATACTTGAAGTATATAAAGAAATTATGAAAAATAAAAACAATTTTTACCCATGAGATTTACCTCATGATTGACTTCATCAAAACATTCATCTTTGGTGAACATGATCTTGAAGCCTTTGTCACAAAGTTGGCTTTGTTTAGAAGATATTGCTTTAGTCTTTTAACATAAAGTACATCTTCAATGAATGTGAAAGTTAGTGCTTCAACTTTGCCAATGCCAAGAATTTTTCTTTTAAGGTATTCCCCAATTGAAATAACCCTTGGATTTTAGAACTAGATTTGAAAGTTAGTTTATGTCTCCCACCAAAAGCTTAGAGCCACCACTTATCAAAACAACGTAGATTTAAAGTGGTCCTCAAGCAAACCTACAAAAAAAATTAAGTTTGATTTGGTACCCAATGTGCTTTGGGTCCATCAAAGTTAGTACCTTTCTTTACCCACACATAATGCCCACTTGCAACACTAAAGTTTCTTACATAGCAAGCATTAGGTGTATGGCCAACAATACCACAATAAAAACAAGTAGGTTCAAAGTTGCTCTTATATCTTGGAACATAAGATTTCTTTTTAAGAAATCTTTTCTTTTTAGGATTAGGATGCACATTCCTATGTTTGTTCACTTTCTCTTTGGAAGTTTGATCCTTAGCCTTAACAAATATAGTTTTACTTGAACTTGGTTTAGAAAACTTTGAATAGCCAAGTCCACTTCTATCATTTGAATATCTTTGTTGACTAAGGACTTCTTCCAATCCAATTTGTCCTTTCTCATACCTTTCAAGTACTCTTTTTAATTGAACAATTTGAAAAGAGAAAGATTCACAATTTTTACATACAAAATTCTGTTTTTCACTAATCATCTTTTGTTTCTCATTTTCGATCTCTTTTTCTAATGAAACATTTTTTTCTTCTAAAGTTGAAATTTGTTTCTTTTGAGATGATATAGTTTTATACAGAATTTTGCATTCATTTAACAATTCATTTATGGTACCTTGTGCATCACTATCAAAAGAATTATTACTAACCTCATCTTCTTCATCATCGGAGTGGTGTGATGCTGTCAATGCAAGATTTACATGTTCTTCATCTGAAGATGAACTTATTTCGTTGTCTACATATGTTTTCCTTTCCTTTTTATGATTATTTTTCTTGAATTTATTTTTCTTTTGAAGTGTAGGACATTCACTTTTAACATGTCTTCTTTCTCCACATTCAAAGCATTTAATCTTTCTCGTTGGTGCTTCCCCTTTAGTGATCTCCTTTTTCCTTTCTTTTCTTAGAAACTTTTCAAACTTTTTGATAAGATCATCATTTTCATCACTATTGGACTCATCCTCTTGATTGCTATCATAATTTTTTACTTTTTTCTTTAAGGCAACGTCTTTTGAATCTTTTACTTGTATTTCATACTTCTCCAATCTTTCAAGTTCTAACTCATGCTCTTGAAGTTTACCAAATAGAGATGCGGAAGTCTTCGTAGAGAGGCTTTTCTTTTCCGATATTGCCGTTAATTTTGGTTTTCATTCTCTAGTCAATGATCTTAGAATTTTGAGATTTAATTCATCATTTGAGAATGTTTTACCAAGTGCCATTAAGTGGTTAGTCAAATGAACAAATCTCTTATGTAATACAACAATGGATTCTCTGGGTTGCATTCGAAACATTTCATATTCTTGACTTAAAGTGTTTAGTCTGGATCTTTTTACTTCAGCCTTACCTTCATGTGTTTCTACCAACGTATCCCATATTTCTTTAGCCGATTTACATTGACAAACACGAAAGAACTCATCCATACTTAATGCACTCTGAAGAATATTGACATCTTTCTTTTCATTCAAGATTCTTTTCTTGTCATCTTCATCATATGTATTTTTTAACTTTGGAGTACCAACACCATCGACCACATTAACCGGATTATGCGGACCATTCTCAATGGCTTCCCATATACCTTCCCCTTGTGCTTCCAGATGTGCGTTCATGTGGATTTTCCAAAAGTCAAAATACTCTCCCGAGAAAAGTGGGGGCTTGTTACTACTTCCACCGTCATTGAATACCGGGTTTGTGCTTGCGGAAGCCATGCTGGATCTGTAGGAACAGGTTACCTATAACTTGCTCTGATGCCAATTGTAAGTTATATGTGTGCCTAAGAGGGGGTGAATTAGGCTCTTAGACAATTATCCGAATTTTTGACAGTTTTTGAATTTTACTTTCCTAAAAGTTTCTAAGTGAGGAAAACGGTAAATGCGGAAAGTAAAGAACACCAAGACGTATAGTGGTTCCCCTCACAGGTCGAGAGTACTCCACTCCCCTTTCAACACGAAAGAGATTTTTACTTATGTTAGATCTTAGGACAAGACACACCTAGTCTTCCTATACAAGAATCTAACAATCCACACCAAGAACACCCTCTTGGATTTTACAAGTTTAAAGTCCAACCGAGAATCAACCTCTCACAAATGGACCTCTTGTATCCACAATCCGGATAACAAGGTTTACAACTAAACAATCTTATATCCAACAATCCTGGAAAAATAAAATATGTTACAGAAAGAGTTTTTGAAACAAGTTTGTAGTATATAAATCCTATGAAGGACTTCTTCTCTTTCAAATATGAAATTTCAATATCATAAACTCTCTAAGTGCTCAAATGATACTTTTATGTATGTAATATAAAAATGGTATTCAAAAAGTATCTTGTATAAAATTTCTGTTATGGAAAAATATGCTTAGAGATTGTAGAGAGTTTTTTGAAAGAGGTGAATTACAAAAGAAACTTTGAATTCAATATATAATGTGCATGCACCCATTCAATAATCAAGGCAATGCTTGAAAGAATTTCTGAAAATTATTATACAATGAATGGAAAAGATGCAAGCAAGAGGTATCATGAAAAGGTGCTTTTAAACAAAGAATTTTTCAAAAAAGCTTCAGGTGCAATTGATTGCATCAGAATGACAATCGGTTGCACCAAGTGTAACGTGCAAAAAATTTGAAAATTTAGCCTAGTGCAATCGATTGCATCAGTGTAAAAAATGAAAAATTCTTAATGCAAATGATTCTAAGCCATATACCATCTAAAAATATGACCAAGACTTTAGATGAACTTTGAAAAATGTTTTCTCAAGTTTTTAAATGAAAGAATGAGTTTTTAATGCAAGATTATAAAACTTGAGCACTAAGATTTGTTTTAGACAAGAATTTCATATACCTAAAAGTTTGATTAATCATATATTACAAGTGTAGTCATGTCTTATGCATTTCTTCTTTTTCCTTCTTTGAGAAATCTTCAAGACTTGAATTAATATGAAACTTGTTCTAGCTTTGAAGTCTTTGATCCATTTCCTTTTGTACATAAAACCTTGAATGAACATTGTTGTCTTCATCAAAACCATTGAGAAGTTATGTCTCCACATTCTCCCCCTTTTTGATGATGACAACCAAATTCTTGAAAATTCGATCCAATCTTGTTTCTCTAATCAAAGCTTGCTCCCCCTTGGATATTGCTCCCCCTTAATCCATGATTTTAGAGAGTTTTGAAATCTGCACATTTTGTTAGAGAAACCAAGCATTAATACACAATTCTTCTCCCCCTTTGTCATTAACAAAAAGGATGGGAAAATACTTGAAGTATATAAAGAAATTATGAAAAATAAAAACAATTTTTACCTATGAGATTTACCTCATGATTGACTTCATCAAAACATTCATCTTTGGTGAACATGATCTTGAAGCCTTTGTCACAAAGTTGGCTTTGTTTAGAAGATATTGCTTTAGTCTTTTAACATAAAGTACATCTTCAATGAATGTGAAAGTTAGTGCTTCAACTTTGCCAATGCCAAGAATTTTTCTTTTAAGGTATTCCCTAATTGAAATAACCCTTGGATTTTAGAACTAGATTTGAAAGTTAGTTTATGTCTCCCACCAAAAGCTTAGAGCCACCACTTATCAAAACAACATAGATTTAAAGTGGTCCTCAAGCAAACCTACAAAAAAAATTAAGTTTGATTTGGTACCCAATGTGCTTTGGGTCCATCAAAGTTAGTACCTTTCTTTACCCACACATAATGCCCACTTGCAACACTAAAGTTTCTTACATAGCAAGCATTAGGTGTATGGCCAACAATACCACAATAAAAACAAGTAGGTTCAAAGTTGCTCTTATATCTTGGAACATAAGATTTCTTTTTAAGAAATCTTTTCTTTTTAGGATTAGGATGCACATTCCTATGTTTGTTCACTTTCTCTTTGGAAGTTTGATCCTTAGCCTTAACAAATATAGTTTTACTTGAACTTGGTTTAGAAAACTTTGAATAGCCAAGTCCACTTCTATCATTTGAATATCTTTGTTGACTAAGGACTTCTTCCAATCCAATTTGTCCTTTCTCATACCTTTCAAGTACTCTTTTTAATTGAACAATTTGAAAAGAGAAAGATTCACAATTTTTACATACAAAATTCTGTTTTTCACTAATCATCTTTTGTTTCTCATTTTCGATCTCTTTTTCTAATGAAACATTTTTTTCTTCTAAAGTTGAAATTTGTTTCTTTTGAGATGATATAGTTTTATACAGAATTTTGCATTCATTTAACAATTCATTTATGGTACCTTGTGCATCACTATCAAAAGAATTATTACTAACCTCATCTTCTTCATCATCGGAGTGGTGTGATGCTGTCAATGCAAGATTTACATGTTCTTCATCTGAAGATGAACTTATTTCGTTGTCTACATATGTTTTCCTTTCCTTTTTATGATTATTTTTCTTGAATTTATTTTTCTTTTGAAGTGTAGGACATTCACTTTTAATATGTCTTCTTTCTCCACATTCAAAGCATTTAATCTTTCTCGTTGGTGCTTCCCCTTTAGTGATCTCCTTTTTCCTTTCTTTTCTTAGAAACTTTTCAAACTTTTTGATAAGATCATCATTTTCATCACTATTGGACTCATCCTCTTGATTGCTATCATAATTTTTTACTTTTTTCTTTAAGGCAACGTCTTTTGAATCTTTTACTTGTATTTCATACTTCTCCAATCTTTCAAGTTCTAACTCATGCTCTTGAAGTTTACCAAATAGAGATGCGGAAGTCTTCGTAGAGAGGCTTTTCTTTTCCGATATTGCCGTTAATTTTGGTTTTCATTCTCTAGTCAATGATCTTAGAATTTTGAGATTTAATTCATCATTTGAGAATGTTTTACCAAGTGCCATTAAGTGGTTAGTCAAATGAACAAATCTCTTATGTAATACAACAATGGATTCTCTGGGTTGCATTCGAAACATTTCATATTCTTGACTTAAAGTGTTTAGTCTGGATCTTTTTACTTCAGCCTTACCTTCATGTGTTTCTACCAACGTATCCCATATTTCTTTAGCCGATTTACATTGACAAACACGAAAGAACTCATCCATACTTAATGCACTCTGAAGAATATTGACATCTTTCTTTTCATTCAAGATTCTTTTCTTGTCATCTTCATCATATGTATTTTTTAACTTTGGAGTACCAACACCATCGACCACATTAACCGGATTATGCGGACCATTCTCAATGGCTTCCCATATACCTTCCCCTTGTGCTTCCAGATGTGCGTTCATGTGGATTTTCCAAAAGTCAAAATACTCTCCCGAGAAAAGTGGGGGCTTGTTACTACTTCCACCGTCATTGAATACCGGGTTTGTGCTTGCGGAAGCCATGCTGGATCTGTAGGAACAGGTTACCTATAACTTGCTCTGATGCCAATTGTAAGTTATATGTGTGCCTAAGAGGGGGTGAATTAGGCTCTTAGACAATTATCCGAATTTTTGACAGTTTTTGAATTTTACTTTCCTAAAAGTTTCTAAGTGAGGAAAACGGTAAATGCGGAAAGTAAAGAACACCAAGACGTATAGTGGTTCCCCTCACAGGTCGAGAGTACTCCACTCCCCTTTCAACACGAAAGAGATTTTTACTTATGTTAGATCTTAGGACAAGACACACCTAGTCTTCCTATACAAGAATCTAACAATCCACACCAAGAACACCCTCTTGGATTTTACAAGTTTAAAGTCCAACCGAGAATCAACCTCTCACAAATGGACCTCTTGTATCCACAATCCGGATAACAAGGTTTACAACTAAACAATCTTATATCCAACAATCCTGGAAAAATAAAATATGTTACAGAAAGAGTTTTTGAAACAAGTTTGTAGTATATAAATCCTATGAAGGACTTCTTCTCTTTCAAATATGAAATTTCAATATCATAAACTCTCTAAGTGCTCAAATGATACTTTTATGTATGTAATATAAAAATGGTATTCAAAAAGTATCTTGTATAAAATTTCTGTTATGGAAAAATATGCTTAGAGATTGTAGAGAGTTTTTTGAAAGAGGTGAATTACAAAAGAAACTTTGAATTCAATATATAATGTGCATGCACCCATTCAATAATCAAGGCAATGCTTGAAAGAATTTCTGAAAATTATTATACAATGAATGGAAAAGATGCAAGCAAGAGGTATCATGAAAAGGTGCTTTTAAACAAAGAATTTTTCAAAAAAGCTTCAGGTGCAATTGATTGCATCAGAATGACAATCGGTTGCACCAAGTGTAACGTGCAAAAAATTTGAAAATTTAGCCTAGTGCAATCGATTGCATCAGTGTAAAAAATGAAAAATTCTTAATGCAAATGACTCTAAGCCATATACCATCTAAAAATATGACCAAGACTTTAGATGAACTTTGAAAAATGTTTTCTCAAGTTTTTAAATGAAAGAATGAGTTTTTAATGCAAGATTATAAAACTTGAGCACTTAGATTTGTTTTAGACAAGAATTTCATATACCTAAAAGTTTGATTAATCATATATTACAAGTGTAGTCATGTCTTATGCATTTCTTCTTTTTCCTTCTTTGAGAAATCTTCAAGACTTGAATTAATATGAAACTTGTTCTAGCTTTGAAGTCTTTGATCCATTTCCTTTTGTACATAAAACCTTGAATGAACATTGTTGTCTTCATCAAAACCATTGAGAAGTTATGTCTCCACATTCTCCCCCTTTTTGATGATGACAACCAAATTCTTGAAAATTCGATCCAATCTTGTTTCTCTAATCAAAGCTTGCTCCCCCTTGGATATTGCTCCCCCTTAATCCATGATTTTAGAGAGTTTTGAAATCTGCACATTTTGTTAGAGAAACCAAGCATTAATACACAATTCTTCTCCCCCTTTGTCATTAACAAAAAGGATGGGAAAATACTTGAAGTATATAAAGAAATTATGAAAAATAAAAACAATTTTTACCTATGAGATTTACCTCATGATTGACTTCATCAAAACATTCATCTTTGGTGAACATGATCTTGAAGCCTTTGTCACAAAGTTGGCTTTGTTTAGAAGATATTGCTTTAGTCTTTTAACATAAAGTACATCTTCAATGAATGTGAAAGTTAGTGCTTCAACTTTGCCAATGCCAAGAATTTTTCTTTTAAGGTATTCCCTAATTGAAATAACCCTTGGATTTTAGAACTAGATTTGAAAGTTAGTTTATGTCTCCCACCAAAAGCTTAGAGCCACCACTTATCAAAACAACATAGATTTAAAGTGGTCCTCAAGCAAACCTACAAAAAAAATTAAGTTTGATTTGGTACCCAATGTGCTTTGGGTCCATCAAAGTTAGTACCTTTCTTTACCCACACATAATGCCCACTTGCAACACTAAAGTTTCTTACATAGCAAGCATTAGGTGTATGGCCAACAATACCACAATAAAAACAAGTAGGTTCAAAGTTGCTCTTATATCTTGGAACATAAGATTTCTTTTTAAGAAATCTTTTCTTTTTAGGATTAGGATGCACATTCCTATGTTTGTTCACTTTCTCTTTGGAAGTTTGATCCTTAGCCTTAACAAATATAGTTTTACTTGAACTTGGTTTAGAAAACTTTGAATAGCCAAGTCCACTTCTATCATTTGAATATCTTTGTTGACTAAGGACTTCTTCCCATCCAATTTGTCCTTTCTCATACCTTTCAAGTACTCTTTTTAATTGAACAATTTGAAAAGAGAAAGATTCACAATTTTTACATACAAAATTCTGTTTTTCACTAATCATCTTTTGTTTCTCATTTTCGATCTCTTTTTCTAATGAAACATTTTTTTCTTCTAAAGTTGAAATTTGTTTCTTTTGAGATGATATAGTTTTATACAGAATTTTGCATTCATTTAACAATTCATTTATGGTACCTTGTGCATCACTATCAAAAGAATTATTACTAACCTCATCTTCTTCATCATCGGAGTGGTGTGATGCTGTCAATGCAAGATTTACATGTTCTTCATCTGAAGATGAACTTATTTCGTTGTCTACATATGTTTTCCTTTCCTTTTTATGATTATTTTTCTTGAATTTATTTTTCTTTTGAAGTGTAGGACATTCACTTTTAACATGTCTTCTTTCTCCACATTCAAAGCATTTAATCTTTCTCGTTGGTGCTTCCCCTTTAGTGATCTCCTTTTTCCTTTCTTTTCTTAGAAACTTTTCAAACTTTTTGATAAGATCATCATTTTCATCACTATTGGACTCATCCTCTTGATTGCTATCATAATTTTTTACTTTTTTCTTTAAGGCAACGTCTTTTGAATCTTTTACTTGTATTTCATACTTCTCCAATCTTTCAAGTTCTAACTCATGCTCTTGAAGTTTACCAAATAGAGATGCGGAAGTCTTCGTAGAGAGGCTTTTCTTTTCCGATATTGCCGTTAATTTTGGTTTTCATTCTCTAGTCAATGATCTTAGAATTTTGAGATTTAATTCATCATTTGAGAATGTTTTACCAAGTGCCATTAAGTGGTTAGTCAAATGAACAAATCTCTTATGTAATACAACAATGGATTCTCTGGGTTGCATTCGAAACATTTCATATTCTTGACTTAAAGTGTTTAGTCTGGATCTTTTTACTTCAGCCTTACCTTCATGTGTTTCTACCAACGTATCCCATATTTCTTTAGCCGATTTACATTGACAAACACGAAAGAACTCATCCATACTTAATGCACTCTGAAGAATATTGACATCTTTCTTTTCATTCAAGATTCTTTTCTTGTCATCTTCATCATATGTATTTTTTAACTTTGGAGTACCAACACCATCGACCACATTAACCGGATTATGCGGACCATTCTCAATGGCTTCCCATATACATTCCCCTTGTGCTTCCAGATGTGCGTTCATGTGGATTTTCCAAAAGTCAAAATACTCTCCCGAGAAAAGTGGGGGCTTGTTACTACTTCCACCGTCATTGAATACCGGGTTTGTGCTTGCGGAAGCCATGCTGGATCTGTAGGAACAGGTTACCTATAACTTGCTCTGATGCCAATTGTAAGTTATATGTGTGCCTAAGAGGGGGTGAATTAGGCTCTTAGACAATTATCCGAATTTTTGACAGTTTTTGAATTTTACTTTCCTAAAAGTTTCTAAGTGAGGAAAACGGTAAATGCGGAAAGTAAAGAACACCAAGACGTATAGTGGTTCCCCTCACAGGTCGAGAATACTCCACTCCCCTTTCAACACGAAAGAGATTTTTACTTATGTTAGATCTTAGGACAAGACACACCTAGTCTTCCTATACAAGAATCTAACAATCCACACCAAGAACACCCTCTTGGATTTTACAAGTTTAAAGTCCAACCGAGAATCAACCTCTCACAAATGGACCTCTTGTATCCACAATCCGGATAACAAAGTTTACAACTAAACAATCTTATATCCAACAATCCTGGAAAAATAAAATATGTTACAGAAAGAGTTTTTGAAACAAGTTTGTAGTATATAAATCCTATGAAGGACTTCTTCTCTTTCAAATATGAAATTTCAATATCATAAACTCTCTAAGTGCTCAAATGATACTTTTATGTATGTAATATAAAAATGGTATTCAAAAAGTATCTTGTATAAAATTTCTGTTATGGAAAAATATGCTTAGAGATTGTAGAGAGTTTTTTGAAAGAGGTGAATTACAAAAGAAACTTTGAATTCAATATATAATGTGCATGCACCCATTCAATAATCAAGGCAATGCTTGAAAGAATTTCTGAAAATTATTATACAATGAATGGAAAAGATGCAAGCAAGAGGTATCATGAAAAGGTGCTTTTAAACAAAGAATTTTTCAAAAAAGCTTCAGGTGCAATTGATTGCATCAGAATGACAATCGGTTGCACCAAGTGTAACGTGCAAAAAATTTGAAAATTTAGCCTAGTGCAATCGATTGCATCAGTGTAAAAAATGAAAAATTCTTAATGCAAATGATTCTAAGCCATATACCATCTAAAAATATGACCAAGACTTTAGATGAACTTTGAAAAATGTTTTCTCAAGTTTTTAAATGAAAGAATGAGTTTTTAATGCAAGATTATAAAACTTGAGCACTAAGATTTGTTTTAGACAAGAATTTCATATACCTAAAAGTTTGATTAATCATATATTACAAGTGTAGTCATGTCTTATGCATTTCTTCTTTTTCCTTCTTTGAGAAATCTTCAAGACTTGAATTAATATGAAACTTGTTCTAGCTTTGAAGTCTTTGATCCATTTCCTTTTGTACATAAAACCTTGAATGAACATTGTTGTCTTCATCAAAACCATTGAGAAGTTATGTCTCCACATTCTCCCCCTTTTTGACGATGACAACCAAATTCTTGAAAATTCGATCCAATCTTGTTTCTCTAATCAAAGCTTGCTCCCCCTTGGATATTGCTCCCCCTTAATCCATGATTTTAGAGAGTTTTGAAATCTGCACATTTTGTTAGAGAAACCAAGCATTAATACACAATTCTTCTCCCCCTTTGTCATTAACAAAAAGGATGGGAAAATACTTGAAGTATATAAAGAAATTATGAAAAATAAAAACAATTTTTACCTATGAGATTTACCTCATGATTGACTTCATCAAAACATTCATCTTTGGTGAACATGATCTTGAAGCCTTTGTCACAAAGTTGGCTTTGTTTAGAAGATATTGCTTTAGTCTTTTAACATAAAGTACATCTTCAATGAATGTGAAAGTTAGTGCTTCAACTTTGCCAATGCCAAGAATTTTTCTTTTAAGGTATTCCCTAATTGAAATAACCCTTGGATTTTAGAACTAGATTTGAAAGTTAGTTTATGTCTCCCACCAAAAGCTTAGAGCCACCACTTATCAAAACAACATAGATTTAAAGTGGTCCTCAAGCAAACCTACAAAAAAAATTAAGTTTGATTTGGTACCCAATGTGCTTTGGGTCCATCAAAGTTAGTACCTTTCTTTACCCACACATAATGCCCACTTGCAACACTAAAGTTTCTTACATAGCAAGCATTAGGTGTATGGCCAACAATACCACAATAAAAACAAGTAGGTTCAAAGTTGCTCTTATATCTTGGAACATAAGATTTCTTTTTAAGAAATCTTTTCTTTTTAGGTTTAGGATGCACATTCCTATGTTTGTTCACTTTCTCTTTGGAAGTTTGATCCTTAGCCTTAACAAATATAGTTTTACTTGAACTTGGTTTAGAAAACTTTGAATAGCCAAGTCCACTTCTATCATTTGAATATCTTTGTTGACTAAGGACTTCTTCCAATCCAATTTGTCCTTTCTCATACCTTTCAAGTACTCTTTTTAATTGAACAATTTGAAAAGAGAAAGATTCACAATTTTTACATACAAAATTCTGTTTTTCACTAATCATCTTTTGTTTCTCATTTTCGATCTCTTTTTCTAATGAAACATTTTTTTCTTCTAAAGTTGAAATTTGTTTCTTTTGAGATGATATAGTTTTATACAGAATTTTGCATTCATTTAACAATTCATTTATGGTACCTTGTGCATCACTATCAAAAGAATTATTACTAACCTCATCTTCTTCATCATCGGAGTGGTGTGATGCTGTCAATGCAAGATTTACATGTTCTTCATCTGAAGATGAACTTATTTCGTTGTCTACATATGTTTTCCTTTCCTTTTTATGATTATTTTTCTTGAATTTATTTTTCTTTTGAAGTGTAGGACATTCACTTTTAACATGTCCTCTTTCTCCACATTCAAAGCATTTAATCTTTCTCGTTGGTGCTTCCCCTTTAGTGATCTCCTTTTTCCTTTCTTTTCTTAGAAACTTTTCAAACTTTTTGATAAGATCATCATTTTCATCACTATTGGACTCATCCTCTTGATTGCTATCATAATTTTTTACTTTTTTCTTTAAGGCAACGTCTTTTGAATCTTTTACTTGTATTTCATACTTCTCCAATCTTTCAAGTTCTAACTCATGCTCTTGAAGTTTACCAAATAGAGATGCGGAAGTCTTCGTAGAGAGGCTTTTCTTTTCCGATATTGCCGTTAATTTTGGTTTTCATTCTCTAGTCAATGATCTTAGAATTTTGAGATTTAATTCATCATTTGAGAATGTTTTACCAAGTGCCATTAAGTGGTTAGTCAAATGAACAAATCTCTTCTGTAATACAACAATGGATTCTCTGGGTTGCATTCGAAACATTTCATATTCTTGACTTAAAGTGTTTAGTCTGGATCTTTTTACTTCAGCCGTACCTTCATGTGTTTCTACCAACGTATCCCATATTTCTTTAGCCGATTTACATTGACAAACACGAAAGAACTCATCCATACTTAATGCACTCTGAAGAATATTGATAGCTTTCTTTTCATTCAAGATTCTTTTCTTGTCATCTTCATCATATGTATTTTTTAACTTTGGAGTACCAACACCATCGACCACATTAACCGGATTATGCGGACCATTCTCAATGGCTTCCCATATACCTTCCCCTTGTGCTTCCAGATGTGGGTTCAGGCGGATTTTCCAAAAGTCAAAATACTCTCCCGAGAAAAGTGGGGGCTTGTTACTACTTCCACCGTCATTGAATACCGGGTTTGTGCTTGCGGAAGCCATACTGGATCTGTAGGAACAGGTTACCTATAACTTGTTCTGATGCCAATTGTAAGTTATATGTGTGCCTAAGAGGGGGTGAATTAGGCTCTTAGACAATTATCCGAATTTTTGACAGTTTTTGAATTTTACTTTCCTAAAAGTTTCTAAGTGAGGAAAACGGTAAATGCGGAAAGTAAAGAACACCAAGACGTATAGTGGTTTCCCTCACAGGTCGAGAGTACTCCACTCCCCTTTCAACACGAAAGAGATTTTTACTTATGTTAGATCTTAGGACAAGACACACCTAGTCTTCCTATACAAGACTCTAACAATCCACACCAAGAACACCCTCTTGGATTTTACAAGTTTAAAGTCCAACCGAGAATCAACCTCTCACAAATGGACCTCTTGTATCCACAATCCGGATAACAAGGTTTACAACCAAACAATCTTATATCCAACAATCCTGGAAAAATAAGATATGTTACAGCAAGAGTTTTTGAAACAAGTTTGTAGTATATAAATCCTATGAAGGACTTCTTCTCTTTCAAATATGAAATTTCAATATCATAAACTCTCTAAGTGCTCAAATGATACTTTTATGTATGTAATATAAAAATGGTATTCAAAAAGTATCTTGTATAAAATTTCTGTTATGGAAAAATATGCTTAGAGATTGTAGAGAGTTTTTTTGAAAGAGGTGAATTACAAAAGAAACTTTGAATTTAATATATAATGTGCATGCACCCATTCAATAATCAAGGCAATGCTTGAAAGAATTTCTGAAAATTATTATACAATGAATGGAAAAGATGCAAGCAAGAGGTATCATGAAAAGGTGCTTTTAAACAAATAATTTTTCAAAAAAGCTTCAGGTGCAATCGATTGCATCAGAATGACAATCGGTTGCACCAAGTGTAACGTGAAAAAAATTTGAAAATTTAGCCTAGTGCAATCGATTGTATCAGTGTAAAAAATGAAAAATTCTTAATGCAAATGATTCTAAGCCATATACCATCTAAAAATATGACCAAGACTTTAGATGAACTTTGAAAAATATTTTCTCAAGGTTTTAAATGAAAGAATGAGTTTTTAATGCAAGATTATAAAACTTGAGCACTAAGATTTGTTTTAGACAAGAATTTCATATACCTAAAAGTTTGATTAATCATATATTACAAGTGTAGTCATGTCTTATGCATTTCTTCTTTTTCCTTCTTTGAGAAATCTTCAAGACTTGAATTAATATGAAACTTGTTCTAGCTTTGAAGTCTTTGATCCATTTCCTTTTGTACATAAAACCTTGAATGAACATTGTTGTCTTCATCAAAACCATTGAGAAGTTATGTCTCCACATTCTCCCCCTTTTTGATGATGACAACCAAATTCTTGAAAATTCGATCCAATCTTGTTTCTCTAATCAAAGCTTGCTCCCCCTTGGATATTGCTCCCCCTTAATCCATGATTTTAGAGAGTTTTGAAATCTGCACATTTTGTTAGAGAAACCAAGCATTAATACACAATTCTTCTCCCCCTTTGTCATTAACAAAAAGGATGGGAAAATAATTGAAGTATATAAAGAAATTATGAAAAATAAAAACAATTTTTACCTATGAGATTTACCTCATGATTGACTTCATCAAAACATTCATCTTTGGTGAACATGATCTTGAAGCCTTTGTCACAAAGTTGGCTTTGTTTAGAAGATATTGCTTTAGTCTTTTAACATAAAGTACATCTTCAATGAATGTGAAAGTTAGTGCTTCAACTTTGCCAATGCCAAGAATTTTTCTTTTAAGGTATTCCCCAATTGAAATAACCCTTGGATTTTAGAACTAGATTTGAAAGTTAGTTTATGTCTCCCACCAAAAGCTTAGAGCCACCACTTATCAAAACAACATAGATTTAAAGTGGTCCTCAAGCAAACCTACAAAAAAAATTAAGTTTGATTTGGTACCCAATGCGCTTTGGGTCCATCAAAGGTAGTACCTTTCTTTACCCACACATAATGCCCACTTGCAACACTAAAGTTTCTTACATAGCAAGCATTAGGTGTATGGCCAACAATGGCACAATAAAAACAAGTAGGTTCAAAGTTGCTCTTATATCTTGGACCATAAGATTTCTTTTTAAGAAATCTTTTCTTTTTAGGATTAGGATGCACATTCCTATGTTTGTTCACTTTCTCTTTGGAAGTTTGATCCTTAGCCTTAACAAATATAGTTTTACTTGAACTTGGTTTAGAAAACTTTGAATAGCCAAGTCCACTTTTATCATTTGAATATCTTTGTTGACTAAGGACTTCTTCCAATCCAATTTGTCCTTTCTCATACCTTTCAAGTACTCTTTTTAATTGAACAATTTGAAAATAGAGAGATTCACAATTTTTACATACAAAATTCTGTTTTTCACTAATCATCTTTTGTTTCTCATTTTCGATCTCTTTTTCTAATGAAACATTTTTTTCTTCTAAAGTTGAAATTTGTTTCTTTTGAGATGATATAGTTTTATACAGAATTTTGCATTCATTTAACAATTCATTTATGGTACCTTGTGCATCACTATCAAAAGAATTATTACTAACCTCATCTTCTTCATCATCGGAGTGGTGTGATGCTGTCAATGCAAGATTTACATGTTCTTCATCTGAAGATGAACTTATTTCGTTGTCTACATATGTTTTCCTTTCCTTTTTATGATTATTTTTCTTGAATTTATTTTTCTTTTGAAGTGTAGGACATTCACTTTTAACATGTCTTCTTTCTCCACATTCAAAGCATTTAATCTTTCTCGTTGGTGCTTCCCCTTTAGTGATCTCCTTTTTCCTTTCTTTTCTTAGAAACTTTTCAAACTTTTTGATAAGATCATCATTTTCATCACTATTGGACTCATCCTCTTGATTGCTATCATAATTTTTTACTTTTTTCTTTAAGGCAACGTCTTTTAAATCTTTTACTTGTATTTCATACTTCTCCAATCTTTCAAGTTCTAACTCATGCTCTTGAAGTTTACCAAATAGAGATGCGGAAGTCTTCGTAGAGAGGCTTTTCTTTTCCGATATTGCCGTTAATTTTGGTTTTCATTCTCTAGTCAATGATCTTAGAATTTTGAGATTTAATTCATCATTTGAGAATGTTTTACCAAGTGCCATTAAGTGGTTAGTCAAATGAACAAATCTCTTCTGTAATACAACAATGGATTCTCTGGGTTGCATTCGAAACATTTCATATTCTTGACTTAAAGTGTTTAGTCTGGATCTTTTTACTTCAGCCGTACCTTCATGTGTTTCTACCAACGTATCCCATATTTCTTTAGCCGATTTACATTGACAAACACGAAAGAACTCATCCATACTTAATGCACTCTGAAGAATATTGACAGCTTTCTTTTCATTCAAGATTCTTTTCTTGTCATCTTCATCATATGTATTTTTTAACTTTGGAGTACCAACACCATCGACCACATTAACCGGATTATGCGGACCATTCTCAATGGCTTCCCATATACCTTCCCCTTGTGCTTCCAGATGTGCGTTCATGCGGATTTTCCAAAAGTCAAAATACTCTCCCGAGAAAAGTGGGGGCTTGTTACTACTTCCACCGTCATTGAATACCGGGTTTGTGCTTGCGGAAGCCATACTGGATCTGTAGGAACAGGTTACCTATAACTTGTTCTGATGCCAATTGTAAGTTATATGTGTGCCTAAGAGGGGGTGAATTAGGCTCTTAGACAATTATCCGAATTTTTGACAGTTTTTGAATTTTACTTTCCTAAAAGTTTCTAAGTGAGGAAAGCGGTAAATGCGGAAAGTAAAGAACACCAAGACGTATAGTGGTTCCCCTCACAGGTCGAGAGTACTCCACTCCCCTTTCAACACGAAAGAGATTTTTACTTATGTTAGATCTTAGGACAAGACACACCTAGTCTTCCTATACAAGACTCTAACAATCCACACCAAGAACACCCTCTTGGATTTTACAAGTTTAAAGTCCAACCGAGAATCAACCTCTCACAAATGGACCTCTTGTATCCACAATCCGGATAACAAGGTTTACAACCAAACAATCTTATATCCAACAATCCTGGAAAAATAAGATATGTTACAACAAGAGTTTTTGAAACAAGTTTGTAGTATATAAATCCTATGAAGGACTTCTTCTCTTTCAAATATGAAATTTCAATATCATAAACTCTCTAAGTGCTCAAATGATACTTTTATGTATGTAATATAAAAATGGTATTCAAAAAGTATCTTGTATAAAATTTCTGTTCTGGAAAAATATGCTTAGAGATTGTAGAGAGTTTTTTGAAAGAGGTGAATTACAAAAGAAACTTTGAATTCAATATATAATGTGCATGCACCCATTCAATAATCAAGGCAATGCTTGAAAGAATTTCTGAAAATTATTATACAATGAATGGAAAAGATGCAAGCAAGAGGTATCATGAAAAGGTGCTTTTAAACAAAGAATTTTTCAAAAAAGCTTCAGATGCAATCGATTGCATCAGAATGACAATCGGTTGAACCAAGTGTAACGTGCAAAAAATTTGAAAATTTAGCCTAGTGCAATCGATTACATCAGGATGACAATCGATTGCATCAGTGTAAAAAATGAAAAATTCTTAATGCAAATGATTCTAAGCCATATACCATCTAAAAATATGACCAAGACTTTAGATGAACTTTGAAAAATGTTTTCTCAAGGTTTTAAATGAAAGAATGAGTTTTTAATGCAAGATTATAAAACTTGAGCACTAAGATTTGTTTTAGACAAGAATTTCATATACCTAAAAGTTTGATTAATCATATATTACAAGTGTAGTCATGTCTTATGCATTTCTTCTTTTTCCTTCTTTGAGAAATCTTCAAGACTTGAATTAATATGAAACTTGTTCTAGCTTTAAAGTCTTTGATCCATTTCCTTTTGTACATAAAACCTTGAATGAACATTGTTGTCTTCATCAAAACCATTGAGAAGTTATGTCTCCACATTCTCCCCCTTTTTGATGATGACAACCAAATTCTTGAAAATTCGATCCAATCTTGTTTCTCTAATCAAAGCTTGCTCCCCCTTGGATATTGCTCCCCCTTAATCCATGATTTTAGAGAGTTTTGAAATCTGCACATTTTGTTAGAGAAACCAAGCATTAATACACAATTCTTCTCCCCCTTTGTCATTAACAAAAAGGATGGGAAAATACTTGAAGTATATAAAGAAATTATGAAAAATAAAAACAATTTTTACCTATGAGATTTACCTCATGATTGACTTCATCAAAACATTCATCTTTGGTGAACATGATCTTGAAGCCTTTGTCACAAAGTTGGCTTTGTTTAGAAGATATTGCTTTAGTCTTTTAACATAAAGTACATCTTCAATGAATGTGAAAGTTAGTGCTTCAACTTTGCCAATGCCAAGAATTTTTCTTTTAAGGTATTCCCCAATTGAAATAACCCTTGGATTTTAGAACTAGATTTGAAAGTTAGTTTATGTCTCCCACCAAAAGCTTAGAGCCACCACTTATCAAAACAACATAGATTTAAAGTGGTCCTCAAGCAAACCTATAAAAAAAGTTAAGTTTGATTTGGTACCCAATGTGCTTTGGGTCCATCAAAGTTAGTACCTTTCTTTACCCACACATAATGCCCACTTGCAACACTAAAGTTTCTTACATAGCAAGCATTAGGTGTATGGCCAACAATACCACAATAAAAACAAGTAGGTTCAAAGTTGCTCTTATATCTTGGACCATAAGATTTCTTTTTAAGAAATCTTTTCTTTTTAGGATTAGGATGCACATTCCTATGTTTGTTCACTTTCTCTTTGGAAGTTTGATCCTTAGCCTTAACAAATATAGTTTTACTTGAACTTGGTTTAGAAAACTTTGAATAGCCGAGTCCACTTTTATCATTTGAATATCTTTGTTGACTAAGGACTTCTTCCAATCCAATTTGTCCTTTCTCATACCTTTCAAGTACTCTTTTTAATTGAACAATTTGAAAAGAGAGAGATTCACAATTTTTACATACAAAATTCTGTTTTTCACTAATCATCTTTTGTTTCTCATTTTCGATCTCTTTTTCTAATGAAACATTTTTTTCTTCTAAAGTTGAAATTTGTTTATTTTGAGATGATATAGTTTTATACAGAATTTTGCATTCATTTAACAAATCATTTATGGTACCTTGTGCATCACTATCAAAAGAATTATTACTAACCTCATCTTCTTCATCATCGGAGTGGTGTGATGCTGTCAATGCAAGATTTACATGTTCTTCATCTGAAGATGAACTTATTTCGTTGTCTACATATGTTTTCCTTTCCTTTTTATGATTCTTTTTCTTGAATTTATTTTTCTTTTGAAGTGTAGGACATTCACTTTTAACATGTCCTCTTTCTCCACATTCAAAGCATTTAATCTTTCTCGTTGGTGCTTCCCCTTTAGTGATCTCCTTTTTCCTTTCTTTTCTTAGAAACTTTTCAAACTTTTTGATAAGATCATCATTTTCATCACTATTGGACTCATCCTCTTGATTGCTATCATAATTTTTTACTTTTGTCTTTAAGGCAACGTCTTTTGAATCTTTTACTTGTATTTCATACTTTTCCAATCTTTCAAGTTCTAACTCATGCTCTTGAAGTTTACCAAATAGAGATGTGGAAGTCATCGTAGAGAGGCTTTTCTTTTCCGATATTGCCGTTAATTTTGGTTTCCATTCTCTAGTCAATGATCTTAGAATTTTGAGATTTAATTCATCATTTGAGAATGTTTTACCAAGTGCCATTAAGTGGTTAGTCAAATGAACAAATCTCTTCTGTAATACAACAATGGATTCTCTGGGTTGCATTCGAAACATTTCATATTCTTGACTTAAAGTGTTTAGTCTGGATCTTTTTACTTCAGCCGTACCTTCATGTGTTTCTGCCAACGTATCCCATATTTCTTTAGCCGATTTACATTGACAAACACGAAAGAACTCATCCATACTTAATGCACTCTGAAGAATATTGACAGCTTTCTTTTCATTCAAGATTCTTTTCTTGTCATCTTCATCATATGTATTTTTTAACTTTGGAGTACCAACACCATCGACCACAATAACCGGATTATGCGGACCATTCTCAATGGCTTCCCATATACCTTCCCCTTGTGCTTCCAGATGTGCGTTCATGCGGATTTTCCAAAAGTCAAAATACTCTCCCGAGAAAAGTGGGGGCTTGTTACTACTTCCACCGTCATTGAATACCGGGTTTGTGCTTGCGGAAGCCATACTGGATCTGTAGGAACAGGTTACCTATAACTTGTTCTGATGCCAATTGTAAGTTATATGTGTGCCTAAGAGGGGGTGAATTAGGCTCTTAGACAATTATCCGAATTTTTGACTGTTTTTGAATTTTACTTTCCTAAAAGTTTCTAAGTGAGGAAAACGGTAAATGCGGAAAGTAAAGAACACCAAGACGTATAGTGGTTCCCCTCACAGGTCGAGAGTACTCCACTCCCCTTTCAACACGAAAGAGATTTTTACTTATGTTAGATCTTAGGACAAGACACACCTAGTCTTCCTATACAAGACTCTAACAATCCACACCAAGAACACCCTCTTGGATTTTACAAGTTTAAAGTCCAACCGAGAATCAACCTCTCACAAATGGACCTCTTGTATCCACAATCCGGATAACAAGGTTTACAACCAAACAATCTTATATCCAACAATCCTGGAAAAATAAGATATGTTACAGCAAGAGTTTTTGAAACAAGTTTGTAGTATATAAATCCTATGAAGGACTTCTTCTCTTTCAAATATGAAATTTCAATATCATAAACTCTCTAAGTGCTCAAATGATACTTTTATGTATGAAATATAAAAATGGTATTCAAAAAGTATCTTGTATAAAATTTCTGTTATGGAAAAATATGCTTAGAGATTGTAGAGAGGTTTTTGAAAGAGGTGAATTACAAAAGAAACTTTGAATTCAATATATAATGTGCATGCACCCATTCAATAATCAAGGCAATGCTTGAAAGAATTTCTGAAAATTATTATACAATGAATGGAAAAGATGCAAGCAAGAGGTATCATGAAAAGGTGCTTTTAAACAAAGAAGTTTTCAAAAAAGCTTCAGGTGCAATCGATTGCATCAGAATGACAATCGGTTGCACCAAGTGTAACGTGCAAAAAATTTGAAAATTTAGCCTAGTGCAATCGATTGCATCAGTGTAAAAAATGAAAAATTCTTAATGCAAATGATTCTAAGCCATATACCATCTAAAAATATGCCCAAGACTTTAGATGAACTTTGAAAAATGTTTTCTCAAGGTTTTAAATGAAAGAATGATTTTTTAATGCAAGATTATAAAACTTGAGCACTAAGATTTGTTTTAGACAAGAATTTCATATACCTAAAAGTTTGATTAATCATATATTACAAGTGTAGTCATGTCTTATGCATTTCTTCTTTTTCCTTTTTTGAGAAATCTTCAAGACTTGAATTAATATGAAACTTGTTCTAGCTTTAAAGTCTTTGATCCATTTCCTTTTGTACATAAAACCCTGAATGAACATTGTTGTCTTCATCAAAACCATTGAGAAGTTATGTCTCCACATTCTCCCCCTTTTTGATGATGACAACCAAATTCTTGAAAATTCGATCCAATCTTGTTTCTCTAATCAAAGCTTGCTCCCCCTTGGATATTGCTCCCCCTTAATCCATGATTTTAGAGAGTTTTGAAATCTGCACATTTTGTTAGAGAAACCAAGCATTAATACACAATTCTTCTCCCCCTTTGTCATTAACAAAAAGGATGGGAAAATACTTGAAGTATATAAAGAAATTATGAAAAATAAAAACAATTTTTACCTATGAGATTTACCTCATGATTGACTTCATCAAAACATTCATCTTTGGTGAACATGATCTTGAAGCCTTTGTCACAAAGTTGGTTTTGTTTAGAAGATATTGCTTTAGTCTTTTAACATAAAGTACATCTTCAATGAATGTGAAAGTTAGTGCTTCAACTTTGCCAATGCCAAGAATTTTTCTTTTAAGGTATTCCCCAATTGAAATAACCCTTGGATTTTAGAACTAGATTTGAAAGTTAGTTTATGTCTCCCACCAAAAGCTTAGAGCCACCACTTATCAAAACAACATAGATTTAAAGTGGTCCTCAAGCAAACCTACAAAAAAAATTAAGTTTGATTTGGTACCCAATGTGCTTTGAGTCCATCAAAGTTAGTACCTTTCTTTACCCACGCATAATGCCCACTTGCAACACTAAAGTTTCTTACATAGCAAGCATTAGGTGTATGGCCAACAATACCACAATAAAAACAAGTAGGTTCAAAGTTGCTCTTATATCTTGGACCATAATATTTATTTTTAAGAAATCTTTTCTTTTTAGGATTAGGATGCACATTCCTATATTTGTTCACTTTCTCTTTGGAAGTTTGATCCTTAGCCTTAACAAATATAGTTTTACTTGAACTTGGTTTAGAAAACTTTGAATAGCCAAGTCCACTTTTATCATTTGAATATCTTTGTTTACTAAGGACTTCTTCCAATCCAATTTGTCCTTTCTCATACCTTTCAAGTACTCTTTTTAATTGAACAATTTGAAAAGAGAGAGATTCACAATTTTTACATACAAAATTCTGTTTTCCACTAATCATCTTTTGTTTCTCATTTTCGATCTCTTTTTCTAATGAAACATTTTTTTCTTCTAAAGTTGAAATTTGTTTCTTTTGAGATGATATAGTTTTATACAGAATTTTGCATTCATTTAACATTTCATTTATGGTACCTTGTGCATCACTATCAAAAGAATTATTACTAACCTCATCTTCTTCATCATCGGAGTGGTGTGATGCTGTCAATGCAAGATTTACATGTTCTTCATCTGAAGATGAACTTATTTCGTTGTCTACATATGTTTTCCTTTCCTTTTTATGATTCTTTTTCTTGAATTTATTTTTCTTTTGAAGTGTAGGACATTCACTTTTAACATGTCCTCTTTCTCCACATTCAAAGCATTTAATCTTTCTCGTTGGTGCTTCCCCTTTAGTGATCTCCTTTTTCCTTTCTTTTCTTAGAAACTTTTCAAACTTTTTGATAAGATCATCATTTTCATCACTATTGGACTCATCCTCTTGATTGCTATCATAATTTTTTACTTTTGTCTTTAAGGCAACGTCTTTTGAATCTTTTACTTGTATTTCATACTTCTCCAATCTTTCAAGTTCTAACTCATGCTCTTGAAGTTTACCAAATAGAGATGCGGAAGTCATCGTAGAGAGGCTTTTCTTTTCCGATATTGCCGTTAATTTTGGTTTCCATTCTCTAGTCAATGATCTTAGAATTTTGAGATTTAATTCATCATTTGAGAATGTTTTACCAAGTGCCATTAAGTGGTTAGTCAAATGAACAAATCTCTTTTGTAATACAACAATGGATTCTCTGGGTTGCATTTAAAACATTTCATATTCTTGACTTAAAGTGTTTAGTCTGGATCTTTTTACTTCAGCCGTACCTTCATGTGTTTCTACCAACGTATCCCATATTTCTTTAGCCGATTTACATTGACAAACATGGAAGAACTCATCCATACTTAATGCACTCTGAAGAATATTGACATCTTTCTTTTCATTCAAGATTCTTTTCTTGTCATCTTCATCATATGTATTTTTTAACTTTGGAGTACCAACACCATCGACCACATTAATCGGATTATGCGGACCATTCTCAATGGCTTCCCATATACCTTCTCCTTGTGCTTCAAGATGTGCGTTTATGCGGATTTTCCAAAAGTCAAAATACTCTCCAGAGAAAAGTGGGGGCTTGTTACTACTTCCACCGTCATTGAATACCGAGTTTGTGCTTGCGGAAGCCATACTGGATCTGTAGTAACAGGTTACCTATAACCTGCTCTGATGCCAATTGTAAGTTATATGTGTGCCTAAGAGGGGTGAATTAGACTCTTAGACAATTATCCGAATTTTTGACAGTTTTTGAATTTTACTTTCCTAAAAGTTTCTAAGTGAGGAAAGCGGTAAATGCGGAAAGTAAAGAACACCAAGACGTATAGTGGTTCCCCTCACAGGTCGAGAGTACTCCACTCCCCTTTCAACACGAAAGAGATTTTTACTTATGTTAGATCTTAGGACAAGACACACCTAGTCTTCCTATACAAGACTCTAACAATCCACACCAAGAACACCCTCTTGGATTTTACAAGTTTAAAGTCCAACCGAGAATCAACCTCTCACAAATGGACCTCTTGTATCCACAATCCGGATAACAAGGTTTACAACCAAACAATCTTATATCCAACAATCCTGGAAAAATAAGATATGTTACAGCAAGAGTTTTTGAAACAAGTTTGTAGTATATAAATCCTATGAAGGACTTCTTCTCTTTCAAATATGAAATTTCAATATCATAAACTCTCTAAGTTCTCAAATGATACTTTTATGTATGTAATATAAAAATGGTATTCAAAAAGTATCTTGTATAAAATTTCTGTTCTGGAAAAATATGCTTAGAGATTGTAGAGAGTTTTTTGAAAGAGGTGAATTACAAAAGAAACTTTGAATTCAATATATAATGTGCATGCACCCATTCAATAATCAAGGCAATGCTTGAAAGAATTTTTAAAAATTATTATACAATGAATGGAAAAGATGCAAGCAAGAGGTATCATGAAAAGGTGCTTTTAAACAAAGAATTTTTCAAAAAAGCTTCAGGTGCAATCGATTGCATCAGAATGACAATCGGTTGCACCAAGGGTAACGTGCAAAAAATTTGAAAATTTAGCCTAGTGCAATCGATTACATCAGGATGACAATCGATTGCATCAGTGTAAAAAATGAAAAATTCTTAATGCAAATGATTCTAAGCCATATACCATCTAAAAATATGACCAAGACTTTAGATGAACTTTGAAAAATGTCTTCTCAAGGTTTTAAATGAAAGAATGAGTTTTTAATGCAAGATTATAAAACTTGAGCACTAAGATTTGTTTTAGACAAGAATTTCATATACCTAAAAGTTTGATTAATCATATATTACAAGTGTAGTCATGTCTTATGCATTTCTTCTTTTTCCTTCTTTGAGAAATCTTCAAGACTTGAATTAATATGAAACTTGTTCTAGCTTTGAAGTCTTTGATCCATTTCCTTTTGTACATAAAACCTTGAATGAACATTGTTGTCTTCATCAAAACCATTGAGTAGTTATGTCTCCACATTCTCCCCCTTTTTGATGATGACAACCAAATTCTTGAAAATTCGATCCAATCTTGTTTCTGTAATCAAAGCTTGCTCCCCCTTGGATATTGCTCCCCCTTAATCCATGATTTTAGAGAGTTTTGAAATCTGCACATTTTGTTAGAGAAACCAAGCATTAATACACAATTCTTCTCCCCCTTTGTCCTTAACAAAAAGGATGGGAAAATACTTGAAATATATAAAGAAATTATGAAAAATAAAAACAATTTTTACCTATGAGATTTACCTCATGATTGACTTCATCAAAACATTCATCTTTGGTGAACATGATCTTGAAGCCTTTGTCACAAAGTTGGCGTTGTTTAAAAGATATTGCTTTTGTCTTTTAACATAAAGTACATCTTCAATGAATGTGAAAGTTAGTGCTTCAACTTTGCCAATGCCAAGAATTTTTCTTTTAAGGTATTCCCCAATTGAAATAACCCTTGAATTTTAGAACTAGATTTGAAAGTTAGTTTATGTCTCCCACCAAAAGCTTAGAGCCACCACTTATCAAAACAACATAGATTTAAAGTGCTCCTCAAGCAAACCTACAAAAAAAATTAAGTTTGATTTGGTACCCACTGTGCTTTGGGTCCATCAAAGTTAGTACCTTTCTTTACCCACACATAATGCCCACTTGCAACACTAAAGTTTCTTACATAGCAAGCATTAGGTGTTTGGCCAACAATACCACAATAAAAACAAGTAGGTTCAAAGTTGCTCTTATATCTTGGAACATAAGATTTCTTTTTAAGAAATCTTTTCTTTTTAGGATTAGGATGCACATTCCTATGTTTGTTCACTTTCTCTTTGGAAGTTTGATCCTTAGCCTTAACAAATATAGTGTTACTTGAACTTGGTTTAGAAAACTTTGAATAGCCAAGTCCACTTTTATCATTTGAATATCTTTGTTGACTAAGGACTTCTTCCAATCCAATTTGTCCTTTCTCATACCTTTCAAGTACTCTTTTTAATTGAACAATTTGAAAAGAGAGAGATTCACAATTTTTACATACAAAATTCTGTTTTTCACTAATCATCTTTTGTTTCTCATTTTCGATCTCTTTTTCTAATGAAACATTTTTTTCTTCTAAAGTTGAAATTTGTTTCTTTTGAGATGATATAGTTTTATACAGAATTTTGCATTCATTTAACAATTCATTTATGGTACCTTGTGCATCACTATCAAAAGAATTATTACTAACCTCATCTTCTTCGTCATCGGAGTGGTGTGATGCTGTCAATGCAAGATTTACATGTTCTTCATCTGAAGATGAACTTATTTCGTTGTCTACATATGTTTTCCTTTCCTTTTTATGATTCTTTTTCTTGAATTTATTTTTCTTTTGAAGTGTAGGACATTCACTTTTAGTATGTCCTCTTTCTCCACATTCAAAGCATTTAATCTTTCTCGTTGGTGCTTCCCCTTTAGTGATCTCCTTTTTCCTTTCTTTTCTTAGAAACTTTTCAAACTTTTTGATAAGATCATCATTTTCATCACTATTGGACTCATCCTCTTGATTGCTATCATAATTTTTTACTTTTGTCTTTAAGGCAACGTCTTTTGAATCTTTTACTTGTATTTCATACTTCTCCAATCTTTCAAGTTCTAACTCATGCTCTTGAAGTTTACCAAATAGAGATGCGGAAGTCATCGTAGAGAGGCTTTTCTTTTCTGATATTGCCGTTAATTTTGGCTTCCATTCTCTAGTCAATGATCTTAGAATTTTGAGATTTAATTCATCATTTGAGAATGTTTTACCAAGTGCCATTAAGTGGTTAGTCAAATGAACAAATCTCTTATGTAATGCAACAATGGATTCTCTGGGTGGCATTCGAAACATTTCATATTCTTGACTTAAAGTGTTTAGTCTGGATCTTTTTACTTCAGCCGTACCTTCATGTGTTTCTACCAACGTATCCCATATTTCTTTAGCCGATTTACATTGACAAACACGAAAAAACTCATCCATACTTAATGCACTCTGAAGAATATTGACAGCTTTCTTTTCATTCAAGATTCTTTTCTTGTCATCTTCATCATATGTATTTTTTAACTTTGGAGTACCAACACCATCGACAATATTAACCGGATTTTGCGGACCATTCTCAATGGCTTCCCATATACCTTCTCCTTGTGCTTCAAGATGTGCGTTCATGCGGATTTTCCAAAAGTCAAAATACTCTCCAGAGAAAAGTGGGGGCTTGTTACTACTTCCACCGTCATTGAATACTGGGTTTGTGCTTGCGGAAGCCATATTGGATCTGTAGGAACAGGTTACCTATAACCTGCTCTGATGCCAATTGTAAGTTATATGTGTGCCTAAGAGGGGGTGAATTAGGCTCTTAGACAATTATCTGAATTTTTGACAGTTTTTGAATTTTACTTTCCTAAAAGTTTCTAAGTGAGGAAAGCGGTAAATGCGGAAAGTAAAGAACACCAAGACGTATAGTGGTTCCCCTCACAGGTCGAGAGTACTCCACTCCCCTTTCAACACGAAAGAGATTTTTACTTATGTTAGATCTTAGGACAAGACACACCTAGTCTTCCTATACAAGACTCTAACAATCCACACCAAGAACACCCTCTTGGATTTTACAAGTTTAAAGTCCAACCGAGAATCAAACTCTCACAAATGGACCTCTTGTATCCACAATCCGGATAACAAGGTTTACAACCAAACCATCTTATATCCAACAATCCTGGAAAAATAAGATATGTTACAACAAGAGTTTTTGAAACAAGTTTGTAGTATATAAATCCTATGAAGGACTTCTTCTCTTTCAAATATGAAATTTCAATATCATAAACTCTCTAAGTGCTCAAATGATACTTTTATGTATGTAATATAAAAATGGTATTCAAAAAGTATCTTGTATAAAATTTCTGTTATGGAAAAATATGCTTAGAGATTGTAGAGAGTTTTTTGAAAGAGGTGAATTACAAAAGAAACTTTGAATTCAATATATAATGTGCATGCACCCATTCAATAATCAAGGCAATGCTTGAAAGAATTTCTGAAAATTATTATACAATGAATGGAAAAGATACAAGCAAGAGGTATCATGAAAAGGTGCTTTTAAACAAAGAATTTTTCAAAAAAGCTTCAGATGCAATCGATTGCATCAGAATGACAATCGGTTGCACCAAGTGTAACGTGCAAAAAATTTGAAAATTTAGCCTAGTGCAATCGATTGCATCAGGATGACAATCGATTGCATCAGTGTAAAAAATGAAAAATTCTTAATGCAAAAGATTCTAAGCCATATACCATCTAAAAATATGACCAAGACTTTAGATGAACTTTGAAAAATATTTTCTCAAGGTTTTAAATGAAAGAATGAGTTTTTAATGCAAGATTATAAAACTTGAGCACTAAGATTTATTTTAGACAAGAATTTCATATACCTAAAAGTTTGATTAATCATATATTACAAGTGTAGTCATGTCTTATGCATTTCTTCTTTTTCCTTCTTTGAGAAATCTTCAAGACTTGAATTAATATGAAACTTGTTCTAGCTTTGAAGTCTTTGATCCATTTTCTTTTGTACATAAAACCTTGAATGAACATTGTTGTCTTCATCAAAACCATTGAGAAGTTATGTCTCCACATTCTCCCCCTTTTTGATGATGACAACCAAATTCTTGAAAATTCGATCCAATCTTGTTTCTCTAATCAAAGCTTGCTCCCCCTTGGATATTGCTCCCCCTTAATCCATGATTTTAGAGAGTTTTGAAATCTGCAAATTTTGTTAGAGAAACCAAGCATTAATACACAATTCTTCTCCCCCTTTGTCATTAACAAAAAGGATGGGAAAATACTTGAAGTATATAAAGAAATGATGAAAAATAAAAACAATTTTTACCTATGAGATTTACCTCATGATTGACTTCATCAAAACATTCATCTTTGGTGAACATGATCTTGAAGCCTTTGTCACAAAGTTGGCTTTGTTTAGAAGATATTGCTTTAGTCATTTAACATAAAGTACATCTTCAATGAATGTGAAAGTTAGTGCTTCAACTTTGCCAATGCCAAGAATTTTTCTTTTAAGGAATTCCCCAATTGAAATAACCCTTGGATTTTAGAACTAGATTTGAAAGTTAGTTTATGTCTCCCACCAAAAGCTTAGAGACACCACTTATCAAAACAACATAGATTTAAAGTGGTCCTCAAGCAAACCTACAAAAAAAATTAAGTTTGATTTGGTACCCAATGTTATTTGGGTCCATCAAAGTTAGTACCTTTCTTTACCCACACATAATGCCCACTTGCAACACTAAAGTTTCTTACATAGCAAGCATTAGGTGTATGGCCAACAATACCACAATAAAAACAAGTAGGTTCAAAGTTGCTCTTATATCTTGGAACATAAGATTTCTTTTTAAGAAATCTTTTCTTTTTAGGATTAGGATGCACATTCCTATGTTTGTTCACTTTCTCTTTGGAAGTTTGATCCTTAGGCTTAACAAATATAGTTTTACTTGAACTTGGTTTAGAAAACTTTGAATAGCCAAGTCCACTTTTATCATTTGAATATCTTTGTTGACTAAGGACTTCTTCCAATCCAATTTGTCGTTTCTCATACCTTTCAAGTACTCTTTTTAATTGAACAATTTGAAAAGTGAGAGATTCACAATTTTTACATACAAAATTCTGTTTTTCACTAATCATCTTTTGTTTCTCATTTTCGATCTCTTTTTCTAATGAAACATTTTTTTCTTCTAAAGTTGAAATTTGTTTCTTTTGAGATGATATAGTTTTATACAGAATTTTGCATTCATTTAACAATTCATTTATGGTACCTTGTGCATCACTATCAAAAGAATTATTACTAACCTCATCTTCTTCATCATCGGAGTGGTGTGATGCTGTCAAATGCAAGATTTACACGTTCTTCATCTGAAGATGAACTTATTTCGTTGTCTACATATGTTTTCCTTTCCTTTTTATGATTCTTTTTCTTGAATTTATTTTTCTTTTGAAGTGTAGGACATTCACTTTTAACATGTCCTCTTTCTCCACATTCAAAGCATTTAATCTTTCTCGTTGGTGCTTCCCCTTTAGTGATCTCCTTTTTCCTTTCTTTTCTTAGAAACTTTTTAAACTTTTTGATAAGATCATCATTTTCATCACTATTGGACTCATCCTCTTGATTGCTATCATAATTTTTTACTTTTGTCTTTAAGGCAACGTCTTTTGAATCTTTTACTTGTATTTCATACTTCTCCAATCTTTCAAGTTCTAACTCATGCTCTTGAAGTTTACCAAATAGAGATGCGGAAGTCATCGTAGAGAGGCTTTTCTTTTCCGATATTGCCGTTAATTTTGGTTTCCATTCTCTAGTCAATGATCTTAGAATTTTGACATCATTTGAGAATGTTTTACCAAGTGCCATTAAGTGGTTAGTCAAATGAACAAATCTCTTCTGTAATACAACAATGGATTCTCTGGGTTGCATTCAAAACATTTCATATTCTTGACTTAAAGTGTTTAGTCTGGATCTTTTTACTTCAGCCGTACCTTCATGTGTTTCTACCAACGTATCCCATATTTCTTTAGCCAATTTACATTGACTTACACGAAAGAACTCATCCATACTTAATGCACTCTGAAGAATATTGACAGCTTTCTTTTCATTCAAGATTCTTTTCTTGTCATCTTCATCATATGTATTTTTTAACTTTGGAGTACCAACACCATCGACCACATTAACCGGATTATGCGGACCATTCTCAATGGCTTCCCATATACCTTCTCCTTGTGCTTCAAGATGTGCGTTTATGCAGATTTTCCAAAAGTCAAAATACTCTCCAGAGAAAAGTGGAGGCTTGTTACTACTTCCACCGTCATTGAATACCGGGTTTGTGCTTGCGGAAGCCATACTGGATCTGTAGGAACAGGTTACCTATAACCTGCTCTGATGCCAATTGTAAGTTATATGTGTGCCTAAGAGGGGGTGAATTAGGCTCTTAGACAATTATCCGAATTTTTGACAGTTTTTGAATTTTACTTTCCTAAAAGTTTCTAAGTGAGGAAAACGGTAAATGCGGAAAGTAAAGAACACCAAGACGTATAGTGGTTCCCCTCACAGGTCGAGAGTACTCCACTCCCCTTTCAACACGAAAGAGATTTTTACTTATGTTAGATCTTAGGACAAGACACACCTAGTCTTCCTATACAAGACTCTAACAATCCACACCAAGAACACCCTCTTGGATTTTACAAGTTTAAAGTCCAACCGAGAATCAACCTCTCACAAATGGACCTCTTGTATCCACAATCCGGATAACAAGGTTTACAACCAAACAATCTTATATCCAACAATCCTGGAAAAATAAGATATGTTACAGCAAGAGTTTTTGAAACAAGTTTGTAGTATATAAATCCTATGAAGGACTTCTTCTCTTTCAAATATGAAATTTCAATATCATAAACTCTCTAAGTGCTCAAATGATACTTTTATGTATGTAATATAAAAATGGTATTCAAAAAGTATCTTGTATAAAATTTCTGTTCTGGAAAAATATGCTTAGAGATTGTAGAGAGTTTTTTGAAAGAGGTGAATTACAAAAGAAACTTTGAATTCAATATATAATGTGCATGCACCCATTCAATAATCAAGGCAATGCTTGAAAGAATTTCTGAAAATTATTATACAATGAATGGAAAAGATGCAAGCAAGAGGTATCATGAAAAGGTGCTTTTAAACAAAGAATTTTTCAAAAAAGCTTCAGGTGCAATCGATTGCATCAGAATGACAATCGGTTGCACCAAGTGTAACGTGCAAAAAATTTGAAAATTTAGCCTAGTGCAATCGATTGCATCAGGATGACAATCGATTGCATCAGTATAAAAAATGAAAAATTCTTAATGCAAATGATTCTAAGCCATATACCATCTAAAAATATGACCAAGACTTTAGATGAACTTTGAAAAATATTTTCTCAAGGTTTTAAATGAAAGAATGAGTTTTTAATGCAAGATTATAAAACTTGAGCACTAAGATTTGTTTTAGACAAGAATTTCATATACCTAAAAGTTTGATTAATCATATATTACAAGTGTAGTCATGTCTTATGCATTTCTTCTTTTTCCTTCTTTGAGAAATCTTCAAGACTTGAATTAATATGAAACTTGTTCTAGCTTTGAAGTCTTTGATCCATTTTCTTTTGTACATAAAACCTTGAATGAACATTGTTGTCTTCATCAAAACCATTGAGAAGTTATGTCTCCACATTCTCCCCCTTTTTGATGATGACAACCAAATTCTTGAAAATTCGATCCAATCTTGTTTCTCTAATCAAAGCTTGCTCCCCCTTGGATATTGCTCCCCCTTAATCCATGATTTTAGAGAGTTTTGAAATCTGCAAATTTTGTTAGAGAAACCAAGCATTAATACACAATTCTTCTCCCCCTTTGTCATTAACAAAAAGGATGGGAAAATACTTGAAGTATATAAAGAAATTATGAAAAATAAAAACAATTTTTACCTATGAGATTTACCTCATGATTGACTTCATCAAAACATTCATCTTTGGTGAACATGATCTTGAAGCCTTTGTCACAAAGTTGGCTTTGTTTAGAAGATATTGCTTTAGTCATTTAACATAAAGTACATCTTCAATGAATGTGAAAGTTAGTGCTTCAACTTTGCCAATGCCAAGAAATTTTCTTTTAAGGTATTCCCCAATTGAAATAACCCTTGGATTTTAGAACTAGATTTGAAAGTTAGTTTATGTCTCCCACCAAAAGCTTAGAGCCACCACTTATCAAAACAACATAGATTTAAAGTGGTCCTCAAGCAAACCTACAAAAAAAATTAAGTTTGATTTGGTACCCAATGTTATTTGGGTCCATCAAAGTTAGTACCTTTCTTTACCCACACATAATGCCCACTTGCAACACTAAAGTTTCTTACATAGCAAGCATTAGGTGTATGGCCAACAATACCACAATAAAAACAAGTAGGTTCAAAGTTGCTCTTATATCTTGGAACATAAGATTTCTTTTTAAGAAATCTTTTCTTTTTAGGATTAGGATGCACATTCCTATGTTTGTTCACTTTCTCTGTGGAAGTTTGATCCTTAGGCTTAACAAATATAGTTTTACTTGAACTTGGTTTAGAAAACTTTGAATAGCCAAGTCCACTTTTATCATTTGAATATCTTTGTTGACTAAGGACTTCTTCCAATCCAATTTGTCGTTTCTCATACCTTTCAAGTACTCTTTTTAATTGAACAATTTGAAAAGTGAGAGATTCACAATTTTTACATACAAAATTCTGTTTTTCACTAATCATCTTTTGTTTCTCATTTTCGATCTCTTTTTCTAATGAAACATTTTTTTCTTCTAAAGTTGAAATTTGTTTCTTTTGAGATGATATAGTTTTATACAGAATTTTGCATTCATTTAACAATTCATTTATGGTACCTTGTGCATCACTATCAAAAGAATTATTACTAACCTCATCTTCTTCATCATCGGAGTGGTGTGATGCTGTCAAATGCAAGATTTACACGTTCTTCATCTGAAGATGAACTTATTTCGTTGTCTACATATGTTTTCCTTTCCTTTTTATGATTCTTTTTCTTGAATTTATTTTTCTTTTGAAGTGTAGGACATTCACTTTTAACATGTCCTCTTTCTCCACATTCAAAGCATTTAATCTTTCTCGTTGGTGCTTCCCCTTTAGTGATCTCCTTTTTCCTTTCTTTTCTTAGAAACTTTTTAAACTTTTTGATAAGATCATCATTTTCATCACTATTGGACTCATCCTCTTGATTGCTATCATAATTTTTTACTTTTGTCTTTAAGGCAACGTCTTTTGAATCTTTTACTTGTATTTCATACTTCTCCAATCTTTCAAGTTCTAACTCATGCTCTTGAAGTTTACCAAATAGAGATGCGGAAGTCATCGTAGAGAGGCTTTTCTTTTCCGATATTGCCGTTAATTTTGGTTTCCATTCTCTAGTCAATGATCTTAGAATTTTGACATCATTTGAGAATGTTTTACCAAGTGCCATTAAGTGGTTAGTCAAATGAACAAATCTCTTCTGTAATACAACAATGGATTCTCTGGGTTGCATTCAAAACATTTCATATTCTTGACTTAAAGTGTTTAGTCTGGATCTTTTTACTTCAGCCGTACCTTCATGTGTTTCTACCAACGTATCCCATATTTCTTTAGCCAATTTACATTGACTTACACGAAAGAACTCATCCATACTTAATGCACTCTGAAGAATATTGACAGCTTTCTTTTCATTCAAGATTCTTTTCTTGTCATCTTCATCATATGTATTTTTTAACTTTGGAGTACCAACACCATCGACCACATTAACCGGATTATGCGGACCATTCTCAATGGCTTCCCATATACCTTCTCCTTATGCTTCAAGATGTGCGTTTATGCAGATTTTCCAAAAGTCAAAATACTCTCCAGAGAAAAGTGGAGGCTTGTTACTACTTCCACCGTCATTGAATACCGGGTTTGTGCTTGCGGAAGCCATACTGGATCTGTAGGAACAGGTTACCTATAACCTGCTCTGATGCCAATTGTAAGTTATATGTGTGCCTAAGAGGGGGTGAATTAGGCTCTTAGACAATTATCCGAATTTTTGACAGTTTTTGAATTTTACTTTCCTAAAAGTTTCTAAGTGAGGAAAACGGTAAATGCGGAAAGTAAAGAACACCAAGACGTATAGTGGTTCCCCTCACAGGTCGAGAGTACTCCACTCCCCTTTCAACACGAAAGAGATTTTTACTTATGTTAGATCTTAGGACAAGACACACCTAGTCTTCCTATACAAGACTCTAACAATCCACACCAAGAACACCCTCTTGGATTTTACAAGTTTAAAGTCCAACCGAGAATCAACCTCTCACAAATGGACCTCTTGTATCCACAATCCGGATAACAAGGTTTACAACCAAACAATCTTATATCCAACAATCCTGGAAAAATAAGATATGTTACAGCAAGAGTTTTTGAAACAAGTTTGTAGTATATAAATCCTATGAAGGACTTCTTCTCTTTCAAATATGAAATTTCAATATCATAAACTCTCTAAGTGCTCAAATGATACTTTTATGTATGTAATATAAAAATGGTATTCAAAAAGTATCTTGTATAAAATTTCTGTTCTGGAAAAATATGCTTAGAGATTGTAGAGAGTTTTTTGAAAGAGGTGAATTACAAAAGAAACTTTGAATTCAATATATAATGTGCATGCACCCATTCAATAATCAAGGCAATGCTTGAAAGAATTTCTGAAAATTATTATACAATGAATGGAAAAGATGCAAGCAAGAGGTATCATGAAAAGGTGCTTTTAAACAAAGAATTTTTCAAAAAAGCTTCAGGTGCAATCGATTGCATCAGAATGACAATCGGTTGCACCAAGTGTAACGTGCAAAAAATTTGAAAATTTAGCCTAGTGCAATCGATTGCATCAGGATGACAATCGATTGCATCAGTATAAAAAATGAAAAATTCTTAATGCAAATGATTCTAAGCCATATACCATCTAAAAATATGACCAAGACTTTAGATGAACTTTGAAAAATATTTTCTCAAGGTTTTAAATGAAAGAATGAGTTTTTAATGCAAGATTATAAAACTTGAGCACTAAGATTTGTTTTAGACAAGAATTTCATATACCTAAAAGTTTGATTAATCATATATTACAAGTGTAGTCATGTCTTATGCATTTCTTCTTTTTCCTTCTTTGAGAAATCTTCAAGACTTGAATTAATATGAAACTTGTTCTAGCTTTGAAGTCTTTGATCCATTTTCTTTTGTACATAAAACCTTGAATGAACATTGTTGTCTTCATCAAAACCATTGAGAAGTTATGTCTCCACATTCTCCCCCTTTTTGATGATGACAACCAAATTCTTGAAAATTCGATCCAATCTTGTTTCTCTAATCAAAGCTTGCTCCCCCTTGGATATTGCTCCCCCTTAATCCATGATTTTAGAGAGTTTTGAAATCTGCAAATTTTGTTAGAGAAACCAAGCATTAATACACAATTCTTCTCCCCCTTTGTCATTAACAAAAAGGATGGGAAAATACTTGAAGTATATAAAGAAATTATGAAAAATAAAAACAATTTTTACCTATGAGATTTACCTCATGATTGACTTCATCAAAACATTCATCTTTGGTGAACATGATCTTGAAGCCTTTGTCACAAAGTTGGCTTTGTTTAGAAGATATTGCTTTAGTCATTTAACATAAAGTACATCTTCAATGAATGTGAAAGTTAGTGCTTCAACTTTGCCAATGCCAAGAATTTTTCTTTTAAGGTATTCCCCAATTGAAATAACCCTTGGATTTTAGAACTAGATTTGAAAGTTAGTTTATGTCTCCCACCAAAAGCTTAGAGCCACCACTTATCAAAACAACATAGATTTAAAGTGGTCCTCAAGCAAACCTACAAAAAAAATTAAGTTTGATTTGGTACCCAATGTTATTTGGGTCCATCAAAGTTAGTACCTTTCTTTACCCACACATAATGCCCACTTGCAACACTAAAGTTTCTTACATAGCAAGCATTAGGTGTATGGCCAACAATACCACAATAAAAACAAGTAGGTTCAAAGTTGCTCTTATATCTTGGAACATAAGATTTCTTTTTAAGAAATCTTTTCTTTTTAGGATTAGGATGCACATTCCTATGTTTGTTCACTTTCTCTTTGGAAGTTTGATCCTTAGGCTTAACAAATATAGTTTTACTTGAACTTGGTTTAGAAAACTTTGAATAGCCAAGTCCACTTTTATCATTTGAATATCTTTGTTGACTAAGGACTTCTTCCAATCCAATTTGTCCTTTCTCATACCTTTCAAGTACTCTTTTTAATTGAACAATTTGAAAAGTGAGAGATTCACAATTTTTACATACAAAATTATGTTTTTCACTAATCATCTTTTGTTTCTCATTTTCGATCTCTTTTTCTAATGAAACATTTTTTTCTTCTAAAGTTGAAATTTGTTTCTTTTGAGATGATATAGTTTTATACAGAATTTTGCATTCATTTAACAATTCATTTATGGTACCTTGTGCATCACTATCAAAAGAATTATTACTAACCTCATCTTCTTCATCATCGGAGTGGTGTGATGCTGTCAAATGCAAGATTTACACGTTCTTCATCTGAAGATGAACTTATTTCGTTGTCTACATATGTTTTCCTTTCCTTTTTATGATTCTTTTTCTTGAATTTATTTTTCTTTTGAAGTGTAGGACATTCACTTTTAACATGTCCTCTTTCTCCACATTCAAAGCATTTAATCTTTCTCGTTGGTGCTTCCCCTTTAGTGATCTCCTTTTTCCTTTCTTTTCTTAGAAACTTTTCAAACTTTTTGATAAGATCATCATTTTCATCACTATTGGACTCATCCTCTTGATTGCTATCATAATTTTTTACTTTTGTCTTTAAGGCAACGTCTTTTGAATCTTTTACTTGTATTTCATACTTCTCCAATCTTTCAAGTTCTAACTCATGCTCTTGAAGTTTACCAAATAGAGATGCGGAAGTCATCGTAGAGAGGCTTTTCTTTTCCGATATTGCCGTTAATTTTGGTTTCCATTCTCTAGTCAATGATCTTAGAATTTTGAGATTTAATTCATCATTTGAGAATGTTTTACCAAGTGCCATTAAGTGGTTAGTCAAATGAACAAATCTCTTCTGTAATACAACAATGGATTCTCTGGGTTGCATTCAAAACATTTCATATTCTTGACTTAAAGTGTTTAGTCTGGATCTTTTTACTTCAGCCGTACCTTCATGTGTTTCTACCAACGTATCCCATATTTCTTTAGCCGATTTACATTGACTTACACGAAAGAACTCATCCATACTTAATGCACTCTGAAGAATATTGACAGCTTTCTTTTCATTCAAGATTCTTTTCTTGTCATCTTCATCATATGTATTTTTTAACTTTGGAGTACCAACACCATCGACCACATTAACCGGATTATGCGGACCATTCTCAATGGCTTCCCATATACCTTCTCCTTGTGCTTCAAGATGTGCGTTTATGCAGATTTTCCAAAAGTCAAAATACTCTCCAGAGAAAAGTGGGGGCTTGTTACTACTTCCACCGTCATTGAATACCGGGTTTGTGCTTGCGGAAGCCATACTGGATCTGTAGGAACAGGTTACCTATAACCTGCTCTGATGCCAATTGTAAGTTATATGTGTGCCTAAGAGGGGGTGAATTAGGCTCTTAGACAATTATCCGAATTTTTGACAGTTTTTGAATTTTACTTTCCTAAAAGTTTCTAAGTGAGGAAAGCGGTAAATGCGGAAAGTAAAGAACACCAAGACGTATAGTGGTTCCCCTCACAGGTCGAGAGTACTCCACTCCCCTTTCAACACGAAAGAGATTTTTACTTATGTTAGATCTTAGGACAAGACACACCTAGTCTTCCTATACAAGACTCTAACAATCCACACCAAGAACACCCTCTTGGATTTTACAAGTTTAAAGTCCAACCGAGAATCAACCTCTCACAAATGGACCTCTTGTATCCACAATCCGGATAACAAGGTTTACAACCAAACAATCTTATATCCAACAATCCTGGAAAAATAAGATATGTTACAGCAAGAGTTTTTGAAACAAGTTTGTAGTATATAAATCCTATGAAGGACTTCTTCTCTTTCAAATATGAAATTTCAATATCATAAACTCTCTAAGTGCTCAAATGATACTTTTATGTATGTAATATAAAAATGGTATTCAAAAAGTATCTTGTATAAAATTTCTGTTCTGGAAAAATATGCTTAGAGATTGTAGAGAGTTTTTTGAAAGAGGTGAATTACAAAAGAAACTTTGAATTCAATATATAATGTGCATGCACCCATTCAATAATCAAGGCAATGCTTGAAAGAATTTCTGAAAATTATTATACAATGAATGGAAAAGATGCAAGCAAGAGGTTTCATGAAAAGGTGCTTTTAAACAAAGAATTTTTCAAAAAAGCTTCAGGTGCAATCGATTGCATCAGAATGACAATCGGTTGCACCAAGTGTAACGTGCAAAAAATTTGAAAATTTAGCCTAGTGCAATCGATTGCATCAGGATGACAATCAATTGCATCAGTATAAAAAATGAAAAATTCTTAATGCAAATGATTCTAAGCCATATACCATCTAAAAATATGACCAAGACTTTAGATGAACTTTGAAAAATATTTTCTCAAGGTTTTAAATGAAAGAATGAGTTTTTAATGCAAGATTATAAAACTTGAGCACTAAGATTTGTTTTAGACAAGAATTTCATATACCTAAAAGTTTGATTAATCATATATTACAAGTGTAGTCATGTCTTATGCATTTCTTCTTTTTCCTTCTTTGAGAAATCTTCAAGACTTGAATTAATATGAAACTTGTTCTAGCTTTGAAGTCTTTGATCCATTTTCTTTTGTACATAAAACCTTGAATGAACATTGTTGTCTTCATCAAAACCATTGAGAAGTTATGTCTCCACATTCTCCCCCTTTTTGATGATGACAACCAAATTCTTGAAAATTCGATCCAATCTTGTTTCTCTAATCAAATCTTGCTCCCCCTTGGATATTGCTCCCCCTTAATCCATGATTTTAGAGAGTTTTGAAATCTGCAAATTTTGTTAGAGAAACCAAGCATTAATACACAATTCTTCTCCCCCTTTGTCATTAACAAAAAGGATGGGAAAATACTTGAAGTATATAAAGAAATTATGAAAAATAAAAACAATTTTTACCTATGAGATTTACCTCATGATTGACTTCATCAAAACATTCATCTTTGGTGAACATGATCTTGAAGCCTTTGTCACAAAGTTGGCTTTGTTTAGAAGATATTGCTTTAGTCATTTAACATAAAGTACATCTTCAATGAATGTGAAAGTTAGTGCTTCAACTTTGCCAATGCCAAGAAATTTTCTTTTAAGGTATTCCCCAATTGAAATAACCCTTGGATTTTAGAACTAGATTTGAAAGTTAGTTTATGTCTCCCACCAAAAGCTTAGAGCCACCACTTATCAAAACAACATAGATTTAAAGTGGTCCTCAAGCAAACCTACAAAAAAAATTAAGTTTGATTTGGTACCCAATGTTATTTGGGTCCATCAAAGTTAGTACCTTTCTTTACCCACACATAATGCCCACTTGCAACACTAAAGTTTCTTACATAGCAAGCATTAGGTGTATGGCCAACAATACCACAATAAAAACAAGTAGGTTCAAAGTTGCTCTTATATCTTGGAACATAAGATTTCTTTTTAAGAAATCTTTTCTTTTTAGGATTAGGATGCACATTCCTATGTTTGTTCACTTTCTCTTTGGAAGTTTGATCCTTAGGCTTAACAAATATAGTTTTACTTGAACTTGGTTTAGAAAACTTTGAATAGCCAAGTCCACTTTTATCATTTGAATATCTTTGTTGACTAAGGACTTCTTCCAATCCAATTTGTCCTTTCTCATACCTTTCAAGTACTCTTTTTAATTGAACAATTTGAAAAGTGAGAGATTCACAATTTTTACATACAAAATTCTGTTTTTCACTAATCATCTTTTGTTTCTCATTTTCGATCTCTTTTTCTAATGAAACATTTTTTTCTTCTAAAGTTGAAATTTGTTTCTTTTGAGATGATATAGTTTTATACAGAATTTTGCATTCATTTAACAATTCATTTATGGTACCTTGTGCATCACTATCAAAAGAATTATTACTAACCTCATCTTCTTCATCATCGGAGTGGTGTGATGTTGTCAATGCAAGATTTACACGTTCTTCATCTGAAGATGAACTTATTTCGCTGTCTACATATGTTTTCCTTTCCTTTTTATGATTCTTTTTCTTGAATTTATTTTTCTTTTGAAGTGTAGGACATTCACTTTTAACATGTCCTCTTTCTCCACATTCAAAGCATTTAATCTTTCTCGTTGGTGCTTCCCCTTTAGTGATCTCCTTTTTCCTTTCTTTTCTTAGAAACTTTTCAAACTTTTTGATAAGATCATCATTTTCATCACTATTGGACTCATCCTCTTGATTGCTATCATAATTTTTTACTTTTGTCTTTAAGGAAACGTCTTTTGAATCTTTTACTTGTATTTCATACTTCTCTAATCTTTCAAGTTCTAACTCATGCTCTTGAAGTTTACCAAATAGAGATGCGGAAGTCATCGTAGAGAGGCTTTTCTTTTCCGATATTGCCGTTAATTTTGGTTTCCATTCTCTAGTCAATGATCTTAGAATTTTGAGATTTAATTCATCATTTGAGAATGTTTTACCAAGTGCCATTAAGTGGTTAGTCAAATGAACAAATCTCTTCTGTAATACAACAATGGATTCTCTGGGTTGCATTCAAAACATTTCATATTCTTGACTTAAAGTGTTTAGTCTGGATCTTTTTACTTCAGCCGTACCTTCATGTGTTTCTACCAACGTATCCCATATTTCTTTAGCCGATTTACATTGACTTACACGAAAGAACTCATCCATACTTAATGCACTCTGAAGAATATTGACAGCTTTCTTTTCATTCAAGATTCTTTTCTTGTCATCTTCATCATATGTATTTTTTAACTTTGGAGTACCAACACCATCGACCACATTAACCGGATTATGCGGACCATTCTCAATGGCTTCCCATATACCTTCTCCTTGTGCTTCAAGATGTGCGTTTATGCAGATTTTCCAAAAGTCAAAATACTCTCCAGAGAAAAGTGGGGGCTTGTTACTACTTCCACCGTCATTGAATACCGGGTTTGTGCTTGCGGAAGCCATACTGGATCTGTAGGAACAGGTTACCTATAACCTGCTCTGATGCCAATTGTAAGTTATATGTGTGCCTAAGAGGGGGTGAATTAGGCTCTTAGACAATTATCCGAATTTTTGACAGTTTTTGAATTTTACTTTCCTAAAAGTTTCTAAGTGAGGAAAGCAGTAAATGCGGAAAGTAAAGAACACCAAGACGTATAGTGGTTCCCCTCACAGGTCGAGAGTACTCCACTCCCCTTTCAACACGAAAGAGATTTTTACTTATGTTAGATCTTAGGACAAGACACACCTAGTCTTCCTATACAAGACTCTAACAATCCACACCAAGAACACCCTCTTGGATTTTACAAGTTTAAAGTCCAACCGAGAATCAACCTCTCACAAATGGACCTCTTGTATCCACAATCCGGATAACAAGGTTTACAACCAAACAATCTTATATCCAACAATCCTGGAAAAATAAGATATGTTACAGCAAGAGTTTTTGAAACAAGTTTGTAGTATATAAATCCTATGAAGGACTTCTTCTCTTTCAAATATGAAATTTCAATATCATAAACTCTCTAAGTGCTCAAATGATACTTTTATGTATGTAATATAAAAATGGTATTCAAAAAGTATCTTGTATAAAATTTCTGTTCTGGAAAAATATGCTTAGAGATTGTAGAGAGTTTTTTGAAAGAGGTGAATTACAAAAGAAACTTTGAATTCAATATATAATGTGCATGCACCCATTCAATAATCAAGGCAATGCTTGAAAGAATTTCTGAAAATTATTATACAATGAATGGAAAAGATGCAAGCAAGAGGTTTCATGAAAAGGTGCTTTTAAACAAAGAATTTTTCAAAAAAGCTTCAGGTGCAATCGATTGCATCAGAATGACAATCGGTTGCACCAAGTGTAACGTGCAAAAAATTTGAAAATTTAGCCTAGTGCAATCGATTGCATCAGGATGACAATCGATTGCATCAGTATAAAAAATGAAAAATTCTTAATGCAAATGATTCTAAGCCATATACCATCTAAAAATATGACCAAGACTTTAGATGAACTTTGAAAAATATTTTCTCAAGGTTTTAAATGAAAGAATGAGTTTTTAATGCAAGATTATAAAACTTGAGCACTAAGATTTGTTTTAGACAAGAATTTCATATACCTAAAAGTTTGATTAATCATATATTACAAGTGTAGTCATGTCTTATGCATTTCTTCTTTTTCCTTCTTTGAGAAATCTTCAAGACTTGAATTAATATGAAACTTGTTCTAGCTTTGAAGTCTTTGATCCATTTTCTTTTGTACATAAAACCTTGAATGAACATTGTTGTCTTCATCAAAACCATTGAGAAGTTATGTCTCCACATTCTCCCCCTTTTTGATGATGACAACCAAATTCTTGAAAATTCGATCCAATCTTGTTTCTCTAATCAAAGCTTGCTCCCCCTTGGATATTGCTCCCCCTTAATCCATGATTTTAGAGAGTTTTGAAATCTGCAAATTTTGTTAGAGAAACCAAGCATTAATACACAATTCTTCTCCCCCTTTGTCATTAACAAAAAGGATGGGAAAATACTTGAAGTATATAAAGAAATTATGAAAAATAAAAACAATTTTTACCTATGAGATTTACCTCATGATTGACTTCATCAAAACATTCATCTTTGGTGAACATGATCTTGAAGCCTTTGTCACAAAGTTGGCTTTGTTTAGAAGATATTGCTTTAGTCATTTAACATAAAGTACATCTTCAATGAATGTGAAAGTTAGTGCTTCAACTTTGCCAATGCCAAGAATTTTTCTTTTAAGGTATTCCCCAATTGAAATAACCCTTGGATTTTAGAACTAGATTTGAAAGTTAGTTTATGTCTCCCACCAAAAGCTTAGAGCCACCACTTATCAAAACAACATAGATTTAAAGTGGTCCTCAAGCAAACCTACAAAAAAAATTAAGTTTGATTTGGTACCCAATGTTATTTGGGTCCATCAAAGTTAGTACCTTTCTTTACCCACACATAATGCCCACTTGCAACACTAAAGTTTCTTACATAGCAAGCATTAGGTGTATGGCCAACAATACCACAATAAAAACAAGTAGGTTCAAAGTTGCTCTTATATCTTGGAACATAAGATTTCTTTTTAAGAAATCTTTTCTTTTTAGGATTAGGATGCACATTCCTATGTTTGTTCACTTTCTCTTTGGAAGTTTGATCCTTAGGCTTAACAAATATAGTTTTACTTGAACTTGGTTTAGAAAACTTTGAATAGCCAAGTCCACTTTTATCATTTGAATATCTTTGTTGACTAAGGACTTCTTCCAATCCAATTTGTCCTTTCTCATACCTTTCAAGTACTCTTTTTAATTGAACAATTTGAAAAGTGAGAGATTCACAATTTTTACATACAAAATTATGTTTTTCACTAATCATCTTTTGTTTCTCATTTTCGATCTCTTTTTCTAATGAAACATTTTTTTCTTCTAAAGTTGAAATTTGTTTCTTTTGAGATGATATAGTTTTATACAGAATTTTGCATTCATTTAACAATTCATTTATGGTACCTTGTGCATCACTATCAAAAGAATTATTACTAACCTCATCTTCTTCATCATCGGAGTGGTGTGATGCTGTCAAATGCAAGATTTACACGTTCTTCATCTGAAGATGAACTTATTTCGTTGTCTACATATGTTTTCCTTTCCTTTTTATGATTCTTTTTCTTGAATTTATTTTTCTTTTGAAGTGTAGGACATTCACTTTTAACATGTCCTCTTTCTCCACATTCAAAGCATTTAATCTTTCTCGTTGGTGCTTCCCCTTTAGTGATCTCCTTTTTCCTTTCTTTTCTTAGAAACTTTTCAAACTTTTTGATAAGATCATCATTTTCATCACTATTGGACTCATCCTCTTGATTGCTATCATAATTTTTTACTTTTGTCTTTAAGGCAACGTCTTTTGAATCTTTTACTTGTATTTCATACTTCTCCAATCTTTCAAGTTCTAACTCATGCTCTTGAAGTTTACCAAATAGAGATGCGGAAGTCATCGTAGAGAGGCTTTTCTTTTCCGATATTGCCGTTAATTTTGGTTTCCATTCTCTAGTCAATGATCTTAGAATTTTGAGATTTAATTCATCATTTGAGAATGTTTTACCAAGTGCCATTAAGTGGTTAGTCAAATGAACAAATCTCTTCTGTAATACAACAATGGATTCTCTGGGTTGCATTCAAAACATTTCATATTCTTGACTTAAAGTGTTTAGTCTGGATCTTTTTACTTCAGCCGTACCTTCATGTGTTTCTACCAACGTATCCCATATTTCTTTAGCCGATTTACATTGACTTACACGAAAGAACTCATCCATACTTAATGCACTCTGAAGAATATTGACAGCTTTCTTTTCATTCAAGATTCTTTTCTTGTCATCTTCATCATATGTATTTTTTAACTTTGGAGTACCAACACCATCGACCACATTAACCGGATTATGCGGACCATTCTCAATGGCTTCCCATATACCTTCTCCTTGTGCTTCAAGATGTGCGTTTATGCAGATTTTCCAAAAGTCAAAATACTCTCCAGAGAAAAGTGGGGGCTTGTTACTACTTCCACCGTCATTGAATACCGGGTTTGTGCTTGCGGAAGCCATACTGGATCTGTAGGAACAGGTTACCTATAACCTGCTCTGATGCCAATTGTAAGTTATATGTGTGCCTAAGAGGGGGTGAATTAGGCTCTTAGACAATTATCCGAATTTTTGACAGTTTTTGAATTTTACTTTCCTAAAAGTTTCTAAGTGAGGAAAGCGGTAAATGCGGAAAGTAAAGAACACCAAGACGTATAGTGGTTCCCCTCACAGGTCGAGAGTACTCCACTCCCCTTTCAACACGAAAGAGATTTTTACTTATGTTAGATCTTAGGACAAGACACACCTAGTCTTCCTATACAAGACTCTAACAATCCACACCAAGAACACCCTCTTGGATTTTACAAGTTTAAAGTCCAACCGAGAATCAACCTCTCACAAATGGACCTCTTGTATCCACAATCCGGATAACAAGGTTTACAACCAAACAATCTTATATCCAACAATCCTGGAAAAATAAGATATGTTACAGCAAGAGTTTTTGAAACAAGTTTGTAGTATATAAATCCTATGAAGGACTTCTTCTCTTTCAAATATGAAATTTCAATATCATAAACTCTCTAAGTGCTCAAATGATACTTTTATGTATGTAATATAAAAATGGTATTCAAAAAGTATCTTGTATAAAATTTCTGTTCTGGAAAAATATGCTTAGAGATTGTAGAGAGTTTTTTGAAAGAGGTGAATTACAAAAGAAACTTTGAATTCAATATATAATGTGCATGCACCCATTCAATAATCAAGGCAATGCTTGAAAGAATTTCTGAAAATTATTATACAATGAATGGAAAAGATGCAAGCAAGAGGTTTCATGAAAAGGTGCTTTTAAACAAAGAATTTTTCAAAAAAGCTTCAGGTGCAATCGATTGCATCAGAATGACAATCGGTTGCACCAAGTGTAACGTGCAAAAAATTTGAAAATTTAGCCTAGTGCAATCGATTGCATCAGGATGACAATCAATTGCATCAGTATAAAAAATGAAAAATTCTTAATGCAAATGATTCTAAGCCATATACCATCTAAAAATATGACCAAGACTTTAGATGAACTTTGAAAAATATTTTCTCAAGGTTTTAAATGAAAGAATGAGTTTTTAATGCAAGATTATAAAACTTGAGCACTAAGATTTGTTTTAGACAAGAATTTCATATACCTAAAAGTTTGATTAATCATATATTACAAGTGTAGTCATGTCTTATGCATTTCTTCTTTTTCCTTCTTTGAGAAATCTTCAAGACTTGAATTAATATGAAACTTGTTCTAGCTTTGAAGTCTTTGATCCATTTTCTTTTGTACATAAAACCTTGAATGAACATTGTTGTCTTCATCAAAACCATTGAGAAGTTATGTCTCCACATTCTCCCCCTTTTTGATGATGACAACCAAATTCTTGAAAATTCGATCCAATCTTGTTTCTCTAATCAAATCTTGCTCCCCCTTGGATATTGCTCCCCCTTAATCCATGATTTTAGAGAGTTTTGAAATCTGCAAATTTTGTTAGAGAAACCAAGCATTAATACACAATTCTTCTCCCCCTTTGTCATTAACAAAAAGGATGGGAAAATACTTGAAGTATATAAAGAAATTATGAAAAATAAAAACAATTTTTACCTATGAGATTTACCTCATGATTGACTTCATCAAAACATTCATCTTTGGTGAACATGATCTTGAAGCCTTTGTCACAAAGTTGGCTTTGTTTAGAAGATATTGCTTTAGTCATTTAACATAAAGTACATCTTCAATGAATGTGAAAGTTAGTGCTTCAACTTTGCCAATGCCAAGAATTTTTCTTTTAAGGTATTCCCCAATTGAAATAACCCTTGGATTTTAGAACTAGATTTGAAAGTTAGTTTATGTCTCCCACCAAAAGCTTAGAGCCACCACTTATCAAAACAACATAGATTTAAAGTGGTCCTCAAGCAAACCTACAAAAAAAATTAAGTTTGATTTGGTACCCAATGTTATTTGGGTCCATCAAAGTTAGTACCTTTCTTTACCCACACATAATGCCCACTTGCAACACTAAAGTTTCTTACATAGCAAGCATTAGGTGTATGGCCAACAATACCACAATAAAAACAAGTAGGTTCAAAGTTGCTCTTATATCTTGGAACATAAGATTTCTTTTTAAGAAATCTTTTCTTTTTAGGATTAGGATGCACATTCCTATGTTTGTTCACTTTCTCTTTGGAAGTTTGATCCTTAGGCTTAACAAATATAGTTTTACTTGAACTTGGTTTAGAAAACTTTGAATAGCCAAGTCCACTTTTATCATTTGAATATCTTTGTTGACTAAGGACTTCTTCCAATCCAATTTGTCCTTTCTCATACCTTTCAAGTACTCTTTTTAATTGAACAATTTGAAAAGTGAGAGATTCACAATTTTTACATACAAAATTATGTTTTTCACTAATCATCTTTTGTTTCTCATTTTCGATCTCTTTTTCTAATGAAACATTTTTTTCTTCTAAAGTTGAAATTTGTTTCTTTTGAGATGATATAGTTTTATACAGAATTTTGCATTCATTTAACAATTCATTTATGGTACCTTGTGCATCACTATCAAAAGAATTATTACTAACCTCATCTTCTTCATCATCGGAGTGGTGTGATGCTGTCAAATGCAAGATTTACACGTTCTTCATCTGAAGATGAACTTATTTCGTTGTCTACATATGTTTTCCTTTCCTTTTTATGATTCTTTTTCTTGAATTTATTTTTCTTTTGAAGTGTAGGACATTCACTTTTAACATGTCCTCTTTCTCCACATTCAAAGCATTTAATCTTTCTCGTTGGTGCTTCCCCTTTAGTGATCTCCTTTTTCCTTTCTTTTCTTAGAAACTTTTCAAACTTTTTGATAAGATCATCATTTTCATCACTATTGGACTCATCCTCTTGATTGCTATCATAATTTTTTACTTTTGTCTTTAAGGCAACGTCTTTTGAATCTTTTACTTGTATTTCATACTTCTCCAATCTTTCAAGTTCTAACTCATGCTCTTGAAGTTTACCAAATAGAGATGCGGAAGTCATCGTAGAGAGGCTTTTCTTTTCCGATATTGCCGTTAATTTTGGTTTCCATTCTCTAGTCAATGATCTTAGAATTTTGAGATTTAATTCATCATTTGAGAATGTTTTACCAAGTGCCATTAAGTGGTTAGTCAAATGAACAAATCTCTTCTGTAATACAACAATGGATTCTCTGGGTTGCATTCAAAACATTTCATATTCTTGACTTAAAGTGTTTAGTCTGGATCTTTTTACTTCAGCCGTACCTTCATGTGTTTCTACCAACGTATCCCATATTTCTTTAGCCGATTTACATTGACTTACACGAAAGAACTCATCCATACTTAATGCACTCTGAAGAATATTGACAGCTTTCTTTTCATTCAAGATTCTTTTCTTGTCATCTTCATCATATGTATTTTTTAACTTTGGAGTACCAACACCATCGACCACATTAACCGGATTATGCGGACCATTCTCAATGGCTTCCCATATACCTTCTCCTTGTGCTTCAAGATGTGCGTTTATGCAGATTTTCCAAAAGTCAAAATACTCTCCAGAGAAAAGTGGGGGCTTGTTACTACTTCCACCGTCATTGAATACCGGGTTTGTGCTTGCGGAAGCCATACTGGATCTGTAGGAACAGGTTACCTATAACCTGCTCTGATGCCAATTGTAAGTTATATGTGTGCCTAAGAGGGGGTGAATTAGGCTCTTAGACAATTATCCGAATTTTTGACAGTTTTTGAATTTTACTTTCCTAAAAGTTTCTAAGTGAGGAAAGCGGTAAATGCGGAAAGTAAAGAACACCAAGACGTATAGTGGTTCCCCTCACAGGTCGAGAGTACTCCACTCCCCTTTCAACACGAAAGAGATTTTTACTTATGTTAGATCTTAGGACAAGACACACCTAGTCTTCCTATACAAGACTCTAACAATCCACACCAAGAACACCCTCTTGGATTTTACAAGTTTAAAGTCCAACCGAGAATCAACCTCTCACAAATGGACCTCTTGTATCCACAATCCGGATAACAAGGTTTACAACCAAACAATCTTATATCCAACAATCCTGGAAAAATAAGATATGTTACAGCAAGAGTTTTTGAAACAAGTTTGTAGTATATAAATCCTATGAAGGACTTCTTCTCTTTCAAATATGAAATTTCAATATCATAAACTCTCTAAGTGCTCAAATGATACTTTTATGTATGTAATATAAAAATGGTATTCAAAAAGTATCTTGTATAAAATTTCTGTTCTGGAAAAATATGCTTAGAGATTGTAGAGAGTTTTTTGAAAGAGGTGAATTACAAAAGAAACTTTGAATTCAATATATAATGTGCATGCACCCATTCAATAATCAAGGCAATGCTTGAAAGAATTTCTGAAAATTATTATACAATGAATGGAAAAGATGCAAGCAAGAGGTTTCATGAAAAGGTGCTTTTAAACAAAGAATTTTTCAAAAAAGCTTCAGGTGCAATCGATTGCATCAGAATGACAATCGGTTGCACCAAGTGTAACGTGCAAAAAATTTGAAAATTTAGCCTAGTGCAATCGATTGCATCAGGATGACAATCGATTGCATCAGTATAAAAAATGAAAAATTCTTAATGCAAATGATTCTAAGCCATATACCATCTAAAAATATGACCAAGACTTTAGATGAACTTTGAAAAATATTTTCTCAAGGTTTTAAATGAAAGAATGAGTTTTTAATGCAAGATTATAAAACTTGAGCACTAAGATTTGTTTTAGACAAGAATTTCATATACCTAAAAGTTTGATTAATCATATATTACAAGTGTAGTCATGTCTTATGCATTTCTTCTTTTTCCTTCTTTGAGAAATCTTCAAGACTTGAATTAATATGAAACTTGTTCTAGCTTTGAAGTCTTTGATCCATTTTCTTTTGTACATAAAACCTTGAATGAACATTGTTGTCTTCATCAAAACCATTGAGAAGTTATGTCTCCACATTCTCCCCCTTTTTGATGATGACAACCAAATTCTTGAAAATTCGATCCAATCTTGTTTCTCTAATCAAAGCTTGCTCCCCCTTGGATATTGCTCCCCCTTAATCCATGATTTTAGAGAGTTTTGAAATCTGCAAATTTTGTTAGAGAAACCAAGCATTAATACACAATTCTTCTCCCCGTTTTTCATTAACAAAAAGGATGGGAAAATACTTGAAGTATATAAAGAAATTATGAAAAATAAAAACAATTTTTACCTATGAGATTTACCTCATGATTGACTTCATCAAAACATTCATCTTTGGTGAACATGATCTTGAAGCCTTTGTCACAAAGTTGGCTTTGTTTAGAAGATATTGCTTTAGTCATTTAACATAAAGTACATCTTCAATGAATGTGAAAGTTAGTGCTTCAACTTTGCCAATGCCAAGAATTTTTCTTTTAAGGTATTCCCCAATTGAAATAACCCTTGGATTTTAGAACTAGATTTGAAAGTTAGTTTATGTCTCCCACCAAAAGCTTAGAGCCACCACTTATCAAAACAACATAGATTTAAAGTGGTCCTCAAGCAAACCTACAAAAAAAATTAAGTTTGATTTGGTACCCAATGTTATTTGGGTCCATCAAAGTTAGTACCTTTCTTTACCCACACATAATGCCCACTTGCAACACTAAAGTTTCTTACATAGCAAGCATTAGGTGTATGGCCAACAATACCACAATAAAAACAAGTAGGTTCAAAGTTGCTCTTATATCTTGGAACATAAGATTTCTTTTTAAGAAATCTTTTCTTTTTAGGATTAGGATGCACATTCCTATGTTTGTTCACTTTCTCTTTGGAAGTTTGATCCTTAGGCTTAACAAATATAGTTTTACTTGAACTTGGTTTAGAAAACTTTGAATAGCCAAGTCCACTTTTATCATTTGAATATCTTTGTTGACTAAGGACATCTTCCAATCCAATTTGTCCTTTCTCATACCTTTCAAGTACTCTTTTTAATTGAACAATTTGAAAAGTGAGAGATTCACAATTTTTACATACAAAATTATGTTTTTCACTAATCATCTTTTGTTTCTCATTTTCGATCTCTTTTTCTAATGAAACATTTTTTTCTTCTAAAGTTGAAATTTGTTTCTTTTGAGATGATATAGTTTTATACAGAATTTTGCATTCATTTAACAATTCATTTATGGTACCTTGTGCATCACTATCAAAAGAATTATTACTAACCTCATCTTCTTCATCATCGGAGTGGTGTGATGCTGTCAAATGCAAGATTTACACGTTCTTCATCTGAAGATGAACTTATTTCGTTGTCTACATATGTTTTCCTTTCCTTTTTATGATTCTTTTTCTTGAATTTATTTTTCTTTTGAAGTGTAGGACATTCACTTTTAACATGTCCTCTTTCTCCACATTCAAAGCATTTAATCTTTCTCGTTGGTGCTTCCCCTTTAGTGATCTCCTTTTTCCTTTCTTTTCTTAGAAACTTTTCAAACTTTTTGATAAGATCATCATTTTCATCACTATTGAACTCATCCTCTTGATTGCTATCATAATTTTTTACTTTTGTCTTTAAGGCAACGTCTTTTGAATCTTTTACTTGTATTTCATACTTCTCCAATCTTTCAAGTTCTAACTCATGCTCTTGAAGTTTACCAAATAGAGATGCGGAAGTCATCGTAGAGAGGCTTTTCTTTTCCGATATTGCCGTTAATTTTGGTTTCCATTCTCTAGTCAATGATCTTAGAATTTTGAGATTTAATTCATCATTTGAGAATGTTTTACCAAGTGCCATTAAGTGGTTAGTCAAATGAACAAATCTCTTCTGTAATACAACAATGGATTCTCTGGGTTGCATTCAAAACATTTCATATTCTTGACTTAAAGTGTTTAGTCTGGATCTTTTTACTTCAGCCGTACCTTCATGTGTTTCTACCAACGTATCCCATATTTCTTTAGCCAATTTACATTGACTTACACGAAAAAACTCATCCATACTTAATGCACTTTGAAGAATATTGACAGCTTTCTTTTCATTCAAGATTCTTTTCTTGTCATCTTCATCATATGTATTTTTTAACTTTGGAGTACCAACACCATCGACCACATTAACCGGATTATGCGGACCATTCTCAATGGCTTCCCATATACCTTCTCCTTGTGCATCAAGATGTGCGTTTATGCAGATTTTCCAAAAGTCAAAATACTCTCCAGAGAAAAGTGGGGGCTTGTTACTACTTCCACCGTCATTGAATACCGGGTTTGTGCTTGCGGAAGCCATACTGGATCTGTAGGAACAGGTTACCTATAACCTGCTCTGATGCCAATTGTAAGTTATATGTGTGCCTAAGAGGGGGTGAATTAGGCTCTTAGACAATTATCCGAATTTTTGACAGTTTTTGAATTTTACTTTCCTAAAAGTTTCTAAGTGAGGAAAGCGGTAAATGCGGAAAGTAAAGAACACCAAGACGTATAGTGGTTCCCCTCACAGGTCGAGAGTACTCCACTCCCCTTTCAACACGAAAGAGATTTTTACTTATGTTAGATCTTAGGACAAGACACACCTAGTTTTCCTATACAAGACTCTAACAATCCACACCAAGAACACCCTCTTGGATTTTACAAGTTTAAAGTCCAACCGAGAATCAACCTCTCATAAATGGACCTCTTGTATCCACAATCCGGATAACAAGGTTTACAACCAAACAATCTTATATCCAACAATCCTGGAAAAATAAGATATGTTACAGCAAGAGTTTTTGAAACAAGTTTGTAGTATATAAATCCTATGAAGGACTTCTTCTCTTTCAAATATGAAATTTCAATATCATAAACTCTCTAAGTGCTCAAATGATACTTTTATGTATGTAATATAAAAATGGTATTCAAAAAGTATCTTGTATAAAATTTCTGTTCTGGAAAAATATGCTTAGAGATTGTAGAGAGTTTTTTGAAAGAGGTGAATTACAAAAGAAACTTTGAATTCAATATATAATGTGCATGCACCCATTCAATAATCAAGGCAATACTTGAAAGAATTTCTGAAAATTATTATACAATGAATGGAAAAGATGCAAGCAAGAGGTATCATGAAAAGGTGCTTTTAAACAAAGAATTTTTCAAAAAAGCTTCAGGTGCAATCGATTGCATCAGAATGACAATCGGTTGCACCAAGCGTAACGTGCAAAAAATTTGAAAATTTAGCCTAGTGCAATCGATTGCATCAGGATGACAATCGATTGCATCAGTGTAAAAAATGAAAAATTCTTAATGCAAATGATTCTAAGCCATATACCATCTAAAAATATGACCAAGACTTTAGATGAACTTTGAAAAATATTTTCTCAAGGTTTTAAATGAAAGAATGAGTTTTTAATGCAAGATTATAAAACTTGAGCACTAAGATTTGTTTTAGACAAGAATTTCATATACCTAAAAGTTTGATTAATCATATATTACAAGTGTAGTCATGTCTTATGCATTTCTTCTTTTTCCTTCTTTGAGAAATCTTCAAGACTTGAATTAATATGAAACTTGTTCTAGCTTTGAAGTCTTTGATCCATTTTCTTTTGTACATAAAACCTTGAATGAACATTGTTGTCTTCATCAAAACCATTGAGAAGTTATGTCTCCACATTCTCCCCCTTTTTGATGATAACAACCAAATTCTTGAAAATTCGATCCAATCTTGTTTCTCTAATCAAAGCTTGCTCCCCCTTGGATATTGCTCCCCCTTAATCCATGATTTTAGAGAGTTTTGAAATCTGCAAATTTTGTTAGAGAAACCAAGCATTAATACACAATTCTTCTCCCCCTTTGTCATTAACAAAAAGGATGGGAAAATACTTGAAGTATATAAAGAAATTATGAAAAATAAAAACAATTTTTACCTATGAGATTTACCTCATGATTGACTTCATCAAAACATTCATCTTTGGTGAACATGATCTTGAAGCCTTTGTCACAAAGTTGGCTTTGTTTAGAAGATATTGCTTTAGTCATTTAACATAAAGTACATCTTCAATGAATGTGAAAGTTAGTGCTTCAACTTTGCCAATGCCAAGAATTTTTCTTTTAAGGTATTCCCCAATTGAAATAACCCTTGGATTTTAGAACTAGATTTGAAAGTTAGTTTATGTCTCCCACCAAAAGCTTAGAGCCACCACTTATCAAAACAACATAGATTTAAAGTGGTCCTCAAGCAAACCTACAAAAAAAATTAAGTTTGATTTGGTACCCAATGTTATTTGGGTCCATCAAAGTTAGTACCTTTCTTTACCCACACATAATGCCCACTTGCAACACTAAAGTTTCTTACATAGCAAGCATTAGGTGTATGGCCAACAATACCACAATAAAAACAAGTAGGTTCAAAGTTGCTCTTATATCTTGGAACATAAGATTTCTTTTTAAGAAATCTTTTCTTTTTAGGATTAGGATGCACATTCCTATGTTTGTTCACTTTCTCTTTGGAAGTTTGATCCTTAGGCTTAACAAATATAGTTTTACTTGAACTTGGTTTAGAAAACTTTGAATAGCCAAGTCCACTTTTATCATTTGAATATCTTTGTTGACTAAGGACTTCTTCCAATCCAATTTGTCCTTTCTCATACCTTTCAAGTACTTTTTTTAATTGAACAATTTGAAAAGTGAGAGATTCACAATTTTTACATACAAAATTATGTTTTTCACTAATCATCTTTTGTTTCTCATTTTCGATCTCTTTTTCTAATGAAACATTTTTTTCTTCTAAAGTTGAAATTTGTTTCTTTTGAGATGATATAGTTTTATACAGAATTTTGCATTCATTTAACAATTCATTTATGGTACCTTGTGCATCACTATCAAAAGAATTATTACTAACCTCATCTTCTTCATCATCGGAGTGGTGTGATGCTGTCAAATGCAAGATTTACACGTTCTTCATCTGAAGATGAACTTATTTCGTTGTCTACATATGTTTTCCTTTCCTTTTTATGATTCTTTTTCTTGAATTTATTTTTCTTTTGAAGTGTAGGACATTCACTTTTAACATGTCCTCTTTCTCCACATTCAAAGCATTTAATCTTTCTCGTTGGTGCTTCCCCTTTAGTGATCTCCTTTTTCCTTTCTTTTCTTAGAAACTTTTCAAACTTTTTGATAAGATCATCATTTTCATCACTATTGGACTCATCCTCTTGATTGCTATCATAATTTTTTACTTTTGTCTTTAAGGCAACGTCTTTTGAATCTTTTACTTGTATTTCATACTTCTCCAATCTTTCAAGTTCTAACTCATGCTCTTGAAGTTTACCAAATAGAGATGCGGAAGTCATCGTAGAGAGGCTTTTCTTTTCCGATATTGCCGTTAATTTTGGTTTCCATTCTCTAGTCAATGATCTTAGAATTTTGAGATTTAATTCATCATTTGAGAATGTTTTACCAAGTGCCATTAAGTGGTTAGTCAAATGAACAAATCTCTTCTGTAATGCAACAATGGATTCTCTGGGTTGCATTCGAAACATTTCATATTCTTGACTTAAAGTGTTTAGTCTGGATCTTTTTACTCCAGCCGTACCTTCATGTGTTTCTACCAACGCATCCCATATTTCTTTAGCCGATTTACATTGACAAACACGAAAGAACTCATCCATACTTAATGCACTCTGAAGAATATTGACAGCTTTCTTTTCATTCAAGATTCTTTTCTTGTCATCTTCATCATATGTATTTTTTAACTTTGGAGTACCAACACCATCGACCACATTAACCGGATTATGCGGACCATTCTCAATGGCTTCCCATATACCTTCTCCTTGTGCTTCAAGATGTGTGTTCATGCGGATTTTCCAAAAGTCAAAATACTCTCCAGAGAAATGTGGGGGCTTGTTACTACTTCCACCGTCATTGAATACCGGGTTTGTGCTTGCGGAAGCCATACTGGATCTGTAGGAACAGGTTACCTATAACCTGCTCTGATGCCAATTGTAAGTTATATGTGTGCCTAAGAGGGGGTGAATTAGGCTCTTAGACAATTATCCGAATTTTTGACAGTTTTTGAATTTTACTTTCCTAAAAGTTTCTAAGTGAGGAAAGCGGTAAATGCGGAAAGTAAAGAACACCAAGACGTATAGTGGTTCCCCTCACAGGTCGAGAGTACTCCACTCCCCTTTCAACACGAAAGAGATTTTTACTTATGTTAGATCTTAGGACAAGACACACCTAGTCTTCCTATACAAGACTCTAACAATCCACACCAAGAACACCCTCTTGGATTTTACAAGTTTAAAGTCCAACCGAGAATCAACCTCTCACAAATGGACCTCTTGTATCCACAATCCGGATAACAAGGTTTACAACCAAACAATCTTATATCCAACAATCCTGGAAAAATAAGATATGTTACAGCAAGAGTTTTTGAAACAAGTTTGTAGTATATAAATCCTATGAAGGACTTCTTCTCTTTCAAATATGAAATTTCAATATCATAAACTCTCTAAGTGCTCAAATGATACTTTTATGTATGTAATATAAAAATGGTATTCAAAAAGTATCTTGTATAAAATTTCTGTTCTGGAAAAATATGCTTAGAGATTGTAGAGAGTTTTTTGAAAGAGGTGAATTACAAAAGAAACTTTGAATTCAATATATAATGTGCATGCACCCATTCAATAATCAAGGCAATGCTTGAAAGAATTTCTGAAAATTATTATACAATGAATGGAAAAGATGCAAGCAAGAGGTATCATGAAAAGGTGCTTTTAAACAAAGAATTTTTCAAAAAAGCTTCAGGTGCAATCGATTGCATCAGAATGACAATCGGTTGCACCAAGTGTAACGTGCAAAAAATTTGAAAATTTAGCCTAGTGCAATCGATTGCATCAGGATGACAATCGATTGCATCAGTGTAAAAAATGAAAAATTCTTAATGCAAATGATTCTAAGCCATATACCATCTAAAAATATGACCAAGACTTTAGATGAACTTTGAAAAATGTTTTCTCAAGGTTTTAAATGAAAGAATGAGTTTTTAATGCAAGATTATAAAACTTGAGCACTAAGATTTGTTTTAGACAAGAATTTCATATACCTAAAAGTTTGATTAATCATATATTACAAGTGTAGTCATGTCTTATGCATTTCTTCTTTTTCATTCTTTGAGAAATCTTCAAGACTTGAATTAATATGAAACTTGTTCTAGCTTTGAAGTCTTTGATCCATTTCCTTTTGTACATAAAACCTTGAATGAACATTGTTGTCTTCATCAAAACCATTGAGAAGTTATGTCTCCACATTCTCCCCCTTTTTGATGATGACAACCAAATTCTTGAAAATTCGATCCAATCTTGTTTCTCTAATCAAAGCTTGCTCCCCCTTGGATATTGCTCCCCCTTAATCCATGATTTTAGAGAGTTTTGAAATCTGCACATTTTGTTAGAGAAACCAAGCATTAATACACAATTCTTCTCCCCCTTTGTCATTAACAAAAAGGATGGGAAAATACTTGAAGTATATAAAGAAATTATGAAAAATAAAAACAATTTTTACCTATGAGATTTACCTCATGATTGACTTCATCAAAACATTCATCTTTGGTGAACATGATCTTGAAGCCTTTGTCACAAAGTTGGCTTTGTTTAGAAGATATTGCTTTAGTCTTTTAACATAAAGTACATCTTCAATGAATGTGAAAGTTAGTGCTTCAAATTTGCCAATGCCAAGAATTTTTCTTTTAAGGTATTCCCCAATTGAAATAACCCTTGGATTTTAGAACTAGATTTGAAAGTTAGTTTATGTCTCCCACCAAAAGCTTAGAGCCACCACTTATCAAAACAACATAGATTTAAAGTGGTCCTCAAGCAAACCTACAAAAAAAATTAAGTTTAATTAGGTACCCAATGTGCTTTGGGTCCATCAAAGTTAGTACCTTTCTTTACCCACACATAATGCCCACTTGCAACACTAAAGTTTCTTACATAGCAAACATTAGGTGTATGGCCAACAATACCACAATAAAAACAAGTAGGTTCAAAGTTGCTCTTATATCTTGGAACATAAGATTTCTTTTTAAGAAATCTTTTCTTTTTAGGATTAGGATGCACATTCCTATGTTTGTTCACTTTCTCTTTGGAAGTTTGATCCTTAGCCTTAACAAATATAGTTTTACTTGAACTTGGTTTAGAAAACTTTGAATAGCCAAGTCCACTTTTATCATTTGAATATCTTTGTTGACTAAGGACTTCTTCCAATCCAATTTGTCCTTTCTCATACCTTTCAAGTACTCTTTTTAATTGAACAATTTGAAAAGAGAGAGATTCACAATTTTTACATACAAAATTCTGTTTTTCACTAATCATCTTTTGTTTCTCATTTTCGATCTCTTTTTCTAATGAAACATTTTTTTCTTCTAAAGTTGAAATTTGTTTATTTTGAGATGATATAGTTTTATACAGAATTTTGCATTCATTTAACAAATCATTTATGGTACCTTGTGCATCACTATCAAAAGAATTATTACTAACCTCATCTTCTTCATCATCGGAGTGGTGTGATGCTGTCAATGCAAGATTTACATGTTCTTCATCTGAAGATGAACTTATTTCGTTGTCTACATATGTTTTCCTTTCCTTTTTATGATTCTTTTTCTTGAATTTATTTTTCTTTTGAAGTGTAGGACATTCACTTTTAACATGTCCTCTTTCTCCACATTCAAAGCATTTAATCTTTCTCGTTGGTGCTTCCCCTTTAGTGATCTCCTTTTTCCTTTCTTTTCTTAGAAACTTTTCAAACTTTTTGATAAGATCATCATTTTCATCACTATTGGACTCATCCTCTTGATTGCTATCATAATTTTTTACTTTTGTCTTTAAGGCAACGTCTTTTGAATCTTTTACTTGTATTTCATACTTTTCCAATCTTTCAAGTTCTAACTCATGCTCTTGAAGTTTACCAAATAGAGATGTGGAAGTCATCGTAGAGAGGCTTTTCTTTTCCGATATTGCCGTTAATTTTGGTTTCCATTCTCTAGTCAATGATCTTAGAATTTTGAGATTTAATTCATCATTTGAGAATGTTTTACCAAGTGCCATTAAGTGGTTAGTCAAATGAACAAATCTCTTCTGTAATGCAACAATGGATTCTCAGGGTTGCATTAGAAACATTTCATATTCTTGACTTAAAGTGTTTAGTCTGGATCTTTTTACTTCAGCCGTACCTTCATGTGTTTCTACCAACGTATCCCATATTTCTTTAGCCGATTTACATTGACAAACACGAAAGAACTCATCCATACTTAATGCACTCTGAAGAATATTGACAGCTTTCTTTTCATTCAAGATTCTTTTCTTGTCATCTTCATCATATGTATTTTTTAACTTTGGAGTACCAACACCATCGACCACATTAACCGGATTATGCGAACCATTCTTAATGGCTTCCCATATACCTTCTCCTTGTGCTTCAAGATGTGCGTTCATGCGGATTTTCCAAAAGTCAAAATACTCTCCAGAGAAAAGTGAGGGCTTGTTACTACTTCCACCGTCATTGAATACCAGGTTTGTGCTTGCGGAAGCCATACTGGATATGTAGGAACAGGTTACCTATAACCTGCTCTGATGCCAATTGTAAGTTATATGTATGCCTAAGAGGGGGTGAATTAGGCTCTTAGACAATTATCCGAATTTTTGACAGTTTTTGAATTTTACTTTCCTAAAAGTTTCTAAGTGAGGAAAGCGGTAAATGCGGAAAGTAAAGAACACCAAGACGTATAGTGGTTCCCCTCACAGGTCGAGAGTACTCCACTCCCCTTTCAACACGAAAGAGATTTTTACTTATGTTAGATCTTAGGACAAGACACACCTAGTCTTCCTATACAAGACTCTAACAATCCACACCAAGAACACCCTCTTGGATTTTACAAGTTTAAAGTCCAACCGAGAATCAACCTCTCACAAATGGACCTCTTGTATCCACAATCCGGATAACAAGGTTTACAACCAAACAATCTTATATCCAACAATCCTGGAAAAATAAGATATGTTACAGCAAGAGTTTTTGAAACAAGTTCGTAGTATATAAATCCTATGAAGGACTTCTTCTCTTTCAAATATGAAATTTCAATATCATAAACTCTCTAAGTGCTCAAATGATACTTTTATGTATGTAATATAAAAATGGTATTAAAAAAGTATCTTGTATAAAATTTCTGTTCTGGAAAAATATGCCTAGAGATTGTAGAGAGTTTTTTGAAAGAGGTGAATTACAAAAGAAACTTTGAATTCAATATATAATGTGCATGCACCCATTCAATAATCAAGGCAATGCTTGAAAGAATTTCTGAAAATTATTATACAATGAATGGAAAAGATGCAAGCAAGAGGTATCATGAAAAGGTGCTTTTAAACAAAGAATTTTTCAAAAAAGCTTCAGGTACAATCGATTGCATCAGAATGACAATCGGTTGCACCAAGTGTAACGTGCAAAAAATTTGAAAATTTAGCCTAGTGCAATCGATTGCATCAGGATGACAATCGATTGCATCAGTGTAAAAAATGAAAAATTCTTAATGCAAATGATTATAAGCCATATACCATCTAAAAATATGACCAAGACTTTAGATGAACTTTGAAAAATGTTTTCTCAAGGTTTTAAATGAAAGAATGACTTTTTAATGCAAGATTATAAAACTTGAGTACTAAGATTTGTTTTAGACAAGAATTTCATATACCTAAAAGTTTGATTAATCATATATTGCAAGTGTAGTCATGTCTTATGCATTTCTTATTTTTCCTTCTTTGAGAAATCTTCAAGACTTGAATTAATATGAAACTTGTTCTAGCTTTGAAGTCTTTGATCCATTTCCTTTTGTACATAAAACCTTGAATGAACATTGTTGTCTTCATCAAAACCATTGAGAAGTTATGTCTCCACAGTTGGGGTGCCTCCCAACAAGCGCTTGTTTAACGTCGGCTAAGCTCGACGGTCTGGAGACTAGACGCCTCGAAACCAAACGCTAATGAATTGGCTCCCGAGAAAAACATGCTACGTGCACACCAACTCATCCGTTATCGTGCCCAGTTTTTGGTCTCCTCTTCTTTAAAAATGACCAATCCCAACATGACTTCGTCAAAGATACCTTTGCATCTTCATCCTTTTTCTTTTCCAATGCTTCACATTCTAACTTCTCTTTTTTCAAGTCTTTTTCTTTTTGCATGACTTCATCCACCTGATTCACAAACATCACTCCCTTGAACAATGTAAAACAAGCTTCTTCCTCCATACCACTTTCCTTGATCCGCACATTCATTAAGCCTTCATCAACGTCCACCAACATTTTGGCGGTTTTCATGAATGGTCGGCCCAATATAATCGGTGTATCTTCATCCTCATGCATTTCAACAATCACAAAATCAACAGGAAAAAAAAAATTATCCACTTTTACTAGCACATCCTCCACGACACCATACGGACGCGTTCTAGACTTATCCGCAAGTTGTAATGTCATGGTTGTTGATTTTATGGTCATATTATCAAGTTTTTTCACCACTAACAAGGGAATTAGATTGATGCTTGCACCCATGTCAACCAAAGCTTTGCATTGAAAATCGTTACCTATTGTAATAGGTAAAGCTACTCTTCCCGGATCTTGTTCTTTCCGCGGAAGCATGCATTGGATGACGACACTACACTCGACATTAAGATCAATGTTGCTATTGTCAGTGCACCTCTTTTTTTCATGAGTATGTCTTTCATGAACTTGACATGCCTAGGCATTTGTTCAAAAGCTTCAGAGAAAGGTACGGTTACTTGTAACCGACTAAATAACTCCAAAAACCTTGCGTAATGCCTATCATTCTCTTTTTTCTTTAGAGTATGAAGATACGGTAATCGTCTTTGTAAAACTTCCTTCTCAAACTCCTTTCTTTCTTTTTCTTTTTTCTTCTTCACTTCTTCATCATTCTTTTTAACTACCCCATTTTCATCATTTTTTTCGACTTCCTCCAACACAATATCGTTTTCCTTTTCAACTACCACCTCATGTTCAACATCTCTTCTAATTGTTCTACCACTTCTTGTGAAAATGGCTTTACACCCCCCTTTGGGATTTGGTTGAGTGGTAGCGGAGAAGGATGGCCCCGGTTGGTTTTCGGCTAATTGCTTGGCATGTTGCCCTACTTGCGTTTCAAGATTTTTAATCGAAGCTTCCGTACTCTTTTGAGTTGCCATAGATAATTGCATGAATTTGGTGAAAGTCTCCTCCATTCTTGAACTTCCACTTTGCTCTTGGGGTGGTTGGTAAGGATTTTGTATCCATCCTTGTTGATTTTGGTAGTTGCTCCGAGGTTGAAAGCCTTGTTGATTTTGGTACGGTGGTTGAGCACTTTGGCACGGAGGTCGTCCTTGATTTCCAGCATAGTTTACCTCCTCCACAACCGAAGGACAATATCCGGTAGGATGGTCGCCTCTACAAAGTTCACAAACCAAGACTTGTACATTTTTACTCGAGGAGTCATGAATTTCTTTAAATTTGTTGAGGAAGTTTAGACATTTATTTCGTCAACAACTCAACTTGCTGGGATAATAACTTGTTCTGAGCAAGTATAGCATCATTGGTTCCCAATTCCAAAACTCCAGGAGTTCGTTGAGAAGGGCCATGGTTATGACTTCCTTGATGGTCATTCAAAGCCATCTAATCAATAATAGCCGTGGCTTCTGCAGCGGTTTTGCTCAGCAAGGATCCACCAGCGGTGGCATCCAACAAGGTTTTATGCACAAGTTGAAGTCCATTTCGAAATATATGAATTTGCGACAATTCATCAAAACCATGGCCCTTGCACTTCCTCAACATCGATTTGAATCTCTCCCAAGCTTCATTGAGAGATTCGTTGGCACCTTGTGAGAACACTGCAATTGCGGTATTTGCCTCCATAAAACGAGTGTGTGGGAAAAATCGCTCCAAAAAATTTTCTTCAAGTGCATTCCAATCCGTCCTTATTGCCGTTGACTGATCAAGATACCATTCCTTGGCTTTCCCAATGAGGGAATGCGGGAATAGTCTCTTAAACAGAGATTCCTCTTCAGCTTCAGGCGCACCAGTTGCTCCCGCAATCTCATAGAACTTCGTCAGATGGGCAAAAGGGCCCTCATGACCCATACCCGTAAAAGGACTTTGATATAGCAGTTGGAGAATACCAGTCTTCATTTTGGAATGACGACCGTTCTGCGCATTGCGAGCGAACTGTGCATTGTGCCTCGAACTGTTGGTACAAGTCTAGAAGCAGGTGGTGGTGGTGGTGGATCTGCCTCCATAACAGGAAGTAACTGTGGAACTGGTGGTGTAGAAGTTGAACTTTCCTCTTGTTCTTGCTTTTGTCTCGCTAGTTGCCTCCTTCGTCTCGTTCTGTTATTGATTCTACGAGCGGTTCTCTCAATCTCAGGATCAAACAGAAGTTGGTCCGCCGGTAGTTTCCCTCGCATAAAACAAAGTCTGCATACTAAACAAAACAAATTAACAAGTTCGAGAAAAAGTTAACAAGTTTAAAACAACACAACTATGCAATGCTTGCAATATCAATGAACAATCACCGACAACGGCGCCATTTTGTTGAAATAGTATTAGGGGGGTGTTTTTATCGTCTCCACAGGGATTGTCGATATTAGATGCTTGCCGTTCAATAGTTACAATGTTTTAAGTTCAATAGCTTCAAATGGTTCTCGATTTAGTTTAACATTAATTGGTAGTAAAGAGTAATTTGTGACAAAGAGTTTGTAAGGGTTTTTATAAAAGCATGTCAAGGTTAGGTTTCGCTAATCCTTTTCACATATATCCGATTAATCACGCATATGAACTTAGCTTCCAACCAATACAACCGCGTATCCTCCCGACTAAGTTTATGTCTAAAGCAAAGTCGTGAGTATCGTTGTTTAGACCGTTAGGTGATGTATCACGCTAACAATCTAAACAACAATCGTTAAGATCAACACAAAGCGAATAACAAATCCCAAATCTATGTCTAGAGTTTGGTTTTTAAGAGATGAAATTATTAGGTCATGATTTGTAGAATCTATGTCTAGAGCAATACAAATCACACATAAAGCATTAAGAGAAAATAACTTCATCTATATTGATCAGAACCCTTGTTCATATATAAAAGATCAAAAGAAATACATATTACCAAGATCAACTACATCTAACCTCAACACAAGAGTTTTTAGCTACTCATTCTCATGGTAGCTTGGATGACAAGTTAAGTTGCAAAGCTTTTGGAACTTCAATCTTCAAAGGTTCAAGGATTGAAGCATAAAAGCTTGGAAACTAGGAAAAATAAGTAACAATGGAGTTTTCTTCCTCTCACAAATGTTTAGGTTACAAAAAGAGTGATAATGATAAGTGATAATCCAAAAATATCTACAAAATGAGATAATAAGCATGTTCAGCCCAAACACGAGCGCCGGGCGGTGCTTTCCACGGCCGGGCGGTGACCACAAAATGAGGCCACGTGACAGATTCAGTGTCACATGGACCTCTCAAAATCTTTGAGAGCGTCGGGCGAAAGGATCAGAGCGCCAGGCGGTCCTTAAGAGGGGCAACAAAACACAATTCTGTAACTCAAATGCAAAATGGGGAACCATCGCCCCTGTAGCGCCGGGCGGTGGGAGCTTCCTGCGCCCTAGCAGGGCCGGGTGGTGCAGGGGCCTAAATCGCGACACGCGCTTTTTCCAAATTTCCTCGTTTCCGCGCGCACCAAGCTTCGATCCAATCACCAAAAAGCTGTAAAAATTAACAACCACATCAAAAGACCTAAAATCCACATAAATGCAAGAATCGATTAATTAATAAGTCGTTTCCTAATTAAAGCGATTAAAAGAGCTCAAAAGCATCAAAATAAATTATGAAAATAAGCACTTCATGACACCTAACACTGTGGAAACACAGAAAGAGCAAGTTCAGAGGGCCAAGAAGAAAAGGTAGACCTGAGTCTACATCTGGTCAAAGGAAAGCTTCTGAAAAAGAAGTTACTTGTTATGAATGCAACGAGCCTGGACATTATAAGAACGAGTGTCCAAAGCTCAAGAAATATAAAAAACCTAAGAAGGTTTTCAAAGCTAAAAAGGGTCTTATGGAAACATGGGATGATTCAGAGTCAGAAGAAGATTCTGATGAAGAACATCCCACCGTGGCACTCATGGCAAAGACCAGCATGAGCGAAGCCTTATCAGAGGATGAACTGACACTTGATAAAGAATCAGACTCTGATGACGACAAAGAGGTACTTTCTTCCTTATCTAGTTCCGAACTTGAATTAGGTTTATCAGAACTTATGAAAAGGTATCAACTTTTTCTAAGTAAACACAAAACTCTAAAAAAGACTTTTGTGACTATTTCTGAGAACTCTACTAAGAGCGAGCCAAATATTTTTGATTTAAATGAAAAAAAATTTCTTTAGAAAAATCTAATGTTGCACTAAAAAGTAAAGTCTATAAGCTAGAAGAAGAGATTACTTCTAACATATCTGTTACTGATAAAGTAATCAGATATGATAGAGCTTTTTAGCACTTCCTTGCTAAAAGCATAGATAGAAGTAAGATGGCTTCAATGATCTATGGAGTTAGCAGAAACGGAAGTAGAGGTCTGGGATATTCAGGACCATCAAAACCATTTGATGAGACTCTGAGTATCAAACTAAAACCTCTGTCTGAACATTTTGTGCCTGCTGGCACCGGACTGAAATGTTCAGAACTAGAAGGTTCTGATTCTGTTGCACCACAAACACAGACACAGAAGGAAACTTCCAAGCCTAAATATCATGCACAAATTCCACTTAATTATCCTGTGGCACAGAAATCCAAAGGTGTCAGAACCTCTGGAAAGACTAACAAGAAAGAACCCAGAAAATGGGTACCTAAGAGTGAGATAATCTATGTTGCAGACATCCTTGATGACGCCACTGAAACACCAATCATGGTACCTGGACAGTGGATACTCGCGACACATGACGGGAGAAAGGAATATGTTCCAAGATTTGGAACTTAAGTCTGGAGGTGTCGTTGGTTTCAGAGGAAACCAGAAGGGAAAGATCATTGGCTCTAGAACTGTTGGTAATGGTAAACTTCCTTCCATCAACAACGTTCTTTTAGTTAAGGGTCTAATGCATAACTTATTGTCAATTAGCCAACTTAGTGACAATGGTTATGACGTTATCTTTAATCAAACGTCCTGTAAGGCTGTTAGTCAAAAGGATGGGTCAGTTCTGTTCAATGGTAAGAGGAAAAACAATACTTACAAAATCAGACTATCAGATTTGAAAAATCAGAATGTAAAATGTCTTATGTCCGTTAATGAAGAGCAATGGGTCTGACATAGACGTCTGGGTCATGATAGCTTGAGAAGAATTTCTCAGCTGAACAAGCTAGGATTTATCAAGGGCTTGCCCAATCTGAAGTATTCTTCAGATGCTCTTTGTGAAGCCTGTCAGAAAGGCAAGTTTTCAAAAACTTCCTTTAAAGCAAAAACGATTGTTTCTACCTCTAAACCATTATAACTTCTTCAAATTGACTTATTTGGACCAGTGAAGACTGCTTTAGTCAATGGAATGAAACATGGACTAGTCATCGTTGATGATTACAGTCGTTGGACATGGGTAAAATTCTTAAGACACAAGGATGAGTCACATTCTGTGTTTGCTTCCTTCTGCACCCAAGTGAAAAATGAAAAGAATTGCAAAATTGTCAGAGTTAGAAGTGATCATGGTGGAGAATTTGAAAACAAAGATTTTGAAAAACTTTTTTATTCTTATGGCATATCCCATGATTTCTCCTGTCCTAGAACTCCACAACAGAATGGGGTTGTAGAAAGAAAGAATAGGACATTGCAAGAAATGGCTCGCACCATGATCCAAGAAACTGACATGGCTAAGTACTTTTGGGCAGAGGCAGTTAACACATCATGTTATATTCAAAATAGAATCTCAATAAGACCTATTTTGGGTAAGACTCCTTATGAATTGTGGATGAATAGAAAGCCCAACATTTCTTATTTTCATCCTTTTAGATGTGTCTGCTTTATGTTGAACTCTAAAGAGAATCTGGGCAAGTTTGATTCCAAAGCACAGAAGTGTCTGATGTTAGGATATTCTGAACGCTCAAAAGGCTACAGAGTCTATAACACAAAATCACGAATTGTGGAAGAATCAATTCATGTCACATTCGATGATAAGCTTGACTCTGAAAAGTCAAAGCTAGTTGAAAAGTTTGCAGATTTGGAGATCAGTTTTTCAGAACCTAAGGAAAAGGCAGAAGAAATCAAAGATTCAGAAGCTCCTACTTCTGATATTGTTGTTGCTCCCACTAATCCTCCACAACAAAAGAAAAGCATAGTTGCAACTTATCACCCTGAAGAATTGATTATGGGAAATAAGGATGCTCCTATCAGAACCAGACCAGCCTTTAAAACTTCTGAAGAAACACTTCTGGGTTTGGTGTCTTTGATCGAGCCAACATCTGTTGATGAAGCTCTACTGGACAAAGACTAGATTCTGGCGATGGAAGAAGAACTTAACCAATTTTCAAAGAACGATGTTTGGGATCTTGTTCAGAATCCTAAAGGTGTCCACGTTATTGGAACTAAATGGGTATTCAGAAACAAGCTCAATGAGAAGGGCGAGGTTGTCAGAAACAAGGCACGACTGGTTGCACAAGGTTATAGTCAACAAGAAGGAATATACTATACAGAAACCTTTGCTCCAGTCACTAGGTTAGAAGCCATACACCTATTAATTTCCTTTTCTGTAAATCATAACATCATCTTATATCAGATGGATGTTAAAAGTGCATTTTTGAATGGTTATATTTCAGAAGAAGTTTATGTCAAACAACCTCCTGGATTTGAAAATTCTGAGAAGTTAGATTTTGTTTTTAAACTTAAAAAATCTATCTATGGTCTGAAACAAGCTCCCAGAGCTTGGTATGATAGATTGAGTAATTTTATTTTAGAAAATAACTTCACCAGAGGCAAGGTTGACACCACCCTCTTCTGTAAAATGTTCAAAAATGATATGCTTATAGTTCAGATTTACGTTGATGATATTATTTTTGGTTTTGCTAATCCCTCTCTTTGTGAAGATTTTTCTAAGCTAATGCAGGTAGAATTCGAGATGAATCTGATGGGTGAATTGAAGTTCTTTCTGGGAATTCAAATTGACCAAAAATTAGAGGCTACTTACATTCATCAAAGTAAGTACACCAAAGAACTTCTGAAGAAATTCAACATGATGGATTGTACACCAGCTAAGACTCAAATGCATCCAACATGTATTCTGGAAAAGGAAGAGGTAAGTGGAAAGGTTTGTCAGAAGCTCTATCGTGGTATGATAGGATCTCTTCTGTACTTAACTACTTCTAGACCTGATATTCTTTTCAGTGTTCATTTGTGTGCTAGATTTCAATCAGATCCTAGAGAATCTCATTTAACTGCTATTAAAAGAATTCTAAGGTATCTGAAAGGAACTACTAACCCTGGTTTGATTTATGAGAAAACATCAGAGTACTCTTTTTCTGGTTATTGTGATGCAGATTACGCAGGAGACAGATTGGAAAGAAAAAGCACCTCTGGAAACTGTCAGTTTCTCGGGAAGAATCTGATCTCATGGTCAAGCAAGAGGCAATCAACAATTGCTCTCTCAACAGCAGAAGCAAAGTACATATCCGCGTCTCTATGCAGTACGCAGACGTTGTGGATGAAGAACCAGCGAAAAGATTATCAGATACATGAGAGTAACATTCCTATAGTTTGTGATAATACTGCTGCTATCTGTTTAAGTAAGAATCCAATCTTACATTCTAGGGCTAAGCACATAGAAATTAAACATCATTTTATTAGAGACTATGTTCAGAAGGGAATCTTATGTTTAAAATTTATAGATACAGACCATCAATGGGCTGATATTTTTACAAAACCCTTGGCTGAAGATAGATTTCTATTTATTCTGAAGCATCTGAAAATGGACTACTGTCCAGAGTAAGATTTTATCAAAATCAGACATGTTTAGTCAGAGTCTGAAGAAATCAGATTTTCATTTAAACTAAGAAGCATTTGTTTTTAACCTTAGTCATCAGAAGATGCTTTTGTCAGAAGTGTCTCTGATCAGAAGGAAACCTTTTTGTTTTCCAGACTCTGAGGAAATCAAAACGTGTCACTTAATTAAAAGGTGATTAACTCGTGTAACCGATGTTACATCTTCTACTTAGAGTACACAATGAGCAGTATTTTTCTTGGAATTGGTTAAATCATGATTACGTTCACTTATTAATCCCCATTATTATGTTTAATTCTTCACTCCACTCACACCTTATATACTCGCTCACACCACTTCACTCCACTTTTACACTTTAAAAACCCTAAAACCTCTTTTTCTCCAAACCGCTTTTTGTGCTTTCTTTGTCTTCAAGAACCTTAGGATTCTGATTTGTTTTGATCTTCTGGTCTTTTTTATTTAATGGAATTTCAACGTTTTGATTTTGACAAAAAGGGGGAGAAGTATAATGAACGTGATATTTTGATTCTCATAATCAATTTCTGAAAAACAAGCTGCTTACATTCTAACTAATAAACTTCTGTTTCTGTTAGATTTGTCTTCTTGCTTTCTTTTTCAGGAGATATGGAACCCGAATGTTTTTGGCTTTGATATTTCAAGATCTCAATTGATGACCTCAATTGGTACAATTGACTTCTGGAAACTGAATCAAGACTCTAAAGATCTCAATATCTGACCTATTGCATCCAGGGGGAGTTCACCCAGAAGGTTCACAAGTCAGGATATTTGATCTTCATGCAGTATGAGATTCAGGGGGAGATTCTCATCTGAAGGATAAGTATTCCTTAACCTTCTTATTTCGGTTACCTTTTTATGTTATGTACAAAATTGTGTCATCAAAATACATAGTTTTGTCATCATCAAAAAGGGGGAGACTGTTAGAACAAGGTTTGGTTCTGCAATAATACCTCTGAGTTTTGATGATAACAAACAAGTATGTTTGTTTGAACAATTTTGGTATTCTAATATTTGTTATTTTTTAGAATTTAACTAGGGATGTTCAAATAAACCGGTTATTTAAATAATCCATATCCATATCAAAATCCGGTTATTAAAAACCGGTTAATTATTAGTATGGTTTTAACCAAATCCATATTTTGGATATATGTTTAATATGGTTTTAACCAAATCCATAATTTGGACATCCATATCCAAAATAAAAACCAAATTAGTCAATTTTTTTTATAAAAAAAAAACTTTGAAATTTTTTTTCAAAAAATAATTTTTTTTTAAAAACATAGTTTTTTTCTAAAAAAAAATATTTTTTTTGAAAAAAAATTATATTTTTTTTGAAAAAAAATATTTAAAAAAAAATATTTTTTTGAAAATAAAATTATTATTTCTTTTTGAAAAAAAAATATTTTTTATTTTTTTCAGTAAATAATTTATTTTTTCAAAAAATTTAAAAAATGATTTTTTTTAAAATGATTTTTTTTAAAAAATATATTTTTTTCCAAAAATTAAAGAAAAAATATTTTTTATTTTTGAACATAAATATTTTTTCTTTAAAAAATATTTTTTTTTTTGAAAAAAAATTCTTGAAAAATCGATTTTAAAATAAAATTAAATCAAAACTATTTATAAAATTGGTTATGGATATAATCGATTTATAACCATTTTAAAAAATAAAAACCGGTTATGACAATTGGTTTTAATAACCGGTTATAACATATGGATTATTTAGGGTTATGGATTGGTTATGGAAATTAACCGTCCATGAGCATCCCTAAATTTAACAAACAGGTTCTGCTTCTGATAAATAGCATGGCTAAGTTATTAGAAGAGAATTGTTTCGCTTCTGCGCTACATTTGTTCTGCTGAACAGTAACATTTACTTCAGAAGACTCTGAAGCTGTGTGACTCTGATACGATGTCTAAAGAAAACAAGTTCTGAAGATCTGAAGACAGAAGTTCTGATGAACAAGTCCAGATGCTGAAGACTTATGCTTCTTAGACAACGGGTTCTGAAGACCAAGTGCTGAAGACTTTGAAGATGTAGCTCTGCAAACTCTGAAGGCCTGAAGCTCTTAAGACCCAAGTTACGTTTTCCCTTCTTCTAACTCATGCTCTCAGAAGCCTCTGAAGTCAGGAAGTTGAGAAGACTAAGCAACGAGGTACAATAGTACAACCGTACGATGAGGACGCTTTGCTCTACTCCAGATAGAGCGGGCGCAAATGTACTATTTGTCCCCCACGTTCTTTCAAGCCGCCATAATTCTGAAATGTCAGAAATATCCTTCAACGGTCATATCACATGCATGGCTATATAAAGGCTTGAATACTTCAAGAATGGTGGCTAATCTTCACTGCTCATTCACTCTATTGTTCATATCATTCTTAAGTCATTTTGTTCTTAAATCTGTTTACATATCAGCTTGTGTAGAAGTAATTTTCTGTAAACAAATTATTTTTCAAATAGTTGTTTGATTTCCTTAAGAGACCGGTTAGGTCAGGATTCTTGAGAAGTCTAGGACTAGTGTGTCTTAGAGATTGTTTCCTTGAGAGACCGGTTAGGTCAGAATTCTTGAGAAGTCTAGGACTAGTGTGTCTTAGAGATTGTTGTTAGTCACTTGCAGTTTGGCTTGTGCATTGTATTAATCAGTTTGATTAGTGGATTAAGACCTCGCTTGAGAGAGGCAAAATCTCCTTGGCGGGTGGACTAGACTAGCTTGAGGGTTTCTCAAGTGAACTAGTATAAACATATTGTGTTCTTTCTTTTCAGTTTCTCTTGGTTTATTATCAAGAAGTGGAGGTTATTTGTAAAGGGGATTATTTTTAAAGAATCATTTTTTATTGTAAAAACCCAATTCAAACCCCCCTTTCTTGTGTTTTTCACACCTTCAAACATACTCATAATTCAACAATATAATTCATGCTCATACAACATCATACCATCATCATAATTCACAACAATTAACACAACATCATCATCTTGTATGCACGTATTCATCATTCATCAAATACTTCATAAAATCGATTAAAATCATGTTTAATAATTAAGTCATTCTAACATATCATTCAAACAGAATTAACTGAGCCTAACACTATTCCAATGATCCATAAAAGTCAAAGGAATCGAAATCTACAATTTAACACCATAAAAACAAGTATTTACACCCACAGTAGACTCATGACGGGTTACTCGTCATGATCGTGACGCCGTCACTGACCCAATACTACATAACATCACCTGTGTGACGACCGGCTTGAAAGACAAGCCTGGGCAACATGACGAGTTACCCTTCACGGTCATGACACCCGTTAGCGCCCTGAAGTCTGTAGAATTTTGTTTTTTCAATGGAGTTCAAAACAAAACTCCTAATCCTCAATCCAGACGTACTAAATCGACCCAAAACAATACCCACATATTATATGTTCATTAATAGCATCCAATTGCATCAAAACAACACTTCTAATTCATGGTTTTCATAAAATCATATTATTCCCAAAACCTTCAAAATAACAACAATGGTGAATATATATATTAACCCCTCAAAATAGAATTTGGCACACATCATAACATACGATTTCATTACCAACTATCATCACATACAACCAATCAATTACAAATAATAAAATAATGTAAAATCCCAAAGCCCTATTAAAGATTAAAGACTCCTCAATTCTACCCCTCATGCATATACACATTATTGAGATAGTTCTGCCCTTACCTGATTGTCCTAGCAGCAGTGCAAAAATCCTGGTTTGATTCCCTAATCTCTTCCAAGTTCTTTCACTTCCTTTAGCCTCTTCTATATTCTCCAAACTCTGATTTTACGTATAGATAAAAACTCCCTAAAACTAAGTTATGCTCTAATTTATACCATTAGGGTAAATCTTATTAAAGTTCCAATTCTGGCTCAAACTCTTATTCCTCTTACTCCTTCCTCCCTTCTACTATTCATAAATCATACTTTGGCCCCAAACTCTCTATTTTCTATTAAATTAAATAAATTTAATAAAATACTATTATTTTAATTATCAAAATAAACTCTACTAATTTAATTAAACTCTACTAGTCTCTAATTACTCTCCACACTCACACCTCAATGTCACACCCCACCCCCCCCCCCCCCCCCCCCAACCCTTATTTATTTAACTAATATAATACAATAATCAAATAAATACACAAAAATCATAATAAATAAAAAACTAGGGTGTTACAGGGTTTCTGGAGCAGCAACACATGATACTTGCCTCTAGTAAGACGAAGCTAGAGACGCCTGAACTCCATAAATGGATGCTTCCGCATCAAATGTACTAGCACCAACCGGTGATCGCGAAGGTCGAGCTCTCTCCATGTGAACAAATGCATGCTGGGACACTCTATTGAGACTCAATCGTTCTTGGTTGTTAGACATTTTACCGATAATTAAAGTAGACAAAGTAGATAAAATTAAACCTAGATGAGAGAATCATACAATGCAAACAAAATCAAACAATGCATACAAAATACGAAAGTGCACTTCTATATTTATGGAAAATCAAATTCATAGAAAATACAAAAGTGCGCTTCCGTATTTTCCTAAAACACAAGAAAGACATAAAACACGAAAATGCCTCATGCCTTATGCTCTAAATGCCAGTGCATGCCTCAATAAGCTACATATTATTAGCCTAACTACAATCTAATGTACCTTAAAGAACCTATTTAGTAATTCATACATCACAAATAAATAAACGAGGGAAATGAAAAAGCTGTTGGAACAAAATTGGTTTGTCCCATATCCCTTAGGTTTTGATGATAGTATTTAGGGTTAAATATACAATACCCCCCCTGCAATGTTAGCGATTTCTCATTTTAGCCCCTGGTAAAGTTTTTTTTTTAAAAACCCCCTCGTAATATCCAGATTCCCTCACTTAGCCCCCTGGCTGCCACATGGCAACAAAGATTCCTTTTTCTTTGCTTGCGTGGCAGCCAGGTGGCATTTTTTATATTATTTTATTATTTTATTATTATTTTATTATTATTTTTTTTATTTTTTATTTTTTTTTTGTTTTTTTTTTATTTTTTTTATTTTTTTAATATTTTTTTAAATTTTTTTTTTATTTTTTAAAATTTTTTTTTTACTTTTTTGTTTTATTTTGTTTTATTTGTTTTATTTGTTTTTATTATAATTTTTTATAATTTTTTTTTCTTTTTTTTTATTTCTTTTTCGTTTTTATTTATATATTTTTTATTTTTTTATTTTTCGTTTTTGGACCTAATTTTTATTTTTAATTCTATTTTAAACAAATTTTTATTTTAAAAATTACACTAGTGCAGAAAAGACTTTTTACATCGGGCGAAAAAACACATTTTACATCGGTTCTGGGTCCGATGTAAAGCCAAACGATGTAGTAAATCAAAGACATTTTACATCGGGCCATAGTCCGATGTGAAAAATACATCTACTACATCGGTTGGCTATTAAGTCCGATGTAAAATGTATGTTTTTACATCGGTTGCCTTTCTGGGCCGATGTAAAATGTATGTTTTTACATCGGTTGCCTTTCTGGCCCGATGTAAAATGTTTTTTTTTACATCGGTTTCCTTTCTGGCCCGATGTAAAATGTATGCTATCTTTCTTAAAATGTATGTTTTTACATCGGTTGCAAGGCGAAAAAGAAATTAAAAAAAAGAAAAAAAAAATTATAAAAATTAAGGTTAAATATACAAAACCCCCCCTGCAATGTTAGCGAATTCTCATTTTAGCCCCTGTATTAAACACCTCCTCTTAATAAAAAAAAAAAAAAAAAAAAAAAAAAAAATAATAATAATAATAATAATAATATTAAAAATGCCACCTGGCTGCCACGCAAGCAAAGAGAAATGAATCTTTGCTGCCATGTGGCAGCCAGGGGGCTAAGTGAGGGAATCTGGATATTACGAGGGGGGTGTTTAAAAAAAAAAAATTTTACAGGGGCTAAAATGAGAATTCGCTAACATTGCAGGGGGGTTTTGTATATTTAACCCTAGTATTTAAATAATAATTGGGTATACTAATGTTTGTTCAAGTATGCAGGACCGTAGGCTAAAATTTTATGTAGTATCCAAGTATTGGTTCTGACTATGAACATTCAATGAGAAGCTTAAAGACCAAAATCTGATGGACCAGAAGCTGAAGACCAGACTTTGAAGAGTTTAACACCTGTAGGTCAGAGTCTGAAAAAGTCAGCCTCGCAAAACCACACTTTGGAGAAGTTTGCTTCTGATGATTAGAACTCGAGCCAGTCAAAACACATGGACCAAGGTGAACTTAATAGGTCACTATTCATCTCTGAACATACTTTGTCACGTGAAAATCTAAGCTTTACTTTCTTCATAGTCTGATGGGGTACAACTGCTAATTCCTTTTGTAGCAAAGGGTTTTCAAACTAGCATTCACCTAACTTGACAATTTGGTGAAACATCCCAACATCTTTTTTGAAGCTTCTCAAAGGACTCTATTGTGCTGCATTTTCAACGACTATTTTTCTTCTCTATTTAAGGAGCTAAAAGAATTGAAGAAAAGATACACCAATTTACATAAAAAAGAGAGGTCATTCTTTCAACATAAAAGCACAAATTGAAATTTAGGATTTCTTATCCTTGTATATGTTAGAAATCCCTAAGTCTTAAAGGAGTCTATTTGTTATGTATTCTTTATACACCTTTTATTGTATATCAAGTGTATTTTCCCAACAATCATTTATCTGCTCGGTAGATTGTTAGAAGTATCTTACTAAATGTTTGAGCATTGGGAGTCTCTTGCTTGTGTGCTTGAGCAAAGAAGTCTTTTACTTTAGTGTTTGAGCAAAGGAAGTCGCTTGCTTATGTGATTAAGCATAAAAGTCTCTTACTTGTATGTTTTAGCAAAGAAAGTCTCTTGCTTGAGCAAATTGTAATCGTGTGTGATTATAGTGAAAATCTCTTGTAAGTATAAGGGGACTGTATTATTTTTAAATTGTGAGAGGAACTAGGATAACTCTGTGTGTTATTCTTCTTTTGTTGCTTATTATATCTGATGCCTACCTCTGACTGAATTCGATTCTAAAACCTTGTGTTTAGAATTTACCTTAAGAGTTTAAAAAGAAAGAAAAAGTCAACATAATTCAACCCCCTTCTTGT